>CM062297.1:200848579-202102049 GCA_031216915.1 Pictodentalium vernedei | reverse complement strand
GACTGACACCTCAACCACCCCAATCGGACCACATTTAGGGGCCCTACTAAGGCCCCAAAAAGGGTCTGTTACAAAATATCACCAAAGCAGGTTAAAATCACGTGATATTGTGATGTTGATAGGTGGCCCCCGAGAAATAAAGAAGATTGACACTTCAACCGCCCCAATCGGACCACATTTAGGGGCCCTACTAAGGCCCCAAAAAGGGCCAGTTACAAAATATCACCAAAGCAAGTTAAAATCACGGGTTATTTTGATGTTGATGGGTGGCCCCCGAGGAATAAAGAAGACTGACACCTCAACCGCCCCAATCGGACCACATTTAGGGGCCCTTCTAAGGCCCCAAAAAGGGCCAGTTACAAAATATCACCAAAGCAGGTTAAAATCACGGGATATTTTGGTGTGATGAGGTGAATTTTATCATACTTGCTAAACAGAGATGTGACTAATCAGTGTATGTAACATATGGATATGTTTGTTCACTATGAAGGGATTTAACAGAATTTGTTTGGAAAGAAACCATTTGTAATTTAAAGGAGTAAAGCTGTGTAAAGCTATTTTTTTAATTTATTTTCAGTTAGCGTTTCACCATACACACGCCGAGGTGATTATAAATATTGAAAGCAACACTCAAAGTAATGTTAAAATATAGTAGCTAGACGTCAAAATATTATCAAATTACCCACAGTATTTCCGGAAAAGAGTTCTATCCATGCCATTGGATACTAGTACCAGTTCTAGATTCATGTATGCTCTACGCCATGATTCTCACCCAAAGCTGTAGGAGCCATTAAAAATGGGACCTTGTGAGCTCACGCCATCAATCCCTATTTCTGAGCTCCCAGTGGAGGCTTGGGGGGGGGGGGGGGGGGGGGCTAACGGCCCCTAAATCAAAAATCCAAACTGTCACTTATTGCTTTTATTTTAACCCTCACCTTCCCTCAGGCACATGAATCGATACCCGAGGAGCTTCAGAATTTGAAAAAAAATATCCGGGGAAGGGTCTCTAGACTAACAACAGTAGGACCGAAGACGCCAATCCCATGTTCGAAATCTGTCAGCGGCATATCGATCGTGCCCTCTTCCACATCCCCAATTTCGAAAATAGGAAAATGGATTATATATCTAGACCTCAGAATGGGGAAATTACCGGATATATTACCGAGAAAAGAGTTTTGTCCTTTCTTCAAACGCATGCCGAAATACATCCAAATAATAAAAAGTGACGGTTGCGTTTGTTTTGCTCAATAGCAATCCGACTTATTTTATTTCTTTTCTATTATCTAACACACACATAATTTCAGGGACTCAGTCCGAAATGAGCTGTCTCTGAGCTGATAAATAGAGGTGGGCCATTTCTGAACAGGACATTCACTATTTGGAATTCCAATAACCCAACAGGATTGAGTAGGCAGGTGAGGGACTTAATAGCGAGCCGTTCAATGGAAGGGTTCAGTGGGCAAGTGCGGGTGTTACGATGTAAAGACATCGCGCGCCAGGACGGGCCGGGATTATCAATTCCGGGAAAAGAGAGCGTAAAAAAATCACAAGAATTGTAACCAGGCTTGTCAACCGGTACCAGTAACGACACCGGTACCACAGAAACGGGACCGTTTTTGCGGTACCGGTTCTGAAGCCAAGTACCGGCGGTACTCGGTACTCGAGTCAGTCACACCTCGGACTGTATATAAAATTTCAGAGCAACACTCAAACATGGTCCCTCCTGGACCCCATGTTTTGTAGCACATCGAGAGACCACGTTCAGTGTTCTCTAAGTACTGGATAGCTGTCTTTTTCAAGTCTCCAATGCGCGTGTGTCTAATTATAAAATCTGTTATTTAGAACGTCGAAGGCATCTACCTAAGATCGTCACTGAAGGTGCCGAGTCGACGCAGAGAGCAGGTTTAAAGTTCGAAGTTTCGTCCACCCATAAGTTTATACTCGAAGTGACGCGATGTCCCACGAATATTCGAATCTTAAGAACTCGGTTCACATAACCGATTTATTTGTTAGGAATATATTCCATAGCATACATTGTTTCATTGTCATTTAATGACCTTTTTATGTGTTGTTAAAGGTACCGACACCGGTACCGGTACTGCGGTCTGGCCCAGTACCGTCTGGGTTCCGATAAACCAAGTACCGGCGGAACTTTGACAAGCCTGATTGTAACCGAAATTGTGGTAAATGATTCTGGTTTTTGTGTGGCATACAGGATAAAGAGAAACCAAAATTTGAGGAGTACCTGGATGGCACCTTTTTGAGGGGAAGGGGAAGGGGTCGAAGTTTTAAATCCTAACCAATTCATTAGTTATTCATTCCAATCGTCCATTATACACATTATTGTGTGTCATATACAATATGTTAAGTGGGCGACTGGAATTAACAACTAGTAGAGCTTTCTTCCCACGGCTGTGAGTCAGGAGACCCTTTCCCGGATTTTTTGTTTTAAATTCAGAAGCTCTGGGATCCATTCTGGTGCCTCCGGAGCGGAGATAAGAGTTAAAAACTCTAAATAACAGTTTGATTTTTTTTTTTTTTTTGGGGGGGGGGGGGGGGCAGGCCCGGTCCACCACAGGGAGCCCACACATAGAGATTGATGAAGTGGGCGCGCAGGGCCCCAGTCTAAATGGTTCTGAGGCTTTGGGTGGGTATCAAGGGGTAGGGCATGCAGAAATCTGGTACTAGTACTGGTATCCACTAATATAAGTAGTACTCTTTTCCAATAATATTGCCGATGATTTTCCCATTCTCGCGCCTTAATACTATATAATGATTAATAAATCGTATGTTGGTTTTAATATTTATTATCACCTCGGCATGTGTTTGATGAAACGGTAACTGAAAATAAATTATGAACCCCCTTTTTTAAAAAGGGCTTTTACACAACTTTATTTTTATTTCTTCAAGTTATAAATGTTTTCTTTCCTCAAAACGTTCTGCTAAATCCCTTCATTGTTAACAAACAGATCCATATTGAACGCACACGAATTAGCTACACCTCTATTTGACAAGTACGTATGGCAAAATTCACCCGCCGTGCACCTCGGCTAAATCGTTTTTGTGACATAAATAGTGTGTTGATTGCCACACCGTAGTATGTTTCCAGGGATTCCTAATCTGTTTTTACAGATTACTAATCTGTTTTTACAGATTAACTAATCTGTATTTATAGATTAGTAATCTGTTTAAACAGATTAAATAATCTGTTTAAACAGATTAAATAATCTGTATTTACAGATTACTAATCTATTTAAACAGAATACTAATCTGTATTTACAGATTACTAATCTGTTTAAACAGATTAATAATCTGTAAAAAACAGATGAACTAATCTGTATTTACAGATTAGTAATATGTTTAAACAGATTAACTAATCTGTGTTTACAGATTAGTAATCTGTTTAAACAGATTAACTAATCTGTATTTACAGATTACTTAGTTAATCTGTAAAACAGATTGGTAATCTGTTTAAACAGATTACTAATCTGTAAATACAGATTAGTTAATCTGTAAAAAAAGATTAGTAATCTGTTTAAACAGATTAGTAATTTGTAAAAACAGATTAGTTAATCTGTAAAAATGGATTAGTACTCTGTTTAAACAGATTAGTAATCTATAAAAACAGATTAGTAATCTATTTAAACAGATAATCTTTAAAAACAGATTAGGAATCCATGGAAATATACTACGGTGTGGCGGCTCTACGCTGCCGTAAATTTCGCTTGAAGACAGCCTTCAATAAAATAAACATTGCTTCACCTTCATTTATACACATTTCAGTGCGTAAGTTTTATTAAATTGCCACTTTTCACACGTTCGGGGCTACTTTTAGTACTTTAAAACGTAGTTTTATACACTCACCGGAAACATTACCGGATACCGGACTTTTTACCGGCAAAAAATATATCCGAGTTGGGATAAAATTTATTCTTCAGTTGCACCTGGATGTGATTCGTACGCCAAACTGAAAACAAAAGCGTGTGCTCTTATTACCTGCATGTTTTTACTGAATTACCCGGTCGCAGCTATTTGTTTCGGCCACTTGAGCGAATTAGATGATGGGTTGCACATCGATAGAGGGGCAATGGCATTTACACGTGAATGTTGCATGAACACTGGTCGCTATGCCTAATATTTTGAACTATTCCATTCAGCTTTGGAAGCACAAATACACACGGTTATCCAAGAGCTGTAATTGCTCTTAGATAATTGATCATACATGCACTGTATTTTAATGTATTCTTCTGCTTCAAATTGTTTTACTTTGGATTCTCTGCTTCCATTTGCACATAATTTTTACAGAACTCATTTATCCAATATTTGTTCTTTGTTTATGTGCTTATAAACTTAATATGCAAACTCTTTGATTGTTGGTTTATCATTCATTGTTTTCATGTTTTACTGGGCTTTTATGACACTTTAATGGACCAAGCCATGTCATATCGGGTAGTATTACGGTGGATTATGCGCCACAGAAGCTGGAGAGAACCACCGAGCAGCGGCGAACCAATACCAAGCACTCCAGCCTACTAACCCGACAGAAACAGGGTTAGCTACGGTTGAATGCAGGTGCAAAAACAGACCTGTACACTTTAGCACACAAAACCACCATGTCTGTACATGGGCATTTGGAATAAATTGTCTTACCCAAGAAATCTCGAGTATAATGAATCTATAAAATTAAAAATAAAAATAATTGACAATGGTCCAGAGAGCATATGTATGGAGCCGATGAGGTGACATATGTTTTTAAAATCCATACGCACGAATTAATAATCTGTGCACACGAAATATTAATCAGAGGGAACAAATGAATAATCCAAGCACGAAAACTAATAATTCATGTGCACAGATTAATAATCCGTGCATGAAGTAATGATCAAGGCAAACGAATTAATAATCCGTGCGTTTGAATTAATAATCCGTACGTTTGAATTAATAATCCGTGTGCGTAAATTAATAATCCACGCACACGAAATGATAATCCATGCCAACAAAATAATAATCAATGCGAACGAATTAATAAAATCATTCACGTGAATTGTAATCTGTGCACACGAAATAATATTCCGTGCACACAAATTAATAAGCTGTGCAAGTGGATTATTGATCAGTAGTATGTCACGTACCTTTCGAGCAAGATCTGGTGGACCGCGCGGTGTACCCCGGAAGTGACGTTTTGGTTACCCGCGTGAGCGGCTATGTTGTGATTTCATTCTCATGGTGACGCGTGGTGTCACTGCACATGTGCAGCGCGTGTTGTTATGGTAATACGCGTTCCCGTGGTCCATTTTGTATATAGGGAACCGCCATCTTGTTTCTATGGTAGCACGTGGTCGCTAGATGACCCAGAGGCATCTAATAAGATGAGGGTATGTTTGGAGGGTACGTTCGATTCAATGGGAGTACAACGAATTACTCAAATGAACCCGAGAACAACTGCTGTTCACGCGAAATAACCGAAACGGACCCGAATTCTCTTAGAATATTGACCCTAATAGTACCACGTAGTGGTATAAGATCTATAAGAGATGTGCTCCTTATCTAGCTCGAATTCCATCAGTATCCTCGTTTACAACTACATATTTTATAACATATCTGTTCTACTTGACGTCTATCTACTCTAGTATACTAATTATCCCTGATTGTCCTTGTAGATTCTTATGCCTTTTCTACCCATGATATGATATGGCATTGTCCGTGCATTCCTGGCTCTCCCTTACCTTAGTAGATTATTTGGCTTGTTCTACCCGTGCTATGACTATTATCTGCACTAGTCTACCATTATCTGGCTTACCAGTAGACCTTGACATAGCTGCAGTTGATACTTTCCCGACGGGCCATCTGCGCCCCGTTTTCTTCGTGTGAGGCCACGAGGACTATGAGGACGTCAAAGGCTAGTCCTATTCCATAATGGGGTACCAGTAATGGTTTGCCCATGGGGTGGGGGTCCCCAAATACCGAGATGAGGCCATAGGACCATGATGGCTATGAGGTCTTCATAGCCCTCATGGCCTCCTACGATGAAAAAGGGTACCCAAATACCGCGATGAGGATAAGAGTAATGGCATTACCTTATTGCACTCATAACCCTCATGGCATCATACGATGAAAGGGAATTCTGATTCTGAAAGCCATCCAGATACAAGAAAGGGATTCCAAAATTGGAATTCTGTGGACCGTGGCGACCAAATACCGAGACGAGGATGAGAGCAATGGCATTTCCTTGTGGCCCTCATAGCCCTTATGGCCTCATTCGGTGAAAAGGGGATTTTGAAGGCCATCCAGATACTAGAAAGGGATTCAAAAATTGGGATTCTGTGGACTGTGGGGACAAATGTGGATATGAGGATGAGAGTAATGTCATTTCCTTATGGCCCTCATAGTCCTCATACGGTGAAAAGGGGATTCTGAAGGCCATCCAGATACTAGAAAGGGATTCCAAAATTGGGATTCTGTGGACCGTGGTGACAAAAGACCGAGATGAGGATGAGAGTAATGACATTTCCTTATGGCCCTCATAGCCCCCAAGACCTCATAAGAAGAAAACGGGGCACCGATGGCCCGTCGGGAAAGTGTCACCTGTAGCTATGTCTGTGTCTACTGGTAAGCCCAACAAATAGTGTAGATAATAGTCATATCACGGGTAGAACAAGCCAAATATCTACTAAGGTAAGAGAGAGCCATGAATACATGGACAATGCCATCATATCATGGGTAGAACAAGCATAAGAATCGACAGGGACAGTCAGGGATAATCAGTAGACTAGAGTAGATAGAAGTCAGGTAGAACAGATAAGGTATAAAATATGTACTACTGAACGAGGATTCTTATGGAATTCGAGCTAGATAAGGAACACACCTTTTATGGATCTTATAACACTACGTGGTGCTATTAGGGTCAATATTCTAAAATAATTCTGGTCCATTTTGGTGATTTCCGGTGAAAATAAGTCGTTCACGGGATCATCTGAGTAACTCGTTGTACTTCCATCGCATCGAACATACCCTCCAAACATACCCCCGTCTTATTAGATACCTTTGGGTTACCTAGCAGCCGCGTGCTACTATACAAACCAAGATGGCGGCGCCCTGTATACAAAATGGACGACTGAAACGCGTATTACCATAACAACACGGGCTGCGCATGCGCAGTGATACAACGTTTCACCATGGGGATGACATCACAACATGGCCGGCCAAGCGCGTTACCATGACAACACAAACTGGCGGCACCCAGTCACGTGACTATGACGTCATTTCCGGGGTCCACCGCGGGGTTCACCAGATCTTGCTCGAAAGAAACGAGCACCACTCCTTTGATCCATGCACATGAATAATAATCCGTGCGCATGAAATGAAAGATATAAAAACTATGGTATAGGTTATTAAGTCAAAATGGCATCCATCCTGTGACCTTGGTATACTGGCATCCCACCATCTTAACGCTGAAATAGCAATTCTTAGGTCTATTTGTTCTTGTTTGAACCTAAGTTATCTAGGACCCTTCCGCCCTGGGTCGCTACCGCCTCCTCATATCTTCAAAAAAGGAAGGTCAGGAGGGGTAACCTAATGGCCCGAGGTCCGTCCTTGTTAGGCATGCTTCCCGTTTTTTAACGTGCGATAGGCGAGTTAGGACGAAGTGAAGTCTGCGTAAGGCCTCACATCGCTGCACTCTGGGCCTGTGGCAGTAAGTAGGTGTATGTAAGCGTGGCGGGAGAGGGGGGGGATCTCTTGTTGAGACGTGGGGGGGGGGGGGACGCAAACATAATGTCAGCGAAGATATACAATTCAGATGTCTAAAAGGGCCTATAAAGCAGCCATCGAAAAGTACTTCACAATGCCGGGGGAATTTGGGATAGCACGTCACCTAAGGTTGACTGGGATGGCAACATATGCCTGTGCTTGTCCGCTACATGTCTAATCTTTGCGGTATTATATATATTTTTGGTAGGCCCTGGGAAGGTTGGGATCAGTGGCGGGGGCATGCGAAAATGCACACAGCTCGCCCCCAAATATATTTACATTGCACCCCCCCCCCCTCCTACCCTTCATAATAAATACAAACTGCCACATATGATTTCGATCCCCCCCCCCACCTTCCATTTGGAGACTTCAAAACTATTGATATAGCTTCGAAATTTGAGACTATTTCAGAGAGACTCAGGCTCTTACCGTCAAGTTACCGATGACCTCGCCATCCTCCATTAGGCTCCAGAATCGCTCTCAAAGCTTCACAGTTAAAACTGAAAAATTTACCAAGGAAGGATAACCGGCCCCCACCAATGGCCTTACCACCTCTAAGGAGGCTTCAGAGTCGCTTATAGAGCTCCAAAAATTTATAATTCGGGGAGAGGTCCCGAATCCGGTGGCGGCGCCGCAGGAGGTCATGAAGGGGCATTTGCCCCCGACGACAGTCTCTCTCTCTCTCTCTCTCTCTCTCTCTCTCTCTCTCTCTCTCTCTCTCTCTCTCTCTCTCTCTCTACATACAAAATCAGCTGATCAACATAAATCCACTGGAATTTTGCAAGTTCGGATGCAGATACTTATGAGACATGTACGTTTATAAACCTTGTCTCTAAAATGTGGGTCATCCAAAAAAGTGGCGATCTACCCTAAAAGCCACCAGAAAACTTGATTCAAATGCACAGTGATTTTGTTTTGTCTGGGGGGCGACTCCCCGCCCTCCACTCCCGGGGACGGCATGTCGGCTTCTCCTCTCAGGATACCCCTCCATACGGAGCATGTCCCCTATTTGCAGTCTCCACCACCCATCTCCCCCCCCCCCCCCCCCGCATATACCACCGCCAGGTCACACAAATGGGAGAGGTTGATTCACCTGACTACACCCTTCCCTTCCTGTCTGCGGTCTTTGAAATATACACGCGTCATATCGCTACCCCCCCCCCCCCCCCCCCTCCATTGGAATTCTCCCCCTATAAAGGATTCTGGTTCCGCCACTGAACAGGATTCCCATGCATGTAAGTATATATAGCAGGTCCGTCTTTTGGGACATCGGGGGTGGGGGTCCTGATACCTTATGTTTTAATCCGTGCGCACAAAATAATAATCCGAGCACACGAGTTAATAATCCGCGAAGGCGAATTGATAATCGGTACATACAAAATAATAATCCGGGCACAGGGATTATTATTTCGTGTGCACGGATTATTATTTCGTGTGCGCGTGTTATCATTTCGCCGCACGTTATATTTATTCTGAGTAGTATGAAATGTGCCAAATGAGCCCCATCTGGGGGGGGGGAGGGGGGCAACATACCGCAGAAGTGACAGCATACTGCGGGGTATTGTGGGTGTCACGTGGGTTGTCATAGAAGCGGAGGGGAGCGGGCATGTTGTGACCTCATCCCGATAGTGATACGTGGTTTTAGTGAGCATGCACATTGGAGACTACCATCTTGGTTTCTATGTTAGCTTGTTGTTGCCATTTGCCCCAATGGCCCCTAAACAGACGGGGTCTGTTCTAAGGGTGTGTTCGATTCAACGGGAGTCTTGCGAATTACCAAAATAAGCTCGACAGTTACCCCAAATCACCGACATCGACTTCATGTTACCGAAACAGAGTCGCGCGAAGTGTTATATGACCCATAAGGGGTATTTTCGATTGATGAGGTATGTACTCCGGTAGAACAAAAGAGCCCCATACTTGGAGTAAGATCGATGTTTTGTTACTATAATTAACTTTTGTGGCATGTTCTGACTACTCTCTGACCCAGGTATTCAACTGCAGGAGTTAGTACGCATGGCATAGCAGACGTGCATCAGTCAGGTCCTTGGGCCAGTTATGGCTACATGAAGAATAAGCAAGTAGAAGGGAATGGGTGGTGGTAGAGTGCATAGTAAGTAGACAACAGAAAGGGGAAGTGGGAGGGAATGGGTAGTGTTAGCATGAATGGCGTAGCAATCAGACATCAGGTAGGCCCTCGGGCATGTCAGTGCTTAGGAAGAATAGGGAAGTTGGGGGAAAGGGTAGTGCTGGCATGCAAGACGTAGCAAGCAGATACCAACAGGCACGTTGGTATGCCAGATTTTAGAAAGAATAGGAAAGTGGGAGGGAAATGGATGGTATTGCTATGCTTGGAGAAGGCAGCAAACATCAGGCAGGGCCTTGGGCATGCTAAGACTTAGAGATAGGAAGGAAAGGAAGTAAGGATAAGGTGAGAAAATTGTGAAGTGGAAGTTGGGCCCCGGTTTGGGATATTTACGGACCATGTTACATAGAGATACACTTGTGGAATCTCTTTCTGTTACTTGGCTGGCCTTCAGGATGCCCTTTTCATTATATGAAAAGCCGACTGCAATGAGGGACAACTTGCCATATCCTCAGGGTCATAAGGGCCACGAGAAAATTCTTAGTGAGCCATAATTCGTCATTCCTCATATTCTCATATTTTGGGATGACGTTCCATGGAATCTTCTCTATTCTTCTCGTGTCGCACACCAACATCAAAATATCTGGCGATGTTTGTCACCTTAGGTAATATTTTGTAACTGGCCCCTTTGGGGGCCTAAGGAGGGCCCTAAATGTGGTCCGATTGGGACGGTTGAGGTGTCAATCTTCTTTATTCCTCGGGGGCCACCCATCAACACCAAAATATCTCGTGATTTTAACCTACTTTGGTGATATTTTGTAACTGGCCCTTTTGGGGGCCTTACCAGAGCCCCTAAATGTGGTCCGATTGGGGTGGTTGAGGTGTCAAGCTTCTTTATTCCCCGGGGGCCACCCATCAACACCAAAATATTCCGTGATTTTAACTTGCTTTGGTGATATTTTGTAACTGGCCCTTTTTGGGGCCTTAGTAGAGCCCCTAAATGTTGTCCGATTGGGGCGGTTGAGGTGTCAATCTTCTCTATTCCTCGGAGGCCACCCATCAACACCAAAATACCCCGTGATTTTAACCTGCTTTGGTGATATTTTGTAACTGGCACTTTTGAGGCCTTAGTAGGTCCCCTAAATATGGTCCGATTGGGGTGGTTGAGGTGTCAATCTTCTTTATTCCTCGGGGGCCACCCATCAACAACAAAATATCCCGTTATTTTAACTTGCTTTGGTGATATTTTGTAACTGGCCCTTTTTGGGGCCTTAGTAGGGCCCCTATATGTGGTCCGATTGGGGCGGTTGAGGTGTCAATCTTCTTTATTCCTCGGGGGCCACCCATCAACACCAAAATATCCGGTATTTTTTTCGAATTTTGAATGTCGAATAAGGAAACGGGAATAAGTAACTAAATTCACAGTACTATTTAAGTACTGTGAATTTATATTGGTAATGTTTTAATAAGGTGTACCCATCTTTAAATAAAAGTTTGATTAGTTTTTTCTAAAAAGGCCTTGTTGGCAAAATAATTAAAGGTCAAGTCGCACAGTTTGCTACACGTGAGTAGGCCGTCGTTGCCCCCTCTAACAGGGGCGGATCCAGGATTTCTGAAAAGGGGCGTGTCTTAGTCTGAAACTGAGCCATGAAACAACAGGGTGCGTGATAATCTCGAGATCGATTCTCCCATCTCTAAAGGCAGAGGGGGGGGGGGGGGGGGGGGCTCTCCTGGGAAAAGATAAATAAATACTGGACTCTGAAGTGACTTTTAATCCAGTACCCAGGACAGCAGCCAAAAATGTCCAGAAATATATATTTTATAAAAGTTTTTTAGTAGGACAATATAAATGTGGATATCGTTGGAACCGGCTGAATAAGCCGGTTCCAATAATGCCCATATTTACATTGTTTCAGTAAGATATAGTAAGGGCTATTTCTCAAAACGTTAAAAAAAACTGCTTGTGTAAAGGTGTGTGTTGTTTTCGACCCATTAGGAGTGCGCTCCGACATGTCTTGGGGAAAAATAGAGGGGGCGCGCACCGGATGCGCTCCGTCTAAACCCGCTACTGTCTAAGACAAAATATTTTTTCACGATTCTTCCATTTTTACGTTATACAAGAGGTGATACAGTATGCCTTCAAAATGAGCTGCGTTTTCAGGATCAAGTGGGTAGGTCCTGCTTAGAGAAGACCAGCAACAGAAAACAAAAAAGAAATGTTTGGTATTTCACACTCACTGCATAATTTTGACGACGCAAAACGGTTGGCTTTCCCGTGACTGAGTGATCACGTAGCCTGGCCCACCCTTGGAATGTAGGCTGACCACTATGTGCATGAGAAATTAGGCTTTGTTTGTTTTTCACATTTACTACGCATATTGTTTGGTCAGCCATCACAGGACTATTTTCAAGCGTTAAGTTCCCCAATGAAGTAGCCTTTTTGTGCCGAAATATATGATCTTAAACACCAATAAATAAATAAATAAATAAATAAATAAATAAATAAATAAATAAATAAGAAGGCGTACCCAAGCACAATGAACTTGCAATCAAAACGTTGTGAGTTTGATGCCTGGTCGGGGCAAATTGCGTTGTGTCACCCAGAACCCCCGATATCCATATTTAAAGGGCGTCGAAGATATTTCAGAATTTGTGAGCCTTATTTAAGTTAGTTTTTTTTAAAAAGTTTTTGTCATTTTGTTGGATAGAGTGCTTCTAATGTAGCTCCGTCCGTGGGACACATTAACCCATAACCTAACGCTAGTAGCAGACGATATTCGTGAAAAAAATTCTCGTGTAACTAAAAATTTTCATTTTTCCATCCAAAACACAGGGTATGATCCCTCATTGGAATGAGCGCAACGGGCTCGTTCGAATGAGGGGTCAAAACCATTGTTTTGGAAGCATAAAATGTAAATATAAAAAAGACTGAATAGCGATTTTTGTGTACAGTGTTGGCCGTTTATGGCTGTTACGTTAGGTAAAGGGTTAAACGCATTTTGACCAATTTCTATCAGCCCCAAGGAAGGGACAAACTGACCTGGGGGCAATGATTAAAAAGATAGCTAAGTTGTTATAACAAGATAGCTAAGTTGTTATAACAAGATAGCTAAGTTGTTATAACAAGTTAGCTAAGTTGTTATAACAAGTTACTAACTTGTTATAACAAGTTAGCTAAGTTGTTATAACAAGTTAGCTAAGTTGTTATAACAAGTTAAGCTAAGTTGTTATAACAAGTTAGCTATGTTGTTATAACAACTTAGCTAAGTTGTTATAACAAGTTAGCTAAGTTGTTATAACAAGTTACTAAGTTGTTATAACAAGATAGCTAAGTTGTTATAACAAGTTAGCTAAGTTGTTATAACAAGTTAAGCTAAGTTGTTATGACAAGTTAAGCTATGTTGTTATAACAAGTTACTAAGTTGTTATAACAAGTTAGCTAAGTTGTTATAACAAGTTACTAAGTTGTTATAACAAGTTAGTTAACTTGTTATAACAACTTAGCACAGGTAAAAAAAATACATCAACTGGCGTCAGAACGCTGCCGTAGAATCGCTAGCGATTGCTAAAAATAGTAAGACAGGTTCCCCTCGCAAATGTCGTTGGCGATAAAATGTGTTCTTTTTTATGATAGTTCGTCCCCGTGAGTTACAATGTGTTATATGTGCCAACTGGCACATATAACACATTGGAACTCAGGGGATGAGTTGTCAAATGAATTGCTGAGTGTCCTTCTAATAATTGCTTTTATAGACGCGAAGGCGTATAATAAACGCAGAACGACACACCCGTGTGAATGGGTTAATCGATATGGTACTTGTGTCATCGGGGAAGGATAAAACGAGAGGCCGCGCTAGCACTCGTACCATATCGATTAACCCATGCGTGTGTCGTTCTGTGTTTGTCCAAATCAGTTTGATATTCTGGACCAAGCATGTACATGTGCTCAGGTACTCTGGCAAGGAGGTATGTTTCTATTTAGGAGAAACTGAAATGAACAATCCCATCATTCATCTGTAGCCGAAAATGCAAAATAAAATCAGGTTTCCACTTAATGAGAGTTCAACATCGGTGGATCTTCCTAAAAATATAAGAAAATGTGCGGCTTATGTGCCTCTCATTCCTGGTGGAGACCTACCGTTAGCTTCTGTCCAAATGTCATTGAACCTTCGACTTCACATATTACCCCAATAAAAGCAAACCCTGCCCCAGGCGCTCGTCGCCTGAGTGCTAGAATGTCCTATGTCCCCTATGGGACATAGAACAATCTAACACTCAGGCGACGCGCTGTTGCAGCATTGGAGGATTCAATTGGCCAGAATAATCTGAAAAGTTCAATTCATTTCGATAATAGCGTGTGTGATGGTTATGTTACGAATCCAAAGAGGACCCACTGAGCATACCTACGTCAGGGTCCTCGGTGCGGCAAATACCATGAGGTTATCTCCCCAACACTCGACTAAATCGAGAGGAGTCATAGTCTAAATTTTCTTCTCTCTAAAACAGAACGATGATTTCAAGAGCGAATGTGTCATTCAACTGCAATAAATAAATAAATTAAAAAAATTCAACTGGATCGCGATCTGGTCAAAATTCTCTGGACGCTTTTTTGTCCATAACACTGTGGAATCTTCCAATCTGTCTAAAACAAAAGACACCACAGCGTCTCAGACACAATTCTCGCTTAAATCTTCATGACCAGTCTCGATTTTGCTATATTTTATTTATGAAATCTATTTTATTTTATGTAAGTGTGTCGCGACAGGATCGTAATTGTATCGACAAAGCTTATTTATTTATTTATTGTTGTTTTAAGGTCACATATTTATGCACAATGGCTAATCATGACCGTGACAGTTTTACGGGTGGAGGAAGCCGGAATACCCGGAGAGAACCACCAAGCAACGACGAGCAGCTGCCAGCCCCCCCCCCCCCCCCCCCCCAACATCGTAACTCCGCACTGCAGCACAGGCAGGGATAGATTGGTTGAAGACATGCGTACCATCGACATGCAGTACGCCTTAGTACACGGCGTCATCGTGCCCCCACGCGAGCAATGGATATGAAGTGTCTTGCACAAGGACATCACGCGGTAGCCGCAGGTGGGATTCGAACCGAGGACCTCTCGGCTTGCAGCCTGCACCTCTACCTACTGAGCCACCGCGCTCCCTTATCGACAAAGAGAACGATTTTAAAATGGCCGTACTTGGATCTTTTGTGTGATATATTACTAACGTTTCCATCTCCCCCTTCTTTTGGGTAATTACACATCCGGTAAAAATTAATATCTGTTGATTTTAAAGCATTTCATTTTCTAGCCGCTGTGGCTATTCCACGAGCCCAATCACTTGAATTGTTTTAATTTAACCTCAGCTGCTGATGTGGTGTTAAGCACCAGTACATAAATAAATATTGTTTTAATTGACAGACGTGAACATTACCAAACGGAATCGTTTTAATTAACAGGTTAATGCTATTTTTTCTAAAGCAGATTAACGCAAGCTAGCACCCAAACATGTCAAAGAATCCCCTCTCCGACGTGGCTGGTCTAATGAACCATAAAATCCGTTTTCAATTAAACTAATTGGTATTGTAATCGTGGCAAGACGGTAAGGTCTGAAACGAAGCAGTATACATTCTTGACCTGAAGAACATCAATCAGTATATGGATGCAAAGGAAGAAGAGTATGTATCCTTCCCCTAGAAGCATCTGTAGCAGAAATACAATCTTGCCACTTACAGTGGCAACGCTCTTTGTGTGGAACTGATACTTATTATCCTCCATATTTATCATATCTTTTTCACACATGCACAACACAAACTGCTGTTTCAGCGAATAATTTTTCAGAAAAACTAGATCCTAGCACAAACGTCGCATTCAGCAAGGTTTCAAGGATTTCTAGTTTGTCTTGTTTCAGACTGTTGTGACCTTAAGTCTTCACCCGCTGAGTATGTTTTTAACTCTTTTCGCGGAATAATCTGAGAAACAGAATTCTTAGCGCCTAATATTCATCGGGAATTTTACAAAAAGTATAGGTTGCTAGACTAAAGCGTTATTATTTTAAAAGATGTTCTAATGATCTCATTGACAGTTTTTCAAATGATTTCCTATATATATTTAAATGGCACCTTTATATCTTCAAGGGACGATATCGTTGCTCATGGATAGGACATAAATGGTGCATGAAACATAGGAATACGTATGTTTGTTCAACCCTTTACCCAACGAATCAGCCGCATCCCCCCGCGTAATATGCAACTTCAGCAGTTGAAAAAATATTATTTTTTTAAAAAAATTTCAACAAAACTATATCATGTGACCCTTCGTTGGAACGAACGAGCTTATCGAGCTCGTTCCAATGAGGGGTCACATGATATGGTTTTGTTGAAATTTTTTGAAACATGTGAAAAAAGGGATATTTAAAATAATAAATTTTGATATCGTCTGCGTTGGGTAAAGGGTTAAAAGCACTTGGAAATGGACACACACAGTTGGCTAAAATGACTACTGCAGTACCTTTCCACGGTCTGCCGTCTGTCGACTTTAGTCGCCTGTCGCGTCAAAAGAGTTAAAATATTTTTCATCAAGTCTTGTCTATAAAACAGCCATAACTAGATTTGATGAAAAATTCACGAAACTTCAACTCAAGAAATCATTGGTTGAAATGTTGATTCAAATTTACAGAAGTCAACTTGGTTTCAAGTGCCCAAAGTTTACTTATATTAGTGGCAAAAGATTTCCTGTTCAAAGCAGGAATATCTGCCAGCATTAAGCAAGGAGGCAATCGTAATTGGTAATGATGATTGGTAATGTTAACTGGTAATGGTAATTGGTAATTGTAATTGGTAATGGTAATTGGTAACTGGTAATGTTAATTGGTAAATTGGTTCAACGTACATGGAATCCAGCTTTAAATTATAACATCAGCCAGTAGATAAATAGCCTAGGTGTGGAAAATCAGGACGCGAAAGAGAACACCAACAGAACTGCAGACTTTTAAAACATTTCATTTGAGACATATAAACTCAACAATGACAATTGGTTAACGTGAAATAAATCTGTAATAATTCAACAGTAACTGTTCCAATTTGTTTAAGTGAAGAAGACAGATAAAGAAAACTTCATACACATTTTGCGATCCTTACAGTGCTTTTTTCCTGACCTGTTTAATGTATCAGAACATGTTATATTATAAACCATTTTATTCTTATTCTCACGTTCTGCATTCATAAAAAACAGTGTTTTTTTCGCAGAAAGGAGGCATATATGACCAGTGCTCCTCCCCTTCTCCGCTCCTCTCAGGTAAATACACCTCGGTTAAAAAAATTATACCTGTTGATTTCAAAGTATTTCATTTTCTCGCCGCCACAAACGCAATCATTTGAACTGTTTTAATTAACAGGCCTAAACATTGCAGAGTGGAATCGTTTTAATTAACAGGTTACTGCTTCTTTTTTTGAAGCAGATTATCGTCTGCTAGCATCCAAGCATGTCAAAGATTATCAGGTGTGTCTTTTCCTATGAACAATAAAATGCTTTTTCAATTCAATTAAATTCGTGTCAACACAGAAAGGTGCGAGGCGAACAGTAGAAAGCCCCTAGCTAAACAAGGCTAGAGAGGCACCGCATGTGGATGTATAGGAAGGGGAATATGAACATGTTGCAAAGCATAACCATCACCAGCAAAGTTTCAGCCAATGGACTTCCGGGTTAAACCCGGAGGTCCATTGGCTGAAACATTGCTTGTGTTTTTTGTCGATATGCACAAAATTTGAAAGTTATAGCTTGGGTGATAACTCCACTCCGCGGGTGATTTAGTTACAATCCACTCTCCACGTACTGTACATATAGTATGTAGTGCAGAGTAGAGATAGGGTGAGGTTTGTAGTTCATTCGGTCCTTTTGATCAATAAATCATTCTAAGCCACAGGAGAATTCGGAAAATCAATAAGAGTCTGAAAGGGTATATTTATTATTATCAGCCGTCAAGTATCTCAATAGAAGTATCGTTTGTAAATAAATGGTTGCCATGTGTTTGCTGCAGTAATTAGACAGATAAGAGATAGAGAAATGCCCGAATATTATATTAGTATAGAGATAAACTAATTCTATGCACTAGAAATCGAATAGACGCCATATTATATGAATGAATAAATAAATAATTATTTGGACACCTGATAAAATAACCAATATATAAATAAGTGTGCATCTTTCTATGAATTTTATACATGAAAGAATATTTTCAATATATATATTAGGCTTTGTAATTATTTCAAAAGTGGTCACCCACTTTATATTTGTTGTAAGATAATTTGTGGTAGTTATGTATATAAAGTTGATAAATCTTTGCCCAATCTTGTTTTTCAACATTATTGATGACCGGAATGACCTATCGCCCCAGTCAGTCAGTCTACCAATCTATTTAATCAACACCAATTCGTTTCCTCCTTCCAGCCATGCATGTACTTCCTCTCTTCCGCCGAAAGCCGGAAGACATAGCCATGCGTCCGCGGGATGATTAGTACATGACTAATCGTGCCCCACTAGAGTGACCTGGCGAGAGAAAGGAAGCACTATACGTAAGTGAAAAAAAGCGAACTACCCCAATATTTTAGAAATCCCAGACCCATTATTATTTTAACCCTTTACCTAACAGGAAAAGCAGACGACACTTGAAAAAAAACTTCTAGAATAACTAATTGTTTTAATTTTTTTGTCTCAAAAACATAGGTTATGACCCCTCATTGGAACGAGCTGGCACAGGAACATGATGCGTCAAAAATTCATTAAGTATGATACAGTTAAAACTAGAAGTCCCGTCATGAAATGCGCACAAATAGCACGTTGATATGCGCGTTAATGTACGCGTTATGGCCCAAGTAAAGCTATCAAATTCTGTACATATGGCATGTGCACAAGCAATGTTTCAGCCAATGGACCTCCGGGTAACCCGGAGGTCCATTGGCAGAAACATTGCATGTGTTTGCTATGAGTAACCAAGAGAACCTGCCGTGCTTTGGATGCCATTCGATATGGCAATTGCGCGCAATTCCAACGTGCAATTAAGCCTAGATAAGCGCACTATTCGTGACAGGCCTTCTAGTTTTAACTGTAGCTGCTAAGTGAATGTGTGGAGTAGACCGATCAATATTTTCAACGTGCAGCCTGAAGGCTGCACGTTGAAAATATTAAATGGTCTACCCCCAAATAATGTATATTGTCTTTCCCGATTGTCATTGAAGTGACACGGATGATACCACCAGTGGTGAAAGGTTTAAGACTATTAAGAAAACAAACATAAGCGGAACAACAATGAACATCCGAAATGGTCAGCGTAGGATTTGGGAAAGTTTGATTCTGGAAATGACGCCTTGTGCCGTTCGCGCTGCGTTTCCTATCCTTTATCTGTTACTGGGGGCTCGATGCCGCTGTGTACTGAGGCGTACTGCACGTCGATGGTGCGCATGTCTTCAACCAATCTAACCCTGCCTATGCCGCGGTGCAGAGTCAGACTTACGATGTTGGAGAGCTGACAGCTGCTCGTCGTTGCTCGTTGGTTCTCTCCGGGTACACCGGCTTCCTCCACCCGTAAAACTGTCACCGACATGATATGACCCTGACTGTTAATGTGTCGTTAAACCCTAATAAAAAACATTATCTGTTACTTACAGGGACGTAGGAACCTGGGGGCACAGGGTTATGTGTCTCCAACTTTCCCCAGAAATAGTTGCGAGAGAATGAATATGGAATTTTCAAGAAATGGATGCATAGACTGTTTCCTCTCAATTATCTTATGTGATTGATAATTCCCTTATTTGGTCTGTTTCTACTACGGTCTTTAACCCTTTGAACCCCGGTGGTATCTTTCAAGTCAGTTCAATGGCAGCAATTGTAAGAGTCCATATTCTTTATTTGGAGTTAGACCAATTAATATTTTAAACGTGCAGCCATGGGGCTGCACAATGAAATATTGATTCGTCTACCTTACAAATTCACTCAGGAGTAATCCTTCTTAATGAAATTGTTACGTATCATATTCCTGGGCAGGAAAAAGGCCTCTCGAGTTCAATAGCGTTAAAGTCGAGAGAAAGGAATATTTTTGTTCCATATTTAACAACTTTCCCCATTAGGCCGAAACATTTTCGGCCTAGTGGGGAAAGTTGTTAAATATTTTACCAGAATGTGCATTTTCTAAGGGGAGTTAAAAATACCGATATTCGACGAGGGAGCGCGGTGGCTCAGTAGGTAGAGATGCAGGCTGCACGCCGAGAGGCCCTCGGTTCGAATCCCACCTGTGGCAACCGCGTTGTGTCCTTGGACAAGACACTTAACCGCAATTGCCCACGCGGGGGCACGGTGACGTTGTGTACTAAGGCGTACTCTACGTCGATAGTGAACTTGTCTTCAACCATTGCTAACCCTGCATGTGTAGAGTTGGTACATTGTAGAGTCAGACATTTGCTCGCCGTTGCTCGGTGGTTCTCTCCAAGTACTCCGGCTTCCCCATCCCGTAAAACTGTCCGACACGAGGTGACCCTGGCTGTCGAAAGTGTCGTTAAACCCCAATAAATAAATAAATAAATAGATATTCGACAAAGGAAAGTTATGCCATGAACGATCAATAGTCGAGTAATATTTATTTATTGGTGTTTAAGGTCACATACTTATGCGCAATGGCTAATCGTGACCGTGACAGTTTTACGGGTGGAGGAAGCCGGAATACCCGGAGAGAACCACCGAGCATCGACGAGCAACTGTCAGCTCCTCAACATTCTAACTCTGTTCAAGCTCCGCTCAAGCTGTACGCCTTAGTGCACGGCGTCATCGTGCCCCATATAGGCAACCGGGGTAAAGTGCCTTGCCCAAGAACTCGGAACCTCAAGCATAGAAGTCCAACAGTCTCCCACTGAGCCACCGCGCTCCCAGTCGAGTAATCAAATATTCGTGACTGTTCTAATCGCTACACGTTGATGTAAGTATGTTGTGACGAGCTCGCGTTATTATTGTGAGAGAAACAGTTTGTGATCACAGTACTGTAAAAACAGAAAGACATTAGTGGAGGACTACAGTAAGGGGAGACGATTTCTAATAAATGGAAAATCTCTCGTAGAATGTAGATGAATGAGGGATATGATGATTATTGGAGCATGGGGTTACGGTGGGGTAATCTTCATCAAATTACATAATGACTCTATTCGACACGTGGTGGGCCTAAGCGGCTTTGACAGAGGGTCAACTTAAATTCGTGCTGCCTACTTAATAATAATAATAATAATAATAATAATAATAATAATAATAATAATGTTTAGGCCTAAAAGCCACATAGTGCTCTTTTGGCTTTACATGCTACACTGTAATGACGATGTTGTGTGGGTTTCATCTCTATGTGGTCAAACAAAATGCTTGGCCAAATAGATATGTTTTCAAGTAGGACTTAAATTGTTTGATGGTCAGTTCCGTTTTTATATGACTTGGTAAGGAATTCCAGAGAACAGGTGCAGCAATTGAGAAAGCCCTATCGCCGGCTGAAGCCAATTGTGCATTCTGTGTGACAAGGTTGTTAGAGTCAGCGGAACGCAAGTTTCTCGTTGTTGTGTACTGGGAGATCAGCTCAGAGAGGTACGACGGGGCTATTCCATTTATGCATTTGTAGGTAATCAGGATAGTTTTTGTACCTTATCCTTTGCTCGATAGGAAGCCAGTGAAGGCTCATAAGTATTGGGGTAATTCGGCAGTGTTTCCGATTTTGTGTGATAATTCTAGCCGCACAATTTTGGATATTCTGGAGCTTAAGAATGAGGGCTTTTTACAGCCGAAAAGTAACGAGTTGCAGTAGTCTATGCGACTTGTTACTTCAGCCCGAAAAACACAATGCCAACTTAATTTAATGCACGGAGATAGGTGAAAATGCTTCTGGAAATGCGGAAAAGCAAGTATTTCATCTGTGCACCTCCAGTGTATTAATCCACTGCCGAGCATTCGGAAACATTCGCCCGGTGCCATTAAGAGATCGAACGACCTAACTTTGGTCACATTTCAGGAAATTTTCTCCAAAGTCCACAAAAGGACCGAAACAAATATCCCCAGTAAATTATATACCCAATTGTTTGAAATGTAATATAAAACATGTGGAAACCGACAATGCCATGGAACTGCTGTCCTGTGGCTGGTAGCACTGTGTGAAAGTCTGCTATGTCATAAGTAAGAGACCAACCAAACTTTTGACAATAAAATACATTAGAATGACTGAATAGTTGTATTTTGCAAGACTTCAAGTACAGACACGGAGAAATCATTTTTATCGTTTATGAGAAGAATGAGCTGTAAGACTAATTCGAATCCATAGTATGTATCTACAGAAACGTGGCGACAGGGGGTGGGGGTATGTGTCACCCGCCCAAATCCTGGCAAAAATTTCCCATAGTTGGAAATTCGGAGGAAAAGTCATAAGTAGTTGGAAATTCCATCTATCTGGATTTTAGAGCTTCTTTGGTGATACTGATGTCTCTTCCCAAAATTCCAACTCAGTTTCAAGTCGGCAAATTTCAATTGTTACTATTTACAACGACAGTGTACGCAATATCGAGCTTCATAAGTATGCATAATGTCAATCGGCACGAGATTTCTGTAGTACGTTATTTATCGTAATACAAAAGTCCTCGAAATGCACTTCAAGAAAATCACATCATCTAAAATCATTATCCTGAGTAAATTCCATCATTCACAGTTACAAAATGATGAAACATCGAAAATTGGTCATTCCTGTGTAAGATCTGATTGAATGTTAGGACATTGTGAATTGCTCAAAGTTCTCAGCTAGAGCATTTGTTTAGCACATATTCATTCCCGGAATAATGCCAAGTAATAATAACCTGGTAATTATATCATAAATGTGTTGGCATTTCAGTTACTAGAAGCAATTTTATGCCCTCTTTTATGGCTTCATTTTCAAAATGTTTCCCCGTAGTGAATTTGCAACTAGGGGGAGGGGGGGGGGATGGGGTTCACGTCTCCAGGTTCCAGGTCCCTCCCCTAGTTGGAAATTCACCGCCCTACCCCCCTCCCCAATCGGAAACCTCTAGCCACGTCCCTGAGTATCTACAATTCCTAAATGCTGCCATTTTATCCATTTTTGTTTTAATGAAGAACGTTCAGCAAGTCGTCCCCTGAGTTCCATTGTGTTCTATGTGCCTACTGGCACATACATGTAGAACACATTGGAACTCAGGGGACGAAGTGTCATCTCCGCACAGTTCAGAGCAACCGGTCTGGAGGCACAAGTCACTTCATCAATGGAAATTGAAGAATGTGCAAAGTGAACACTTTGCAGTAATTTGAGTTGAAAATATCGTCTTCTTCAAGTATGTTTCTGGGAAAGTTTGAGTAACCAGAACCTGCGGCCTTTGCAACAGAAATAGCCGATTTGTTGATTGAATCGAATTTTATAGACATTCAGTGAAGGGGGTGAACAAAAGCACGATTATTTCCGTTAATGACTTCATTTATCTGTAATTTCATAAGCGTTCGGGCCTCTTTGTGGTAATTTAACCGCGAGATAATGTTCATGTTGTCGATTCATGTTGATGTACGATTTCCGGTGGTACCAATTTCATAATACAAGATTTTTGACGGTAACGGCGATAAAATCGGTATAGATCAATTTGAAACTGAATATAATTGCATGGCAAAGAAAGTTAATTTTACGATGTTCCAAAACTTCACTGCAGATGGACAGCCAGAAGCGTTGTTGTCCTCCTAGTCTGAACTCATTCGGTTGCAGACAAAACATGGAAAGGTATACCGGGAGTTCTGTTACAAATGTAGTATGGCTTTTGATTAAATGATATTTTCGTACAAACATAATTATGACGATTACCATTAACGTTTGTGTTGATATATTTTTGTTCTCAAACCTAATTATCCAGTTCTGCATTTTACGCATCCACAGAAACAAAATTATAATATTATGAAACATTTGCCCGATTATCTCTCAATAATGGCATAGTAGTCCGGCCGCCAGGGCACTGAACTTCAAAGTCGCGTTCCAAGCTTTTTCTCGATGGAAGGTGTAACAGTAAGATCTCCTGACTACGGAAAATGGTTATTTGTCGTCTGGCAGCCTTGAGTAATTTGAAATATCCACGCTTAATGTGACATCGTCATTTCGCGGACTGCAGTGTTTGACTGAGGATAATACAACATCCCGGGCGCATACCAGAGGTTGCATCCGAGCCTATATACGTTTTAAGGGATGTTTAGGATATTTGGACATTCTATTCATCAGTGCTACTCATAGCGGATGTATCAGCTAACCTTGTTTGTTCTTTGCTACACTCTAGTGTGGCGTTGTATAAGAGCAGAATGTGACAAAGACTTTGGAAAGACGAGATGCATCTTTTTGCGTGAGAAATCTGCATATCCGGGCGTTTCGATTCGTGATAACGAACAACATCCAACTGATAGTTAACCCTTTACCTAACTTGAAAAGCAGACGACACTTGCAAAAAAAAATTCATGAATAACTATTTTTTTTCATTTTTTGTCTCAAAAACATAGGTTATGACCCCTCGTTGGAACGAGCTCGACGAGCTCGTTCCAACGAGGGGTCATAACCTATGTTTTTGAGACAACAAAATGAAAAAATAATGAAAATTAATTGACGATTTTTGAGAATAGCGCTGGCCGGTTTTGGCCGTTACGTTAGGTAAAGGGTTAATAGTCTCTGACATTTTAGACTTTAAGTCGCGGGAGACGACTGTGTTGCGACTGAGCAGTGTCATTTGATTTAGTTAACAGAACAGCCAGAGAATGGGTACTAAGTTTTCCATTCCGAGAAGCAATTTCAACACCGAACTTACCTACCACTACTGTATTAGCCTACCGTCAGAACTAAATATTGGTGTAAAGTTAACATTGCGAGCTGTCGTATTTGCTGCCGATTTCTTGACACGCAACAATTCATCTTAGCAGCATGTTATTCCGAAGTCAAGCATCGTTTTTATGAGGTCTTTAGAATCTCTCATCATAGCAGCAAGACCAATTTGTATTATTCTTTGTATCCCACGTACCAGCAATGTTACAATGTTGCTAATCAGTCTCCCGGGTAGGGTCTGGTCTAATGTCGGTGTCAAGCAACCTAGAAAAGCCACCAACGTCCCGCTTGAAAACTCTGATATTTTATCAAAGTTGAGCTCGAGATCAGAAGTGTCTCGATCTGTATCCATTTCCTTTCTTTCGGCGCATATACTTTTCTTCAAAACTTTCATTGCGCTTTCAGCATCACAATCATCAGGATCTTGTATAATACGTAGAGCTGATCCAGCTCTCGATCTTTCAGCAAAAAACGTGACTATTCCTGGTGAGGAAAGGACTAAAATGTCGTTTCTGTACTTCTAAGCAAGCTTAGCACCATAAACTTGACGGGAAATACAAGTGCCCCGCACCTACCATGCAATTTGAACAAATCGACCGAACTCCAAGTAAGGGATTGATAATCTCTCATGACAGCAATCATCGATTTCAAAGCTTCGACATCGGGTTTTGAATCTGCTGAGGTAGTGAGGTAGTGTCAATGAACTCCTTTGCCGCGAACGATACAGATCTTGGACTCATAAATGTAGATCTACAGGCCGAGTGATAACGAGCGTCTGCCGCATGCAAATCACCCATAACACCTAGACCCCTTGACCTAACCTCTTCCCCCATTTATCTTATCGCTGCTCACAAACCCGGACTATCTCATCCTGTTGCGATGAACTACTACTGGTTCTAGGATTCACTACTTGACGGGAAATATAAGCCCTCTGTCCACCTTGCCGGTGTGACAGCAATGATAGCCCATAGGAACGTTAGTCCCTCTGGACTATTATTCCGCGGAATTATAGTCCTAGGTCTAACATTCCTAGGAATAGTAGTCCGCCGGACTACTATTCCTAGGAATGTTAGACCTAGGACTATAATTCCGCGGAATAATAGTCCAGAGGGACTAATTTTCCTACGGACTATCATTCCTGTCACACCGGGTTTTAGGATCTTTTGTCACATCACATTTGCAACCACAAAATAGACAGTGTCGTTTGAAATCAAACACTGTTTGTGCCTGACATCGCCTAGATCTTTTCTATGGTTGAACATCCGCCTTGGTAAGAATATCTCTGCTTGATGTAGCTTGTCTGACACTTTTCGGGTGAACATATTTCTGTACACAATACTTGTGACATGCCAAGACTAAATTGGCACCCATGTCTAGCTGCGATTGTATATCTATAAGCAGACCATTATTATACTGTTTTGCTGCATCTGATTATGTTCTCGATTCGTTTCGATGCCACGTTTATCAGAGGATCACTAACCTTGACAACTTCACACCCGTATTTCGGTGAGAAAAAGCAAATATCGGTCATGGTAGATTCTGCGCATACACTGACAGAAAAATTCAAATAATGCCGGACTGAAGAAAAATGAAATGTTAAATGATTAATGCAAGCTTCGACGCCAAATGCTGTTCATAAAACGATTGTTTTCAAAACAAAATAGCAGTTCTTGGCGAAAATGAACTTATTTATGCATTGAATAATGTCGTTGCGAATTGAAATAGAGTATCCCTTTTCTGCGACGAATATCTCAATTTGCTCAATGCTGTCAGACATCCAATAAACTTGTTTCTAAATCAGGAGATTTCCCTCTATCAGAAACCATAGAGAAAAAAACTTTGGACACGACTTTGAGATTCCACAGAAAGTTGGCATTTGGGGCCTGAGTAAAGGAAAGTTATGAATCGAATTCATTAACTCTTTGTGGAAGGAGTCCGCCAGTTTCGCCAAGCGTTACATGTAGTGTAGAGGCCAAACTGAATAAAGTCATTAGCTTTCGCGATATCCACCGGGGGTACAGCAAGCGTAAACCCCGCGTGTAATGACATGATGACATGGGTCATCAGAAAATGATGTTAGAGTTTTGGAGTTTGAGCACAAATATGAAAATACATTTTCAGGAGAATTTTGGAATAATTGTCGTGTGAACGGACAGTATGATTAATATTCACCATGATGAGTTTTTCGGTAAAGGGACCTGAGAGAAAAATGCATATCGTCTTATTTTGAACATGTTTTCTCAAAATGTTACAAAAATCGCGCTTTATTCACTAAATTAAAAAAAAACATTTCAGCTAAAAATTGTAAAATTCTGTCTGAAACAGGTCGCCGTTTCATCGATCAAAATTTTCTACATAGGAAGGGGAAAACAATAATATATCACATACTACATTGCCCTTTCACATTATCAATGATACTGTGCGCATAAATGACACAACCCCCTACACTGGCATTAGTAGTACCTGTATGTCTGAGTCCAGACGATCAACATTTGAGAATCTCAACGGGGGATCTCTTGTGGGGTCTTGACGCGTTGCATTGTGGGTGTCACGTGTATTGTCACGGTAGCCCGCGTAAGCGACCATGTTCTGGCGTAATTCCCGTTGTAATACGTGATCGAAGAATTATGTGTGTATCTGTAGATCATTTGTTTTCTGGTGGCCGCAATGTTTTTGGTTTTTATGGTGGCACGTGGTTACTACGTAACTGAAAGTCCTACAGCAGCACGGACCTATGATCGGAGGCACGTTCGTGTCAAGCTAATTAAAGAGGATGACCAGAGACTGATTCGCGCTCCCGCGTTGTGTCCTTGGGCAAGGCACCTTACCCCGATTGCCTACATGGGGGCACGATGACGCCGTGTACTAAGGCGTACTGCACTGCCCGTCGATGTTGCGCATGCCTTAAACCAATCCAACCCTGCCTGTGCCGCGGTGAAGAGTTCAGAGTTACTATGTTGGAGAGCTGACAGCTGCCCGTCGTTGCTCGGTGGTTCTCTCCAGGTACTCCGGCTTCCTCCACCCGTAAAACTGTCACCGACATTATATGTCCCTGGCTGTTAAAGTGTCGTTAAACCCAATAAATAAATAAATAAATAAATAAATAAATAAATAAATAAAGAAGATGACTTGATAACTGTTTATTTGGTTCGATTTATCCCAGAATGCTCTGTTTTATTCCCATTTGGATTTATAAGACTAGTACGAAGTGCTGTAAGTCTTCAATAGTGTGGAAGTAATATGTCTTGTTTGCCTCGAGCCTTATCAGATGGATCTCATCGGTGGATCTTATGTGACGTAATTTGGATGGTCATGGTATCCCGTGTGAGTGGCCATCTTGTGAAGTCAATACCATAGTGATACGTCGTCACAGTGCGCCTGCGCAGCGCGTGTTGATAGGGTGATACGTGTATCCGTCATCCATTTTGTATACTTGAGACCGCCATCTTGGTTCCTTTCTTCTCGAATGTTTTTTAACATCTATCGCGTTCGCATGGACATATGAAAGAACCAAAAAATGCATTCCAGTGAAAAATTACCCATTTCATGTCTTCACACCACTAATATTCCAAACTTCAACGAAATTTCGCGATTTTCCCCCGAAAATAAATATTTTTCATATTTTTGCATGCGCCCCAAATCTCAAACATCACTTTTCTAATGACCCGGATTTCAGCTCCTCCACATGCCGAGTTTCAGCCTGTTATTCTCCAGTTGTGGTCAATTCACATTATTTGAGTTTGGCAGCTGCACTAACGAAAAGGTTACAATCACGAAATGGCATGTACCCACTCACCGAGATGAACTATCTGGAGCCGTCTCGGTGCATGTCCTTAAAATTTGTTTTTGAGGGTGAGCATTAAACTAAAATCAACTGAGCATCACAGGTTGCAACGGTTGTTACCAAATAGATCCATCAACCACATTACGTTGTGTGACCAGGAGCAAACCAATAAACTCTTCACCAAATTACGTTTTGTTCAATCACGAAGGGTGATTATTTTTTTAGGTAAAATGTTCCTGCATGAACTTTGAAGGAATATCCGTTTAGCCACATAATAGTTCAACGAGATGTTCAACCACTCAGTCCGAAATAGCCACAACGATATAGTATAAATTTCAAACTCCCACTGACTATTTGTAGATCACAAATTTTTAAAAGGTTAACTTTATTATGAAGGTTTGTGTAAATACGTGTAAATGCGTGCATCTGACAGTAAGCACCCTTGTACCTATTGATTTTTAGTTCAGGTAATCGGAGTTTTTTTTATTAATTACAACCGTAGTAACCGCATCACAGTCAGGGACGTAGTTAGAGTGTTTCAATCTACAGTGTCTTCAATGGAGGGTGTGATCAGTTCGATTTCTAACTGGGGTTGGGGTTCCAGCACAACATGCGGTAGACATGTCCCGAGGGTCGCAGGCCCGTGTTGGGGGGACTTCGATTTGGGGTATCTCCCTTCCCGATGGTGGTGTGTGTGTGCGGAGGGGGGGGGGGGGGTCCGGGGCTTCTCCCCCCCCCCCCTCCCGATTCAAAAGTGTATTGTTTAGCCCTTGGATGTATTCTGAGGCCTCCCTCTGTCTTAATTCTAGTAGTTTTATCCAGGAGAAAAATGCATTTTCCCAGGTAGGTCCATGGGTTTTCTCTTACAGTGACCAGTCTACACAAGGACTATAGACTGACAACTATTCAGCCAATAACTACTTCTTCCAAGTAACCGCCAGTCAGTTGGAATGAGTAGGTTTTCGCTGAAAACTGTCAGTCTATAGTCCTTGTGTTGCCTGGTCATTGCAAGGAAAACAGACCGATGAATTCGCAAACCTGACTGGTCACAGAATCGAGTAGGAATTTCGGGAAATTTGTCAGCTGAAGGAAAAGTCGGAGAATTTTCTCGAAATTAGAAACTCACTTTGGTTCAGATCAATCGAACTTCAGTCGCCAGTCAGTTAAAGGGATGAAATCCAGAAATTGAACGGATTCCGGAATCGGAGCACAGGGAATGACTACAGCCGGTAACCGCATCGCAGTTGGAAAAACCACGGGGTGAAAATTCAAATCGAACTGGTCGGAAATGTCTGCAAAGTAATTGGGGGGAGGTGAGTCACCCCACTCATCCCTCTCGCTGCGTGCCCCATTTACAGTATGAAACCGCCAACCATATTGAGTACCGCAAACTCGTCCATATGTGTGACATTGAATCTTTCTTTGATGGAAGTATTGAACCAGAATGAACTGAACTTATAGTTTCTAAACGTAGTTAATCTTTTCCTATTCCTAATCGGTAGGTTAACTGTGTCTTGTATTATTCACAAAATTAGCACATGAACCAGGGCTTGCGATCAACCCGTGCGGTGTGTGACTTTGGGGTTAGAGACGGTCGCAATTAAATTATGTCCTACGCTGAGGCTAAGAAGTTAAGGCATGGGCGTTTAGGCGGCCAGCTTTGCCGAATGTCAAGTGTTGTCACACTGGACACCAATGATCACATTGTGAATCGGACGCTGGTCAGAACTGTGTGTTTGCTTTATACGTACATGTGTGTATTCACTACACACGTGACATTATACACTGGCCTAACAACAATTTTATGATTTTCTAATAATAAAACATTGTTTAGGTAGCCTGGAAAATATTAAAAACATAGTTACAAAAGAACTAAGTTGAAAACATAGAGTCCGTGACTCGCGAAAAATAGTGCCTGATTGAATAACCGAGTTAACTATTTGTATATCCATCAGTAACGAAAGAATCGGCGAACGTTATATATAAAATTTACCGTTCAAATTTAATTTAACTTTCAAAGCAAACTTGTACCAGTGAGGCATCATAAGCTATGTTTTTTTGCAAAAATAAGACGTATCAGTTGTTCAAAATATGTCTTTGCATCTGTCGCATTCTTCTCTTGTCCGGAAAATGGTTAACCTTCTTAAAAATTTACGCATTTCCCTTTTATGTACAAAGTAGTGTCCCAGAACGGTGGTCCTACTCGTGCGACGGGAAATTTCTATTTGCATTGCGTTTCAATTTCTTGCTGGACACGCACAAAATCGCGGAATCACACATTTCCCATTTAAATAAAAGATGTGTCGACAGTTTAACCCTTATCTAACGAATCGGCCGCATCTCCCCGCGTAATATACAAATTGAGCAGTTGAAAAAACTATTTTCCAAAGCATTTCAACAAAACCATACCATGTGGCCCCTCACTGGAACGAGCTCGTTCAAATGAGGGCTCAAATGATATGGTTTTGTTGAATTTTATTGAAAAATTTGAAAACAAATTATTTTTAAAATAAGAAATTTTAAAATAAGAAATTTTGATGTCGTGTGCGTTTGGTAAAGGGTCAATCCTTAGCAAATTGTGAGTAGTATTGAAATAACATCCCTGATCAGGACACAATTCAAATTCAAGACAGCTCAGTTACATGACAATACGATTTTGTTTCCAACCCTCACACAGGAGCTGAACAAAACTATTGAGTTATTTACAGTTACAACATTTGCAGGAGTAATTTCCCTTAGATCACAAGTTCACACACACAAAATAAATTGCAATGGGATCATTGAACTGACCACCTGACCATGAACTTCCCTATCGATATATTGGCTTGACCCATTGTGAAAACAATCAGCGAGTCTTGCTTGGACACCATCGGTCGTGTTTACAGGAGATGGAGCCAACCGTACAACGGCTATAAGATTTTTTTCTGTAACGTATTGGTAGGTGGTGCGATTTGAACAGGATCAGGTTGGTGTGGAATCTGAACACATATTATTACATACGTTACTGATCTGAACTTGAATATAATTCATTTAATCATTTACCCGTGAATGGTATCGTGCGATACATCACTGCAAATAAATGTGTTCAATATAAACTTCCAGCCCAATAGAATTAGTTTTTTTTGGCTTCTCCTGACCAATTTCGTGCCTAGTGAGTGTAGTCCGTTGAACGTTTTTTCAGCTCGCCATTCACGCAAAAAATCCAAGCCTAACGTGTTGTGAGAGATAACGTGTTGTGAGAGGTAACGTGTCGTGAAAGGTGTGGTGTTGTGAGAGGTGATGCGAGCTAGAAATGGGCGGTTTTTCGGTTTTCCGGTTTTCCGATTCGGTTCCAGTTTTTGCGGCAAACCGGAAAACCCAACCGCAAGACCCAGCGAAAACCGCCCAAACTGTGTTTGTGCATAAACTGGTTAAGCCTCCCTACTGGGAGGGAACATGTCTAGTGGCCCCTATGAACTCTCGTCACGTAGTCTATCAATACGACGTGTTCTCATTGTCACATTTTCTCCCATATTAACTTGTCCACGAGACGAGTTAATTTGGGAGAAAATATGACAATGAGGACACAACATCAATTAGTCTAACAGTTGCTACCATAATTTATGTGTTTTTTCTGTGTCTTAATCGGCTAAGCAACTGATTCCCGAGAAACCCTAAAAATAATCCAAGAGAAATTAGGCAGAACCCAATTGAGATATTTACAGACAGGGGTCCTTTGTGGTGAGTGATGTAATACCACCTATTGAGATTGTTTCTATGTTGGGAGCCTGAATTGATCTTTAATATATGCTCATGTTCATAAAATCTGAACCGAAACCGAGGGATTTTTTTCTGAAATCGAACCGAAAACGATCCGAATCTGAAAAATCAAAACCTCCCAGCTCTGTTGTCAGCGACTACGTACGACAAGTTTCGATTTTTCGTAATCTTTTCTTAGGTGTCGTTTCGGTCCCGCAGTTCGATATTTGTTATTTCTGCTTTTAATTTGGAAAAACAGTCATGTAATAAATTGAATGTTCAAATTAGTAAATTGTATAAACAAATTAGTAAACTGAATAAACAAATTAGTAAATTGAATAAACAAATTAGTAAATTGAATAAATAAATTAGTACTTTGAATTAACAGTCTTGCACTAATTTGAATTAACAATCTTTTAATAATTTACATAAACAGTCTTGTTGTAAATTGTGTATTCAAATTTGTAAATTGAATAAACAAATTAGTAAATCGAATTAACAGTCTTGTACTAAATTGAATTACCAGTGTTCTAATAATTAAAAAAAACAGTCTTGTAATAAACTGAATATTCAAATCAGAAAACTGAATATTCAATTTAGGAAACTAAATAAACAAATTAGTACTTTGAATTAACCGCCCTGTATTAAATTGAATTAACAGCCTTCTAATAATGTGAATAAACAGTCTCGTAATAAATTGAATATTCAAATTAGTAAATTGAATTAATAAATTTGTAAATTGAATAAATAATTTACTAATTTGTTAATTCAAATTATTAACTAAACATCCCCGAAGCTTTCACGCTGCCGTAAAACCTTTTAACGAATTCTGAAACATTACCGACCCTTATTGTTAGTTTTGATTGCATTACTGGCTATTATACTACGGCTGATGTTTTATTATCGCTTTGATAATTTCTACCCAATGCCGATAAACATAAATGAGCTTTTTATGAGTATTATTTCTCTTGATTAAAGTTTTCAGAGCAACTAACATACATGTAAATGAGCTTTTTATGAGTATTATTTCTCTTGTTTAAGGTTTTCAGAGTAACTCATTGGTCATTGCGTGTACATTCAGAAAAGCAGGAAATGGAATATTCTGATCTCTAGCAAGGTCTATAAACTAGTGATTGAAATATTTCGACATAAAAATAAAACTAATTCTGACACAGTGACATAATGTTTTTAATGGTATCAGGACAACTCGTACCCACGGCAACTCGTACCAGTCAAGTCGTACCCAAAATTGGACGACTCGTACCCATTTTCGGCTGGACAACTCGTACCCACAATTGGACAACTCGTACCCAAGGTTGGACAACTCGTACCCACAGTTGGTCAACATGTGCCTGGGTACGAGTTGTCTAGAAACCTTAATGGTATCAGGACAACTCGTACCCACGGCAACTCGTACCAGTCAAGTCGTACCCAAAATTGGACGACTCGTACCCATTTTCGGCTGGACAACTCGTACCCACAATTGGACAACTCGTACCCAAGGTTGGACAACTCGTACCCACAGTTGGTCAACATGTACCTGGTCTTTAATTGTATGGGCGAAGGCGAATATTGGCTGAAGGACTTGAGAAGATGAGTGTCTGCTTTCAATGGGTGTGCATAAAGGCAAAGACTTTCCATTTTTAGCATTTATCTCAGCAGAACAGTCTGAACAGACTTCGCCGAAAGTCAATTTCGCCGGTATGAACATTTCATCAAGAGAGCAATTCGAAGGAAACAGGAAATATTTAAATTATATATTAATACAGTGGTGCATGTAGGCCTAGATATGAGAGACGACCCCCCCCCCCCCCACTCCCACCCCACCCCCAAATCGGGTAATCTTTGGCTCTTCGTTAAACTTCTGAGGGCTTTTCTACGTAATATTTTGTTGTACTGGTAGTCATACCCAGCAGTTCACGTGTTGCAGGGTTAACGCAAAATCAGATGCGATCGGGGCTCATTCCCCCACCCTACCCACTCCTTCATTGGTTGAAGGATTAACGCGATGACGGACTCGATCGTGGCCCATCAGAAGTCCTTTCCTGGTCAAATTACATCTATATAGACCTGTGCCAATTTTCGATCGGTCGAGGCACGAGAGTCAGGTGCCTAGAGAGAGAGAGAGAGAGAGAGAGAGAGAGAGAGAGAGAGAGAGATTCACTTTTATTCACATTTATAGTCTAATTGCAAACCTTACAAAAATGCTAATTATCATTCAATTTTCATGATTGCCATGGAAGATAATTGTTAGAAAAACACACCTCCCAACTGGAAGATTAACTTAATTGGCGATAATAATATGCACAGATAATTGGAAGAAAATTGAACACCAATCGACTATAAGGTAATAGACAATAGAAAATAATTCTTCATGATCTCACACCTGTCACTGCCGGGTAAGTCTAAATTAAATAACTGTCGAGTTTTCAGGTGTGTCGATGTTGACCATAAAATTTCCGACAGAAATCAGTTGATGCGAGCTGGTGGACTCATAGAGAGAGATGTATTAGAGCTTTTTAATTGTCTTTTTTTTAAATGAACATCATTTGTGATCTTCTTGATTCAGTCTATCACTGGTCATTGTTTGCCGTTTTTCTTCCGAGCGGGTAAATGTGCTACGCTTCAAGTACAAAATCCGGCTGGACTCTCAATTTACAATGAAAGCATTTCTCGCCTGACCGGAGTGGTGCCTCACCAGTGATGTAATTTTGCCACACGAAAAATAATCTAAAGGTGGAGAGTGGCATTATTAATTAGGAAAGGCAAGAGTTAATGCGACGAAGGCTATGGGTTTCACCCTGATAATTTGCAGAGCCTAGGCCTATAGATGCGAGGCCTTTTAGTTTTTTCCAGTACTCTATTTCCCAATATTGAAGCACAGAAACCGAGTGTCGCGGTTGGGGAGGGGGTGTCATTCACCCCAGTTCTCGTACGAATACGATTGCAAACTTTCAGGGACCACTGGTGCCTGCTATCAACAAAGTACGGTCAATGAATATATGTTTCCTGTTCTGTGTATCACAGCCGTCATTTAGACGTAAAATTTGTGTATATTTCATTCATATTCATGGAATATCTGACGACGGAATTTCAAAGTAAACTGATTTCCATTACTATTATTACACCTTAAACGGATCAAACAAAAGCAAAAACCCCGTTTCTATAGTTCTTAGGCCATTAACGGCCTTCGCCCATACAATTAAACACCAAGTACAAGTTGACCAGCCATGGGTACGAGTTGTCCAACCTTGGGTACGAGTTGTCCAATTGTGGGTACGAGTTGTTCTGCCGAAAATGGGTACGAGTCGTCCAATTTTGGGTACGACTTGACTGGTACGAGTTGCCGTGGGTACGAGTTGTCTAGAAACCTTTTTAATAACCTGGCGCCGTATTGTAAAACCACCAGAGAGCATAGCTAGCCATAAGTTATACTACTTTTTGTCTGATTTCCACCAAGCTATTTTACCGAGATAGGCCAGTGTGTCCAGTTAGGGATGGAAGGGGTGGGGATCTTTTTAATGCGTATGTGATAAGCAGATGTGATGTTTAGATAACAGTGACAGCATGTTTGTGTCCATGCTGAGTGCTTGACAAGATGTGTGTAATTTGGTTTGGGTATGTAGTTGTGTGAATGAGGGTGCGTTTGTGGTGTATTCGTGGGTAGGGTTGTGTGGGTCTTTCTTCCCGATTTTGTGTTAAACCAAACAATAGTGTTTGTGCTCTCACAAACATTTCTTTTGTTTTCTCCGAGTTCCCGCAAGGAAAACGTGTCGATTATTGCACTGCCGGCTATTTTTTTATTACTAGGGATTGATGTTACATTGCTGATTAGTTATTACATTACTCTTTGTAACAAGAACAGCAATCATTTTAAATGGATATCATCGCATCGACGTTTACCCTTAATTAAAGAACCAGCATTTTTTGGTTCAAAAACAGTTTTCTTAACATCACATTTTCTGAGATTAACGGCTCAGAAGTGATTCTTATTAAAGTCACATCAACTTGAAGTAGTTCTTAGTCATGTCTTGCCGGCCAAATTGGCAGCCCAGACATGACTGAGAACTTCAATGGGTTTTTTCGTATTTGTTAATAAAATCACTCTCTTTTTATTTCTATCCACACATTTTGTTGCCATTTTATTCACTGCCATTTTCGTTGAAATTATCCTTCCGCTTTTTAATAAATGTAGGCTTACTGGTGTGGTTCAATTAACTATGTATCCAAACTACTGTCAACCTAAACATTTGCGGTGTAGAAGCATTACTGGCACAAGCGAATACCACTCTGTATAATTTTGAAGGTTACTAGACTGGTTTGATATCATCACTTCAAAGCTGTCATTCTCTTCTAGAGACTCATTTTCGTGATGGGATTTCAGTAAGATCCGGAGTATACTCAATACCTGTCCTTTTTCAACTTTTGAAAATGTTTTAAGCATGTAATTTAAAGAAAGATATAATCATAATATCGTTACTCATCTCAAAGAACGCACAAGAGTCCATATTTAAATACCCATTTTTCAAGAAGTAAGCATCCGAAACCTTATTGACGACGGGGTAACAACCTACACCCTTAGAGCATTTCCACTCCCCTGCTGTTTTAGCTTCTGACATTCTTATGAGTACATGATATTCGACAGTAATTTTGGTGCTATTACAATTTAGACCAAGGGCGTAAATTTGGGGGTGGGGGTGACACCCCCTCAAAAATCCCCAGATGATGTGTTTCGACAGGCAGAGGTTGGGCAGGAAATTATGAAATACCAAATTGGGCAGACATCCTTGCTTGCCCGACGGAAATATACACACGCTTTGGAGGACTAAGTTGAGCAAAATCTCCTCCTTGCCCGACAAAAATATACACAGATTAGAAAGTGCAATAAATGCCCAACTCAATACTTATCGGTATTTATTTATTTATTTATTTATTTATTTATTTATTTATTTATTTATTGGAGTTTAAGGTCACATACTTATGCACAATGGCTATTCGTGACCGTGGCAGTTTTAAGGGTGGAGGAAGCCGGAGTACCCGGAGAGAACCACCGAGCAGCGACGAGCAACTGTCAGCTCCCCAACCTTCTAACTTTGTTCAAGCTTCGCTCAAGCTGGGTTACAGCGGCTGAAGACAAATGCACCATCGACGTGCAGTACGCCTTAGTACACGGAACCATCGTGCCCCCATGTGGGCAGCCGAGATAATGTGCCTTGCCTTAGGACACAACGCGGCAATATATCGGTAGAAGAATTCCACATGCAGGGAGAGAGTTCTAATAACAAATAATTTTTATGACCATGACCTGTCGAAAGCACTTCTATCTATGTGGTGTGTAATTGTTGTATGTTTAAAATACAGTATTTTACAAATGAAAATTATATCAGTAGCGTATGAATCTTTGGTAAAATTAAGGTAAAAGGGAAGTAGGTGTGTTCCAAATAGTTGGTCGATATGACCGAGACGTTAGGCACCGACGTCCTACCCCCCCCCCCCCCCAAAGAAACCCCAAATTATTAGTTAGGCCCTCATTTGGACCTTGTGTGTTTAAGCAATATTTTATTACTTTTCATCTTTTCATTCACGTTCATTGTCTCATCGCTTCTTGAGCTGAATAATACCAGTCAAGGCGAGTTCTCTCCCTTCAACCATATTTGTAAAAATATGTGACAATCTTTCCGAACGTTGCGATCAAGTATTAAATAATTATTTTTCAACTCATTTTACTATTTCGATACAATATTTTGGGTCCGATTTTTTATCCGGTGCAGACCAAAGACCGTAACTACCCGGATTTAGTGTAATATCACATTGGAAATATCGTTCCTTCAGTGTTACAAGGTGCCATTTGCAATGCTTTAGCATTGCAGACAGGGCTTTGTTTTACTCGAGGGGCGACATAAAAAGATGAATCTAATTTTGAAACAACGAATCGACACATATTCATTAATTTTATATTTCAGTCTGCACATTGGCACCATTGTTGGTAGTACTTGTCTTTCTTGTACAGCGAAGTTGACATTAGAGGGGTCACACCTTATAAAATTGCGACTAGGGATTAAACTTTATGTGTTTCCTTGTCACAACGCGCGTATCTCTCGCGTCGAATTTAAATAGGCTTTCCCAAACCCAGTTTGAGAAAGACTATTGTTATTCTTCTTTTTCAAATTTTTTCTTCTCTAATTTTTTTATTTTTTTATTTTTTTTTTTTTATTTTTTTTTTCCTCTTCGAATTTTGGCTGTTGAACTGCTCAAAAACAAGCTGTACGATTTTAACAAAATTTGGCATACTTATGTAATGTCATTAAATCTAGTGAAATGCGGTGTCGTCATGTCTGTGAAAACGCGTATTTTCAAAATATTCTGCCAAAACCGTCAAAATTTCACCATTTTTCAAATGTCTCAAAATTGTTTACAGTTATTTAGCTAAATTTTTTACAAATTTAGAGCATAATATAATACACCACGAATACCACTCATATCTTTCAACTTTAACCCCCATTGGCTAAAAAATGACATGAAAAATGATTTTTTCGTTAAAATTGACCAACTATAAGAGCAAATTTCTCTAATTACAAGGTTGTTGTATCAATTATTTTGGTATGGATAGATGCAACGAGAATTTGCAAGAAAGTTACTGTTTACTTTCAACCCTCAAGCACAATGAGGGCGGGAATAAGTGTACCGTTTGAAAATTCCAAAATTAGCCAAAGTTGTTTGCTTTTTCTATCATTTTGGAAAGGGTTAATTTCAAACACTTTTCATGTACGTATTCACAATTGACTACCGAGCATATTGCTGTTCTAAGTTTGGTTGTAAAGTTTAACCCTATCCCATTTTGGTTGCATAAAAGTAGGTACCGTAAAAAAATCCAATTTGTGCAGAATTTGGTTAGTTTAGGTGACGATTTACTCCATTTTTAATTGATTGAGCTCTGAATGTTTTCCATAGCTGCATGCTGCAGTCACAGTATGACAAAGTTTGTTCTATATATTATTATTACAAGTTTAACCCTTGGCAGATTTTAGACTTCCTATAAGCGTGCTGTCGGAATAATTGTTATTTTCGTCCAAATTTACATGCAATTTCTCAGCACTGGCGTCATGTTTTCTCAAAACGTTTTCCCTGAGAAGATATGACATTCATCCAAGAACAATTTTGCTGTTAAATGTTTTATTCCAAGTTTTAACCCTCACCCAGTTGTCGTGCCTTGACTTGGAGTACCCTCAACTTCTACTTGTTCATTGAAATACCAAGATTCAAGATTCCGCCACGTCTCTTATCAGACACTCAGTCTGTGGTTGATGTTCACACATTTAGAGCATAATATGATACACTAAAATCACCACACCAATATTTTGAAATTAACCCCTATTGGCCACAAATGATAATAACATAGCAGTTTATCTTCAAGATTGACTAACTTCAGGCGCTGATTTCTCTAATTGCAACGTTGTTGTAACAATTATTTTTCTATGCATAGCTGCAACAATGCTTGCAGAAGAAAGTTACTGTTTAGTTTTTAATCTCATCTTTAACCCTCAGGCACACTGAGGGTAAGATTTCCATTCGTAAATGCTAAAATTAGATAACTTCGGTTACATTTTCCTGTCATTTTGGAAAGGGTTAATTTTAGATACTTTGTTTTGCTATAGGTGGAGATGCTTAATGAACAAATCCGTTGCTGTAAGTTATGCTTTGGGGCTTAACCCAACATATGCTTTGGCCACGTAAAGAATAGTATTGATTGACAAAAATTGATTTTCAGTGATGTAACAATGATTGCAGAAGAAAGTTATTGTTTACTTTTTAATCTCAAAATTTAACCCCCAAGCAAAATAAGGGCGTGAATAAGAGAACCGCGAGAGAATGACAAAAATAGCCAACTTTGGATGCTTTTTGTCTATCATTTTGGAAATGGATAATTTCAAGCACTTTACTTTGCTATATGTAGTCAGCATTTTCACACTGGAAAGTTGGGAAAGCCCGTAATTTGTCCAACAGAGTGCAATTCTCTAGTTATAAAATGCTTTTATGCCTATATGCCTATACCAGGAAGCGTTCAGGGTCATTGAATCTTGACAAAGATTATCGCATGTCTCCACGTGATGTTTCAAAAGTTATTATTCATTTTTATGGATTTGAAAGCAAACGAGTCTGTGACATATAGGGAACATCTAGTGTTTTTGAGTGGATACCGAAAATTAACTCATGAGTGACCGAGAAAATGTTTTTTTTTTGTAATAAAATAACCATTTCTCTCGATCACAATTATGATAATTTGGGGTATCCACTCCAAAACGCTGGATGTCCTCTATGTATTGGTTCTGTGGAGTACCAAGATTGGTACTATAAGATACCAAAACATCTTGGATACTCCAGAATACCAAAAATGACTGGTTACCAGAATACCAAATATACTGGATGGGCTCTTGAATACCAAATATAAGGTTCCCTTAAGTACCAATGCTAAAACCGAGGAACTCCAAAATATCAAACCAATGCGTTTCTGGAAAAACAAAAAAAAATGTCTGCTCAGCTGAAAATTAAGTAAGCTTCTTTTAAGGCAAAGTGATCGTCATAGAACTGAATGCTTTGCTACTGAGTGAACCCATCTTCATCTGATGAGTATACATGAATGCCAGTATACATAAAAAATTAAATATGAATGCCACTGAATGCCACTGAATGCCACTGACCTTATTCGGTCAGTCATTGTACTGATCAGGTTTGAATAATTAGGAGAAACAACACAAATCTTAATGAAATTAATATCCTTAAAATGTCTTTTGATCATGCTTCCACTGTGGCAGACTACATTTTCCAGTAGCGCTGGAATCAAGGACTGCAATACTCGCACTTAATGATAAACTGACACTTTGGTACTCGGTGCGCAAATTAGAAGGGGAGGCTATTAAAAATCTATGTTATAGGTATTCCAGACTCCTGGGTATTCCAGAATAACTGTGGAGAGTGTAAGGAAGAGAGCTGAATCATATTTTCGAACTGATCGCGACTGGGTCACGATCCGCACTAAAAACGTCTATCCTCTTTTGCGATCCTAGTACTGCACCTAATAGTAGATAGCTCTAGCACCAGCGGAAATGACGTATTGGAGTAAACGCGGCAAAACCGGAAATATCGCTCCGGTCATAACCTCTAAATGAACACAAGTCGGAGTTATATTGAGTTTATAGAAACATGGTTATCGGCTTTAATCCGTTTCAGAGCTGCAGTTACAAACGAAAGTATTTTTGCACACAATTTACTTACTTTGATATCAACGTCTGATTCGTAGAGAAAAAATGCTGTCTTACAAAACATGTAGAAGACGATAATTTACGTGTTATGTTTATCCATCCAATGGGTTGTTACAGATTTGAAAGCTTTTGTTGCGAGAGCATTTTAAGGCAAACAGTATTCACGTCTTTTGTAGACAGTTCTAATCGGCCAATTTCGATTTACAGTATGTACAAGTGTAAATGTAAAGGTTCCAAGAACCACGAGAGACTTGCCAGTTCTGTCAGGACTTTTGGTCCAGCGACTTCGTATCCGACAGAATTAATGAGTCCGTAATTACCCGCATACCGTGTGTATCAGGGGCCTCTGACACACAATATGTATTTTCCAACTGCAGGATAGACGCGCGTGCGCGGTTTCGATTTGTTTTTAATACCATTTATAGAGCATTACAAGTTTTCAAAACGCATTTGCAATGGACCTTGTACGTTTTTATATACAAGAAAAACAAAAACAAAACGCTTCTCAAAAGTATAATTATTAAATTATGGAATCCCATTGCTTCTGAATATGGATCACTGTCAGCATTCAAACTGAAACAACACACAGTTATATTGCTACAGCGCACAACCTTTTCGAAAGGTTGATCCGCTTATTTATACAATTTTAAACTCTGATATTTTTAGTTTCACCTACCTCTTTGAAATGTGACATTTCAATAGAGGAGATCAGCACCTCCCATATTGACGACGTGTGCCCCCGCTTAACCCTTCACCTAACCTGAAAAGCAGACGACACTTGCAAAAATAATTCTTGAATAACTAATTTTTTTCATTTTGTGTCTTAAAAACATAGGTTATGACCCCTCGTTGGAACGAGCTCGACGAGCTCGTTCCAACGAGGGGTCATAACCTATGTTTTTGAGACAAAAAATGAAAATTAATTGGCGATTTTTGAGAATAGCGCCGGTCGGTTTTGGCCGTTACGTTAGGTAAAGGGTTAAGACCTTCGTTTCAAAAACAAATCACACGTGGAACATTAGCCGTGCACAAACCTTTTCAGAAAATGGCTTTCGTGAACTTGACTTGAAGTTAAATTAATCTATATTTACAGTAAGCGCCTGACCATTCCTGTTAAAATTAACATTTATAGTAAATATCATTTGTAATATTAATAATGTAACCAGAGCTTTTTATCTATTTATTTAATTAATTATTTTCAGGAATCGGTATTTTCTGAATCGACATTTTCGATGCTGTCTCACACGTGTGTTTGTTTTGTTTTCTTGTTTCACAATGCACGACGTCATTAAACTTGACCAATAGCCAACCGACTTTCGACGCAGCACTATACGCACGTCTTAACATTGTTCACCTTTTCCCGCTAATACACTTTTTTTATTTTTTGTTTCACTTTTTACAGAGCAGCCATCATCCATTTTGTTTACTGTTGCAGCTCACATCCGTAAATCTCTTTTTCTGCAAAGAATTAGGTTATTTAGATTCTGCATATCTGGTACGTTCAAAATATATTTTTATTTTGATCGATATTCGTATTTTCCTCGTATCTCGAATTACACATTCCATTTTCGTTTATCGCAACTCTCCTCTGCCAGCTTATCAATTGTAATATTATTATTTTGTATATATGTTGTATTGCATGTTTCATTAATGGTACCATTAATGTATCCGATGTTCAATGAAACTGATGCAATTATGATATAAATAAATTTATTGAACCTGCTGAATGAGTGCTGATTGTCCTCTGTGGAGATATTCAACCCCTGGGTTAAAATAATATAGTAAATCTGAGTTAACAATCGAAACTTTAGGTAAAGAACACATTGAAATATGACACTATATCTTCTCTACAAATTGCGCATTTTCGTGGCTTTCCAATACGAAACTATGAACTACCATTGCGAAAGTCTAACATTCCAAATGAAATAAATGAAATATGACGTGAGTGACGGTAACCGTCATCGATTTCTCTACACATCGCTTCACGTGTGTCTACTGTTTTTAAATAAAGGTCTCACGAGGGAGGTATACGTCATCGATATGAAGATGCTGAAAAAGTCGATTATAAAAGACCATTTCTGAATCCCGAAATAGACAAACGAAACTAATGTTCCTGGCCATAATTTCTACCTACTGGAGACTGCGTTTAATTTAGAGAGATATTAGGAATTCAACAGATGTCCTCGTACGATTCATTTTTTTAAACAATATTTTTATTTCACGAACTTTGAAATGGGATTTGGCGAAGAGGCAGTGCCTATATTAACACCGTGCCCATATGAGAATAACAAATACAATTTGCGGTGCAGGTGCAACTGTACATTGGTTAACTGATAAGATGGTAACGGATAAACCGCATCATGTGTACAATGATCTAAACTTCCAAGGAAGGAAAATGCAGCGAATAACTACATTACTCTCTCCTGCCAAACAATAATGACATCACTGTTAATAATCCTGAAACAAGTCACTATTATATGGTTATGAGACAAAGAGTGGATATAACATCGATTTTATCGTTATCTAATCCAAAGAAGCGGCATTTGTCTTAGGTGAGTCACTGTTGTTTGACAGGGTACAGCGGGAGACAGGTGTTTATTAACACTAAAAGGAGTTGGCCATGAGACACACTCTATATTACGTAATGATTTAGCTCTTTTATCTGGGTATACTTGGGTGATGCAGAGTTCCTTCAAACCACTGCGACAGGGGAATACATTCTTCGACAGTGATACAGATTTGTGTATTTTCCGTACCAGGCCTTTCGAGATTTCCATACAAGATATACTGGACATTAAACACTAATAAATAAATAATACGTCTGCAGTGAAGTATCTGTCCTTTTCTCTCACCCGCGTAGTAGTACTTAAGGACGACTTCATCTTCACGAGCTAACTTCTTTTTAAATACATATATTGACGAGTTGTTCTGTATCCCGACGTTTAGGTCATTCCAACGCTTCACGACAGACGGGAGGAACGATAACGAAAAACGTGAATTATTGCATTTGATGCCATGCAATAAATGTGATTACCTTAATGAATATGTGGTAAAATCAAAAATGGATCATGGTACGAGTAATCTCACATAATCAGGTACATTGTGAACATGATTCTATAAAGAGTAACGAGCTTGTGTCATTTTCCACGTTCTTTTTACGTAATAAATCCTGACTCATTGTAGATGAGTTGATGACTTGTGCCTTTGTTACCCCTATACTTATACATAGTGTGTCAAAATGGAGATCTTCAAGACGTGCACCATTTTTGATCAGTGCGGTTATCGTATATAACATCGGCGTAACCAAACAAATGGAGATTAAAATATTGATACAGTGTTTCAGGAGCTGATCTGGATAACCTATTTTCAAACTTTGGAGACGGTTAATCATGGGCCTCGCCCTCTTAAATAAGTTTTCGATGTGCAAGTTCCAAGAAGCTGTCACACAAAATATAAGACCAAGATGTTTGTGCCAATTTCTTGTACTTGTTGATCAAGCAAGTATAATAAAGGGTGGGGCATTGCTCTTGTGTTACACGAGATATTCAAGGTTTCGGGTTTTTTAGGATTGAACTGAACCTTCCAGGATTTTTTTGAGATCTTCTTTGATTATTTCCGCTGATGAACCTACATCCTCGATAGTGAGACATAACGTACTGTCGTCGGCGTACAGTTTTTTTATTACACGCAAAACGATAGATTATCGAAGAAATTGCGGAAAGAAAGAAATCGTATCCGCCACTGTGAAGAAATAGAAATTTTCACTTCCACTGTATCAATCAAAATGATGGCTTCCAAAGCATCACTTCAAGGTGAATACGAGTCAAATTATCACTGGAAATGATATATTTGTTCTAGAAAGGTATATTGAAAAGAAAATCTAGTGTTTTTGAGTGGATACAGATCATTTCCAGCAATAATTCAACACATATTCACCTTGAATTGATGCACAAAACCGCTGGCCCAAACATGGTCTGAAAGCCCGTAATATACGTTTTTGGTTTGGAACGTCCTTTTAAAGGACGTACCAAACCAAAAACTTATATTACTGACTTTCAGGCCATGTTTGGACTAGAAACCCGCCAGCTGAATCAAACTGCAACTCGCTATCTGTTCCGAGTATCAATCAAATCACTTCCGAGTATCAATGATTCAATGCTCTGTTTACTTTCAATCCAAGGTTGAAGCGAGTAGAATTATCAGATTCTAATAAAAAAGCATATAATAAAAAGAAAATCTAGTGTTTTTGAGTGGATACCGAAAATTATCTCACTTGTGACTGAGACAAATGGGTACTTTCGCTCGCGCAAGCGCTCGCGATAAATAACCATTTATCTCGGTCACTCATGAGATAATTTTCAGTATCCATTCAAAAAACACAAGATATCCTCTATATATTGGAAGTAATATTATCAACAATGTTAATATATATATTAAATAAAAGAGAGCTTAGTACCGACCTTTGGGGGACGCCAATGGGAATTTACTTGCCTTCGCAGTTTTCTCCCTTTTGACTCCATGCTGTGAGCGATTCGTCAAATAGCTTCCAAGCCATTCGAGAAGGTCTCCTCTTATTCCTGCAGCATTCAATTTAGGTAATAATCCAATATCCCAAACCCCTTCAAATGCCTTACTTATAACATAGAAAAAACAATTCCAGTTTCCTTATTGGTATCTAAATGCCTGGAAATAAAGTGATCAATGTTAATGTGTTGATAAGCTGTGCTGCCACCGGGAATGAAACCAAATTGGAGCGGCGATAACACGCGGTGGTCCGAGAAGAAAGAGAAGACCTTCTTGAAGCAGTCATTTCAATGATTATACTGACGGAACTGGTAAGCGATATCGGACGGTAATTATTTTTATCATTTACTGAGAGTTTTTTTGTGCGTAAGTATAACACTAGCCTTCTTCCATAAATTGGAGAATGTTTTCTCTGACAAAAAGAAGTTAAACAGATGGGAGATTGGTGGAAACAATTCTTGGGCACACAGTTTTAAGATTTTATTCGTTATGACATTCGGATCGCAGGCCTTTTGGGATTTCGAATTATTCAGAACAGATACAACGTCTTCTTCTTATATTCAAAATTTAGAAGCTGGTATTACGTAACTCATATGTTAGCAACGCTTTTTTGTTATCAACTGAGCTTGCTCGTTCAATAAAGAAAATCATTGAAGAGGTTTCATTTTTCTTTAACGTCGTTTTCTATTTTCCCATTTTCTTCCAATGATGGGAACATTAGAGTCGTGTTATTATGTTCTTTTATGAAAGATTTTAGGGTGCTCCACCAATTTTTGCAACCAAAGTTTTGTGTAGATGCAGATCTCTCAATGTTAGCATCATATTCTGCCTTTGCCTTTCCTACAAGCGAAATGGTTTCATTTCTCATTTGACGAAAGACTGCCCAGTCATCTCTGTTGTTTGTGTGCTTAGCCTTACTGAGTATCCGATCGTTTAATCGCATCTGTTTGCGAACTGATGATTTCACCCAGTGTTTATCATTTGGGTGGACAAAAATTTGCTCATTCGGTATGTAAATTTTAGACGTTTCTATCATAAAATTTGTAAGGCCCTCAGTAGAGTCGTCTACGTTTTCTTTATAAATTGACTCCCACTGCGTGTTGGAAAATAGATTGCGCAACCTATTTAGATCCATATTATTATAATTCCACACGTGACGTCTGTGTGGCCTGTTGTGTGGGTTTGTGGTTTTTAAGAAAACGGCAGTTGCGTGATGATCGCTACAGAATGGGGAGATGGTCACAGATTTCTCTTTTTAACCCTCTGAACCCGAGAGGCCGCTTTTCCTGCCCAGGGATATGATACGTCATAATTTCATTACCTTAGGATAGCTGAAAAGTGAACGTGTGGGGGTAGACAATCATTATTTTCACCGTGCAGGCCGATGGCTGCACGTTGAAAATATTAATTGGTCTACCCCGAAATGGTAAACATGGTCTCTTCCAATTGATGTCATTGAACTGACTTAGAAGATACCACCAGTGTTCATAGGGTTAAGTTTGTAAATGAAATCAGCATCAGATCTATAACACTAAGTGTTTTTTTCATTTATTAACGTCGATGTTTTAATTGTTTGAACGAGATTGTAGTTGTTTTTCAGTTGTTTGATTTTAGATGGGTGGAGTCCGGGCAGTTAGAATTGAAGTATCCGACGATAAAACATTTCACAGACATATCATTTATTGCATTTTGGATTTATTCTTCAATTAGATCCTAGTACTAATTATTATCCATCGGTGGTCTATAGAGTACACCAAGGACATGTTTGTTATTCTTCTAATCTCTACTCCGTTATGCTCAAAACCTGGTACATGTAGTTCCAGATCAGCACGGCGTTTAAAACCATATTAGTTTTGATGTATACGATTAAAACCCCCACCCATTCCTCCATCACGATCCCCTCAGAATCGGAGGATAGTAATAATTTAAGAAATGAATGCAATTTTTATAATCTTTATTGGAGTATGAACGTGTGGGAATTCCCAAACGTTCATACTCCAATAAAGATTATAAAAATTGCATTCAATTCTTATAATTACATTCCGTAACTGTTCAAACTACTTTTTACCAAACAACAAAGCAGAAAGAAGAAATAAAATATGTACGAACGAACGAGGCGAAAAACCATCCTCACACAAAAGACAAAGCGCACAACTCTGAGTTGAGCGCCGGTTTTCGGCATTGACCCAAATTATCAGTAAACTATAATCACTGATCACGCTAAAAGTTATAAACCCGCCCAAACACCACCCGAATTACATTCTGTCAGCTGCGCTCTACCGTAAATGCGGGTCAAAGTTCGACCAAATGTATTCATTGGAAAATGAATTACATTTGGTCATGACGTTTTCATCCAGCTGATCAATGGGAATTGAGTAGTATTTGGACCCAAAATGTATAACTACTTTAACAATGTAATTATAATGAATATGAATATCCGTATTTGAGATTGCATTTGTCGGCAGGGTTTCCGAAACAGAAATGATGTCAGAGTCACCAAGTTCGGCTGATATCAAATTGGTTTTATTTCGAAGCCCCCTGACGTTGATATAGGCTATCGAAATGCCTCGATGCCACCATTTCTCAATTAAAGGAGAAATATCATAACGCTGACGTCTCTCACATCCACTCTAAACAAAAGCATGAGAAAGATTACACCGCGAGAGTGTTTAGCAAGTGCCTCCCCAGTCAAAAATCCATGTCCTTATACGATATGTACAAAAGTCGTCACGTATCATACAAAACGAAGACCACTACTTTGCTTTATTACATTTTAACCCTTCGATACTTTTGTACGTCTTATTACATACGAAATCAAATTGCGCGTTGATACTTTGCTTGTCAGTTGTTATTATTTTTCGATTTTTTAAAGTTTTAACCTCAATTCCTATTTTCTCCTGAATAGTGCTTAGTGACAACCGTTGAGCCAAATGTTATCGCAACTTAAAATACTAATATAAAAATACTAATATAATCCTGTTCTTAACTGACTGAGTGCTAGAAGCCACTATCAGGGCTTTCAAAAAATGAGGATACCAGAGCAAAAGCCAACACTTTCTTTGCTTATATTTCATATTCAGTCAAACACAAATAATATTTTGTTTATAGAAATTTGTAATAAAACAAGTTTTGAATAACAAATTCAGACCACCAAAAATAATCTAGTCCTCAACCAGATAATAACTAATGTGAAAAATATCCTGTTATTTGTACCTTTCGACGTTTGACGTCACATTTTGTAAAAACTTGAAGAAACTGAATTCTCAGTGACGATTGAATGTCAGGATAATTAAAGTCTCAAAGTGTTAAAGGCGACTATAAAAACAAAGCTGTATTAAATGTAATAATGCTTTGTAGTACGACTCGGCTTGTCAAGTGAAAATAAATAGGTGAACATACGCCGTACGTTAATGCGAGGTTCTCACTTTCACGGTTTGGGCGCCGGATTGCTACGGTTTTGAACCGTGTAAAATCGGCGGGTTTTGGTCAGGGTAGACAATATCTATGGTGGAACTAGGGTATGGCTACGGCGCCCACGGAGGATCTAAGGAAGCGCTAAGGATGAACTAAGGTTGAGCTAAAGATGTACCAAGCATTAGTGAAGGATTATTACGGTTATGTGACGGTTTTCCTATGGTTATGTTACGGCACCACCGGAGGTTCTACGGACAAGCCACGTTTTTCATACGGTTTGTCCCGGTCATTCACGGTCATACTACTGTGTTACGGATATGCTACGGTTCTTGTGCGGTCCCTACAGTTATGTCCCAGTTATGTCACGGTAACATAACGAAGACACCGGAAACTACCGTGGCATATCCGTAGTCTTTCCGACGCTTTCCGTGGTCAACCGGGAGCCCATTTCTGACCACGGTTAATACCGGATCGGCTACGGATATGCTATGGTTGTCCCCCTGTGTCTACAGTTTTCTATGGTCACTTTCGGTTGGTGACAGAAAAAATGAAATTCTCAAACATTTTGAAAATTGCTCCACGGAAAAAATAAGGCGGCGGTAAAGCGAAGGTTTATCCCGGATCACAACGGTCATGTCACGGGCCTGGAACGGATTTACCACGGACGATCACGGATTAAAACCGTGGGATTCCGGCACTCGAAATCGTGAAAGTGAGAACCTAGCTTAACCGAAGGAGACCTACGGTACTCCGATCGCAAAAATGGCCTCTATCTCGATCAGATCGCTATCCGATCGCGACATTATAAATTACTCCAATGACTCGAAATTTCAGCAACAAAATTTTGAAAAACCGAAAAAATACGAATCAAAGTAGTACCTGAGATTCAATGTTTTCATATTTCATCTTCAAAAACTGAGATTTGACACCGTTGATGGGAGGTAAGCGGGCAGGGAATTTCGATCCGTTCGCGACCCAGTCGCAATCCGGTCGAAATTCTTTGTCCGCTTCTGTGATCACAGTGGTGTATGTTATTTCATTTTAATATTATTATCACTACAAGTCAAGTTTATTTAGTTGTTTTTGTAAAACTAAACAAAATCTGTTCCATTTTTAAAATTATCTCCACGTAATGCTAATATATTCTTTACAAAGCTTCCCGGGAGCGCGGTGGCTCAGTGGTTACGGCATTGGACTTCAACTCTAAAGGTTGACGGTTCAATCCCCGCCAGGGGTAACTGCGTTGTGACCTTGGGCAAGGCACTTCATCATGATTACCCACGTTGGGACACGGTGGCGCTATGTACTAAGGCGCACTGGACGTCGATAATGCACTTGTCGTCAACCAATGCTAACCCTGCTTGCGCAGAGTTAGTATGTTAGGGCGTCTAACAGTTGCTCACCGTTGGTCGGTTGTGTTTTCCGTATACTCGCTTCCTCAACCTGAAAACTATCCGACACGAGGTGACCCTGGCTGTCGAAAATGTAGTTAAGCCCCAACAAATAAATAAATAAATTGCAAAGCTTCTCTATTCTGTATTTCGACTAATCTTTGAATACAGACATGTTATTCATCTAAATTGATTGATTGATTGATTGATTGATTGATTGATTGATTTATTTATTTATTTATTTATTTATTTATTTATTTATTTATTTATTTATTTATTTATTTATTGGGTTTTAACGACATTTGCGACAACCAGGGTCACCGGAGTACCCGGAGAGAACCGCGAGCGACTGTCAGGCTGCCCAACATACTAACTCCACACAAGCAGGGTTAGCACTGGTCGAAGAAAAGTGCACCATCGACGTGTAGTACGCCTTAGTACACAATGCCTCCGTGCCCCCACGTGGGCAATGGGGTGAAGTGTCTTGCCTAAGGACAGAACGTGGATGCTGCAGGTGGGATTCGAACCGAGAACCTCTCGGCGTAAGCCTGTACCCCTACCTATTGAGCCACCGCGCCTCCATTCATCCAAATGAAAGTTTTGCTGCATAGAACACGCACGTACAAAAGGATCCGGTGAATACAGTATTCCTACTCAAGTCGAATATCGAACCTATTATGGCCAGGAAATTTCGAATCGATCGAATATCGAACCTTGAATATGGATGATTTTTCTGTTCGTGTTCGTGGGGCAAGGGGATTCGCTAAGATGGGGTGAAGGTGTAAACCTGTTTTTTTTTCGACTGTGATGGATCAAGTTCCGACTGATACAATATTCCAACTACATCATCGAGGCATGCCTCCGCCGAAGGCATGCCTTGATGATGCAGTTGGAATATTAGTCAGTCGAGATAAGTAGTATGTCATGTTCCCCTACACCTCACTGTTGCCGGACCCCGGCCCAGACCACGGAAAGTGACGTCATACTCACGTGACCCAGTGGCGCCATGTTATGTTGTCATGGTAACCCGCGTGAGCGGCCATCTTATGACGTTATCTCCATAGTGATACGTGGTGTTAGTTTTCGCCATCGTTTGATATTCGTGAATTTATTCTGTTCGTTATTTCAGCAGCGTGCACGTCTTTACATATAATGCAGGCAATGTCATTTCCATTAGTATAAATGTTTAGGAGGCGCGATTTGCTATTTTCTTTCCTAGAAAAAATAGAAACTATTTTTACTATTACTATTAAACTCATTCGCTAAACAAAGAGACTTAGTGGATGTGGAGTGTTGGGAGGTGTTATACTGATAGATATTCGTCGGATTATCTTTGATTTAGTTGCTTCTAATTAGCTGACTAGAACATGCCAAGTTTCCTTTTGTTACTTTTAATAAACGAAAACAACAGACAGCTCCACGAGCTGTCTGTTGTTTTCGTTTATAAAAAGTGTAACGAAAGGAAACTTGGCTTTATTTTCTACTCATGTCATAGAGCATAGTTGTTTCTCAACGATTACTTGCTTCTGAGTTGGACCTTCCTCGCGCGTCTAATAATTTCAAGGGAGATAATTTTATCGAAAGTCAATTTTCATGACGATATAAGTCAAGGCTACATAGTTGATAGGAGTTAGGCTAAAGAAAATTAATCTTTTGATTCTCAGGCACCGGCGCATTCGTATTTTTTCGGCCCGCATTCGTCATAAAATTCAAAATGTATAAAACTATCATAGGGTGTGATTTTAGCGGTATCACATCGAGATTTGCGATGCAATATGTCGTATACATGGATAGAGTATTGTTATTATCTTCGCAAAATGCGACATGATTTTCATATGTATGTACAAAATAAATATTTATTTAATTGGCTGAGAGTTAGATTAGATTTAGTGGTCTAAATTGGCTCGTCAAAATTGTTCTGTTACAAAATTATTGTAAAAGAACAAATTTGTATAAAGAAACTATTATTTACGTTTGAGTAAATACGAAATATGGGTAAGGAAAATGTTGGCTTTTGCACTGTACCCTCATTTTTTTGAAAGGTCTGATTCTGGCTTCTAGCACTCAACCAGTTAAAAAATTATTATTTTTGATCTCTATTTTAGTTGTTCTATATTGATTTTGTGTGGTATGGTCACTGTTACAAAAAGAAATTTTCAATGAAATCAACGTGGAAGCTCCAGTATTTAATTTTAGGCTCTCACAACTGGATTTCAAGCATCGGCGACCATTTCATCAGGAATCAATTATTCAATTTTGTTTGTCCTTATACACACTTAAACTTGGATAGCACCCCATTTATATTAAAACAAAACGATCAAGGTTCTGCCCGTTCGTTTATTATATTTTAATGAACTGCCCATTCAAACACATGCTACCAACTTGACTTATACAAGGATGATTATGATATAAATGACTGTATACAAAAAGTGAATAGATGAGCTGTGCGTAGAATTATTTCTGGAAATTTATATAGTCAATCGATATTTTAAAACAGCTGAACTAGAGTTGCTGATATCGATAAAGCACTACATAGACACTCCATTTGTCTTTCTCAATTATCCATGTCAAAATAACAATATGGTTGAGACTCCAAGATGCTACAGCACTGTCTGGAGTATAGCATATTGTGAAGGGCTCTGGGATAAATCTTTCACAGAACTCGTTAATTTAGATTCTCCTAATTATTTAATGGCCCTGACTGGAGACGAAAAGAGTTTCCCCTTATGTTACACTTTCAAGGAAAGGGGGCAACTAAACTTATAAATAAGTGAACTGATTTTATGATTACATGACGTCACAAAAAGAAAGATACACACCAGAACTGCTTCCTTTCTGCAGTAGACTGGAAATTAAAATATCAGACCAGGGATGTGGCAAGAGGGTATTGGAAAGGAGGTGTGCCTCTCTGAATTCTTAACTGTAACCCTTCCGCGGGCTATCGAATATCCTAACATTTTGATAAAACAATTCGCACACAATCATACCCTTGTTTGTCCGTGTCTCCCAACGGAGACACACGCCAAACCGAAAGGTCCCCATTTGTCTATAAAAAGTCGCAAACGTATCTCATTTGTCAAGAATTTCACTCCGGTTCAATACGTAATTTTAACCGGGTTTTTCAGTAGAGGGGTCAGTTGCTGCTCTATGGTCGCTATTCAGCACACTTTTAAGTCTAAAACAAACGGGGGCGCGTGGAATCATTTTCCTCAAAGTCTCTTTGAAGAAGCTAAAACAAGCGAAACGCGTCGAGGCAGACGGATTTTCTACCATTTCAGAAGGAAATAACCAAGCCAGGTATCTTCTTGAATCGGTAATATCTAGTTTTCCAATTTTATTTATTTCATCACTTTTATATTTCTTTTACACTTAATTTATCTACTGGATTCAACAATGGCAAGAAAATGGCAGAGGCATCAGAAGCAAAGAGTTGCCCAGTCCGGAACTGGCCAGGAACAATCGCTTATTCTAGGTTGGTCAAGGCTCTGTTTCAGGTGCTTCAATGTGTGCACCACATTGGGCTCTTAGAGCACCATTTGGCAAATCGGGATTTCCCGAAACAGTTGGAGAAGAAAGTAGATGAGTTAGGTGGCTTTCTAAAGTCTGCTCTTCCCACCCCACATATTTTTCCTGTTTTTCGACGGATTAGTGTGGGATGGGCCAACCAAACGTTAAATGCTTTAATTGAGCATTATAAGATAAATGTAAACCATTTGAAGTCTAAGATAACTTTGGCTACGCGACCACCTCCTGGACTCGAAAAAATAGACTTCAACAGCGCTTCGGCGCGTGCCTTGATCTGGGCTAAAAAGAACTTTAAAAATAAGTTGACAGATAAGACGATTTCGGCCTATGAGTCTTACATTTCGGAACTTCGCCCAGCGTCTGGAGTAAGGAACAATACGGGAGGGAGCAAGCAAACTCCGGCCCGTGTCGTCCCTCTACACCAACGCGAAAAGCATAATAAGAAAAGATCAAGGCAAAGCACGTCTCCCTCTTCTTTTCCTTCTACTTCTTCTTTCTCTCAGAGTAAGCGCCTCAATTTGCAAACATCTCCGGTCCATATTGTGACTGAAGATACTCGCAAATTGAGTAACGCTGTCTCGCCTCGTCTTGCTCCTCTACCTCCTACTCCTCCTCAGCCTTTCTTCTCTGGTTCTCCTAGTGCTCTCACTAGAACTCCTCCTGCTTCCTCTTCTCCTGCTTCTGTTTCCTCTCCTGCTTCTGTTCCTTCTCCTGTTTCTGTTTACCCCCCCCCCCCCCACCTTCCCCTGCCTCTAGTATGGTTCAACCAGGTATATCGTACTCAGAGAAAACCAAATCACCGAGCCGCAACTCGGGCCGCTCATTTGATTCTAAATTCACCCAGTTTCGGCATAAAAGCGGAGTTAATTTTGACAAAAGGAATTGGCGCCTCCCCGATGTTTGTAAAAACATCCTTATGATTGGAAGTTCAAATTTAGGACGCACTGATCGAAATCCAGGTGGAGTGTTACCCCGCGCCATATTCAATCATTTTCGCTCTACGTTTAAAGAGCACAGGGACCAGTCCAGTCCCCCCCCCCCCCCAAAAACAAAAAAAAATATTATTAAATATTGGCGTGAATTCTCGGAATGATAATTCTGATCTCGTAGTTAAGCAGTTGCGGAATATGCTTAGCGATATCAGGGTCACGTTTAGATCAGCAAAAATTTATTTCGCTGAACTAAATTTTTCGCAAAAACTCCTTCAGGCTGAGAGGAGAACCCTGAGCATCATCAACGAAACCATTCGGAAAGTGAAGGACGTTAACGTTATACCAACAATTGATGACGCGAAGTTTGATGTTGCTCAGGATTTAATCCATTGGACCACGAGAACCGCCAATATTATGTACGATCACTGGTTGAACCACCTAAATTTAAACTAAGTAAAGGCAAAGGTAACAACCGCCTAACAGATGGGGGATTAGGAACTAATGTGGTTAACCTGTTTGGCACCAGTGACCTAACAACCCAAGAGAAGTCTCTTTTAGATCGCGGTTTAACTTTTATACCAGCACCTAAGCCTAAAACTAGTAACGAAACAAATTTACCATCATATAACTGTAATTTTCTTTGGCAAATGAAATTAGCAGACCGCTTTAGAAACTCCAGCGGTCGGAAACTTCCTTTTACAGAATCATCTGGTTGGTCACCTCCAGATAGTGAAGTAGATCCCGAAATTATTGAGGGTAGCAAACGAATCATCCAAAAGGTGTTCACCATGAACATTCTCTCCAATAAAGACAATTTAACAGCTGGTGAACGGAAACTTCGAAAAAATAAGAAATTAGTAATTAAACCAGCCGACAAAGGTGGGTCGGTAGTTGTTCTATCTCGGGATAATTATATAAAAGAAGCCGTGAGAAAACTCAGCAATACAAAACATTATAAGAAAATAGATTCACTTATTTGGCCTAGTAATATCGAAAAATTCAATAAGATCTTAAAATTTCTCCTCGACGAAGGTCACATTACCAAAAAACAATTGAAATATTTAACAGCTAAGCTCAGTGCTCAAACAAGACAATTTTATATCCTACCAAAGATCCACAAGGACCGTTCTTCATAGACGGATGACTTAACCCCACCCTGGAGGCCAATTGTATCAGATTGTAATTCGGAATCTTATGCGATCTCGGTATTAACTGATTATCATCTGAAACCTATAGCAAATAGACATCCGAGGTATCCAAAAAATACACAGGATTTCCTGTCAAAAATTTCGAAATTGAAAATATCGAAAAATGCAATTCTGGCTACTTTGGATATCGACAGTATGTATACGAACATTGATACTGATAAAGGTGTTAAATCTATTAAAAATGCATTTGAAAAATATCCGGATGCAAAACGCCCGGATGAACAAATTTTGGATCTTTTAGAGTTGAGCTTAAAAGGTAATGACTTTCAATTCAATGGAGAATATTTTCTACAAATAATGGGTTGTCCTATGGGCAAAAGATTCAGTCCTAATTTTGCAAACATTTATGTAGCGGAATGCGAGGAAAATGCCTTAAGCAAATGCGCAAAGCATCCTCTCGTATATCTCACGGATCTAGATGACATTTTTATTATTTGGGAACATTAAAAAGAAGGTTTTGATGAATTTTTAGAAATTTTCAACAATCATGATCCAAACATTAAATTAAAAGCTACTATCAGTGAAAGTTCTGTTGATTTTCTCGATGTGACCGTGAATAAAGGCAAGCGATTTCAGTCATCCGGTCATTTAGATTATAAAGTATATTTTAAACCAACTGATTCACATCAATTGTTGCACACAAAATCATTTCATCCCCAACATACATTTAAAGGTATCATCAAATCACAACTCATTCGTTTCCACCACAGTTCAAGTGATATGGTAAATTTCAATGAGGCTTATTCTACTCTATTTGACGCCCTCAGATCAAGAGGATACTCACTGCGATTTTTGCGTACTTTGAAATCTCAAACTCTGAAAAAGCTCGAAAGTCCAGCTGAAACTACTGATTTCGAACCACTGAAGATTGAATACAACAGACTGTTGGAGAATGGTAGTGGCGCGGTATTTAATTGCAACATGCCTCGTTGTAGACTGCATACTTTTATACCTGATCAGAAAGAGGAATTTTCCTCGGAACAAACGAAAAATCATTATCAGATCCGTAACCCCCTCCATTGTGATTCACAAAACATTATTTACCTTATCACATGTAAGCGCTGTCGGAAATAGTATGTTGGTCAAAGTCAAAATCCTTTCCGAGAACGTGCTACCAGACACAAACAGGATATAAAACATAATGCTGATGCCCCAGTAGCACAACATTTTAACCTTCCTGACCATTCTTTGGACGATTTCGAAATCTATCCTAATGAACAACCACCAATTAAAGATACATTAGATGAAACGGATGAATTTAGAAAAAATCGTGAAGCTTTTTTGGATCAATACGCTTCAAACCCTCTGGCCGTATGGTATGAACATATCAGAGGGAGAATGCGAGAGGAGGTCCATCATTCCTTTCACTTTAACATACAACAGAATGAATATCGAAATAGCAAAAATGTTAAAAGATGAATTCAGTTTAACCAATCCTAAATTAATTGAACCTTTGAATCTTCGACCTGTCATCGCCTATAAGAAAAACAAAAGCTTGCATAACATCCTTGTAAGGACTAAATTAGAGCCCATCAATGAATAACATCAATTATTGCCAGTCAGTTTAACCAGTTCCTAAGCTCCTAAGTTCCTAAGCTCATCACTTAGTTTAAATCAATTTTATGTAATTTTTTGTCATGTTTGAAACCCATCAGGGTTCAGTAAATGAAAACAATTTTTCGGCGGCATATTCAAATAAAAACACACACACACACACACACACACACCCTCACACACACACACACACACACACACATCTTATTTTCCCCTACCTAACAAAGTACCTATTGTGTTTCTTTTGTCCCAAGTACCTCTCTTCGTTGATACAGTGTTGGTGGAACAACCGAGGTAGGGATTTAACAAAAGGTTTTATACCCCGGTTTGCACAAACAATCAAACACTTTTGTGATTGTACCTCGCCTTGTAGGGAAGACCAACGCGCGCGCGCACACACACACACACACACACACACACACACACACACACACACACACACACACACACACACACACACACACACACACACACACAGAACCTTATTTGTAATGCGTAACGACTGGGTTCATTTGACTGAGACAAAAACGAGTTCTGTGTTTTCTTCTGAAACTACATGAATAAAACTTCATGAACGATGAAAGGTCAGAGGCGAAAATCAGTTGCCATAACAATGAAAAGTGTGGCATCAATAAAAAGACTTGAGTTTTTTTATATACTAATAGGGCGGTCTGCTTCATACATGTGTTAGCCAACCGAGAACAGATATGTGTCGATTATTATGAATGGGGTCACCCTGCTTGTCACGGCGAGCCCCGTTAGAAGGTTCAAAGTCTGAAATGTGAGCCCGGTCGTCGACGTTTACTACTACCCCCCCCCCCCCCCCCCCCCCCCCACACACACACACAAACACACAAACTTGGATGTGAATTTACCAACTGTTGCCGAAAGGAAGGTGAAGCAACTAATCATGAGAACTTCATTTAAGAGCTAGATTCTAAACATCGTTTTGACGGTGTTCTGTGGTCTAGTTGTTTTGTTGTTGGACTCCTGATCGTCAGGCGTGGTTGGCGAGGGTTCAGCTCCCGACAGCGGATCACAAACCAACATTCTAAATTCCAGAAAAACATGATTGTGACAAACATGAGACTTCATCGAAAAAGCTAAATTCCAGCCATCGTTTTTCACTCTGTACAATGGCCTTGTGGTTCGAGTGTTGGACTCCTGATTGCCATGCGGGGTTGACGAGGGTTCGTAGGGAATCAGATTCTGACATGTGAGCCCGGTTGTCGGTGTTTACTAACCCACATCCCCTCCTATACGCACAGAAACTTGGGTGAGAATTATGCACTCACAGGACGACATAATGACTCCTGTCAAAAAAATCCCATGAAACGTGGTTGAAAAGTCAATAAATGCCTGTTACAAACGGTCACTGCTACAGATAAAATGACACGAAATCTATTAACATCTTGCACGAAATTTCCAAATATTGTGGTTTCAGGCTTAAAATGTTCACTGAAAGGTTTGGCCGGGGTTGAAGGGGGCACCACAAGCCCTCACCCAATCGCCACGCCCGTGTGTTAGGCGGTGTCAGCGCTCGAGTGATCTACGCGGTTGAATTAAGATTCTCTGGATGCTTAGTGCCGTAGCAGAATATCAAAATAGAAGACCGGCACGCGGAGTCAAGTGGGGAGGGGGCTGAGCGGAGTGCCTTTGCAAATGTTTTAGAAAGCGTCAAGGTTTTTACACATACTGCGATCAATCTCAAACAGCAGGAACTTAGAAAGCAAAGCAGCAAAAATTCCTATTGGAATTCCCAACCCATTTTAAACAATGGTATTTTGTTTAACTTCATCTATTCGCGCTTTGGTGTCTTCTTCGCTTATCCTTTTTCCCAGATGAGTTAAAGAGTCATACGGGCGTGAGGTATTTTGAGCATATCACGCGCATTGATCCTGGTCTCTTTCTGGTTTCCACTGTAGTAATGGAAGGCGCAGTAAAAGTAAAAATGGAAGGCAAATACATGACAGATAGCGGTTTGTTTATTGGGGTTTAACTATACTTTCAACAGCCATGATCACATCGTCTCGGAGAGTTTTGCGGATGGAGGTAGCCAGAGTACAGGGTGGGAACCGTCGAGCAGCGGCAAGCAACTGTCAGACTCATTAACTTACGAACTCTGCACAAGCAGAGTTAGCAGGAGTTGAAGATAAGTGGACCATAGACGTGCATCACTCCGTCCACAAAGCGTCATTGTGTCTCCACATAGGCCATTGGGATTGTCTCGCCCAAAGACACAACGCTGGTTAAGATCGAACTGCCAACCTTTCGGTTTGAAGTCCAATGCTCTAACCGCTCAGCCACCCCCCCCCCCCCACTCCCCCCCCCCCCCCCCAAACAGATAGTGGTGGTCAAGGTGCAAGCCAGCAGTAGCGGTGGAAAACTATAGTACTGGATGAAGACAGTAGTAGTGCCAGACAGCGGTGGTCAACCACATAACAGTGGGGGTAACAGATAGTAGTCGGCAAGTGAAGACATTAGACGGCAGTGAATGCAATGGGACCGCATAGTTACTGTAGAGTTAATAGTAGTGATAGGAGGTGATGAAAGCCTAGAGTAGGATCAGTGTTCTAAAGGCAGTTATCTACCAACAACTGTATCTCCAGTACTGTTCCCCAAAACAGTGGCCCTCACTGGTCGCCACCAGTCCCAACAGGTTGGTCTCCACTAGTCCCAGTAATCGCCATTCCTCTGAGCGCCAGTTGTCACCAATATGCTCGTATTTACCGACGTGGTGCGTGTGTTCTGCGTACACTTTTTATAGCACGCAAGCACATACGATACAACTGTAGGAGTCATACAAGCTGTCGTACAACAACGGGGACTGATACGGGCTAAGAAGAATACAGCAATCTTGTTGGACATACTTAGAACAGGTCGATTAAATAAATGGGATTGTGACATCCTGTCATTTACTAGATACAGAACTTTTGGGTACCCATACATAGCCAAGAACATGTAGCATAAATTAAAAAATGGGCAGTAGAATGTTAGGGATATTCGGAAACGAGGATTCTCTGTGATTCCGAGTCACACACAAAGATGGTTTTCGGGTTCGTTTTGCTATTTTCTTTTGTTAGTTAGTTATCCGGTCCTTTTCGGTAATTCAATATGCTCATGTATAACTGAACAGTTCCCACAAGACGCCGCTAAGCTTATAGCACTAGGTGGTACAAAACTCCACCGAGTACAACCCAACATAATCCGTAGTTTTCTTTAGTTGTGGGATCCTTTTCGGCAATTCGATGGATTTGGCCGTGACATACCACCTACAGCTGTCACTGAAGCTGATTAACATCCCCACTTCTGGCTTCTCAAAATGGCTCTCTGAACGTGGAGCTTCAAAATGTGGTTTGGTATATGCACACAGTCATTTCCTTGTGGGCGTGTCTGAGAAGTTTCATCAAAATCAGATAAAAAACATGCACATTTCGTGTATAGATCTGCCTTAAATCCAAACAGAAGGGGAGATAGGTTGGTCAAAATTGTCGCAGCTTGAAATTTGGAAATTCGCTCAGGTTCGCTTGTATTTTTAAAAAAAAGGTTTCTTCAAAATCAAATAATCTATATAGGATATGTTGCACGAAGAAGAATTTCAAAGTTCGCGGGGAGATAACTTCATTAAAATGTTTGCAAATGGAAAACTCTAGAATATGGCATGCTCATCTGTAAGTGATTATGTGTGAGAAGTTTGTCCGCAATCGGTTCATAAATGTGGAAGGGGCTGCGTGCAATAGAATTCAATTTTGAATCTTATGTTAAACCTTGCGACCCGGTTAGCCTTATTTTCTTACACTTGGATCACACAGGCCTAGCTTTCCTATTGCCTTAAATGGGATCTGAGGTGTTATGCACGCGGTTAGAAATTTCGGCAGTTTGCGTTGGAGTGATAGATTGTCAAAAATCAATCCCTCAACGTCATTAAGACTAATAGAGAGTGAGCTCTATTCGGTTCCAGCTCGGCGATGTTAGAGATTTGAGTCCCACCATGGTGGCGAGCCAGAATATAATGTTGTGCGATGGCAAATTTAAGGGAAGAAGAAAAAAGAAAACCAAACAGCAACGCCGGTTTGGTAGCGGCCCCGGTATATGACCATAGTGGTTACAAAAAAGGAGTGAAGAAAGCACCAACAGTTTAGTTTGAAACACCGGCAGTCATCCTCCATCAAGCCTTCTGGGAGACAGGATGCCGTATGTGATTATGAGGTATCTGGTTATCCTTCGGGAATTCCAAATGACCTCCAACACCCCCCCCCCCCCCACCCACCCACCCACCCCCTAAAAAAAAGAAAAAAAGGCATTTAAAAGGGCTGTTTGATGGCAAAATTGTTTCAATCCTTGCCTTGGTCTTGTTAGGTTTTCTGCACATCTTTACATGAGGATTGTTTCAGTCCCTCATAGTTTGTCATTCAGTTTGGTCGTGTGTCTGATGAGATAGAGGAGGTAGAAAGGATAGAGAGCTGGAAATTAGACCAATTCGGTTGTGTTCCGTCCGTGACGACCAGTGACATGTGGGTGGGGAAGCCAGCATTCTTTCGCCGAGATTTATAGCAGGTGGAGATTTTCCTCGCTGTTTGCAACTCCCACTGGTAACAGAGGCAAGCTTTCGTGCGTATCGTGTCACCCGCAGCCAGTTTTAAATTTATGTCACAGAATGCCTGGCTCACCCCATCGCCATGATGTAATCTTTAACCCTTTCGATAGACAAGCCCCAGATTATTTAGTTTTCCTATTGAGGACGCGATGCGCATTGCGTTCTATTATTAATTCGCTGTCTTGAAGTCTATTTAGAGTTTTGCTTTGAAGATCTTTTAAGCGCACTGCTATAGTGTCTATTTTTACTGTCTCGTGAAGTTGTTTTATCGATGTCCACGTGGGCTTGCGCAGAGCCACGCGCAAGGCATGATTGTGGACCCGTTGTAGTTTTTCAATGTTGGTTTATTCAGGTCACTTGTTATGATGGTCCCATACTCTGGTACTGGGCGTATATATGATTTGTAAAGCTTGAGGAGAACTTCTTTATTGGCTCCCCAATTTTTACATCTAATCATTTTCAGGAAATTGCTGCGTTTAGTGGCTTTGACAGTGACTGAGTTTATGTGATTGTTTAGATTGAGACTGCTATCCAGGGTGAATCCTAGAAACTTTGCCTCGTTACTAGCTCCAAGTTTATGGTCGTAAAGTTTAAGCTCAATATTAGGGATAGGTTTTTCCTTTGCTTTTTATAGAATGTGATTCTTTGTGTTTTCGCGGCATTTAGCTTGATGCGCCACATAGCGCACCCGTCTTGAAAGTCGCGGATGGTATCCTGCAGGCGGTTTTGTATTATGTTTCGAGACTTACTGGTCGTCCACATTCCTTTGTCGTCTGAGAATTGAGATAGTTCAACATGGTTCTTCCCTTCTTTGTCAATGTCATTCACATATATTATAAATAGAAGCGGGCTAAGGACCAAACCCTGTGGAGTGCCCGCTTCAAGTTTTACCTCGTCTGACACCTCGCGGTTGACCCTCACTTTGATTTTTCGATCAGATAAAAATGATGATATGATCGTTAGAATTTTGGTAGGTAGCCCCATTTTAGCTAGCATTTGTATCTCATGCCATTTTTCCAGACAGAGTCAAACGCTTTTTCTGCGTCGAGTAATAGCGTGGTTCCTATTTCTTTTTGACTGAACGCCGTTTTCAAATAATCTACCAGTCTATAAACATACTCGATTCCCTCTCTTTGGCTTCTGTAGGCCCTTTGCCACTTATTGAAAAAGCTGATTGATTCGAGATAGCTGCGGGGTCTAGTCGTGAGAATCCGTTCGAATTGTTTTTCCAATACAGCTGAGTAGGCTGATTGGGCGGTAATTAGCTGGGTTGCTCAAGTCTTTGTCGGGTTTGGGTATCATGACTCCTGTAGTTACTTCCAACATTTTGGGAAGTATCCACTAGAGAGATAGCAGTTTAGGAGGTTAGTGAGTCTACCGAAAAAAGTATTGGGACATTGTTTCAGGATTTTATATGAGAACTCGTCCCCTCCTGGGGAAGAAGAAGACTTACAGTTTATGGAATTTACCCCCACGCAGCTCTGTCGTTGTGTTTTGAAGAATTTTGATGTCCTAGCTTTGTTCATGGGTATGTGAAGCACATTTGACAACAAATTGTTCTCGTGAAATGTTATTGTATTATCAGTTCTGGTACGAACACGGTAGCAGACTTCCAGGAATCAGTGGTGCCTGCTGCCAACTCTATGAGTTGATTTCATATATTTTTCGAGTTCTATACCTCCCAACCTTCATTTTGATGTATAGTTTGTGTATATTTAGTTTGAACTTAAGGAATATCAGAGGTGGGAATTTCAAAATAAACAAAATTTTATTACTTATAATGCACCTTAAAATTTTAATACTTGTTTCTAAATTGAAAAATGTTATCGTGTCTGTATTGACCGATACGTGAAATCAGACAAATAGAAAGGGTTTTGGTGGTATGTCAATGAGGTATGGATTAAATAAAAACAGAACTTGCAGTAATATTATGTTTTACTCCTGTTTTACTTATGTATGTGTTTATATTTTTACAGTTTAGTATTCAGAAGCACAACTTTTGACATTTCAGTATAATTTGTACATGTATATAACGTCCTTAACAATGCATTACAATTATTACTCGGCCTGTGCCATTTCTCTTCTGTAAATCTTTTACTCTTTTCCCCGGACACCTCTCCATATAAGTTTCCACAAAGTTTGAGTCATTCATCTCAATGCTACCAATAAGAAATTTCTATCGCACTTTTATCGCAACAGGCTGTGGATTTTAATTTTTTGCCATTGTTAAAAATTGTTTTGAAGATGGTGTGCTGTGTCCGTATTTGTTTTCTGCATTATAATGTTACTTGATGGTGGAAAGGTACTTTAAACCATTAAAACAATTTAATAATAAAATCGTTGCCGTTTCGCCTCTTCATACCGGAGTCATTTTGCTCCAATGTTGGGGGCGAGACGACCCGCGGCGTAACAACACGTCAGCCGGGGTGAAGGTCAGTTGGGATAAAACGACCCGATATCGATAGGTTACTTTTTTGGTCCAGTCAGAAATCAAAACAAAGTACTTTGTGATGTCCATCTTTATTTATGAACAATTGTTTGTAGTTTTGTAAACCAAAAAAACGGAAAAGTTATAACATTTTTAGATTTTTAACGCCATCGAAAAAAAATGTCATCGTTTTTTGGGAACATGAAGATTCAGTCTGGGAAAAACTCGGCCTGGGTAGATTCATCCCAAAGAAAAGCAATACAGTTATACATCTGTGAGATATTTTAGATACGCTACAATTTTTTTTTCACTCCTAAAAAAATAATATATATTGTATAATTATCTCTGCATTAATCCACGTTCAAAGGGGGCATGGCAGCTCAGTAGGTAGAGGTGCAAGCTGTGAGGTCCTCTGTTCGAATCCCACCTGCAGCAACCACATTGTGTCCTTGGGCAAGATACTGCACCCCCATTGCCAGTGTGTGGGCACAGTGGCACTGTGTGCTAAGGCGTACAGTACGTTGATGGTGCATTTGTCTTCAACCATTGCTAACCCTGCTCGTGTGGAGTTAGTATGTTGGTAGCCTGGCAGTTGTTCGGTGGTTATCTCCGAGTACTCTAAATTCCTCCACCCATAAAACTGTCCGACACGAGGTGACCCTAACTGTCAAAAGTGCTGTTTTAAATAAATAAATAAATAAATCCACGTTCCATGTGTTCCATAATATACTGTCATCAGTGAGAATTGCATCCAAACTGTCATCCAGCAATTTGACCCAAACCGGTTGCTAATTTAACCCAAATCATGCTATGGAAATTTGATTCAAACCAAACCACCCTCCAGAAAGGGGTCCTACTATAAACACCGAGGTATACCGAGAGATACCGAGGTGAAAAGAAAAAAGTAAGTCAGGGTTGTTTAAAAAAGTTTAAATATAATTGCAAACATTTAATTGATTCCTTCGAAGCAATATACGTGATATTACTTGATTTATTCGAGTAAATACAAGATATATACCTGTAGACCGAGTTGTTACCGAAATCCACCCCTTGGTATATAGTAGGTAGCTTGGTTATTAATGGGCTACGTCTGTGCGTGGTTGAAACGCCTAAGTGATAACTGGCTATCATAAAACAGATCACTGCAATATTTGATAAAAATAAAACTCCCATCAGATTTTATCTGGGCCTTGGGCCGGCCAAACTTTTCAGTTCCGGCTGCTCTAAAAAACATTTTTTAATTTTCATTTATTATTTTTTTGTTTGTTTATTGCTTTGCCATTGTCGGCTTTATGTTATTATGATTTTGTGGCGAGTATCTCTCGGCTGTACACCCAAAGCTGCAGCTTGTATTTGGTATATGTACAGTACAGGAATGCAACAAAATCATCTGTAGAGTGGAGTTATCACACAAAGTATCACTTTCGAATTCTGTGCATATGGACAAAAAACACAAACAATGTTTCAGCCAGTGAAGTCAATGGACCGGCAGATTTAACACATAGGTCCATTGGCTATCCAGAGCTTAACTTGTGCTTGTTATGCTTTGCAACAAAGTTGGAATTATTGTTTGGGTGAAATCTCCACTCTGTGGGTGATTTAGTGATAATACACTCTGCACCTACTGTACATATACAGTATACTTTTTAGCCTTTTCGCCTGTGATAAAAGGCTCTAATTTATGGTGATTTGTTGACACTGTTTTGTTTTCAAAGTTTTCACCTTCTTTTCGTGACCAGTTTTTTTTTACATTTGCTGCCGTTTTATAGAATTGTAGAAAAATTAAGTCAGTATCCTTTTAATCGTCGGTCCCGTTGGTCAGCCATGAGTGCTGACCATGTCTCTAGTCTCAGAGCATTTTTTTTTATCGTTGGCGACTGAAAAAGTACCACTTCCGAAAAATACTGTTCCCCATGTCATGATATTGGTCGAAAGCAATTTTTCTGCCATAACAAAGAAGACAATTGCCGACAGCCACAAAGAGAACTAATTAAGAAGTCACTATGTGATTAACAATTCACGCTTTTGCTTACTGATTTGCAGTCGCTTTAAATACCATTACCAAGCTACCTACTAAATACCAGAGGGAAGGTTTTTTAGTGCACTCTTTTACTTTAGCACCCGTAATTCTCAAATAATGCATTAAAACCATGCACATACTGCTTAAATCTATTTACATAAGCAGAATAAACCACCAGAGGTGCAGTGGCTCAATAGGCAGAGGTGCAGGCTGCAAGACGAGAGGTCTCGGTTAGAATCCCACCTGCGGCAACAGTTTTGTGTCCTTGGGCAAGACAATTCACCCCATTGCCCATGTGGGGGCACGGTGGTGCTGTGTACTAAAGAATACTGCATGTTGTTGGTGCACCTGTCTTCGAACAAGGCTAATCCTGCTTGTGTAGTATGTTGGGGAGCTGACAGTTGCTCGCCGTTGCTCGGTGGCTCTCTCCGGGAACTTTGTCTTCCTCCACCCGTAAAACTGCCGTAATCATGATTAGCTGTTGTGCAGAAATATGTGACCTTAAACACCAATAAATAAATAATAAAAAGAACACATCACCCCATACCTGAAATGAAACGATGCAGCTGGTCAGCATGTTGGGGTGGTCCAGCAGCCTGGCTGCTCATGGTAGGAAAGAGCTGCGCTGTCTGTGATGGCCTCACAGGTATGTTGCTCTAGGTTGGAAAGAGGTAACCGGACGATGTTTTTGACAGTAGAGAACCATCTTCGGTGGTCAATCAGGCATATTCCTTGAAATTTGAAAGAGGTAAGGGGGCGATGCTTTTGGACAAAATGTTGCGGTGGCCCAGCAAGCTGGTTGCTTCTGGAAGAGCTTTGGTGACCTCGCAGAAATGTTGCTCCATGTGGGAAAGAGGTAATGGAGTGATGTTGTTGGCAGGAGAGAGTATGATGTCTTTGGTGGCCTATCAGGCATATTCAGACGGGTAGGAAATGGGTAATGGGGCGATGCTGTTGTCAGAATGCAGGAAGCTGGATACTTCTGGAAGGAAAGAGCTGTGTTGACCACTCAGAAATGTTGCTCCAGGTAGAAAAGTGGTAATGGGGTGATGCTGTTGGCAGTAGGGAGTTAAGCTGTCTTTGGTGACTTATCAGACGTATACATTCGAGTAGGAAAGGGGTAATTGAGCGATGCTGACTGCTCCCGGTAGGAAATATCTGCGATGTCTGTGATGGCCTTGCGAGAATATTGTTCTGAGTAGGAGTGAGGCAACCCATTGGTGTTAATGAGGCGATGTTGTTGGTCAGCATATATTATTTTTAGGGATATGATATCTTCATTGTAGAAGGAAGTCGTTGGTTTGGGAGGTATTATTTGTGGCAACTGAGTGTATAGATGGAGAGGTTGGCAACGCGCTTATTAGTGTTAACTATTTACCCAACGTTACGGCAAAAACCGGCCGGCGCTATTCACAAAAATCACCATTTACTTTTCATTATTTTTTTCAAGGAAAATATATTGGAGACGGAACTAAAGAAATATGCATCAAGCAAAAAATGTAAGAAGTTTCGGGTCTCCCTGAGTTTGTACTAATATTGGAAGACACTGATAAAAAATGTCCAATGAAGGGGTTGAAATTCAATGAGGGATTGCCTGAGAATCAAAACACTTTTTTAGCCTAACTCCAGAAGTCTTTTAATGGGCATTTTGTAGACGAAATCAATATGCACTGACACACTGCTTTGGAAAACATGCTACTCGACTCGAAAAATCTCCGCATTTTGCCTCCAAATTTTGAAAAAAATGGAAAAGTAAACGATTGTCCGAGATGATTGTCCGAGATGAGCGGTTGAAATGGTAGACTATCGCCCAGAGGGAGACACTGCATGGTGATTTTGGGGTAGTATTCGTGAGTTTTCAGTCAGTTGCCTCGTATACCTCCAAGGGCAAATAACCTGGTTAATATCGTTGCAGATTGAAAAAAGTGGAACGTCGAAGGAGTATCTACACAATAATGTGGGACTAGCGTATGGGCGTACAGTGTGACAAAAATACACCCCCACTTCAAAGATTTAGGAATATAACAAGGCGATTGTGTAAAAGATGGTACTGAAACTTGTAAATGTGGGCGGGATTCGAAATGAAACTTCCGAAGTCAACAATGTTATCCCTGTTAACCCTTTACCTAGCATGAAAAGCAGACGACACTTGCAAACAAAATTCTTGAATAACTACTTTTTTCATTTTAAGTCTGAAAAACATAGGTTATGACACCTTATTGGAACGAGCTCAACGAGTTCGTTCCAAAGAGGGGGCATAACCTATGTTTTTGAGACAAAAAATGAAAAAAAATAATGAAAATTAATTTCTGATTTTTGTGAATAGCGCTGGCGGGTTTTGGCCGTTACGTTGGGTAAAGGGTTAAATAATTCTTAATCGCTGTAGATCTGTTCTCAGTTTATGTTGTTTACATGCAATGTGAGAAAGATTCCAATAATTGTTTGATAGATACTTAAAACGGTCTTCTGTGTTTTCAGAGTGGAAAACTGGTGCACTCCGGAGACCCTTCACACATAAATCCGTAATCGTCTGACGATAACGTCGAGTGATCCAGAAAACCAGTGAATCGCATCCTGTAACTTAAATATTGAAAACGTCGAAGGTATCGGAAATCCGGTATTATTATAACGGACATATTGCAATAATCACAATGAAACAGATTGGTTCTAATTATATCTAAGTTTTTTACTCGCGGCATTTCCAATATCACAAATCACATTTTCTCTTTTATTTTATGACGAATGGGATACGCTCATGCATGCTAAAACATAATGTAGCGAATGTCATGTTTATAGAAACCTCTTTCATTAATTGACGCTATTATCCACAAGACCAATACAACAGATATGGGAGTTTTTGCAACATAAACTGAGATTCAATATTCATTCCATTGTTGTATTGATTTTCCAATATGACCGCTAATGGCTTTTGTAGCGACCCGGAAACTTATTTGTGGACATATGTCGATATTTATGCAGTCTCTGACGGCGGGGAACATCCGATACCTCACGGGTATGGCAGAGACTGTTTGGTTTTGTTCGCTCAGATAAAATGTTGCATTTACTTGATGACATATTAGATTTTGTTAATTTCATAGTAGTATATCAGGTAAAGGCAGCCCATATTTGGTGGACTTTCGCGGGAAACCAGGAAAGTGACGTCATAAGTCACGCGTGTAGTATCTCCATCGGTTGACGTCATAAATTACGCAATCAATGACGTCATCAATTATTAAATGAGTGACATCATCGGTTGTCGTCGCGATAGAGCACATGCCTCGCATTTGGAGTCCTGGATTTCCATTGATTCTGTCGTCCATTTCGTTTCGAATTGGTTTCTAACTGGACATGTAGTGCTATGTTGGAAAGATAAATAGAACGTTTTGACAGGATCACGACTGGAAATGCGATCGAAATTCTCTTAACGCTTTCGTACAGTACGAAACAATACATTATAGGAATAATTATCAAAAATTTAATTAATGAGGCACCGGGCATACCCCGGTGCTTCATTAATTAAAATTTTGCTGATGACGATTGTTATTACCTGGTAAAGGCATGCGTGGACATCCCTGCCCTCGCGTGATTACGACCAGTCCACGGCGACTGTGTTGGATCCACTTCACTGTAGATTTGCGCATGGTGAAAAAGAAAGGAACTCATTATTCATTTGGGAATGTGTCGTTTATGAAATGTTTGGTGTGTGTCGCGACCGGATGGCGGATTGATCGAGAAATACCACAGTTTTGTAATAACTGCATTGTAGTATTATTCATACTTTCTGAACGAAATGAGAGATATAAACCCTTTACACAACACAGACGATATCAACGAGCTCGTTCCAACGTGGGGTCACATGATATGGTTTTGTTGAAATGTTTTGAAAAATAATATTTTTTCAACTGTTGAATTTGCATATTACGCGGGCGGATGCGGGCGATTCGTTAGGTAAAGGGTTAATTGCCATAAACAATTTTATTCTTCTTCGATCATCTTTATTTGAAAACTGGTCAAGAAATATATATTTTATGAAAAAAGTACAAATTGAAGAGATTCGAGGTGTGCAGAGTTTAATTACGATATTCCGGCAACAGCCATTATGTAGTTCAATTATTATTTATTACTATTTATTAAGGTTTAACAACACTTTAACAGTCAATGTCATATCGTGTCGGTGACAGTTTTACGGGTAGAGGAAGCCGGAGTACCCGGAGAGAACTACCGAGCAACAACGAGCAGCTGCCAGCTCCCCAACATCGTAACTCCGCACTGCAGCACAGGCAGGGTTAGACTGGTTGAAGACATGCGCCCCATCGACGTGCAGTACGCCTTAGTACACGGCGTCATCGTGCCCCCATGTGGACAATCTGGGTTAAGTGCCTTGCCCAAGAACACAACGCGGGAGTCAGAATTGATCGCTCAGACGGTCAGCCATCCAAGGACTAACCGGGCTCAACGTTGATCTAGTTCAATACTCTTAGCGATACCGCTCGATTGTAAAATATTGATCGGCATATCGAACCCAACCTGCGGTATATGGAGACATCGGGGACTATGTGGTAGACTTAGTACACAGTATCCAGTTCCACTCAGGCCTATCGGGGCTCATTTGCGTCCGGGTAGGCATGCGCGGTGCAGAGTCTTACGTAGACTTATAACAGTGATGGTGCTGTATGTTGGGGATGTGCTTCAATGTTATAATACGGGGGAAGATCCACAGCATTGTAATGCAAAGGTTTGTTTCAAATTTGAAGCACACGACAATAAAATAAGGTTAACGTTGTCCTGATTAATATTAAATATTTCCAAACTTAATAACTAATTATTAAAAATATAATACATTACGTGTCTGAAGTTTTTTTTAAAAGACAGCGAAAATCTCAATCTCAACATGTTGTGTGCACGATAATTGTCAGTAGTATAAGAGGGATGGATCGACACATATTGGTCGGACCTAGGAAGTGATGTTATAGTCACGTAACCTGCTTACGTCATGTTTGGTTTCCATAGTAACCTGCGTGGTCGGCCATCCCGAGACGTCATCTCCATAGTGATATTTTGTCTTAGTGCACATGCGCAGCTCGTGTTGTTCGGGTGACACATGTTTTCGTCACCCATTTTGTATACCGGAGGCCGCCATATTGGTTTCTATGGTAGCACGTGGTTGCTATTTGCAATTTGTAGAGTTACCCAAATAGACACGACAATTTCCCCAAACCAGCAAAAGCCACCCAAAAGTACAGAAATGGGTGCTATCCTTATAAGTAGGATTCTTGGGCAATCCTTCCTGAAATAAACAGGTAGAAACCGAGGATTTAGAGGCACATCCAAGCCACATAAATAGGTAGTGGGTCTCTTAGGGTAATACTAACTGTGGATTCTGGGTAATTAGATTGACTTTTATTCAAAAGAACGCCCACATTATTGGAAAAATTGAGGAGTCTGAGGAATCCTTACCCATTTCTGTAGTTTTGGGTGGTTTTGGTGATTGGGGAAATTGTCGGGTCTATTTGAGTAATTCTACGAAGTAAACGAGGATTTGGGGAAGATCCGAACCTGTAAACTAATCCTATACAAAGAAGCATGCACCCACATTATTAGAGGCCTTTGGGTCACTTAGCAACCACGTGCTACCATAGAAACCTTTGGACGACGGGCACAATGTGTCACTCTAGCAACACACGCTGCGTAAGACCACGAATCAATAAGGCTCACGCGGGCTGCCACGACAACCAAGCATGACGTAACGGGGCCACGTGACTATGGTGTCACTTCCTAGGACAGGAGGTAGATCCGGCCAATAAAGGTCGATCCATCCCTCGCCTACTACTGTTGTCTCCCATTCAGAGGCAGACTGACTGTACCTGTATAAACCACCTGGATATTTCACGGTGAGACGCCCATCGCCCTTTTTGGGCGCTCTTTGTAACCCCATTTGAAATTCTCTCATTATAATACACTATTCGAATCAAATTCCTCACATGCGTCTTCTCGGTGAAGAAAATCAAAATTTCCCCCCACGGGTTCGATCGATCGTCCTGCCCGTGGATTCGGTGCAACTTGATGCAAATTGAAATCCGGTCGTTATAACATAATACCCTAGGCGGGAGAAATGTTGAAGCTGGGAGGATTTTCTCCAGTCGGATGCGCAACGAGCAATCATATATTTATTTTGCATGTTGCGCCTTTTATTCTCATTACTTAACCTTTTCAGCAATTGTGGTATTTTTAATGGCATGAATTCGAAGACTTCATATTCATTATTGGAGGTATACCCATTAATATTTTTAACGTGCAATATTCTTTCGCATGTCCATTAATATAATATTAGAACGTTTCTTTTCATGTTCTGCCGGTCGTTAGCACGTACCTGAGTTTGTGTGATTTCTGAAATAAAACCTGAAGCAGCTTCGCTTCGCTGCTTCAGGTTTTATTTCAGAAATCACACAAACTCAGGTACGTACTATCGATCGATAGAACATGAAAAGAAACGTTCTAATTATTTTATTATGCCGAACAAAAAATAACGTTCATTGTTAAGCGTTAACTGCAACATGCCATCAATCTTGTAATAACGATGTAGTCGAATCCCAAAACATGACGTCATTTCGAACGAATGACGTCTCTTCGAAAATGACTTGTCACAAGTGCCGTCGCTTTGGGAGTTTCTATAAAACCAAATGCCAGTATTTACAACTGCATCATGCTGTTCATGTTATAATTCATTGTTAATGCTTGTGTGATAAGTGGTATAAATTAATTGAATATAAATTCATGTTTCTCGGACGACGACAGTAGAATTAAGAGGAGTGAAACAATTTATTTTGAACTGGAGGCGGAGGCTCAGTGAGGTCGAGGAGTACTAAACTTGTGGAAATATCATTACCATTGACTGAAGTCATAACTCATATTCAGGATTCACTGAAGTGGTGAACAACACGTGAGTTTTTAATATTTCTGATTCTTTTGAATTCATTGTTTGCAGTTAAAATTAAAAACACACCCACTGAAGATGATATATTTGTTGGTAAGTTTGTGTTTACCGGTGACGAAAAAAGTTAAACTTAAACGGACACGGAGCCAGCGTTTGGTGTTGAGAAATTCCAATCGACGCTGAGCAATGGAAGTGGAACTTTCATTTTCTTCGTTCTCTTGTCTCCAGGGAAATACGTTCCGATAGTACCCGTGATTTGATTAAACTCCAGTACTATGACTTTTAGAAGGCGTCAAATTAACCAATCACGGCTGATGTTACAAACGTGAGGCATAATAATCTTACGGAGAGATCATTTACCTTTATGGAATCGGTAAGAATCATGATACTATTTTGGAAGAGTGGGTTTCCTTGTCCAATGGGTTAACTTTTAACATCCAAGTTCAATATTAATTTTGTTTGAGAAGATCCCGATTTTGAAAATGGCACTGTTTCACCATGACAACGTCGAACTAGAGTTCAATAGCGGGTATGCTACTGGTAGAATAACATTGGACAGTATATTAAAAGCGCAGGCCCAGATAGTTAACACGCCTTAAAATTTGTCTCCACTCACGAGAATCGGTTTCAATTTCGCGAACTCAGGCCACTAGAATCAATCAGTTCTTAGTAGTTTAGAATTTGAGAGTACTGTTATATTCTTTTGGTTGCAACTGGTACATACACAGCGGCCGCTGTGAAATGGTCACATTCCACGGGTGGGCAATATTTCCACGGACGCAATAATATTAGATTCCAAACACTAATTATAGGAAAAATCATCAAACATTTAATTAATGAAGCACCGGGTGCAACCCGGTGCTTTATTAATTAAAAGTTTGCTGCTGATGATCGTTATTACCCTGTAAACGGACGCGTGAATATATTTGCCCATGTGTGGATTATGATCAATCCATGTCGGCTGTACTATATTCCAGTGCAAAGAAAAAACAAACCTAATATTTATATATTTACTGGAGTTCTCCCCTTAAGAACCTTGTTCCAATTGGTTGAGTGTCTTGTCTTGTGTGTACACGTAGAATACATCTCCATACATAAAGGGTTTTGGTAGTCTTGCTGATGAAAAGTACAGTGCCTGGGCAGTAGTTTCTAGTTAAGTCTTGGCAGCCTATATATATAGCCAAGACTGCTAAATTAAAGTGTTACCTTAGTTGTATGTAATGTGGTTTTGGGGTATAGTTTGGGGGACCTCGGTGGGGGACCTCGGATGTGACGTCATGTCACGTGACCCTGTGGTGTCATGTTGTGTTGTCAAGGTAACCTTTGTGACGTCATCTCCATAGTGATACGTGGTGTTAGTACGCATTCGCAGCGCGTGTTGTTATGGTGATACGTGTTTCCGTCGTCCATTTAGTATACTGGAGGCCGCCAGCTTGGGTTCTATGGTAGCACGTGGTTGCGATGTCAACCAAAGGCTTCATAGGATAGGGGTATGTTCGGAGAGTATATTCCTTTGTACAGGAGTAATTCCCCGTTTCGTAGAATTACCACAAACAACCCGACAATCCCTCCAAATCGCTAAAAACGATTTTTATTTGATATGAAGTCCCCAGAATCCTTTTTACGACCGCCATACCATGGTTCCGAGAGGCCCCCGCTACTGAGAAGGCCACCGGGGGTAAGTTCGATTGAATAGGAGTAGTTTTTCTGGTTCGGATTCCCCCAGAATCGCTTTTAGGACCGCAATACCATGGATTTTAATAATAGCACGCAGAGCTATAGTACTGAGAGAGCCCCTTTGGATTATAGCAAACTGATAGACAACCTTCATGAAAGCCTATATCATTCCTGAAGTCAAGAAATCTGTCGAGTAGTTACCGATAAGTCATTGCTCGAACGACTCGAATCCCATCGAACAAATAAGCCATAGAGTATTTGCTCGAACGAGTGACTCGCACATACGACTCTTAACCTCATTTCAGAATTTGAGGATACCTATGACCTGGTATTGTATTATTGAGGATACCTATCGAGGATACCTTCTGGAGAATCCCTTTATTGTCGCATGAGGCCATGGGGGCCATGAGACAATCCCTCAATGAGGTCTAATTTACTATCCCTCTTAGCCTCATTTCGTTTGAGGCCATGAAAAAATCCCTCAGTGGTGTCTAATTTACTATCCCTCTTAGCCTCATCTCTGTATTTAACAACCATATCCCGTGGCACTCCTTTTTGGAAAACGTCTGGCCTTCGGCACCCCTTTTTAGTCATATGAGGCCATGAGGGCAATGAGAAAGTCCCTCAATGAGGTCATTGGTTAATTAGAAGAGTGTTAAATTATTTTTGGTTGGCAGAATTTTTCACATGTCTCTGCCTTGTTTAAATTTATGGGAGAGTGCCCACAGGACAGCCATTTATACGTCCTTTACCGATAGGACGAGATAGCACCATCCCCGAACATGGCACTATAGAGGAGCAATGTGGTTGAATCCACGCCGGCATTGCATTACGTTTCTCCGACTGGGGTTCGAACTCGCAAACCTTGGGCTCCGAGCGCAACGCGTTACGCTCTCGGCTACTGTATCCTCAAAATATTGTATTCAAAGACAACTCGCTCATTTGGGTAAACTATCACAAATATGGAATATTCCAGAAACGGACTGAAAGTAGTTTCAAGTGCGGATTCTCCTTGAACTCTTCTTTGACCCTTTAATCAACGTAAAAACCGGCCAGCGCTATTCTCAAAAATCGCCAATTAATTTTTATTATTTTTTTTTCTCAAAAACATAGGTTATGACCCCTCGTTGGAACGAGCTCGTCGAGCTCGTTCCAACGAGGATTCATAACCTATGTTTTTGAAACAAAAAATGAAAAAACAATAGTTATTCAAGAATTTTGTTTGCAAGTGTCGTCTGCTTTTCATGTTAGGTAAATGATTAATAATATTTAAGAGGAGGAGACATATCGACGTGTGAGAACCACAAGGTTCTATGTCCCGATATCAACCGCAATACCTTGCAATGATTGGTCAATGCCTCGTTGATTTTATTTTATGGCGCCGGGCACGCGCATCTGTCTACTGTCAGCGATTCTTATGTCCACTGTCAAGGAAAGCGTCTCGTTGCCATGAGCAACATTGATCGAAATGTCTTTTTTCACTTGAAATCAACTGAGACAAATACATTTAACTGAAGTAAAATACACACAAAAGTACCGTTATTACGTATAAAAAGATTAGTCATATAAACATGGGTAATTATTTATGAAACCGATTAGATTATAAGGCCTCTTTTCATCAATTTACTGTAACATAAACTGAAACGAATCGAGAGCATCTCGCCCCCTTGGTTGCATACGCAAACATTGAATAAAGGGAAATCACTCCAGTCTGTTATGATAAAAGTTAACACCTTACCGAAACAACATCTGCTTTCTAATATTCAATTTTACTTGTGTAAGAACGGGACATATACGTTATTCTGTTTGTTGACAGGGGGCATGGTCTCACGTTCCCTGCATGAAACATATATTCAACCTCGGCTGACGCCTCGGTTGAATATAAATTTCATGCAGGGAACGTGAGACCATGTCCCCTGTCAACAAACGGAATAACTTATAATCTTCCACTGGAGGATACACATATCGACGCTTGAGAACCATAAGGTTCAATCTTCCACTGGAGGATAGAACCTTATGCTTGTCACACGACGATATGGTTGAATTTTGAAAATATTCCGACAATTAGAAAATGTCGGAATTAGAGCGACTCGAATCGAATCGAATCCATACATTGGGACATTTTCAAATCGAATCGAATTTCGAAGATTCGCGGGGCTTTGGTGATGGGCACTGACAAGTGTAATAACTGAAACTATTGTTTTAGTCAGGCTTTTTAGAAGATTACTAGATATTTCAGATATTCTAGGTAGAAAATGAGATCCATCGTTCGGGAAACTTGATACGAAAAATGGAAGACCTCGTTTTAACTGTTTTACTGTAACAATAGATCTAGAAAAGCGGTAGAAATCACATATTAACCATTTACCCAACATAACGGCCAAAACCGGCCAGTGCTATTCACAAAAATCACCGTTCAATTTTCAATATATTTTCATTTTTTGTCTCAAGAACACAGTTTATGACCCCTCATTGGAACGAGCTTGTGGAGCTCTTCCAATGAGGGGTCAGCAACTATGTTTATGACGCAAACAAATTAAACAAACTAATTATTAGACAATTTTGATTGCATGTGTCGTCTGCCTTTCGTGTTAGGTAAAGGGTTAAAAAGTCTTTTGTCACCTCAAGAAAATTACTGGATTCATGACTATGTGGTCATTTATTTTACACGTCATTTCTTTCGCGTAAATAACAAAAGACAGTATGAAACAACTGCAGGCGCACAATTTCAGCTAAGGACATCCGTCTTTACCTAGAAGGAGCATGAGAGAACCATTCCTGTTATGGTTTGTCATCAAAATTGAGTTAATGACGGGGTGCAAACTCAACTCCACAAGGGTATTCGCTGAAAACAATTCTCCTTACATTGCGCAATGATATTACATGCAGACATCTATGGTTGTGCAGACTAGTGTGAGAGACGGGAGGTGAAAGCTAACAGAGTCCATTTGTTGCGACAAAAGGTAAACACGTTTCGCCATCACATCTAATAATAATAATAATAATAATAATAATAATAATAATAATAATAATAATAATAACAGTAATAATAATAATAGTAATAATGATAATAAAACGACATAGAACAAATCTATTTAATGCTCAGGCATCAATTCACGCTGAAAAATTAAGTCATATTCCCCTGTCGGTCGGCAAAACGAAATATCAAAATGATATTTAGAAATCGATATTTCATCGTAGGTTCGGATGACGAATCACATGTACTTTAAACGAGTCAGCACATCAGTAATGAATTCCAGAGTCCCAAATACAAACGAATTCGAATAATTGATAGTGACAGTGACTAAATCAATTCATTAAATCAGCGGTTTCAAAGTTTGACTTTCTCATTCACCTTCCAGCGAAAAGCCGAAATCACTTTCAAATTTCTTCAGTTCAACTTCACACGTCTTCAGTGCATTGAGTTCAAAAAAAATAAAATGACGTGTCTTGTTATTGAAAATAAGAAAGTGGTGTTTTTTGTTATTGTTCTATTTCTTCGAAACACATTGCGATTATTTCAATTCGCCAGCCTTGGTAAATCGTAAAGTTAGGGGAGAAATAAGACGGGACTACTTTTTGTGCGGATATTCACACATTCCAATGGTTGGAGTTTGGTTGTTGTAATTTTTGTATGGACGCCGGTTCGGCACATAAATTTTGCGCCTTAATGGCAAATAAAGGCCACAAATTGGAGAGTTTGTAGTCGTAGAGCATTAAATAAAAAGAAAATTCACGAAAATTTGATGAATACCGAAAATATCTCGTTCGTGGCTACAAGAAATATGAGGATCTTCACTCGCGACTGCGTCGCTCGTGAAGATCCTCATATTTCTTTGTAGCCACTCACGAGATATTTTCGGTATTCATCAAATTTTCGTGAATATCCTCTATATATCACAATTTTAAAAGTTCCAATGCGCTGAACAACATCACAAAAACAATACCAGATGAAAATATACATGTATACAGTATTAAAATATTTGAAAAAAGTGATTAATCCAAATCAAGATTGTATTTTTAAATAGGTAGGAGTTAAGTTTGATTTGAAAACTTGGCGAGTGAAGGGTGTGATTTGGCACAACGTTGTGACCCAAAACTCTTAAATGTACGCAGAAGCTTGGTTTGATTGTGTCTTGTGTTTTGAACTGAAGAAGAATCCGCCCAACTCAGTATCAAGATATGTGATTCCCTCAATATGTTCGAAATTACTCATACTCGCCTGCTCGCAAATCTACAGTTAATTTCACAGTCCGGTGGAAAGGACAATTCATCAGAAAAAATTGACCATGGAAAGAGTGAAATGTGTAGTTGGTCAGATTGATACTTCGCGATCATAAATTAAACCTAAACTAAATGCCTGATTGAGATCGCAAAACACGATACGGATTACAACAATTGAGCGAATACATTCTGTCTTTAATAATAATAATAATAATAATAATAATAATAATAATAATAATAATAATAATAATAATATATCTTTATTTCAGACTCTACATGTAGTTCCATAGAAAGAGTGAACATAAATATAGAAATATTAATATAAACTATGCATAAACCATATATAAAGTATGCGTCGACTTTTATAAACTATGCAAGGCTTCTAGGCTGCTTATCAAGTACTGCATATACAAATAATACAAGATAGGGAAACCGAAGCAATCATAAATGCACATGTACTGGAATTCTAGGGGATGTGTAGGTACATGATTTCGTTCCAATGTTTATACGTTTGAGACTTAAACCTTAAGTCTGAAGAACAAATGGTGTGAGTGTAAGCGTTCTCGAGTTGATTGACATTTTCTCGAAATCGGTACACTGCTTTGCGTCTTAGGATCGGGAAAGTAGAAACAGAGTTGTAGACGAACATTGTGCTAGCACTACAGACCCGGTCATATTTCATGAGTGAACGATAGGCATTGTTATAACAAACAGTTATGCGGCGCATATTGTGCTTAAAAAATTCCACCCAAAAGTGAGTGCAATATAACGGGGAGATGAATTTTTCAAATAGAAAAGATTTTACATCTGGACTGCATTTTGCGAACTTCCTAATTAACATATTGGACTTCATACGCAAGGCGCGATACTGCCTTTCAATATCAGCATCGACGAGGTTCAGCAATAAATTTATCCTACAGCCCTGTAGGGCTGTAGGATTAATTCATTGCTGGCCCTCTCAGGTACTTGTGTTGTAGTGTTGTTCGTAAGCCAGCCGCCGATTGTTTACACAAAACCGTGCGAGTACTGTTGGGAAGTATTGGTGAAGAGCGTAAACATGTAGTTGGTCGTCGATCAATATATCGGAGTAATATATTTTAGCTGGGACCAATAAGTACCATTAGACATCTTGAAGGGCAAGAGATATAGCAGGATAGAACCACATAGTTATAAGCTGAAGTAATCAAATAGGTAATGTTCTGGCCATGTCATGCTTACAAGTAACCTTTTAATCTTCGCCGATGTATTAATTAATCTATCGCTAATGATTAAAGAGAAATCAAATATACAGCATTGATTTTCTTCAACTAGCTGCTGCTCTCTGTGATCAATCAGATAACATCTCAGTATTATTTTCTAACGGCCCATACCCGATTTTCGAGAATATATGCATGTGAATTATAATGCTTTTCAACCCAGCGGCTACCTCTTCGCCAAGGTTTTATTAGAATTAGCGCAAAATCTATATTTACATTTTCTTTTGTGTCTGTGTGGTGACAGCTAGGGAATTCCTAGGTATTTGAGTGTACATTCCTCTCGTGTATTTGTACTTCGATTACATATTTTCAATGGTTAGCAAAATGCACTCCAGTTTGCGATAGAGGGTAACAAAAAGCCATAACAGCCAGAATAATGACACTTTTCAACTGACTGATGTTGTTACCATTGTGGATTACGCGTCCACAAATAGCACCATCTCCAGGGAAATATCTTATTTCAATCCAATTTCCTGAACATTCTTTAAACTGGATTATAATCTGCAGATGTCGGTAATGTCAGTTAAAAGCAAACTAGGAAACTTTTATTTCTCAAGACTATTCTTGCCAGAAGTCCTGAGTTAACGGTTTTGCAGAAGAATTCATTTCAGGAATCATAAATTATACCAAATATTTAAGTTTATGTATTTGTCTTTTTCGCTTAGACACCGAACTTTCGGTTTTGTGTTATCTTGTAAAACTCACACCCAACACAACAGTCTAGTTTAGGAGCTGAAACGTATGGCCTATCAGAAAAAATTCTAACAAGTTAATTTTAGTGTTATTCGACGCTGGATAACTCCACGAACAACATATCCAAAATCCGTAAAACTCCGCATTGGGGAAATGTTTTAACCCTTTGAACACTGGTGGTATCTTTCATGCCAGTTCAATGGCAGCACTTAGAAGAGTCCATATTCACTATTTGGAGTAGAGGAATCAATATTTTCAAAATGCAGCATCGGGGCTCATTGGTCTACCTCACACATTTACTGAACAGATTTAATGACGTTATGACGTATCATGTTCCTGGCCGGACATTCGACCCCTTGTGTTCAAAGGGTTAACAGCGCTTTGGAGTTGAGTGATTTGTGACGTATTAGTGCAACTCACATGCCTCAATCCTATTCTGGGGGAATTTCATGGGGAACCTCACGTGACTTCATGTCGCGGTGTTCTAAGAGTGTCATGTGTGTTATCATGGTAGCCCACATCAGCGGGCATGCTGTGACATCATTACAAAATAGAACGCTATGAGTGTCTGTAATGGTTTGTATCGAACAGGTGGAAATATTCAAGGAGGAGTCCTGTTTATTATGAAAATATAATTGGTTTTGATAAATGCTGACTTTTTGTAACTGAACATATCCTTTCCCTTACCAGTGATACTGGGGTGGGCTGTTACAACTGTTGTTGAGAATTAAGGTCCATATTGTTTTGGCAGAAAAGGCGCAAGTGTTTGTCCGTCATCTATAGATTGTATAAATTCGGCGAGTTAACCCTTTACCCAACGAATCCTCCGCATCCGCCCGCGTAATATGCAAATACAGCAGCTGAAAGAATATTATTTTTCGAAACATTTCAACAAAACCATATCATGTGACCCCTCTTTGGAACGAGCTCGACGAGCTCGTTCCAAAGAGGGGTCACATGATATGGTTTTGTTGAAAGTTTTTGAAAAAATTTTAAAAATGTTATTTAAAATAATAAATTTTGATATCGTCTGCGTTGGGTAAAGGGTTAATGGAAAAATGTTACGCAAAAATGTTATCCCTGATTGGATTGTTTGAAAGATTGATCTTTTTTAAACTTCGGAGGCTTCGAGCTGAAAATAGAATGAAAAGAGAATCGCAGTTTCGTTGAGTCTGAGTCTGGAATTCAAATGAATTGTGAACAAATGCACCGTCGGCTTGCAGCATCGTTATTCGTCTTCTTATGTAAATCAAATCATTTTGCATAGAAAAGTAGAGCTCACCCATTTCAAATGGATCTCAATTTATTGCCACGCACAAATCAGCACAAATCAACTGGATTGAGTGAATATGAACCCAACTTGGTTCATATTCACTCAACCCAGATGATTTGGGTTGATTTTTAACCCAACTGATTTTAGAGTGTAACGCTTACAAAATAGGATCTATTGGTCAATCGATTTCAGGCCACTTCGTGTAAAAGCAAAAATCGCAAAACATCGAAGAAAGCTGCCACGGCAGCCATATTGAAGGTGCGAGAATACTAATTGTGGAAAGGAACCTTATTTTTGCTAACAATATTGCACCAGTATTCCAGTAAAAAATAGAATTCTTTGTCCATTTCGTTTTCAAGATCAAGTTATTGCCAGATGACTGAAATTGCGTCCATACAGGATATGCCAGAATACTAATAACCCAAAAGTAACTTTCTCACAGTCGACATTAATGCTCCAGCAAAAAAATAGATTCATTGGTTATTCGTAGTTGACGTTATTACAAGAAAAATCAAAACTTACAATAAAAACACCCACGAGGGCTATAGTGGATTTGCCAGAAAACCGATTATTGAAAGGAACCTTCCTATCGTGAACAGTAATGCGCGCGAAGAAAATCGGATCCATTAGTCGTTTGTTTTTGTTTTTTTTTTAAATTAACAAGAACTAATCACAATAGAATCCAAGATGGATCCCATTGTCGCCGTAGTAGATACACCGGAATATTATTTTACGACAGTTACCATCCTCTAGTCAGGTCCAATTTAATGTAAACATGGGATCTGTTGAACATTATACAATCATGGACTTTTGTGGTGATGAATGCGATGTTCTATGAACCTGAAAAACCTATATTGACGGAGGCGTTAGCCGAGGTCAAAATAAGTTTTTTAGGTTCACATCACATCATATTTTCCACCACTAAAGTCAATAAATGTTTTATTGTATATACCACACTAAAAACCCACAATCTTCTAATTGTCAATTAAAAGTTCAATTATATCAACCAGAAATACTTTTATTTAACAATAAAATAGTTATCATCTGCAGAATAACATAAAGATAAACAATATTATAAAGATTACGTCGATTGAAATAGAACTGGAGAGGGGATTTCCAAAAATTATATTTAGAAAGTTGACATTCAATGGAAAACCAGTGTACATGAATCGAGTACCAGTCACGTGTATAAGATCCAGCCAATAGAAATGTGGGTATTTATAAGGTATATAATAAAGAGTTTCAAGCTATTCTTCAGAGAAGCAAATATTAACAACCACGTACTTATTTTCAGTTATTTGTATTTAAGGTCCGCTTCAGTATTTATGGCTATATCATGACTGCATTTATGTGTTAGAGCAAACTGTGTCACACTGTCTACACATCACACATGGTTTCTCGGTACGCGATTTTCGACGCTGGAAATCTTAGTCCCGACCACTAATGTACCCGTGGCAGACCTATGGCGCCAAGATGTGTGGTGTGCTATTACAAAATCAACTTTTCCTTCTGTAAGGATCTTGCAACACACCATTCATCCTGCCCGATTTTACAAGCTGTCCTTCTTTTTGAGGACCACTGGCAGTCACCAGTTTGGGTCTGGTGCGACTGGTAATAACGATATCATAATACGTGAACCACTGTCTTAGGAACACTGCCGCTAATAACTATTACCACAACCTACTACTGTGACCTACAACGTTTGATGCGACCCACACTGCTACTGTTTAAGTATTCTACCAATCGCTCAAACTTCTATAACCCTTCCCCACTGCTACTGCTGCTGACACCTACTGCATCCACTCCTGCGGATTTGTGAGATTACAACGGAAATACTTACTTACAACTATCACTATTGTCCTGATTGTTGGCCCATGTTCTACCTTAAATTCTTGGTTCCTATAAAACCAACGAGCGCCAGTACTTAACGTGGCTGTAACGTCTACATTTTCTCAAGATATTCTTGGATGGTAGTATATGATGTGCTTCAAGCCCACGCTGCATATACGCACGTTTTCGCATTTATGAGACGGGGTACCACTGTTTGGGGACTAATACAAACCGCTACTTTTGGGGTACTAGTAACAGTGATGTTATTGTCAGCGGACTATTCCATTTGGAACGCTGCCACCCCTGTTGACTACAACGACTACAGTTCCCATCACTACTCATGGCTCCCATAAATGGTGCATGTAGTAGACATAGTTAACAACACATGTCGTCGCTTGAGTGCAACAAGGCTCCATCTGCAATGCTAAAGCATTGCAGATTGTGCCTTGTTGCACTCAAAGGGCCGATATATATTCTTGAGTTGAATGTACCCTCTAAAATTTATCTTATCTTATGTGTATTTGGGGACCAGAAGGGACCGTTGTTTTGGGTGGCCCGTGCTGAAAATATTACTGTCGGCGGACTCATGTTCTAGGAACACTTCCACTACCATTGGCTTGCACAAACTATTCATTTCACAACTTGTTGGTTGCTGAAGGTTGCAAAAACTATTAACATTGACTAAAATCATTTTCTCATACAAAATAGTGATATTCCCTCACCTTGAGCATTGATGGTAGCTTATGAATCAGTGCACATTTCGATTTATTTATTTATTTATTTAATTTATTTATTGGGGTTTAACGACACTCTCGACAGACAGGGTCACCTCGTGTCGGAGATGTTACGGGTGGAAAAAGCCGCAGTACCCGGAGAGAACAACCGAGCAACGACGAGTAACAGCCAGACACCCCAACGTACTAACTCCACAAAAACAAGGTTAACAATGGTTGAAGACAAGTGCGCCACTTGCAGTACGCCCTAGTACACAACGCCATCGTGCCCCCCACGTGGGCAACTGAGATTAAGCGTCTTGGCCAAGGACACAATGCGGTTGCCGCAGATGGGATTCGAACCGAGGACCTCTCGGCTTGCACCTTGCATCTTCGCCCACGGCGCCACAGCTCTCTATACGTTTCGATAGACTGTGTTTGATGGAGACATCCTTTCACAGGACACGGTTTACATATTCCTATCAATCAATTGGTTTTACACTTTTAGGAATAAAGTTAGTGTGTCTTTGAATGAAATATCACCGAATCACGAAAAACAAACTAAAACTTCATCTTAGATTTCTGGTTTTCGCATTTATTTTCAGACGTGCGAGATTGTACAGTGCTGGGTGGAGGAAAGTTGAAGTATTTATTTATTTATTTATTTATTTATTTATTTATTTATTTATTTATTTATTTATTTATTTGCGTTTAAGGTCACATACTGAGGCACAATGGCTAATCGTGACCGTGACAGTTTTACGGGTGGAGGAAGACAGAGTACCCGGAGAGAACCACCGAGCAACGACGAGCAGCTGTCAGCTCTTCAACATTGCAACTCTGCACCGCGGCACAGGCGGGGTTAGATTGGTTGAAGACATGAGCACCATCGACTAGGGCTGCACGGTTTTCCGGTAAACCGGTAATTACCGGTATTGAGAATGATACCGGGTGATGATAGCGATGACGCTGTGTACTAAGGCGTACTGCACGTCGGTGGCATCGACGTGCAGTACGCCTTAGCACACATCGTCATCGCGCCCCCATGTAGGCAATTGGGGTTTTGTGCCTTGCCCAAGGACACAACGCGGGAGCGCGAATCAGTCGCCGAAATGGTCACCCATCCAACTACTAACCGTGCTCGGCGTTGCTTAACTTCGGTGATCTGACGAGAACTGGTTACCGCGACGCCACCACGCCCCCGAAAGTTGAAGTATAATTACGGCCGAATCGCGGCCAAGTCGAGATCTGTTCGAAATTGTATCACCACTTTTGCAGATACTGCGGTCACTACGCTGAATACAAAAACATAAAGTTTGAATGTGCAACATTTGTTCATTATATTGTACATTCTATCCACGATAAGAATTCCTGAGTTGGATGTGCCCTCCAGTAAAAAAACAGAGGTTTTTAGGCAACAAAATATTTTTTTCTCAGAGAATCTTTTTTTAAATCAGTGAGGGAAGGGGGAATTTATTTTTTATTACCGTCGGGTGTATGAATTATGAAGGGAATAGCCATGGCGACCCAGCACCGAATGTCATTTATTACTTTTCAAAGTGTGATTTACTGGGATTTCCGGGTTTGATTATAAACGATAACTTCACAAGTGAATTATGCAGTCAACAATTGTGTCATGTATCCGTGCGCGCAAATATACATAGAGAAGTATTTTTTATATATTTTTTTCGATATTAAAATGCTAAGCAGGAGACTATAATTCCGTACAAACGTTGAACTAACCGATAAAATCAGTCGAATGAGGACGTCATTCCATGCACGTATACTCATAGTTAGAAATAATATATCCCAAGAAGTGACATTTTCACTCAGAGGCTTGCATACACAAACGCGCGTTTTCGTTTCGTTCAATCCAATGACTTCCTATTTTCGGAAACTGTGGAATTTTTTACTCAAACATATTAACAAATGTCAAGTCCACTGTGTGATTCACGCTTCTTGGCTCTAGATACCGTTCGAATCGATCCAGGAAGTTTCGACTTACGAGTTTAAGTTTCCTATTTTCGTGGCACAACCAACGGTGATATTTGACAAATACCAATAAAATGTACCCACGCGCACGAAAAAAATTAATGCGACGAATCAAAAGTTGTTTTTTTTTGCATTTTAGCCTTGTGATTATTATTATTTTTGGGTGTTTGAGACAAAATGTTGCAAACGACTAGATCTACATTGATTGAAAAAGCCACTGTGGTCAAACTGGTGATGAAGTCCCAATGTGATTTCTAATTCGCTTTCAAATGTTTTCACCTCACAAATCTGTGATCAGAAAGCAATCTTTATTTTGACTTTTGTGTGTCATAAACATCCGATATCAAAGCTAAGTTATTCTTTGGGAGGAGTCTTCCATATGAATTCGTTTATAATTTTTATTTCTTGCATATTTTATCATATTAAACCAAACACTATAATGTTGAAGACCCATCCAAATCCCTGACTGCCAACTGACGAGGGTACCTATCTTTGTAAAAGCACCCGGTGAGAGCGCTGAGTTTGCCAGATGGAAAACAAACAACCGGAATTTGATAAAGGGATTAATATCCCATCAAGAAAATAACTCCCAAACTCCCCCGTGGGAGAAAGGTTCAGTTCAAGTATTTGGCTCAATAATTTTTCAAGAATTAACGAACAGGTTCTGCAACTTTCATTAATGTCTCTCCCTGGCAACTGAAGTTGATGGGTGATCTCCGTAGCGGCGTTGTGGTCCCGATTTGTCAGATCTTTAGCCCGCACTGAGTGTATCTATCTACACAGGAGTTAGTCATTTTAGGTACGGACTTGATAAGACGTTCCTTTGTGAAAGCTGCAACCCAACAATGTATGTTGTCCGAGAGTTTATCGTTGGAAGAAGAACGTAGTGCGAGATACTTTTATTATTGATTTGAATACCGGGAGGTAGAATACGAAAGTGGAAGCAAGCAGTTTCAAGTAAAGTAGAACCTACTAACACCATCTTTATCCCCGAAACTTGAAAAGCTTTTCTGGTGGATTCCAAATCGCACACAAAACAAGTGATTCTCTGGAAAAGACCAGTGCAACGTATTTAAGTCGTGGGTGGGAAAGGGGAAGCTGGCACTGTTCCATTCACCGTTCTGCCCTTGTAAATGCTGGGTACGTCACTTTACAAAGCGATCTAATCTCGTCCCTTGCGTGCAAAAGTGCGTCATCTGCAATGCTTTTGCATTGCAAATGACGCATTGTTTCACTCAAAGAACGATATCATCTTGTCAATAAGCATGCTATGGTGAGTTAAATTTCAGTGCCGCATTCGCCGTCTCACCATTGTCATTGCTGGGTGAACAAACCTACCTGTGTGTAATGTCCTTTACACAGTAAAACTCGCTTAAAGAAGTAATCTATCACAATAATGTTAGCTGATTACATCTCAAGGGATATTTATGAGCGTAGCGACCAACGACACACATACATCAAACATGGCTTTCCTAATTACAAAAGATAGTTTAATGGGTTGTACTGCAGACACTAATGGCATTTTAATGTAGCTCTCTGAAATCGAGGCGTAATATTGACGTCTACTGTATGCTTATTAGGCTGAAATAAACCTAATTAATTTTCTCCGGAGGCTTGGTGTCATTATTGCAGAGAAAGCAGCCAGAGAAATGTTTTATAGCTCTGTACGTTGAGAGAATCCGTATGTAAATTGTGCTTAGGGCCATCAGCAAATAGGACGCAAATGAGAAATATCTTCGCTTCGAAAGTGTTTTCTGTTTTTCAATAAGAAGGGTGTAGCACGAGAAAGCGAAACAACACATTCTTAAGTCCAAAACTTCCACTATTTGTTTTCTGTGTCTTAAACTGTGAGTGGGTAGGTAGTGCCTAGCTGAGCTTCGAGATCCCATTCGATTCGAAATCCGTTGGGATACCCGGGAAGAAAACAAATCTTGTCAAAATTCCTCTACACAATGCACAAGGATGTATCTCTCCTTGCAGTACTGCGCAGTCGCCGAGGACTGGTCTTTATCCACGTGTGGGGTGTCGGATGTCCACGCATGCGTTTATCAGGTAATAAAAATCATCAGCAGCAAACATTTAAATTAATGAAGCACCGGTTTGTACGTGGTGCTTCATTAATTATTTTTTTTTTATTATTCCTATAATTAGTGTTTGGAATCTAATATTATGTCCGTGGAACTATTTCCCACCCATGGAAAGTGACCAGTCCACGGTGGCCATACTGTACAGTATATGTGTGCAAGACTGATGCGTACGCCCTACGACTGTTGGTCAGCGCTGCTCGGTGGTTCAATCTAGGTACTCAGATTCCTCTGTAAAACTGTCTGACATAAGGTAACCCTGACTGTTAAAAGTGTTGTTAAAACCCTAATAAACTATAAACAGGGGTTAGAAAAAAAGACTTTAAACCGAAATGTCGGCGGTTCTAACCTGATCAGTGGTAACCGCGTTGTGGACATGGACAAGATACTTAATCTCCATTGCCCACGTAGGGGCACAGTGGCGCTGTTTGCTAATGCGTACTGCATGTCGATGTTGCACTTGCCTTCAACTGCTGCTAAGACTGCTCGTGCAGATTTCATACTGAGAGTCCTAATTGTTGCTCGCTGCTGCTCGGTGGTTCTCTCCTGGTACTCCGGCTTTCGCCATCCGTAAAACTGCCCGACACAGTGACTCCAGTTGCTGAATGTGTTGTGAAACCCCAATAAACAAACAAACAGTAACCCATTTAAAATGACATCAGAAAGTACAAACGGCCCTGGCTTCAAATATATGCACACTGCGAATATAGATCATGCATTTAACCCTTCGCCAAATCGGAACAGTATACAATAATGAAAAAAAAATTAAAAATTATACTGACTAAAAATTTCGGAACATAGCTTGTGGCACCTCATTGGAACGAGCTCGTCGAGTTCGTTCCAATGAGGGATTATAAACCATGTTTTTGAGAGAAAACATTTTTCGCATCAATTTTTTTTTTAATTTTAATGGCGATTTTTTTTTGTAACTGGCTCTCTCCGATTATGACTGTAGTGGGTAAAGGGTTAAAAATCAGTATATATGAAAGTAGAATATTAAAATAAAAAGAGTCCTGGCCGAACGACCCTATTTTTTATTACGTGTAACTTTTCTCCTTACGATGTTACCCAATTGTTTTCCAAATCACGTTTGAAAAATAATGGAAATATTCCACAGGTGATGATGATGACTTCATTCAGAAGTATACAATACAATGACAAACGGCAAGACAATAAGTATAAACTAAACGAACAAGAGAATACATATGTACGAAACATTCAGATGGACTGGCTCCATATTGCTAGGAGAAGTCCTAGCCAAATTGGCTGTCTTCCTGACATACCTCTGGAAGTAAAATTATGAATGAGTATAAAGGGTTGTGCATATTGACTGGTGGCCACAAACTGTTACGGTGTCATAAGCTATTGAGTTCAGGGCTAATCTGGAGTGCAATATTAATATATGATACATAGAAAATTGGGAGATTTAACTGTTCTCCAGCTGGGACCATCTAGTAAAATTTAGACTTCAAAACTATGCAAAACTATGAACTATTCCATGCTACTAAGTATACATCCACCAACTACAGATCCATAGGGAAAACAGAGACAATACTGTTATTGCATTGTCGGGTTAGTATACCCACCATGATTTGAAACCACAGAGCAGCCATATAATATTAGTTACCCCGTGTCTGATCACGTGGTACGGGTTTTTACCTACCCGAAGCCAGCCGTATCCCATGAGGCCGAAGGGTAGGTAAAAACCCGTACCACGTGATCAGACACGGGGTAACGAATTTATCTATTGACCTTCCGTTTTAGAAGTACAATCTATTTCATGTGTGAACACACACGGCATGAGATCTTTTATCTTCCATTGTTGAGCCATACAGGTTTCTGTGGAATTTTTGTGCAAAAGAGTTTTTGTGAAAATATGCCGATATGACTAGTATAAACAAATAATTGAATTTCTTTTTTTCTTTTTTGTCTCATAAACATAGCTTACGAACCCCACACTTCGATGAACGCGTCTTCTACGGGGTATGGACAATTTGTAGATTTCGGAACGAGGCTTCCACTGGGTATGGGAAATTTGTCATTGGCTGGGCGGACGTATCGTGGGTTTCAATGAATATGGTCTCATACCACGTATCTATCAACCAATCAAATCAAACAATTCACTTTAGTCAATAGATAAAACGTTTTACAACCACAGTATTGATTTTTAGTGACATTTTATTAAAATATTTCTACAAATCCATGACGTCCATCTCAATACTTAAACCATTTTACCTAAAGAATCGGCCGCACGCCTCAGTGTAATTTACAAATTGAACAGTTGAAGAAAATGTTCATGTGATCCGTCTTGGAGGGTCACATAATATTTTGTTGAAGAAAATCACAGATTTAACCTTTTGAAACCGAGTGGCCGTTTTTCCGGCCCAGGAACCGGGTACGTCGTAATTTCATTACGTTGTTGGATGGTTGCTAACTGAATGCATGGGGTAGATCAATTAATATTTTCAATGTGCAGCCCCAAGGCTGCACGTTGAAAATATTAATTGGTCCACCCCAAATAATGAATATAGAGTTTTCCAGTTGCTGAAATTGAATTGACATGGAAGAACCACCAGCGTTCAAAGGGTTAAAAAAAATAATTAAAATACCCAATCTTGCGTGTGCGTTTGGTTTGTGTAATCCAGCAACTGTTCAATGTTAATGTCAGGTTATCAAAAATAATTCTCTACATTACACCACTTTTTCGGAACCCCGGGTTCTTAAATTTTCGATATAAAAATATCGCATGCAACGAAATTTGGAACTAAGTTTGAAAAGATTTCGATCATCACTCGAAATACAAATGGTCGTTGGGACACTTTTGCATTTCCTTTTACACGGGATATGAAAATTGTACATAAGTATATATTTGTGGATATTTTGGACTTGAATGTATCACTGTTGTAACCCTGAGAGGGTTTATGACACTTCCGCGACGAAAATGGTGAATTGCTTCGCGATGACTAAAATTAAACAAAGATATGACCGATTTCTACTGGGAACGTTTTAGCCCCCACACTGCTTGCAGGTACTTTGTTTTATGATATTTAATGATACTGAATTTTCGATTGACACACCAATCAAGATCCACATCAAAGAGAGATAATAATGACAGGAGACTTTTTAATGAAGATCATATTTGATATTGAAGGTACGACACACACTTGAACCTATTCAGTCCAGCAGTTAGAACCAGGTCATCGTGTCACTGACATATCTTAAGAAACCTCTCAATATATTAATCCTTGACATATTTTTTGTTCATGCCTTCATTTCGGTGCAAGAGTTGATATCTCCGCACTTTTCTTTCTTACCTGACACCGTATCGCTCGCCGATCTTCTTATGCCTTGGTTACTTAAAAAGACACAAAATGTGTGCACACTCGAAAAAATTGCATGTATGATCAAGCAAGCTATACTGATATGCAAAACTACTTCATTTGTTAGGGATTATTTTGGGTGTCTACAAGAGCCGAATAGGGGACCCTTTCCCAATGGTATTTGAGCATAATGTTTTCGCAATTCTCAACCCCATATTTCCTAATCTCAATCAACATTCAAACACATTGCACAATTGTTGTTCTGAGCTGGCCAGTCCTAAGGCCTCAGAAAGCCACTGTTTTGTTCACGACATCAATTGTGCATTAAATTAAGAATTGAATGCAATTTTTATAATCTTTATTGGAGTATGAACGTATGGGAATGGGTACAAATTATGTATGAATCCCTTCGGGATTATAAAAATTGCATTCAATTCTTATAATTACATTCCGTAACTGTTTAAACTACTTTTTGCCAAACAACAAAGCAGAAAGACGAAATAAAACATGTACGAACGAACGAGGCGAAAAACCATCCTCACACAAAATACAAAGCGCACAACTCTGATTTTTAATTTTCACAACTTTAGAAATGGAAACGAGTATTTTAGTTACGGGCTTTATGCCACAATTGGGAAATGTCACCAAAGAAACAGCAGTGGAGTTGATCACTGCGAGGGGCGCTAAAAGTTAAAAAACCCGCCCAAACACCGCCCGAATTACATTCTGTCGACCGCGCTCTACCGTAAATGCGGGTCAAAGTTCGACTAAATGTATTCATTGGAAAATGAATTACATTTGGTCATGACGTTTTCACCCAGCTGACCCATGGGAATTGACTATTTGGACCCAAAACGTTTAACAACATTAACAATGTAATTATTTTAAATTGTTTACCTAACGAAGCTCAGAAAGTGTCTGAATTCAAAGGCAAATGTTCTTCTTTAATGGTATTAGAACGCTTAACCCTTTACCCGACGTAACGGCCAAAACCGGCCAGCGCTATTCTCAAAAATCGCCAATTAATTTTCATTATTTTTTTCATTTTTTGTCTCAAAAACATAGGTTATGACCCCTCGTTGGAACGAGCTCGTCGAGCTCGTTCCAACGAGGGGTCATAACCTATGTTTTTGAGACAAAAAATGAAAAAAATTAGTTATTCAAGAATTATTTTTGCAAGTGTCGTCTGCTTTCCACGTTAGGTAAAGGGTTAATAAAGATTATATAGACTGGGGCGAACATGACTTCACGTGACTATTTGTTGTACAGTTTACTTGTACTATACATGCAGTCGCATAGATGTCGGTCTTAATGTACTCTGTTCGATTCGAATGTAAAATAGTTTAGTCTTTGTAGTTTTCTTCCCCTCCAATGCAAATTCCCAATTGGAGCCCCCCATGACGCAATATTTCCCAATGACATGGGGATCATTTTCTAAAGAGGGCAGAAGAATCTTTGTTTATTATAACCTGGTCAATATCATTGACGTGTCTAAGAAAACAACTAAAACAACTAAACACGTGGAATTTAATTAAGTACCCCTTGAAATGTGTCATGACAGCGTAGTTGATGTTATTGATTATTATGTTTTAATGATTGCTATGTGTTGTAGTACATTTCATCTAATGAAACATGATGTTTCTGGTTGATAGCGTACACCAAACACATCCACTCGTCCACGTGAATCATGCTTCCCACGAATGTCACAAAAACACTATCACCCACATGCAATATCTGGGTATAAAACAAGAAAATTTATCACTTCTTTTATCAATAAATGTTGAAATGGCAAGGAGGAGACTGTCAGAGGCACTAAGATGGCAAATCGTTGGCATGCATGCAACAAGCATGTCATTCAAAGCTATTGGAAGGCAGCTTGATTATAGTCATTCTGTCATCGGCAGACTTGTCCGAAAACATCAACAAATAAATGATGTTAAGGACGGACCCAAGCCTGGACGACCCAAAAGACCTCTCCCCGCAAAGATCTGTTTCGGGCAGGTCTCGTTAGGCGTGAACCCTTTGCTACAAATGGGGTTTTGAAACGCATTTGGCTCCCCAACAGGCGTTTGCGCACCAGAACTGTCCGAACCCGTCACAAAGCACTGGGTATGAGGTCCAGAAGGGTTATCAAGCGTCCAGCTCTGTCCGATCAGCATCACAGACGACGTTTGGAGTTGTGTTTGGCACGACAACGTTGAAATCTCAGGGCGTGGAGGACAGCCCACTGGTCAGACGAGAGTAGGTTCCTGCTTCACGTCACATATTTTTGCATGAGAGTGTGGAGGCATAGAAATACTGCTTACGTGCCCAGGAACATCAGACTTACTGTTGCTTTTGGTGGAGGATCAGTAACGATCTGGGTATGCCTCTCTCATAATTGTAGACTTGATATGCTGACTGTACGTGGGAATCCCGGTAATCATCAGTACATTCGGGACATGCTCTGTCCGGTTGTCGTGCCTCATTTTGACAACCACGAGCTAGCTACTCGCTCTGTATTCATGGACGACAATGCAATGCGACATTGTTCCCATGTTGTGGGAACATTCCTTCAGAACAACGCTATTACAAGACTACCTTGGGGGCTGCAATGAGCCCCGATTGAATCCCTTAGAACACATCTGGGACTTTCTTGGACGTCGTGTGCTATCAAGGGATCCACCTAGACAGAATTTGGCCGATTTGGAAGCTGCATTGCATGCATGAGGAGTGGCAGTAGTTGCCTCTGGACTGTATCAAAAGACTCACTGGTAGCATTAGGAAGAGGGTTCAAGTTGTCATTTGGGCACGTGGTAGATACACTCGCTACTGACGTCAGACACAGCAATTGTGTTCAGGAGATCACAAGTTACATTTTTTGTCAGTAATTACCGGTATTGTTTCATCATGGACCGTTCCAGCACCATACCTGTCGAGAGAACATTTTTCCATCAAAAACATTAGTGACAGATATGTGTAAGTAGCGCAAATAACATACTGCATATTTTCATCTTGTATTGTCTTTCATTTTTCAATAGACCATTCTTTCCGCAAACAATCACTTTTGGCCATCTGAAAGATTATGAATGTAATGACAGTTTCTATTAACATCACTCCGAGAAAAACAGAGGGCCTTTAATTAAGTTCCAGGTGTATATAATCCACTTAGTGACATCATAAAAGCATCTGCAGCAAAGCGTGCCCCTCACGAAACCAACCGTTACAGTCAACCCGACTAAGACAGACCATCGCCTAAAAATGCGTTTCAAATAAATATCCATCTCATAACAGGAATGAGGAATTCCTAATTTCTTTCCCCGGTCATCACAAATCATTACTAAGTTCTAAAATGTCATTTTTATGACAGTGGTGGTTCAGTGGTTCCAGCATTTGGACTTCAAACCGAAAGGTCCACGGTACGCTCCCCGCCAGGGATAACTGCGCTGCATCCTTGAGCAAGGCACTTAACCCTTTACCCAACGCAGACGATTTCAAAATTTATTATTTTAAATATAATTTTTTTAATTTTTTCAAAAACTTTCAATAAAACCATATCATGTGACCCCTCTTTGGAACGAACTCGACGAGCTCGTTCCACAGAGGGGGCACATGATATGGTATTGTAAAAGATTTTCGAAAAATAATATTTTTTCAGCTGCTGAATTTATTTGCATATTACGCGGGCAGGTGTGGGCGATTCGTTGGGTAAAGGGTTAATCCAGATTGCCCACTTTTGGGCACGGTGGCACCGTGTCCTAAGGCATATTGCCAATGCTAACCCTGCTTGTGTGGAATTCGTACGCTGGGGAATCTGACAGTTCTTTTTGGGTACTCCGACTTCCTACATCCGTGAAACAGTCCGGCACGAAGTGACCCCGACTGCCGAAAGTGTCGTTAAACCCCGATAAATAAATAAATAGATAAATTTATGACAGTGACACAAAAATGTGGTGTAACGAAACTTTTTGCCCTGAACGACAGTTTTTGCACTTTTGATACTCAATATTTTACATTGGTGAATATTCTGTTTATTAGACATATTACTCACCTCAAACCCTAAAAGGTTTGATTTAAAAATTCGACCTGTCCGTTTCTAATCAATACCTCGAAATCACCTCGAAATCACGACAAACAAACGGGACATGTGAATTAAAACGGTAAAGTCTAGCAGCACAATCATGCTACCTCGCTTTTTATTGATATAATTCGTCATAAATTGGAGCAATATTTCATGATGCTGATCATCTGAGCAGCAAAGAATTAATACTTATGTGTTTGAGAAGTGATGTATATGAGGCAGAGTACATCTGTGAATAATTCTTACTTATCATATCCAATGTCGCTGGTGAAAATACCACAACCTGGAACTGAAGGACGGGGGATTACATTATTTCCTCACCCCTCCCGGTTTCCGTACGACCCCATTACCTAGGCGTAAAGCCAGGAATCTTTGTAAGAGCGGACATTTTTATTCCACGAGCATATCACGAAGATCGAAATCCTGAGTTGGGGAAAAGCAGGGACGTGGTTATCCTCTCACGTAGGTGGAGCCGGGATAGTTTTCAATTTTTTTCCCTTCAGAGGCCCTCTGCCAAAGAATTTTTTTTAAATCTCCAAATGGTGCTACTTTGTGCCTGATGCTCGAAAGAACGTCAATTTTCACTAAGCGTAGAAGATCATCTATAATTCCATTTGATTACACACCTTGCAGAATACAGGAAATTTCGGGTGGGAAGGGGGGGGGGGGCGGCCGAAATGTTTTGGGGTATTTTGGCCGCTCCCCCTGGCTACGCCGTGACCACCACTGCAGGAGATTATGGAGGTGTACATAAGCATTGATCAGAGTCTATAGAGTACAATGAACAATGAAGAGCCGCTCCAGATAATGAGCGTCAGGCGGATGCTGCGATTTAGGTTCGCAATTTCCAAACAGTGAGCAAGAATTGTGGGGTTGAGGAGACAGTACAGGAAGCATCAGTTGTGTGGTTGATGCTGTATCCTACCCAATGCACCAAATACCGACAGGTGCTGGCTTATCCGCGTCCCCTCCAAAAAATATCCGCTGATAGCCCCAATAACCTTGACCCAAGGCACGTTTCAAATAACACAGAACCCACGGTGGTCTTCAATACAGGCACCCGGAAGTATATCATCGCCTAGCCCTCAGCACCCCCCCCCCCTCCCCCCACGAAAAAAACGTGAATAGGCACAACCTACTACAAAAGATGCTCTAACCAGAAGAAATAAGGGTACAGTCACTCAAGTCTGAGTTAATGGCTTAGCAAGGCGGCAATATTGTGGCTTGTATTAAATAATTAATAGGGTAATTCCATCAATTACAGGAATTGTCAGTCAATAGCACTGGAGCAACAAAATATCGAAATATCGGTACCTTGTTCTTTTTTCGACTTACAACATCTTGCACAATGAATTTTGTGCAGGGGTGGTGCTGGGGGTAGGGGTGCTGGAGTTTCCTATCGGGATCCAGCCCACCTCATGGAAATTGCCTCTCTTCAGTGGTGTGGGCCGATAGCAGAATATCCAACAGCTTTTATCCCCATGTCGGGGAGCACAAGCCGCCTTGTCGGAGAAATTCTGGCTCCACCCATGTCTCTGTGAATGGGTCCCTTTTCTCACAATAATAATCTACATCTTCAAAGTCTCTCTACTGAAGGGGCCGAGCTAGTTTAGTCAGCCTTTTCTTATTTTTATGAAGTATAAGTGAAAAAAATGGTGAAGACAATGTTTTGATGTCTCACGAAGATGTGAATAAAATGTACATCTCTTAACTTATGTTGGGACGACCCGCGTTGTGTCCTTGGTCAAGGCACTTTATCCCGGTTGCCAACATGGGGGCACGATGACGCCGTGTGCTAAGGCGTACTGCACGTCGATGGTGCACATGTTTTCAACCGCTGTAACCCTGCTTGAACGAATTTTGAACAGAGAATGTTGAGGAGCTGACAGCTGAACGTCGATGCTCGGTGGTTCTCTCCGGGTACTCCGGCTTCCTCCAGCCGGGAAACTGTCACGGTCACGATTAGCCACTGTGCATAAGTTTGTGACCTTAAACACCAATAAATAATGAATAAATAAATTAACTTATGCCACTGCATACTTGCATTTAGCATTTGATGTTTAGCCCAGATTTAGGGCTCGTTTCTCTCTTCAGAAGACGTCAAGATCTTCATTTACATTCGTTTGGTGTATGCTTTTGGTTTTCTGGGTCTCTCGGGTATTCCTCGTTTCAGTTGGGGGGAGGGGGGGCAGAAGCGGCAAGGAGAGGGGATCGCTCTTTTAAGCAAATAAACTAAGTCCGATAACTCCCCCAAGACTATCTGTTGTTGGACCCCTCTACTTGGATATCTCTCTAGGATCTTCGGATGAAAGCAATAAAAATCACCCCCAATAATAGAGGCACGATTGTAAAGTTAAAATAAAAATGTTGACGGAAGGACGGACAACCGACGGATTACAAGCAATTTAGGATTATAAAGTTCTACCAAGGGCCAATACTATAAAACTTTTACAATTGCATTTTCTAGAACTGTATTTTCTAGTTATGACTTTAAATGGGTTGAAAGGCACCATTATCTGGCAAATTGCCATATCTTTTGAAATGCTAATGATTCATTTTAGTCAGTTATATAAATAGGTAGAAAATACAATTCTGGAAAATACAATTGTAAAAGTTTGATAGTATTGACCGCAATGACTAGGTAGGATAGTAATATTGTCCATCAACTACTGGGGTATGTTATGTTTTTCACTGTACGTAAGCCGAACAGCTTTTCTTCAGACAAGCTGTTTTCAACGCAACTTATTTATTTATTTATATTTATTTATTGATGTTAAGGTCACATATTTATGCACAATGGCTAATTTGTACAGATTGGGGAAGCCGGAGTACCAGGAGGGAACCACCGAGCATCGACGAGCAACTGTCAGCTCCTCAACATTCTAACTCTGTTCAAGCTCCACTCAAGCTGGGTTACAGCGGTTGAAGACATGTGCACCGTCGACGTGCAGTGCACCTTAGTACACGGCGTCTTCGTGCCCCCATGTAGGCAACCGGGATAAAGTGCCTTGCGCAAGGACACAACGCGGATCATCCCGGACGGGGATCGAACTCGGGACCTCTTGCAAAGAAGTCCAACAGTCTACCAAAGAACCACCGCCAACGCAACTTATTAAAGGGTTCATTTTGAAAAAAAGTAATGTCAAACGACATTTATTTAATATGAACTGGGACAGGAATTGATGAGTGGATGTGAGTGTGATGATACAATGGGATAGCAACTGTGTAATATGTGTTGTGGTGGCGAGATTAATCTTTAGTGCACGCCTATGCTTTTATTTGAATAAAATACACGCTTTTTCTGCAAAAATCGAATCGAACGATAATTTTTTTTCTATTGTCCTTGAACAATACGGATCACGATCGCTGACTATTTAACTATTTCTTTTTTACGTTTGGATCATTTTTAGCAATAATTAGTGTTTTTAATATTTTTTAGTCAACTGTGGCGTACAGTAAATACAGAACAGCATATGCGTTCGAACTGTCATTTTTAACTGCTCGAGATCAAATTCGGCGGAGGATAATACTGAACAAGAAGCTGAAGTCTTCAAGTTCAGTATTATCCCTCCGCCAAAATCGATTAATAATTTTTTAGTAAACTGCAGGCGTGTAATAAATACAGAACAGCATACGCGTTCAAACTGTCATTTTTACCGCACTCAATCGATTTGGGCGGAGGGATAAAATTGAACGCAAGGCCTTCGTTTTCTCGTTCAATACTATCCCTCCGCACAAATCGATCAGGTGCGGTAAAAAATTACAGTTCGAACACTGAGCTCATTCCAAGAAAGTATAAACTTATGAGCATCACTGGAACAACCCCAATGGACTCATTCTCATCAGATTGTAAGCTCTCAGAAAATAGAACAGTGCATCTCACTATTAAGCTCCTGCCAAGAGAGCACAAAGTGATAGGGATACACCAGAGTGAGTTCAATGAGCACATTCTGATGAGGCACAACAGTCGATAGATCCTTGGTGCGCTTTATATGATAATACCAAATTCCAATGTCAATGAAATGATAGAGCAAGTCAATAACGTACATGAGTTTCTTCCCTTACTGAAAATCCAATAAATTGTAATAAAATAATTAATTAATGAAACCAGTAATATGAACCACTCATGTGAACACAACAGAACTAACTTAGGACAAAAGTCTGTCAAGATGTTCAGTCAGTGTACTCCTGAGTAGGCCACATAACATATAAGATCTTTCCAGTTTCTCATGACACAGAAAATATGTCTGCACATGTAAATTAAGCCGACGTGGATAATTATTCCACAGAAACATACTGATTCAGATGACTTTAGTCTGATCAATTAATAATAAAGTACATACGTTGCCTAAATGGAGTTCAATGTTACTTTCAGCATGTGTAGCTATGCCAAACTACAAAATAAAACTGGTTCTACTAAATTATTTAAAATCATGTGACTATGTGATATAAAATACACAGTTATTTGGTCAACAGATGATCTATAAATTGCCTTTGCACTGTATTAACAATGCACCATTTACCAATAATAAATGCATGAAGTGAAGTATTGATAGCATTTCACGATATTAAAACTAATGGTAAAACTATAATCTACACGAATATGGATGTTTATCAGCGGTGTGATGAGCTCTCTTCCTGTATTTTCTACCTCTCTTCAACCCATGGCACAGTCACCAATCACCTGAATATATAGAGGATATCTACGCTACTTTGGCGAATATCGGGAATTATCTCATTCGTGTGGACCTGAAAGTTTTATTTTTCACGAGCGCACTTGCGCTCGTGAAAAATAAAACTTTCAGGTCCACACAAATGAGATAATTCCCGATATTCACTAAAGCAGCGTAGATTTTCTTTTTGTTATGTGCTACGTGACATTTTACTGCGTAATATTCAGCCCAATTCGACTGCAAAGAGTGTCAAGACATTAACAAAAAGCTGCTGAACGCTTCTTCAAGGCGACGTTATGCGCCGAACCTGAAGTCATTCAGGAAGCTGCAGAAAAAGTTCGTCGCATGGACCTAAAAATATTATAAAATTTTCAGAGCATCACTCATGAGATAATTCCAGATACTGGCTAAAATGTAGGAGATTTTCTTTTTTTATTATATGCTGCGAGACATTTTATTGCACAATATTCAGCCCAATTCGATCCCAATGCGTACGTTTCAAAACAATAACAAAGATCAGCTGATCGAAGGCGACGTGATGCGACGTAGCGTGACGTCATTTAGGAAGCTATTGAGAGATATTCCTCGATATCCATCACGTCGATGGATATCGATGAATATCTTTTAGATAATTTGCGATAATTCACAGGCTGGCATATAATAAAATAAATTATAATCTAGAAACTAGTCTAAGTCAATAATAAACTAGATGGTGTCACTTGTGTGCAAAGCACACTATAGTGTATCCCCGCATTTGCATCCTTGACTTTGTATGAATGCTTGATACAAAGATGAAATGTATTATATGACACACTAAAATCATATTGAGTGGCACAGGTGACACAGCTTCGTGCACACCTACAGACTCCACTGCAACATTTGGGCATGGTTTTAGCGTTTCGAATTACATACATGTACCCTGGGAGCCTTTCGCCGGAAACGGTCTAAGAAAACATGAAAGTGGCAACGGTGGCACCCCAAAAATCCGAAACCTTCGTGCACATCTACAGACCCTACTGCAACTTTTGAGCATAGTTTTAGCATTTCAAATTACATACTCTGGGAGCTTTTCGCCGGAAATGATCTAAGAAAACACGAAAGAAAAACGGTGGCACCGCCACATGGCATCTGAAAAATCTGAAACCTTTGTATGCATCTACAGGCCTTACTGTAACATTTGAACATGCGTTTAGCATTTCGAATTACATACCCTAGGCGCCTTTCGCCGGAAACGGTCTAAGAAAACACAAAAGTGGCAACGGTGACACAGCCACTTAGCACCCAAAAAATCAAAAACCTTCCTACGCATTTACAGACTCTACTGCAACATCTCAGCATGGTTTTAGCGTTTCGAATTACATACTCTAGGAGCCTTTCGCTGGAAACGGTCTAAGAAAACACGAAAGTGGCAATGGTGGCACAGCCACGTGGCACCTGAAAAATCCGAAATCTTTGTGCACATCTACAGACCCTACTGCAACATTTGAGCATGGTTTTACCATTTCGAAATACATACTGTAGGAGCCTTTCGCCGGAAATGGTCTAAGAGAACATGAAAGAGGCAACGGTAGCACATCCACGTGGCACCCCAAAAATCCAAAACCTTCGTGCGCATCTACAGACCCTACTGCAACATTTGAGCATGGTTTTAGGATTTCGAATTACATACCCTAGGAGCCTTTCGCCGGAAACGGTCTAAGAAAACGTGAAAGTGGCAACAGCACAGCCACAAGGCAGCTGAAAAATCTGAAACCTTCGTGCACATCTACAGACCCCACTGAAACATTTGAGCATGGTTTTAGCGTTTCGAATTACATACCCTAGGAGCCTTTCGCCGGAAACGGTCTAAGAAAACACAAAAGTGGCAATGGTGGCACAGCCACGTGGCAGCTGAAAAATCCGAAACCTTCGTGCGCATCTACAGACCCCACTGCAACATTTGAGCATGGTTTTAGCATTTCGAATTACATACCCTTGCAGCCTTTCGCCGGAAACGGTCTAAGAAAACACGAAAGTGGCAATGGTGTCGCAGCCACGTGACAGCTGAAAAATCCGAAACCTCCATGCGCATCTACAGACCCCACTGCAACATTTGAGCATGGTTTTAGCATTTCGAATTACATACCCTAGGAGCCTTTCGCCGGAAACGGTCTAAGAAAACACAAAAGTGGCAACGTTGGCACAGCCACGTGGCACCTGAAAAATCGGAAACCTTCGTGCGCATCTACAGACCCCACTGCAACATTTGAGCATGGTTTTAGCGTTTCGAATTACATATCCTAGGAGCCTTTCGCCGGAAACGGTCTAAGAAAACACAAAAGTGGCAACGGTGGCACAGCCACGTGGAACCTGAAAAATTCGAAACATTCGTGCGCATCTACAGACCCTACTGCAACATCTGAGCGAGCTTTTAGCATTTCGAATTACATACCCTAGGAGCCTTTCGCGGGAAACGGTCTAAGAAAACACGAAAGTGGCAATGGTGGCGCAGCCACATGGCAGCTGAAAAATCTGAAACCTTCGTGCGCATCTACAGACCCTACTGCAACATATGAGCATGGTTTTAGCATTTCGAATTACATCCCCTACGAGCCTTTCGCCGGAAACGGTCTAAGAAAACACAAAAGTGGCTACGGTGGCACAGCCACGTGGCACCCGAAAAATCCGAAACCTTCGCGCGCATCTATAGACCCTACTGCAACATCTGAGCATGGATTTAGCATTTCGAATAACATATCCTACGAGCCTTTTGCCGGAAACGGTCTAAGCAAACACAAAAGTGGCTACGGTGGCACAGCCACGTGGCACCCGAAAAATCCGAAACCTTCCTACATATCTACAGATCATTTAGCAACACCCTAGTGTAATTTTAGAACTCCGAATTACATAGGTTGGGACTATTCAGCAAAAAAGTGAAAAAATAACGCATTTTTTAAGTGGCTCCACAGAAGCCACCTGGTGGCACAAAAATTTAAAAGTTGTATTTTTGGGTTGCACAGACCCTATCGAACAACTGTAGAAAGTTACAGTGTTTCGAATTACAAAACCGGACTACGGAAGTACGGACGTACGGACGTACGGCCGTACGGACGTACGGACGGAGATCATGACAATATCCCCGCATTTTTTAAAATGTGGGGATAATTAGTAAATAATACAGCTTTCCTCGGTTGTATGCGCTCAGTGCATTCTGCATGACAGAAACCACTGAATCACACACACATCCATGACAATGTAATGAAAGATATAATTTCCAGCCTCAACAATGCTGAGTAAAGGCAAAAATATTTCCACGTCTAGCGAATATATTTATAAATAATTATTATTGAATAAATTTTAGCTACAGAAAACTATTAAGTTACGACAATGAATTGATAATATATATTACATACATTAGTTAAGAAGTATCGAAATAGTGAAAGCAGTGAATAAATGTTACCGTTGTATAAGGAGTCGTCCAACAAAACTTTAGGAAAATGGTTGAAATTTTCACCAGTGCCTGAAATGCTGATAAAAGAATTCAAGAAAGGCATATTATATATATTACTCAAAGTTTGCTAAGCACCATGTATATCCAACTACCTGTTTTACGTTTTAGTTGAAATATTGTAATGAAAAGTGTATATATTTTTTTATTTAATTATATCTTTAATGATTTAAGAACAGAAATTAAGATTTTGTTTGTGTTTGACATTATTTTTTAGCTTTTGAATATGATAACCATGGAAAATGGATATTATTGGTAAAAGAGGAAATTTTCCAATTGGCCAAAAAGTTGACGGAGCGAACTGGTATGGGTCCAATATCGAGTATGAGACCTATTACTGTTAATTACAGCTTGACAACGCCTTCTCGTGCTCACAACCAGGTTCCTGGTGGTCCTTTGTGGGATGTTGTTCCATTCTTGGACCAGCATGGCACCAAGCTCCTGGACACTTCTTGGCTGGACTGGACGGGCTGAAATTGTAAGCTGTAACTCATTCCAGACATGTTCGATTGGATTGAGGTCAGGGGATCTTGCTGGCCAGTCCATACGCTCAATCCCCTCCCTCTGTCGGTACTCCCCGACACCATGGACAGTTGAGGACGGGCATTATCGTCCACCGGAATGAATCTATCACCCACTGCACTTGCATACAATCTGACGTGGACATCCAGAATCTCAACAATATACCGCTGTGCAGTCAATGTACAACGTTCAAGGACACAGAGTTCTGTATGTTCATCCCTGCTGATGCCGCCCCAGACCATGATTGACCCTTCACCATAGCGGTTATGCTCAGCAGTGTTGGCTGCATGTAATCGCTCTCCTGGTATCTCTATACCTCAGAACGCCTATCTGTGTGGTCTGGGCAGTACCTTGAATCATCTGTAAAAACGACAGGTCACCAATCTTCTCTGGTTCATGCAACGTGGTCCTTGGCCCATTCATATCATGCCTGGCTGTGGTTCTGGGACAGCGGAATGCGAATACATGGTCTTCTCGATCGGAGACCACATTCGTGCAACCTTGCCCGGATAGTCTGCGTCGAAAAATTTACCCCCGATGCATTCTGAAGGTCACTGCGAAGCTAGGTTGCTGTGGGAAAGCGGTTCCCACGGGCCTGAAGAACAAAACCCGGTCTTCAGCTGCAGATGTTGCCCCGTCTCTGCCACCACCATGCCCTCTTACTGGTGTGTCATACTGATGAAATTTTGCCCAGGCTCTAGTGATCATCTTATGGTGCACACCAAGGGCTTCACCAGTCTGGCGATGGGTAGCCCCTTGCTCCACCATCCCTACAGCCCGCCACATTTCTGCTTCAGACAAATATCTTCTTACATTTGCATTTGCCATAATCAATCATTAAATCACAAGGACTTGTGTTGAAATGAAGATTGAATACCCTACTCCAGTCATGTACATGTAGACAGTACACGAAAACATCATGAAAATCAAGGGGTACATGCTTTCCATGACTGTCACGAAAAGTCTGCCTGTCAAAAGAGCTAATGAAAACACTGGGGACCATCTCAATATATTCCTCAATCATATCCATAAAAAATGTCGTAAATATGTCAGGAGCAAATTTCTCAATGATGTGTCAAATATTTGGTGCTTAGCAAACTTTGAGTAGCATATATCAAAATAATGACTAAAGTACAAGAAAATTGAATATATTCACGTTTTCATGAATAAAATATATATTGTTACGAGTTTGACGACAGACAAGCTTACAATAGAATTTGTAACGAATTGTAAATATCACGAATAGATCTGTAATTTCAATGACAAGGTTTCAAATAAATGATTTCCACCGTCACTCTCGGGGAAAGCACATTTTACCATTTCGTCTCTGTTGTGTAACAAACGCCACAATAAAAATGTACGAAATAATCTTCTATTTGAAAATCATGCGAGGACATCGGTTGCATGCCTGTAATTATATAAGGCAAATTGTGAACTTGTGCAAAATATTGTTTTTATAGGTCTGAGAACTGCAGAAACGGTCACAATCTTCTCAAATCTTTAACGAGATGGAACTGAAAACGTCCAATACATTCACGGGGAAATCTGCACTGACAATGCCATTCATGCGAGATAAAGTCTAAATTGCAGGACACCTTTTCAGTTTCCTTAACCATAGGTACCATTTTTAGAAATGGATCACTGCGCCTTGTCAGGGCAAATCCAGCCTAAATATAGGGGCAAGGGGCCTCATATTTAAAGATATTATAAGTTCAAAATATATTCCGCATCAAGGCGAAAAACCTACGTGAATTGCACTTCTCTGTGAAGCTGGACATGGAAAAAACACACGTGGTGTATATCCAGCTTCAGCGCAGGGACCCAGGGGAGAAACGGTATGTTAGATAAGGTCTAATCTCATTTAATTTATACAGTAGTCGCGAGTCTTACGAGACGTAATCGGTTGGGGCAGGATATCGTCACGGGCAATTGAGAAACGAGATTCTAAAAGATAGAAATGTCTGTCTTGTCGTCACCTGATAGCAATCTGTGGCAGGAACGAATCGGTTTTCTCGACAAGTGAAATCACCGTTAAGTCACGCGCGAGATGACTTGTATTGATTCTGCCTCGATATACGTCATCTCCCACCGTTTTGACAGATGGACAGATGAGCGTCTGTCCACCTGACAGTTTAGGGTAAAAAGTATATATACCTTGAAGAGCAGAGCATTAGACACACACTTGGGGTCACTCACACGTTGGTGAAGTCCAGGGCAGGCGGCATAGGGGTACCTTCGATCACAGGACCCTGAAACGGCTGTTATCGACAGAGAGGGCATTCCACGATTGATTTAGCTTAAGGTTGATAGGCGGCTACAGTGCCAAATTCGTTGAGAAGGAAAACCCAAGGCGAAACGTTAAAGTTTAGATTGTCGAGTAGCAGGTTTCAGCCTGCAATAGTCAGAAGTGTAGGTTAATTGTATTGTGCGTATTAACCCTTTGAAGCGTCAGACTGATTGCGTTGGGAGTAGTTTGTTTTGCTGTCGAAGCATCGTAATACCGACTGGAGATCGGTGTGAGTGAAAATTTCGCCCTAGCATAAAAAGGGGCATTTGTGAATCGTGAATTCAACCAGGAACAGTGAACATTTCAATAGGACTTTCACGGAGGACTTTCAAAAGGCACATAAGGTATGAGTAGACAATATCTGACCCAAATCAGAAGTACGGTGGCTTTATAGATGACAAACATTGCTGGTCGGAACCCTCCGACAGCCAGAGGTACAGTTACGCGCAGACGTTGACATTTGAGCCTAAGCGGGTGAAGCTCTTATGGCGAGCTCACGGTAAAAACATTTCAGATTTGTGAAGCTCTTATGGCGAGCTCACGGCAGTAACAGTTCCAGTGTGTAGACTATAGTGCCAGTACAGGGCTATAGAATGACTATATAATTGTTGAGAATTGTTTAAACCTAGCAACCCATTTTCTGTGAAAAGAATCGAATTGGTGATTGTTGAAATATTGAAACTGTCTTATTTTTATGTGTAAATAAAAGAATCGTTGTTACTTTAAATCATTCTTTCCATTACGCAGCCTGAAGTGATTAGGAATCACACCTAACGGAAATCGAACCTATCTTAGGCCAATTTGGCAGAGGAGAAATCACAGCGCCGGTCGAACTCAACTCCCAGCGCCGAGTTCGCGGCACCAGGATTCCGACTCTCCACGTCGGTCTAATTTTCCCGCATTTTCATCAGCGGGACTAAATAACCCCACGTCAGCCCAGGCCTTACGGGGCCTCAGGTGTCCTGACACGCCTCTATTTCGTAATATTATAATTTGATTGTTGTCGATACATAAAATATTACACTGGATAAATAGATTCCTACGGAAGCCCCTTACGGTCAAATGCAAAAGTAACTTTTTTTTAAACAGTGATTGTTTGCGTTATTTCGCAAAACTTTTGCGTTATTTCGCAAAAGTATTGCGTTATTTCGCAAAAGTATTGCGTTATTTCGCAAACTATTGCGTTATTTCGCAATAACCTTTGCGTTATTTTGTAAAAGTATTGCGTTATTTCGCAATAACTTTTGCGTTATTTCGCAAAAGTATTGCGTTATTTCGCAAAACTGTTGCGTTATTTCGCAAAACTATTGCGTTATTTCGCAGCAAAACTATTGCGTTATTTCTCAAAAGTATTGCGTTATTTCGCAATAACTTTTGCGTTATTTCGCAAAAGTATTGCGTTATTTCGCAAAAGTATTGCGTTATTTCGCAAAACTATTGCGTTATTTCGCAAAACTATTGCGTTATTTCGCAAAACTATTGCGTTATTTCGCAAGCGAAATAACGCAAAAGTTTTGTAAAATAACGCAAACAATCGCTGTTTAAAAAAAAGTTACTTTTCGCATTTGATCATAATGGGCTTCCGTAGATTTCAAAACAAGAATATAATCACACAAACATAAATGGTAATCGTCATAATAGTGTTTGTACGAAAATATCATTTGATGGAAGGTCGAACTATATTTATCACAACTTCTTATTTCCATTCCCATGATTGTCTGCTACCATAATGATTTCAAAATAAGAGAAGAACGACTTAGCTCTCCATCTTCAGTGAAATTTGGAAACACCATCACGTTTACTTTCTTCCCATGCAATTATATTCAATGTCAAATTGATCTATAGCGATCTTATCGCTTAAGCCTTGTTATATGAAATCGTAACACCGAAATCGCATGTCAACATTGTATCCGGAACATCAACATACCCTCGTGGTTAGAACCGTTAGATTACAGAAATGAGACCCGAACGTTTATGAAATTAAAGAGAAATGAAATCATTAACCGAAATAATCGTGATTTTGTTCACGCCTTTAATTGACTGACTATAGAATTGGATTCAATCAACAAATAAGCTATTATTGTTGTAAAATAGGCCGGTTCTAATAACAGTCCACCTTCCAAGGAATGCACTAGAGGAGGACGATAGTTTCAAAACGAATTATGCAAAGAAAATCATGGATTGAACAATCATTTGTATTGTGGGACTGTTAATAATGGATTGTTCATATTGATGATTGTTCCAATCTTTGTTGCCGTAGTTATTTGTGCATTCAAATGGCAGTTTTCGTAACTAGGCACTCTAATGACCCACATGATACGAAATAAATAAATTAGGATAGTTTTTTACTTACTTTCTCAATGGAATCATTTTTGTGAATTTGCCAAGAATATTAAACCATCTCCAACAGAATTATGAGGTATAATTACTACAATATGTTCACATTGCGCGGTCTTCATTTTTCATTCATGAAATCACATGTGCACCCAATCGCGTTGCTCGGAACTGTGTAGAGTTGACCCACGCAGAACTTTATATTATTTCGTCAGTGACCCCAAGTCACGAGTGACGGCAATGGGAAAATGGTTGGTTTGGGCATGGATTTATTTTGTTGCACTGGGGAGAATTCTCTGGTTAGACCTTAAAAACATATTTCAGCTTCCCAATTCTGTTCCTGAAACAACAATATCGTCACAACCGAAATACTATAATTGCTGAAATCTGCAAAGATATGGACGCTTTTCCCAGTAAAAGTAAACATTATCTGGTCAACCACTGCTTTGTCTTTGTGTTGGAAAACCTTGAATATTTTCATCATTGTAATATTGCATGATGTTTTGTTACACCAGCGTAATTTCTGAACGGCTACAAAAAAAATCTCGAATAGATAACAATCAACACGTTGACACCAGTGATTTCATCTGAACGAGGGCACATGTCAGCTTTCTATTCCTTTATCTGTCAGGGTGTCAGTTTGGGACATTGTCATCGCATCTCGGACAGTTTTCAATGGATTTCGATCACCGAGTGTGTCATGGGAGATGTACATAGAATTCGTCAACGGCAATGCCCTTGACATTCAGTCTAAAAACATTGCCTTCGCAGTATGTTTGATCGAAGCACGACTCATTTGTGATCCGATCAAAATTTTCTATCCACTCTTGTGGTCACAGTACAGTATGATGCGTTCTACATGTTCTACATGTACATACAAGACAAGACACTTACCCAGTTAGAACTAGGTGCTTAAGGGGGGAACTCTAGTAACTCCACTGGAATATAGTACAGTCAACGTGGACTGGTAGTAATCCACGCACGGGCAGGGTTGTCCACGCATGCGGTAATAAAAATCATCATCAGTAAAATTTTAATTAATGAAGCACCGGGTTGATGTTAATTATATTTTTGATGATTCTTCCTGCATTTAGTGTTTGGAATCTAATGTTATTGCGTCCGTGGAAATATGGCCCACCCGTGGACAGTGACCAGTCCACGGCGGCATTGCCGTAGAATGTTTGCAAGCCATTTACCCTGGCCATTTACCATAGAAACTCATGATCTGTCCATACATTTTGATCCACAGTCAGGCCGCCTATACATAGAAAAATCACGGACCCAAACTCTGGATAAATTTCCTTTATACTCTTTCCCGAAACTATGGAATGCTCTGGACGACACAACTCGAAATATTAGCGACAGAAGCATGCTTAAGAACAAGTTAACTTCCACATTCATTTCCTCATATTCCAGTTATGTCAACTGCAACAATCCCTACTGCCCTGATTGCACTTCGTAAACTTCGTAAATTGTCAAAGTCGTAGTACGCGTCTAAATCTGGAATCCTCGTCTTGTGCAACCTGTCGCGCTTCCTCCTTACAGTGGTGCTATGTAAAATACTATATGGATACAAGTAAGAAATTGCAAATAAAAGTCTAAACAAATAAATCATAACATTCGTCATCCTACGATGATGATGCAGCTAACGTAGACACCACGCCCAAACATCATGACCAACCTCCTTGTCGCAGTCTAAACGATACGAACTTCACGATGGGACTTGTTGCCGCCCTCATGTGTTATGATAAGTAGTGGAGGGAGTCCTATAGGCAGGTTGCTTCTTGCCTACCTTGAATCACCGTCTTTCCGCTGGCGAAAATGAAACACTAATACTCTAATCTCAGAAAAGTAATGATTCGATCATCATTCTCCATTATGTGTCACATAATTGGCTCTCAGTTCATTCTTTCAGTCACAGTCTGTTTGCAATCACCCCAACTTCTTCCAGGGGTGGCAGGTAGACAGCCAATCTGGCTATGCCACTTCCCACGGTATACTTCTCATTACATTTATGCAATATGTTTATTTGTAACCATTTTACATGTATGTGTACCGTGAATAAAGAACCTGAATCTGAATCTGAATCTGAATCTGAATCCACGAAAATTTGGGTTACACAGTCTTTGAATGTTGTTGAGTAAATGAGGCATAAATAAGGGTCTCGCACAATATAAACCACGTTGTTCTTGTTGAGAGCTATACGCGATAAAATTCGGGTTCTTGTTTTTGTCCCTCTTAGGTAGAACTCAGTTCAGTCGACGTAATGTTGAACTCAACTCTAGAGGGTGGTACACTAGCTAATGTCATTTTTATTCACGCCCGCCGGCCCTGCATTTATTACAGAGATTCATTGTTTTCGGAAACTATAATTATCATGTCGTAACGTTTTTGCATTTTGACATGTATAGTACATATCGAATGAGTTGTTGCATAATCGCAAAAAAGTCACGTCTTATTCTTCTGTAGTAGGAGAGCGATGAACCGTGCCTTATTGGGGGGATCCCGGAAGTGACGTCATGTCACGTGACCCAGTGGTGTCATGTTTGGTTGCCATGGTAAGCGTGAGCGGCCATCTTGTGACGTCATCTCCATAATGATACGTGGCGTGAGTGCGCATGCGCAGTGCGTGTTGTTAGGGTGATATATGTTTCCGTTGTTCATTTTGTATACTGGAGGCCGCCATCTTTGTTTCTATGATAGCACGTGGTTGCTATGTTACCCAAAGGCTTATAATATCACAGGGGTATGTTTGGGGAGTATGTTCGATTGAACAGGAGTAATTTCCCAATTCGTAGAATTACCCAAACAAACCAGACAAGTTTTACTATTTCGATAAAACAACACAATGGGAATACATTAATCTGATTGGTTGATTAACTTCGATCTGATTGGTCAGTTTGGCGATCAAACTGCAATCTTGATCCTTAAACTGTAGGGAGCCATTTTTTAAAGATATAAGAAACGTTATATATTGCGTTTTTTTTTTATCAACTACCCAACAGAAATACACGGATGTAAGGTTTCTACAACAAATATCCTCCAACAATACCAGGTCATAGGTATCCTCAAATTAGTATCCTATAAAAGATATCCTCCAATAGTCCAAGTGTACAATACAATAGGTATCCTCAAATACCCGTATGTGCCTATGTGCAAGGGCACATTGTGTCACATTGTATCTTTTCACATAAGCATATATCGGCACATCCAGCATGTGCCTAAGTGCTAGGGCACATTGTGTAACATTGTGTCTTTTCACATAACCACATATGACAAAAAGGGATTCTCCAGTAGATATCCTCAAATAATACACTACCAGGCCATAGGTATCCTCAAATACCCGTATGTGCCTATGTGCTATGGCACATTGTGTCACATTGTGCCTTATCATATAAGCACATATCGGCACATCCAGCATGTGCCTTTGTGCTAGGGCACATTGCGCCTTTTCACATAAGCACATATGACAAAAAGGGGCGCCGAAGACCATATGTTTTCCAAAAAGGGGCGCCTGGGGATATGGCCATTGGATATAGAGGTGATGAGAATCGGATACGACTTCGTTGTAATAAGGAGGGATAACTCTGCATACAGATTATGGGAAATCAAGCAATCTGATTGGTTAGTTATAATTTATATAAATGATCTAGCTAAATAAAACAACAAGAGTACTCGGAATAGGGTCAGAACTAACAAGAATAGAACAGAATATCTAAATATAGTAATAATAAGCAAAACTCTTCCAACTGATAGGTTCTTCTACGCTACTGGAGTATACTCCAGGACAAAGGAGCATGGTCAGATAGACGAAAACTATTGCATATATAGATAGAAGCAGAGAATTCTGAAAGAATTCGAAATAATAAAACTTGGGTTTATTTGGGCAATTCTACGAATCTGGAAATTACTCTGTTCAATCGAACATACTGCCCAAACATACCCCTGTCCTATTATAAGCCTTTGGGTAACATAGCAACCACGTGCTATCATAGAAACCAAGATGACGGCCTCCTGTATAAAAAATGGACGACGGAAACGCGTATCACCCTAAGTAGTATGTGATATGGTTTTGAGGTAAAGGTTGGATGACCCCGGTGGATGACCCCGGAAGTGACGTCATGTCACGTGACGCAGTGGCGCCATGTTGTGTTGTTATGGTAACCCGCGTGAGCGGCCATGTTGTGACGTCATCTCCATAGTGATACGTGGTGTGAGTGCGCATGCGCAGCGCGTGTTGTTAAGGTGATACGTGTTTCCGTCGTCCATTTTGTATACTGGAGGCCGCCATCTTGGTTTCTATGGCAGCACGTGATTGCTATGTTACCTAAGGCCAACAATTGGACAGGGGTATGTTCGGAGGGTATGTTCGATTGAATCAGAGTATTTTCTGGAACGACTTCCCTGGATAATTACCACAAACAACCCGACAATCCCTCCAAATCACCAAAATCCACCCAAAATTACCGAAATTGACTTTATTTCCCCAATTTATCGGCTTAGCACGTAGTGCTATAGTACTAAGGGGTACAAAGGGGTGCGTTCCTCTGTAGAAGAGTAACGTTCTGGCTTAGAATTCTCCCAGAATCCTTTTATGGATCCCTATACCATGACGTTTTTCCCCTATTAAGAATAGCACGTAGTGCTATAAGACAAATTTACCCAGAATTCTCTGTTTCTATCTATATATGCAATAGTTTACGTCTACCTAGGCATGTTCCTTTATTCTAGAGTATATTCCAGTAGCGTAGAAGAACTGGAACAGTATACCTTATTATTGCTATATTTAGCAATTTCTAGTCTATTCTTGTTAGTTCTGACCCTATTCCAAGTACTCTTGTTGTTTCATTTATCTAGATTCTAACTAACCAATCAGATTGCTTGATTTCCCATAATCTGTATGCAGAGTTATCTCCCTTCTGTATAATGAAAGACTATATCCAATGGCCATATCCCATGGAATCCCATTTTGGAAAACACCCTTGGCTATGGGATCCCTTTTTTGTCGTATGAGGCCATGAGGGCTATGTAAAAGCCCTCAATGAGTCCTCATTTATTATCTCTCATACCCTCATTGAATTTTGAGGTCATGAGGACCATTAAAAATCCCTCAATGAGGAAGAATTTACTACGACTCTTATCCTCATTTCAATATTTAACAGGCATATCCTATGGAATCCCATTTTGGAAAACGCCTGTGACTGTGGAATCCCTTTTTTGTCGTATGAGGCCATGAGGGCTATGTAAAAACCCTCAATGAGTCCTCATTTATTATCCCTCATAGCCTCATTGAATTTTGAGGTTAGGAGGACCATTAAAAATCCCTCAATGAGGTATAATTTACTACGACTCTTAGCCTCATTTCAGTATTTGAGGATACCTATGGCCTGGTATTGTATTATTCGAGGATACCTATCGAGGATACCTTTAGGAGAATCCTTTTTTTGTCGTATGAGGCCATGAGGGCTATGTAAAAACCCTCAATGAGTCCTCATTTATTATCCCTCATAGCCTCATTAAATTTTGAGGTTATGAGGACCATTAAAAATCCCTCAATGAGGGATTTTTAATACGACTCTTATCCTCATTTCAGTATTTGAGGATACCTATGGCCTGGTATTGTATTATTTGAGGATACCTATTGAGGATACCTATCGAGGATACCTTTTGGAGAATCCCTTTTGTGTCGCATTAGGCTATGTAAAAGCCCTCAATGGGTCTAATGTAGTCTTACCAACCGCTTCCATCTTGTCGCCAAAGCTCCAAAGCCATTACAGGTCTATGGCCTATCTGTCCTATCATTAGCTTCTACAGCAGTCTTGTTCCATTGCGGCCTTGTACCAGTACTATTGGCTTCTGTCATTCTGCCCCATATCTCATCCATTACTTCCTAGCTATACCTATCTCAGTCTCGACTATAACATTGATCAAGGTTGAATCAGATTTACCCTGTATACATATAAGGCATTCCGTTATTGAGATTCCTAGCCGAGTCCGTAAAATTTGGATTCGAAACGTTCCAGTTGACTCTACCAATATCAAGGAAGTGAACAAATTGACAGACAGATTGGTCCTGGATATTTGTAATTCGACACGTAATGTTAACGTTTCTCAAAGTGACATAAGCAAGACACACGTGCTTGGTAAAGTTCGCCAAGGCCAAGGAAATGGTAAAAGTCAGTGCAACATTATTTGTAGATTCATATCGTACAGACAAAAGCAAGCCGTGTACTCATCCAAACGTTATTTGAAAACCAACGCGAGAGGATTTTTATAACAGAGTCGTTAACCGCTTTCAGATCTCGCATTATTTCAAAGCTGTCTTCTATGAGAAGAGACAAAGTGATAGCATCATTCTGGACAAACGATGGTCGGATTTTCGCAACCAAAACCCTTGGAAGTATTCCCACGTTGATAACCAGTGAATCGGAGTTAGTGAAGCTACAGTAAGTTATAGTAACGCCCATTAGATCCTAAAATAACTCTCGGCCACAGTAACTGGACGTATTAATTCAGCCAAGACAACAGTGATCAAAAATTATTCCAACTGGAAGGGTAAAAGACTACAAACTGACTTGGTCTTGGCTATCTCACAGCAGCCTAGATTCGACCGCACACAGAAATTACACACTTTCTTCTCATAATGTAACGTAAAAGAAAAGCAAACCACTCCAAGAAAATAAATTATTCATTAAAGCAATACAAATCTGCCAACGAATATACCCCTTCCATATCACCACACCTCCATTCGAATAATTAATACTTGCCCAAAAACGACAGCACAATCCAATTTCCTCATACAGATATTACCAGAGTGTCACACAACTACTGCTTACTTCAGGTGAGAGATGTTTACAATAAAGCTATTTGTTACAATTTGTTGGAGAGTTCCTGTCGGGACACACTACTGCTATTCACTTCATGTGAAAGATGTTTACAACAATGGGTGTTTGTTACAATTTGTTGGAGAGTTCCTGTTGGGACTTTCCAACAAATTGTGACAGACTACTCCAGGCTACTCCAGAGATGACACACAACTACTGCTCACTTCATGTGAGAGATGTTTACAATAATAGCTGTCTGTTACAATTTGTTGGAGAGTTCCTGTGGGGACTTTCCAACGAATTGTGACAGACTACTCTAGGCTACTCCAGGCCACTCCAGAACAACATACTACTACTATTCACTTCATGTGAGCGATGTTTATAACAATAGCTGGATTATACAATCTGTTGGAGAGTACCTGTTGGAGAGTTCCTGTTGGGACACACTACTGCTTCTCACTTCATGTGAGAGATGTTTACAACAATGGGTGTTTGTTACAATTTGTTGGAGAGTTCCTCTTGGGACATTACAACAAATTGTGACAGACTACTCCAGGCTACTCCAGGATGACATATTACTACTACTCAGTTCACGTGAGAGATGTTTACAATAATGTTATTTTTTACAGTTTGTTGGAGTGTTCCTGTTGGGACTTTCCAACAAATTGTGACATATATTTCCAGGCTACTCCAGAGTAACACATCACTACTATTCACTTCCTGTGAGAGATGTTGACAACAATATCGAGCAGTTTGTTACAGTTTGTTGGGGAGTTTCTGTTGGGACTTTCCAGGTAATTTGTGACAGATTACCCCAGCTCACTCCAGAGCGACATACTCTTACTATTCACTTCATGTGAAAGTGGTTCATAACAATAGCCATTTGTTACAACTTGTTGGAGAGTTCCTGTTTGGACACACTACTACTCTTCACTTTGGACACACTACTACTCTTCACTTTATGTGAGAGATGTTTACAACAATAGCTGTTTGTTGCAGTTTGTTGGAGAGTTCCTTTGGTGCTATAGAAAACAAATTGTAACAGACTACTTTACGCTTCTCCAGAGTGTCACACTACTATCATTCACTTCATGTGAGAGATGTATACAACAATAGCTGTTTGTTGCAATTTGTTGGATCGTTCCTGTTGGGACTTTCCAACAAATTGTAACAGACTACTTTAGGCTATTCCAGAGTGACATACTACTACTAGTATTACTACTACTATATTACTGTTACTCCAGTGTGAGATACTCCTACTGTTCACTTCATGTTAGAGAGGTTTATAACAGTAGTTGTTTGTTACAATCTGTTGGAGAGTTCCTATGTGACAGATGTTTATAATAATAGCTATTTCCAGTTGGAACTCTCCGGCAGATTGTGACAGACTAAACTTAACCTTACCTTATCTTTATTTATTTATTTTCCCACCATTTTCTAGACCCACCGCCTGCTTGCCGTGCCATTGCCTCTAATAGCCCATTGATGCTTTTGATTTCAAAATCTAGTTTATTTTTACTTCTTTTCATGTTGTTATTGCAACAGACTGTGACCGAAGATCAAAATCGTAACGGTTTACGCAAGTTGAGCGATTTCTATTGTCCTGGGGGAACTATTTTTCGAGTATCCTACGCTCGGTTTTACACAAATATCCGGTTGGAGATCATGTTGGTACTGTGGTATTAAATGGCGGGTAGCATTTCACTCGACGAGGTGCAGACTAATGCAGAGTACGACTTTATAGAGCTCTATAATGATAAAGTGTGTTCTTTACCTGAAAATGACGATTCACCATTCAAACAAAATGCAAATGAGTGTAAGTATTTCTCGCCGAGCGACATTCGATGCACAGTAAATACATTAGATATCGGATTTTCTTTATTCCATATCAACTGCCAAAGTTTAAAAGCTCACTGGGATTCTCTTCAACACTTGTTGTGCAACATGCAAACGAAAGAAAATATCTTTGACATAATCGGACTAACGGAAATATTTCAAATCCCATCAAATAGCTCGTACACTCTGGAGGGCTATGCCCCAATTATTAAAAACATGAGACCCGAGAATGATGACGACCGAGGGGGAGTGGGATTTTACATAAAAGAAGAAATTCAATACAAAGTGCGAAGTGATCTCTCGGTCTTTATTCCCCATGTTTTCGAATCGCTTTTTATTGAGATCACTGAAAAACCAAATTCCAAAATTATTGGTGTCATTTATAGACCAAATACACCACCAAAAGCCGATATTAATCTGTTCTTATCCAAATTAAATGAATTAACTGATCTTCTGAGTGCCGAAAGTAAAAAGGTTTATATTATGGGCGACTTTAACCTAGATCTGCTAAAAGCAACCACGCACTCAAAGACAGGGGAATATATTGACCTCATGTTCAGTCAAGGATTCTTACCCTACATTACAAGACCGACAAGAGTAACGAGTCACTCTGCCAGTCTAATAGAGCCCAAAACATCAAATGATTCCGATAATATATCTACACGTCTTCTCAAACAAACGATTAATGAAGTTATAGATCCTGTTGCACATATCATTAATAACTCCTTCACCAGCGGCATAGTGCCAGATAAGATGAAAGTTGCTAAGGTAATACCCATCTTCAAAGCAGGTGATGAACACAGTTTCACCAACTATAGACCTATTAGTATACTCCCGGTGTTTTCAAAAGTTATGGAGAAGCTAATGGAGAAAAGACTCACGAGCTTCTTAAATAGATTTGATATTCTTTCTCCCAACCAATATGGATTCAGAAAGCAACATGCTACAATCCACCCTATTCTACAGCTCCTAAAAAGCACGGCAATAGAAAATAATAAACAAGGGAAAGATAGTACCCTAGCTGTGTTCCTGGATTTATCCAAGGCATTTGATTCAATAAATCACGATATATTATTACGTAAGATGGAGAAATATGGAATCAGAGGGCTTGTCAATAACTGGTTCAGAAGCTACTTGACCAACAGGTCTCAGTATGTTACTTACCAGGATCATACGTCGGACCCTGCAATACACACCTGTGGTGTTCCACAGGGCTCCATATTAGGACCAGTCCTCTTTTTATTGTATATCAATGACATTGGTAATTCAACCTCACTGAATCTTTTATCATTTGCTGATGATACAACAGCACACGGTTCAGGCTCCAACTATAACTTACTAACAACGTATTTTAATGAGGAACTTCATAAAGTATTTGAATGGTGTTCCGCGAATCAATTGCTGTTGAACGCAAAAAAACCCACATACATAGTATTGAACCCAAACAAAATAAGTAACCCTAATATTGGCCACGGGATAACGATAAATAATCAAATAATAAAGAAAGTTGGAGCAACCGAAACAGACAAATCAGCAAAATTTCTGGGAATAAATATTGATGAACATTTGTCGTACAAAGCCCACATATCCCAGTTATGTTCGAAAATAGCTCGAGCTAATTACAGTCTCAACAAAATCAAGAAAATCCTTCCACATGGGTCCATGAAAACACTCTACTAGGCCTTAATACATAGCCATCTGCTGTACGGAATACAGACTTGGGGTAACGCTAAGGAAGTAAAAAACTAGTGATCTTGCAAAAGCGATCTTTACGTATAATCAACAATAAAGGATATAACGCCCATACAGACCCTTTATTCAAAAAAGATAAAATATTAAAGGTTGACGACCTGTTTAAACTTCATGCTTCCTTGTTTGTCTTTGACTGGAAAAATGGAAGACTACCCCCATCTTTTAGCGATATCTTTAGCATCGTGGACAGTTCGTCTGGTAGGGCCACCAGACAGTTGGGTCTCTTATACATAGAAAAAACGCGAACCAAATCTCTAGACAAACTTCCTCTGTATGCGTTTCCTAAAATATGGAACTCCCTAGACAATACAACCCGTCATATCAATGATAGAAACACACTAAAGAGAAAACTGACTTCAACATTTCTATCATCATATTCAACCGATGTCCGCTGTAATAATCCCTATTGTCCAGACTGCACATTTTAAATTTGTAATTCTTTAGGATTATTCAACTATATAGTGTTTGGCAACTCTCGATCTAGTTACAGTTAACTGACATACTCTGCACATAAATCTGGAACCCTCGTCTGATCTAAACTTGTTGCTGGTGTCCGCGCCTGCACGCTCCGCGTAGCCCCACCAACATTCAGCAATTGTGAACCTAAGCAAACCCAACAGGCTTATACTCCCGCATTTAGATGTACCATAACGCATACATGTACTCCCTGCTGTGATACAAGACTCGTCGATCGGCACACATGCTGAGCACTTTTAAATATGGGCTTAATGGGTGTGCTGACCGACGTGGACTTTATGCACAAAACATACCAATAGTACTCTCGACGCCGGTTTCGCAAAGAGTTTTCGCTGGGACTTGGAGTTGCAAGGAGTGATGGAGAATGGACACGATAAGCAGGTTGCCCTCTTTCAATTTGCAACCACCAGTCTCCAGCCGGTATAGGTGTAGGTACAGGACGGAACCTGTATAGCACGGCCCCCAGCAATGAATTTACCTGTGCTCTGTCCATCCTATATCAGTGCATGTAATCTGTTACATATAGATAATTTTTGGTCACAGTCTGTCTGCAATTCCAAGGGGGGTGACAGGAAGACAGCCAATCTGGCTATGACATCTCCCTCAGTATACACATCAACACTACTTGTACTATATAAATGTAATTTTTTTTTTGTAAGTATACTGTAAATAAAGAATCTAAATCTAAAACAAGAATAGACTAGAAATTACTAAATATAGCAATAATAAGGTATACTGTTCCAGTTGATATGCTCTTCTACGCTACTGGGGTATACTCTAGAATAAAGGAACATGCCTAGGTAGACGTAAACTATTGCATATATAGATAGAAACAGAGAATTCTGGGTAAATTTGTCCTATAGCACTACGTGCTATTCTTAATAGGGGAAAAACGTCATGGTATAGGGATCCATAAAGGGATTCTGGGAGAATTCTAAGCCAGAACATTACTCTTCTACAAAGGAACGCACCTCTTTGTACCCCTTAGTACTATAGCACTACGTGCTAAGCCGATAAATTGGGGAAATAAAGTCAATTTCGGTGATTTTGGGTGGATTTTGGTGATTTGGAGGGATTGTCGGGTTGTTTGTGGTAATTATCCAGGGAAGTCGTTCCAGAAAATACTCTGATTCAATCGAACATACCCTCCGAACATACCCCTGTCCTATTGTTGGCCTTAGGTAACATAGCAATCAAGTGCTGCCATAGAAACCAAGATGGCGGCCTCCAGTATACAAAATGGACGACGGAAACACGTATCACCTTAACAACACGCGCTGTGCATGCGCACTCACACCACGTACCACTATGGAGATGACGTCACAACATGGCCGCTTACGCGGGTTACCATGAGAACGAAACATGACATCACTGGGTAACGTGACATGACGTCACTTCCGGGGTCCCCCAATAAGGCACGGTTCATCGCTCTCCTACTTTCTTCCACGTTTAAATTTAAAATTAACATTGTTTTTTTGAGAAGCTCTTCTTGAGAGTTTTCCAAAATCAAAAGGTATGAATGCTCTGTGATGAAAATAAAGCGTAGAATTTTTGGCAGTTACATCTCGCCATTTTGTGTTCTGAAGATCACAAGATCAAATTGACATACCATTATTCTTGGTAAATAGCTTACGACCGACCTTGTTCGGTAGGACAGGGGCGTTTGCTTAGAGAGGCGAGCGGCTATGGGGTGTGACACCCCCTCTGCAATACTTGTTTCCAGTCTGGACATTTCCATCTGGTTTGGAGTCTTCGATATGGATTCGTCATTTCTTATAATCATGCACTAGAATTGATGATTGGTCTTATGTCACACACACAGTTGATCACATAAATGTAGATAAGTGGGGCCCGATTCGGGCTGTTGGGAGCCACCATAACCAATTTAATACGATAATGCGCCATGACTATATTACATGTATATTTTGTATATCCAAAAGTAAATTTCGAACTGGTTTTGAAATACAATGCCGACAGACAAATACTCAAACTAAATCACCATGGCATGCCTTGATAAGTTAGTTGGAAAATCTGAACAATTGGGTCTTAACCAATCAGAATCGTGACAAATCGCCCCACCAACCCACATCGATCATCTTCGCCATATTCCTGAGTTCGACGAAGAGGAAACACATCGAGTGTAATTTCGAAGTGTAATATTTTCAGTCACAACAGATGCTTTGTAAGGATAATTAAGACACAATCAAATTAATGATATCCTTCTACATTTTTTTAATATATATATTGGTACTTCTGTGAATATCACGAGTTCAAAATAAAGAATCGAAGAAATGATTGATGTTTGTTCATCGTGTTGTCCATTGTTCACTCATATGTACTGAGAAAGTTATTCATGGAAATAATTCGACAATGAATTGACATATGATAGTCGACTTTTGTGAAGATATTGGAAAATCAAAGCTCAACGGCGACAACAGTCAGTTGATTAAACGTTGTTCTGATCACACAAGCCGGCCCAAGTGCTATGTCGGCTTCTTCTTTTAATTGGGATTAACAATAGCCAGGGCTATCTCGTGTCGGGAACTTTTGCGGCTGGAGGAAGCCGATGTACACGCCAAAATCGACCGAACAGCGGCGAGCAGCTGTCAGATCATCACCACCCCACCCCAACGTAAGAACCCCGCACAACAGGGTTAGCACTGGTTGGAGGCATGTTCACCGTCGACGTGCTGCACACAAGCGGGCAATTGGGATTACGTGCCTTGCCTAAGGGTACAACGCAGATCCCACTGGTCAAGATCGAAAAGTGGATGTTTCGGTTTGAAGATGAAAGCCCTAACCACTGAGGCACCGAGCTTCCACCTGTTTTATTACACTGGACAGTGGAGACACCTGGGACCAATACTATAAAATTTTTACAATTGTATTTTCTTGAGTTGTATTTTATAGTTACGACTTCAAATGGGTTGAATTGAACCATCAGTATTTTCAAAGATATGACAATTTGCCAGTTGGCAAATTGCCATATCTTTGAAAATTCTAACGATTCATTTTACTCTGTTATTTTCATAGATAGAAAATACAATTCTAGAAAACACAATTGCAAAAGTTTTATAGTATTGGCTCCTGGTCATTCGTCGTTGTACTCCTTTCCCAACTCTATCTTTACATTCAGGTGCAATTCTTCTTTTATGTATAAAATTCCTGCCCACGATTCGGACTGTGACCCAATGGGATCGCGTTTCGATCGACCAAAACAGCACTTTTGTCATCACAATATTCTAAGCGTGACACAACGTTTTTAATGTCAAACTACCATACTATCGAAAGTATTCATTTTTAATTTTGGATTTGTAATCGTTGTATGTTGCTGGTCCACTGGGATAAAGCGACTGTTTCAATAGCAAGTTCCATATCGACCCTGGCTCTTTGATGGACGGATGTTATCGAAATATAGGGATAGACCTGTAAAAGAAGTTTCAACTTTCTAACCGATCACAAGAAGAATTTGAATCTAAATCGTATTTGTTCGATGCATGTGGGTCAATAACGTGGCATACATTTTTACCATCAATATTTCAATCGGGGGTGAGTAGATATATATTGGGCATTCCATACCAACCCTCAAAATAACACATTCACAGTTAAATTCCCATAGGAAATTTCCAGACCAGTGGGCTGGAAAAAGAAGTGGGCTCGAAAAATCCTATGGGGAAATTGTATGTGAATTTTATTTAGACAATTAAAAAAATAAAACAAAATAATAAAATATGAAAAAATATAACAAATCTTCCGTTCCAGACCACCTGACCTGACTTCACCTCACCCGGTGTTAATGTAATGGGAGAAATTACTAGCACACTCGAAAAATTCTCAACATCTTTTTTTGCACTCGTGCATTTGTCAATGGGGATTTCAGTGTTAAAATGACTTGTCAAGTTGTCGACGCAGCCGCTTCCATCCCATGGCGTTCCAGATTTGCACACCCTTTGGGAGATCAGCATTGAAATTTCGATAGATTTGCCACTAATTACACACGTCGGGTAAAACGTTTCTAGGCTAATCTCCCATAGGATATTTCCAGCCCATGGGCTGGAAAAAGAATAGGTCGGTCTCAGTGTTACGCAATGGGTGAGTTTTAACTTTGTTGTTTTTGCAATTGCCTGCAGGTTTGTCAATGTTAAAGAACACCTGCACAAAACACACCTGCATCCGGTTGTCGGAATGGAATAGAGAAATTTCAGCGACAAATAAAGGAGGCAAAAAAGCACAACACCATTGCCACCTTAGCGGAGGCCAAGCTTTCGGTCATCGCAGATCTGTTCTCGAAAGCTGCTCTGCGATAACCAGATATCCGAGGAGGAATTCAGTGGCGTGCTCACAGAGGAAGAAAAATTCAACTAACTCCGGCTTGATATCCGCAAGGCATCTCGCCGGTCACAAAATCGAGTTGTTGCTGCTGATACGCCAAGAACTCGCTCGGCAGAGACAGGGGCCCGCTGGCCGGCTGAGATCAGACCCCACCGCACCCTCCGATCTGTGAGCATCTCATGGGCTTTTAGGATTACTTGGCGGCCTTGACACTAACTTCCGACAGCGTTTTCAACCACCCCCCCCCCCCCAAAAAAAAAACCCCACAAAAACAACAAAACGTTTTGTTTATTGTAAAAGCCATGCGCGTAGCGAATCAATGGGCCAGTTTATAGCTAACAAACCTGGCCACACCCAGCCCTAATACGATGAAGGCGATCTCACGGCCCTTTTGCCAAGCTGATGGTGTGTAAAAGTCTTCTAGTTGTGGTTCTGGACCAAGACTGTTTAAATTGTTCCCAGTTACCTGTACATACTCGCGAATCGCAGCATCGACATCCTGGAATGTGCGACATGCATGTCCTTGGCGACGTAATTCTTCGTTGATCCGATCGAGGCGTTCTGTTCGATTATGGGACCACGCTGCCGGGGCGACCTGAAGCTTCTCTATGGCTTTGTCATGTCGCACACGTTCCACACCAGCATCGTTATCCCGAAACATGGAGAGGAGGTAGTTGCTGCCAGAGAAGGTTACTGCGTTAATAAGGGCGCCCCAATTAGCATTGCGATCGAGGCCATCTTATTTCATAATATCTGGTGGAATGATTCCTTATTTAATTAGCATGTCCTTGGTCGTCATCACCAGCCCCATGTCAAGGACTACCATCCCGACGTAATAGCCGGTGAAGTCAAGTTTAGGGGTGGCACCCTTCATTGTCATCTTACCTAAGCGGGCATACCCTGTTGCGAGAGAAGATACCACGGCGCTGTGATAGGCAGCATTGACCAGCATCTTTCCATCGTCTAAAAACATGATGTTACTCCATATAGATTGGGTCTGAAGATACATTTGAATGATTGTTCAGAAATGCCGCGCTGCGGGTGGCACGGTTGACCGGATCACCAACAGCAGCATTAGGCGGTGTCGTCGCCGACTGCAAAAAACAGAATGCCAAGCTAGCCAACCCAACCGCCCCAGCAATCCAAGGAGACCAGACATCTAATGAACTGCGTTCGTGGTGCATTGCATTCGAGACCCCTTGCTGCTGTCCATGTTGTTCCTGTTCCGAAGGAACAACGGGTTCATCGGCTGCTTGGGTTGCTACTGCGTTGTTTACGACCATTCTCTGGAGATTGGCCTTCTCTTCTTGCAACTGGACTGAGGCTTTTTTGTTGTTTTACATTCCGGGCGACAGCTCCTACCAGTCCGGCGTCCACTTTCTTAGGGTCTTTCTGTTTTTCCTTCGGAACAATAGACGACTCAGTGGTTGGCGCAGCTGTCACTCTCTCCACAGCTACCGGCACATCTGGCTCCGTTGATATGTTGTTGTCTGACATCGTCTTGATTTGTTAAAGGACAGGTGTGTCCAAATTGACCGTGGTTTGCGGTGCTAAGTACATGCCATAGCGATGATATAGCTCGCACGTGGTACTGCTTAGTGCGTGCCCAACAAATGGATCTGCATGAAGATCAGCAACCAACTTTAGTTGGTTTTCCGGGGGTATGGGAAGACACATGCTGACCACCCCTGCATAGAGTTGTAGTGCGGCCGTCCCCAGGGTTTTTGTTATTTCTGTGCTGCACCGCGCCGTGTCTCATATTGGGCATGGAGTTTATCGATTTCCTCATCGGTCATGGCGTCGACCTGGTCCACTGTGAGGTTTTTCCCTATATACTGCTTAGCCTTCCCACGGGAAGCTAATGCAGCTAGCCTTTCGCGTTTGGCCCCATCGACCTGTTTTTCCTTCGGAAATGGAACAGCAGGATCCCTGCAATATTGCTTTCGGTAGTGCCGACTTCTGGCGCGGCACATTGCTCTTCCAGCAGATGGCCAATGATATCGTCACAATACATGATGGTCTGTATACATGTATATATACGTCGTCTGACTCTAATATAGCACATAACAATGTGCAATGCCGCCCATCTCAGCACACTTATATATAGTGCTTGGGTCACTAGAATAGCTGCCTGGGTCACTAGAATAGCTGCACCCCACATAATATATTATAACAGGTCCGTTATCACAACACTTTATAAGTGGTTAGTTGGTCTGTTTTTAACACTAGCCGGGCATGCTTACTCTCCGTCAGTACCTGGCGAACTGCTGCACGTGCCTCACGGCTTCCAATCACATCTTTCTCTCGTAGACAGTCCTCGGAGCTGTCTCTGTCCTTACAGTGGAACAGGCAAGCGAGAACTCGCGGAGATCCTTTAAGACAGAGTTATACTTCTACATTAAAACCCAAACAATCCGCTACGCTTGACGACCTGAAAAGGCTAGCTTGGACAGCATGCCATTCTCTTGAATCAAAGCTTTCATAGCCGAGGAATCATCGAGCAATCATCGATAATGTACAAGGTTGGCTCCCCGTGGAGCATCTTCAATGTTAAGCTGTACAGATGTACGTTCAATGCACCACTCGCCTCTTCTGTCTTTGTGACCTGGATAGTGATACCTTCACTGGCGTTTTCTATACGCCGGCCACTGCCGTGTAGCCCGCCATCATCCGTGGTCTACAGGTCAAGCCATAGTGCATACTTGTTGGTCAAGAACTCTCCAAGTGTGACATCAGACAGCAATAGCTCCTTTGCGACCAGAGCCAACTCAGGATCTCTTTTGCTGCTGGGGCAAGCTATGAAGTGCCGTGTGGCTTCGTTCCATTTCTGATAGGTACGCGATCCCTGGGGATACAGCTGGTTGGGGCACTCCTTCGATGATAACCTCAACTTTACTGGTAGGCACGCAATCCCTGGGATGCTGCTGGGCACTCCTTTGATGATATCCTCAACTTTGGTGATCTTGGAGTTGTAAAAGACCTCGGGCTTCTTGCTGAAATCTGCACCAGTCGTAGCAGGGTCCTCGAACAGCAGAAGAATCCCTTTCATGCTCCGTGCTGCAACGTTGAGGTTGATGTTCCACAGAGAGTCGTTCTTGTCTTTGGTCATTTTGTGGTGGCGAAGGACGCGGTCGTGGAGGATGGCGAGTCGATCAGCATACTGGTTGCAGACCATTCGAGCAAGTTAAGATTGGGTGACCATTTCATATTCCAGACTGATATTATCAATGGTGTAACTGGCATTGGCATCGCCTGTGGCCAGAACCACTCGACTGTAATCATTGAATGTCAGCTCGTACTCCAGCCGATCCCCTAGCGCACTCTTGTAGAAAGGCATATGACCCTGGAGTTCAAAGTCCAGCTGGATACAGAACTGATTGTCATAGGCATCAGCGATGGCCTTGTCTACAACAGTGTCAACCTTGTCTTCTGCGCCGGCCGGCAGCTTAGTAGCATTTCCTTTCGCGGAGGTATCAATACCCCGGTAGTTTGCATTTTTGCGCTCGGAGGCTGTCTTCCAGAGGTCAAGGTAGCAGTGGTACACGTCTGAACCGTCGACCGACATCGCCTCTTTCCCGCTGATCTTGATTGCCATTTTCTTGACGATGGCACGGCCAAGATTCTGAACGACTAACCTGTTATCATCTGTTGAGTTCAGGGTGACTACAAAGGCAAGGCGTACTGTATCCGGTACGATAAGGTCGTGGGATCCGAGATTCGAGAACCGGATCTTGAGCTGTTGGTTCGGGCCAAACGTACTAGGATTGTGCGTGATCACAACCGACTGCCGAGCTCCCTTTACCACAAGAGGCTCTCGTAGTCTGCGGTATGAGTTAACCTTGCGTCCATATTGGTTTGAAGACATGTTGAACAATATTGAACTGTTCTAGATCATCCTTCAATACAATGGCAGACTTTGACCATAAAGAGCCCACAAGACAACAGGATGATGATGATGAAGAAGATGAAACTAGCTTTACCCGGGCCCCTGACAGCGAAGCTGTCGTTCCTTCGGAACGAGAGATAAGCAGCCAAATACCTTCATTCCAGCAAGAGCTCTGGGAGGAGGCTGTCAATGGCTACTACCAGAATATGTCTGAGAAAAGGATTGTGCCCCTTCTACGTGACTATTCCAAGTTTGAGCTCGACAAAAATGGGCAGCTGAGGCCCATCCAAATGTCGACATTGTTAGTAAAGCACTCCTTGCTCTCTCAACAATTGCTGGAAAGCGTGGAGGTGGTGAGGTCATCCGGAAGGTGCTGGGGTTTGTGGACTGGACTCGATTGGGAAAGGCGCTTAAGGATAGGGCGCTTGAAGCACTACAGGTCAGTCAGAATGTTATGAAGCAGTTGGATGAAGCAGCTGCTAGGATAGGATCGGATACTATAGAACTGCAAGACTTGGGGCAGGTGGCTAATGCTGCGTCAAATTCCACTCAAAACGTGGTGGAAAGTCTTACCGACGGGGAAGAAACTGCAGGTAAAACCTTACATGACCCTGATACCACGGAATTGGAGTACAACATCAGAGAACTCCCCGGACTCGACAGTGTAATGCAGACAACCCAAGGTGAGTTAACCAACAACCTGGCTAAACTGACCGAGCTTGATGAGCTCATCGCTTTGGAAAAAAGAAAGCTCGATGAAGCCCAAGATGATCAGTTTAGTAGGCGGATAGCAAAACGCTTACGCAACCCGGAAGATAAACGAGCTTCCCGCCTGGGGCGGCTGCAACGAACAGAGAGGCTCTCCGATCTCAAATCAACCGAATCAGAGAGATGATGAATCGGATCCTCAACCAGGACACGATGCTCGCTGGGCGCATTCGCACCCTCTTCCGGGAACAATCGATTACGATCGCATCTATCCTCACAGCGATTGGGATGGCAATCTCTACCCTAGTACTTGCGCTGATCGGCGGGTGTGGAGGTACCCCCGCTCCCGCTCCACCACCATCTGATAAGGGTGGCCTCAAAGAGTGGATGAAAAGCACCTACAGGCTCTTGGGCGCATCCTGGCCAAGTTAGCTGGGAAGGCGGCTGCTACGCTTCCTGGACTTGTAGGCTCCATCGTTTCGTGGCTGCTCAATCTACTCGCAAAAACCGCAGGCTGGCTGGACAAAAACCTGTGGGCCATGGTTGTTGCTGTCGGAGGTCTGCTTCTTGTGACGGCTCGTCACTGGCTATCATCGAAGAAGAAACCAAAGCGCGGGTTAGCTAACTGTAATCGCGCCTACAATAACGGCAGTTTTCGCTTTATCATGCTGGCGTGCTGCCGCTGTCGTAGTAGAGCCGCACGGGCTTCCCGCACAGTAGGTCCTAACGGCTTGACCAGTTCCGTCTCCCCCGTAGACACGACGGGTGGGGGTTGGAAAAGTGTTTATGTTTTTAGTTAGACCCAGGGTCTAGGCGGTTGTGGCAATAACGATCTCGTTGTTATACCCCACGCGACCGTGTGAGAGGCCACCTAGTTCCATATCAGAAGGCGCCATGTAGAGGCCTCGGCCGAATACATGATCTGTTTTTGACTTGGCATGAGACAACACGCCTGGATAGCGTTTAATTCCACTCTCCAGGTCCACTGGGTGGACAATGGCATCTTCCACATTCGCCTCAAACTGCTTTTGGACGTCGAACGCAGAACCCGTTCCGAGAATCGATGGACGGGTCTGAGCCTGGGTCCCGATTAATGCCCAGACGTATGTCTTAATGGACTCATTGATTCTTTCGACCCCTGCTCTTGTAAACCAGTTTGCCTCGTCAACTATAAACGTAGTAAAATCCGCATGCTCTTGTCTGATAAAGTTTGCATGGGTATGATCGTGCCTAGAGAGTTCGGTGAATGTGACCGTATGGTTGTATCTTCGACTGGGAGGGTGTAATGTGAGAGTGTAGTATGGTACGACTTGGTATAAAGTGCCCAATCCGTCACTATAATCCCCCTTTTCTCTCCAATCTGTATCATGCGACACACCGAATTCATTTGACAATCTTTCAAAAGCGAGTCTGTCATGTGAGTTATTGTATCTAGGCAATGCGTTGTCCTGGGGTAACTTTCATTTCAGGTAAAATCCGCCGTGTCTGGTAGGAGAAATGAAATAGCAAGAAACCTCTGGCGAACAAGTCTGTGGTTTGGTGCAGAGGGGTCAGTAGCTGAAACCCCGCACCCTGTCGTCGTACACCATACAGCGAAGTTCACCCAGTTTTGCCAGAAGGCCATGGGCGTGCTCCTCCATCGATTGATGATTGTCCCAGAATTTATATCTGGGTGTTTATACTTTGAGAAGATGTCCAAGTGATTGTTTTTAAAACTCTTGGTCTCTAAGCTATGCGGATGGGATACAGTCACATGAATCTCATTGATACGGCTTAGTTTTTTGTGCTGGTAGAATCCACCGGCCCTGTATCTGGCGCCGGAATTGTAACGGAAGGCCTTTGGATCTTCTGCCATTGTTAACATCATACACTCAGTTTTGTCGCGTTCAACTGTCCGAATGAAGGAGAAAGTGGAACGTGCCGTGGTTAGTAAAATCGTAGGCACGAAACGTAAATTCGGGGTGGGAAATAAAAGAAAAATTCACTAACATAATGCAGAAATTTCGGAAGAAGAGAGTGAATGTCAAAGGCTTAGATCACATTTGGGCAGCTGATCTGGTGGACATGCATTCGTTTTGTAGATCTACTGTCGGGCCAGGAGATAGAATCCATATTTCATCTGGGTCAAACCATCACTATGATGGAACTCTTGAAAAATCCCGACGATTTCTCGAAATCTATAGGACTCAATCAATTGTGGATTAAAGACACTCCAATCGATGCGAGCACTGACAATCACGGCACATTTGTGTGACGAAATCACATCGTTCAATCCTCGAAAACAAAAGGTTCCTTTTCCTTCAAGATACCACTGAAACACATTTTCGAATTCGCGGAAGATTATGACAAGATAGTCTACGGCTTCAAACACAACATCACCTTAGTGCGGAAGGGAGACGACACTGTCATAATGAGAGTAGGCTACGTTAAAATACGACAAGATAACCCTGACCAAGATTTCGAGGTTCTTGCCTAACGTGAGACCTGTTGATTCCGCAAAAATTCTCACTCTTCAAGATTATCGAATCGAAAGCACTATTACCGATCGGATTTAGAATGAGACGTGCAACACCGTGAACATCCCCAAAACGAAAACTCGTCCGGACGACCGCGTTTATAGATAGTAGCTTTTCAAATCGACAGGGACGGTTCTCAAAAGAAAATTCCGCCTGTTTTCGATCACGCCAACGTTAGAAAACATGCACGTGATGCTAAATGCCACGTGATATCCCGTCATAGATTACAACGTCTCTTTCGATAGCATCGATTACACTTGGATGTTCGGCGATGCGGTAGACTTCAGAACGAAATATTATCGAGTGGGGGAATTGATAAGCAATCCGAACATAAGTCCCACCGAATACAAGAACCTGTATACCCTGTACGTAAACAACGTGAACAAATAGAGCGAACTACTCAAAAGCAGTGTGTTGGACAGTCAAATCAAGATGGAATTCAATAAAAGTGTGCCTGCAAAAACCGAAGCATTTGCACTAGTGATTTCCGATAGGGTTGTTATCATTCCAATCGGATGGAAATAAAATGTTCGTCGTGAAATAAAATGTGTGTGTGGGAGAAGCAACATTTGTTTTACCAATGCATGGTTATGACAAGAAAAAAGTAAATAAATCTACAAAAAAAGTATGGTTCTTCCATTTTTTGTTACACTTTTTAATTTTTTTTATTTTACATCTGTTATTTCCATGCGTACGCTCACGGTAGATCGATATTGAGCATTCCAGAGAAACATTCAATGATTCAAATAGCACATTTCATGGTTAATTTTCCATAGGGAATTTCTCGACCAGTGGGCTGGAAAAAGAAGTTGGCTCGAAAAATCCTAAAGGAAGTTGTATGTGAATTTTATTTACAGAATTAAAATAAAACTAGAGGTACTGTGAGCAAGCTCACAAAGTGATACCCCCCGCGCCTGTCAGAAAAGAATTATATTGCTTCATGCACATCTTCTTATGGAGTTCTTCCATTGTGTAAAGTTTCATGAAAATTCTTCAAACGGTTTAGGAGGAGCTGCACTTATAAGGATGGACAGACGGACGGACGGACGGATAGGGTGATTCCTATATACCCCCCCCCCCCCCCAAACTTTGTTTGCGGGGGGTATAATTAAAAAAATATGAAAAAAAATCTACAAAAAAATTCTCGTTCTGCCATATTTTTTTTATAAAACGGCATCTGTTATAACCATGAGTATGCTCACCTTATCTTTATCTTTTTCTTTATAAAAGTGCTTAAAGACTATGTTTGCTTTTGTAAGTGTTCGTACGTTTTTTCAACGCTTCCTAACCCAATTAATTCACGAGTTCATCATCGATTTTCGGTCATATGAATTTACCGTAGACCAATGCCAAGTCAGAGTCGTCAGATTCTTCATCTTCTTTCCTCAGGATGTTACGTAAATCGTTTTCATAATCGTAAAACAGTTCGAGTTCGTCCCATTTAATTTTGTGGGTATGGAACACTGGTCTTATTTATCTTGTAAACCATTCGTCTCGACATCTCTTAATTCAATAGTATCGTGTGGTTGCAGTTTGAAAATTTTATTATGTTTTTTGTATCGAATCATTCTTTTCAATTTCAATTCAGATTTTATAGTTATTGCGGGCATTATCGATTTGTTTGTGTTATAAAATAGTAAAAAAATGATTTTTCAAAAGTTCTTTTTTCTTTATTGTGAGATTTGATAAGTGTTATTTTTATCCCGTCTTTTCTGTTATCTTCCCCATGTCTAATTTCAAATTTAATTTATTCTTTTTCTTTACCCAATCAGAATCGGACCGACGAATGTAGGAGGTGGCGTTATAAGTATCATTTCATTCAGTGCTATTAACAAATAAATTTCTATCGAGCTTCTGTTCATTTTTTTTTGTCATTCAGTTTAAGCTTATGTTCTTTGTTTTTGTTATTATTCATTTTTTCTAACTTTTCTTATTAATATTAATATATTAAAAATATCAAAATGTTTTTTTTTTGTCTTTAATTATTTCTCACGTTTATCGCTTGGGATTCGCCACTCCACTCAAAAAACTCTCTTATTGCTTTAACACTGAGACCTACCTATTTTGTTCCAGTCCATGGGCTGGAAATATCCTATTGGAGATTAACCTTGAAACGTAATTTGTGGCAAATCTATCGAAATTTCGATGCTGATATCCCGTAGGGTGTGCAAATCTTGAACGCAATAGGATGGAAGTAGCCTTCTCGACAACCTAGACAAATCATTTTAACACCGAAATCCACAGTAAGAAATGCACGAGTGCTAAAAAAGATGTTGAAAATAGTCCGAGTGTGCTAGAAATTTTTCCCATTACATTAGCACTGGGTGAGGTGAGGTGAGGTGAGGTGGGCTAGAACGGAAGATTTGTTATATTTTTTCATATTTTTTTTTCATTTATTTTATGTTTTAATTCTCCAAGTAAAATTCCCATACAATTTCCACATAGGATTTTTCGAGCCCACTTCTTTTTCCAGCCCACTGGTCTAGAAATTTCCTATGGGAATTTAACCTTGAAATGTGTTATTTTGACGGTTGGTCTGGAATGCCCAATATACATCTACTGGTGTGCATACATTCTGAAGTAAAGAACAGTATGACTGCAGAAAAGAGACGGAACAAAGAACAATCGATAGTGATGACCAGTGATAATTTGATCATATAGATCCACAGAGGTGCAAGATTAATTTTTTTGTCGAATCTTCCAACAAAAGCATAATGGATTCCCCCATGATGAAGATGATGATGACTTTATTCAGCAGTATACAATACAATAACTGAAGTCAAACAGACAGTATTAACTTAATAAACAAGACAAAAACCTATGTTCGAAATGTTCAGATGGATAAGATTGCATACTGCTAGAAGTCGTAGCCAATAGTGGCTGTTTGCTTAACTTCCCTCTCCCCTTGACGTAAAATTACGAATAAGAATACGGTGGGAGTTTTTTTTTCTATCGATTTAGTTCTTGTTTGGCTTACATGAAGAAGTCCAGATTGCCGAGTAATTCTGTTTCTTTGGAAATCAGCTGTTTCAAAGAGGGAATTGAAAAGTGTTGGTAGATTTGCCTGCTGGCAACAATTGAAGACAAAGACAAATTTAAAGAGTTATTGCACTTTCAGATTTTAAACTTGGAAAAAGGGGGTCAGTGTGGGAATTGAATTTGTGGTCGCCTTTTATCCGCTGCGATCGTTTTTGCATCAGGAAAATGCTATTTACGGTTCTAGATTTTCCCCATGCCTGAATTCCGTACACAATATGACTTTGGGTCAAGGTATAATAGAGCACCTTCAATGCCTCTTGGGGAAGACTGGTTTTAACCTTATTTAGAGCATACTTGACACGGGCAATCTTAGAGCATAACCGAGTAATATGAAATTTAAAACATAATTTTTCGTCAGGATTTATTCTAAAGAACTTTAATGATTAATCGTTTTCATTAGAGCCCACATTATTTTTTTTATTGCTTATAGATACATTATTTGCAATCGATCTGCCTTTGATTACCCTCATTACAATGTAGTTTGTTTTCTTAAACTTCAGAGTCCATCGATTTACAGAACACCATTCAAATATTTTTCCAACTCATCATTAGTATTTGTGACTAATTTATTGGTATCTGCTTCCGAGGAGTATACTGTGGTGTCATCGGCAAAGGACAGACGATTTTGTGAGGTTTGTTCACTTATGTCATTTGTGTACAATAAAAACAAAACGGGTCCTAAAACTGAACCCAGGGAACTCCATATCTTATATTAGCAACGTCAGAATTTTAACCATCATAACTCACATACTGTTTTCTAACTGAAAGATAGCTTCTGGACCAATCGTTAGGTATACCCCTAAAGTCATACTACACATGGTTTTTCAACATAATGGCATGATTTATAGTGTCTGAGTGCTTTTGAAAGGTCAAGAAATGGGGTTAGTCTACTCTGTTTTTGTTTATTGTCTGCCCCCGCCACATATTTCAGAAGCTACAATATAGGATGAAAAATGGAGTGTCTTCTACGAAATCCTTATTGTCGTGGATATATAATGTCCAATTTGTTTAGGAAGCCTATTAGCCAAGTGAATACAGCTTTTTACAAACATTTGGAGAAGGTTGCTGTAATATTAATGGGTCTATAGTTTGTGAACAAATGTCCATGTCCACGTTTGAATACCGGGATAACGTTTGCAGTTTTCATTCTCTCTGGCACCTTGCTCCGAGCAAATTAACTATTTATGATGTCAGAAAGAGGAACGGCAATAAAATTTTCGGTGTGTTTGAGAAGACCCGACGTAATGTTATAGCGATCTTCATTCTTCTTCGGTTCCATTTAGTTGACTATATTAATAATTTCACCAGGAGATGTAGGGCTCAACAAACAAATTATTTGGTGCATGTCTTTTCGTGTAATCCATGATAAAGTCTCTCTTCTAATTGGGTATTTGCTCGCTAGTTTCTCCTGCAGTATTAGCAAAAAAGGTATTGAATTATTCTGCAATTTCGATGGGTTCCCTTATTTCGTTGTAATTCTGGTCACAAAAGCATGGAAGTTTACGTATCCTTCTGGGCTTATACTTTCGTTTATAATTTTCCAAGTGGCTCGTATATTGTGTTTGCTTTCATCAAGTACATATTTTAAAATACATTGTTTTTTAACCCTATTATATATCCTACATTAGTTTTTATAGTTCAGCATATTTCTCGAATTGGGACATTTTAAAATTTAGACATGAAATTTTCCTTTAGTGTTTGATGAATTATTAAGGTCTTTGGGCATCCAGGTCTGTCGCTTTAGACTTTTTCTGGGTTTGGACTGAATTGATGAAAATCATTGTCGAACACATGCAAGTAAATGTTGATAAATTTTCTGTAACTCAGATTTGGACAGTTTTCCTCCGAAATAATAAAAAGTGATCTGAAGTATTCCATATTTTGAGGATTTATTTATCTTCTGAGAGGTATATATACGTCGTTTTGTTCCTCATTCTGCGATTCTTAATAAAATGTTCCAAAGTGGTCTGAGACATCAGACAGTAATATACCATAGGATGGAGTGCAATGTATATTATTCGAAAATATATGGTCAGTGATAGCGAGCGAGTGAGAGTGAGGGGTTACTCTTGTAGGTTTCGTAATGGAAAGTAAAAATCCATGGCTTAATATTAGATCAATGAGTTCTCCAGTTTTGGCACGGGAATCCATTTTAGAAGATCAATATTGAGGTCCCCCATGATGTAGGATAATTTTGTTTTCTGAGTTAAAGTGTCGATTAGCACATTTAACGTAGACAGGAACAGGTCAACATCCGCCTTGGGATGGGTATTTGGTTTATAAATAACTCCGATTATTCTTTTAGATTACATTAATTCTACAAAAAGTAATTCAAAAACGTAAGAGATGAGGACAGACGGATCCTGTCGAATTTCCGATTATTCTCTTAGACTCAACTAATTCTATAAAAAGTGATTCGACGACGTAAGGGATGAAGACTGACATGTCATATCGAATTTGGTATTCAATGTCTTCGGTAATGAAAAGTCCAACACCACCCCGCCATCATCGTTGTAGGTAGATTTATTTTAATTAGTGGGTGGTAGCCAGAGAGAGTATATGAAATTTTGCTATGAATGTGAAATACTTCAGTCAGCCCAATCACATCAAAAGTACAGTACAGTCGCCATGGACTGGTCAAAATCAACGTATGGACAGTGATGTCCACGCATGCTGTTACTAGGTAATAAAAATCATAATCAGCTAAATTTTAATTAATGAAGCACCAGGTTGTACCCGGTGCTTCATTAATTAATTTTTTTATGAGTATTCCTATAATTATTGTTTGGAATCTGATATTATTGCGTGTGTGGAAATATTGCCCACCCGTAGAAAATGACCAGTCCACAGCGGCTGCACTGTACTCTTAGACTCAAGCAATCTGCAGAGTAAACCATTTAACCTAATGAGCGCTGATGTTTTGACAGTTTTTTGTGGAACACAGAGAACATGTTCTTTAAAGAAGTAAAGAAGGTCAAATTCCTTTCGTTATAAAATTTAATAAAATCACATTTCGCGTGCATTCGGACCTCGTCTAAATTTATGCTACCTGCCATTATTCACTTGGAATCCAACAGGTCCAGGATTTGTGAAACACCCCGTAACATTCACCCGAAAGAGTACTATTAAATAAGCAGAAGTCTGTAAAATAATTTGGACTGGGCAGTAGCAAGACCCATGTTGCTCGCTACCAACATGACAGGCCTTATTAGATATACATAAAAAATAAAGACGGTGATGATCATCTTCATGAAGATGAAACAAAGATGCTTCGTGTATTGGGTATTGTCCAAGAGTGTCGGGCATAGTATAAGTGGTAGAGGGTTAACACGTTCACTGCCACTACGAGTTATCTCGTATTTCAGGATATATCCATATGCCACTACGAGAAAACTCGTAGCCACTGAAAAATCTATATCTGTCCACGGAAGCTGACTGTCAATGCGTATATGGTACGAAAATAATGCCATTTCATCACTTTGTTCGAATATAATGAGTAGATTAAGTAGCCGCCGTTCAATATCATGGTGTAGCTCGCCGTTTGCATACCCTATACGATAGCTCATGGGGACCCAAAATGCAGAATCTGCGACAGAGACAATGACTGACTGAAAACCCACGACACACTGCATGCGGAGTTTTCAAGTCAATACCCGGTAATATATACAAACCATACAACAGGAGTTGATTTGTGCTGAACAGTACCAAGTGTTCGTGGATTTGATTTGTATCCCGGGGGGGGGGGGGGTGGTTATAGTATGGCGCTTTGTCTCGGTTGCTGGGCCAACGTCTGGTAGGCCCTAATTATGGTTATTGCAAATGGCTGACTATCCCGATCGATCAGCAGTTGTCTTGATTTGAAAAACCAAATTGTGAAACAATACATTTTGGAAGCCGCAATAGAGCTATGATTTTCGGAGTGAGGTAGGGATTACCCCACTCTGGAAATCACAGCTCTGTTGCGGCTCCCACTGGGTACTCTGTATATACAAATCGTACAACAGTAGTTGATTTGTGCTGAACAGTGCCGAGTGTTCATGGTTTGATGTGTATACCCGAAAAGGGGGGGGGGGGGGGGGAGTATAGTATGTCGCGTGGTCTTGGTTGCATATGCATCGGATGCCAGATGGTAAACTATTTACCAGTTTGAATCCGCTGCCTTGAGGCGACATATTCCAAATAATAAATTGTTCACCACTTTATATCCAACTAATGTTTATTGCTTCATAAGTTACTGTGAATTATGTAGTGCTTGGCGTTTTGCGACTATAGTCGACACTGATAGGGAGAGAAAGATTCAATGGTAAATTCATTTATTCTAGTAGAAAAAAGTAAAGAATCTCAGAAACTGTTCATTCTTCAAAATCTGCAGCGGCCACACTGTATTACAAACATCAAACTGTCATCAGCTGTATGTTACACTGATCTTGGATTGTTCATTGCATATGATACAGTCCAAAGCAGGGAGCGACGCACAGAGCTGGATGATTGGGACAAATACTGCACATATATCTAGTCTCTTTTCGTTGCCCACTTTGTGTACAGACGCGACACGGCTTTGTTGGTCGTTGTTTCTTCTCCGTGGGTGGGAGCGCATCAAGGAAATGAAATGTAGTAGGATCGGGCATTGGAATAACAGGCTGTGCGGGGCCTGGAGATTGTACAGTCTCTAGTAAGGTATCCCCCAGCAGATTAGTTGTGATCTCCTCTCGGAACTTCAGCAGTGACATGTTTTTGCTCGCCTGTGCATTGTATAGAATGTGCGCATTTAGGATGCACACCTCTATGATATGCAATGCAATTTTCTTGTACCATCTCAAAGTTTTACGTAATCCATTATAATACGAAAGCATTTGATCGGATCTATCAATACCAGACATACCATTGTTATAGTCTCTTATAACATTGGGCTTCGGTGAGACTTTGCCCTTCCTATTTGTGACGTCAACCATCTGAATGTCATGCATATTCGTAATTGTTAGTACTTCACGTTTATCTTTCCATTTACATACCACAGTGTCCCCAGATCGTGCCCACACCAATTCTCCTTTCTTTAATTTTTGTTTTGTGATGGAGCGGGGATTTTCTTTTCTATCTGCTCGCAGTGTTCCACAGATATATGTTGATGATTTTGTCATTTCCTCAGTCAGCTTTACAGAATTGTAGTAATTATCCGCATACACGCGGTGTCCCTTGCCCAGGTAGTTGCCGACAAGATCCAATACAACTGCACCAGACTGACAAAGTCCCTTCGGATCAGCGACAGGAGTTCCACAATACACAGTCATTTTTAGCACTAGACCCCGTGACTCACATAATTCATACAGTTTCACTCCGTATTTATGCCTCTTGTTCTTTATATATTGTCGGAATAATAGCCTACCACGCCACAGTATCATTGATTCATCGACGCACATGTCTCTCTCTGGGTAATACTCGGCAGACATCTTCTGATTGAAATGATCAAGAAGGGAGCGAATTTTGTACAAACGATCTTCTTTAGCGTCAATCGTATTGTCAGCGAAGTGCCAGAAGCGCAGAAGTTGGAACCGGTTACGTCCCAGTACTGAGCTATACATATCATTCTTGTACATGCGTTTTTTACTCCAGTAATGTTCAGTGGTAGGAGGATTATTGGGACCCATGTGAATCAGGAGAGCAATGAACCGTTTCATTTCATCAACGTTAGTTGGCTTCCACTCTTTAAGTCTTGACTTACGCCTTAGTGGTCGATTCTTGTTGATCTCTTGCTCTGCATACCTATTTGTTTCTTCAACTATAAGTGTCATTATATCATCCGATAAGAAAATGTCGAAGAAATCACTAGGTTTTGCTGTAGATTCATGGGCATTTCTAAGACCCGGAGTCTGATCAAATGGAAAGTTCGGCGGTTCACGTGGGTCTGTAGACCATGTTTTGCCTTCACCAGTCACATTATTAGTCATGCCGCGAGGTAATCCTCGAACAGGGGTCACGCTGCTGCTTCCATCCCTCCTACGCAGACCTCTGCCAATTCCACGGCCCCAAACACCTCTACCACTGCTACCTCGCATACGCACCCGACTGCGTCCGCGTGTCGATGGTGTTTCACCCATGGGTCCATCTCCACCGCACGATACATCTTCACTATTAGACATACTCACATTCCCTGTAAACGTTTCATCATCTCCTGAACCTGTCGAGCTTCTACTAGAACTTTCGTCGCTAGATTCTGGGTCATAATTACTGTCCGTAGACATCACTTCATCAGAATCCGACATACTCATTTCAGCCTCCGTATCATTGCTGTCCATAAGCATATCCACCGCTTCATTTACCGTGTACCTCGCCATTTTTTATGCAAGAGTGTAAGCAAGGTCATAAGTATAAACCCGTCGAAAAAAATAACTCATATGAAATACGAAATATGACGTATAAGCTTGTTTACGTCACTAAAACAAGCAAAAAACAGGTTTACGAGATAACTCGTAGATGGCACCTGGTGTGGGAATTGTTGAAATTCCCATCCCTACTGCCACTACGAGTTATCTCGTGATATTATAATTTCGTGTTTGAGCAACATATAAGCCGTTATGCATGGTGTTGCTGTGCCCAGAAGTGTTAGAATACCACCTAATATGTAGTAAACTCGATATCTCAATTTGGCATATGGGGTGGATCACGGGTTGGTTAGTGGCAGTCAACGTGTTAAATTACAATCTAAAACATGAATAAGTGTAAGGATTCTTCTTCATCGCACTTATTTAGTGTACTTCTTATTGCTGACCGGCTTTCAGTGTTCTTCAGTCTCTCTTCACATGATAGCATGCTGAATGAACTCACAGAGAACCAGTGGGCTCAAACAGTGGAGTTGGAGTTATGACCGACTAACAAACCGACCGACCAACTAAGAGTACTCTGGAGGAACTTTGAGAGATTGAGCATTCAGAGTTTACAATGCAACGAGCACAAAACAAAATTGATATCAGTTGGGATTATATGTTACAAAATCATTCATTTGTAGTACTTACGTTGATATTCGGCATTATTAGTGACATGTGCATTGTCAGACTGAATCGAGGATTTAACAATGAGCTTAATAGTTTCTCTAGCAGTCATACGAGATTCTGGTTATTGTATTAATATTACGTGATTCAAGTGCTAACACAAAGAGGCTAACAGTGGAGATAGACATAATGTCCCATTGTATCATGTGAAATACAGTACATTGCGCAAAAAATACAGGTTCTCTTTAGAACCAAAACTGGTTCTAATCTTGTCCCTGAGATGGAACCAGTTCTGTTTAAACAGTATTTATTTCAAATCAAATAAACTTATAAAGATTAACATTAAATATTGACAGAATTAAACATAAATTGAGGGGGTTGCAGCCGTAATTTTAGAGCTTATACGAGTTTGCCTCAAATCATTATTAAGCAAAGGAGATATGGACAGATGGCATATCGAACCAGTTTTGGTTCTGTATAGAACCAATATACCAGGTATTTATATTCGCTTTGTTTCAAAATGTTTGGCGACTGCGTTGAATAAGCTCCAAGTTTACTGCTGAATCTACTTCAGTTCATGTATTATTCTGTTAAAATTGAATGCTAATCTTGGTAAATTTATCTGATTTGAAATAAATACTGTTTAAACTAAACTGGTTCCATCTCAGTGACAAGATTAGAACCAGTTTTGGTTCTAAAGAGAACCTATATTTTTTGAAGTGTAGTACGACGGGATTCAGAGCAGATGTCTAGTTGTATTGTTTCTCACTGCTTGTATTTTGGCTATTTATGACTATGTTAGGTCTCCCGAATCCAGGGGATACGGTTTGGCTCTCATGGACTGGCCACTCCCCACGGGTGGACAATATTTCCACGGATGCAGTAAGATTGAATTTCAAAAACTAATTGTGGGAATTATCACCAAATATTTAATTAATGAAGCACCGGGTACAACCCGGTGCTTCGTTAATTGAAAGTTTGCTGATGACGACTTTTATTACCTGGTAAACACTAGCGTGGACATCACTGCCCACACGTAGATTACAACCAATCCATGGCGACTGAATTGTATGGCCATCTTGTTGATGGTTAGAGGTTCTTACATCAATAACAGAAGGTCAGTCGCTTAAGTTCATAACGAACGAACGAACGAAGGACAAACGAGCGAGCGAGCTCGAGCGAACGAACGAACGATAAGGTCCATTAAGGCGTTAGGCATCTGATATATCCCACACGTGAATCTGTGCGTTTAGCATCTCTGATACCAGTTTGTTAACCTTATCTACACATTATTCTACTGTTTCACTTCTCTCTTCCTCGGTTCCCAAAATACGAACACTGTCTTTTCTACTGTATTGTCTGATATCATTCAGGCGGTATTTGTCACTAATCTTTCTTGCCTGAAGATTGTTACATTTCTGATAAGAGTTTATTTTCTTTCATTTGTTCATCCATACCCTTTCCCAATGTAAACACTCTGCATTCTAGTGAATCTGTTTAGGAGAATGTCAGTAATAATGGAGTGCCATTGAGCGAACTGATACCCAGGGAACGCAATTTGGCGACTGGTAGAACTACCGTTCGACATACTACCTTCCCTGTGTATCAGTTACCCGGGGCGTCAGTTCCCTGGGTATCAGTTTCCTGGAAACTGGGTTTCAGTTCCCAGAGTATCAGTTATTGGGTATCAGTTCCCTGGGTAAGTACGGTCGTCATATTGCCTTCCTGGGTATCAGTTCGCTCAATGGCCTTCTCATAGTATCACTTCGATAAATGGCCCTCCATTACCACTAATGTCGCTGTTTATGTAATATTTTAGTAGGCCCTAAGTAACATTTCTTTCGGGTGAGTAGAAAGAACAGTTGAAAAAATAATGTTCTACGCTTTCTCACTCACCACATCTACAGAAGGTTTTATAGAGAGGTGAGCCGAAGAAATGGTCATTTATGTTACTGTAGAACAGACGCTGCCTGCAGTGGAGTATCTGTGACTTTCATAATTTGTCGTAATACAAGTAGCTTGGAACAGGTTATCTTGAGAAATTGGATATGGAGACATTTTCACTGATTTCACTAGATGATGTATTCCAAACCTGAGTTGTCAATTGCAAAAAGGGCCTTTGATGTGATTGAGTGAGTCGGGACAGCATTTTCAAATCGTGTTATAATGCAAATAGTTACGGTGTGTTGCAGACGACATTTGTGGGGTTATTGATGAGAGGTATTCAGGGGCATGGCGGTGATACATTCTGAAGAACAATTTAATTTTGTGCTTTTTCCCAGAGGCTCTAACTCGTCTCCGTGTATAAGATAGCTCTGCTAACACCTCACGTGCCATCGGTTATAATCCCTGCTTCTTCTAACTGGCTTTGATCGACGTTTTCGCTTTCTAGGTTTGTGCAATTATTCCAGACTGCGTCCGAATATTCTAACACAGGGCATGCGAATGTAAAATATTTTTTTCCAAGGTTTGTCGATCCAGGTTGAATTTGTGTTTCCTGGGGAGGCCAAGTCTTTTCCATGCTTTAGTCGTAATATCACTTATATGATCAATTCAGGATTCGGAGTTATCGTTATATGACATTTGCAGTGATGGATGTTGCGGTTTGTCGTGTTTTCGTGAAAGTGCCATGGATTCGTTTTTTGTGGATTAAGGTCACCAAGCCATTGTTTTGACCTAGCTTCTATCTGAACTGTGTCGTTCCTTAACAGATCAGCTGCGCGGGTGGGATCTTCAATAAAGAGAGGTGTCATCAGTAAATAATCCATGTTACATGAGACGTTCTCGACTATGTCATTGACATAATTTATGAACAACGAAGGACCAAGCATGGATTCCTGGGGGACACCTGCAGTATTATTTTTCCAGGATCAGGATCCTGCTTGGATTATCACCCGTTGATTCCTGTCACTAAAATAGCACTCAACCCATTTAAGAAATCCATCTTTAATACCTTCGGTTGCATTAAAACGTGAACAAAGTTGGAATTGGTCCCCTTGGGGTTACTTGTTATTCTGAGGCATCAAAAAAGCCATGGAAAGTTTTTAAAAAAAATTACATTCCAGACAAACAATGTTACAAACATTTCATCCAATGGTCTGAACATGCAACTAACTTGTCAAGTCTGTGATGTGTACTATTTGACATTTCGACCCCTTACTGTATCCAACTTGCAGACAGCGGACATTTTTCTTCCGAACTGCAGCCATGGCTCTTCGTTGGTACGAACTTATCAGCTGGTCTTGTTTAAGACCATAGTTCTGCCACCTTAACAATATAATATTTAGACGTTTAAGCCTTAAGGGGTGATTCAACGTGTAATAGTAGTTAAGTTTTTTATCTTCGGTCGCCCGTTATATCCCGATTCAAAACAACCAAAGGATGACCACACTTCACAAAGTATACCGATGACAGCACTACTGTTATAAAGTGTCCCTTTGTAGACCGTGTTTAAACAGCAAACGAGATCTATCAACAAACTTGTTTAATGAAGTAATATGATACTGCGGTGATTTTGCGCAATGACTTCTCAGCATCGGTTTAATATATCATCATTGAAGATTTCTGGAAGTTCTAGCCTGATTTGAAACCACTAAAGGATGACCACACTTAGTAAAGAGCATAACATGCGTTAGAAAGTATTCATGCTTGGGTGAAACAGCAAGACTTTTTTTTATTCATCCAGTGACTTTAATTTACACGCCTTTCAAAACTGGAAAGCAAAGGTCGGAAAGCCATCCAACACATGTCTTTAAAAACATTTTCCAAAAACCTAGAATCTATACATCAAGATATGCTAAATAAACCTCAGTGGGGAGGGGTGTGAAAGAACCAAGCCCGTAGGGTAGTATCTGTTCTGTGGCATAGTACTGTATTTAACCATGTACATGGTGCTTCATTAATCAAAATTTTGCTTACGAGTATTTTTTTTTTATCGGTAAACGCATGCGTGGACATTACTGCCCACGCGTTGATTAATTACGAGCAGTCCACGGCAACTGTACTGTACTACCTCCTGTTAAAATCAGACACAACACGCGATCGTGCTTATTCGGAGGAAATGTAAACAACGTTTTATGTGGTCAGCATTGGCTGTACTACCCCCAGTTAACAAAAATGCCTCCATGCCAGTAGATATATGTAACATGTAGATGAGTTGGACATGACGTTTCAAGTGATTTTAACTGATATTCCATGAACAAGGTGTTCGCGGATGAATCCACATCTGGGCCCAAATGCATCTGGCAAGTTCTCCGAATGCATGATAAAGGAATAAGAAGCGATTGAGGAACAAATAAACAATACGAGCCTTTGCATATGGTCGAGAGTGAAGGACAGTCTTTCAAAAAAGCTATTCACTGCCACGTCTTCGAAAAAGAACCTGGTAATCACAGAATAAGAGATCATTGCCACGTAACTGGTTATTCAGGGGTGCTGTTCATTAGGTTTGTAATATTAACTAAAAATTTACTGAAGGTATTCCCATTCTTTTCCACAACTTGCGTGGCCACAGTGTGCATTCTGATCATGGAGGTTATGCACAAAGGGAATAAAGATATTACATGAATACCGAAGAATACTGAAAAAAAATAATTAGTTTTTGTGTCAAGTACATGGATTTCAATGATTCATTCACATTTTTGAGCACTTAATTAGAGAAACCGGTGGAAAAACTAGTCAAAGAGGGGCATCGAAATTATTTCATCCACATAGGTAAACATTTTGGAAAAGAAAGGCTATAACTTTGGCACCGGAAATAGGTTTATCCTTCGAACATTTTGAATATATAAATAGGTTACCAGAAACTGTGCTATCCCCATCTGACCTAATCTACAGGTCACTGTCAGGCGATGGTATTTGAGCAGATGTTCAGGAAGCCAGGATTTATTTTAAAATATCGAATCGCGGCGAATATTATTACATGTATGTCATTGCAGACGTGTTAAATTTAGGTGACATAATCAGAATGCTTGTATTATTTATCTGCAGAATTATAGTCTCGGCCCTTCTCATTTTACACCTCGCCGGATCTGGTGTTAAAGTGGATACGAAGTTGACCAAAGTACCTCTTGAATTCTTGGCGGCCATTGACATGCATTTATTTATTTAAAGTTGCCAAAGAGAGAGAGTAGAGGCGTGTTTCAGTGATATCTCTCGCTTATGCCAAAGCAGATACCTCCTCAACGTCTAATTATGATCCCGATAAACCTGCAGTCCACGTGATATATCTGGATGGAAATAATTTTATACGTTAGTACAATGTTGGTATTATTTTTGACGCAGAGTCTTCGGTGGTTAAATGAAAAGAATAAAGGAAACATGGATATCGGAAATGCACCACATGATTGGTCAGAATGTCATAATATTAGAACGTTTATTTTCATGTTCTATCGGTCGATAGTACCTGAGTTTGTGTGATTTCTGAAATAAAACCGGAAGCAACTTCAGCTTCAGGTACTATCGACCGATAGAACATGAAAAGAAACGTTCTAATTATTTTATTATACTGAACAAAAAAATAACTTTCATTGTTAAGCGTTAACTGCAAATGCCATCAGTCATATAACAAGGTAGTTGAATCCAGAAACATGCTTTTAGTTACGTCATGTCAAACGAATGACGTCGCTTTAGGAGTTTCCAGATCACCAAATTCGAATATGACTTGTTATAAGTGCCATCGCTTTGGGAGATTCCATATCACCAAATATCAGTGTTACCACTGCATCATGCTGTTCATGTTATAAATCATTATTAATGCTTGTGTGATAAGTGGTAAAATGGAATATAAATTCATGTTTCTTGGACGACGGTAGTTGTTAGAATTAAGCGGATTGAAACAATTTATTTTGAACTTGAGGCGGAAACTCAGTGAGGTCGAGGAGTACTTGAGTACTAATACTAAACTTGTGAAAATATAATTGATTTAATTGATTGAAGTTACATTCATGATTCACTAAAGTGGTGAACAACACGTGAGGTTTTAATATTTCTGATTCTTTTGAATTCATTGTTTGCAGTTAAAATTGAAAACACACACACTGAAGATGACATATTTGTAGGTAAGTTTGTGTCTATAGATGACGAAAAATGTTAAACAGACACGGCGTCAGTGTTTGGTGTTGCGAAATTCCAATCAGCGCGTGCGTAATCGACACTGATCAATGGAAATGCAGCTTACATTTTCTTTGTTCTCATGTCTCCAGGGAAGAACGTTCCGATAGTATCCGTGTTTTGTCCAAAAACTCCAGAACTGTGACTTTTAGAATTAACCAACCACGGCTGATGTCACAGACGTGAGGCATAATAATACATATTAGGAGATGTGAATAATCCATCCAACGTAACTCTTTGAACTGGAAATGACGGATTTACTTTCCAGGGTTGTGATGCGACCTAAATTCATAAAGTAGGTACTTGTTTAGAGCACTTATGTTGTAAACCAACCAAGATTTTCTACGTGCAGCCCTAAGACTGAAAATATTGTTTGGTCTTCCCCAAACAACGAATATAGACTCAACCAGCTGATGGCTCTGTGGCGACAAAGAATATACCATCATTGTACAAAGGGTTAATGATATACACTCTGTGTACCCTTCTCTCGTCTGGTCTCGGTAGTCTCTTTAACTCCTTTAATATGCCAATGTTTTGGTATTCAAGAGCGATGTCACAACATTTGCTTTGAAGTCTTGGATACAATCGGTTCGATTTCTATTTGATTTTCTTCTACAACGGAAAATATATGAGAGCTTCGCATTTCCCATTTTCTTTCAACAGCCGCAGCTACAAATACTGGGAAATGCGTCAGTAAACCAAGATGCATTTAATTCCCTTGTTCTACTGTGAAAACTCATGTGACAAGCACGGTGAAGATATTTGTTCAAAACAAGATTAGAGGTGATGTATGGTCATTAAAGGAGCCGGGCTACTGGAACCGGAAAGCATTCGATAAAAGAACACCTTGGTCTTTTCAAGGTTGAATGGAGCGGATGTGGAATTATGGGTCTCTGAAGTAAACCTTGCTACTGTTTCAACCCGAGTAACAAGCTCTTGTCCAACATGGAAACGCAACAGAGTGGAACAGGGGTGAACAGTGGATTTGTGGTGAACAAGAATCACATATGCACTTACAGCCAGATGAAAAATAGAATTCCTTACTTTTACCCGAAAGATGGAACCTGGACTATACCAATGAATGAAAAGACATGTGGCATTAATGTGATAATACTCTTGTCGTCAGCTGTTTCGTCGCTGTACTCTTGATGTGACAACTATAAAACATTTCAAGGATCTGTGTTAGACGCCATTAATTACAGTACGGTCCGCGAGAAAGGCCCAAATCCAGGCGTGAACAATATTTTCACGCACACATTAACAGTAAATCTCCGACATAAAGCAATGGAATCGCCATCAAGTTTTTAACCCCCTGCACACTGATGTCGATATGTCCAAATTTTCAGGTGCAAAATTTTCCCATAATGCAACTAGGAATTTAGCAAATTCAATCTTTTTTGACAGAGCTCACTGAGCTCTGTCAAACAAGATTGAATTGGCTAAATTTCTAGATGCATTATGGGAAATATGGCAACTTAAAATTTTGGTATTTTGACATCAGAGTGCAGGGGGCTAATGAATGAAGCACCGAGTACGACCCGGTGCTTCTTTTACTGAATATTTGCTGAAAACTACTGATTATTGATCGAGAAAAGCGCACGTGAGCAACACTGACCACGCGTGGATTTTGACCATTTCCCATTTCTATAGTCTACGTGTTTTGTGAGATGAATATATATTGTAAAATCATTGTTGAATATTGTGCATGTTGGTAAACAATAAAATGTATTGAATGTTGAAAAGTCTTTCTTATCTATTATGCACCCTCCCGTTTCACAAATCACCTACTACAGATCGACCAGGCGTTACAATCACGCCCTATGGTGAAGTTGGAAGCATAACGCCGTGGTGTAAGAGCTGGGAGAACCATATAGTAAAGCCTATTATTCAGGAGGCAATTCACATCAGTTCCACATCAGTTCCAAAAAGTTCCTGTAATCCCCCAAAGTACCATTATTTTCAGTCCTCCAAAGTTCCCAAGCCAGCTCTATGTTCAGTCGCAAAGTCCCCAATGCATTCAGTCCTCAACAGTCCTCAACAACCCAAACCACCAGTGTATGCAGTCCCCAACAATACTCAAAGCCCCAAACCGTATTCTTTATTCCCAAATAATCCCCAAACCAATACTTCAGAGACCAGGAGCCATGCCACTCTACATTTCGTACTACCAGTAGCAGCCATCCGATGGAATAACGAATTCATTGGATTGCTAGAACTAAGGGTATAATACATCAACGTGGGTGCAGACCGCACATCCTATACCATCGTGCTAAATAACCCAAATATTAAATAACCATGATATTAAATGGCCTTATATTACGCACTTCCCGGGATAGAACGAATCATTCGGTAGCTTAAAAGTACCAAGGGCTAACTGAAGGTAGAGACCGCCCATACTATTCTACAATATCACTCCCGTGCGAGAAGCGGTCGGCGTTTCTAAAGCATCAAGACGATATTTCTAACGTCGATCGTTCCGCGGAAAAAAGGTTTCAAGAGAACGTTCACCTTATCTATCCATCTTCTATCACGCACCACATTATATACTCCAAGTCAAATATATACATATCAATATGTTCTTTGCTCTTGCACACGTAAATACAGTATACCTCACAACACTATATGTGCAATACATATACCACGTGGTGGATCTAGCTGCATAGGGCCGAGTTTTTGCACCGGTAAAAGTTTCTCCGGCGAAAGTTCGGTTTTGCATCGGCAAAAGTCCGCGTAATGAGGGTTGACCCACCCCCGTCCTGTTACTAATACTAAATTAAAGAACTTATGACTCGGCGATTATTCGATTCGAGGCAGAGTAGTTACTACCCTAGACTTAACGTGTCTGAGTACACGATGTAGGGCTATGATGTGCGAGGATGTACGATTTGGGGCTATTTCAGGAGTTGGTGGACTATCGGCACCGGATCGGCATCGGAAGAGGGTCACGGAACCCCCGTTTACATCCCCCCCCCCCCCCCGGAAAGCAATAACTCTATATATTGTCACTTCACATGCCTTCACTTGAACATTAAAGGAAGTTTACCTTGAAGATACGGAAGTGTAATGTATTAAGAACAGGGTTTGCAAAATCCCACAGGAAGTTAATGGTGAAAGATAATTACCATTGCCTGGTGGCCCTGTGCACGCATTCTCGTTGTGTTATAACATCACATGTAAACTTCCATATGTAGCTGAAATATTTTTTGCAACAAAACGCACAAAATAATTTTGAAATGTCACAAGGCTCGCAATGTTCCAAAATAAATGATGTAATTAATACCATTTTAGAGGCCGTTCTCCAGTTTATTAACGGAGTCTAGCGAGGCGTTAAAACTCAGTAATTCGTGCTGGGGTTAAGCGGGCGGCGGGTCGTAAATGAAAACAAAATTCATTAACGGACCGCTGCCCGCTTCTGGAATCCGCTATTGGAACTCTATTAAGCACCCCCTGAATGTTTCATGACATTGTTGCTGTTACTGATTATTATGTTTTAATGATTGCTATGTCTTACAGTACATTTCATCTAGTGAAACATGATGCTTCTGGTCGATAGTGTACCCCAAACCCATGCCCTCATCCACGTGAAGCATGCTTCCCACGAATGTCACAAAACACTATCACCCACATGCAATATCTGGGTATAAATACAAGAAAATTTGTCACTTTTTTTATCAATAAATCTTGACATGGCAAGGAGGAGACTGTCAGATGCACAAAGATGGCAAATCGTTAGAATGCATGCAACAGGCATGTTATTCAACAGCTATTGGAAGGCAATTTGGCTATAGTCATTCTGTCATCAGCAGACTTGTCTAAAAGCATCAACAAACCAACGATGATAAGGACCGACCAATGCCTGGATAACCCAAAATACCTCTCCTTGGGAAGATCGGAGTCTGACACGCCTCGTTAGGCGTGAACCCTTTGTTTCAAGTGGGGTTTTGAAACGCCTTTGGCTCCCATACAGGCGTTTATGCAACAAAGCTCACAGTATGAGGTCCAGAAAGGTCATCAAGCGTCCAGCTCTGTCCGATCAGCATCAAAGATGACGTTTGGAGTTGTGTATAGCACGACAACATTGGAATCTCAGGACGTGGAGGAAAGTTCATTGGTCAGACGAGAGATTGCTCCTGCTTCACATCACAGATGGTCGCATGAGAGTGTTGTACATAGGAATACTGCATACGTACCCAGGAACATCAGACGTACTGTTCCGTATGGTGGCGGATCATTAATGATCTGAGGATGTCTCTCTAATGATTGTAATCTTGATGTGGTGACTGTACGTGGGAATTTCAATGGTCATAAGAACATCCGGGACATTCTCAGTCCGGTTGTCGTGCCTCATTTTGACATCCACCCGTTGGCTACTCGCCCTGTATTCGTGGAGGACAAAGCAAGGCCACATCGTTCCCATGGTGTGAGAGCATTCCTTCAGAAAAACGCTATTAAAACACTACCTTGGCCTGTAATGAGTCCAGATTTGAATCCCTAGAACACAGCAAGGGATCGCCTGTATAGACTTTGGCCGGTTTGGAAGCTGCATTGTATGAGGAGTGGCAGCAGTTGCCCCTGGACCGTATCAGAAGCCTAAATGGTAGCATTAGGAGGAGGGTTCATGCTGTCATCCGTGCACGTGGTGGATACACTCGCTACTGACGCCAGACACTGCTATTGTGGCCAAGAGATCACAAGTAACATTTTTTGTCAGTAATTATCGGCATTGTTTCATCAAACACTATACTTGTCCTTCAAAAACATTAGTTACAGATATGTGTAATTTGTGCTATTAAAATACTGTATATTTTCAGCATCGTGTTGTCTTTCATTTGTCAGTAGACCATTCTTCCCGCAAACAATCACTTATGGCCATCTAAAAGATGGCATGAAAGTAATCACAGTTTCTATTAACAGTACTGCGAAAAAGCAGGGGGGTGCTTAATTAAGTCCCAATTTTATAGTAATAACATGATTTTGTCACTCTTAAACCTGTTTTTAACGGCCCTCGAGGACTGAATAACAGCCCTCTGGATTATTAATGACTGTCGATTTCGTATCTGGACGGTATTAAACACTCGGGCTATTATTCATTACTCGTGGGTCGTTAATAAGCCGTAACGCCCTTCAAAATTATGTTATTGTCATATTTGTGTTTAATAAGACTGCACAGAAAAAGTTTCATTAAAATATGCACTATCGAATTCCACATGGATTTAATACCATTAATAATTATACGATTTCCACGGGCCTGTCACACTTCATTATTGAACCTCCAACAGTTATTAGCATCTTTGTAAGCTGCTTGTTACTGCAGGCCTGCTAATCACAGACGTCAATCTGGTAACGAAGACTAACGCCTTCGAACATCATGCTATTGTAATATAACTCTTTTTGAGTCTTTGCCCAACGAAGAGGCGGTGGATCCGGAGGTGTGTGTGTGTGGGGGGGGGGGGGGGGCACAGGGGGCACGTTCCCCTCCACCTTTTTCCACATATATGTTTCGCAGTGGACAACAACGAGTTAAAATGGTCGCATGCAAACGTGCGAATACACAGGCATTCCAGTAACATTATTTGCAAATTCAAACAATATTTAGTCAAAGAACCCCACTTTCGGCCACTTCGGTCCGTTTCCTCTTCTTCAGCTATCTTCCAACCCGAAGGCTGGCCTTCGGGTTGAAAGATGGTTGAAGTAGAAGAAACGGACAAGACAGGAACCACACAGCGGCATATTCATCTAAACGAGAGATTTTAGCGAGTCATGATACATTTACCGATATACGATTGCAGTTTTCTCACACAGGGTCGAACCATGGTTGCATTGTAAATTTGTGCCCCTCCAATTGTATCGAACTTTCGCCGTACCTCTAATATTCGGTTAAGACAACTTACAACATTCGCCATTAAAACTTTATCTTTCAACTTCTGCTTCCAAAACATATCGTATGGTCCACCACTGCAGCGAGCCCGACGGCCTCGTTCCAGAGAATGGACAAAAGTTATGTTTTTAGGCAAAATGAAACTCTTTAGTTATAAAATAATTTTTTGGTAAGTGTCTTCAGTCTTGTATGGTATAGTGTGAATATGTGATTTATTTAGTTTGCGGACACCGTCTGTGCAGTTTAGCCTATTATTCGTTTATTTATTTATTGGTGTTTAAGGCCACATATTTCTGCACAATGGCTAATCATGACCATGACAGTTTTATGGATGGAGGAAACCTGAGTACCCGGAGAGAAACACCGAGCAACGACGAGCAGCTGCCAGCTCCCCCACATCGTAACTCCGCACTGCAGCACAGGCAGAGTGAGATTGGTTGAAGACATGCGCACCATCGACGTGCAGTACGCCTTAGTACACGCCGTCATCGTGCACCCATGTGGACGATCGGGGTTAAGTGACTTGCCCAAGGACACAACGTGGGAGTCCGAATCAATCGCTCAGACGGTCACCCATCCAATGACTAACCGAGCTCGACGTTGCTTAACTTCAGTGATCGACGAGAACCGGTTACTGCAACGCCACCGCGCCCCCTGTTATTCATTAAACGTTGTATAATTGATAGGGATACATCGCATTCATTGCCCGCTTTCATTGGCGATGCTGGAATATTCCTGTGCATACTTGATTGCAACTGAATGTAAATTTCTTGCATTTTAGTCATAGGGGTGATAGACAATAGTCTGCTGTAAAAGGTTTTAAAATTAATAATTCGCCTATCGTACAAGAACTGCACATTTAACGAGCAGTGCTCACGCTGTACGGTGTAAATGTTGACAATTGCACCAAAGAATCGTTTGGCACTAAACATACAGCATTTGCTACCAAATTATGGCACCAAACATATACGTTTGGGAGGTTTCAAATGCTTTATGGCTTATTACTTACGTGCGTCGTTTTCGTCTGATGACACGGGTAGGGTCCCGCGCATATTTGATATTCGAAAAACAATTTGATTTGAATAGTATAATCGAATGGAATTTGAGTCGACATGGGGGAGCCGAAGATGGAATTTTTGAATATGGTTAACGAAATCAATGCAGAAGGTCTTGTGTTTGTTTTAATTAAAATAAGGGGCAAATATTCCAACTACATCATCAAGGCATGCCTTCGACGGAAGGCATGCCTTGATAATGTAGTTGGAATATTTTATCAGTTGGGGCTTGACCCATCACAGTCGGAAAAAAACGGTTTACACCCCCACCCCATCTTAGCGACTCCATTTGCTCCAATATGTTGCATTTGACACGAACAGAAAAATGTGCGATCGATGTTCGATATTCGTGAGACTCGAAATTCCTAGGTGCATTTTCGATTCGAGTACAAATACTATATTCGCGGGATCCTGACACAGGTGAGACAGACTTCACGCCTGGAAATTAATCAATAGGTTACAGGTATAACCACGGCTAATTGTTATTGGTGAACAGTTATCCATTTAATCTGATTCTTATCAAAACATTGCTTTGTTACTCATTCTTTTTTATTTTACTTAATCTTTTTTATAATGTTTCTGGAAGATAATAAATTATTCGCCAGTAGTTTATTTTGAGTGAATAAACAGTGAGTAAATGATAATCATGGAATTATTTTGTAAACGTTAATCATAGCCGTTTACATTTTTAATATCCGAAGTTTGATCAGAAAATTGCGTCACTTAATCTACATACTACACTTCATGAAAATCAGCTAGAACATACCCTTTTCAAATTTCCGAGTGCCATAGACCCAAGAAAGGACGCTGGTTATATTGTAAATAACGTAGCAGGGTTTAGCGGAGAGTTTTCTTCGACACCAGCCGCCACGTAAAACCAGGGTCTGTCTGTGGCCGAATGGTGTGCGCGGTTTAGTACAGTTTCGCTAGGCGGTTGGTGCCGACTTTCTGTGCGTGGGTTCGAACCCCTACTATGCCATTTGCAATATATTTTTATCATTTTTATGTTTTTTGTGTAACTAATATACCTAAAGGAGCAAGGTAATACTAAATTAAAATTTCGTACTGTTAGTGCAACAATTCGTCATGGCGCCTTGTTGGACTCAAAATACGAAGCATGGTTAATCTGTTCTCATTTAAAATCAGATTCCAGTTGGCGCTAACATATTTTATTTGGTACAATATGAATTTATGTGATACCGAAGAAAAATCCCTCTTGGCTCCAAAGAAATTCGTACCTGCGTGAACAGAAAAGATAAAATGCTAACATTTCATTTGGGCCTAAGGCGGAAAGGGGTCAACGAAACCTTGTTTGGGAAAGTGGGCTGAACATTTTTAGCCATGATGAGGAGATCTTTACCGAAATATCGCATAGTGAATTAACGCATCGTTGACACTCAGATTAAATTCTATCGGTCCCGTTGAAATGTCAATTACTCGACCACTGTTTTGAGAGACCAACCTTTTAAATATCTGTGCAGTAATATCAAAATAGCAAAAGTTCAAACAGCAAATTTTCCTCATAATGCAGCTAGGAATCTAACCAATTTAATTTTGTTTCACGGAGCTCCGTAGCAATAAAACCATAGGTATACCCAACACCAAAGGTTGCACAGTAACCAGTAACAATTATAGTTTCCTTTTCAGATGATGCCACCCATTGGCTGCAATTCTTGGAAAACTCTCGATGAGAGTGTTTCAATAATTAATTACCGCAGCTAATGACAAACATGCATTTTCTTGCAATTTTCATTTCATACAGTCTAATTCGAGTAGAGGGATATATTGACTGTAATTAGTGTAAATGGATTGCATAATAACTGAATTTATATGATTAGCATGGGCAGCGGAAGAAAATTAAACCGAAGAATACTGCGATTCAGGACACCAGACGTTAGGACGAGAAGTCGAATGTATAAGAAGATATGTGGCAAGGACAGCTCGTAAATTTTAAACCTTTAACCCTTAAAGCTATGATTCCAACTTTGAAGAACTTTACCGCTCGGGAAAAGATACCAACACCTACCATCCACAAACGACCGAGTTCTCTTAGGTCATCAGATCAACACAACCTGGTTCAGCCCGCATCTAAATGTATTAGTGCCGGTGATGGGGCCTTTGCGGTTGCTGGCCCAAGTCTTTGGAATTCTCTTCCAGTCGACATAAAATATAGTACATCACTTGAATCATTCAAGTCTGGTACTAAAACCTACCTTTTTCGTAAGGCATTTTCTTCAGTGGTCTTTTAATTTTGGTCATAAACTGACATTACCAGGTGCGTGAGCGCGACTGAGTCAGTGAGAATTGCCTCGTTACTCGTCAAGGCACACTCACATACTCGTTTTGGTAAGTTGTATTTATTTATTTATTTTTTTTTTTTTTTTAATTCAATACTCTTTTTCTTTTAGGTTCTGTCGCTTTTATCGCCATGATATAGCCTTGGTTGCTGATGCGGCGTTGGGCACCAATAAATGATAATAGTGATCCATGTATCAATGTATCTGTGAGAGAATATACGTGTTTGTAGATGTATGTATGCAATTATTGTACAGACATTGAGCACCGTGTGTGGATTCTAGGCTTTAAAATTATTATTATTATTAAAACATTTCAGTACCATTTATAGTATCCAAGCGAGTGATTTGTAGTGACCCCTTTGCTGTCTATACAGGCAGCCGAGACTCAGAACACATGAAGATCTTATCATTTCACTTCCACTTCCGCCCTCTCTTCGCACTTACAGTCCCTCAGTTTCCTGGAATATATACATTATATGCAAACACGCGAAAACATTTATCAACAGTATTGTGATCTTAATAAGTAACGTGTGTGTGGTATGTTTGTCTTGGTCCACGAGTTTCTTGTTGACGGAACCCAGATGATGGTGAGATAAAGGGATGTAACATGATGGCGGTTCTGTTCATATTTACATTTTCATGGATACTGGTTTCAATCGGTCCGTGAAATAGACCAGTCACTTCTTAAGGCATTGAAAGCATAATTAGTCTGTCAAACACATACACGTACTCAATTTACTTTTTGGACATTTCAATGACATCTGCCACGGGACGACCAGACCGTTGATCATCAACAACATTTCTTTCTCGTTCTCTATCGCCTTTGCCATATGATGAAAAGAGTTGACAAACGTCGTTCGACTACAGAAAAGAAAGGGACTTATCTTCATTGCTCAGAGGAACGGTAAGAGCGTCGCTTGAGTGCAACAAGGCGCCATCTACAATGCTATTCTGCATTGCAGACGGCGCCTTTCTGCACTAAGGAACGGTATATTGTGGACTCCAACTTCCATGCCTAAACTATTGGTACGTGTTGATGCTATTACATTCAACACGATTATGACATCGTGTAGCTTCTGGGATCGATGAATAAAAGATTACCCACTTTAGTCTGTGGATTTTTTTTTAGTACTGACGATTCGATTTAACACTGGAGGTGATGGCGTGTCGCATCCCAAAATACTATTGTGATAGATCCCACTCTCAAGAGAGAAATAAAACAGGACCCCCAACAATGTGTAGGTATGAGAGTGCGTAAGTACTTTGAAATGAAAGTTTTTGATTTTTAAATATCCTGTAATGAATGAATGTTGAAAGTAATGGACTAAGAGGTTCAGAACGAAACAAAAACTGAATAGGAACTTGTCTAAACCAGTTGGTGTGCCTATGTTCTGGAGTAACGGTATTCTGTTAATGGCCATTATAATTATTTCAGGGTACGTTTCTCTACATGAATTATGTAGTCTTTTCAATCTCAATTCATGCGCGTGGTCATCAGGAGCCAATACTATAAGACTTTTGCAATTGTATTTTCTAGAATTGTATTTTCTACATATTAACATCACTGACTATAACGAATCATTAGTATTTTAAAAGATATGGCAATTTGCCAACTGGCAAATTGCCACACCTTTGAAACTACTGATGGTTCATTTCAACCCATTTAAAGTCATAAGTAGAAAATACAATTCTAGAAAATACAATTGTAAAAGTTTTATAGTATTGGCCCCAGTTCTTAATTTGTGCCGTGTCTCCAGTGCGTGTTCGTTTAGATGTGAAAGTGATGAGTAATTACAGAAATTAAAACCTAACCAGTCATCGTACCTTGAAGTAACGCTCGATTTCTTTTGGTAAAGCAAAATGATCTTGCTTCTGACCTGTTTATCAAATTAAGAGTTACGGGTAATTCCGAACGCATTTCGCTCAATGTACAGTATCATTGTGATAACAATAAGCCGACAAAGAATTTCAATCGGATCGCGACTGGGTCGAAATTCTCTGCCCGCTTTCTTCCGCAAAACACGGTAGAATCAGACCTCTCGAAAATGGAACATTAAACTCAGATGCTATTTTCGATTGTTTTTCATGATGTGGTCTTCATTTCGCAGTATTTTATTTACCAACTTGTGCAACTGAGTCACGATCGGATCTCGATCTGCTCGGGAAAAAGATCGCATTTTGAGATGGCTGTACATTATATTGTCAAATATTTCCATTGGGAATCATACCATAAAACTAATAAAGATACTTAATATTCAAGCGAATGTCACATGAAATTATGAACAACAATTAACGCATCTGTTGCTGTGTGGCGTATAGTATTTTTTTTTTTTGTTTTTTTTTTTTTCCAATTGTTTATTTGGTGATATTTTGCAGAGGCCACGATTTTACAATCCTCCTTACAATCTCACGTGGCTAGGAGATGCAAGAGGGCATACAAAATATTACATATTATGTTATCAAATCTGTCACAGCGAGATACTCTAACAATTGGAAAAATGTGTATGTATGTGTAAGTATGTACAATAGGGTGTATGCGGGGGGGGGGGTGCGTGTGTGTGTGTGGGCTTAATGGGTTAGATTGAGACTGCTTCTATGAAAAAGACGATAGAAGGGGTAATTTGAGATGACTTTAGGCAAAACGGCGGTATCGAAAATCAAGGAGACCCGTGATACGAAATCAACAGTACCAGCTTGGCCTGAAATTAGCCCACTTCATGACTCCATCGACCTGGGGCACTTCGTACTAGAAAACTCTTACGAGTGAACAGAAGCGACTAAGTCCCAGCTAGACGACAAGAAACTCCCGATAAGTTACTGGAAGCGGCATTAGACGGGCCGAATGAGGCTCATGTGAAAAAGGCCGAAACCAGTCGAGCCTCTATGAGACAAGTTGGGATGAAGGCCGAGCAAAGTGAGGTCGTGAAAAGAGCCTATTTGTGAAAAAGTTGTACAGGTGCGATTGTCCAGCAGCACATATGAGACGGGGAAGAGAGTCGCGAATAAATGTAGTCAAAACTTGAGGTCAGAGGAGTGCCAGAATTAGGAGGGAGCTGGCTTTAACTCGTGAGGACATTGTGTGGTGAGCAGGTACTGAGAATGGTACTCGCTCAAGTGAAGACTAACATAGGTTGGTGTTGTACGTACAGTATATCGCGACCTTGGGGGTTCCATTCGAGAGACAGTGACCCTGTTCGAGATATTTGGGAGTCCATCGTTTCCAAAGAGAATTTCGATCGTCCGGTGGCCGAGATTTATCTGGGGTGACTAACAGATTGTGATTTATGTAGTGGCGAAGAGACTAGCTGTGACCCCTATCAGCTTGTGAATGTTGAAGCCGTTGAATGGTTCAGTGGTAGCATATTGCAAAATTTATTTGTTTCTATGCATCGGGGCATGTCCGAAGTTTGGGTTCATCATTTAGCGAGTACAAAGGTATATTGCAGGGACATGTGGCAGTGGTACACGGGAAGAGAACTGTGTTTGTGGGACACTGTGGAATAAGGTTTACCCGGCAAGGTTTGCAATTATAACTTCCTTCTAAAGCACGTGAGGCCGACCTCACACTAGTGTTTGAGCAACGGAACCCAGACTCGCGGAAACGAGCTAAATTTGGAAAAACTGATCAAAGTAGTAAAGGCTGCTGTTTCGTGAGTGGGGTGGGGCGAAATATTTCAAAAGAAAAGACTGACTATTGTGGATAATGTCTTTATCGTCTCTTAAAGATGTATATATTTGGGCAAAAATATAGAGCCTTCAACACGCCCAAAAAGAGACCCAGAAATGAGTTGTAAGTGCTATTCCAATAAACAACAGGGTTATAGTTCGTCGATAGGAAGAATTTTATAGTCCAACGAGGTATGTGGAGACGCAATAAGAGATAGGATAGCTCCAAAAATGTTGTTGGCAAATTGTCGTTTGAAAACCTTGAGTAGAATACAAATTGGCGAGATGACATTTAGTTTGAATACTGCGCTCCAATTGAGGGGGGGGGGGGGGTAGAATTCCCCCATGCATGGGTCTCAATGTGAAGTACGATTGAAATTTGATGGGACCTGAATTGAGGCGACAGCATATTTAATCTGTGATTGGAAAGTGGATATAAGATAGAATTGAACTTTGATGTTTACCGAGAAAAAAATCAATGTGGGTCTGAGAGACAGTAAGCGCAAATGTCATGGAAGCAATACTTTAGAACAACCACGGACTGGAAGTGGATTAAAGGACGCCAAGCGAATCAAGAAGACGCCAACATTTACGATAGATTTCGAGGGCTTTCCAAAATCATGTGTGGATAGGTTTTGTAATTCTGAGTAGAATACCGATACCTTTTAATACATAAAATAATTAACCATTTAGAAGACGAATCACCCGAATCACCCCAATGACAGAGGTTGTTCCAGTCTGTTGGTGCATTTCAACTTGGTTTCAGACGAGAGTTTCCATGCGTTGGCGGAGCGCTTCATAGAACACCCCGCCCCCAGTGAAACTTGAAACGCAACTTGTGACAAAAAACTGCTCCAGAAACACACAAATACCTAATTCTTTTATTACATAATATCGTCGCCTGAGCGATAGAATGTTCTATGTTCCCTGTGGGACATAGAACAATCTAACACTGAGGGTGATAGAATGTTCTATGTCCCCTATGGGACATAGAACATTCTATCACTCAGGCGCTGATATAACAAAATTTGTGTATTTCTGAACAATCACATTGTATCAAATTGGGGCGTTTATCGTAGAGATTTCGATCTGGCCGTGGCATACTTACACCGGGGGGGGGGGGGGTGCTGGCTGGGCGGGGGGCGGGGCGGGGAACTTTGTTTCATAAATTTGAAAAATGCAAACTCAAGTCCGAATCAAGAAAAACAAACGGAAATAGAATTTGAGATTCAATGTTTTTCCATTTCTTTTTTTGATACGTGTCACGTGTGTTGTGGGCAGGTTAGCGGGCAGACAATTTCAAAGATTTCAACGATTGCAATTCTCCGTCCACTTTTGTAAATAAAGTACCTTACAACATACTCCGTATCTGCCTCTGTGAGGTGAAAAGATAGAAGGGATGTTACTAGAAATTCACAAGGTTAATTCACTAAGTAAACCTTTCTCTCTTGTATCCCACATTACATGGTAAACATGTTTATCTGACAGGCAAGTGAAGCCCGTATAATAATTCCATATTTTTCAGGACGAATTTATTCTCGTCGTCAAAGCCCTAGTAGTATCTGCCCTTCTCACAAGGTGCGGATAATTACGTGTAGATTGAGAAGCAGTTTGTGAAGCACAACAGCGTGGGTTGGTGACATTCAGGAGTGCGCGTATTAAACGTCTGTCAAATAAATGATCGCCAGACGTAGTCTGAGAATAAAATACTATCTAACATTACTTGGCGATTAGATTACTGCTGAAAACCGTGGGTGTAACTTCCACATGTATTTTTTCAAAAACAATATTTATCACATAATCGCCATTATATAGCTACTTGTATTTAGGGAAAATATCGTCCTCAACACACTGCAAAAAATATAGGTTCTCTTTAGAACCGAAACTGGTTCTAATCTTGTCCCTGAGATGGAACCAGTTCTGTTTAAACAGTATTTATTTCAAATCAAATACATTTATAAAGATTAACATTAAATAGTAACAGAATTAAACATAAATTGAGGGGGTTTCAGCCGTAAGTTTAGAGCTTATACGAGGTTGTCTCAAATCATTATTAAGAAAAGGAGATATGAACAACTGGCATATCGAACCAGTTTGGGTTCTGTGTATAGAACCAATATACCAGGTATTTATATTCGCTTTGTTTCAAAATGTTTGGCGACTGCGTTGAATAAGCTCCAAGTTTACTGCTGAATCTACTTCAGTTCATGTATTATTCTGTTAAAATTGAATGCTAATCTTGGTAAACTTATTTGATTTGAAATAAATACTGTTTAAACTAAACTGGTTCCATCTCAGGGACAAGATTAGAACCAGTTTTGGTTCTAAACAGAACCTATATTTTTTGCAGTGCACATCCAATACGGGAATGAAGTCAAACGTCACCTTTGACTTCGTAACATTATGTGTGAGTTGGTCTCGGAGTAGAATTGTATTAATCTTCTCTTATTTTTCATTAACTATCTACCTAATTCAAATGCAAGACGACATTTGCAGAAAACATTTCCTGAATAACTAAATATTTTAATTTTTGGTCTCGAAAACTTGCTCGTCCCAATAAGGGTCTAAAGGCCATATTTTTGAGGCCAAAAATTAAAAAAAAAAAAAACATAAAAAATTTGGCTGGCGATTTTTGTGAACAAGGCTGACGAGATTTAGCAGTTACGTTAGGTAAAGCTTTAACCCTTTACCTAACATGAAAAGCAGACGACACTTGTAAACAAAATTCTTGAATAACTATTTTTTTTAATTTTTTGTCTCAAAAACATAGGTTATGACCCCTCATTGGAACGAGCTCGACGAGCTCGTTACAATGAGGGGTCATAACCTATGTTTTTGAGACAAAAAATTAAAACAATAATGAAAATTAATTGGTGAATTTTGTGAATATCGCTAGCCAGTTTTAGCCGTTACTTTAGGTATTTATTTATTTATTGATGTTTAAGGTCACATATTTATGCACAATGTCTAATCATGACCGTGACAGTTTTACGGGTGGAGGAAGCCGGAGTACCCGGAGAGAACCACCGAGCAACGACGAGCAGCTGCCAGCTCCCCAACATCGTTACTTTAGGTAAAAGTTTAAATTACACATTATGTGATAAAACGAATCTCAAATTCCTCACGATTTGACATGGAATGTCTGAATCTCGTTCGGTAAACCTCGGTAAACCTCGGCTCATATCGATTTTAGTAAACTCGGTACGAAAATTTCATCTGAAACCGCAACTCATTAGAGATCCTCTATTTAAGGAACGTCGTAGTTAACTGTCTTCATGATCGAAGATTACTCTGAAGAAAAATGTCCTCGTTACTCTTATGGCGCGTTAGTCGGACCAAGAGACTCCGATCGATAGCCTCCACTACTGTACACACGTGACAACCGTTACTTATTCTCAGTACCTTATTCGACATTCGTTATCATATTGAACTATTCTACTCCTTTAGTAAGAGCGAGATTTTTGAGTTATCTCCCGTTATTTCTCACGCACGAACGCGCACGTGGTCTTATTTCACATGTAATTGTCTCGGAGGAGAGGAATTATTTGTCGCAAGGTCGTAAATAGAGAAGAAAGACCACCTTTCAAAGTTAAATGGAACCATTAAAACAATAACATATCCAAAATATGTTTATAGAACAAAGAAAATTAATTTTTGCTGTCATCAAATCTATGTCCCTCCAAATTTTCTCATATGGATTAAGGTACATGTTTAAGAATTTGAAGCTACCCCCCCCCCCCCCCCCCACCCTCAGTCCTTTCTAACAAATTAATAAGATGATTTACTGGGATAAAAAGTGAAAATTTTAAACAAGAATGGAACCATTAAAAACTAATTTTAACAAAACGTATTTGATACCATTTTAAAAAGTATGTTATAAAATATTTGATCACATGTCCGTCCATTATGTAAAAAAATGAAATTTGTGGCAAATGAACGTTTTTCATTTTTCTCAAATAGATCGCTATAGTAATTTAGATTCTCATCTTTACCACTGTTTACACGCATGCGCATTCAGGAGGGTAAAACTTGTTCAATGTGATAACGAATGTCGAATAAGGAACTGGGAATAAGCAACGGTTGTCACGTACTCCTCTACTGTCGTAATTGTAACAGGACCACGACTGGTCACCTGTATTTACAGGTTCTTTAATCCCATTACCATGGGTGCAAAAACAACAATACTTAAATATCTTTGAATGTTGTTTATTTCAGGCAAAATGGTGATGAAGAAGGGTGAAGTATGATGGGCGGCTGTGCTGAAATCCCTGAATTCCCTCAAAAGTTTGCAACAAAGATTTGCAAGGAAGAAAACTGACAAGCGTTCCTCGAGGTTGGTGATGTGTCTCACTTGTTTGAGAATATGTGAATTCTGTCGAGCAAGGGAACTTTACGGCTTATATAGGGACAGTGTAGGCCACCAACTTTGAGTTCAACTGCAAACAACCTGTGCTCCCCCAATGTCAGCCCAAAATGCTGAAACTGTTGACAAGAAAATAAACATTATTGTGAGATTCACTTCATATAACATTAAAAGCAAAATATTCTGGTCGAAAAAGAAACTAAAAAATTCTGGAAGTGGTATATTTATCACAGAATCCCTGACTGCTTTCAGGCAAAGTATAATAACTGAACTCAGTAAACTGAAACAAAATAAGAAAATATTTTCATTCTGGACGAATGATGGGAGAATCTTTGCCAAAAAGTCATTCTCAGGCCCTAAAATACTGTTAAAAAGCAAGGATGATCTAACGTCACTTATTGATCAATGAAACATGATGTTTGAAATATTATTTATCTTTAAACATAACTCAGAAGTCATGTGTATTCCCTGGGGTACAACTTTGTAGATTACACACTAGTCATAAAAGATAAGTATGAACATGTCTTGCTGTGACTTGCTGAAAGTGATCCTACAGAACTCTCAGTTTGCCACAGTAATACATGGATATGCCATCCTCGTTAACAACAACTGTGTCCCAATCATTGTGAAAATGGTAGGAAAATTGGCAGTAATATAAAAAGAATTGTTAGCTCAAGAGAGCTAATTTATTTATGAAAGTCAACTGAGCTGAGAAATCAGAAACCTGATGCTTCACCCCTTCATACTTAATACGTAGTAGTTCGAGTGTGTGTTCTTGTGACTTACTTGCAATGTCTTTGTCATTTTTTTTTTGGGGGGGGGGGGGGGCACAAAAGAAGAACTCTCACTCAGAGAAGTTTGAGGTCTATACCTGACTCTATAATGAACATCTAAGCCCCCCCCCCCCCCCCCAGCCCCCGTCCAGCACACACACACGGATGTATCAAGTGTGAAGACAATTCTCAATCTATTTCCTTTGTGTGTTGGTGCTGTGCCTTGGTAAATACTCATTTTATACCCAGGTAAAAACCAAGGAACAGCCCGAATACTCAAATGAAAACTAATGTTTATGTCGCCAAAATTATGTACTACTCAACAAGAAACATTGGATGGGAAAATTATACATAATATTAACACTTTGTGCCAAAATTGAGGACAAGTTTTCCCTCTCATCACTTCTTAGACGAAATAAAAATCACTCTTCTCGAAATCCCAGCCCTACCAGGCTACCCTCAGCCCTCGAAATAAATCGCATCAGTCAGCACTGCTACAGACAGTAACCCAGTAAGAATGTTGTAGATTACAGATTAGTCATAAAAGAAAAGCATGATCATGTTTTGCTGTGACTTGCTGGAAGTGATCTTACAGTAACTCTCAGTTTGCCATAGTAATGGATGGATATGCCTACCATGTCCACAATAACCGTGTCCCACGCAACAACAGTTGTGAAAATGGTAGGAAAATTGGCAGTAAATTAAAATGAATTGCTAGCTCAAGTGAGCTAATTTACTCATCAACAAGTCAAATGTGACTAGAAATTTAATGCTTCACCATTTCATACGTAGCAGTTTGAGTTAAAGTGTTTTTGACTTACTTGCAATGTTCATGATATTCAGAGGATGTGTATGTGTGGAGAGGGTCAGGGAGAACCACAACAGAAGAATCCCCCACCTAGAGAAGTTTAGGCTGCCACCTGACTCTACCGTGAACATCTACGTGCCACCACCTCGCTCTCTCCACGCCCCCCCCCCCCCCCCCCGTGCACTCGTTCGCATCCAGCGGTATAAAGCGAAAAACGAGTCTCAATCTATTCTCCTTGTGTACTCGTGCTGCGTTTGGGTAAATATTCATTACATACCCAGTCGCAGCTCTAGTACACAAAAGAACAGACGTTCATATCGCCATAATTCTGTACTGCTCGAGGACATACACTGGATATGAGAATTATATGTAATTTTAACATCTCTGATCAAAAATTAGGAGGATGGGTTTTCCCTCCCATTATCTTTTTTTTTTTGGGGGGGGGGGGGCGAAATAAAATAAAAAATCACACTTTTCTCAAAACCCTAGCCTTATCGATATTACCTCAGCCCTCGAAATTAGTCCGAACAGATGGCACTGCTTCAGTCAGTAAACCAGTAAAAACAAATCTCAATCTATTTTTTTTTTTTTATAACCATCTTAGATCCAAAATTAGGAGGTCTAGTTCTGTTTCTTATTACTATTCTCTTTTCTCCTTCAAAATCACCCCCCCCCCCCCCCCCCCCGGGATAAGTCCAGTCTCCGAAATTAGCCACAACAGTTGGCACTGCAGTAGTAAACACTGTGGAAAAGTTGTTTCACTTCTTTTATGTTAGAACATTAATGCTGATGAAGTATTTCAGCTATATGATAGTTCATCTAGATGCGTGCAAATGCTAAATAATTTCCCTGTTAAATGTGATGTCAAATAAAGCAAAAATCCGATGGAAGTGGGTCACAAACGCACGACTATATCTGGATATGTTTCATTTTGATGAAAGGGTTGTATATACCTCTCTTTCTTGTGGCTTTCTGGCGTTTCCATCAGAATGAAACATGTATCACTACAGGCGTGTTACGTCAGCTCAGGTTGTACATAATGTATATATGTTACTGGCATCAGGTAGTTGTTTCTTATTGTTTTAATTTTCTTTAAGACTACGGATCACACAGTCACTCCTATCAGGCACTGAACTGAACTAATATCCATTGATGCACAATATCTTCCCTGAATTCAATATAGGTAAAGCATGCGATTTAATTTCCTTTCTCTTTGATTACTGTCTTAAGTGAAAGATTATCCGAGTGAATGAAGATGTCAATATCTCATAGTGTCGCCCAGTCTTCCTATGTCATCAACTTCCATGACATAATTATGTTGTGTAGTACATTAAAACACATGGGGGACTGCAAGATTCAGCAGAAAATCCATGGTCCGTTGATTTTACTAGAAAACACGCCACCAACTCTCATGATATAATTATGTTGTGTAGTCTAGTCAACACACGAGAATTGCAAGATTCAACAGAAAATTCATGACCTGTTGATTTTAGTAGAAAAAACACCAGGTAATAAAGCTTTAAACTGGGACTACTGACACAATTCACTTCATCTGTTTGTGGACGACCTGTCTCGATCGTCTGTTACAATTAACTGATTAGGGCACACAAAATAAATTAATTGGTTCTCAGGCCATTTTTGTTCTAATCACTGAGTGAGGGAGGATATTATTTTAATTTTTTATTTTTTTCCCGCGAAAAGGTGAGCATATATTGAGAGGCTTTTTATTGTCTTTGTAAATACAGAAATCTAGAAAGTGTATATATACATTGAGAGGCTTTTTACTGTCTTTATACACACAGAAATCTAGAAAGTATATATATATATGTTCCTCCAATAACAAAATGTCAGTACTCCAATTCATAGGCTTCTCATGCTTTTTATACTTTTCTCATTATATTTAAGGTAAAAAATATTGATGTTTGCAAAAATATTTGGCTTGTTACAACTTATGGGAGAGTGCCTCCACTCTCCCGTAGATTGTGACAGGTCAAATATATTGCAAACACAAAAAATAAACATCCATCAATGGACAAACATAAAAACCTTGAGTCTCCTCAATTTTTCCTAATATGGGTGGACAACGAAAGACAGTTACGGCGCACACAACTTAAGCTTACTCATCACTTTATAAGTGGGTGGGATATGTCGACGGCAGACTGATGTGGTGTCTGCTGTCGGGTTGTACGTTCGACCGAGCCGCGATAGCGGCTCGGTTGAACGTACATGTACTCGACGGCTGGCATCGCACCATGTTGCCGTTTGGAACACCACAAAATATATCTTTTTCTTTATATACATATATATATATATATATATATATATATATATATATATATATATATATATATATATATATATATATATATATATATATATATATATATATATATATGTGTATATATATATATATATGTATATATATTTCTTTGTAATTTATAAATAGGAAGCCTTCTGCACTCGGTGAAACGGTTATCTGTGTTTGTTTTTTCACTCACATGATGAGCTGGTTGGGAGAAATCCAGGACCGTATCCGTCTTTTTTGTTACAGGACTTGGTAGTATAGTATTGAAAACTGGACTTGAATACTAGCGCAAGATCTTCGCTTAACCCGACCATTCACTTCGAGCTTTCTTTTTTCAGGTGAACATTACCATGTTTAAACACATGTTGCATTTACTATATTTTTTTGTTCATTTTATCTTCTTTTCCTGCTCCAGTGATGATGCCAACCCGTGTGCCCCATGCACTAAACCTGTGGAAAAACGAATGTTTGCCACTCCCACTGATACAAAAAATCCTTCACAAACTAAAGTGAGAATTAAATATAGCGATTGACGCAATGCAACACAGACACTCAGTGGGAATTTTCTATAATATTCTTAACAGAAACTCAGGTCAGTCAGGTGTGTGCTTTCGGCCGTATACAGGTACAGTCCATCTCAGATGTTTATCATTCAAAATACCTCATTGCTCCTCTATAATTACTACTGTTATTATGATAATACTCTTACTCTGTGGTGATATTCACCTGAATCCCGGCCCAGTTCGACCAGCATCAGGCAGTGAAAATTCAAACACAATCTCTATCTTAAACTACAATATCCGTAGCATCCGCCACAAACTGTCAAAAATAGCAGAAGACGTGGACGACTTTGATATTATCTGTTTTACGGAAACACATTTGGATGACAATGTGAATATAAATGATATATTAATTCCAAACTATTCTGTACCTATTGTACACAATCGTAATCAGTTTGGCGGTGGTGTAGCGGTATATTTTGCGGATCACATCATCTTTAAACAAATAACACACTTGTCATTTGATGACGATATTCTTTGGTTCGAAATTGGTAACAAAGAAAAATTTATTCTCTGCGTTACATACAGATCTGAACGAGAATCGAGCGTAAACTACTGGACAGAACTAGAAGATAGAATTGAAAAGGCTTTAGAAATAAATCCAGCAGTGGTATTAACTGGTGACATAAATTCCAACCTTTTTGATGAGCATAGTAGATTGAATCAATTATTAACCCAATTCAACCTAACAAATGTCGTATCTGAGCCTACACGAATTGGTAGAACGTCTCGAACACTGCTAGACCCATTCATTATTAGCGATGTTGTTACGGTTGCCCAGTCTGGCACACTTGAATTGGGTTTTTCCGACCATCTTGCGGTATTCGCGCATGTAGTTTGTTCTCACCCAACTCAACCCCTCACCTGTCGCGAAGTCTGGAATTACAAAAAAGCAGATTTTGAACAAATGAACAATCTAATTGATGAAACCGACTGGGAGAACTTAATCTGCAAGGAAGAAGACATGGATGTTGCTGTTTCAGCGTTTATGTCTTCTTTCTTGAAGATTGCGGAAAAATGCATTCCACACCATATAGTTACAATAAGAAAATCCGACAAGCCATGGTTTGACAGCACAATCAGACGTGCTCTCCGCCTACGCGATCGATTACGTAAGTCGGCTCTAAAAACAAACAATCCTAACACATGGGCAAAATATAAAGTAGCTAGGAATAAAGTTAATAACATGAAGAAATTTGCTAAAGAACAATACTTCGAAAAAATTGATGATCTGATATCTGAAAATCATGATCAACGTCAATTCTGGCATGTTATTAAAATGTTTCAGGACAATTTTGCGTCTGAACCAGGTATACCAGCCCTTAGAAAGACCGTGGGTGCCTATTCTGATATCTTAGAAACCGATATTGGGAAAGCTGAACTCCTGAATGAAACATTTATCAAGACTAGCTTGTTGGACTCTAAGGGCAAACAATTCCCACCCTTCAAACACAGATCAATTAAATCAATAGCTGACGTCACTTTTACGCAGGAAGACATTGTCAAAATAATCAAAACTCTCAAAACCAGCAAAAGTAGTGGTCATGACGGCATCGGACATAGAATGCTGAAGGAAACGAAATCTAGCGTTAGCAGACCCCTATTTCTGTTATTTAGAAAATCATTGGACTTGGCTGTTTTTCCATCAGAGTGGAAACACGCTGATGTAATTCCACTGTATAAAAAGGGAGACCGCCAAGACCCTCATAATTATCGACCCATCTCTTTACTATGTTGCATAGGAAAAATCATGGAGCGAGTGGTGTTCAAAGACGTTTACAATCATTTTAATGAGAACAATCTATTTTACCATTTACAATCTGGCTTTCTTCCAAATAACAGTACTGTATTCCAGCTGTTGGAAGTCTACCACCGCCTTTGCGAAGCTGTAGACAGAAGTATGCATACGTGCGGCGTCTTCTGCGATATATCGAAGGCGTTTGACAGAGTGTGGCATCAAGGGCTTATTTTTAAACTAAGGGTATATGGAGTTTCGGGAAGTTTACTTAAATGGTTTCATAGCTACATATCATCTAGAAAACAAAGAGTTAAAATTAACAGCTCTTATTCCAATTATGAAGAAGTCACAGCAGGAGTACCACAGGGATCAGTTCTTGGGCCTTTCCTCTTCTTAGTATACATAAATGACATTGTTGACGAAATAGACTCAATCACTCGCCTTTTTGCGGATGACACGTGCTTGACTGAATCATCCAGTAATCCTAGTAATATTGAGTTGAAAATGAACTCTGAGTTAAAAAAGATAAATGATTGGGCCGAAACTTGGTTAGTCTCATTCAACGCGAAAAAGACTAAAGCTGTCCTGTTCACTCTAAGCAAGACAATTTCGTCACTAGAAATTACATTTAATAATGAAGAAATTGAATTCTGTAAACACCACAGCCATTTAGGCCTAACATTGCAAGCAAACCTGTCGTGGTCAGAACATATTGACAGTATTTGTAAAAAAGCTTACGCGAGGCTATCCCAGTTAAGAAAATTGAAATATGTTTTTAATAGGAAAATCCTTGAAAAACTGTATCTTGCTTTTATCTTACCAATTTTAGAATATGGAAATTCAGTATGGAGCTGCGCTCCCGAGTACCAACTCAAACGAGTGGACGATGTTCACTGTGACGCTGCCCGAATAATCACAGGACTTACAAGGTCTGTTTCAAAAGAACGACTTCTGCTGGAAGTAGGTTGGAACAGTTTGGAAAGTAGGCGTCATGTTCAGAAAATGTGTACTTTTTATAAAATTGTTAATCGAACAGCCCCGAATTTTCTACATCACCTACTACCACAACGTGTCTCCGACAGATCTCATTATAGTCTACGCGATGCATCAAATTTTGTCCCTTATCATTGTCGAACGGAACTATTCAAGCGATCTTTTTTCCCTTCCTGTACTGAAATTTGGAATAATCTGCCCGATGCCATTCGCAATAGCACTTCACTAATCGAATTCAAAAGATTGATCTCACCAGCCAATTTCAAACCACCTTCTCATTTTGCGACAGGAACTCGTAAATATAACATCATCCACGCGAGGCTACGGACTGGTTGTAGTGACCTTAATGGTGATAAATATAATAATTACATTGGTACTTCCCCAATCTGTTCTTGTGGCAGAGGCGTTGAGGATGCAGAACATTACTTTCTGCACTGCACCAACTATGACGACATTCGTCAAACCCTATTTGACGAATTGAGACGAGTAACAAGTGACAGGGCTACAATAGATTTGTTACTTTATGGGAGCCCATCATTGTCATTCAACAGTAATGCATGTATTTTCCTGTCTGTTCAAAAATTTACTCGGGACTCACTCCGGTTTAACCCAGACCACGGCGCATAGATGCAACCATGTAGGATATGACAGTAATAACGTTCAATACGGGTCAGGTGGCACAACATACATGACGTACCGACTGGTTTTATACATGTAGTTGATACTGTTTCTTGCGGCACTGCATCAGCCAGAGACACCGGAAGCAGGGTGTGTGAAGGGAGGGCATCATCACTATATGTATATAGTGTAGTATGGAGCAGGTTTGTTTCTTTCTTTCTGTTTTCCTTATGTTTTTCCTTTTTATTGGTAACTTTTTCACTATCTAATTAAGTCTTTCTTTTTATCTATCCTAATTTGTTTTTCATAATTTTGTTCTGCCATTGTATTTCTGTTATTCTATGTACAGGAGCGGAGAGTTTTCTAAGTGACTAGCACTTGTTCTCTAATCCTGATTTGCATTTATTAATGGCAAATAAAAATATGTTTAATCTAAACCTGTGCTCCACGCACGGACTACGTTTGAAGCAGAACTCAAAGCTGCAGATTTACAAACAGCCAAACGTTTACACAAGGGTGGACAAATATTGCCTAAAATAGGAAATTGCAGGGGGCATTTGATATTAAATTAAATATTAAATGTTATTTAAAACTTTACAAGAGAATTTGGGAGCTAAATTTAGATCTAGAATAAAAACAGGGGAATCCCCGCACAGCATCCTATCACTCTCCCCCCTCCTCAGACTAAATTTACAGGATTTTTTTTTTTTACAATTTATTTCTTGAAAATCCCGTATCCTGTTAATGTCGCTAGCTTCCAATTCTCTTTCTCTACACACACAAAACGTTTACCGTCACATTTTATCTCACAGTCTCTAGGTACACAGTCTGTGGCACTTTCTTTCTAAAATATTTTAAGCTGATTTTGCTATTTCTCTTCTCTCTTCTCTCTTCCTGATCCTTCTTTTTCTCTTTCAATGCAGCTTTTTCACTTGCGGTTCTTTGTCTTGGATCAATAAAAAGTTTATTTTCAAAAGGATTCCCTTGAATGTCTTGTATTAATATAGAAGATGTTCCCCTCTCCATCCCATGGCACTTTTCTAGGTGTCTCCTCAATTCGTTCCTAAATGGATACGATACACTACATCTTCTTTTTAGACATGCATATATCATCGTCATACTACGGTGATATTTTTTCCAATGGTTTCCAAAAGTACTGTAAGCATGGTAAAAGCGTGAAGATCCCTTAATGGAGCACTCCAGAACGGGGCACTGCATCCCCTCCTCTGGCCGAAGTGGACGGTCTAGGAAACCAGGCACTATACTTGCATCCTCCACGATACGAATGTCGTCATCAAGACTTTTCAACTCTTCTTCATTTACTCGTATCTCAAAAGAATCCATTTTTATCTCTGTAAAAAGAAGAAAATTAAGAGATCGAAAGATTAATCTAGAAATACCCATTCATAGGTCACGACTGCAAATGTATAGGGCAAGATTGATATAGGTTCCCCAGAAACCTCCCAGAAATGTCTTAAACTTCTGTCATCTCTACTACAATACTTTGGGCTGCACATCAGTTAGATACTTCGTTTGGGCATAACTGATGAGAAATTGAATAGCTATCTATCTCTAAAAACAAGGGCAATCGTGTTCAAATAAACTTTCTGCATTAACCTTGATATTCTCTGAACCAATGTCTCTCTACAAAGCAACACTCAAAGATTTTTATTTTTTAAAAAATATTATGGGGAATATTTTATTGGGGGTTTTACTGCACGTCCACCTCTGGTTCTTTTATATGCTACAGGTGAGACCGGTGGAGTTACATTAGCCTCAACCCCCAAATCATTATCTAGTGTCACCCCATCAGTTTCATCGTCAGATAAATGTATATCATCAGTTGTTCTATGCCAACTTTCAGTATAAGTTGTAGTATTCCAACTTTGATCACCCCTTGATCCCTGATAGGGCTTTAGATCATCGACATGGATTACTGCATCCCTATCATTAAGATTAAATTTATATGTTAATGGTGTAAGTTTCTTTAAAACCAAAAACGGACCAACCCATCCTTTGGACAACTTCTGGTTTGCCTTTGGGGGATACCATCTCCAAACCAAGTCCCCTTCCTGAAATTCACGAGGTTTTAAACCCTTATCATAATTTTTCTTTTGTCTCTGAGCTGCAATACCTAACTGCTTTTAAGCACATTCGATATTATCTTGTGATGCTCTTCTTACCCATTCTACATATTCAATGGGGCAGAACTGGGACCTGAACTGTGATGATTCTACCATTAAATCAATGGGATATGATATCTCATGACCATACATTAGGAGATTTGGCGTACAATTTGTGCTTTCATGTGTAGTGGCTCTGTAAGCCATCATAATATAGGGAAGATGATCATCCCAATCCTCCCGATTTTCATCAACAAAAGCTGTTAACATTTGTAAAGGTGTTCTGTTAAAACGTTCCACCATACCATCTGGTTGAGGATGGTATGGTGTGGTCTTAGTCTTTTGGATTCCCAATAGTTTGCACAATAAGGCAAATAGTATAGACTCAAATTCTGGACCCTGATCAGTATGAATAAGACCAAATACACCAAATCTCAAAATGAATTCTGTGACTAATCTATCTGCCAGTGTTACTGCAGTGTGATTTGGGACTGCATAGGCCTCTTTCCATTTTGTAAAATAATCTCCTATTACTATTATATATTCATTTCCGTCTGTTGTAATTGGCAGAGGGCCTAAGATGTCTATAGCTATTCTATCTAGAGGAGCCCCAACCTTTTCCTGTTTTAGGGCAGATTTGCCTTTGCCAGGTCCAGGTTTGCACTGTGCACATATGTCACATTCTTGACACCATCTCGGAATATCTGATGTCATACCTGGCCAAAAGCGTCTTTTTACGGATACTAATGTTCTTTCTCGTCCTAAATGTCCTGATATTCTGTTTTTATGCAAATTGTAAAAAATTTGTTCTTCAAATTTTTTTAGGGGCAATTAATTTATAACTATTATTTTCTAATTCATCCACCAAACAAAGGGTTCCACTTACAATTTTCAATAACTGCCATCTCGCCCATAAAGATTTTGAACCAGGCAACAAATGAACTATGTCATCATGTGTGGGTTTGTCAGGTGAAGACTTCAGAAAGTTCAAAATTGGACTTATTATTGGATTTTCTTTTTCCCAAATTCAATTTCGTTTCTTGTCCAAGTTTCGATCCAGTTACTGAAATCTTCTGAAATGTTTTCATTGGATGAAACTGGGGCAAATGTAGATTCTTTAACATCTTTTCTTTTTGTTAATTTATTGCACTTGGAAGGGCAGTCAAACCTTTTGCAATATCTGTAAGGTATACGGGACAAACCATCGGCATTTTTATGCTGATACCCTTTTCTATGCTGGATTTCGAAATCAAATGTATTTAAACTAGTTACCCACCTAGCTACCATACCATCTGCTTCCTTGAGGCGCTATAGCCAAACTAAAGAAGCATGGTCTTTTCTTATGAGGAATTTCCTACCTCACAACTAATGTTTGAAATGTCTGACAAAATATATAAGGACATATAATTCCCTATATATGGTACAGTAATTCTGTTGGCTTTTGTTTTATGTTTTACTTCCATATGCAATTACTTTTTCTATGCCATTTTGTTTCTGTGAAAGAACAGCTCCAATTCCACCCAAACTTGCATCAGTATCCAAAATAAATTGACCATCAATTTGTGGGTAAGAAAGAACAGGTGCTGAGATCAATGCCTCTTTAATTGTATTGAAGGCAATTTCACATTCTTGACTCCAACAAAATTTGCCCTTTTTATGAGTGAGTTGGGCTAATGGTCCAGCTAAACTGGAAAAGTTAGAAATAAATCTTCTATAATACCCAGCAAACCCCAGAAAGCTTCGTATTTCAGTTTTACTGGTTCGGCTTGGCCATTCAGTAACAGAACTGATTTTCTTGGGGTCACGCTTAACCCCTTCATTGAAAATAACATGTCCCCAAAATGCAACTTGTTTTTGAAATAAAGAACACCTTTTAGGCTTCAGTTGTAACCCTGTCTTTCTAAGTCTGTTAAATACTTCTCTCAAATTTGTTAAACTTTCGGAAAATGTTTTTCCAAAAAATTATACTATCATCCAAGTAACACAAACATCGCTCCCATTGCATTCCTGAGAGCATAATTTCCATTAGGCGCTCAAAAACGGCAGAAGCATTTGTTATTATGTCTCCCCTTCCCAGAAGGGAGACATATTGTTTTAGTGCATATTCTTCTTCTTCTTCTTCTTCTTCTTCTTCTTCTTCTTCTTCTCATGCAACCTTTGTCCGGCCATAACTTTTTTGTCTTTTGACCTACACCTTAGATACTTGGCATGTGGATGTATCACCATGAACCGGTGTGCAGTGTATCATAGTGACCTTCATGTGACCTTGACATTTGACCTGAAGGTCAGATTTATGTGTTTTTTTAAGGGAAACATCACACAAACTTTGTCCGGGCCATAACTTTTTTGTCTTTTGACCTACACCTTAGATACTTGGCATGTGGATGTATCACCATGAACCGGTGTGCAGTGTACCATAGTGACCTTCATGTGACCTTGACCGTTGACCTGAAGGTAAGATTTATGCGTTTTTTTTAAGATAAACTGTCTGGATCAGAACTTTTGTGTGTTTCGAGTCAGGCTTTAGATATTTGGCATGTGGATGTATCACCATGAGCCGGTGTGTAGCGTACCATTGTGACCTTTGTGTGACCTTGACCTTTGATCTGAAGGTCAGATTTGTGTTTTTTTCAAGGAAACTTTGTCCGGACCAAAACTTGTTTGTCTTTTGAGCCAGGCCTTAGATATTTGGTACATGGATGTATCACCATGAGCCAGTGTGTCGCATGCCATTGTGACCTTCATGTGACCTTGACCTCAAGATCAAATTTATGTACTTCAAATAGGGAGTAATTGTCCAGACCAGAATTTTTTTTTGTTTTTTGACCTAGGACTTGGTTATTTGACATGTGGATGTGTCACCATGAGACCGCATGTCGTAACCTTCATGTGATCTTGACCTCAAGGTCAAATTTATGTACTTCAAATAGGGAGTAATTGTCCAGACCAGAATTTTTTTGTTTTTTGACCTAGGACTTGGTTATTTGACATGTGGATGTGTCACCATGAGACTGCCTGTTGTCTACCTTGATGACTTTTATGTGACCTTGACCTCTGACCTTAAGGTCAAATTTATGTACTTCAAATAGGGAATAATTATCCAGACTTGAACTTTTTTGTTTTTTGACCTAGGACTTAGATATTTGACATGTGGATGTATCGTAATTAGACCGCATGTCACATTAATCATGACCTTCATGTGACCTTAACCCCAAGGTCAAATTTATGTACTTTAAATAGGGAGTAATTGTCCGGACCAGATTTTTTTTTTTTGGACATGTGGAAGGGGCGCCATGTACGCTACCTTGATGAACTGCATGTGACCTTCACCTCTGACCTCAAGGTCAAATTTATGTACTTCAGATAGGGAATAATTGTCCAGATCAGAACTTTTTTGTTTTTTGACCTAGGACTTAGATGATTGACATGTGGATGTATCACAATGAGACCACATGTCATCATGACCTTCATGTGACCTTGACCTCAAGGTCAAATTTATGTACTTTAAATAGGGAGTAATTGTCCGGACCAGAATTTTTTTTGGCATGTGGATGTGTCACCATGAAACCGCATGTCCACTACCTTGATGAACTGCATGTGACCTTGACCTCTGACCTCAAAAGGAAGGGGAGACATATGTTTTAGTGTGATAAAACACTTTCTAGTTCCAAATGGGAGAACCTTAAACTGGAAAAGCCCCTTGTGTGTAACAAAAGCAGTTTTGGGTCGATCAGACTCTTTGATTTCACATTGCCAATACCCACTAGCCAAATCTAGAGTAGAAAACCAACTTGTCCCACCTAGAGAATCTAAGCATTCGTCTATGCGGGGGAGTGGGTAGGCATCTTTCCTGGTGACCTCATTAACCTTTGTGTAGTCCGCACAGAACCTTATACTTCCACCGGGCTTATTAACTAAAAGAATTGGAGATGACCATGGACTTGAACTTGGTTCAATTATGTCATCTTTTATCATCTTATGAATTTCCTGTTCCACAGTTTTTTTCTTTAAAAGGAGTATCCTTCGAGGGGGTTGTTTAATTGGCTTGCTATCCTCAGTATCAATAACATGTTTTACTAACCCCGTATGTCCCAATTTACCATCAGGTCCCTTAAAAATATCTTGGAACTCTAGTAAAAGAGTCTTAATTTGTTCCAACTCATCCCATGTTAAATCTTCAGAACAGTTATCTATAATAGACTGAAGGTGATCAGGAAAATCATTTCCATTGAGGTCAGTGATATAATCACTGATTATATTATCCTGAGAAAAAGATTGGATTTTTCCTACCAGAGTGCGTTGTGGAAGTCGAATGGGATTCTCTGTAACATTAATAACTGATATATTAATTAATTTGGGATTTTTGGAAACTACAGCTCTTGGGATAAGAAGACCTTTAGATGAAACATGAGTAAAAGACTCAAACAGGCCGCCATTAATCAAATAAGACTTGTCCTTAGTATAAGTACTTATTTTGGGTCTCAGTGTGGGCAGGGATAGTTATGCTCTTATTTACTGCTATGTGTGCATAAGAATCACTAGATTTTTTAAAAAGTTTCACTTTACATGAAGGCATTTTATGTACATAATTACATAAATTGATATCAGCTTTATTGGGTAATAAAAAATCTACACCACGTATACCAGCTAAACCCTGGATATTTGCAACAATTAAATCGTGCTCAAATGAAACACCAGCCATTTTAATACACTTTTACATTCCTCAGGGTAGTGTTATCAAGATTCAGTCTAGAAAACAATTCAAAACTCAAAACACTACAGGACGCGCCAGTATCAATCAGCATTTCTGTCTGCAAATTTTGAAAAAGTGTTTTGACATATAAACAAGACTGGCTGATTTGGGTAATTAATTTTCCATTTTGGGCCGAACTTCCAGCCAGTTCAGCCATATCTAGTTTTTTTGCTGGCCAATAGACTGTTTGTTTGATCTTTTATTTGGACAGTTAATTTTCTTATGTCCTCTTTCTGAGCAAGAAAAACAAACAATGCTTGGACATGATCTTGCTAAATGGTTAGGCCGGTGACAATTCCAACACCTAACTTCTGGCTTTTCATCAGGTATAGAGTCTATATGTGGATTGTTTTGTTCCCTTATTATTTGGGGTTTTAAATAAGTTTTACTTCCAGTGAAGGCTTCATACTCTTCTGCAAGTAATATGGCTGATTCCAGAGAATGTTGATGGTGAAATTCTATATGTTTTTCTAATTCACAATCATCAAACCCATCAATGAATTGGTCAATTACGTATGTGTCTCTGTACCTGGGTGGTAATTCAGGGTAAGTCAAAGATCCTAACCTACGTAGGGCATAACCATCAGCAATGTTTTCAAATTGCTTCCTATGCCTACTCCTAAATTCTGTTCTGTACACCGACGGTAGGTAATAATGGCCGATTCTGGACCACTTTGTACATGTACTGTACACGTACACGTACATGTACGTGTACCGCCATGGGGATTCAGTGTTAAATCGTGTACACGTGTACAAAAATGTCGTTTTTTTCATGGTGGTCCAGAATCGTCCATTGTTTTTGAGGCCCACAGATCGCATTTTTAACGTTCAAATACCCGTTGGCGAACGCGTACATTCGACACGTCGCTCAAAAGTGAAAAAATGTACGAAATTTTAAGAAAATCTAATTTAAAAATTTTCTCTCTAAGTTCCCATCGCGGATTAGACCATAAACCATCGTTGGTGAACGCGAGCAAAAAACGCTTTGCCGGTTCTAGACCAGCATCAAAAAAAACGGTTTGCCGATTCTGGACCACCTATGGACCACCTACGTTCGCCAACGGGTGTTCGAGCGGTTAATGTGCGATCCGATCGGCGAAACCCATTTGCCGATTCTAGACCAGGAAAAATCGATGTCAAAACGTTTTTTCGACGTTCGACAACGGCGAAAAGTGAGCGTAAAGCGCCGTTACTCATCGCGGATTTTTTTAAATTATGTTTCAAGACCGATTTGGGCCTCCGGTACATGGAAACAGGGGGGTTTGCGGGTTCTGGACCACCACGTTCGCGATCGCGTTTGGGACGGTCTAGGGTGCAATTTGATCAGTGAAAACGATTTACCGATTCACCTCGCGAGTTTTGTGAGTCGAATAGTGGTAGAATCGGTTTTGAGGCGAGGAAATAAAAAAGTGATTGATGTATATATAGGAGAGAAAAAAAAATAGTTATTTAAAAAAATAAATATCAAATCGAATAGATAATAAAAAATACGTAAATCATGAACGCTTCCCAGACTATTAGAGCAAGGTTTCTTTTAAAAATGCTGATGAGAGCCTACGCTTTCTGCGTGAACGAACAACTAGGTCGCCTCTTGTTAGAACGCTGCGTCGGATGTCGGGATCCTCTAGACTTCGATCACGAGAATCATTCGTGTCTGACGATGGAAAGGGAAGATATGGTCGGCAAGTATTTCGAACCGGCGTTCGAACGCGTTCGATTCGATGAAGTGATCACGTTTTGGAGGAGATTAGTCTTCTGTAAGGATCGAGACAAGCCCACAGTTTCGGAAGAACTGAAATTGGCGCGTAGAAGTCTGACTTTAGAAGACAAGGGATGCATCATGAAATTATTGCTGAATGAAGCATACGTCTAGGTTTTCTCATTGATATAAATAAGGGAGAATAGAAAATAAAATAAATACACACATAAAATTTTTTATCTAATATTAGAAAGAAAAAACATAAAAATGAGAACCAGAAATAAATTATATCCGACGTTAGATGACGACGAGGATGAGAAGCCGAAGGGCGTTTTGCCAACGGCGCCATCGCTAGAAGAGAAAGAAAGAGGAGAGAGGTATCGCATCAATCAAATCAGTAGAATCCAATTGTATCTGACTCGAGAGAGAGATTCTCGCCGTTCTCTCAAGAAGAAGTATTCGCGTTTCTTGAAATTCGTCAATGCAGTCGACACGACACTCATCACGATTTCCATGGGTTTACACGGGGCCGGCATCAGATTGTCGTCGACTGCAGTCGGCATTCCGATCGTGTTGACAGAAGAAGGAGTGGCTCTCGCCGCCAGATTGTTTAGCACGCTCGGAAACTTTTTGAGTAGGAAATTATATCTGAAAGCTAGGAAACACGAAAAGATTCGCATCTTGGCCGACTCCAAGATCGACACGATATCTGAAATGATGTCGATGGCGTTGAAAGACGGTAGGATATCGGACGGAGAATACTTCACAATATTGAGTGAGAAAACAAAATACGATGCCATGAAAGAAGCCGTGAGAATCAAGACTCGTCAGATCATGAAGGAAGAGATGAAGGATTCTCTCGTGGAAAAGGGGAGGAAAGAGGCTAGGGAGGAATTCAGTAAGATGATAGAACTCAAGAGCAGCGATTGAAAAATTATATATATAATAAGAACAGAATTTTTAAAAAAGAAATATTAAATTTATATATAAAATAAAAACGAAATTAATTTAAATAACTCTCAAAAAATGTATTGCGTAAAGTGTAAGAGAGTTACCGAGACGAGTAATTCTCGAGAAGTACGAACTAAAAATGACAGACAGATGCTTCGTGGAATTTGCGACGTGTGTGGTTCGATCAAGACTCGATTCGTTAAAAAAAAGAACGTGAGCAAAGGTAAAGGCATCGTGAATAAAATGATCAATAATCTACCTCTCGAAATGCATCTGCCGGGCCACAGTTTCACGGGACCCGGAACGAAATGAACAAGAGACTCAGTGACGATCTGACTCCTAAATCTTGGAGCAAACCCATGAATAGGGTGGACGCGGCCGCGTATGATCACGATCTGTGCTACACCGGACATCCCGACACCTAGACTCGCAACGACGTCTGCGATAAAAACATGTTGGCGAAATTGAGAGGTATATCGAATCCGACCAGGAGAGAGAAGATAGAATGTTCGCTGGTCGGCAATTTGATTGGTGCGAAACGTCAATTCGGATGGGGTGTTCAAAAAAAAGCGCATCAGAAAAGAAGAAGAAACGATTATTGACGAGCGAATTGGCCGAGGAGTTACACAAACCCATCGTGTGTAAATTTCGAAAGAGAAGGGTTTGGATGACATTTGGTCCGCCGACTTGGTCGACATGAGATCGTTTTCGAGGTGGAACGAGGGTGTCAAATATCTATTGACGGTCATCGACGTTTTTTCCAAATACGGTTGGATCAGAGCTTTGAAGAATAAATCGGGACCTAAGAGGCTCTGAAGAGCGTGTTCGACTCGTCGTCTCGAAAACCGAATAAATTGTGGGTGGACAAGGGAAAGGAATTCTACAACAAGCACGTTCATCGATTAGTCGACCTCTACTCGATCGAAAACGAAGAGAAAGCCAGCGTGGTGGAACATTGGAATCGAACAATGAAGGAAAAGATGCTCAGATACTTCACGGCGAATTCGACTAAGAAATACATATACACTCTGAACGGTCTGGTCAAAGATTACAACAACACGTGACACAGATCGATCAAGATGACTCCCGCGGAAGCTAGCGATCCTCGAAACGAAAAACGGGTCTACACGAATCTATATCCCGAGAGATCTGAGATCAGGAAGAAGTCTACAACACCGAAATTTGGGGTCGGCGATCGAGTGAGAATCTATGCTTATAAGAAGCACTTCGAAAAGGGTTATACTCCTCGATGGACCTCGGAAATCTTCATGATAATCAAAATATTTCACACGGATCCGGTGACTTACGAAATTGAAGCTTTGGATGGAGAAGAGATCATCGGAAAGTTTTACAAACAACAATTGCAGAAGACAAAGTTTTAATAAGAAAACAAAATTTTTTTTATTCACTCTCTTTAACATTTTCTTGTTTACACATATATATATAGGAGAGAAAAATAACAATAAAAAATAATTAAAACTATTTTTAGATAAAAAAGCAAGCTAATTAATAAACAAAAACCAAAAACCCTTTAAAAATGACAAATATACTAGATATAGCACAAAGCATAGTGAAAGATGAAAGTATTCAAGAATATGAGGTTCAAGAATAAGAACCGGTAACCGGAACGAGTTTGAACGATGCGGGAGAGATAACAATCAACGTCGAAACTCAAGATCTATTTATCTATCCTAGCAAGAATTACATAGTGGTGCAGGGACGTCTCACCAAGGAAGATGGGAGCGACTACGCCGACGACGACACGGTTACTCTAGCCAATAATGGCATCATGCATCTATTCAGTAATATAAAATACTTGCTATCCGGACAAGAGATAGAATCTGTGTTTCATCCCGGTCAGGCCACCACGATGTTCGGACTCTTGACGTATCCGGATGATTTTTCGAAATCCAGAGGACTTAATCAGTTGTGGATGAAAGACACTGTCGGCCCTGCTAGCGCCGGCGCCGTCGTGATATTCGACTATGTCGTCAAGACGTCCAGACCTATAGGAACGTTTTCGTTCAGGATACCTTTGAAACACATCTTTGGATTCGCAGACGATTACAACAAGATCATGTACGGATTCAAACACAATCTGACGTTGATTCGAAAAGGAAACGACGACGCGATAGTGAGACTCACTGTGACCGATGCGGGTAAGATAACTCTACACAAGATATCGTGGTTCATTTCACACGTGGAGCCGTCGATCATGGAAAAAAACGCGTCTCTACAAGATCAAAGAAACCAAGAGTAAATTACCTGTGGGATTTAGAATGAGACAGTGTGACACGGCTAGCATTCCACCCTCTACGAATCACTTCGATTGGAGATTGACAGTGAAATCCGCTTCTGAGAGACCGCGTTTCATCGTGGTTGCGTTTCAGACCGATAGGGACGGGTCTCAGGAAAAGAATGCGTCGCTGTTCGATCACTGCCATTTGAGAAACATGCAAGTGTTTCTGAATGCCACGAGATATCCAGCAATCGATTACAATGTGTCGTTCGACAAGAACGATTTCTGCAAACTGTACGGCGACGCCGCTGATTTTAGAAAGAAGTATCATGGTCTAGACGAACTGATGAGCAATCCTAACATATCTCCCGGCGAATACAAGTCGATGTATCCCATGTTCATATTCGACGTTAGTAAACAGAGTGAACGACTCCAGAGTAGCGTCTTAGACATTCCGATCAAGATGCAATTCGATAGGAACGTTCCAAGAAAAACCGAAGCCTTCACCCTGGTCCTGTCGGAGAGAGAATTACAATTCAAATCGGATGGAAATAAGATGTCGATCATTCGATGAGAGACGTGTGTGAAAAAATTAAAAACAAAATAAAAAAGTAATGAGTAATTATTAAAAAACAGAAAAGAAAACAAAAAAAAATAAAAGTAATGAGATCTAGAGAGATTGAACATCTTTCTAAATCTCATTACTTTTTTTTTGTTTTTAATAATCACTCATTATTTTTTTTAATTAATTATTTCCACGCGTTCACTGTTTGTTCAAAGGATCTAGTTCGATTAGTAGACTCACCACGGAAGTGGCGGCTTTGGGATTATTGGTTTTCGTAATGAAATTAATCCTGTCTCCGGCATTCACTTTGAGAAGCGTGCCGAACGTGCTAACATTCGCGTGTTGATTCTGAGTCTTTCCAACACTGTATCTCTTATCGCTCTCTACTCCATTCACCGCGAGATTGACAACCGCTCTGTTATTCAAATCCGTGGAAGCCAGACCCATTCATATGATTTCACCTCCTAACGGCATGGGATATCCCACCTGACCATGTTGCGATCCATTACCTCCGTTTACGAAAGACCACTTGGTTTTTCCCTCCTCTAACGTGACGGCCTCCTCGGCCCACACGGTGATCAATTGTCTAGCGTATTTGACTCTTTCCACCACTGAAATCAGGGTGCAGGCATCCGTCATGTTCACCGGATCCAGTAGATTTGTGAGCGCGTGTCCGCCCATGTCTAGTTTACCTTCCATGATGTCACCCTTTCTCCAGACTGAGTTGTCGTCCAAGTACTTCCTGCTGACTGCGCTGGAATCGAATTCGGGGTCGTGATCGAGACCGAATAAATTGTGACCGTTCATGTTGATGCCACCCTCCATGGTTCCGCCAGATTGTTTGTTCAGGCAGAGATCGTCCACTTGAGATTCTACGTATTCTTGTGATCGTATCCTGGCAGAATCTACATAGCCCTTGTTGACTGCGGTTGAGTCCGCATCCGCATCGTCGACCTTCGACAGATTCAATATCTTGTTGAATACTGCATTCAGATCCGATTTCATTTCTCGTCTGTCAGACTTTCTCTGTTCCAGATCTACGTAGTGTTTGGTCGCCACGTCCTTGGGATTCGTGGGAGTGGTCACATTCATTATCTTGATAGAATTGGCGTTCAATTCCGACTGCATTGTTTTCTGAACATATCTACTTCTCAGATGTTCGCTGAATTGCGCGTGAGAGTCGTCCGTGTATTTCTTGGTCGCAGCATCGGAGGAATCTATGGGATTCGCGACGTTCACCAAACGTTTCGATTTCAGATCGAAATCGTCGGTCATGGCTTTATCCACATAATTATCTAGCATGATTCATTCAAAATCCGCGTTCCCGCTGTCGATGTATTTTTTAGTCGCAGCATCTGCGAGATCTATCAGCACGGGAAGATTGTAAAGCTTCTTATCGTTTATGTTCAAAGGTTCCTCTCGAGGTTCGTATCTCCGAACGTAACGTTTGTCCAAGTTGGCAACGTCGTAACCATCGCCAACTTCGAGCGTCTTCCTCTTCTTTTTGGGTCGACTTTCGTCATCACTTCTACCAAATTTATCGACTGGCATGTTGTTTTCAGATTTTTGTTTTAAAATATATTTCAAACGCAGTTTATTAAAAATGAATTATTTCACTTATTTTTATTTTTTGTTTTTATTCGATTAAATTTTTTTAAATAATTTTTTTACCTTTATATACTATAAAAAAACTTCTCTCTAATGTAAATCATTGAGAATGTCTTGAAACCGATCTCCTTTAGACCATCTCTTGAGAACATAGAGACACAGGTGATCGCAAAACACTTGATCTAGCGATTGTACTCGTTCCGTGTTGTAACGAACCATCGATTTGTTGAAATAGTTCTTTATTTCTTTCAGTGGTGAGATTCCGTAGCTGTCGAAATAATAATTTTTCTTCTTCCTGTTCTTGAACCACGCCACCCAATGAGTGCCTTCACCCGATAAATCGTCTAGATTTAAAATTCTGCATTCCGATTGTCGAGGTCTTCTCTTCGGCAAGGCATCTCTGGAAAACACGCCCAGAAAATCTTTGATTTTCAAATCCTTCTCCACATTCGACAGATCGATGTTGGATAGGGGTTCGTTAGGTAAGACGACACCTTCTACGGATATCTCTATTTTCTTATTCATAAATGTGTATATTTTTTTTTTTTAAATTTATTAATTTTATTATAATTCACGAAATGACGTTATTTTTTATGTTTTTCTTTTTCTTTTTAAACTAACTCTCTCGATGTCTTTATCGACTTCCATAATCTTGAATCCGTCAAATTCCTCTTGATTTTCTTGAATCCTATCATCCTTAATCATATCTGGAATCCTATCATCCTCAATCATATCTGAAATCCTATCGTCTAAAATTAGATCCAAAGTCCAATGTCCGAGTGCCAAAGTGCTTATTTTATCATCTAACATGAATCTCTTATCGTCGTCGGCTGTCAGCGAAATCTTGTTGACTATTTTGGTATACAAGTCGTGATTTTCACTTCAAATCGATTTCATAGTCTTATACACCGGACCACTTCCTAACAGACAATCTTTATACTCTCGGAAAGAGATGTTTTTCTTCACCACGCACGCTTTAACCCCTTTACACTTCTTAATCTCTTCATCTTCTAGACGATAAGCATACAGTTTGGGTCTCAAGCCCACGAATTCGACGATTTGTTTACCGCCGCTCTCGTCCTTAAATTTACCCAACACCTTCTTGTTGTCGTTCGATTGGACGTTGGCTGGGTGATCGACGGGATAATTGCTCGTGTCGAACCATGCGGCCACGTCTGGAGATATATATCGGTAGACATCTTTCATCTCTATCTCGTAAACTAAACTGTCCGTGTCGGTTAACAGTAGTTTGGCTTTATCACCAAATTTTCGTTCGACGTAATCGTAGTGAAACTCGTACATCAATCGCTTGCTGATGATCGGTCCGAGATAATACAGTTTGTCGAACTTCAGGTGCATCTTTTGCATGTGAACGGCCACTAGATTTTCGTCGAATATGGTTCAGTGTCTGTAATTGGATTTCGCCACTAATTTTTTAGCTCTTTTCTCAGACGTGACGAGTCGAACGTCGGTTCTCTTCCTGATGTTTTCCATTGATTTACCGTACACGCAGTTGTTCATGAGTTTGAAGAAATCTTTTCGAAATCGTTCTCGGCTCAATTTCTGAGATTCGTGTTGAGATCAATGTATTTTTTCATCCAAGGCTCTTCGTCGAATCGAATGACGCGATGTATGTCGACTAATTTCATCCCATAATTGACGTATTGTTTCAAATTCTCGATGTAGACGACGTAGTTACGTTTGTTAAATAAATTGGGAATGAGTTTTTCCTTGTCTCCTTCGATCGGTTCCATTCGTTGGGGAGCCAGCGGATAATCATTGTGTAGATCGTGTAATTCTTCCGGATAGTTCAATTCGACTTCTAAAATGCAAGTATAGTCTCTCCATTTTTGCATCTCTTCCGGTTCCGTCACCCATTCGAAATTTCCAATCAGTAAAGGACGACTCATAGCCCAACCATACAGATTATTAGCGTCCCAATACTGTATGTATTTATTCAACCGTTTCGAATCGAAACCTTCTTTCATGTAGGGATTGTTAGCTTTGGAATATCTGTGGGAGATCATCGAGACGCCACCTCTCGCAGCCCTTTCGAACATGAGCAACATGTCCATGTCGGATAATAATTCCAATTGGACTTTGGTGGTCTTCAACAGAGCGTCCCACGCCAGACCGGGTGCGGTGAAATACCAAGCCGGATCCAGATCGTAATTTCGACGACAGACGTCTCGAAAATTTTCGAACACGTCTGCCAAGAGCAGAACGTCGGTCTTCAGATAGAGATCGTGATAATCTCTCATGGTTTTCATATCAAATGATTTCCACACGTTTTTTGGCGTGTTCGTAATTCTCGTCGGAAATGTCGGATTCGTATAATTTCGTATAAAAATCTTCTTTCGAAGGTAGTGCGGTGTCGTCGAATCTCTTTAGATCGCTCATGTAATCGTAAGGAGTGACTCCTTTCCTCAACATGACGTCTACTCGTTCTCCAAAATGTTTGCTCGTGATTTTAAATTTATCCTTGCTCATGTTATTGACTAATTTTTCCAGAGCGGTCGACATGAATTTAAAACTGTCGATGAAACGTATGCTTCTACGAATGGATTTCGTTTTTTCTTCCAACGTCTCTCCGTCGATTACTCTTTTCTTCTCCATGACCTTCCATTTCGTGAAGGAAATGTATCTTTCTTCGCTGTTCGCGATGCAATTTAATTCTTCGTGGGAGGTGCCGAAATTTTTCACGAACAGATGACTGTCGTAACCCGAGAGATTGTGAAATATCACCGGATAGAAAACGGAGTCTCGATATTTTAAATTACACTTGCTGTGAGCCGGACCGTGATAAAGACCCGTGTTATGATCGTGGTCTCTAACCTTCTTATTTTCCTCCGAATTCTCGTCGAACGATTGTCTGCATATGTGACATTCGGTGGCCCTGTTATTTTCGTCCTGCTGCTCTCGCGTGATGATCATTTTCGCCGGAATTTTGAATTTGTCGTATAGCATTTGAATTTTCGATTCTAACTCTTCCACGAACCTTTGGGCCACGTCGTCGTCTTCATACTGTTTCGTGTAGGTGAAGGGACCCATGTCGTGTTGCGAGTCGAAAGCACATTTCACGTAAATGCAATAGCCCGAAGGATGTGTTTTTGATATCTTTCGACGTAACTTTGAAGAGCGTTGGGTTGGCAGGAACTCATTTTCGCGGTGAAACATTCGAAATCGGCGTACACGACGAATGGTACTTTTAACCTTCTATTCTGATTTTCAAACTTCACGATGGTGTTGGGTTTGGGCATTTCGATGGCGACACCTTGATTTTCGTTGCAATATTCCTGATGTTTCGCTAACGATTTTTCGCTGCAAAACATGTTCATGCAGTTGCAACATAAACATATCTCATGTTCATGTTTATTATTTTGTCTCGACAGTAATTGGCTCGGATTTTTAACCCAACAATAATGATGATTGTCACCATTCGAAATCAATAATAAAATAATTGTCTTTTCTCTTTCGAGATACGAAGTCTGTCTGAGAGGATAGATCGTTCGTTTTTCATCGTCGTATCCCAAGAAGTTCACTGCTACGGTGGGATTTTGAGCCTCGAAACGTTCGATGTGTTTTAACTGCGTTGGAAAAGTCACTCCGGTCCAATCGAGATTTTTAGAAGGCTCAAAATTTTGACCAATTCCAACCCAATTTAAACTGAAAAATGGTGGAAGCGGGCTTCATGTAACAAGATTGTTAGATAAATGTATTATCACGACTAAAAGTATGTCCTGTAACTTGTATTAAATTCTCTGTCGTGTTTACAATAGGATCACAACTCGCCCGACGGGCACGTTTCGTTCTGATTTTAAACACGACCTCGAATCTGATACAAATTACAGAATATGCATTTGGTCATGATAATGTATATTTATCGCTCGAAGATATCCAAATAGCTTATATCCAAGGCATCATCTGAACAGTGTGTGTTAGATGTCATTCTGGCGTGGTTGTTAAAAGCGTGTCCTTCGGAATCGAGAACACCAACTTTGAAACAGGTAAATGACCTCACTACAGTCTGGCGCCTTTCCTCAAAACATGATGCATGATTTAGTCCCAGAGGTTTCGAAATAGTACCGACCGGTAGCTAATCTCGCATTCACATCTAAGATTATTGAGCAGGTGGTTGCTTCTCAGCCAACTTTGCACGTGTCCATAAATGGCTTATCCGAAGTCTTCCAGCCTGCATACCAGTCGAATTGTAACACCTAAAAGGCACTTCTAAGAGAGTAAAATGACAATCTTTAATCCATGGATAAATATGAAATTTCCTTCCTTTTTTGTTATCTTTAGTGTTTTCTTTGACACCATAAGCATGAAATTCTAATTGAAAGATTGCAACAAAGTAAAGGCCTCACAGGCAACGCGCTTGAGTGTTTCACGTCGTATCTCTCAGGTCGGACACAAAGCTTAGTCATTAAATGCAAATGATCAGAAAAAAGTGACACTTCGGTTTGGGTCTGTGTTAAGCCCATTATTCTACACAATTTATTTATGTTCTCCCGTTGATGAAATTATCCGCAGCCAAGGCCTTAAATTTCATTTTTACGCTGTTGACACGCAGCTGTGACATAGAATACGATGCACTCTACATTCCAGGCACCAAGGCATTTAGAACAGAAAATTTCCTCAAATTGAACCAAGATGCATAGGCTACCACATCAACTAACGAAAATATCAAAATTGTCCCTTAATATTCAAGATGTAACGATTGTCGCCAAGAGCTGTGTCCGTAATCGTGGTTACTTCATACATATACCCAAACATACACATGCATACAAGCCAGAGTGGATACGGATAGATAATAGCGACGCGCAGCATAAACCCTGTTCACCGCACCCACAACCACAACAGATGCTGGGTGCTATTCGTTGCTTGACCCCCGCCCCGACCAACTCATAAGAGTCACACTGCCAAATAACACCGCACTCGCGCACACATGATTCCAGAACAGCTACAAACATATACATGTGGTCACACCAGAGTGGATACGGAAAGACAATAGCGACGAGCATCATAAACTCTGTTCACTGCCTCCCTCACCCCCCCCTCCCCCCCCCCCCCCCCCCAGCAGACCAGATGCAAGCATGACTGGTGGGTTCTGCTGGTGGCTTCGCCCTGCTTTGATCGATTCACAGCACCAAACTCGTTGTTTTCCTTTTTTCCACTTACAAGCCTGTTCTGTGAATTCTCCATCAAAAGCAACACTAAGTCATGCGGAAAATGAAAATCGTTGAGGGACTATTTTATAATGGAATGTTCTACAAATCGTGCACTGCAATTACAATTTGAATAGCTAGCGATAGCTAAATATCGTCCCCAGAGTTCCAATGTGGCACATTGGCACTCAGGGGACGAAAGAGTAACACGGTATTCCCTCGCAAATTTGGTTGGTGATAAAATGTATTCTTTTGGTTGATAGCTGCCAAATGAATTGCTGAGTGTCCTTCTAATAATTGTTTTCTTTTATAGACGTGAAGGCGTGTAATAAACACAAAACGGGCGGCCTCGAGTTTTATCCTTCTGCGATGGCACAAGACTAGTGCTATATCGATTGACCCATTCACAAACACGTGTCGTTCTGTGTATTTATATACAGCTAAGGAGCACCATATGTGGATTTCAGGTTATAATAAAAATGTCAGCGTCATAAGATTATATGAGTTTACATGTTTAAAAGCTGAAGAAGTTGGTATGGTATAGGTTATGTCTCTTGTTCAGCATAGAAGATTATACTTATTATATAAATTGTTGTAAACAGAGGGTTGATATGTTAGATAAAGAACCAGAAGGGGCGCGGTGGCGTTGCGGACTCCCACGTTGTGTCCTTGGGCAAGGCACTTAACCCCAATTGTCCACATGGGGGCACGATGACGCCGTGTACTAAGGCATACTGCATACTAATGTCTTCAACCAATCTAACCCTGCTTGTGCTGCAGTGCGGAGTTACGATGTTGAGTAGCCGGCAGCTGCTCGTCGTTGCTCGGTGGTTCTCTCCGGGTAATCCGGTTTCCTCCACCTATAAAACTGTCACCGACACGATAAGCCTTAACTGTTTAAGTGTCGTTAAACCCTAATAAATTAATAAATAAATAAATAAATAAATAAATAAATAAATAAATAAATAAATAAATAAATACCCCCCCCCCCCCACACACACACACACAAACACTCACACCATTACATCATCCCTTGAGAGGAACAAGGTGCCATCTGCAATGTTGAACCAGGCGCCATCTGCCATTCTTTCACATTGCAGATGGCGCCTTGATGCACGCAAGGGACAGCATGAGAATTGGATAGTTTGAAACAACTCTTTTAGAATATTTGAGCGAAACGGGGACCCAACTAATCTGCACTCCTAAAACTTTTGAGCCTGCAAATAATACTTGTCATTGTGACTGGTACCAACAGGTGTGTGCCTGGTATGGACCAAATGGGGTGGTGTTTCACTGATATGACAAACGTTTTATATTTCTGTGTTTGTGTATGAAACAGCATTGCTGTATTGGGCAGTACATAACACCCTGCAGAAGGAAGGTTGTTTTTCATTTTTTCAAACTTAGAAATAATTTGTAAATAATATCTATCCGTCAGCTTGAGCGGCAAAGTATGAGCTATGCCAGTCAAATTCAGATGACGAATTCTATAATATTTCATGTTTGTATTACATGGAGGCGAATACTATATGAGGAACCGACAATGATCTTGTCGTATTATTATTATTGGGAAGCTATTTCCAAAAAATGATAAATCCATTCAAGTGAGATATGTTTTTAAGAAAAACGCTCATATATAGTTCCCAGATATTGTATTGGGGCTAATCCTATAAATCGCTAGAAATTGTATTTTCCAGAATTGTTTTTTTCTACTTGTGAAATGAACGCAATGAAGCTTCAGCAGTTTTAAAGACAGGTAATTGCCACGTCTTTTAAAACGCCAAAGATTCATTTAATCCATAGTCATTGCGGTGGCTCAGTGGTTACGGCATTGGCCTTCAAATCGAAATGTTCACTGTTCGATTCCCACCAGAGGTAACTGTGCTGTGTCCTTGGACAAGGCACTTCATCCCGATTTCCCACACGCGGGCACGCTGGCGCTGTGTACTAAGGCGTACTTCCCGTCCATGGTGCACTTATCTTCAATCAATGCTAACCCTGCTTATGCGGGGTTAGTACGTTGGGGTGTTTGGCAGTTTCTCACTGCTGCTCGGTAGTTCTATCCGGGTACTCCGGCCTTCTCCATCCGTAAAACTGCCCGACACGAGGTAACCCTGGCTTTCGAAAGTGTCGTTAAAACCCAAATAAATAAATAAATTAATTAATTAATTAATAAATAAATAAATAAATAAATAAATAAATAAATCCTCAGTCATAGATTGAAAATATAATTCTGGAAAATACAGTTGTAAATGTTTTATAGGACTGACCCCAGGTCATTATCTCAGGCACAATTGAAGTAGTGCCTGTCAGAAAAAAAAGTTTTGTATGTCCGTTGTCATGTCATGCAGCTTATTTGAAAGCCTGCTCGCTTTATAACGTGCTTAGGACGTATTCCAGTTATGGAAATATATATTGACAGTGGGAGCGAAGCTGTGACTTGAAATTTGCCCCTATCAATAAAAATCAAGTCAGAAAAAAACTAGTTTCAGCTGAACCCTTCAGGTATACCTACTTACAAAGAACACTTTCAGACAACACTACTAGTGGATATGGGTGTCTGGCGATGCTGTGTCGCACCCATACATGAATATGTCATCAATAAATTAGAATTCTATCGGGTGTTTTACACATGTGCGATGGCCCATTCACGCTGAAAATGTTGGACAGCTGTCAATTACAGTAGGCAAGAAGAGCATTTTAGGCATAAATTTTGCCAATTGTATCACCATTTCGTTTTGTAGAACCGGAATATAAAATTTCCTTCATAAACTGACGATTCGGGTTATCGCCGAGGTGTTTCATTTGTGAGGATGCTTTGCTTGGCAAACAGTTAGGTCATTGCTCCTCATTCCAAAAAACAAAAAAAAGTTATTTTTCGTGCTTCCTCGGTCGGCTGACCATCTCTCATCAAAACGTGATTGTTCACATGAAGGGCTATTTAATTATTTATTTATATTTATTTATTGGGGCTTAACGACACTTTAGAGAGCCAAGGTCACCTCGGGTCGGACAGTTTTACGAGTGGAGGAAGCCGGAGTACTCGGAGAGAACCACCGAGAAACGGCGAGCAACTGTCAGACTCCCAACATACTAACTCCACACAAGCAGGGTAAGCACTGGTTGAAGACAAGTGCGCCATCGATGTGTAGTACACCTTAGTACACAGTACACGGTGCCCCCGCGTGGGCAATTGGGATTAAGTGTCTTGCCGCAGGTGGGATTCGATCCGAGGACCGCTCGGCTTGCAGCCTGCATCTTTATCTACTGAGCCAAAGCGCTCCCTTGGCTATTTAATAAGGTATGTTTTGGAAAATGACAAATTCCGTATTTTATTATATGCTAGCCTGTGAGTTATCGCAGATTATCTAAAAGATATTTCTCGATATCCATCGACTCGATGGATATCGAGGAATATCCATCAGTAGCTTCCTAAATAACGTCACGCTACGTCGTATCACGTCGCCTGGAAGGAACGATCAGCTGTTCTTTGTTGTTGTTTTGAAACATACGCATTTGGGGTCGAATTGGGCTGAATGTTGTGCAAAAAAAATGTCTCGTAGCATATAATAAAAGGAAAATCTGTTTTAGTCAGTATATGGAATTATCTCATGAGTGTGGACCTGAAACTTTTATTTTTCACGAGCGCTTGCGATGATTTTTTTCAGTAGCTTCCTAAATGACGTTACGCTTCGGCGCATGACGTCGCCTTGAACGTCGCCTTGAGGGAACGATCAGCAGCTTTTTCTTATTGTCTTGAAACTGTTTGCAGTCCAATTGGGCTGAATACTGCGCAGTCAAAATGTCACCTAGCATATAAAAAAAAGAAAATCTACGCTGTTTTAGTAGATATCGAGAATTATCTCATTCGTGTGGACCTGCAAGTATTATTTTTTTTGCGCTTTCAGGTCCACACTCATGAGATAATTCCCGACACTCACTAAAACAGCGTAGATATCCTCTATTTATCTGTGTAAGGTGTTAACAGAGATCATGAACAGGGATGTCGCTAAGGGGGGTTAGGGGATATGACACTCTCAATAATTTCCATTCGGGACATTTCCACCAGAATTGGGGTTTAAGATATCAATTCTCTCTTGCTAGAAATCATGAACTTTCTTCAAAAATCTAGATTTTGCACTTCTGTCACACCAAGCATGTCCACCATACAAATAGAGGTCTGCGGTAATCGATTCGAGCTGTTGTGGGCCCAGAATGACCAATTGTGGAGTAACGTAATTAAATAAGAAGTTGCGTCGCGAAATCCACTTGGGGGTAGTGGGGGTCTTTTTGTTCGAAGTGAGATCGAAGTCACTGGAGTTGAGGGAGAGATTCGGGAAAGGCGAGGAAAGAGCGTGCCAAATGTGTAATTTAGGAGTAACGGAGACCCCGGAACATTTCATTTTAGAATCCCCCAACATTTGCCTAGTAGAACAAGACTACTGGAAAAATGGGATGAAAAATTGAAGGATGGTGAATGGCATGGGGGAAAGGGTCAACTGTATGGTTAGGGAGATCGAGAAAGTACCGACGGGGGGAATTATGAAACACTTTTTGACTGAATGCTGAGAGATTAGGAGGGAGAGTGTGTGTGTGTGGGGGGGGGGGGGGGGGGTAGCTCGGCGGGGGGGGGGGGTAGCTCGGCGGGGGAGGGGGGGTTAATGTTTTGGCCTCCCCGTTAGAGGAACGCGGCAAATCAGCGGTAGGTCGAAGAATTATTATTATCGTATATTTTATTTATCCACTAACAAATTGCTAAGAAGCTTTGAGTTTTTTTACTATAATACTGACTGACTGATATTCCAACTACATCATCCAGGCATGCCTTCAACGAAGGCATGCCTTGATAATGTAGTTGGAATATTAGCCAGGAAGGACTTTGCCATCTCGGTCGGGACAAAATAGGTTTACAACCCACTCTCACCCCATCCAATCGGCCATCTTCGTGACGCATTTGCATTCATGAAATACTGTGGACACCCAATGCATTTCGCCAATATGAAAATGTTATGAGTGTAAATGGATATATATCTTCTCGAGATGTGTGGGTCTTCTTTCTGTTTTTCTTTGACTCAGACATCAAGGTTTTTCCAAAGATTTTTCATTAATGACCTTTAAAATAATCTTTATTTCTAAGTGTTCGTATGCCACGCGAATATAGAATAAATTGATGCCATTATTAAAGATTCCAATGACTGTCTGATAACTCGATGTGTTTCTTTCCTTCATAAGTTCCCGCCGAGATCGATTTTTGAAATCATCGTTCTCTTCAATGATTGCGAGTCTTTCAAAAACTAAACTAATTATGTTAGACTTTTATGAGTATAGATACAGGCTTCACCTCAATGCACTAATATACTGATGTTATAATCATTTTCAAGTCCTTACCAACGCAGGCCCGTCTAACGCCTTTTAAGTCGCATCACTGATCTCTATACAACTGGCTTGCTGGAACGCTCATACAGTACAGTCGCCGTGGATTGGTCATAATCCACACGTGCGCAATGATGTCCACGCATTCGTTTACCAGGTAATAAAAATCATCATCGGCAAATGTTTAACTAATGAAGCACCGGGTTGTACCCGGTTCTTCATTAATAAATTTTTTTGAGGATTATTCCTATAATTAGTGTTTGGAAACTAATATTATTGCGTTCGTAGAAACATTGCCCACCCGTGGAAAGTGACCAGTCCACGGAGGTTGTACGGTAGGTCGCATATAGAAACGTGTTAGGGAGAGGAGATTGCTACAAACAATGCTCAACAAACAAGTGCAGCGCCAAGGTTGGCTATGCCCCTCCCACCCCTCCTCATTGTCAAGAATGAGTTTCTATGTATTTATCTTTGTTAATATTTAATTAATAAATATCTTATCTTATCTTATCTCCATTAAACCATAGCACCAATACAGCAGGCTGCCAAATGTGTCCGTGGAACACAAATGCACCCGCTTTATGACAAACTATATTTAGTGGTTAACAAAGTCCAAAAAGGGGCCATAACTCAAATAGAAATGATCACACCACTCTCAAAGTCAAACCCCTCTGGTATATTGTTAACAGTAAGCTATATTCCAAGTTTGATTAAAATCGGACACATATAACTCAAGTTACACTCCGGAAACCAATATCAATATGTCTTCTAGGTTTGAAAAGGGCCATAACTCTGCCAAAAATATTGGACCAAGCCCGCTATCATTCGCAACCTGTGTTCTATGGTTATAGCCTATGCATAAAATTTTGTTTCATTTCGTTCAGTCAGTCCAAAGTTATCGCTCCGGAAACCAATATCAACATGTCTTCTAAGTTAGAAAAGGGTCATAACTCTTCCAAAAAATATAGGACAAAGCCCACTATCAATCCCAAAGTGTATTTTGTGGTTATAAACCTACGTATAATTTTTTTTTTCATTTTGTTCAGTGAAACTACAGTTATCGTCCGGAAACCTTATTCGGACGGACATTCGTGACGGACGGACTCTGGTAATACTTAATGCCAGATTATCGGGGTCAGTAGGTGATAATTACCGATTCTAGACCATTTTTCCAAAAATCTGTGTACGTACACGTACATGTACGTGTACCGCCATAGGAATTCAGTGTTAAATCGTGTACAGAGTGCAAAAAATGTCGTTTTTGCATGGTGGTCCATAATCGGCAATTTTTTTAGGCTCACAGATCGCACTTTGGACCGTTCAAACATCCGTTGGCGAACGAGTACATTCGACACATCGCCCAGAAGTGAAAAAATGTATGAAATTTGAAGAAAATGTAAATTTAAAAAATTTTCTCGACGTTCCCATCACGGATCAGACCTTCGATCTATCGTTGGTGAACGCAAGCAAAAAACGTTTTGCCGATTCTAGACCAGCATCAAAAAGCGGTTTGCCGATTCTGGACCACCAACGTTCGCCAACGGCTGTTTGAACGGTCGAGGGTGCGATCCGATCGGTGAAACCTATTTGCCGATTCTAGACCAGGAAAAATCCACCTCAAAACCTTTTCTCGACGTTCACCAACGGTGAAAAGTGAGTGTAAAGTATAGTCACTCATCGAGGACTTCGGCCTCCGGTACAACGAAAAAATGCGGTTTGCCGGTTCTGGACCACCACCACGTTCGCGATCGCGTTCCGGACGGTCTAGGGTGCGATCCGATCGGCGAAAACGATTTGCCGATTCTGGATCTGGAAAATCTCAAAACGTTTTCTCTACGTTCGCCAACGGCGCGAAGTGGGTGTAAAGTGTAGTTAAACTAGTGCGAATTTCTGGGATGGGAACAAAAAACAAATGAAAAATCGTGAGGGTATCGTGACATTCGTTGCCACCTGATCGTTTAATAACGTGGATATAATGGATAGAGCAATGTATACCAAAAACCAAAAGCTTGAAGAGCTTGAAATAAGTAATCACCCAATCACTCCACGTTCCTAACGCTAATTAACCAATCAGATATGTTGATTCTCATAACCTAAACTTAATCATACAAAGTTATCTCCCCTCCTCGGGGGGTGGGGGTCTCGCCCATCATAAAAATCGAAAGTTTCGAGAAGGTGGTCACGTGACCTATCAAATTGAAGGTCTCGACGAGTGGATTAAGAAGATCGTAATTTTAATCCTTGTCGTGGGGTGGGGTCACGACCAGAGTCGAAAAACGCCTTCCTTTTTACAAATCCAGGCATGTGAGGTATTAATATGAAGGGCTCGATGAATACATTACAGAAATGACGTTTTTCATTTGATGTGGGGGTGGAGGTCACACCCATCAGAAAATCGAAAGTTTCGAGAAGGTGGTCACGTGACCTATCAAATTGAAGGTCTCGACGAGTGGATTAAGAATATCGTAATTTTAACCCTCATCGTGGGGTGGGGTCACGACCAGAGTCGAAAAACGTCTTCCTTTTTACAAATCCAGGCATGTGAGGTACTGATATGAAGGCACGATGAATACATTACGAAAATTACATTTTTTATTTTATGTGGGGGTGGGGTCACGACAAGAGCCGAAAAACGTCTTCCTTTTTACAAATCCAAGCATGTGAGGTACTGATATGAAGGGATTCATGAATACATTACAAAAATGACATTTTCCACCCTCGCCGTGGGGATGGGGTTAACACCGATCAGAAAATCAAAAGTTTCGAGAAGATAGTCGTGTGACCTATCAAATTTAAGCTATCGACAAGGATATTATGAAAATCATAATATTTCCCCCTTCTTATAACGGTGGAGTTGGGACCATCTTGAAATCGAAAGTATTAAGAAAAGGTAGTTATGGAACATATTAAATTGAAAAAACAACAAGTTGAATCTAATGCATCATTCATTTTTGATATCTGTGTTCAAAGATAAAGTATGTTTTCAATATATATGATTGTTATGCTAATTAGAGATGCACTCGCTTGTTAACAAGTCACGCCTTAAGATGTTTCCTTCAATAATAACTCTGTTTACTGAACTCGCTTGTTAACAAGTCACGCCTTAAGATGTTTCCTTCAATAATAACTCTGTTTACTGAACCACAGATTTGTCAATAAAAAATTATAAGTTGATCTTCTAACGATTCTACATATTGAGGATAGCATATTTCACCATTTCCGAAAAAAGTGTCAATCCAAACTATTTTTTTAGGAAAAAAAATGCCCACGTCGAGAAAACTAAACGAGTACTACCTTGACTAAATTCAAATAAAACCATTTGTCACGTGTTAGAAAAGATTTGTAAACAGTCTAAACGCACGTGTGGAAAAGTTGTTTTGTTTTGTTTTTTACAATAGGAGTTAAAATATTTTAAGATAGGTGGCGTTATATAAATACAGCAACAACAAAAAACAGTGTTTACAAAGTGTCAGCGTATGACTGAATGAAAATGAGAAAAAAGTTCTTTTTCTAACCACCTGGTAGCGAAGCATTACATCAGTAGTCGCGATATTGATGTCATCCAACAGCATCCAAGACATTAAGCTTTTTACGTCGACATACTACTTGTCCAAAACAATTCTCTTTTAACGCTAAAATGGGTGAAATACATCTCGGTAACGACTCCCTTTTTTCTTGATCAGACACAGTTGTTGGCGGAAAGTTGACTGGAGGGTCGTTCAAAACAATTGATCAAATATATCGAACGAAAACGACTCATTTTCTAACTACGATTGTCGCCGTATTGTAAACGTCACCACACTAATCATACAATACGATACTGGAACTGCACTACCTCTTGAATATTACAAATTTACGATTTGTATTGTCTTCAACACAAATCGTAAATTCCTTCCCGCATCACCACACTTATACCAAACCGCATCGAATTTGACATCGTCATCATCCCCTTGCTAGATAAACTTGAACTCGTCATCCGAATGGTGTTGCGAAGTGAGCCTATAGGGGTTAATTAAGCTCGCAAGCTCGGATAAGAGCTCGAGCTCTTGAGGTTTTATGTTGAGGATTCAGTGGACTCATGTTTATTCAATGAGCCTGATATCGTTTGGTAAGGAAACACAAAATACCAGAGCTGGTGAGACCTCACAGAACTGCCAGTTATCACAACGTTTATAGTCCGATCTCACGATCTCTGATCGATAAGTTTTCCCTAACATTCCGTAACAATGGTCGATAATAGAAATTAGTATAGAAACTCGTGTGAATTGTTCTTTGAAAATTGCATTCGCTTGTGCAGTATTTCTGATTTTTTTACAGATTGCGTTCAGGGTTCAGTTTAAAAAAAAAACCTTGTCAAATGGTTAGGTTCAAGGGAAGTAACTCTGCAACAACTCATCCACCAAATGGTTAGGTTCAAAGGAAGTAACTCTGTCACCCGTAGGTAGAGGTTTATTATGAGGTCATCAGAGATCATAATACAGGTTAGGTTCATGGAAGTAACTCCGTTCATCCGTAGGTAGAGATTTATTATGAGATCATCAAGGGTCGTGATACAGGTTAGGTTCAAGGGAAGTAACTCGGTAACAACTCATCCTAAAGTAGAGGTTTATTATGAGTATATCAGAGGTGATGATACAGGTTAGGTTCAAGGGAAGTAACTTCGTAACAACTCATCCGTCAAACGGTTATGTTCGAGGGAAGTAACTCTGTAACACCTCGTCCATAGGTAGAGGTTTATTATGAGGTCCTCAGGAGTCATGATACAGGTTAGGTTCATCAAATGATTAGGTTCGAGGGAAGTAACTACGTAACAACTCATTCATCCAAACAAAATTAAAATTCGATGCACCATACCCAGGAGTGCTTGAAAAAAAAAACATTTTTTTAGGTTAGGTTCGAGGGAAGTAACAACTCATCCGTTCAAACAAAAATTAAAATTCGATTCACCATATTAAGAAGTGCTTGAAAAAACCTCCAGGTTTTAGGTTATGTTCAAGGAAGTAACTCTGTAACAACTCATACGTTCAAATGGTTAGGTTCGAGGGAAGTAACTCTGTATAACAACTCATCCGAGGCTTATTATGAGGTCATCAGGGGTCATGATACGGGTTTGGTTCAAGGGAGGTAACCCTGTCATCCATAGGTTCAAGGAAGTAACACTATAACGCCAAGGTTTATTATTAGGTCATCAGGGGTCATGATACAGGTGAGGTTTAAGGGAAGTAATGCTATCATTCGTAGATTCGGGGAAGTAACTCTCAACTCACCCGTCAAATGATTAGGTTCAAGGGAAGTAACTCTGTAACAACTCATCCGTAGGTTCGAGAAAAGTAACTCTGTAACACCATAGGTAGAGGTTTATTATGCGGTCATCAGAGGTCATGATATGGGTTAAGTTCAAGGGAAGTAACTCTGCCATCCGTCAAAATAGTTCTGTTCAAGTGAAGTAACTCTGTAACACCGTAGGTAGAGGTGAATTATGAGTACAGCAAAGGTCATGATGAGTACATTAGAGACCATGTTGAGACCGTCAGGGGTCATGATACAGGTTAGGTTCAAGGAAGTAACAACTCATCTGTAAGTTCAAGGAAGTAACTCTGTAACACCATAGGTAGAGGTTTGTTATGAGGTCATCAGGGGTCATGATACAGGTTAGGTTCAAGGGAAGTAACTCTATCATTCATAGGTTCAAGGGAAGTAACACTGTAACACCTAGGTTATTATTAGGTCATCAGGAGTCATGATACAGGTGAGGTTTAAGTGAAGTAACTCTATCATCCATAGGTTCGAGAGAAGTAGCTTTGTAGCACCAAGGTTTACTATGAAATCGTCAGGGTAGGTTCGAGGGAAGTAATAACTCATCCCAGGTTTATTATGAGGTCATCAGGGGTTACGATACGGGTTAGGTTCGAGGACAAAGTAACAGGTTCGAGGGAAGTAACTCTGTAACACCAAGGTTTATTATGAAGTCATCAGGGTAGATTCGAGGGAAGTAACTCTGTATAACAACCCATCCGAGGTTTATGATGAGATCATCAGGGGTTACGATACGGGTTAGGTTCGAGGAAAAAGTAACTCTAAACAAAACAAATAAATATTATAAAGTATAATTCGTTGCAGTTTTTGTTCCTTTTCTATAAAAAAATTATATATATTAAAAAATTGATAATAGAAAAAATTAATAAGACCATACAAAGTTGATTGTCTGTTTCTCAAACCATTTTTTTTCAAAAAAGCATGCGGGAGGGCGGTCTTTTTTTTTCTTTTTATTTTCTCCCCGAGAGGTTGTTTGTGGTAATTCGACCCCCACCCAAACGCCTGGTGGACCACGCAAAATTTCTCAAATATATTGGTTATTCACCGTAGGGGTGTTGGGTCAGAAATGAAGTGAGGTTTGAATGTTTGTTTTTAAGTGAAACGTGAAAATTATGACTCAGGACGAAACGCCTCGTGGGTGGAAACGTCTCAGGACGAAACGTCTCTGGGACAAATCAAATGTCGAAGCGCCAACTTTCACAGATTTATTTTACTAATAACAAAAAAAAAATCCTTTCACAACCTGCCTAATAAAATCGTGAATCACAATTTTCCCTCATTATATTCAAAATTATCACAACCCATTTGAACGGGTAGTTCATCCATAAATCATATTTTTTGGAAATCTGAAAAAGAAATACAAAACGAATGTTTGCGTGTTTTTATTAACCAATTCGACCGCACATACCTATCTATATGCAATTTATTTTCAACTATGTCTGTTACTTTTATATCAAGCAACGGTTACTATTAATTATCCAATTACCCTGCATCTCAAATGCATTTATTTAAATTAACTGGGAAACTTGTAACGGTTTCAAATAACAGGACACAAATTCCCAATGACAGTCATTTACAATACAAATGTTACTAAAATAAATGCCAGGAGACTGTGTTCCATTCAACATAGCACCTGACTTTGCAGACTTTTCTGAAGGTTGGTGCGAATCAAACGTGGTGCGAATCGACCACTCCCCTTTGTGACTGTTTGTTATCAGACTGAAAGACACCTTCCTTCTTGCTGTCATTATGACTTACCTTTTACAAAATAAAACACTTTCTGTCGTGAATATTGCTGAAACCCACCCACTTTATTAAAGTATGATGTAGAAAAAGCTTTAAGTGTTAATTTAAAAAAAAGAATTCGTCAACTCATCGATATCGATTTACCGAAATGAGCACAATATCTCATGTTTTTTTAAAGATTTTTTGGTGTCATAAAAAGATTGCATGCGCAGCAAAAATGACCATGTGCGCGGGCCTGAAAAACATAGAGGTTCTTTTTTCTCGTCTAATGTAATTAATAATACATCAATATTTTTTTTTTAAAAAACCCAGTTTTTAACTGATAGTAGTGTTGTTGTTATGACTGATAGGTTAGGGTGTTTATTACGTGTACATCAAGGTGGACAGCTCTATTCCATTACCTCACTCGAGTCCCTTTGCGTGAAGACTTCTTTTTTTAATTCAATTCAAGAGGTGTTAACCTCATCGAGATTTGGAAACGGTTTATAACTTCACGAAATATACATTTCTCTTGCTGTTTGCTTAATTTTTTTATATAAAAATAATGACTAAGAGTTTGTTGAACCTAGAAACGTCTTTTAGATTTTCCCCTTGATAAGACGCGAAACACGTTATCAAACGCAGTTTATCTTTCTTGCTTCTCACGTTTTCGAGTTGTAAGAATCGTTTGCTTTTGACCAATCTGTCTTGAAAATCGAATATGTGTTTGTTAAACGGATCGAACGATTTTTCATCTTTTTTTACCTTCCAGAGGAACTTCGAATTCTCCTCTTTCGCTCTCGAAAACCCATTGATCATTTCCAGGTCCGATCCAGGTGAGCAATATACTGTAACACATCGCGCTATCGTAAGGACAATGCTGCTTTTTGTAAGGATTTTATAACCTACATTAGGTAGGGGTACGGTCCCTCTAGAATTTCAAATTCTCGACATTATCCCTATCATTTTACACAGTAGAGTAATAAGACCTAATTTCTGAGACTCTGACAGATTTTACCAGAGATAAAACGCTCAAGTTGAGATACTTCCACTTCATTTTCTAATGATACTGAAACGCGAGTTCTCTCTCTGAATACTACTATGGAAAACTATGATTATAACCCTCAACTAAATTGTCCAACACTCAAAAAAAAAATATTTTCTGTGCACCTCCCTAACCGGCCCCCACCCCTCCCCTCCCTTCTCTAACCCCTTCCCTTCCCCTCCCCTCCCCTTCCATAATTCCCCTCCCTCCTCTTCCTACCCCGTCCCCTCCCCTAATTTCACTTCACCCCCTTCCCAAATCCCCTCCCCTCTCCTTCCCTACCCCCTCCCCTCCCCTCTCCTTCCCTACCCCCTCCCTCTCCTTCCTTATCCCCATCCCATCCCCTCACCTTTCCTAATCCCATCCCTTCCCCTTCCCTAATCCCCTCTACTCTCCTCCCCTCCCCTCCCCTAATCCCCCTTCTCTCCCCTCCACTCCACTCCCCATCCCTAATCCCCCTCCCCTCCCCTAATCCCCCTTCCCAATCCCCTCTCCTCCACTACCCCTCCCTGATCCCCCTCCCCAACCCCCTCCCCTCACCTTCTCCCTCCCTGGGGTCGGTTAGGGAGGTGTACAGGAAATATTTTTTTTTTGTGTGTCACTTAAACCTCACCTGTATCATGACTCCTGATGACCTAATAATAACCTAGGTGTTACAGTGTTACTTCCCTTGAACCTATGAATGATATAGTTACTTCCCTTGAAACTAACCTGTATCATGACCCCTGATGACCTCATAACAAACCTCTACCTATGGTGTTACAGAGTTACTTCCTTGAACCTACAGATGAGTTGTTACTTCCTTGAACCTTGCGAGCTTAATTAACCCCTATAGGCTCACTTCGCAACACCTGTATCATGACCCCTGACGGTCTCAACGTGGTCTCTAATGTACTCATCATGACCTTTGCTGTACTCATAATTCACCTCTACCTACGGTGTTACAGAGTTACTTCACTTGAACCGAACTATTTTGACGGATGACAGAGTTACTTCCCTTGAACTTAACCCATATCATGACCTCTGATGACCGCACAATAAACCTCTACCTATGGTGTTATAGAGTTACTTCTATCGAACCTACGGATGGGTTGTAACAGAGTTACTTCCCTTGGACGTAATCATTTGACGGGTGAGTTGAGAGTTACTTCCCCGAATCTACGGATTTCAGCGTTACTTCCCTTAAACCTCACTTGTATCATGACTCCTGATGACCTAATAATAAACCTTGGTGTTATAGTGTTACTTCCTTGAACCTATGGATGACAGAGTTACATCCCTTGAACCTAACCCGTATCATGACCCCTGATGACCTCATAATAAACCTCGGATGATTTGTTATACAGAGTTACTACCCTCGAACCTAACCATTTGAACGTATGAGTTGTTACAGAGCTACTTCCTTGAACATAACCTAAAACCTGGAAGTTTTTTCAAGCACTTCTTAATATGGTGAATCGAATTTTAATTTTTGTTTGAACGGATGAGTTGTTAGAGTTACTTTCCTCGAACCTAATCTAACAAAAATGTTTTTTTTTCAAGCACTTCTTAGTATGGTGCATCGAATTTTAATTTTGTTTGGATGAATGTGTTGTTACATAGTTACTTCCCTCGAACCTAATCATTTGATGAACCTAACCTGTATCATGACTCCTGAGGACCTCATAATAAACCTCTACCTATGGACGAGGTGTTGCAGAGTTACTTCCCTCGAACATAACCGTTTGACGGATGAGTTGTTACGAAGTTACTTCCCTTGAACCTAACCTGTATCATCACCTCTGATATACTCATAATAAACCTCTACTTTGGGATGAGTTGTTACCGAGTTACTTCCCTTGAACCTAAGCTCTATCACGACCCTTGATGATCTCATAATAAATCTCTACTTACGGATGAACGGAGTTACTTCCATGAACCTAACCTGTATTATGACCTCTGATGACCTCATAATAGACCTCTACCAACGGATGACAGAGTTACTTCCTTTGAACCTAACCATTTGGTGGATGAGTTGTTGCAGAGTTACTTCCCTTGAACCTAACCATTTGACAAGGTTTTTTTTTAAACTGAACCCTGAACGCAATCTGTAAAAAATCAGAAATACTGCACAAGCGAATGCAATTTTCAGAGAACAATTCACACGATTTTCTATACTAATTTCTATTATCGACCATTGTTACGATAATAAACGTTGTGATAACTGGCAGTTCTGTGAAGTCTCGCCAGCTCTGGCATTTTGTGTTTCCTTACCATACGATATCAGGCTCATTGAATAAACATGAGTCCCCTGAATCCTCAAAATAAAACCTCAAGAGCTCGAGCTCTTACCCGAGCTTGCGAGCTTAATTAACCCCTATAGGCTCACTTCGCAACACCATTCGGATGACGAGTTCAAGTTTATCTAGCAAGGGGATGATGACGATGTCAAATTCGATGCGGTTTGGTATAAGTGTGGTGATGCGGGAAGGAATTTACGATTTGTGTTGAAGACAATGCAGATCGTAAAACTGTAATATTCAAGAGGCAGTGCAGTTCCAGTATCGTATTGTATGATTAGTGTGGTGACGTTTACAATACGGCGACAATCGTAGTTAGAAAATGAGACGTTTTCGTTCGATATATTTGATCAATTGTTTTGAACGACCCTCCAGTCAACTTTCCGCCAACAACTGTGTCTGATCACGAAAAAGGGAGTCGTTACCGAGATGTATTTCACCCGTTTTAGCGAGAAAAGAGAATTTTCTTGGACAAGTAGTATGTCGACGTAAAAAGCTTAATGTCTTGGCTGCTGTTGGATGACATCAATATCGCGACTACTGATGTAATGCTTCGCTATCAGGTGGTTAGAAAAAGAGCTTTTTTCTCATTTGCATTCAGTCATACGCTGACACGTTGTAAACACTGTTTTTTTTGTTGTTGCTGTATTTATATAACGCCACCTATCTTAAAATATTTTAACTCCTATTGTAAAAAACAAAACAAAACAACTTTTCCACACGTGCGTTTAGACTGTTTACAAATCTTTTCTAACACATGACAAATGGTTTTATTTGAATTTAGTCAAGGTTATACTCGTTAATTTTGTAATGGGCTCGACGTGGGCATTTTTTCCTAAAAAAATAGTTTGGATTGACTTTTTTTTCGGAAATGGTGAAATATGCTTTCCACAATATGTAGAAACGTTAGAAGATCAACTTATAATTTTTCATTGACAAATCTATGTTTCAGTAAACAGAGTTATTATTGAAGGAAACATCTTAAGGCGTGACTTGTTAACAAGCGAGTGCATCTCTAATTAGCATAACAATCATATATATTGAAAACATACTTCATCTTTGAACACAGATATCAAAAGTGAATGATGCATCAGATTCAACTTGTTCTTTCAATTGAATATGTTCCATAACTACCTTTTCTTAATACTTTCGATTTCAAGATGGTCCCAACTCCACCGTTATAAGAAGGGGGAAAATTATGAATCTCACAATGACCTTGTCGATAGCTTTAATTTGACAGGTCACACGATATCTTCTCGATACTTTTAATTTTCTGATCGGTGTTAACCCCATCCTCACGGCGAGGGTGGAAAATGTCATTTTTGTAATGTATTCATCAATCCCTTCATATCAGTACCTCACATGCTTGGATTTGTAAAAAGGAAGACGTTTTTCGGCTCTGGTCGTGACCCCACCCCCACATAAAATAAAAAATGTAATTTTCGTAATGTATTCATCGAGCCTTCATATCAGTACCTCACGTGCCTGGCTTTGTATAAAGAACGACGTTTTTCGGCTCTGGTCGTGAGGGTTAAAATTACGATCTTCTTAATCCACTCGTCGAGACCTTCAATTTGATATGTCACGTGACCACCTTCTCGAAACTTTCGATTTCTGATGGGTGTGACCCCCCCCCCCACACCCCCACATAAAATGAAAAACGTCATTTCTCTAATGTATTCATCGAGCCCTTCATATTGATACCTCACATGCCTGGATTTGTAAAAAGGAAGACGTTTTTCGACTGTGGCCGTGACCCCACCACACGATGAGGGTTAAAATTACGATCTTCTTAATCCACTCGTCGAGACCTTCAATTTGCTAGGTCACGTGACCACCTTCTCGAAACTTTCGATTTTTTGATGGGTGTGACCCCCACCCCCACATAAACTGAAAAACGTCATTTCTGTAAAGTATTCATCGAGCCCTTCATATTAATACCTCACATGCCTGGATTTGTAAAACGAAGACGTTTTTCGACTCTGGTCGTGACCCCACCCCATGACGAGGGTTAAAATTATGATCTTCTTAATCCACTCGTCGAGACTTTCAGTTTGATAGGTCACGTGACCACCTTCTCGAAACTTTCGATTTTTATGATTGGTGTGACCCCCATCCCCACATAAAATGAAAAACGTCATTTCTGCAATGTATTCATCGAGCCCTTCATATTAATACCTCACATGCCTGGATTTGTAAAAAGGAAGACGTTTCTCGACTCTGGTCGTGACCCCACCCAACGATGAGGGTTAAAATTACGATCTTCTTAATCCACTTGTCGAGACCTTCAATTTGGTAGGTCACGTGACCACCTTCTCGAAACTTTCGATTTTTATGATGGGCGTGACCCCCACCCCCACATAAAATTAAAAACGTCATTTTTGTAAAGTATTCATCGAACCCTTCATATTAATACCTCACATGCCTGGATTTGTAAAAAGGAGGACGTTTTTCGTCTCTGGTCGTGACCCCACCCCACGACGAGGGTTAAAATTACGATCTTCTTAATCCACTCGTAGAGACCTTCAATTTGATAGGTCACGTGACCATCTTCTCGAAACTTTCGATTTTTATGATGAGCGAGACCCCCACCCCCGCGACGACGGGAGATAACTTTGTATGATTAAGTTTAGGTTATTAGAATCAAGCAATCTGATTGGTTAATTAGCGTTAGGAATGTGAAGTGATTGGATGATTACTTATTTCAAGCTCTTCAAGCTTTTGGTTTTTGGTATACATTGCTCTATCCATTATATCTACATTATTAAACGATCAGGTTGCAACGAATGTCACGATACCCTCACGATTTTTCATTTGTTTTTTGTTCCCATCCCAGAAATCCGTACTAGTTTAACTACACTTTACACCCACTTCGCGCCGTTGGCGCACGTAGAGAAAACGTTTTGAGATTTTCCAGATCTAGAATCGGCAAATCGTTTTCGCCGATCGGATCGCACCCTAGACCGTCCGAAACGCGATCGCGAACGTGGTGGTGGTCCAGAACCGGCACACCGCATTTTTTCGATGTACTGGAGGCCGAAATCGGTTTTAAATTTTTTTTTAAAAAAAATCCTCCATGAGTGACAACACTTTACACTCTCTTTTCACCGTTGGTGAACGTCGAGAAAAGGTTTTGAGGTCGATTTTTCCTGGTCTAGAATCGGCAAATAGGTTTCACCGATCGGATCGCACCCTCGACCGTTCAAACAACCGTTGGCGAACGTAGGTGGTTCAGAATCGGCAAACCGCTTTTTATGCTGGTCTAGAATCGGCAAAACGTTTTTTACTTGCGTTCACCAACGATAGATCGAAGGTCTGATCCGCGATGGGAACGTCGAGAAAAATGTTTAAATTTACATTTTCTTCAAATTTCATACATTTTTTCACTTCTGAGCGATGTGTCGAATGTACTCGTTCACCAACGGATGTTTGAACGGTCAAAAGTGCGATCTGTGAGCCTCAAAACAATTGCCGATTCTGGACCAACATGCAAAAACGACATTTTTTGCACTCTGTACACGATTTAACACTGAATCCCTATGGCGGTACACGTACATGTACGCGTACGTATACAGTTTTTTGGAAAAATGGTCTAGAATCGGCAATTATCACCTACTGGGGTCACAACAAATTCTCCGTTTTCAATTTTTTGACGCCTTGTAATCGCCAATCACTTTTCAAAGACTATGCCTGTGAAAAATGAATATTTTTTCGATGGGCATAGTTTCGCTGCAATACAAATTGAATATTTATAACATATTTTAGTTACTATGGATAAAAGCAGGTGCTGAGATTGGAAATTTGAAAGCGAGCGCCCCAGAACGGGAAAAGCCCACTCGGAAGCGATCGCTACAGGTTAACACGCGTAAAGGAGTCAATTTACCTAAAACTCATATAAGCCAAGCACCTTCAAAAACCATTTTGTTTTGAAAACGACAGCTTAACTCTCGTTTTTAGGTGACACCAATTTCATGTCACAAATTTCGTGCCCGGTAAACACCATGACGTTTGATGAGGTGAAAGGTGTTATATCAACGTCATCGATTTTGAGAAGTTATTTTATTTATTGATTTACCGCCATCTTAGGGTGGGGCAGATAGAGTGGTGACGTATTTCGCTGATCTTCCAGCAATGCTGTGGAACAGAGATCTGTGGGTCGTATTTACAACGGGTAAGCTGATGGCATTCCGCAAGATAAATTTAGTTTCTTTTGGTAGAACGTTTTCAAAGTTAACATTTATTTATTTATTGGAGCTTAGTGGCACATTTGGCAGCCATGGTCATCACGTGTCGGACATTTTTTACGGGTGAAGGAAGCCGGAGTACCTGGAGAGAACCAACGAGCGACGGTGAGCAACTGTCAGACTCGCAAACGTGCATACTGCACACAAGCCGGATTAGCATTGGTTGAAGACATGCATCATCGATGAGCATTACTCCTTAATACACAGCGTTCCCGTGCCGACAAGTGGGCAATCGGGATTAAGTGCCTTGCCCAAGGACACAACGCAGTTACCCCGTGTATCGAACCATGGACGTCCGGGTTTGACGTTCAATGCTGTAACCACTGAACCACCGCACTCCCTTCAAAGTCAACAGCTCCACCTATCGTCGCATCCTGAAGTTCAAGTTCGCTTCCCAAACGTTTGCCGCGTGTAGTTTTAGAGCTGTGGGCCTTGGTTGTTGGCGAATTTGCCGCTATTTTTGGACTCCGCATGGTAATCGTAGTTTTCTTTGGTAGAATGATTTGAAATGTGGTAGTTTTTTTATATTTGCACAACGAAGAGAGAGTTCGTTTTTTTAGATTTCTAGCGAACTTAATTCCATAGTTATGGCACTTATTTGTTCAAAAACTTTGTTAATATTTAAAGTCTACATGGTGACTATATTTTCCTTGGGTGGATTAGGGTAAAATTCGACAGGTTTTTACGATCACAAAGAAAAGGCCAAGTTCGATTTTCTGATGGCTCTTGATTGTACGAAAACTTAATATTTGGGTTTCAGTGTGACAACTTAACTTCCACTCAGCGGCCTGATTCGAAATGAATACTTTTCTGTATGCCAGGAAAACAAAAGGCATGGTCACCTTTTTGATTTCGAGAATCTACAACTACATTGCTATGACACTTGGTTGTGGATCAACTGCGTTTCTTTAACTATTAAACCGCTGAGTTTTTTCAAGATAATTTTTCATCAAATCTAGTCATGGCTGCTGTAAAGCAGCCATGATTAGAGTTGATGAAAATTTAATCTAAATATAACAGGAAATCATTGGTGAAAAACTCCATTTAAATATGACCAAATTACATTTATATCAGTGACAAGAGAAACTCTGTGCTGGGCAGGAATATCCACCAGCAGCATGCAGAGAGTTAATTCCTGTCGATAATTGTACTTTTATCTTGCAATCAATCAAAAAAATCGAATTTGACGACAGTTTTCCAAAGCCAAGTTTGATTTTCAGAATAACAGGGCGATAAATCGCAGAGTTATCTCCATTTACTACATGTATGCATAAACTCCCTTTTCTGTTTCGCAAAGCAACTTTGGGGTTTTTTGGTATCATGATTTCAAATTGAAAAGTTTCCATTTCGATTACATACTGAAGACCACGATGTGGTTTATCCCTTTACCCACACGACATTTTTTTTAGTTTGGTTGAAACTTTTTGAAAAATATTGTCTTTTAACTACTCAATTTGTAAATTATGTTGCTGATTCGTTAGGTAAAGGGTTAAGCTATTTTCTCTTCTTTGTAGTAACATTGCATAGTAGTCACATGCCTTCAGTTTGCCAAAAATCGTTAATTTTAGCGTTTCAGATATACATAGAACGACACACGCGTGTGAATGTGTTAATTGATATGGCTTGAGTGCCAGCGCGTAAGAATACTTAGATGTGAGTCTTGTCTTCCATGGAAGACGTGTGTCGCCTGCTCTATATTTTAATATTTCAGACAGAATTCTAAGTGGTAAAGGGGCATAACTCTGGAAAGAATACAGCGGATCAAAAAATAAAATAGGAGGTGCACAATGCCATTATGTGATAAAGAATCTCTGAAAGTTTCATCAAAATCCATTCATAGGTTAAAGAGGAGTGGCGGATAAGAGAAAGTGTGACGCGGACGACGCGGACGACGACGCAGACGACGCGGACGACGCAAGACGACAAAAGTAATCCCTATATGTCGCTCGCCACTTCGTGGGGCGGCAACACAAAAACGAGAGGCCACAGACATCGAGTTTTATTCATCCACGATGGCACAAGTGGATTATTAGGGCACTCAGCAACTGATTTGACAACTATCAACAAAAAGAACACATTTTATCGCCAACCACATTTGCGAGGGAAACCCCAAAAACTTCGTTAATTTTAGCGTTTCAGATACACACAGAACGACACACGCGTGTGAATGTGTTAACTGATATGGCACGAGTGCCAGCGCGAAAGGATAAAACGAGAGGCCACAGACCTCGAATTTCATCCTTCCGCGATGACACAAGTGCCATATCGATCATCCCATTCACAATCGCGTGTCCTTCTGTGTTTATTCCACGCCTTCCCGCCCATAAAAACAATTATTAGAAGTACACTCAAAAATTCATTTGACAACTATCAACCAAAAGAACTCATTTTATCGCCAACCAAATTTGCGAGGGGAACACATATTATTTCGTTCCCTGTGTTCTAATGTGTTCTATGTGCCTACCAGCACATAGGGCACATTGGAACTCATGGGACGATTTTTAGCTATTGCTAGCTATTCAAATTGTAATTGCGTTGCAAAGAAAATTCCAGTGAACTTTCACTTCTATACCCCTGGAACTTAATTAAGTCCCCCATGAAATGTTTCATGGCAGTGAAGCTGTTGTTACTGATTATTATGTTTTAATGATTGCTATGTCTTGCAGTACATTTCAACTAGTGAAACATGATATTTCTGGTTGATAGTGTACCCAAACACATCTTCTCGTCCACGTGAAACATCTTCCCCACGAATGTCACAAAACACTATCACCCATGCAGTATCTGGGTATAAAACAAGAACATTTGTTACTTCTTTTATCAATAAACTGTCAGAGACACTAAAATGGCAAATCGTTGGCATACAGGCAACAGGCATGTCATTAAAACCTATTGGAAGGCAACTTAGCTATAGTCATCCTGTCATCAGCAGACTTGTCCGAAAACATCAATAAATCAACGATGTTTAGGACCGACCAAGGCCTCGTGGTCAACCCCAAAAGACCTCTCTCCGGTAAGATCGGAGTCTGGCACGCCTCATTTTGCTTCAAGTTGGGTTTTGAAACGCCTTTGGTTCCCCTGTTGAAACGTCTGTTGGCCGTTGTGCAACAAACCTGTCCAAAACAGTCTCAAAGCACTTGTTATGAGGTCCAGAAGGGTCATCACGCGTCCAGCTCTGTCCGATTAGCATCAAAGACTACATTTGGAGTGGTGTTTGACCCGACAACATTGGAGCCTCAGGACGTGGAGGAAAGTTCATTGGTCAGACGAGAGTAGGTTCTTGCTTCACGTCACAGATGGTCGCATGAGAGTGTGGAGGCATAGAAATACTGCTTACGTGCCCAGGAACATCAGACCAATTGTTTCTTATGGTGCAGGAACAGTAATGATCTGAAGATGCTTCTCTCATGATTGTAAACTTGATATGGTGACTGTACGTGGGAAGCTCAATGGTCATCAATACATACGGGACATTCTTAATCCCATTGCAGTTGCCCCTGGACCGTATCAGAAGACTCACTGGTAGCATCCGGCACGCGATGGATACAATCGCTACTGACGTCAGACATTACTATTGTGTTCAGGAGATCACACGTTACATTTTTGTCAATAATTGCCGGCATTGTTTCATCCTGGACCGTCCCAGCACCAAACTTGTCTAGAGAACATTTTTCCATCAAAAATATGAGTGACAGATATGTATAATTAGCGCCATTAAAATACTGCTTATTTCATCGTTGTGTTGTAGATACAGTGAGGGGTCACATGCTATGGTTTTGTTGTAAGTTTTAAACACATAATATTTTTTCAACTGCTGAATGTGCAAATTACGCGGGAGGATACTAGGTAAAGGATTAATCTCTCAAGTTGAGGGCTATGTCTCCAAATGCAAACATGATTAGAATCCAAAAATACCGCGACTGACAATCGAACAAAATGCCTTTTCATTACAAAATGCTCTTGCAAGCACTGCAATAAAATGTCCTGGTCTTGTCGGAGGATTTGTATGGGTTGTCTGTAGTTTCCCGTACATGCTGAATGGAGCTTCGAAAACAAATCGTCCCTTGGGTGCAACGATACGTTATCTGCAATGCTAAAACTATGCAGTTGGCGCCTTGTTTCATTCAATGGAGGAAACGACGTTAAGACGTATTAACCCTTTGAACTCTAGTGGTATCGTCCATGCCAGTTTAATGCAGCAATTAATTATTCATTATTTGGGGTAGACCAATCAATATTTTCAGCGTGCGGCTGCCCGTTGAAAATATTGATTGGTCTACCCCACACATTTACTGAACAGCCATCCTTGACTTGATGACGTATCATGTTCCTGGCCAGAAAAGTGATCGCTCGGATTCAAAGGGTTAATAACTATTTATTTCTTACCTCCTACAAGTATCTGGGAATTTCATTGGTTCAAAGACGTCACATGGCAGACTGCATATAAAACCATATACTGCCTGTCAACATCAATATACACTGACAGCTATGGGTAATCTCCCCTTTGTTCATTGATTATTCAAAATGGCGGCAGCCGATAGACGCTTCAAGTTGAAAGATTGAGTTCTGGAAGCCCATAGTTGGTCTGAAGTGCAGGTTAGGCAACTTAAAAGGCTTCATATTCTGTTGATGTGTGTCGTGTTACCTTCGAAATGAAACTGTATGAAACTGTATGAATTTGCATTGTTACAATGTATGGGAGAGTGCATGTAGGCACTCTCCCATAAACTGTAACAAGGCAAAGACACGTGAACACATTGTGAGAATTCTCTCATTTAATTTTGATCGCTGTTGTTATTAGTTCTGTGCATCGATGCAGCAGTCGGTAAGATATATTCGTTACACAGTTTGTTGGTGGCCTAATATGGCATATAGGGTGTCAGTTAATTCCATATTGGACTCGAGCTTCGCGCTCGTCCAATGTGAAATTAACTGACACCATATATACCATATTAGGCCACCAACAAACCGTGTAACTAATAGTTTTTATCTTTTTATCATTTATCCATTGTACAGCCTTTTCACGCCCTCCACAAATATAACTTTTTGCTGCAAACGAATATTAATTAAAAACATCACATTGATTTACTCGTCTTTGCGCGCAAGTTGTCTAGTATTCTCGTCGCCGCGGCTCCGAGAGATTTACCAATAATTTGCTATTCTTTTTCCATTTACTGGGGTTACAATTTATGTTACTTTCACACGTTTCTTACTTTTAGCCATGGAAGATGGCGCATAACTTTATTTCTCTACGTCTTTGTTGGTTCCGTTGGAAGCATAAGTGCACCTATATTGTCTCTTGTAACTACTCTGTTATTCTAGCGTTACGCGACTTTCTACTCCATACTAGTTCGTTTTCACTTCCATTCGTATGTTTTTCGTGCTTGATGCTTTTTCGTTATTTCAGGTTTGTTGTAAGCTAAACTTACTCAAACAGACTGCCATAGATGTATCTGAAGATGGATGTACATTTTGTTGTCTGAATTGGAGCTACAAAATTTCAAAATTACTTTGTGTTATTTCCACTAGCCGGATTACGGCCAGTTCTGCGCGGCTGTTGAACAATAAGCTGTTTGCATTCTCTTTTGGACGTCCTTTCGTATAAGGGGAGATCTGTTTCAATTTTCCTCCCGAGATTAGAGTTTCTTTAACCCTCATCATGGCGAAGGTTTTCTGCTCGGCCGTTTGGTAGGCAAAACGCATTACTGACACTCCTACTTGCATTGAAAAAGTAGGTGGTACACAATATCTTTGGATTCAATTTCAACTTCGTAGCACAAAGCCTCAGGGATTAGTTCCGATTACAGAATATATACATACTAGAGTGTATTTCTCGTGGTTTCCACAAAGAACAATCACCCTCTGCACATTTGAGATTCTTTGGGTGGTTTCTCAACCTGTGGGTCCTTTGGAAGTACATTTTGAATTACTGAAAGACCAAAAAGACGTTAAAGGAAAGTAAATTACTACAAGACAGGGTGAGTTATATTTCCAACCTGGCAGGTTCTTTTGTAATTTCACGGAAGGAGCAAACAACCACCCATAGATGAAAATTGCATAAATAATTTCGAATTTTATCGGATGTTTTTCACTTGTGTGATGCATCATTAACGCTGAACATGTTGTACGACGGTCCATTACAGAAGACGAGACATCCCCGACTTATCTCGTCATGAAAATCGACTTTTGATAAAGTTATCTCCCCTGAAATTATTGGACGGACGATTAAGGTACAATTAAGAAGCATGTAATTGTTGAGAAAACACCAATGATGTCTTTTGTTCCTTTTGATAAACGAAAACAACAGACAGCTCTAGGATCCATCTGTTGTTAGTAAACGTTACAAAAGGAATCCTGGCTTTTTAACCCTTTACCCAACGAATCGCCCTCATCCACCCGCGTAATATGCAAATTCAGCAGTTGAAAAAATATTATTTTTCAAGAAAACCATATCATGTGACCCCTCGTTGGAACGAGCTTGTCGAGCACGTGCCAACGAGGGGTCACATGATATGGTTTTCTGGAATATTTTGAAAAATTTAAAAAAATTGTATTTAAAATAATAAATTTTGATATCGTCATGCGTTGGGTAAAGGGTTAAGCAACTGAATAAGTAACTGTCCGCTTTGGTCCTTCGTTTAGCGAATGTGTTATTACAGTAATTTGCAAGTTTTCATTCTTTCCAGGAAAAAAATAGCAAATCTTACCTCCCAGACTTTTATATTAATGGAAAGGATAGTGTTTGTATTATATGCCACGATACGCACACTGTTGAAATAATGAACAGAACAAAAAGTTACAGAACATCAAAAGGTGGCGAAAGCGCCGGTTTTGTATTTGTAAATGAGTTTAATCCTTCAATCCTTTCCCGCGGCTTTGAGAAATTCAACAATAATTTGCTATTCTTTTTCAATTTCCTTGAATTCCAATTAACTTTACTTAAGAATTGAATCATGACTCTTCGAAATCCATGAGGTGATGAAACAAATTGGACACGTGCAATTTCCATGAACCAACTCGTAGATTACGACCAGTCCATTGAGACTGTTATGTACCTTTTGATGTCTGTGAATTAGAGGTGAACAATTTCAAAATTATTTTGTATTATTCCCACTAGCCGGATTTCTGCCCATTCCGCGGGCCTATTGCACAACGAATTGGATGCGTTCTCTTCTGGACATCCTTTCATATACGGAGACATCTTTTTCTACTTTCGCCCCGAGTTTGTTCACACCCTCATCATGACGAATTTGTCTCGACATCCCCGACGGCAAAACGCATTATCAACATCTCTTCTTGTACTGAGGAAAATAGACAGGACACACATTTCTTGAAGAGACCCTTGGCAAATTCTGACAAGTTCAGCTTCTAAGCTCAAACCGGCTGCATGTAGAAAGAGTTCCAATTACAACATACAAGAATACAACACATCTCCATTATAGCTAGAGTTCATTACAGGTGGTTTCCACAAGAACAATCATCGTCAGCACATTTAACTTGTCTAAGTGGTTTCTCGACCTTAGAGTCCCGTTATAGCAGATTTCAAATTATTGTGAGAAAACATGCGTTAATCATCAATTCATTGTACACTAATACGGACAAAGAACTATTACAAAATTGCTGGGTTATTTTTCCACCGGAGGATTTTTTTTTATAATTTCACAGAGGTCGCAAAAAAGGTATTGGCACTCTTTCAGCTCATGGGTCGCCGGGTACACGCAGTAGATGCTTCTTGTAATTTTCAGTAGAAATTCTAAACACTCGTCGAGTGCCATCTCTGGTCGGTCTATATAACGCTCTTTATGCCTATCATTGATTGACACGATTTTGGTCATCAGATCTCGCCGGATGGAGTGTGATAATACTGACAAAACAATCGCAGTGTGATTCTGAAAAATCGAAAGCGAGGTTGGGTGATAGTTTTGTACTATTCGTCTACCTCGCACTACAAAATATACTGTAAACCCATAAACCATCAAGTAATGATGATTTTTAACATTTGTGTCGTTGTTAACATGCATCAATTCGTTTTACAACGAATGCTGTCGAACCAACATTAGATTTGTGCCAGATACAGCAAGGTGGTGAGGCAAATCGAGTCCATCCAGTCCGGAATGCCAATAAAGAACTCACCGTAGCCACAACTACAACAAAGCTGGGGATAGGTATATAATAAAAAAAATAATCAGTACAGTGAAGTTTTCTGCTGTGCTGTATCACTTTGAGTTGAAATCTTCCACAAGCAGTATCGGGCGTAGCCGACTAGCGCGATACTGCGTGGAGAAGGTCCCCAGCGAGATTCGATAGAGCACATCAGGACACTTCATTGTTCTGATAATTTCTCTATATAACACTCGTGGAATTGTGCATGGATGTATCTGTTTACTCTCTACACAATGACGTCACACGAGTTGACAAGCTTTCCAAACAGATATCATAATATTTGACATGGAAATCAAATGAAATATCTGACACGTCAAGGGATCGTAGATATGAGTTTTGTTACTTGTGTTAGGCAAAGTTAGGTATGTCAGAAACAATCAAATATGAAAGAGCATAGTCCCTGTCAGAAAATGTCACTGAACTAGTACTGAAATGGTTAACCGGATAACCGGTTTGAAACCGGTTACCTACCCAACCGATTTGAAAAAACGTCAACCGGTTATCCGAAATATCGATAGTGATCGCCATTTCACAGTTAAAACATAATAAATCTGCCGCTTCTCCTTTGGGATAGATGCACCTCGAAGCCGCGTTGTATATATTGAGAAATAATCGACTTTGGCTTCAAGACTTCGTTAATGATCGGCAATTTTCGTGAGTACTGAGTAACTGCAGAAACTATTCCGTAGTATGTATACAAACGAACGTTGTCGAGTACTCGACAACGTTCGTTTGTATACATACTACGGAAAAGTTTCTGAGAATACTGCTTTCCAATTCCCATAGTTTTGATCCGAGATTCGGTGAAATAATGGCTACGGATAACCGGATATTAACCGGTTATAGTTCTCGGTTAGTCGGTTGTGAAAATAAGCCAACCGTTTCAGCCCTACACTGAACTGTTAGCATTGCAGAAAAGAGTCCATGAACATAGAAGTACACAAAAGGTAAACGAAAGGTCAACAATACGGCATTTGCGGTTAACGAAGACAAATGGCCAATGAAGAATCAGTATCCCCATCAGCATGCAATACAATAATTGATTAAAAATCCTATTATATATTTCAGGAAATTACAAAACCTCATTCCAATAAAATAAGAGACCGATTTGCATTCTGTCGAAAAGAACAGACAACGAAGACTTTTATATGCCCATCAAATTATCTGAAATGCTCTCTTGTATTCATCAATGAAGTATCGTTAATCGCTTTCCAATTTTTAACAGTTATTTTTCTTGAAAGCATTGTTGCATTCATCACCGACTCCCATCCAAGTATCCTCTTCGTCTGCCTGACCGGATTTATCAGCGACCATTGCCATCGACGCTGTAGATAAGGAATGCGGAAACGCACCAGCCGTTTAATAATATTTAGTTCATTTCCGCTCTAAACAATAAGTTAGTTACACCACAGTTCATTTTGTTGCCATGTCCTTGGCAGTGTTTGTCATGCAAATAAGCCACAAACTTAATTTTGTGTAAAAAAACGAGTACTTTGGGGAAATTGGAAATACTGCAATCGTTTCAAAACATTCATCATCTGCCTGCCAATGAAAATTCTGGCTTATCTCTTTATTTAGAACGCTGAGTGTTCGCTTTAATAACTATACTCCTCAAACTTTGCTAAGCACCAAATATTTGACACATCATTGCGAAATTTGCTTCTGACATATTTGCGATAGTTTTGGCGGATATGATTGAGGAATGTATTGAGATGGTCCCCAGTGTTTGCATTAGCTCTCTTGGCAGGTAGACTTTTCGTGACAGCTATGGAAAGCATTTACCCCTTGATTTTCATGATGTTTCCGTGTGCAGTCTACATGTACATGGCATATGTAGGGTATTCAATCTTCATTTCAACACAAACCCTTGTGATTTAATGAATAATATGGCAAATGCAAATGTAAGAAGACATTTGTCTGAAGCAGAAATGTGGCTGTAGGGATGTGGCTGTAGTGAAGGTGGAGCAAGGGGCTACACATCGTCAGGTAGGTGAAGCCCCTGGTGTGCACCATAAGGTAATCACCAGACCCTGGGCAAGATTTCAGCAGGATGGCACACCAGTAAGATAGCATGGTGGTGGCAGAGACAGGGCAACTTCTGCAGCTGAAGACCGGTTTTTGATCATTCAGGCACGTAGGAACCGCTTTGCCACAGCAACCCAGCTTCGCAGTGACATTCAGAATGCATACGGGGTAAATGTTTCGACGCAGACTATCCGGGAAAGGTTGCACGAAGGTGGTCTCCAAACGGCAAGACCATGTATTTGCATTCCGCTGTTCCAGAACTATTACTGCCTGTATTCTGGGGTAAATTTTAAACCTTAAAAATCAGAGAATAGGTCTTCTGTCACCAAATGCTTTATTTAGAATGAATATATATATTTGTTCAAAACATATTACAATAATTAGGGAATTACTCAAAAGGCAAGTGAGAGGTACAATAGAATGTAAAGTCCGTATATTCACATAATGCATGATTCAACTCCCGTCATAGACGAGATCGGACACTGCCCTTCACTCGAAACAGAGGGCTAAGTATCAGCCTTGTATTTCGAATGAAGGGAGGCGTCCCATTTTGAGAGCACATTCAAAATAGAAAATAATCATAAAAATACACACAACAAATTATAATAAAATACAACCGTTATGTTCAAGTAAACGCATCCCCATTTGAAGAAAATATGAAAAGATGTTTTGAGAAATTAACGATGTATACTAATACAAATAGTAGATATTGTTGGGAATTTACTGTTATATCGCGACTGAGCGAGCTCTTTGAGCTCCGTCAGTCGTGATATAACTTTGTAAATTCTAATGCAACATCTTAAGTATTTGTATTCAAGATAAAACACTTTGCCATAATTTATTTTTTTTTACATCTAGAAGTGCTTAAAGCTGACACAGTCTATCAATAGACATTTCGTTCCAAGTTTTGGTTGCAACATGTAACTGACCTATAAAGCGGTTTAACTTTGCATTTTCAATTCTTATTCCACAATTCAATTTCATAAAAAGTAAATCAATACACACAAAACTGTCTACTCAGTAATTCAATATTATGTAGAATTTAATCAACCAGGTATAATTTGATGGAGAGAGATTTTTCAATCTTTCTCGCTCAAAATATAACTGAGTAAGGTAAAAATCATTTAAAACTATCTTTAGAGTTAAATTTGAGCATTTTAACAAGAAAATAGAATGCAGATATATATATACATAATCTTATCTTTAAAATCAGAGAATAGGTCTTCTATCACCAAATGCTTTATTTGGAATGAATATTTTGGAAACCCGAACAGCGAACAAAAATTCGCTCCATTGTATAACCGCCTTGCATAACGTATCGGAAGTTGACTACTATCTGATATAAACGGAGAACACTTATCGCTAAAGCCTATTCATCGCCAAACCACCGTGTGATATTATTTGACATAACTGGAGGACACTGTCTCTCCAAAGCCCTTTATTACTAAACCGTGGTGTGATAAATGTCCAGTTGGTCAGGTAGAAGCTGCGTAACGCGACAGTACTAATTTTGCAAGATAAAGGCTAGAAGGCATTTTCTGCTGGTTAGTTACGTTTACAGCGCGATAGCGTTTAATGTTTTCAAAGGAACTATTTGTTAAGGGTTATTTTGATAATAACCTGGCATGTCCAAGTGTTTAATTTTAACCCCTTGCTTGTAATAGCCATTATGATAGAACCACCACCAGGCACGATATGAATGGGCTACAGACCACGTTGGATGGACCAGAGAAGATTGGCGACCTGTCCTTTTTACAGATGAGTCAAGGTACTGCCTAGACCATACAGATAGGCGGTCTGGGGTATGGAGAAGACCAGGAGAGTGATTCCATGCAGCCAACATTGCTGAGCATGACCGCTGTGGTGGAGGGTCAATCGTAGTCTGGGCGGCATCAGCAGGGATGGACGTACAGAGCTCTGTGTCCTTGAACGTGGTACAATGACTTCACAGCGGAATTTTGATGAGATCCTGGATGTCCACGTCAGATTGTATGCAGGTGCAGTGGGTGATAGATTCATTCTTAGGGACGATAATGCCCGTCCTCGTGTTGCCCATGCTGTCGGGGAGTACCGACAGAGAGAGGGGATCGAGCGTATGGACCGGCCAGCAAGATCCCCTGACCTTAATCTAATCGAACTTGTCTGGAATGAGTTGCAGCCTGCAATTTCAGCCCGTCCAGTCCAGCCAAGAAGTGTCCAGGAGCTTAGTGCCATGCTGGTCCAAGAATGGACAACATCCCACAAAGGACTTCCAGGAACCTGATTGGGAGCACGAGAAGGCGTTGTCAAGCTGTAATTAACAGTAATGGGTCTCATACTCGATACTGAACCCATATTAGTTCGCTCCGTCACCTTTTTGGCAAATTGAAAAATTTCCTCTTTTACCAATAATATCCATTGTCCATGGTTATCGTATTCAAAAGCTAAAAAATAATGTCAAACACAAATAAAATCTTAATTTCTGTACTTAAATCATTAAAGATATAATTAAATAAAATATATACACTTTTCATTACAATATTTCAATTAAAACGTAAAACAGATAGTTGGATATACTTTGTGCTTAGCAAACTTTGAGTAGTATATAAACTTTCATTTTGTGCTTAAAAACATAGCTCTTGACCCGCTCAACAAGCGCCTTCCGGTGAGGGGCCAAGAGTGATGTTTTTGCAGGCACAATATGTAGATAATTTTAAAATGTGAATGGCAACGACTAGCTCTAGTTGATATGACTGTTAAGTTAAGGAAATGGTTACCTGTTTAAGTGCCATTTTTGCAAATGTAGATCAAAGCTTGGTGCATCAGCACAAAAAACTGCCACGTGAATGACTGTTGTACGAGTAACCCCGAGGCATGTACAACTGCTTCCTCAAATAACAGCTTTCTATCATTTATCAGTTTCGTGAAAAGCCAGTTTGCTATTATTAGTTAAAACCAAGATTGTGCTTGGGGTAGCGGATGCCTTCTATGTTTTAAGATTTTGTGAAAGTTCCATACGAGAAGCCTTCCAATTGGTGTTTCCACATCAGCTCAGAACAATCACAGATGCGTTGATCTATGTCTTGGGACATAAATAGTTTATATACACCCTCTCCTTTAGAGGGTATTTAATCCCTATCCCTACCTATCGACACCCATACCAAATATACATTTTTGTTTCTACTCTGAACGGTACACAATTTTATTTGGGAACACCCAATTCGTGCTTTGCGCAGCTGCTCAAAAAGTGGATGAGGTGTGATTAGGTCACATAATACGCTAAACTGTTACGAGCTGGAGTATGTACTTCTCTCGCAGGCACTATGCACGCGTGGGTCGACATATTCCTGTTCTGAGTGCAGCACGTTTACGCTGATATTTGAATATAATATTATACATATAATTTTGTCGCGCACATACCATTGGCACTGCTGCTTCGAGTGGTAACAATGTAACAATTTCAATGTTTCATGAATTCGTACTCTTTGCAATTCTACTCTGTTTCTGAGAAATAATATACAGTTTCTCTTTTAACAAACAATTGACAATTTGTCCATTCTCAAGAATTGTGTCAATGCAACTGATGACGACCTTAGACCGCGCGAAGACGCAAATTAGGCGTAGCGAATGAGCGATCTTAACGGTGCTGAATATGAGAATTAATACAGAGGTGTAAATCGCTGTTTGCTGTTTGGCATTTCAGTGGAGCTCATCGAAACCATTAATCACTATTACGTTGTTCAAAGAGGGACTATTCAATTGTTTTTTTTTTTGGATTTCCTTAAAAATATTTAAGGATTATGAGAACACTGTGTAGTCAGAGTTCGCTCGGAGGAAAGTTTTGAACACCAGCCAGGGATTGGGGGGGGGGGGGTGACGGAATGAGTTGTTGGGCTAAGTGGATCCAAGAGTAGTGTTAATAGGTGAGAGACTTTTAGTGCATTAGAGGTTTTTAGGCTAAGTGATACGAATGGAGGGGGGGGGGGGGGGCTTTAAGAGCCATAGATGCAGTTTGACGGGTCCGTATAACACAGAAGTAAAGTTAGTTGGAGGGAGCTATCGAGAGCTTGTAGATTCGACTCAAGCTTGGAGCTTGGAGTGGGCTGGCTGCAAGCCGGGCAAATCCCAAGCATGAACACTGTATGTTTAAATCATTGACGGAGAGTTTATTAATCGGAACGAGACTATGAAGTGCACCAGAAAGTGGGTAAGCTGACGATTAAGAGTTAATATTGTTAAAGCAGGTAAAGCGAGTCAGTGGATTTGACGTACAATGGTAGGTAGTGACAATACGTTGTGTCAGTATAGTGTAATAACTACCAGGAGCAGTGCGATGACCGAAGACAACATCAAATAGAGAACACGGGACCCCCGACGAAATTTAAACATTCGGGCGGGGGATAAATTCATATATTTTCTTTTGGACCATTCTTGGCGAGAGCATGTGAGTAAATCTTTATTTTGTTTTATTAGGCTAAAAAGGTGTTTTTGTTCTCAGGCAATCCCTTTGAATTTGACCCCCCTCATTGGAGATTTTTATTGCCTTTAATCCCAATAGATTAAATACTTTTACTTCAAAGATAATATTTAGTTTAAACATATTTTATTTGCTCACGAAATCGCAAAAGGGGTTGGAGTTCAAGTGCTTACCACTTAGAACCACTCCTCTCCCATACATAAATTATCATATAAGTTGACATAACAGCAAAACAACTGCAATACAATTAATTACTGAACAAAACTAGTAATTGGGGAAAAACAAAACAAAAATACTGTCAAAAAGCACAAAACAATAAAGAGAGAAACAAAAATAAGAAAAAACATATTTAACACGTAACTTGATACCACAGCCCCCCCCCCCCCAACCCCCAACCCCCCGCCGAACGGCGCGGAAAGCATATCAAAATTAATGGCAAGCTGAAATTCAAAAGGACCAGAAATGGAATGAACTACTATGGCTCTTGTTCAGACTACGAAGTGAGTGAAATAGTGACCCAGTCGAAGTCTCACTCTCTCCCTAGCAATCAAGAGCTGCATCGTACATGTAGCTCATCTAACAAGCCTGGTTAAATCTCCTTGAATCTGAAACATAGCGCTGTACAGCAGAAAAAAATAATTTCATTGTTTCTTTTTGTGAGGCTACCTTCACCATATAAAATCTGCTGTATCCTTGTAATATTGAATTTTGTCAAGGTCTGAAACATGAGGATTCTAATATTGTCATAGTTTGGACAGGAGAAGAAAAAGTGGTTAGCATCCTCAGAACCGCCCCCACACGAGTAACGAGGAAAATCAATTAAATAGTTCTCATATTTATCAGAGTTACGATCACTGCATCCATTTCTAAGCTTACAGTGCACGACGTTGACTATTCTTTTTCCAAAATTGAAATATGGGGGTTGTTTAACTGGTCTTCGTAAGATAGGACGTCGGAATGAATAGACTGATGGGCTGCTTCTAGCAGCATCTGAATAGTTATTCCAGATAGCAATACAGGCTGGGAAAAATGACCGTTTGAATAACTCAGTTCGCATGTTATACTGTACAAAGTTGTCAGCATCTTGTAAATTGTGCCGAGTCACGTCACGAAAGGTAGGTGGTAGTATATTGTGAAGAAATCTCGGTGCATTTCCATGCACGATATTATAAAACGTACTCATGGATTTAACAAATCTTCTCTCCTCAAGAGACTGCCACCCACGTTCAAGGAGCAGCCGCTCGTGAGATACAGATCTAGTTATGCCGGTTACTATGCGAGCAGCGTCATGCTGAACGTCGTCCAATCTCTTAAGTAAGGACTTGGGAGCACCAGACCATTCGAGAATGGGCAAAATAAAGGATAGATACATTTATTCTAGAGTTTTGCGATTCAGGGTAAACTTTAGTTTTCTCAGCTGCGATAGTCGTGAATAAGATTGTTTGCAGGTATTAGCAACATGTTTGTCCCAACCAAGGTTTGACTGCAGAACGATCCCGAAAAGATAATATGAAGAGCATCGAAAGAATATGAAGTCTTTGAATTGCAGTGCCTACAGTTTGTTTTTAGAGGAATGTTTTATTTTTCAAATTAAAAACGAATTTATATTTATAAATGTGCACTTTCTATATTTCTGTGTGTACAAAGACAGCCGAAATCTTCTCCATGTTTGCTCACTTTTTGCTAAAGAAAAATAAAAATTAAACATAAAACCCTCCCTCCCTCACTCACTGATTTAAAACAAAATGCCTGAGAATCAATTAATTTATTTTGTGTGGCCTTATCATTAAATTATTTTCAAATCATACCCGTCGGTTATCTTTTCAAATATTAAGTCAGTGAACTTCCAGATGACGAATCCGTTCCAACAATATCACAAGATGGTGAGATGTGTGTTCACTCAAAGGGCAGGTACGGCCGAGCTCTAAGGTGGCCATAAATCTCTCATCTCCACCCTCATCGTTTTGACGGATTAATTTCATCTTGATCTGATTATTCTCGCACACTTTGGCACGAAAATATAATGTTCTCAGGTCCTCGAGCGTCACCTAGGATGAACATTTAAACTTTCTACGCACACCACCAATGACAGTCAGCCAATGGTAATCTTCGTTTTGAATGATGTGTGCTGTAATCCGTCTCCTCGAGGTATATTACTCAAACATTCATCTATCCATAACTTAAAATCAGTAAGAGACATTACGATGCTGTGGAACTGCGAAATTGTGATTAGAGTATACGCAAAACAATAAAATGGGCGGGTTGTGGTGGGGTTAAGCGGGAGAATCGATTTTGATGAGACATCCATCAAATTTTGTAAGTGTGGTCGCTACTCCAAACTTTAAAACTAAAGGCGAAAGGTATTGCATATTTGATCTTCCGTACCAAAATGGATTTTTGCACCGCTTTTAGCAAATAATTGAAAGGGAGACAGGTCATGAATTCCTAAAGTATCCAAAATCTACGAAATGAGTTTTTAGATACCTATGACATCTAACAATGTTTTAATTATCAAAGAGATAGACCTATTTTTGAAATGCTGCAATGTTTTGGAAAACGCAACCTAACAAAATGTCTAAGAATCACGAAAACTCCTAAAAGGGCTGGCACAAAACAAAACAATAATAATGGAAAGTCATACAATCGCTGTAGGAGCTGTAATTAATCTCAGAGATATCAGGATCTGGCTTCTTTCGGTGCTGAAATCTCAAACTTTCGTTCACCAATACGAACCATACGAACCTTCTTAGAGAAATGTTAAGTGTTTAGAAGTTTAACACTAAAGTGACCTAACGTGATCCTTCACTCGTATTAACCGGCATTTGTGTACGGTCCAGTCCGCCCTTGACATAAGAGTACGGCTACTAATTATGATTGCAGACCTGATCTGGACATGAAGTTCGACGAGTTGGACAAACGGAAAATGCAGACTGAGGCAGTTGACACCAACCATGTATGATGTGTCGCACATCAGACTACCAATCATAGTCAACAAATCGAAGATCCCTTCCCTTGAGGTACTGGAAGTCTGCATCATCAATAAACCTGTCTTGTTGTTGTTTAACAGCAACTCTCTAGCGTCCCTAATACGACTGGTTGCAGATCCGATCTGGACACGAAGAACGACGAGTTGGGCAAAAGGAAAATGTAAACTGAGGCAGTTGACACCAACCATGTATGATGTGTCGCACATTAGACTACCAAACATAGTCAACAAACCGAAGCTCCCTTCCCTTGGGGTACAGGAAGTCGGCATTATCAATAAACCTGTCTTGTTGCTGCTTAACAGCAAGTCTCTTGCGTCCCTAATACGACAGCTGACACGGCTGAAAAATGTACCAAACAAGAGTTAATCTGCCTATAATAGTACGACCATATTGCCTCTAGGGCTTTGCCTAATATGAATACCAGAAAAAAAACACTTAACGCGCAAAAATTCTTGTATAATTGAAATGTTCAATGTTTGTCTCCAAAACATTGTATATGCAGCTTGACCAAAACACACATTAAGACCCCTCATTGAGACGAGCTCGACGTGTTCGTCCCAATGGGTGGGCGGTGCATAGCTTATATTTTCATCGTTCTATAGTAGTTTACCAAAAATGAAATCATTCCGTTGAAGCGTTTCCAAAACAACTCCGGAAAACTGATATTTTTGGTGCTTTTCCATATTTCCAAGGGCCGTAACTCACACAAGAATAATGCAATCAGCATGAAGCTCAAACTTGATCTGTACGTCATCGTTCTATAGTAGTTTACCAAAAATGAAATCATTCCGTTGAAGCGTTTCCAAAAAAAAACTCCAGAAAACTAAAGTGTGACTGACAGACTGACAGAGTGCAAACCTACAGTCCCTTCCAGGAACAATATGTACACGTGAGCGGTACTTCTCTTCCTGTCAGGTTTTCTCTCTCATTTGTTGAATAACGCCATGTTTTCAGGTCAGAAAAGGGGCTATCCTTGACAAAAATATTTGAATGCCAAAATTAAAATGATGTAACCATAGTTTTGTTCACTTGAACGTTATAATGGTCGCCTATGTGAATATATTTAGTGTCGTGATACCATTAAGAAGGATGGCTGGTAAGTTAATATGTGAGGAGACCAATAAATATTTTCAACGTGCAGTACAAAGGCTGCACGTTGAAAACATTAATTGCCCCCCCCTCCCCCCACATAATGAATATGGACCCTTCCACATGCTGCCACTACTGAACTGACATGACAGATACCACCAGGATTCAAAAGGGTTACTGTGTTGTATCTGAAGCTACGTGTTGATTGTTGTGCAGTATAATTTCTGTCTTTGTTTTTTGAAGAATCTGTGAATCGAAATAAAAAAGAAACGTAACTCAGGGGCAATGAAGTTGGAGACCGGACGCACAGACACATTACTCCGCACTTTTTGTCAGAGTGTGAGTGTCTACCTTTGTACTTGACTTTGACTTTCTGTCTTCAAGATTAACATGCTGGTCGACGCATTTAGACATGTATTACAGAGCAAAGGTTGGCATTGATAGATCGGGTATTCAAAGCCATTCAGAGCAATTCATCTGACTCAGGCCGACAGTCTAATTGTGACTTTAATACACTCTTCTTTTTCACCGGAACTTCACTCATGATGATTTGCAGGAACATATATATAGGGTAGATGAACCCTTCTGAAGAAATTCTGACATTACAAGACTTTCCCTGAGAGCTTGGAGGTTTGGGATGTTTCAGATTCGGTTCGTTTCAGGAAACATCCTCGGAGTTGGTTCGGTTTTTTTATGTTTTAAGAACATGAACATTTATTGAACAACGCTTCGGGCTCTTTAACGTCAAAAAAACGCAATAGTTTTTACGTCATCACTCGCCACAAAAAGCCCCCGTCTGTAAGTATAACTCCATTGGGTTCAGCCTAACTTCTCTCTGATCATTCTTGGAGTTTCTCGGAGATCAGTTGATTAGCCTATTGAGACAGAAATAAAACCCGCATAAATTAGGGAAAGAAATGAATCAAGTTTGTCTAATCGATTTTGCGTCCCCATTGTCACATTTTCTCCCTTATCGACTCGTCCGGTGGACGAGTCGATAAGGGAGAAAATGTGACAATGAGAACCCGACATATTCACCCCTTTGCTGGATAGACAAAGTGACAAGAGTCAAGTTCCCTCCCAGTAAAGATAGTTTTATCAATTTCTGCACAAACGCAGTAAAATCGCTTGGCCGCTTTTTGCTGGGTCTTGCGGTTCGGTTTTCCGGTTTTCTGGAAAACTGAAAAACTGCCCAACTCTACCTTGTGTTGTGGTATTTTATACATTTTTTAAGATTTCGGGGTGGATTTTTCAACATTTTGTTTCAGAACACGGAAGCGAAGTTATACTTTTTTAGGTCACCAATGAACTCTAATACTAAACTGGTATTGCGAATATTAAACATTATCTCCAACACTTTAACCCTTTACCTAACATGAAAAGCAAACGACACTTGCAAAAAAAATTCTCGAATAACTAATTTTGTTAATTTTTGTCTCAAAAACATAGGTTATGACCCCTCATTGGAACGAAGTCGACGAGCTCGTTCTAACGAGGGGTCATAATCTATGTTTTTGAGACAAAAAATGAAAAAATAATTAAAATTAATTGGCGATTTTTGAGAATAGCGCTGGCCATTTTCAGCCGTTACGTGGGTAAAGGGTTAAAGGTTTAATTTTCTTTGTTTTGTATTACATAATGTCTACAAGTCATAAGGTAATCGACGAGTGATATCAATTTCTCTCATGGCAGTTACTCCATCATTCGGCAAACGGTCAAGGACACAGTTCATTATACTCAAAGAAAAGGGGACAAGCTTGATGTGTAATCATCCACATCTTTTTTGATAATGAAACATGGACTACACTCGCTGTGTTTCTCTTGATTTGCACAACAGAAGAAAAATAATATTGAATAAATACATTCCGCGGCAATAGGTTATGTGGACCTATTGTCACTTTTTTGTACGTACCTCACTAAATTTGTTTCTTAGTAAAATTACATATGGAAGTAAATGTTCTGCACACAGTGAGGCTTAGAAAGCGAGGTCATTCGCCACTGATATAATTTGATTACCTCTTTCGTGATCTTATCACGATCTGAATGCGAAACAGTCACACAAGCGGGTCGAGATTCCATTGGTAAAATATTACAAACTTGACACCGAATCAAGAAAATCAAACGATAATAACCTCTGAGATGGAATGTCCTTGCATTCCATCTTCGAGAGATGATATTCTACAGTGATGTGATAGGGAAAGTGGAAAGATACTTTCTATCGGATCGCGAACATGTTGCAGGGAATTCACTGCCCGTCTTGTATTTGCAATACTGTTTTATATTGGGGGCGTTACAACCGTTACGTTTTCCCAGTTCCGTATTCGACATTCGTTATCAACCGATAAAGTCGGTTGATAACGAATGACGAATAAGGAACCGGGAATAAGTAACGGTTGTCACGTCCATGTAATATTTCATTTTCACCTCAGCCTTCATCATCCCACTCGCCCCCGCCACGTATTCTTTTATGAAACACAGAACAAAAAGGTTAACGAATTTTACTCGCCACTGTTAAATCTATTGAGAAAGGATCTCTCAGCCGCCAGCGATACACTTCGTTCAGAACATCTAGCGTGTGGTGTAAGTATACATTGACTCGATTCGAGAAATTTATCTTACAATATTCCCCCTTTCTTGACTTATTCCAAAAATGAAAGGACTGGGTATAGTTTTTAACTGTGTCTGTTTTGACAATCATTCAGCGTCTATGAGCTGTTTTTTTATGAATGAAGATCATGACATCATGATATTGCATTCTTGCACTGTGTATGACGTAATCCCCATTCATTGTCCTATTTGTACAAAAACCGTTTGAGTTTACTGTCTTAGCAGTGTGTTTCTTTGTTTTATTTTTCATGTTTTAACCCTTTTGCCAACGTAACGGCCAAAACCGGCCAGCGCTATTATCAAAAGTCGCCAATTAATTTTCACTATTTTTTTCATTTTCGTTTTTGTCTCAGTCTCAAAAACATAGGTTATGACTCCTCGTGACTCCTCGTTGAGCTCGTTCCTACAAGGGGTCATAACCTATATTTTTGAGACCAAAAATGAAAAAAATTAGTTATTCAAGAATTTTTTTTTTTACAAGTGTCGTCTGCTTTTCATGTTAGGTAAAGGGTTAACTCATGATAGGCCTACATAAAAATATCATCACGACAAAAATGATCAAGTCTAATTTATTTAATTGAACAAGTGATTTAATTATGTTACCAAAAAGCATTGGCTTCGAAATGTGAAATAACTCGATACCATTTGAGTGTAGGTAAACAGCGTTCTTCCTTATGAATTGAATGATCGCACATACAGTTGCTACCCTCAATACAGATTTACATCTTGTCTAAACGTTTTACTTGTATTGGGGGAAATGCGTTCTTGTTGTAAGATAAAAATTTGAATTGAGGGTAGCAACAACATTCCACACACGTGTGATTAAGAATTGTACTTGAAAGCTTAGGTTTGTACACATGTTCACGTCAGTGGTTTGTTACTACGATTTATGTGAGCAATGTTCTAATAAGACTACAATCCTCGCCCTCTGGTTGGACGAGAGCTCGGGAAGTCTTTTTTTTCTCTATGTTTATGGCCCCAGGACCATATGTTACCGTCTGACGTCACCACGCGAAAATTTGATATGAGGTTGCCATTTCGCAATTATTCCGTCAACGGAGGGCCTTGGAAACGGTTTCATTTTTGTAGATTTTCCATACGTGCAGTAGTAGACAGTTTTCCGAATGAAGTGTTGTGTAAATAGCAAATCGGCTTACGATTTGAAGTAAGATGGAGTGACCTCGACCTGTATCTGGTTCACTGATTATTTGTCCAGTGATGTCGTGAGGTACACGAGAAGATAATTTACTAAAAATTTTATAGTTAAAAGTTGACGTGTTCACTTCACGGTGTGGCTTTGGGGCTACGGGTAGAGTCTCATTGGAACATAGACGTTATTGTGATAAACTGACGGTAACATGGTCTGAGGTTTGCGGCTCGGAGCTTATGTTGAACATTAGCTCCAAGCCACAAACCTCAGACCATGTTACCGTCAATTCATCACGATAACTTATAATGTTGGCCGATTTAATATTTACAATACCATCAAGCAGTTGTTTTACGCTCAGCTCAACAGAAACTGAAAGTCTATTGACAATTATATTGTTTTAAATCCTACAAGTAAGTATACAATGACACGATTCGACGAAAAAAACCGCCACTCTGCACGTTGTTCAAAAATAGAAGATATTGGTCCTATCAAAATAAGTGAACATATATTGACGTCGACAAATTTAAGTCGAATTGATTAGAACGTTATTAAAAAAGTAATTATTAGATGTGAATAATGTCGAAACCTTTGTCTTACGGAAAAAACAGATTTGGCAGAATAAAACAAAATAAAATGTAAAAGATTTTATCACATTAAAAATCATTAGCGTGATACAATGTAACAATTGTTTGCTTTCGATGTGTCCACAGCGGTGTACAAAAATACAACAAAGATTTGCTGATTTGTTGCTTTATTTCATTACATATGGGAAACTGTGATTTGGACCAGAACCAAACATCCTTGGATGTTCTCTTCGATTTATTCGAGAGTGATGATGATTTGAATGAAATTGCTCGAAATGTAAATACACAATCAAAATGTTCAGATACTTCAAGTTGAAGTGTAAATTGACTGAATTATGGAATTGCCCCGGTATTATTACGCGGGTGGAAGACAGGTCATGAAACTGTGAATGACAATGTTATATGTTCAGTAGACCATATTAATCTACTACCAATGAGAGTCAGCCATAGAACTCCAAATTCAAAGTCATCGATTTTTCTGAATGTTGAAGGTAAAGAGAAAGTTGAGGTAGTTTCAAATTTGAAAAATATAACACTCTGAAAAAGACACAGAGTGTAATGAGAGCTTTTACAAATTTTTTTGTGCTAAACAAATTCGCACCGCCCAATTGTAACTCTGAAACCCAGGGAATCTAACAATCATATCGGTTCGTTCCTCCTTTCAATAATAGAAATAGACAATTCTGATTATGAAGCTGACACCCTCACATCTTAATCTTTTACCCAACGAATCGCCCGCATCCGCCCGCATCCACCCGCGTAATATGCAAATTCAGCAGTTGAAAAAATATTATATTTCAAAAAAATTCAACAAAACTATATCATGTGACCCCTCGTTGGAAAGAGCTCGTCGAGCTCGTTCCAGCGAGGGGTCACATGATATGGTTTTGTTGAAATGTTTTGAAAAATTTAAAAAAAATGATATTTAAAATAATAAATTTTTGTATCGTATGTGTTGGGTAAAGGGTTAATATAGGCATATTGGCGGCTACCTAATGGAGACAAATACCCACGGGCTGCCGTATAGTACTAGTTCATTAATTTACAACAACGGTTTTCGCGATACCAGATGTTCCAGCTGACCAGTGTCCGGTATTGACCTATAACGAATTTCTTTATCGACGCCCCACAACAGAACTGAATTCTCCTCTTTACATCCAAATAACCATTGTAGAAAATGAGATGCTCCGGTGTGGTTTAAGGCACAACCAATGCGTGTGCACAATCTGAGTAAGATAATGAAGGGCATGGAGAACAGGGAGGGTTAAAGGGTAGCAAAACAAGCACAAGTGCAAGCAAAACTTTTTGATTTTGACTACTGCATAATGTGGTGCCTCAAAATACCGTTGTCCATTTGTCAGAACACATGAACCTTGCCAGTATCAACAATTATTATTCAGTGCTTCTGTAGACGAGAAATGTCGGACCTCCTTTGTTTAAAACCCAAAGCGGCCATCAACATCAACTGAAAATCAGCTGATTCCACAAGCTCTGATTACAGTAACACTTACAGTAAGAGTAACACAGGTGTTCCAGGACCAAGAGCCCATCTCGGTTGTAGAAGTTTTCGAAAGTTCAAAGTCATTAAAAACAGTGAAAGAACGTCTGTCAGCGATTTGTCCAAGAGTGCATACAATTAATATAACTGGTAGCTGGACCTAAGTGCGCCATGCAATACATAAGCCATTCATGTAAAAGAAACAGTTTCGTTGAACATTCGAATCTTAAATTCTGAAGAAGCATTCTTGATTAAAGCGACAGGGACAGTGAATGATCACGTGACAGACTTTCGTCCTGTGGTCGAATAGCTCGTGGCAATAATGCAGTGCTCTTGATTTAAGAGCAATAAAATAGTTTTTTCTTTAGATGACGGCTTGGGCACTTTTAGGGAGTGTTGTAAGATAAATTGGTTATTACCACCATGGCTGTTTCCGAGGTGGTGTACCGTCGTCGAGACCTCGTCTGCGGGTATATCATGACGAGTCCGTTAGAACGAGTAGATATAGGACCCAGAGGCAAGGTCGAGACGTCAATACAATATCTGCGAACCTAACGTGATGGTAATAGCCGAAAGCATTTCCCGTGGAGGTACGTGTTATCGATGTAGTTTCTTCAGTCATGTTCCATTTATTTTTATCCCATAATGAATCCCATTCTTTTTTAATTTTTACCCCAAACCACGGACAAAACTTAGTGTACTACTGGATTGGTCTAGATCCTACATGTAGCATACTGTTATGTTTGCCATCATCTATTCATTATTCCCAGCGTGGAAGCAGCTATTCCCGTCGTAGATACAAACGTGGCCTCTTCCTCAATCAGACCGGAGTACGACACAGTCACCCAGACCGGGTCGAGATTTCATAAACAAAATATTTCGAAAGCGAGACAGAAGCAAGAACAACAAATGAAAATAACATCTGAAGTGCAGTGTTCTTACATATTCTTAGTCAGTAGGTGAGATTGTCCATCGCTTCAATATGGAAAGCGACCAGATAATTTCTACTGATCGTCACTCAGTAGTAAAATGATAGAAATACACAGAAGGACACACGATTAACCCATTCAGACGCGTGTGTCGTTCTGTGTGTATTACACGTCTTCATGTTTATGAAAGCAATTATTAGAAGGACACCCAGCAATTCATTTCACAACTCGTCTCCTATCCTGAGTTCCAATGTGTTCTGTGTGCCAGTTGTACATAGAACACCCTGGAACTCGGTACGAACTATCAACAAAAAGAACGCACTGTATCCCCAACCAAATTTGCGAGGGGAACCCGTGTTACTACTTTTAGCTATCGCTAGCGATTTGTAGAAAATTTCAATGAAATTTCGCTTCTATTTAAAAATAGTCCGTCAACGATTTCCATTCGGTACATATGTGCGGGACGGATTTTCAATTTCCGCATGGTTTAGTTTTGCTATAGAGGGGGGATTTCATAGAACAGGCGTGTATGTTGGGTAAAGGGTTAATATAGGCATATTGGCGGCTACCTAATGGAGACAAATACCCACGGGCTGCCGTATATACTAGTTCATGAATTTACAACAACGGTCTTCGCGTACCAGATGTTCCAGCTGACCAGTGCCCGGTATTGACCTATAACGAATTTCTTTATCGACGCCCCACAACAGAACTGAATTCTCCTCTTTACATCCAAATAACCATTGTAGAAAATGAGATGCTCCGGTGTGGTTTAAGGCACAACCAATGCGTGTGCACAATCTGAGTAAGATAATGAAGGGCATGGAGAACAGGGAGGGTTAAAGGGTCGCAAAACAAGCACAAGTGCAAGCAAAACTTTTTGATTTTGACTACTGCATAATGTGGTGCCTCCAAATACCATTGTCCATTTTTCAGAACACATGAACCTTGCCAGTATCAACAATTATTATTCAGTGCTTCCGTAGACGAGAAATGTCGGACTTCCTTTGTTTAAAACAAAAGGCGGCCATCAACATCAACTGAAAATCAGCTGATTCCACAAGCTCTGATTACAGCAACACTTACAGTAAGAGTAACACACGTGTTCCAGGACCAAGAGCCCATCTCGGCTGTCGAAGTTTTCGAAAGTTCAAAGTCATTAAAAACAGTGAAAGAACGTCTGTCAGCGATTTGTCCAAGAGTGCATACAATTAATATATCTGGTAGCTGGACCTAAGTGCGCCATGCAATACATAAGCCATTCATGTAAAAGAAACAGTTTCGTTGAACATTCGAATCTTAAATTCTGAAGAAGCATTCTTGATTAAAGCGACAGGGACAGTGAATGATCACGTGACAGACTTTCGTCCTGTGGTCGAATAGCTCGTGGCAATAATGCAGTGCTCTTGATTTAAGAGCAATAAAATAGTTTTTTCTTTAGATGACGGCTTGGGCACTTTTAGGGAGTGTTGTAAGATAAATTGGTTATTACCACCATGGCTGTTTCCGAGGTGGTGTACCGTCGTCTAGACCTCGTCTGCGGGTATATCATGACGAGTCCGTTAGAACGAGTAGATATAGGACCCAGAGGCAAGGTCGAGACGTCAATACAATATCTGCGAACCTGACGTGATGGTAATAGCCGAAAGCATTTCCCGTGGAGGTACGTGTTATCGATGTAGTTTCTTCAGTCATGTTCCATTTATTTTTATCCCATAATGAATCCCATTCTTTTTAAATTTTTACCCCAAACCCCGGACAAAACTTAGTGTACTACTGGATTGGTCTAGATCCTACATGTAGCATACTGTTATGTTTGCCATCATCTATTCATTATTCCCAGCGTGGAAACAGCTATTCCCGTCGTAGATACAAACGTGGAACTCTTCCTCGATCAGACCGGAGCACGACACAGTCACCCAAACCGGGTCGAGATTTCATAAATAAAATATTTCGAAAGCGAGACAGAAGCAAGAACAACAAATGAAAATAACATCTGAAGTGCAGTGTTCTTACATATTCTTAGTCAGTAGGTGAGATTGTCCATCGCTTTAATATGGAAAGCGGCCAGATAATTTCTACTGATCGTCACTCAGTAGAAAAATGATAGAATTACACAGAAGGACACACGATTAACCCATTCAGACGCGTGTGTCGTTCTGTGTGTATTACACGTCTTCATGTTTATGAAAGCAATTATTAGAAGGACACCCAGCAATTCATTTCACAACTCGTCTCCTGTCCTGAGTTCCAATGTGTTCTGTGTGCCAGTTGTACATAGAACACCCTGGAACTCGGTACGAACTATCAACAAAAAGAACGCACTGTATCGCCAACCAAATTTGCGAGGGGAACCCGTGTTACTACGTTTAGCTATCGCTAGCGATTTGTAGAAAATTTCAATGAAATTTCGCTTCTATTTAAAAATAGTCCGTCAACGATTTCCATTCGGTACATATGTGCGTGACGGATTTTCCAATTTCCGCATGGTTTAGTTTTGCTATAGATGGGGGATTTCATAGAACAGGCGTGTAATAAATTCCCTTTCCGCTTTTGAGATTACAGTATGTCGCAAATCCGAGCTTTGTCGTTGCTGGGGGAAATAGATTCACGCCCGCGTATTCAGCCAAAACTCAAGGAGTGTTGCATGAACCCGTGCGTGAACGTATGTATCTCCGTAACGAACCCGCCCGCTTTCGTTTTTATTCGGGTGGTTCTTATCCTGAAGGGGTCAGTGACTTTTCGCCAAAAAGCATGAATCAACAGGGGTTCACCAAAAACAACAATTTTAATACATATATATATAAAAATGAATATGGTAATTTGCGACTTACATTGAATCCAATGAATCAGAAAACACAACGTCAATAACCCTTACCCCCACATTTTTTGAGTCACTTGCGGGCCCGCATTCTCTGTTGTCGCTGGGTTTTCCTCCTACTTGCTGGTGTTTGTTCTTTGGTCGCCTCTTCACTTCACTCTTTCGCTGCGGTCGCACGGCCACTAACGTATTGTCACTTCACCGGACGCCTTTTCTCTAACATGTCACGCAATGTCACTGCACCATTGCCGCCGCAGGGCTACTAACGTTTTGTCACTTTACTATATCTCTTTCCCTCTAACAAATGCCGGAATGTTACTCCACCACTACCGTCGCACGTTCACTAACGTATTGTCACTTTACTGAACTCTTTTCAGTTAAGCAGTCGCCACCAATGGGGTTTACTCACCCCTACTTTTATCTCAGAATAATGTTCATACAGGCAAGCCTACTCTGCCTACGTATGTCTTGCCTTCATCTACAACAGGTGTGCCGCCTTCCTAAAAACTAATAGCTCCCTGAGCTCGTACTTTCTATTTCTGATCCTACACTCAGATATGGCTACCGACTTGGCCTCCGACTGCCCCTATTCTAAATATGAGCCCTGTGGCTCCGCTGCAATACAAAGTGCTTATAATTTCGCATCGAAGAGGCGCCTCCTCTATCCTATAGCATGGGACATCCTCATATCCTCGCCTGAGACCCACAGTCATACACACTCTCAGACTGGAATCAAGTTTTTGAGAAATCCCCCGATTTTTATTTCGATAGCTAGAACATTAATTCTCATTTTAGTTGCATCTCTTGAATTTGGCCGCTTTGATCTATCTTAATTTAATGTTCGTTTTAAAGTTTCTTTGAATGTCTTGCATTTCGATATATCCTGACATTCGTTGACAGGCTAGATGCGTAATATGGGTGAGTGTCCAGAAAAAGTGCGATGTACTGTTTTTACAACAATTACCTATTAACTGGCCATAATTACATAGATAATGACTGCAGAAGAACGCTGGTCGCTCTCTCTCTCTCGCTTTAAAGTCTTATTAGATCACCCATTGTGACGTTATGCAGAAATACGTTAATGGACATAGAAATGCATGCTTAATTAGCCGCTGGTGAATTATTGCTGGTCTGTTTAAGTGACAAATCGGTTTTCGGGGTCCATCATACACACATCGGTTTTCGGGGTCCATCATATATCCATCTTTACGCTTTGTATTTAAAACAAATCGCAACTTTATGCTATAACCTTGACACGGTACTATACCCAGAAAATCCTATAATAATTCACCTCTGCTGATATTGAACTGGGAACTTAGCTTCTGTTTTTCCTTCGATTTTCACAGATTGTTGTATTGAAAAAAACTCTACTTCACTTCCAGGCATTTTCTGTTAATGTTTCCAATACATTAATCTTGTAATCCCATGTCCATAAGGCCTTATTATTCTACTATTATTAACACAGCAAACACATATCTAAAGAAGTAGTCAGACTAATAGAAAGGGGAATAAAAAATGCCCCTTTGAAAATTATACAGAAAGACGACCCCTGTAACCATAATTTTCTTCCAAGTCTCCCGAGACCACGTGTGAGGTGTTTACACCAAACCTTACACCTTAGCTCTTTTTTCCTTTCTTGGTTAATAACCAAAGTCTTACACCCTGGCTCTTTTATATTTGTGAGGTATACCTGCAATATCTGATAGAATAGTTGACCATGTGTTAAAGTGACGTCACTTGAATATCTCTGGTCCACGAGTGTAGCCGCGTCCATGCGCTTTGTTCATTGAACAAGGGAGATGGTGTAATTCAGTTACCATCCTCGGTGTAGGCACTTCGTGAATTTGAATAACCTGCCCTGCAATGTAAAACCTCGCCGCTTCGCGACTCGGCGTCATTCAGCGCACTGGGTAGGTTGTTCAAATTCATTGAATACCTCAAACTGGATTGGTGACTATTACAAATAGCTGATAGAAAAATGGACCGGATGTCCAGGTGAGGTCACTCGAATACCTTTCATCCGCTGGGAATACCCAGGCACTGATTTAACAAAAGAAGTTATCAACCTCGCTATTGGTATTCATGGATTCGAATAACCTGCAAGGGTGTTCTTAAACCTAGCTATGCGGTTCGGTGGGACTCACCGCGTGCTGGCGCTTTGTTCAAATCCATGAATATGCCCAGTTCGATTGGTATTTCACTGAAAAACCTGGAGCACATTGGACTTCAAACCGAAAGGCCCATGGACCGATCCCCACTAGGGATTACTGCGTTGTGTCCTTAGGCAATATTCAGATTGCTCACGTAGGGTCACCGTGGCGTTGTGTACTTTGCCATAACATAACTGAAAGCCTGCATAAGATCATACCTTGTACTTATGTACAGTTGAAGCAGGACCTGTTTGTAATGGTGTTTGGGTACGCCTTCCAATGATTGGCTTTAAGTCGACATTGTATTTTTTAAGACAAATGGCACTATCATTTGTGTCTGTTTAATTATGTAAAATGCACACAACACTATTTTCATGAAGACCTCTGAGAGACAATGACGGACCGCTTACTGATTCATTCATGAAGCAAAGAATTAGTACAAATGGACAACCAATCTTAAGATGTAGACCTTATTATTTATTTTATAGGCTTGCTCGGCTTATGAATTTGTTGGCCTTTAAATTCCCCTAAATAGAATCCCTTTGCCCAAATAATGTGATTGTTCCCAAATTATATGGTATTTTAAAACAGTTTGTAAAGTTTCCCCGCTGCGTGCAGTATAGTTTTGGGCCTACCCGAAGATTCAAACAAGACATCAGATAAATAAGATTTAAAACCAGCACACAGAGTTTGCTAGTGAAACGTAATCTGCGTCAAAAATAGTTTGCTTAGTAAAATATATCTGAAGGAAATAGACAGACAGATTTCACAATATCAAATTTTGTAAAATGCATGAATACAACTCATTATACCCACAACGTATAAACATCCACAATAAGCTACAATAAGCCAGGCCTCATCTTTTGGGAAATCCAGAAGCATGGACAGTTTTACGCCTCGCCAGATGTAAGATGCGCGATGGAACTTTCCCCAAAATTATTTTTTATTCAACCGTGCGTACACGGAATTGGGATTACAAAGCTCACAGAGAATCATAACCGGATCGCGACCAGGGCTCTATCAGTCACGATATCATTGGTTGAAATTTGCAGTTTAATAGAGAATATACTAATTTTTATGTCAAAACCGCTTACGCGTTTTTTGGGGTAGACATTTTATCGAACGCCTGAAATATTATGACGCGCGTGATTGGTCCCCGGGTACGATCTTCCACCTTAAAAGGCCAGATCTGATGAATCGAGTAATAATCGGAGAGTTATCACATGATCGATTCCGTGTAGCTTGATGCTGCAGTTCCTTTTCGATATATACACGGAACGACACACGCGTGTGCATTTGTTAATCGATATGGCACGAGTGCCAGAGCGGAAGGATAAAACGAGAGGCCGCATGCGATAGCACAAGTGCCATATTGATTAACCCATTCACAATTATTATTAGAAGGACACTCAGCAATTCATTTGATAACTATCAACAAAAAGAACACATTATATCGCCAACCAAATTTGGGAGGGGAACTTGTGTTACTATTTCGACCCCTAAGTTCCAATGTGTTCTATGTGCCTACTGAAAATGCAGAAGACTATTTTCAACTATCGCTAGGGATTTAAATTGTAATTGCGGAGCACGATTTGTAAAAAATTTCAGTGAAATTTCGCTTCTATTTAAAAATAGTCCGTCAACGATTTCCGTTCCTCACATGTATACAGATTTTCATTTTCCTCATGATTTAGTGTTGCCGTGGGAGGGGATTTCGTAGAACTGGCGTGTAATAAAAAAAGAAATAACATGGGGATATTTCAAACTTTAGCATCAGCAAATTAAAATGCCCCGTATACATTTCGAGACTGAGTAAAATTACATATGCAAATCCCGGCATGTCAAGGTAACCACAAACATATGTCAAAATGCATAGTGTGCAAATTTTGCGCATGGGATGTAAAATTTATATCAAGTCAGACAAGATTCAAATGTATTTTTGCTCACATGTAAAAATGCACATGTTAGTTTTTCGTCATGTAAAAGCAAACCCAATTTACACACGTGTGTAAATATCTTACCAAAGCAACACACCAGGCACTTATTTATTGCGTCATCTATATAAATATCAATGACGCGTGACTGCACCATATATTGTTATTTGGCCCCGAAAATCTGTAGTACAACTCTGTCCCTCCAAAAATATGTTTCTTTTGCCCATTGCCTCCTCTCTCGGCAGAGCCCGCAAACCAATGAGGAGCTCATAACATAAGACATCAGTCGTCTATTTCGTCTGTGCAAAACAGCGAAACAATCCATGGCACAAGTTGGTGGAACTGATAAATTTTCTGGAAAGACAAGCTGCTATTATACCAATTGACCTCAGAACTACACATTGTGATTATCTCCATGTGAACGCTTAACAAATTTTACGATTTCACACATGTGCATTTTTACATATAAGCAATTTTATCTAACAATCATATAGATTTTGGCCTCAAAACCACGAGAAATGGTACGTATCACATAATGTGTTCCGATTCCGTATCATATAGACGACTCATTCTGATTCCGTATCATATAGACGACTCGTTTCCGGTAGCGCTACGGGCTATCATAACAGGCGCATGGATACATTCTATGTGCTTTTCAGTGATCGACCGAACATTATGTCCCAAAAATATTTTAAAATAATTTAACCCTATGCCTAACAAGAAAAGCAGACGACACTTGCAAAAAAAATTCTTGAATAACTAATTTTTTTTCATTATTTATCTCAAAAACATAGGTTATAACCACTCGTTGGAACGAGCTCGTCCCAACGAGGGGTCATAACCTATGTTTTTGAGATACAAAAATGAAAAAGTAATGAAAATTAACTGGCGATTTTTTAGAATAGTGTTGGCCGGTTTTGGCCGTTACGTTGGGTAAAAGGGTTAAGATTTAATTTGTGTATGTGACAGAATTGTTAGATAAATGAATTATCATGATAATGTGCATGTCCTGTGATTTGCATCATATTCTCGGTGGTGTCCAAAAATTGGATCACAACTCGCCGGCAAAGCCGGCTCATTGAGATCCCATTCTGGACACCCTCTCGAATCTGATACAAACTACAGGACATGCACATTATCATGATAATCTGTATTTTCTCATGTATGTATATGCGCGTATATGTAAACGGGACATTATATACCACTTTTATCAATATCGATCAGTGGAAATGAAATGTTTTTAGTGAAAAAGAATAAGTTTAGCAAGTATATGATTCGTTATTTGCCACCATTCTGTATTAAATAAAAAACAAATCGGTCCTTAAAGTTCGTGTTAGCGTATTGTTTCAAGTGGTTGTGCGTGTCAATGTTCATTTCAAGTGAGACAAAAATGTTGTTTTTTTGTTATTTGTCAACTGCAAATGGACAGCTAATAAATAAGTAAATATTGTGACAATATATACAGTTCTGTGATAACAAAGGTGACATTTTTTTCGATTAAATCACGATCGGGTTGCAATATACGTACATTCCATTTGTATGTGCATACTTCAGAAATCGGGGGCGCGGAGGGGCACGGAGGCGTCGCAGTAACCGTTTCTCGTCAGATCACCGAAGTTAAGCAACGTCGAGCACGGTTAGTAGTTGGATGGGTGACCGTTTCAGCGACTGATTCGCGCTCCCGCGTTGTGTCCTTGGGCAAGGCACTTCACCCCGGTTGTCCACATGGGGGCACGATGACGCCGTGTACTAAGGCGTACTGCACGTCGATAGTGCGCATGTCTTCAACCCTATCTAACCCAGCCTGTGCAGCAGTGCGGAGTTAAGATGTTGGGGAGCTGGCAGCTGCTCGTCGTTGCTCGGTGGTTCTCTCCGGGTACTCCGGCTTCCTCCACCCGTAAATCTGTCACGGTCATGATTAACCATTGTGCATAAATATGTGACCTTAAACTCCAATACATAAATAAATAACTTCAAAAATCAAGACCGAATCAAGAAAAATAAACGAAAATAGCATATCGGATTCTTTGCTGTTATAGTTCTTTGCGTTTCGCAGAATAGCTAGAAACTCTTGTGTTAGAGGTTAAAATGTAATGGCCAGTTAAAGAGTTAACACGTATTTCGATCACATCATGACTGTTCAGCTCTGATCAGGGTCAGTGGCTGTTTGGTTGTTAAAAAAATTTTTTTTTGTGAGTCAGTGCGGAGAAACAATCAACTTTCTTAAGGGTAAATAACACGGCATGTGGAATGTAATAGTTGGTATATAAAATACGTCTGTACTAACAGATGAGGTCTCAGGTCTGACATATTAAAAATTCATAAAGGTTGTCTTAAAGATATATCAGTAAAAACAGAAGAGATCTGACTTCTGCGCAGAGAAATGATGATAGAATGTCTTTCAGAACACGTTTCCAATGTTTTGTATTCCTGGTTTTTCGTGAACCGCCATCATTTCGATGAAGGGGATATTTGATATGAATGTGGTTTAACGCACACACAGCTCTGTCCATCTTGTAATAAAGATCGCATTGGCAGATTTAAAACTTTGTTTTTTTGTTTTATTACTGACTATCGTTCAGACTCACATTTTTTTCTGACAGGTGAGGCAGAGCTGTCGGTGGCAGGATGGATGGAGAATTTCGAACGGATCGCGACACAGTCCCTTTCCGTTTTTGTGTTCAAAGTACTCTATGTATCCTTAGAAGATCAAGTACGTTTTTATGTACACTTCAGTAAGAAAAGCTGTCTACTTAACCCTTTACCTAACATGAAAAGCAGACGACACTTGCAAAAAAAATTCTTGAATAACTTATTTTTTTCATTTTTTGTCTCAAAAACATAGGTTATGACACCTCATTGGAACGAGCTCCACGAGCTCGTTCCAATGAGGGGTCATAACCTATGTTTTTGAGACAAAAAATGAAAAAAATAATGAAAATTAATTGGCGATTTTGGAGAATAGCGCTGGCCGGTTTTGGCCGTTACGTTGGGTAAAGGGTTAATCTTACCGATATATAAATGTTATCAAATGGATCCACCAGTGGGTTTCAAGAAGCAGTGACTGGCGAGTTTAGTGTTTCTTTGTAGAAGGTAGTGTCAGTGATTTTTGTCAAGGCCACACAAAATAAATTAATTGATTTTCAGGCAATTGTTTTTTTAAATCAGTGAAGGGGGCGGGGGGGGTAATTTTTATTTTGCAAAAAGAGAGCAAATATGGAGAGTATTTTGGCTGTTTTTTACACACAGAAATATAGAAAGTGCATATTGATACAAATAAATTCATTTTTAATTTAAAGAATAAAACATCCCTCCAAAAACAAAGTGTAGGTACTGCAATTCAAAGGCTTCATATTCTTTCGATGCTCTCATATTATCTTTAAAGTGGAAGTATTTAATCTTTGGGGATTTGCTTACAGCACTCTCCCATAAATTGTAACAAGGCAAACATATTGGTGACGCAACTAAATAAACATGCATCAATTAAAAAATGTAAAAAGTTAGGGTCACCCTGAGTTTGTACTAATATTGTACTAATATTGGAAAACACTGAAAGGCAATGAAAATGTCCAATGAGGGGATTCAAATTCAATGAGGTATTGCATGAGAATCAAAACATTTTTTTAGCCAAAGGAAAATACAACACCGAACACTGTAATTATAATCATTTGTTATACGCAGGTGATCATCAAGATATGTTTCCGTTAGTACTGTATCACCAAACGTCAACGATATCTAGAGTCATATAAAATATCGACGTGTCAACACTTCCACTTTGGCCTATAAAATAACGATTTCACTTATTTGGCTTCGTTCCGATTGCGCCGATACCTACTAATGATTTCGATTTGTATATTGCTGCCCGACAATTAGTCTTAAAACTGAAGCCTGCAAGCAAAGACACCACATCATTATGTAAACAAGGAAGCACGTCGAGACTTGCAGTGCTGGGTTCACAAACGTAGTCTGAAAAATTCGAACGGATCACGGCTGAGTTATGATCTAGCAGAGATTATCTGCCCGCTTCCTTCTTTACCACACTAGAATCTCACCTCAAAGGTAATGCAAGTCATTGAATCTCAGATGAATTGCCGTTTGTAATTTATGATTTGATCTCGATTTCGTAGTATTTAATTTATACAATCGCGACCCGCTTGCGTCACTGTGTCGCAATCAGAACAATCATCTGATCCTGAAACAGACCGCTTTTTTACGATTACAGTAATGAAACTGTCTGCTTAATTTTGTCACAGTAACAAATATTGTTTAAATGAAATTCGTTTGAATTTGAGTTATTGTTTCTCAGAGTATTATGATATGTACTTGCGAACGCTTGTCCCAACACCTACACTCTAAAATCAATCGGGTTAACCCTATCAACACGGTGTGCATAAATGCATACATTTTTGCGTGATGAAAAAAATGGTAGTGGACGAGCAAACTATATAAAGAGCAAAACATCTGAAGAGAGATCCGATAATAATTTAGTCCAACAGCTCGATAGAGCTGTTGGATTAAATATTTACTGAACCTCCAAACAAACCAAGATGGCTTCGCCTATTTCGCCTTTGACAGTATAGACTGAAATGATACCTTCCGGGGCACTAGTGTTGAAAGGATTAAAAGTTAACCAAGTTGTTTTGGGTTTATTTTCAATACAACCGATTTTAGAGTGTATTGGTCTGGTTGGTTTCTTTTAGGATTTAGCGACACATTTAAAAGCCAGAATGAAAACGTCATTATTGTGTTAAATAGAAATGCAGGTGTGGGAAGATGGAATTTCAATTTTCAGTTTTAACCCTTTACCCAACGAATCGGCCGCATCCGCCCGCGTAATATGCAAATTCAGCAGTTGAAACAATAGTATTTTTCCAAAAATTTCAACAAAACCATATCATGTGACCCCTCGTTGGAACGAGTTTTGGTTTTGTTGAAATTTTTTGAAAAATTTGAAAAAATGATATTTAAAATAATAAATTTTGATATCGTCTGCGTTGGGTAAAGGTTTAATGTGATTTCAACACTTTAATAACTGGGTACCGTCGTATCAGACACTTTTACAGATGGGTGAAGCTGGGGTACCACCGCGCAGTGACGAGAAACTGTCAGACTCTCCAACTTACTAACCCTGCACAGAGTTAGTAGTAGTTGAAGGCAAGTATACCATTCGATGTTTCGGTTTAAAGTGCAGGGCTATAACAATGAGCCAGGGCTCATCCTCGTAGTGTTATAGTATAGTCATTGATAAAAAGTACTCCTAAAATATCACATGTATAGGCCTAAAAATATAACATGAGAAAACTCTACCACGAGTCCGGTAATTCAAGCAAGAATCTATTATTCAAAACGCCTTAAAGGGACAATGCGTTTAAAATTTTGGCAGTAGTTGATTTTAAGAAGATGATCGCGACGATATCAGCATTGCAGTATCACGGGGTTTTTTTATACAGCTTTTTATTTATCGAAATTCGCGTATTTTTTAATATATCGCTGTATTTTATTTTTACAGAAAATAACGATCTGTCGGTCTGCAGGTAAAAAAAAACATTTCCCTCTTGCGACATAACAATTTCTAATTGTATGCCCATTCTTGAGATTTCATCAATTTTAAGACAGAACTCAACGAAGGTAGAGTACGGTTGATAGAGATCAACGACATGAGTTGGAATTACATGAGTTGGAATTTTTCTTCAAGTGTTTCATAAATGCTGTAGGCGCATGCGAAATATAGGAAAAACTCCAAAAAGAGTCGTTGATTACTGGCCCCCCAAACTCAACATGAGATGTGTTCTGTTTTTATACCATGATTAATATTGAATTAAGTGAATGAAACGCAGACGACACTTGCAAAAAAAATTCTTGAATAACTATTTTTTTCATTTTTTGTCTCAAAAACATAGGTTATGACCCCTCGTTGGAACGAGCTCGACGAGCTCGTTCCAACGAGGGGGTCATAACCTATGTTTTTGAGACAAAACATGAAAATATTTTGAAAATTAATTGGCGATATTTGGGAATCGCGCTGGCCGGTTTTGGCCGTTATCCTTCGGCTGTCCTTTCTTGTCTGACAATGTTTTGAGACGAAGCATTTCATTCACGTCATTGGGTCAGTCGGGTGTATAACGATCAATCAGTTGGGTTCTTACATGACGTTCTGACACGTAGACTGAATTCCACATCTGATGTATTTTGCAAATTTCCTCAAAGATGATTCTCAATGATGCTAAAGCATCCTACCTTACTATTTGTCATCAATTGAATTTGTTCATACATTAAACACTTCTTTTAGAGCAACTTCAGGCATTTTTGGAAAATCAATCAATTAAAATAAATGAAAACGGCATATTTTGATGTTGAGGACGTTTCTGATCTCTTTATTGTCAAGTTTGAATAATAGCAGCTCTTGATGCAGTACTGTCATCGCAATAGCTGTCTCTGTCTTGATCAGGGGTCAATAGTGTACAACTTTTACAGTTGTATTTTTCCGAATTGTACTTTCTATTTATGGAAATAACTAATTGACAAATCAGTTGACAAATTGCCATATCTTCTGAAATGCCAATGATTCATTTCCGTCATTTATATTCACTTGTAGAAAATACGATCCGAGAAAATACAATAGTAAACATATTATAGTATTGACCACAGATTGCAGTTACACCCACAAGGCGAGATTTTATAAATAAAATATATTGCAAAATGCAGTCCGAATTAAACGAAAATAGCATGATCTCGCTTTTTATTCAACTGGTGAAATTCTACTTTTGTTAGAAAGAAAGCTGACAGATAATTTCTACCGGATCGCCACCTATTCGCGATCCAGTCGTAATTCTCTTTTCCCTTTTGCAACCACAGTACTGTAGGTTATCTTCTACCACTCTGAATTGTTTTTGGTGGTCATTGAAGCAAGTTCTTCCTGACCATAAATATCTTTCAAATGTATGATTTAGAAATGCCACGTTAACGCGTACTTCCAGAGGAGCGAGCGATCATAAACTTATTTCGCAATCATGTTTAAAAGTAATTTCTCACAAGAGAAACCAATGTCGTAGCCACGGAGTGAGGGGGCTGGGGAGGGCCTTTTCCCCGAACATTTTCGCTTGCTCAATGCAAATTTTATATAACACATAGAGCTCAGAATGGTTTCTAATATAGGTCTACACGCGCTATAAATGCCTCAGATTAGCTCTTAGCGCATTGCATTTTGCAAAAGCTTCTTGGGGATGGGCGGCCTATCCTAACTGGGACCTTCCGGATGTTACCCCCTTATCCCCACTTCCCTTCATAGGGTAACGACAGGGGTGTCCTAGTTAAGAATAGGGAAGGTCCCGACCTCCACAACGGCCTTCCAAATATCATGTTTGCCACCAATAAAAAACTTGCTAGCCCCCCCCCCCCCCCCCCCCCCCCCCACACACCCCATATTATAAACTCCTGTCTACGCGCCTGGGAGAAAGTAGTAAACTGCTATGTTTGTGCCTGCTACATAAGCGGGTGATACGTTGCATGAAAACAAGACAGTTTAAATGAGAATGATGCAAGTGTCTCTCCCCATTTTGTACTCTAATTTAGACAAAATACTGTGATGTTACCTGTGCAGAAGGTGAGGAAGATTGGTTGGTTATTCTGATTCCAACTATCAGCTTTATATTAGAATTGTTTTTTATTTTCCTTTTCTGTGGAGTAACATTTTATTTCTCGTGTGTTATATGTATCTTGTTCACAAAAGGAAGCAATCTGAAAGTTGTAGCGTTTTCCATCAGTGCTTTTTCTTGGCCAAAGTGTGAGCAACTACCTTTTCCTGGTCAGATTGGTAGAATTATTTCCCTTTGTAGAGAGATTTTTCAATGCAGAAAGGATTGAAAATAAAAACAGGTATTTCTGTAAAATCTCTCAACTTATGCCTCATCGATGGTAGTTATCTTTTTCAGATCAACGGTGCACTTTTTGAATATTTTATGGGACTGTAATTATTATGCCCGTGATATGATTTTCTTCAGTGTATGTCTCCTTATAATCCAGGCAGCACGTGGCTTACACTGTAGAGCCCTGCGAATCACCTTTGTTCGCTTCGAATCGAATCTCGAATCGAATCGATCTATTATTCGAATCAAATCTCGAATCGAATCCGCGCGTCTTGATGTTGACCGACTGGGGGAAGAGGTGCTGTAAACCTGATTTATTCCGACAGTGATGGCTCAAGTCCCGACTGATAAAATATTCCAACTCCATCATCAAGGCATGCTTTCGTCTAAGGCATGCCTCGATGAAGCAGTTGAAATATTACCTATTAAGGATTATAGTTCAAAGACTAGAGAGAATCGTTGGTACTAGGCACTGAATGGTGAGCCGCTATCAACAGCTCATCGTTGATATTGTTTTCTCTCAACAGTGATAGTGAGACTGGAATTAGCATGGCTGGTGGCATGGGTACAGATGTTGTTTCTGTTTGGATAGTGAAAACTACACTCAAGTCTTTATTTTCAATATTATGTATGTGCAATTTCCACCAGAACTATACGTATTGTGAGATGACTGATGCCTGTCAAGGTGATAGCTTAAAGTTGCGATTTTTTGTTTAAAAGTGTATATATTTTCGATAATCTTTCTCACTGGGCTAAATATAAAGCGTAGCGATAGGTATATGATGGACCCCGAAAACCGATTTGTCACTTAAACAGACCAGCAATAATTCAAGAGCTGCTAATTAAGCGTGAAATGTCATGTCCATTATCGCGGTTCTGGAGAACCCATTTAGGAGCTATCTGATAACTGATTAAAGAAGTAAGAGAGACCAGTGTTCTCCTGCAGTCATTATCTGTGTAATTATGTCCAGTCAAAAGGTAATTGTTGGAAAAGCAGTACATCGCACAAGTTCTGGACACACACCCATATTATGCATCCGGTCTGTCACGAATGCCAGGATATACCGAAATGCAGGACTTTCAAAGGAATTTAAAAGCGAGTATTAAATTAAGATAGATCTAATCGGCCAAGTTCAAGAGGAGCGATTAATCTGAGAATGAATGTTCTGGCTATCGAAATAAAAATTGAGGGATTTCTCGAAAATTTCATTCCAGTCTTAACGTGTGTAAGACTGTGAGTCTCTGCTAGGAAATGGAGATGTCCCATGCTATAGGTTAGAGGAGGTGCCGCATCGGTGCGAAAGTATAGGCACGTTGTAGTGTAGGGGCGCCACAGAGCTCATATTTAGAATAGGGTCAGTCGCGGGCCAAGTAGGTGGCCATATCTGAGTGAAGGGTCAAAAATAGAAAGTGCGAGCTCAGGGAGCTATTAGTACTTAGGAAGACGGCATACCTGTTGTAGAAGGCAGACATACGTAGGCAGAGTAGGCTTTCCTGTATGAATATTATTCTGAGATAAACGTAAGAGAGAGTTTAACCCCATTTGTGGCGACTGCTTAAGTGAAAAGTGTTCAGTAAAGTGATAATACGTTAGTGGCCGTGCGACGGTAGTGGTAGAGTGACATTCCTTCACTAGTTGGAGGGAAAGCGATATAGGAAAGTGACAGTACGTTAGTTGCCTGGCGACGGCAGCGAAAGAGTGAAGTGAAGAGGCGACCAAAGAACAAACACCAGCGCGTAGGAGGAAAAACCAGCGACAACAGAGAATGCGGGCCCGCGAGTGACTCAAAAACTGTGGGTAGGGGGTGATTGACGTTTTATTTTCTGATTCAATGGATTTAATGTAAGTCGCAAATTACCATATTCATTTTTTATATATATATATATATATACACTTCATCAAATATTTTATATAACTTCGTCAAATTGCCGTCATGCTCGGAAGTTTACTTCCTTCTAAGCGGCTTTCATTTTTGACTAATACTTATTCCGTTACGTTAAGTGCCGTACCAATGTGTATCGCGTCATGGGAACGTAAAATTTAGCGTCACGCTGATCCTAATTGTTGAATGGGAATTATAAAATTGATCGTGATACGCGTACGTCTTACAGATCGATTTATTATTTGGCAAGTGACTGCCTAGCTCCTAATCACAAACCCGTCTGTAAAATCGCCGATGCATGTCTTCCTTGGGTGGCAACAAGTAAAGATATGTTCCGCATTACCCGTTGTTCACTGTTTTTAATTGTAAATTATGGACAAACAAGACCGTATCATATCTTCCTTAGGTGGTAACGAGTGGCGATATATTCCGCGTTATTGCGCGCATTTTTTGTTCTCAGCCTTAGAATTAGAAGCATTCAATCATTTATCTCAACCTCGCCCTGGTAACAGAGGCAGAAGCGAGTTCGCATGCAGTATTCACACATTCAACCATTCCTTGACCCGAATTGTTCAAACGCGTTGTTCTCCATATTCAAGTGTATTGCTTGTAAAAACACCGTATCATATCTCCCTTGGGTGGTAAAGATATGTTCCCCGTTTCATGTTGTTCCCCGTATCCGAGTCTATTACGCGCAAAATAACTGTATCATATCTTCCTTGGGTGGCAACAAGTAAAGATATGTTCCGCGCTTCACTTTGCTTTTTGTATTCAAGAGTAAATTATGAAAAAATACCGTATAATATCTTCCTTGGGTGGCAACAAGTAAAGATATGTTCCGCGTTATTACGTAAATAACAAATATGAATTAGACACTATTTCTAAAACCTCGCCCTGGTAACAGAGGCAGAGGCAAGTAAGTTCGTATGCCGTATTCACACATCCAACCACTCCTTGGCCCGAATCATTCAATCATTTAAAAGCGCGCCTCCATATCTCCGCCCCAGTACCCAACCCCGCGTCAATCAGACATCAATACCGCTGATGGAAAATATAATTTTTTTATACCCTCCTTGCGTAGTAATAACCCCCCCCCCCGGCCCAATCCTTCCAGGGTGTGTAAATGTATTGTCCCCGCCCACTATTGCAGCATATATATACCCTCCACCACTGATCTAAGGGCAGTCCCTCCTATATGTCTACACCGACAATCGTAGGCTAGGGTTCCATACCCCCCCCCCCCCCCCCCCACACCACATACACATGATGTACGCACTGACATGTACCAAACGATCATAATCTCACAACATATACACGCTATGTTCAACACCAATGCGTGTTCAGGTGTAATTGCTCTGTACACTAATTTATGCCCCCCCCCCCCCCCCCCCCCCCCCCCCCCCCCGTTCAGCAAGTTTATAAATGAGAATATTTGGAATTATTCTTGTCTATTGAGCCCATTGGGTTCTAGTGTTTGAAGTTTGTTAATCCAAAATGCTTCACGACCCCTCCTGTAAGCTGTATTTTGTTTATTAATTTGTTCAAATCCCAATAATCTTAAAATTGTTTATACTATGGTTTTTCGTCAGAAAATGATGTGGTATCGGTTCATCCATAACCTCAAGTTTTATTCTGCTCAGGTGGTTTTGCATTCTCTCATACAATTTTGTCCCCGTCTCCCCCACGTACACAACTTCATTGCACTTGTCGCAGAAAATCCCATATATCACATTCCTGGACAGGCAGGTGATTTTTTTGCCTATGTGGTAGGCCGTCCCGTTCTTGTCTGCGAATTGTTTTGTTTGGAGCATAAACCCACAGATTGCACATTTTCTCTCGCATCTATCAGATCCCGTCCCTTGATTGTTGAACATTTTATTATGCTTGCTGTGGACTATGATATCTCCCAAATTTTTCAGTCTTTTGTACGAAATCAGGGGAGGTTTTTCGAATGCCAACTTCATGCGTTTTGAGCGGTGTAAAATGGGCATCCGCTCCCGCGTTATTTTCCGATGTCGGGGAGGCGCCGCGAGTAGGTGACCACAAACGGGACTCTTTCGCCGGTTGATTTGTTGGATCGTTTTTCAAGTAACTGTTTGCGCTGGATTTGATCAACCTTTTCTAGTTGTTCGCTTACAAACTTTTCTTCGTAACCTCTGGCATGCAGGTGTTGTTTTATATCATTTTTGTGGCATTCATATTCAGCATTATCGGAACAAATTCTTTTTACTCTTGAAGCTATTCCATATGGTATCGCTCTTTTAGTGTTGATTGGGTGATCTGACTTTGCGTGTAGGTATTGATGCGTGTCCGTGGGTTTGTATATAAACCGGTTTTAAGAAATCCGTCTTCAATTTTGACTATCGTGTCTAAGAATTCTATCTCATTTTCAGACCACCTTAAATCAACCTGTATTCTTGGATGTATCGTATTTGCCAAAGAATGATATTGTTTCAGAGACTCCAACCCATGCGTCCATACTCCCCAGATATCATCAACGTACCGTACCTGTTCAAGGGGGTGTAACTTCGATGCTTTTGACAGTTTCTCTTCCCATTCACCCATATATGTGCACGCATAATTCATCCCTAATCGCGAGCCTATTGCAACGCCGTCGGTTTGTAAATAATGTCTTCCTTTAAATGAAAAATTGTTGTTGTCCAAAACAGTTTCTATTAGTTTAAGACCTATCTCTGTTGGGAATAATTTTCCTTTAGAGTTTTCTAGTGCTTTTTTACATGCTAATATACCTTCATTACGTGGGACGCTTGGATATAGTTTCTTGACGTCCATACAGTACATTATGCTGTTTTCAGGGAGTGGTTGGGGTATACTGTCCAGTCTGTTCAAGAAATGTGTGGTGTCGCGTATGTAGGATGGTAATGACTCAACGTGTTGTTTTAATTCAGACTCCATCACTTCTGCTATTTTCTCTGTTGGGTGGTTTATTCCCGAAATTATCGTTCTTAAAGGGGCTTCATTTTTATGCATTTTGGGGTTACCTTTTACTCTACCAGCCTGTGGCTGCTTAGGTATCATGTACGCTAATACTTTTGTGTCTATCAGTTTGTTTTTTTCTAGTTTTTTGAGTTGGCTTTTAATCTTGTTTGTTATTTTCTCTGTCAGATTTACAGGTACTTCTTTGTATGTTGTTTGGTCCCCCAATTCCATCAAGATCTCATTTTCATATTTACTTGCATCCAAAACGGTTATTCCAGACCCTTTATCGGCTGGTCGCACGACTATTGTATTATCATTTAACAACTCTTTCAGAGCCTTCTCTTCCATTTTTGTTATGTTGTTTCGCACGCGTTTTTTTATGCCCTTCAAAATATCTTCCCGTACTATCTCTAAATAAAGGTCAAGGTGCTTATCTCTACCTTCTTTAGGGGTCCACGGGTTACTCTCTTTAAATTTATCATTAATATATTGCTGTTTATTGTCTAGGAAATACTCACATAGTCGCATTCTTCGCTCCCATTCTTTTATCTCAACGATAAGGTTCGCTATATCCAAAGTTCTTTCCGTTGGGACAAACTTGAGACCCCTTTTAAGTAATGTTCTTTGGTGTTTTGTTAGTTTCATACTGGATAAATTAAACACATTATTTTGCTGATTTATTTTAGTTTCGTTGTGCACAATTTTACTCTTTATATCCACATACATGTTATTTTGATCATCGCTCATATTCTCAACTTCTACAGATTCATCCTTTATGGAGGGTTTCTCAGACTTTTTGTCGGTAATTTGTTTTGTATAACCCCGGGGATTCATAGATTCGTCCTTCTTGGAGGGTTTCTCAGACTTTTTGTCGGTAATTTTTTTTGAATAACCCCGGGGATTCAGTTTTGGTTCATCCCTACGGAACACGGAAATATTTTGTGACTGCAAGTATTTGTATTTGATTGTTTTAGGCCCATTTGTCTTTTTCATACTTCCAATCATTTGTGCAACCTGAAAATGAGAATCATTCAAAAAGAGATAGAAATTTAATTCATTTGTACTCACCGGTTTTTCAGGTTCGAATCGCACCCACCTGTAATTTTGACCATACTTACAATATACATGAATCCCTATTTCCAGCATATTCACCAAACCTATTATATCCTCATCTGTTGCCCAGCTCTCAATACTACCATTCGTTTTTGATCTGTTTCTAATGAATCCTGATACTGGCCCATCTATATATTTAGACATTATTTTCGCGTGATGTTCCACATACTCCATTACTCGTTTCCGTATTACATGATGATATTCCTCATCGCCTGTACAGATTTTGCTGATGCATCTATAAAAACAATTTCCATCAGCTCTAACATTTTGCAATCCAAACCCTTGCCTTCTCAGTTCAATGTTGTGTGTTGCGATATCAGTGTGGCTGGGAAGTTTCTTCTGTAATTTTATTCCTAATACTTTTAACACATTATTTATTTCCAACAGCGATACATTCTTTCCAGGTAGGTCGGTACCGTCTGAATCACCCAGTCCCGCTATCTTCTTATCTTTTGTTCTTTCAGTAAGGACTTGGATTTTATCACCATGGTTCTTTATTATCTTCAAAATTGCCTCTTTATCCGAGATGTTGAAACGGGAATTTATCGAATTTTTTAACTTCGCGAACTCATCCCTCAGAAGACCCAACTGTTCCTCGAATTCTAATCGCGTAATATCTACCAGTCTCTCTGATGTTTCATTTAAAAGGTTTTCATATTCCGATTTTCGTCTTCCACTGACATCCGATGTCATATTCCATTTCACTTTGAATCCTCGCGGTATTATATTTTCTTCCTGGCATTTTCTAAGAAATTTTATGTGTGATTCGCGTTTGTTTATTTTTTCAATTAGTTTCCGTCCCACATTGCAGACCGTCTTCCCTTTTCGCGATAATTCCTGAAAATCCGATTTTATACGTTCCTTTCGCGCATTACTTGGTACGACATCTTTCCTTGGAATTCTTTTAGTCGGCATAAACATACACTTCATCAAATATTTTATATAACTTCGTCAAATTGCCGTCATGCTCGGAAGTTTACTTCCTTCTAAGCGGCTTTCATTTTTGACTAATACTTATTCCGTTACGTTAAGTGCCGTACCAATGTGTATCGCGTCATGGGAACGTAAAATTTAGCGTCACGCTGATCCTAATTGTTGAATGGGAATTATAAAATTGATCGTGATACGCGTACGTCTTACAGATCGATTTATTATTTGGCAAGTGACTGCCTAGCTCCTAATCACAAACCCGTCTGTAAAATCGCCGATGCATGTCTTCCTTGGGTGGCAACAAGTAAAGATATGTTCCGCATTACCCGTTGTTCACTGTTTTTAATTGTAAATTATGGACAAACAAGACCGTATCATATCTTCCTTAGGTGGTAACGAGTGGCGATATATTCCGCGTTATTGCGCGCATTTTTTGTTCTCAGCCTTAGAATTAGAAGCATTCAATCATTTATCTCAACCTCGCCCTGGTAACAGAGGCAGAAGCGAGTTCGCATGCAGTATTCACACATTCAACCATTCCTTGACCCGAATTGTTCAAACGCGTTGTTCTCCATATTCAAGTGTATTGCTTGTAAAAACACCGTATCATATCTCCCTTGGGTGGTAAAGATATGTTCCCCGTTTCATGTTGTTCCCCGTATCCGAGTCTATTACGCGCAAAATAACTGTATCATATCTTCCTTGGGTGGCAACAAGTAAAGATATGTTCCGCGCTTCACTTTGCTTTTTGTATTCAAGAGTAAATTATGAAAAAATACCGTATAATATCTTCCTTGGGTGGCAACAAGTAAAGATATGTTCCGCGTTATTACGTAAATAACAAATATGAATTAGACACTATTTCTAAAACCTCGCCCTGGTAACAGAGGCAGAGGCAAGTAAGTTCGTATGCCGTATTCACACATCCAACCACTCCTTGGCCCGAATCATTCAATCATTTAAAAGCGCGCCTCCATATCTCCGCCCCAGTACCCAACCCGCGTCAATCAGACATCAATACCGCTGATGGAAAATATAATTTTTTTATACCCTCCTTGCGTAGTAATAACCCCCCCCCCCCCCCCGGCCCAATCCTTCCAGGGTGTGTAAATGTATTGTCCCCGCCCACTATTGCAGCATATATATACCCTCCACCACTGATCTAAGGGCAGTCCCTCCTATAATGTCTACACCGACAATCGTAGGCTAGGGTTCCATACCCCCCCCCCCCCCCACACCACATACACATGATGTACGCACTGACATGTACCAAACGATCATAATCTCACAACATATACACGCTATGTTCAACACCAATGCGTGTTCAGGTGTAATTGCTCTGTACACTAATTTATGCCCCCCCCCCTCCCCCCCCCCCCCCCCCCGTTCAGCAAGTTTATAAATGAGAATATTTGGAATTATTCTTGTCTATTGAGCCCATTGGGTTCTAGTGTTTGAAGTTTGTTAATCCAAAATGCTTCACGACCCCTCCTGTTCTCCATATTGCATGACGGCAATATGGAGAACAACGCGTTTGAACAATTCGGGTCAAGGAATGGTTGAATGTGTGAATACTGCATGCGAACTCGCTTCTGCCTCTGTTACCAGGGCGAGGTTGAGATAAATGATTGAATGCTTCTAATTCTAAAGCTGAGAACAAAAAATGCGCGCAATAACGCGGAATATATCGCCACTCGTTACCACCTAAGGAATATATGATACGGTCTTGTTTGTCCATAATTTACAATTAAAAACAGTGAACAACGGGTAATGCGGAACATATCTTTACTTGTTGCCACCCAAGGAAGACATGCATCGGCGATTTTACAGACGGGTTTGTGATTAGGAGCTAGGCAGTCACTTGCCAAATAATAAATCGATCTGTAAGACGTACGCGTATCACGATCAATTTTATAATTCCCATTCAACAATTAGGATCAGCGTGACGCTAAATTTTACGTTCCCATGACGCGATACACATTGGTACGGCACTTAACGTAACGGAATAAGTATTAGTCAAAAATGAAAGCCGCTTAGAAGGAAGTAAACTTCCGAGCATGACGGCAATTTGACGAAGTTATATATATATATATGTATTAAAATTGTTGTTTTTGGTGAACCTCTGTTGATTCATGCTTTTTGACCAAATGTCACTGACCCCTTCAGGATGAGAACTACCCCAAGAAAGTGAAACGGACTGCATCGTTATGGTGAGACATTCACGCGCGGATTCAGGTGACACTTCTTGAGGTTTGGCTGAAAACGCGGCGTGAATCTATTTCCAACAGCAGCGTCAAAGCCCGGTTCTCGACAATGCCAAAATCCCAGTGAAAAGATTCGAATGGAAACGAATCGTGAAGCCGATTCGAATCGCACCGAATAACTTAAAATTCGAAATCGAATTTCGAAGCTTCGCAGGGCCCTGGCTAGCAGGAATGCATTACAGTTGAACTTTCATATATTTACACACTGCACGGTTCAAATGCGTAACACAACTGAGATTAGTGGTAACACCACAGGCATGGACGCCAGTATCAATTATTCAGGTTTTAGACCCAGTCACAATTACGAGAAATGCGAGGCCTAAAAAAGTTAAAAATCTGTCTATCAGCCCCCACCCCCCACCAGCCCCCCCCCCCCCCCCCGGTCATTTTGGTTGTGCGCATGCTCTCTTTTTATAACCAATGCAAACTTAAAAAATTAAATTTAAACGGTTTGTGTAATTTGTTACCCAAGTTAATAAGATTGATAAACTTGTCCCTTGAGTGCAACAAGGCTTTGCAATGCTTTAGCATTGCAAAGCCTTCTTGCACTCAAGGGACGTAATTCACCATCATCCTTGTTATTCTGTAGATTGTGAGGCCTAAAACACAAAACAAACCAAGAACACGAACTTTTGATGGCAGAGAAAAAATTACAAAAATAAAAAATAAAATAAAAAACCGCCCTCCTATATGCAATTTTACAAAAATGGTCTGAGAATCTTTATGGGCATAAAATATAGTATTTTTCATACACTGAGGTCGACAGCGTGTTACTGTCTAACCGAATCGTAACCCTTCGCACACAAATATCAAAAAAAAAAATTGAAGCCGGATTTGCCTTTGTCAAAAATGCATCTAGGAATTTATCTAATGCATTATTGTTTCACTGAGCTCACTATTATTCCTTTCAGAAATGTCAAGGTTGTCACACTCGATTATGTGAGTGGTGTTTCAAAATATCACAGGGTATAAGCGGACAATCGATTAAAACGGGAGAACAAGCTGAGGTCCGATTCTGTGTGGATTTATCTTTAAACGTAGATTTTGACTTGATTCACGACACTTTTAAATTATTTGCGAACGAGAATGTGATAAATGATATCGAAATACAAGATCAGCTGCGTTTTAAAAATATTTGAATCTCAAAATGCTTAATAAATTCACTTTCCACTTCACTGAAACCCCCATACGGAAAATCTACAACATTTGAATCGTAAACCGGGTATACATCTGGGGCCACTGTCTTCTCCCTGACTGTGCGACTAATTTCGAACACAGACTGTCTTAACTGTACGACCAACTGCGTTTTTGCTGTCCGACAAACTGCAACCTAATGTAAGGAATTGACAGGATGTCATGAAAAATATACATGAACGATCACTCGTAAAAAGCCTTGTTATTTACGAGACAATTTGTACCAGATAAGTCGTACCCACAATGGACCAGCTCCAACCCATTTTGCGTCTGAACAACTCGTACACACGTTTGGATAACTCGTACCCAGATTTCGACAACTCGTACCCATTCAAAGAAAAATGAGTACGAGTTGCCCAGCCATGGGTCCAAGTTGTCCAGCATTGGGCTCTACTTGTCCAGACAATCTCGGCTACGAGTTTTTCAATTGAATGGTTGCTGTCGATGGGTGCACAGCATGTTATACCCTCTTCCACCCCACTCTATTGACTCTAAAGCCTCACTCAATGACCAAACTCAGTGTACATGTTCCGCCATATTGCCCGGAATAAACTCAACCCAGTGCCCTCATGTACTGTTAATGTGGCCATCGTTCATGTTCCCGCGATGGAGGCCCACACAAACCTCGCCGATACAGTGACGCAACTTGAGGCCTAAGGCTAATTCAGGCTACGTTCCACACACTCTCTGTCCACACTGAACTCTACCATCGCCCAGGTTACTGTTACGATGCTCAATGTAATTGCTCCCAGAATATCGGCCCACAACAAATTTAACACTATCAAGTCTAAGTGTATCTCCCCTCACCATCTCGGTCCAAGCCGTAAAATGCCCACAAAGCTCTAAATTTCTTTGTAACTTTACTCAGCGAGACCTTCCTCCTCCAACAGTTCCAATATAGTTTGAAATGACGTTATAAATACAATTATATCAGTATTGTATAATTAAGCAGAACATGCACCCAGGCAATCCTCTCACTACACCCTTTTCCACAGCTTTCTTCAACTGAACCCGAAACTTCTTATATTATTTTAATTAAATGCAGAGGTACCGTAACAGTTTTGAGTAGAACCCATGGGAGTAGCGGAGAAATGCTACAACATGGAGTATAATAATATTATGTTCGTCTGGATGCGATAGTATACAGGCTCATGTGCATTCATACAAACATTATTACATTGAAAAATAAGGTTTTGATTTAATTTTCCTCTCTTTATTCGGGAAAATGGACACATCAATTACGATTGACGCTTTAGTCAAATCATTTGAAGTGGTGGAACCAATATATCCCTGTGAATTATGTTCCCATTCGTCAAATAGAACGACAAACTTGCATCGCCACAAGACTTTAGTACACCATAAAAATAATAACATTGATGATGAAGGCACCAAATCCTCAACCAATTTGTGTGACCAGTGTGGTATTGAATATTGTAGCAGCTTAGGATTGAGAATCCATGTCAAGTTGGAACACAAAAAACAGTTCGTTTTAACTGTGCAACAGCCAACAAAGGATATAATCATCTAGGAAATTATAGGGGCCATTTGACCAGCTACCATCCAGAGGTAATGACAAAATGTAAAAGCTGCAGGCAGCGATTTATCTGTAATACCAGCCTCATACATCACGAGGCCAAGGGATAACGTCAATAAAACTGAGAACCTCACGTTCACTTGTGACATATGTAACGCCGAACTCACTAGTCAAAAAAAAAGTAAAGGCTCACAAGAGAGGCATGCGTACCTCCAATATGTATTTCTGCTCTATGTGTGCGAAATCGTGCAAATGAAGAAGCCGTTTGTCATACTAGGTGAAAACTGTGTTCACCATTAATGATACACATGAACATAAATGTATTGAACCGTTGTGCAAGATCGGAATTAACCCCCTCCCCTAACCCTCCTATAGTAGCTTCATTGTGAAGAATAATATTAGTTGTACATTTGGTTATTAGTATCATTCATTTCTCAGTCAAAATGCAGCCGCTATGGAAGGTGGTAAATACACAGAACGACACGCGCGTGTAAATGGGTTAATCGATAAAGCACGAGTGACAGCGTTTAAGGATAAAACAAGAGCCACAGGCCTCGAGTTTTATCCTTCCGCCATGGCACAAGTGCCATATCGATTAACCTATTCACATGCGCGTGCCGTATTGTGTTTACTACACACCTTCACGTCTATAAAAAAACAATTATTAGAAGGACACTCAGCAATTCATTTGACAGCTATCAACAAGTAATTGGTAATCGCTTCAGTTTAGGGTGATCAATCGTTTGCTAATGTTTACAAAACACATGGGCGATTTGGGGAAATTCCCGAGGGCAGATTTATAAATAGGCCAAACATGTGGTGTACGTATGTTTGTACTATCGTAGTTCCATTCAGTTTGTTACCACTGTACAGCTAATAAAGGTTTGAACTCTCCCTTTTAAAGTTTAGAAGTAATTTTATACACAAAGATGTTTTTATTTAGTTTATTGTCTTTGCGATAGCTTATCAGAACGCAATCGCTTCGTTTAAACTGCACGGCTTCCGTGACTGTAGGCCAAACGGAAATTCCAAGTAGGATGGATTATGTTACGTTTTGACAGATGACGCGATCGTCCAAAAACAGTCCGTCAACGATTTCCGTTCGGCACGTTTGTGCGGAACGGAGATTCATTTTCCGCATGGTTTCTTCTTGCTGAAGGTGGTCATTTCATAGAACAGGTGTATAATAAAACCAAATACGGCGGCTAACGAAATTTCGATTATATCCTTTGTATTTCTTTCTTTCTTGGTGAAATCTATGATATCATTTATATTTATGTATTCTTAAAATCAGTTCATGGTATCATTTGCATTTCAGCATTGACAAACACCAGGTCTTGGTATCATTTTTGGAATCCTCTCCTACCGGGAGTTGTGTTCGGTATTAATACCACGATTCTACTTTCCACCAAATCATGTCATGAGCTGGTTTTAACAACATGTGACAAAATGAAAAAAAGTTGAGTTTGTCCCATAACATTTCATTCGATATGAGTATATTAAAAAAACAGGTAATGGTACTCATTGTGTTTCTGTGTTGACAAAACGAAATCATTGTACCATTTGTATTTCTGTGTTGATAAAACCATATCATGTTATCATTTATTGGAAGCGTCTCCTTTGGAGAACTTTCCAACAAATGATAGCATGGCCTGATTTTAATAGCATGAGAAAGATAATAACTCATTTGTCTTTGTTCCAAAATGTATTTCTTTTGGTATTTGTAGGCTGTTAAACCCAACTCATAGTAGTATTTGTATGTCAATGTTGACAAACCAGCTCATTGTATCATTTGTATTTCTGCGTTGATAAAACCAGGTCATGGTATCCTTTGTTTGAAGGCTCCCCAAGACAGAACTTTTCAACAAAAGATATTATGATATATTTTATCAATATGGGAGGAAAACATCTTCACTTCTCATTCTCAATGAACCATTGGACTACAACTGTACACTTACACTTTCATTCAAAACAAGAATAATCCAAATAATTGATGCTTACATGCAAATAAGCCTTTATTAACAACATGTTTGGAAACTAGGGTCTATATTTCTTCACCTGAGCGCGAATCCAAATGAGAATTCTGTTATACAACATGCGATCAGAATCAAAATTTACACCGCCAAAAACCCTGTTTCCTTGGGATGTTGGTTGAATATCATATATTACTCGTGAATGTGCCAGTATGACAGAACTCGTTCACAGCAGCAAATAGCCACTACCAAATTTTTCAAGATTCGGGTGGAGCTGTTGATGAAATATGTATTGCTAGTGTATATGTTGTTAAAAACTTATTCTACCAGAGTGGCATAACTAACCTGCAAAGTAGAGAAGCACAGCACCATATTCTGAGGCTCGTGCGGGTATATTGGTACAGTTTGGCGGACAGAAATATTCTGTACATTTCAGTTAGTCGGACAGGTACTTCGAAATTAGTCGTACAGTCAGGACGACGACAGTGGCCTCAGATATAAGCCCGGTTTACGATTCATGTATTATAGGCTTTCCATATGAGGGGTTCAATGAAGTGGAGAGTGACTTTATTAAGCATTTGGAGAGTAAAATGTATTTAAAACGCCACATATCTAGCATTTTGACATGATTTATCACATTCTCGTTCGCAAAGCAAAAATGCATTTATTGCCGTGAGTCAAGTCAACAAATTCTATGTTTAACCCTTTGAACCCTAGCGGTCGTTTTTCCGACCAGCAACATGATACGTCATAACGTCATTAAATATGATGGCTGTTCAGTAAATGTGTGGGGTAGACCAATCAATATTTTCAACGTGCAGCCCCGAGGCTGCATGTTGAAAATATTGGTTGGTCTACCCCAAATAATAAATATGGACACTTCTAATTGCCGCCATTCAACTAGCATGGAAGATACCACTAGTGTTCAAAGGGTTAAAGTCAAATCGACACAGGATTATAAATAACAGTTAATTGTTCTACATATTGTGCGTAGGCTGGATTTCCTTGGTATGTCCACTAGATGGAAGCAATCGTAAAAAAATGTCTGGTGAACCTGAATGTATTGTTTTCTCTTACCCACGTTGTAGTTAGGTGAGTCTCGCCGGACAGCTCACAACTTCCGGTTTGTCCGACTGTCGGCTTATACCCGTGAATATAACCGCCAGTGCTTCGAGATTGTCCACGACCCTATTAAACCTTATTCAATGCTTAACGACTGTTGACATGTACCTGATCCAATTTTATCAAAATTCGATTTTTGGCGTGAAAGTAGAACTGTGCTGTTCGAAATGCTTCATTAAGATTGGGCTTTGGACATATTGCATCCCCAGAGCCACCTTTTAACTGAAAACATGTGTCCTTGAAGGCTGGGCGGTTTCAGTTGTCAGCCACGTATTTTAGATTCTCCATGGTAGTAATTGTACTTGAATAAACTTTTTCCTCCCTCCCATTTTCGCGGCACCACCTATACCACATCCCACCTTAAAATTTCGTATTTGCAATTGTAGTAAAGGGAAATAAAATATTGATTCCAACGGGAAGTAAAAATAGTTCGTCTTTTCAATATTTGTACAAGCATAGGCAATATGTTGACACTGGCTCGGCTTTATGCTGCTAGTAAATAGGTGATTCCATATACCCCCACCCCCTTTCCTCTCCCATACACAAACATTACGCGATCAGTTCTTCAGTTTGAGATTAGACAAAAAGTGTCAATATACATATATATACCGAGTCAAAAAAGAAAGAATAATAAACTTTGAGGAGCAATTGTTTTTTCTATTATCGACTTTAATCCCAAATAAATTATTGTAAATTCATATTTCGAGTCTAGCTGTATGAATTTGCATAATTTCATGTTCTTACTGTTGCCAGCGCCACGTCAGGACGTCGTAGTTCAGACATGGGGTGAAATGAAAAGTTCACACATGCAGTCAATCGCGGGTATGTCCACCGTTTGCCTCTTGGATGGCAAGACATCGACGACGAATGGACCTGATGGTCTCTGGATGTCACCCTGTGGTATTGCGTTCCACTTCTGCCTTAGAACATTACGTAAATCGCCTATCGTCTGAAGATCATGAAGTCGTACCCGACGGTCCAATTGATCCCAAAGATGCTAGATTGGCGACAAATCTAGCGAAAGTGGAAGCCAAGGAAGAAGTTCGATGCTCTGCTCCACAAGAAAGTCACCGCAGATACGCGCCACGTGACATCGGGCATTGCAAGCAGGAATAACTGCAATAAGACGTTAGCGTTGAACAATGGGACAACAACAGCGTTAAGAATTTCGTCCCTATATCGCTGTCCATTCAGATTACCATCGATGAAGATCAACTGCGTTCGTTGGAGCAAGGAAATTCCTGCCCAAACCAGTACGCTACCCCCACCGAAACAGTCGCATTTCCACGCGCAAGCATCCGAAAACCGTTCTCCTCGTCGGCTATACACTCTTGCCCTATTATCAGCGCACCGTAGACAAAATCGTGATTCATAACTAAAAAGATCTGTGCTCCAGCGCGGCTGAGTCCAGCCAGCACGCTGACGTACCCATTCCATTCTGACGGCACGGTGACGTTAGGTAAGGATTGGTCCATGGTATGGATGCCTTCTGCGGATGCCGTGTTCAGCGAGTCTGTTGCAGACAGTTTGTGCACTGATTCTATTGTTAGTTCTACCAGGAGTAATTGCTGCTGTCCTTGTCGCTGGAAGGAAGCGATCCCGCAAGTGAGACGACCTGATGTGTCGGTCTTATACATGGGTCATAACTCTTGGTCGACCTGAACGCGGTCGGTCGGCAGTACATTCAGTGGTTCTATACCTTCCGATGAGTCGGTAGATAGTGGACACAATAACTCTGAACTCAGCGTCGAGCTCATCTGGTGGTATCCCAGCCTCATGCATACCAGTGGCACGCAACCTCTGATTTTCGGTTAACATTGGCATTTTTAAAATATTGGAAGACAAAAACAAGCGTGTTTTCTCAATAACCCATTCTCTCTAGCACAACATAACACAAAGAAAATCGTCGGTCGCCCATTTAATTCAACATTCTCGGGTAGCACGTGCTATTTTGAAATCCGTAATTGTATACGTTTGGGTGGACAACAACAACATGTCATTAAACACCTTGCACGACTTCTTGTTCACAAACATGCATCATTAGAACTATTATATTCCATCCTTTATGCTATTTTTCACATTTGTTTCTATTATACTTTCTTTTTTGACACAGTATATATTTATATATAATATGCCCATAGTAGCTTGGTGTACCAAATGTTCACCACGAGGTTGAAGAGGGCGCGCAGTTAACACCACATCATCACGAGTGGTGAACACTTGGTACACCAAGCTACTTTGGGTATATTTTATTTATACAATGATCGTTAAATTAATAAGAGTTTAAATGTAAAAATAAATCAATATTCAGACTTGCGATTCTGTTTTTGTTTACATGAGAACCGGTGGGCGGTACTTATGCTGGCAATTTTATCGCTGAAGCGAAATAACAAAACGAAACACGCAAATTACGTGTCCTTTTTTATTTTCATAACATACTATTTCGAGTTATGGATGCTTTATTAACATGAAACAACGTATGTTTGTTAAATTTTGGTACCTTATGAGGTACACTTTTTTAAAAACGTAATAAATAATTATCGGTTTCATTTCACTGTTCACAAGGCGAGGTCACCAAAGGTCAACCTGGATGGAGTTCCACTGTAGGTGTAAATTTTAACTATTGAAATCCCAATGCTGGCGTGTTCAACGTGGTTCGTGTGTAAAGCTAAAATTTATGTCATAGGCTTTTTACATATAGTAGAATAGGTAATCATGGTATAAATGTAGTGTTGCACTATAGTATATCAACTCATGTGAACTAATTTATATGTATTGGCCAGTGAAATTCACATTCGGCCAATTCGTTCTTTTTCTTGTGCTTCAGCTATCCTCGAACCCGAAAACAGTTATTCGAGTTGCAGCTATCCTCGAACCCGAAAACAGTTATTCGAGTTGGAAAACGGTTGATGTAGAAGAAATAGACCGAACCATGAATAGATCGTGGCATGCGCAATAAAACGAGAAATAAGCGGCCGTTCGTAATTTGCTTGACTACGATTCTTTATCAGAGCACTCTATTCCCTGAACTTGCACAGTTTTACCACCGTTCGTCTCACCTGTGAAGATCTGCGAATTACGATTTTGTCATTCAAATAAATGAGGTTTTTCATCAGTTGTTGTAAACGTATTGTGGACTGGTTGTAATCCCCGCGCGTGCAGTAATGTCCACGCATGTGTTTACCAGGTAATAAAAATCGCCACCATCAAAACTTTAATTAATGATTATTCCTATAATTAGAGTTTAGAATCTAATATTATTGCGCCTGTGGAAATATTACCCACCAGTAGAAAGTGACCAGTCCATGGCGGCCGTACTGTAAACTGCAATTCCAATTTTATAATTAGGTCTGCTAGTCATAATTAGCCTAATTGTTTAATATATGGGCTATATGGCATTTCATATCATGTTTAATAAAGGAAATTTAACTTGGTGTTCGTTTGTTTGCTTCAGAAAAATAAAGCATGCCAGTAATTCGGAGAGGAATAAACCAAAATAAGTCTCTGAAGTAACTGACAAGTTCAGAACAGACATCAGTCTGTAGGCAAAGAAAGCATAGATACACAGAATCGGATATTCTAGACTAATAAAATACAACTCAGCGCGGGTGGAGTACGGGGGACTGAAATCAACGATCCGAGTTTGAGTCTTTCCAGTATATCACGGGAGCCGAAGGAGCGCCTGAAATACAGGAAGAACTCCACTAAAGTTCATTGATTCCTCTCTCCCGTATTCAACCCGAGTTGTGTTCTGTATTTTTATTATGTGACTATGTAATTTAACCGCAAATATCACTACTGTTTGACGATCTTTTTCTGGTCCCCGGAAAATCCACTGTAGTACGACGGACTATTTACGGATGCGTCAGAATTCGCATAATTAGCTGTTCCGGTCGCATGACTCTGAGATGGAATGGATGCGCTCGAACGGCGGTCGTGTTTTTTTTTATCGCATTCATTATATTTTTTTATCGTATTCATGCGCATCGGGGGATTCCCCGGAAATGTGCAACTGTTACAGAAAGAAGTGTAAACAAAAATAGTTCTTTTTACTCCAATCCCATTTACCAAAAAAAGGTTGGGGGAATTGTTAATGTTAGCGTTGGCATGCGATGTTGAACTGTAAGTCATATAATAACCCCTTTGTCACTACAGTGAAGTGATCTGGGTCGTCGTATCACGCCGTCTCGTTGAGGAGGTCAGGTCGCCGGATGAAATTCGCTGCCTGCGGCAGCACGTTTGATCCGGCTATCTGACCTCCTCAATTCGACATGGTACGACGACCCAGATCATTTCATTGTAGCGATAATACGTATATCCCACGGTTCTACTTGAATTAAGCGAAACGAGCAGATAGTTTCAAAGAAAAATATCATCTTTGGCGGTCTGATTACATTCTTGCTTGACACCGTTTTGTCTTGAAACATTTCATTCACGTCATATCATCATTCAGACGGGTAACGTCAAATCAGATGCTTTCCTGCATGACGTTCTTACCGTAATGTGAATTTCACGCTTCATGTATCAACCGCATTTCCCAATGTCTGCATTGTATCGCGTAACGCTGAATACGCACAACAATCGTGGTATAAATAGACAGAAAGCGATGTGTGTTTGAATCGGTGGTGTTTTGCATAACAAGTAGGAATGGCGTAGTCATATTTCGCGAGAGCGCCCACCGATTCAAACACACATCATGTTCTGTGTTTATTACACATCCCATGCATTAAAATTCAGTTAAATAAACAAATTTTAATTCCGATCTTTAAACCCAAAGGTGAAGAGTTCGTTTGTTTTGCTTGAAACTGTACTGGTCAAATGGATTGATAAAAAGTCAAAACAACCTTTTGGGAATTAGTCTAAATTACATTCGTTATCTTTTCTATTGGGCGTGTTTGTTGAAATTCGTATCGCTGTTTCTCTTCGGCTGGTGTCCATTCACACTTAACCATTATGGTAGCAAAAAAATGAAAAACAAATTTGGGCTGATTTGCAAAACAGCTGGGAGAAACTTTTTTGAAAGAAGTTCGAAGCATATCAGGACGTCTGAAGATTTGCCGAAATAAAGTTGATATATAATTTAGATATATGTGGATCCGCAGACAACGCGTTCACGGGAGTGGGTTAATGTTATGGTTGGAAATGATTTTTTTTTATCTCATATTTGGTTAACTAATTTTTTTGTGAACCGACTTTATTTTGTTTTGGACGTTTTCATTTTCACACCACGCTTTAGACGTTCGATAATTGCAAAACGAAATTTGAAAACTTTTCGAAGTGTAACTAATGACTCGACGGGAGTGGAACTAGTATAACCCTTTACCCAACGTAACGGCCAAAACCGGCCAGCGCTATTCTCAAAAATCGCCAATTAATTTTCAAAATATTTTCATTTTTTGTCTCAAAAACATAGGTTATGACCCCTCGTTGGAACGAGCTCGTCGAGCTCGTTCCAACGAGGGGTCATAACCTATGTTTTTGAGACAAAAAATGAAAAAAATTAGTTATTCAAGAATTTTTTTTGCAAGTGTCGTCTGCTTTTCATGTTAGGTAAAGGGATAAACGGTATAAACGGTGCGGTGCTGGGAAAAAGGTTCCGGCTTGTATATCACCAGCTGGATAAAGAAACATGTATGTCATAGCGACGATTTCATTAAATACAACGGTTTAAAGTTTAATGGAAGTGTAATTAAAGTTAAACATCAACCAGGGACAAAATGAAACATGGTATGGGACAAAGTGGAGAAATAACATCACCATCACGAACACAAAGAACTACATTGCGTATTTTTTCACAGCAAGCAGTACCTGGAGAAACTCTTCATTTCAGTCGTATATCCACCACAGCGAAACACAAATTGAAAGAACTTCATCACACCATAAAAAGAAGTTGCTCACAGGATACGTTTTCAATAAAGTGATCAAAAAATATAAACTCCAGTCGCATAAGGAAAGAAAATGAAATTAGCACACGACGTTTCGGCAAGGCGAAAAAAAGCAAAAACTCTAAAAGCGTGTTTTACAATGAGAACAACGTTCCCCTTAAAAAGGTCAAAGATGTTTTTCTTCACGGTGCTGCTAGCAAACAAATACCAAATACCATAGTACAAAATACACTTAGAAAGCAATGGAAAGTTCTCTATACCGGTAACTATTTTTCAAATTTGCATAAAAATTCGTCAATGGAAATGAAAAAAAAGGCCACTCAGAACTGAAAGGCGTTTCCTTCAGTGGTCTTTGAATTTTGGTCATAAACTGACATTACCAGGTGCGTGGGTGTGACTGAGTCAGTGAGGATTGCCCCGATACTCGTCAAGTTACACTCACGTACTTGTTTTGGTAAAGTTGTAGTTTGTTTTGTTTGTTTTAATTTGTTTTAATCTAATGCCCTTTTTCTTTTAGGTTCTGTCGCTTATCGACACGATATAGCCTCGGTTGCTGATGTGGCGTTGGGCACCAATAAATGATAATAGTGATCCATGTATCAATGTATCTATGAGAGAATGTATGTGTATATGTATATGTATATATGCAATTATTATACAGCCATTGAGCACCGTGTTCGGATTCTAGGGTTTACAATTATTATTATTAAAATAATATTATTCGTAAGTTAATGATTTTTGCCAATGCAAAATTCATCAAAAGGCACCAACAAATCTTCTTTGGCTAAAATCCTGGCACCAAAAGGTTTCCTTCACCTGTGAAGGAAAATCACTGCAACAGTGCAGAGAACGAGATTGATGACGAAACAAATAAAAAAATGTTATGACTTCTTTTGTCAACAAGGTGTGAAAATTGTGTTTGGACATACTTTCAGCGTAAATTGTCAGTGAATCGTAATTGTTTTTCTTCAATAAAACGCTGTAGGTTATCAGCTTTACAAAAGGCTGCAATTAATTAGATGAATACTTCATACCGTCGCGAGTCACTCGCGACGGCATGAAGTATTCATCTAATTAAATACTGAGCTTTGTAAAGATTCACGACCCACTAAGCCCAGTATATTAATACTAATTAATCGATTAATCTGTTATTATCCAAGAGCGACAACAGATATATGTACCGACATTATTAAGCCTGGCATAATTGAATCGGTGGCACAGATATAACTTAGGTAACCAGAATTTTCGCCAACCGAGGACTCCACCAGGGCTTTCGTTTTTTGTCGGATTTTTCCGTGACCAATTGTCTGTTCACTCTTTAAGTAATTACCAGTTCATTTTTTTCAAAACTCAATCAATTATTTGGACCAGACAGGGAAGTATACTCCTCGTCCCCCATTAGCATTTCGGCACCAAAACACTTTGTTTGGCACAAAATATCCAGAATGGCTAAAATGTTGCACCATAGAGTTTCGGCCCAACGTGAACACTGACAATATGACTACAAAGCAAATAGCTATTTCAAACGGCAGGTGTGCAGCATAATCTATTATTATCATGTGTATCATAACTGTGAGAAAGTGTTCAATACAACTAGTGTCTAATTCACGTCGACTTCAGCGAAAATGTTAACTGTCTGTACGGAAATAAGATGCAGTCGGTCTATTTCGGTGGATCTCATCAGCAAGCCACTTTTTGTACCAAAATGATGTACACGAAATACAACAGCAAAGGTTCTAATACAATAGCAAAATGCCGACAGCATATCCGTCAAGCAGTATTGGCTCGTTTGGAGCGTATATTGTTACACGTCATACAAGATTAGCCTTGCAAAGACGAAATGCAATTGTCCAGTAATGGAGTAATCTCACGGGACAGATGCACCCAACGGGATTGGTGGGGCCTTGAAAACAAAAACTGAAAGTATGAAAATGAATGGCGTGAATATGCCACATGCAAAATTGTTTTTTGACAAGCCTTCTAGCTTTGATACACAAGGGGGGAACTCAATATGTACCCAAAGAGGCAGTCATCCAAAGACCCAATGGGGTGGGTAGTGCACTTGCAAATTTGAAAGCCATTAAGGGCACTATGAACTCCATCTCATTATAATGGGTTCATAAGGTGAAATATTCTTCAGAGATTTGCATTGTACCCGTGAAGACAAATGTTGCTGCTACAATTCTAGAAAGACCCATGGCATAAGCTGGAAGAAAATGACACAGACATTGAGAGTCTGTAGCACCAAGCAAGACAAACCCAAGTGGTACTTGTACAGTTTCTAAACACGCAACATCGTGTGACATTTTAGAGATAAGTGAACACAGGTTTTCCCTGTCAAATGTGATAACGCGGTGTGTATCCGTGACATATCCATATCCATATCATATTTATATCCATAAACGTGCGTGGAATATATCAGAATAAATGAATATGTATAACCAGATAAGAATGACATATTTGCATACTGTGTAGATTAAATCATTAGTTTGATACTTTTTTCTGCTTCTCCGAGAGACTGGAAAATAACACAGAAATAAACAGATTTTGCATTAGGCTTTGCTAATCCTTTTGTTCATATCAGTAAAATGGCTGACAGGTATTTCCTCTGATTTACAATGCTTATTGAAGCTTATGTTTCTTTTCGATCCGTACTTTCTCCTAGGCAGAGTGCCATACATGACATTAGTTCTTGTCTCTTTGATAAAACAGCCCTTGACACCAATGATCAGTTCAATAGTGTTTACCCTCATGTCAATGTTTTTTAAATAGTTGCTTGAGATTTATTGCCGTTTGTTTCTTATTCCCATCAGTTGCAGAGAACGAAGTAAGTTCAGATCTTTAAATTCCCCTTGTGTCCAAATTCGGTGGTGTGTTCAAAGGCATTTTGTCATGTTTTGCGGTGTTTCGCCATTGTTTGGTAACGTTACCCCAAAAGGTAATGCGATCGAAATAATAGAAAGCAACAGAGGGAGTTTTAAAAATCACAGCATATCGCCTAAGCTTTACATCCAAGCTATTCATGTCTGTAGTGTTTCCAATTAAACTACATGCGTAACATGAGCTCTAAATGGAAATCCAACAACAATGAGAAAAGTCCATAACAACGACGGTGTAGTCCCTTTTTCTAAGAAAGAAACTTAAACGCTATGGAAGGAGATGATGATAAGTCAAACGGATTTCATTTTTCTTTCTCGTGGTGCGTCCTTGTCAGCCGGCGTGTCTACATTAACCCTTTACCAACGTAACGGCTAAAACCGACCAGTGCTATTCACAAAAATCGTCAATTAATTTTTATTCTATTACAATTACTATAAATCTCGAAATTTGAATGGTTTATCAATAAAATTTGTGACAGTAAAATCGGCGTAAACCTGTCAGAAATTTTGTGTTGTCGAAAACTATTTCAGGAAAGTCCAGATGTAAAGTCTATTTTCATTCCATTTGGAGCCATTGACTACCGTATCCAAGGTAAACAAACGCTGTGAACGCGTTGACTTTCTGAAAAAAAAATTGTTTCTAGCTTTCTTGCAATTAACTGTAATTAATATGGATGAAGCTGGAAAGTTTTATATTAATGCGGAAGAGGATTGGCAGAGACTGATGAGTAATGAAATGAGAGTTGAAAAAAAACTGATTCTGACAGGCTTAACGGTAACCGTATGATACCAGTCAGTGGCATTATAATTTATAAATAGCTATTTTTCGTACGATGAAGAATTTATAGACGCTATGTGCGAAATAAAAAACAAAACTTCTGACAACTGGCAATAATTTTAATTGTTGAAGGCCAAATATTTCTGACCGATCTGCTAGCGATGTTATAACATCGACTTCAAGTGCAAGCGGCCCTTTCATTTTCTAATTTGTCACCTGCGTTCGTGGCACCAACATGTGCAGCTGCAGAAACGCGTTTACCACTGAGAGAGGTGAACTATTTGTTCTGCAACAATTATGTCAATTCCAGTAGCCTAATTCCACGAGCCATCACTTCACATAAACAGTTTGAAATGAATAACTGTTCTGTAACCATAAGTAATTATTACTGTCAACCAAGTGCTTCCAGTCAAAGCTCCCAAACTTTTTAACTTTAATGGTAAGTCCTCGAGTGCTTTCCGACTCAAGACTGAAACAACATCACAGGGTGAACTCTAAACTTTGAACAGGGAAACCAGCCGGCGTATTTTGTTTTCAGATTGTCCCAAACATTTAAACATGATAAATGTTGTCAGTACAAATATAAATATATTTTGTCATTGCTGATAAAATGACCAGAACGTTTGGAACTATTTGAATATTGGCAGCGTAAAATATACTTCGTGATTTGGTTCGGAACTCCCAAATGACGTCACGAAGACTGTATTTTTAGATTTAAATATTTGTCTTCAACAAGGCGTTGTTTTACAGTTGGGAGATAAAATACCATATCCGTTTTCAGCCGAATTATATTGGAATGGTGATAACTATGTTATAATTGATTGTTTGGGGCCGTAAACGATGGTTATACTGTCGCAAATATCCGTTTTACCGGCTCCGCTAACGAGTCGCCGGCAAAACTCAATTTGCCACAGTAAAACCATCGTTCACGGCCCTAAACAATCAAATACAACATAGTTATCCCCTAATTATTTTTTTTTTCATTTTTTGTCTCACAAACATAGGTTATGACCCCTCTTTGGAACGAGCTCGTCGAGCTCGTTCCAATGAGGGAGCATAACCTATGTTTTTGAGACAAAAAATGAAAAAAAATAGTTATTTAAGAATTTTGTTTCAATTGTCGTCTGCTGTTCATTTTAGCATAAGGGTTAAGATATTAGAGGCGTAAGTAAAGGGTTAAAACAGTCTAAAGGCCTGTACGTTTCACAATAAGCTTTATATTTAGCATTGGCTTTTTTTAGTCGTGTGACCATCTTGGTCAGTGATGTTACTCGATATCAGTGTTGTTATAAAACATTGTTTTTAGCTCCATTTAAAAAAAATATATATCGCAGCTGCGGGACCACCGTTGTTTAAAAGCGGATGAGTAGTATTTATTATTTATTTATTGGTGTTTAAGGTCACATACTTATGCACAATGGCTAATCGATACCGTGACAGTTTTACGGGTGGAGGAAGCCGGAGTACCCGGAGAGAACCACCAAGCATCGACGAGCAACTGTCAGCTCCTCAACATTCTAACTCTGTTCAAGCTCCTCTCAAGCAGGGTTACAGCGGTTGAAGACATGTGCACTATCGACGTGCAGTACGCCTTAGTACACGGCGTCATCGTGCCCCCATGTAGGCAACCGGGATAAAGTGCCTTGCCCAAGGACACAACGCGGGTCGTCCCGGACGGGGATCGAACTCGGGACCTCTAGCATAGAAGTCCAACAGTCTACCACTGAGCCACCGCGCCCCCGGGTGAGTAGTGTCCTTATGCTTGGGTACGTGTCTTGAGAGTACAATCGATATAAGTAGTACCACCTGCCACGGATATTGAATAGTGACTTTAAAGATAATCCTTATCGATTGATGACACCCCTGCGATGTGTTTGCTAGTAAGTAAAGTCAAAAAAAAATTCGCGTTATGCTGAATCACGAGTATACAAAATAAGGAATTTTATAGGTTTCAGATTAATGTCTATGGTGTAATATCATCATGAACACCATAAGAAAAGTGTACAAGTCTCTGAGCGTTTTGACAATATGAACCCCCAGAGAACTTCACCCCCAGTGCCTAGCGTATCGTGTGAAACTTACGAAAATATTAAACAAACATAATAGCATAATAACCAATGTGTACCCTGCGATAATTTCCCCCAGTGCCTAGTTGGAAACCTATGGAACCACTGTCATCTCTGCCCCCCCCCCCCCCCCCCCTCACTATCCATGTTATCAAACACATCTCTTTGGCGACAGGTTTCCGCCTCCTACCTCTGCAACATAACATTTTTTCTTCAATCGAAAAGTTTCCTTACACCCATCACTTCTTTTAGAGAGAGAGATAGGATGAGGGGGCGGCAGGTTTTAATGTTTTTATTTTATTTTTATTGATCACTTAGTGCAGCAAACATGATTTTCACATCAAAAAATGGCTACGTTTCAGAGCTGCATTTGCACTAAGTTGGCCCTTCGTATTCAATGTCGATTTCGAGAATACTTATGATCCCCCGCCAATGGCCTTCTCGTCACGCGATTGTTTAGGATACACGATTATCAATTTTGTATTACGCTATTAGACCAATGAACTCATCGAACGTCAACCGATTGATTTTGTCTGAGTGTATAATTTCCTTATTTAAACTAAGCAGGTGATTTTTTTAGGTATGGAAAATATCTACCAATCGATTCGCTACACGAGTTTTTTATTCTTCCACATATAAACTGTCTGCACGTTGTCAGCATCCCAATTTCTTCTGAAAATCTTCGCGGAAAAATCCAGGTTGATTTGTGGAAATCATTTCTCATCAAACATTTTCTTCGAAAAAATGGACTCGAGGTAAGTCCATCACTGATTCCGATTTAGGAAGAGTTGTAATTAACCACGGATCTCTCGATAACCTTATAGTCGTTCCATTACAACCCCGGTGTCAGTTAAATTTCGACAAAGTGGTGGATCGTATTCAAAACTTGTTGACTAGTCATCAACATTTAAACCTAACCCTTGAACCCTAGAACAACCTTTCGGTCCAGGAACATGGTACATCATAATTTCATCACGCAAGATGGCTGCTAAGTGAATTTGTTGGGTAGACCAATCAATACTTTCAACGTGCAGCCCTAAGGCTGCACGTTGGACATATTAATTAGTCTACCCCAAATAACGAATATGGTCTCGCCCAATTGCTGTCAGTGAACAGACTTGGAGGATACCTTCAGGGTTTAAAGGGTTAATTTTAATAATGTGTTCAGTTCTATTTTTCTCTCTGAAGGTGTACATGGCAAACAAGTCCCCTCATTAGACGGACCCCTGTCCTATTCGTGCAGTAAAATGTCCGTCATTAAAATTAGAAATTGTGTTGAAATCTGCCTCGAAGAACTATTATTCTAGGATACACCAAATCAGCTGTTTGTGCGGATACCGACTTTCAGTCACTCATCAACGTTAACCCCTCATTGACCGCCAATGACATTTTCTTGAAATTTCGAAAAATACCGGCACCACGAATTAAATATATTAAAGATTCTAGCCAAAGCTATCCAGAACAATTAGCCCAAAAAGCCCTGTCACATGGCCTATATCCCGCGGGAAGAGATATTTCAATGGCAGTTCGCCTACCAGGCTAAGGGCCCTTGTCCCCACAACACGCACACATTTTGTCTCAATTGCAGTCGGTGTAGGAATTGCAGTCAGTCATATTGTGGTAAAAATCGCCACGTACCCAATTATGTCGTAGCGCCATCAACGTGTTCTCAGTGTGTAGACGACGAATTCGAACCCTCATCCGAGTGTATCTCTTGTGGGACAAGGTGTTTCGAGTGTAACAAATCGACCCAAAGACTAAGAAATTTGTATATCTTCCATGCCACAACAAATGTGGTCATAGGCAGTTAGTACCTAGTGGCACGGACTCTCTCGCCTCCTCCTGTGCCTTGTTATTTAACGACGCTTATAAAAGCTTCACAGCTATAGCTCGCAACACAAAAACCTATGACAATATATTTTAATTGAAGGATTTAATTCGCAACCCCTAAGACTCACGTGCGTTTATAATGGTTGTAAGATTATTCTTGTAAAGTGCCCCTTTAATATAAGGGTTATTGACAGTGTCTAGTTTTTCAATATGAAACCATATGGGTTTTGCCCTCATTTTTGAACATGCGTGAAAATCAGAATTACATAGGCGAATATCCGAACCCCAAGTTTTACGGTATGAATTCAATGTCAACAAAGGACAGACTTTTCTATGCTGGTACAATGGAAGGATTAACAACGATGACACGTTCCATTTTCGTCGTGAAATGTCAGAGTACTGTCAGTCAGATGTGATAATTTTGAGAGAAGCCTGTATGAAACTCATTTCTCTATTATTAAGCGTGGATCTGTTCAATTCGCCGCCACAGCTAGTGCATGTTCTGCGGGAGGAACATGATGTTCAGTTAAAACATACTTACGGTACGGAGTGTTTACTCGTAAAAATGGAGGGGTTAAAGAACGAGCGTTATTTCGAGGTGAATGGTAAATCCCCGAAGTGCTGAAAAAAGCACAGACCAAACAGCACTCGAAAAAAATTACATATAGCCCGTATCGCTCGAGTTCCATCCGATGGCTACGTAAAACAGGAGCAGTACAGGAAAGTGTCTGTTCAGTGTATCCAATATAGTGGCCAGTTTATTCATCACGCATCAAACTCGAGTGAATTTCATATCACGGGTACGAAGTATCGTGCTGATGGTTATTGCTCGAGTACAAATACTATCTGGGAATTGCAAAATGGTTAGTCCACGTGGGTGTCCTAAATGCTACAAACATGAAGACCAGACAACGAAACATCATAGCAATTGTCAATCCATAGAAGCGTTTCCATCTTACTTGCAAGAAGAAGACATTTCTGGAGTGTGTAGGCTACAGTTACATATGTAAATGGGAATGTGACGTTAAACGAGATCTCAAAGAAAAAGCTGAGTTGGCAACATTTGTTGAAATGTTGGATATCCAGGAACGTTTGAATCCTTGGGACTGCTTTTTCATCAGTAGGACTAATTCGTGCAAACTTATGTAGGAATCTAAAAGAGGTGAACAACTGCAATGTGTGGATTTCGCCAGCTTATACTGTGGCACAGTAGAGGGGTTAACGGATCGATATGGCCGCGATCCTTGCACCCCCGTGGTCTAGTGGATTTTAGTTAGGACTCCAAAAACGGTCTGGGGAGGTAGTTCGTAATCACTCCCCCACACGTAAGCTTAAAGATAATGTCTGAAGTAATGGGTTAAAACCAAGTTCGTGGTTACTCTTGAAACATTCACCATGGATTCCTTGGGAACACTTCAGCTGGACATGGGTAAAGTCAAACACAGAAGAGTACTTACGATTTCTTTGTAATATATTTTTCCTTAATAAAATTATAGCGCTCTACACTTATAAAAAGTCTCTGGTGCAAAACAAAATTTCAGATATTCGTTTACTGTAGAAATAAAATTCTACTTAGCGTTACCGAGAGGCAGGAACCTTCCACCAACTCGCGTGCTGAGTGCATCAGAGAGTTGTGCTGAAAACTGATCTTCTGGGCCAGTTGATTTGCTTATATCATGCTATGGCAGAAGATAGTTTATCGTTGACCAGTGGGTGCGAATTGGATTTTCAACTTCAGCTGAAATTCTGCATAATCCTGTTGTAACCGGCCATATGCAGTTTCATTGTTTAGTATTAACAGATAGCTCTCCCCTCCTTTTAAAGTGGACAGCCAGAATATTGTTAAAATTGTCGAGTCTTAATCTCGAGAACCATTAAATTATTATCAGCTATAAATTTCGGCTTTAACAACAGTGGTCGACACTTACAACATGCCATACCTCTGACACGACGTGATTAAGACTACTAACAAGCAAACACCAATTAATATGTCACCATGATGTATGGTATATAGCCAGATAGGTATTTGTAATTGGCATAGAGATGAAATTGCTTATTATTTATCTCCTAATGGGAGTGCGTACATAGCAATGACCTCTAGTCAACATCTGTGTTATTTAATGAAAATATGTACTGTACTCGAACAGCTAAAATCCTTGTTTTAACTCTGAGAAAAATATGTTTCTCCATGAGAGGATTTTATGAAAGTAACATCATACTTTACACGCAAACTAAATTATCTAGCCCGTCCTTGGGACCCCCTCCCCTTGGGGGATGAGGAAAAGCTCTACGCTTATCAATACGGACCCATGGGAGGGCATTATGTGACAATCATCCCCATTAAGATTCGAACTCCAAAGGCCGTGCCGAGGAGTTCGAGTCCAAAGAAGAACTCACACACATGCACTTCCGTTTAAGGGGTTGCCCTGCCTCTCAGTTACCTCGAAATATCCAATGGTCTGAAAATAAAAACAAAATAGATTTAAAATAATCAATTGGATTTATAATAATCAATTGTCACTGGGTCACCATAATGATCATGTGGGGTGTAATCAAACTAATATGAAACCAAGTTGGTACCCCACCGTAAAAGGAAACGACAATGTGGGCACTGTCGAGGGTCAGAGTAATGCATGCAGGTGCGCCCACATTCCATATGTACCAACTGTCTACATTGGGGACAGTTCTAGGTCTCCCAGTCACCTTCAGGTATCAGGGCAAGACAGATAACACATTCGTCTTGAACACTACTTGAGGTTACGTGATTTATTCTTTGATGCCCCCAGTTTGCCACATGCTTTCGAAGGCAAGAATGCAGCAGTTGGAAATCTGGGTGAATCTTTTTACGTTCAAGTGTTTCCCTCACATCTTTTGTGTGTCGCTGTTGGGCAATCTCAAAAGGGCATTGGGAGTCCTGACCAACAGCGTCCATGTAATCATATTCCGAGGGCCAAAAGGGGCGGATATTATCATAGAATCGTCCACTCCAACGAGGATCGTTCCAGTAGCAGACAACCTGATAATATGTGGCTGGGTATACCTCGGCAGGGTTCGCATCTCTTAGTGGTCTTTCGTCCACTACAAGATGAGGAAAAATAACCTCACCAGAATCCCGACAAACATAGTACTGGAGATATACGTCATGAGAAAGTATTTTGATGTCACCGGTATCTTCATCAATGTGACCCTCATCCCAATAATGGATAACTCTCTGGGAGGCTTGAAGGGTATCCCTTCTAATACATTGAAGACTTACGAAACGATCGTTATTCAGTAAGTCTCGATGATAGTCGTATTCTTGTTGTTCTCTTTCAAAATATTTTGCTGTAAGGTTCTTGGGATTCTTGGAATTTGCCGAAGCCATGATGTCAAAAAAAATAATACACTATAAAAGTAAAACCATAATACTCTGATAACTATTATTATAACCTTCAAAACCAAACTATTATCTTAACTTATGATAATAAAAAAAATAAATACGTCCTTTATATGGGAGTTATATATACACGGGGCCGTATGGATACTTCTGGCTTTTCGCTAAATGATTTCACCAGTTTTTGTGATTGTCGGAGTGTCTGTTTCAGGGATACTTATCTAAATCCACCTAGAATGACACGTTCTTTTATTTATGAATTATTTCAGTGTATTTTCTGGAAAATGCACGTTGATCAAAAACTAATAATGACAATCTGTATCCGACGGTTGAACTCAATTCTTTATATCTTTACTACCAAAAGTGAGCATTTAGTTTAGGTAGCCAATATGTACTAATTTGATTCCTCCAACAAACCTCGGCTCTGCAAGATGGGTATGCTGGGTGCTCTTGTGACCACTTGCTACCACATTGGGCGTGAACTGACTTTTTACGTCTTTGACAGGTCAACGTGGGTTGAGGACCAACTGGTATATCCTTTAAACAGATACCACAGGGGCCTCCTGCTCCATTGAATGTGACCTGAAAGGGACTTACGTGATTGGAACGTCTTTGTTTAAGACGTTCCTGGCGTTTTATTTCACGTTGACAGAGGGCATCATGAACCATTAGGGCACATACGTTAATGTTGATATAACATACGTATGTGATAACTGTCTGGTTTAGTAAATTTCAGAAAGGGGTATGACTCAGTGGTCATACATTCTATGGATGGGGTGGAGTCTTGCTGAAAGATACATCCTAGTTCTCCGTGTCAGAATGGACGAATTATACCAAGTTCTGGTATTGGCTCCATTCTGTCAAATTCATAGTCGTTTGGTGACAACATCCAAAAATCATAATACCAACCATTCCAGCAAGGATAATTTTTGTAATGAATGATTTGATCGGGCCCCGTTCCCTGGGCCTCATATGTTTGTTCATTGTCACTCAGTCATGGAGGCTCAATATTTTGGACAGAAGAGCTCTTCAGCTCTTGGTCCAACAAGAGCTTTTTCATAGCTTTCTTATGTTCTCTAACCCTATGAACTAGTCGCCATAATTCTTCCAGGGGAACATTATCCTCTTCTGAGGAAGAATGCTGTCTGGTTTGTCTCTTACTCCTAATGAGTGGAGTTAAAGGATGTTCTCCTTCTGCTTCATGATGTTCTGAGTGTAATCATTCAGCCAAAGGTACATCATCATTTAAAAATGACTGTTCTTGCATTATTTCATCATGCACCTCACTCTCGTCCCCACTATCACTACAGTCAGTGTTGGAAGTAGGAGGTTCTGGCAGTACAGCATACCATACCACTTGGCTCGCCTTCTCTGGCCTTGGCACCTCACATTCCTGAGGAGCTAGGCTAAGTTTCTTTCCATGACATTTAATTATTATATTCATTAATTGATCTTTAATTTTATAACTTACTGGGACTGTTTTTCCCATAACTACAAATGGGTAATCCCATCTGGATTCAAGTTTGCCTTTTGATCTACCAGATAAATACAAGACTGGGTCACCCACTTCAAAGGTTGTATCTTTTACTTTTGCATTATGTAATTTCTGTTGTTTCAGAACACGCTTCTTTTGCGTGACTTGTTGTTGTAAGAATGCTTTATGTTGTTCTTGTAAAACGATTTTATGGGGTTCTTCACCCATATATTTTCTTCTTGGCTTAAGTATAGTGTCCAAAGGCAACACTACATCTCTACCATCCATCAGTTAGAACAGCGAGAAACCAGAGGATTCACATCCGTTGAATCTGATGGCTTCCAGAGCTTGATTGAGAAACAAATCCCAAGTCTTGAGTTCCTTTCGTGACAATTTTGCCAAAACATTATTTAAAGTACCTTGAAACCTCTCCACCTTCCCATTAGACTGTGGATGGTAATAAGAAGTTTTTACATGATGAATTTTAAGATACTCTGTTAAGTGTTTCATAATCTCATTGCAATTCTCAGACCCATTGTCTGTTAATAATTCCAACGGACAGCCAAACCTGAGAAAAATTTGTTTGATTAACAAATTTGCTATTGTTTCCACCTTTTTGTCAGGCACTGGAAATACTTCCGGCCAACCTGAATACATATCTATAAAAGTTATATAGTATAAAAGTTACTATGCATTTATTCTCAGATAAGGTGGCTGGATGAGGACCACTCATATCCAATGCTAACTTAGCAAATGGATAAGGAGGTTTATCCGTTTCCTGTAAAAGGCAATGTATGTTTCTTTGTATTTGTTGCTCTACAAGGTAGGCATCTTTCAACATATTGGTAAATCTGTTTGTATAAACCAGGCCAGTAATATTTCCTGCTAATGTTATAATACACTTTATCAATTCCCAAATGCCCTAAGTTGTCATGGTATTGTTCAAGTACGTCTGTGTACAACTGTTCTGGTATACACAATCGTACCCTAGGATTTTCCTCTGCAGCACTTATGTAATAAAAAATTTCCTCGATCATCATATATTTACTACTTACACTAGGCGGTGTATTAGGACTCTTATATTTCTTAATAATTTTGACAAGTTTAGAATCTTTTTCTTGTTCTAATTTCATATCTAAGTTTTTATACTTTATACTCTGAAGTTCTTTAGAAGATTCTGTTTTATCATTGATTACATGCACATATTTTCTGTGGTCAATTTTATCACTATTTGTAACTCCCACTTGTAAAGCTTTATCTGTCTCATAATGTGGATCTGTATTAGCGATCCCTTCGGGCAATCTTGAGAGCAAATCAGCAAAAGTATTTTGTCTATCGGTAAATATTCAATCCTACAATTATAGCTGGCTATTTTTAATGTCCATTGTTGTACTTTGGCATTATTTTGTGGACTCGTCAATAGGTATCGTCTTAATGACAAACTCTGCACCCTGTAAATAATTATGGAATTTGTCCAAAGCATACGAGATGGCAAATGCTTCTTTCTCAAAAGTGGACTATTTTTGTTGGGTCTCACCTAACTTATGTGATAAAAACACAATAGGTTTTTCATCAAAAACTCCTGGTAATTGACCTGCAGCAGGTTGAGTTAGTACCACCTCTACACAAGTGCCTGAGGCATCTGCGTAGAGTATGTGTGTTTTTCTTGGATTTGGGTACCACAATTGTGCTACCTGTATTAATTTTTCCTTCACTTCTCCAAAGGCCTTTTGTTGGGCCTCCTTCCAATGAAATCTTGAATATTTCTTAATTAGTTCTAACAAAGGGGCAGCGATTTTGCTGAACCTTGGGAGAACCTTGGGAGAAATCGATGGTATTAAGAATCATCCCAAGAAAACTGCGCACTTCAGGGACAGTCTTCCGTGGTTCTAACTTTCAGATAACAGAGACTTTAGACTCTTCTGGTTTTATTCCGTCTTGACTTATCACAAAGCCAAGATAAGAAGTTCCAGACTGAAAGAATGAGCACTTCTTTGCTTTTAATTTGAGCTTGTGCTGGCATAATCTTTGGAATACTTGTTTAATGTGATTCAAGTGAGATTTTTCATCTTGGCTAAAAATCAAAATGTCATCAATGTAAGCCTCTAGGCCTTCTAAGACATATGTCATGAGGGCCTGAAATTTGGATTGGGCATTTACCAAACCATATGGCATTATGCTGATTTCATAAAGGCCTTTGTGGCAAACAAAAGTGGTCTTAGACCTATCTTGTTCATCCATCTTGACCTGCCAACAATCTGACTTCATATCAAGACTGGTAAAGTACTTACACTCATTCAATGAAGTGAAGATATCATCTATGAGTGGGCAAAGGCCAGTTTGTGACCTTCGTGACCCCATTTAACTTCATGAAGTCCTCACAGAAATGCTTAGAGCCATCCCTCTTGCCAACAAGCAAGCAAGGAAAACTCCAAGAACTGTTTGAGCATCGAATGGTACCGGCCTCTAATATTTCAGCCAAGGCATCATCCATGATCTTTCACTTCAGGAGAGGTACTCCATAGGCTCGACTTTGTTATAGGAGGAGAGTCTCCAGTATCAATCTTCATCTTAACTGTGTTTGTTTGGGTTAACTCCTTATCAGTCTTAGCAAATAAATCTTTGTTTTCATTAACAACTTGCATTAATATATGTCTCTTATCATCTCGGACCTGAATATCAGCCTTGGTGATCTCATTTTCATTTAATTCAGGCTGATTCATCAATACTTGTTTTATTTCTACGAGTTGTTCCCCTTGATCCATGGGATTCAGTCTTCCAACTATGCACCCACATTTCAAGGTGTAATGTTTGTTTGTACTATTGGTTATCATTACCAGAATATTTCCATCAGCATTTGTCACTATACTGTTGCTAACCAATAAACCTGGTTGCTCAGCAATGAAACCTTGTTTTAAACCATGATGTTCTAAAAGTTCAGAGTCAAATGTTGATTTTGCTGTGGCAGCTTTAGCTGTACACAAGCAAGTAGATTGGGGTTTAATTTCAACTTGATTAACCAACCTGATTGAACAGCTAACATGCAAGTCTTTAACTATGGGAATAAATTGACCAGCTAATTTCAATCTTCTAAGTTCCCAGTAAATGTTAACTTTATTGTCAGTAATCCAATCAAGTCCTAAAAGCATTGATTGGTTGAGCTCATCTAAAACCAAGAATTCATGCTATTGGAAAATTCTATTGATAGAAAACTTAAGTTTAATTACTCCTCATGGTCTAACATCAATTCCTGATACACCTGATATACTAGGTAAAGTTTTCCTATCATCATGTAGTTGAGGTCTATGTTTCATGTTTTCCCCAAATTTGGTATTCACACATGAAGTCTGAGCTCCCGAATCAAATAGAGCTCTGACTCGTTGTTTACCTAAGTGTACCATAACACTACCCAATGAAGCTGTGCTGTAATTAATTGTAAGTGTTTTCAAACCAGAGTTGGATTGTTTTGTTCCACTTTATTCTTATTTTCTAAGTCTTTAGTCTCCCCATGTCCCTTTGGATCCTTTTTAAGTAAGTTATTTCTATTTTTCTTCCCTCTTGGCTTTTTATCTGTTTTCATTTTATTACCAAGTGTTTTGCTTTCAAGTACATTGCTACTACCATCTTGTTTATGGGAGTAACTATGTGGTTTATTTACTTTCTGTTGGCCATCTTGGCTACCATTTTGTTTCTGGCAGTCATTTTGTTTGTTTACATCATGTCGGCCATCTTGGCTGTCATTTTGTTTCTGGTGGACATTTTGTTTGTTTACATCCTGTCAGCCATCATGGCTGACATTTTGTTTCCAGTGGCCATTTTGTTTGTTTATCCTGTTGGCCCTCTTGGCTTACATTTTGTTTCCAGTGGCCATTTTGTTTGTTTTCATTCTGTCGGCCATCTTGGCTGCCATTTTGTTTGTTTACATCCTCAACTTCCTGTTTCACATTTTTACTGTGTTCTGTTCCAATTTTTCCTACTATTTTCACAGTTTGACTCGCATTATTCTGACAAGCTTTGCACATTACAGTTACTTTATCAGATTGTAAGTCAACTATGTGTATTTGTTGAGCCATGACCTTATTTCCAACAGTGTTTGCATGATTTTGAATAGCATTAACTATAATTTCTGCACATTTGTATTTTGGGACCACAAAATTTCCACTACTAATAACAGGCATAGCCAGAGTAGAATACTCCCTTTTCAGACATGTCTGTAATATTTCCATCACAGTTTTATATGAATCTTCAAAACATCTGTCTTTATCATGATACTCATTCCACCTGGGTCCAACTGCATGGATAACCTTGGAACAAGGCAAATATCCACCAGTGGTTACCATATTTCCACCTACTGGTAGGGGACCATTTTGAGCTAAGTATTCCTGGCATTTTCTCTGAAGAGCTGGGCCATCTCTTCAAGCTATGGCATTTGCTGCACCCCCCACCATGTGTCAAATGTGTGTTAGCTGGGTTAACGATAGCATTTGCCCTTAATGTTGTAATATCGGCTTGCCATACCCTCACCTTCAAGTTGTTCCGAACTTGAAAAGTGAAAGTATGTCAGGAAAATCTGTCATTTTCAGAGTTATAATTATGCCCTTTATTCTTCAGATCAGTAAATTTGCTACACTTTAGCACCCTTGGAAGTCTTTTGTCCAATGACTTCTGACTGTACATCGGTCACACCGTTTTAACCCCTTGAAACACCTAGTATAATGGGTCTTACTACCACACTTTTCACAAACTTCATCAAATTTGGAGGGTTTTGGGTCCAGGGGGCCTTGACCTTTCAGCTCATCCTTTTTTACCCTTGAGCTTGTGTTTACCTGTCGTTGGTTACGAAATAGAAGTTTTGATTCGATTTTACACTTTTTATTTCCTGTTTTTCTCACATTTTTATTATTTACAGTAACTTGACTGTCACTCTCATGAGTGATATTTACACCTCTAATACCTAGTTTTGTAAGAGAACCATTTCTGAGTCTCGTTGACTCATATATCTCAGTTACTAGGGGTGAACCAACTTTGGTTCTCGTACATTTTTGCTGCCATTCTCTTTCATTATTTTTATTTATAACTCTACAATTATTTACAATGGTCTGCTGCGGTTGTTTAACTTTTATTTCTCCCTTTTGTTTGTCATTTTTATTTTTACATAGTTTGAGAGCTTGTGGTTCCTGTTGAGACTTAACCCTGTTAACTGCCCCACGTGAACAGAGTTTTCCTCATTTAAATTCATCATACAATTGTGGGTGAAGTGGCCTCTCTGGTGACAGCAGTAACACTCAAAGTTTACCTATTTCTTGGAGTTTGTACCTCCAATGTTCTGACTTTTTGTGTTAAATTAACTCGACAGTCTTTTCTGACGTGGCCTTTATGATTACAGCACTGACAGACGAGTCTTGGGGGCCTTGCAGGCTGCTGGTATTGATTACCCGGAGACCTCGCAGTCTGCTGATATTGATTACCACCCATTTTTTGGTTAACCTATTGATAAAAGGGTCTCGGTCTATTTGGATTTCTGTCATATGATTGACAGTAACCATTGTAATTGCTTCTTGTTAAAATGTTTACCCTATACTTCCATCTGGTGGTTTTTACCGCGTGTCCTCGGCATCTTCTGCTATTTCAGGGGGTAAATTAGTCTCATATTCTTCATAACATGGATTTTCATTCCGAACCCTACCTTCTGAAGATTCCATACATGACTTAAACCGTAATTTTGCTGAGGCTTCTAACAAAGCCTGGCTCATCGTGTTTCCTAATGTTGTGGGAGCTTTTCTGATCAATTTCATTCGAACATCACTGTCAAGTAACCCATCACAAAAATAGTCAGCAATCTGGCGTTGGATTATGGTGCGGTCAACATCTTCCATGTATGCGTCTTTTTCCAAATCCAGCACTCGTTCACCATAAGTAACGACGGTCTCATGCTTGGTTTGCTTCATATACCTCAATGCATTGTTAGCCATGCTAATATCCATAATAGTGCTATACCTTTTCTTCAATTCCTTGTAAAGTTCTTTCCATTTCACATCGGGTCGGGCCTTGATTGATCGCAAAATAAAATTTGCGACCACAAATTCACTGGTTTGAGCAGCTATCATGGCTTTCCATTTCTCTCTTATTTTATTTGTTTCACGGTAAAGCTCTAGGGACTTAATCCAGGATCTGAACTTCACTGGGTGGCCCAAGAACTTTTTAATATGAGTGATTAATCTTTGAGACTGTGTGGCATTAGTGGTAGTAGTACATTGACATTGCCACTAATTATTGTTTCATGCAAATGTTCAATCGCGGCCACGGTGAGATTATCCTCTTTTCGTTTTACTTTTACTTTTAATTGATCGATTGCCTGTTGTAGTTGGTCAACCTCTGTTTGATGTTGACCTCTAATCATAATCAATTCATCCTGATGATGGGTTTTTGTGTCTTCAATCAATTGTGCCCGACCTAGATCTAAGTGTTGAAGTTGTTTTTTGCAATTCTTGGATTTGCGCTTCACAGGCATTAATTTCACCCTGAGCAAGTATTAACTGCTGTTGAACTTGATTAAGGTCAGCCATACTGATTTCTTATAAATACAAAACTTTCTCTGCCGACAGATAATAATGAAATACGAAAATCGAGCCACTCATCCTTTTATGACGTTACTGCATTAAATGTTTGTTGTGTTCTGTGAAGAATCTTGTAGAATTCCTGGTAATTGCCTTGTTGAGATGAATCCTGCCTGCCTGCTGTCCTCAGATGTTTGACTTAAAGTTTCTGAGTTAATCGGATTGGATGGGATTAATCAATGAGTACATGTATGGGTAAAGGGCCCGGTGTTAGGTTCTATTCACAATTCTGTCCTTCGCCTTCCGAAATTTGTTGCACCCATAGTGTTAAATTCTACTGTTAAACAATCGGGAATCTGGCGTATTTTTTCAGCGGTTTTGTTATTTACAATTAAAACTTGGTGGAAATGTTCACTTCGTCCCGGAACTGGTCTGATAAGTGTTCTCGAAACTGTTGTCTGACAAGATGTAAGGCGGCGGTTCCCGTATTATCGGCTGGCGGTCTTAGATATCCGCCCATTCAAAGACAAAAGTTCGTGAAAATTTTCCAGAGAACATCGAATTGTCACGGCACCAAATTAAGTCTACGTGTGGCACAGTAGGGGGGTTAACGGATCGATATGACCGCGATCGTTGCACCCCCGTGGTCCAGTGGATTTTAGTTAGGACTCCAAAAACGTTTTGGGGAGGTAGTTTGTAATCACACCCCCACACGTAAGCTTCAATGTCTGAAGTAATGGGTTAAAACCAAGTACGTGGTTACTCTTGAAATATTCACCATGGATTCCTCGGGAAAACTTCAGCTGGACATGGGTAAAGTCAAACTCAGTAGAGAACTTACGATGTCTGTAATATATTTTTCCTTAATAAAATTACAGCGCTCTCCACTTGTAAAAAGTCTCTGATGCAAAACAAAATTTCAAATATTCGTTTACTGAAGAAATAAAATTCTACTTACGTGTTACCGAGAGGCAGGAACCTCCCACCAATTCACGTGCTGCGTGCATCAGAGGAGTTGTGCCGAAAACTGATCTTCTGGGCCGGTCGATTTGCTTATATCATCCAAGCGATGTCAGAAGTAAGTTTATCGTACCAGATGTTGACCAGAGGGTGCGAAATGGATTTTCAACTTCAGCAGAAATTCTGCATAACCCTGTTGCAACCGGCCAGATGCAATTTCATTGTTTAGTATTAACAGATAGCTCTCCCCTCCTTTTAAAGTGGACAGCCAGTATATTGTTAAAATTGTCGAGTATTAATCTCGAGAACCATTAAATTATTATCAGCTATAAATTTCGGCTTTAACAGCCGTGGTCGGCACTTACACCATGCCATACCTCTGACACGACGTGATTAAGACTACTAACAAGCAAACTCCTATTAATATGTCACCATGATGTATGGTATATGGCCAGATAGATATTTTTATAATCGGCATAGAGATGAAATTGCTTATTATTTATCTCCTAATAGGAGTTCGTACATACCAATGACCTCTAGTCAACATCTATGTTATTTAATGAAATATGTACTTTACTCGAACAACTAAAATTCTTGTTTTTGCTCTGAGAAAAATATGTTTCTCCATGAGAGGATTTTATGAAAGTAATATCATACTTTACACGCAAACTAAATTATCTTATCTAGCCCGTCCTTGAGACCCCCTCCCCTTGGGGATGAGGAAAAGCTCTACGCTCATCAATAAGGACCCACGGGAGGGCATTATGTGACAATACCCCTCCAATAAATAAATATGGAAAATCTCCAGTAGGTCATCCAGAAATAATCCATAGCGATTCCAACTGATACATGAATACTTTTGACTTTGTATAATAAACACCTACAGCCTACAGTACAGTCGCCTTGGAGTGATTGTTTTTACCTATCACTCAGCGTAGTTCGCTTTTGTTTCATTCCGAATAACGAGATGAAATATATGTTACCACTTTAACAAGCCGTTTACATCTCGGTTATTGAAATTGGGCCTCTTATTGGTGGGTACCACTTGAGGCTTCCTTACTTTTTCTCTGAAATGTTTAGAAAACTCGGCGTACACGCCTTTGCCTTTTTTGATTTTAAAGGTTAACACAACGCAAATCGAGAAAATATCTTTATTAAAACGAGTATTTGGCATTGTCATTTGCGATCAAGGACGATTGCATCTCTATTAAATCGCCATCCATCCTATCTATGCCATTCTGTCTCTCGGAAATTTTTATCTGCCAGGTCTGGTGAGAGCTATATATTAAACTTCGCCAAAATTGACCTAGTAACTAGCCCTTTGCTAAGGTCACACCTGGTTGCTGTTGCGCTCATGTGACAATGTTTTGAAATAATTAGTTTCATTTCTTGTTGGTTTTTAGTTCTGAACGTACAATAAGATCAAACTCTACAATTATATAGCGCATTGCTAAGGAAACGCGCTCGTTGCTATGGAGACTAAGTGAACAAATTACGATATAGAACATTTTATATGTGCTCAATGTAGGCTTGTGTAGTAAATTACACCAAGATCGCACCAGTAGTTGCTACGGGAGCACTCAGGTTGCTATGGATACCACGCGAAACGGTTGTCGTGTAGTTTCTTTATTGTCTAGCTAAGTTGTGAGACTATATATTAAGTTTGGCAGAAATGATCCAATAAATACTCCATTGCCAAGAGCACAGCCGTTTTTTGAACAAGCCGACGCGACACTTGTTAAGTCATTAGTATCATTTCTTGTTGATTGTTAGTCCTAAACGTGCAACGAGATCAAAATATACCTATTGTCTACTGTGCTTCAAAGGAATCACGCTTGTTACTATGAAGAACAAGGTAGCAGATTGTGATAACTACCGTTTTATTGCTGGCCTCAATGCAGATCTGTGTATCATATTACACCAAAATCACCCCAGTAGTTAAGCCATTTCTAAGGAAGCAATCTGATTGACATGGAGGTTACGTGATTCTGTAGTCATATGGTTGTTTATTCAGCTTCTGGATAAGTTGTAAGCCTACATATTAAATTTCATCCCACCGATCCTGTAGTTAGCTTTCTGCTAAGGAATCACCTTTGGCGCGTGATCTGGTTGCCACGTTTTAGTTTAGAACCTGACTAACGAGCGGACCTATGTTTAATATTGTATCAAAATCGGTACAATATTAAGCCCGTTGTTAAGGAAGCACCCTTGTTGCTATGCAATCATGCTTAGTTATTACTCCTTAATGACAGAATAATTCCAACTAGTGCAGGTGAGGGTGTTACCTCTCATATACTATTCAAAAAAGTAGGAGATATTTGATAAAAGTGAGATATATGAAGAAATATATTTATATTTTCATCAAAAAGACAGTTGAGGCATTGCACTGTGGCATCTGGTGCATGCTTTCAGCGATAGCTGGGTGTCTGACAAGCACACATTCAACGCACTGAGGTGTAGAAGACATGGACGGTCAATCAGAGAATTTACTACATTCAGTCCAAGACCTCAACACCTTGTAAATCCTCCTCGATTCGTGAGGCAGGCGTGGATCCGACGTGGCATACTCCTCACCAAACGTCCAATATCAGCTTGACTGATGTTATTCCATTCTCCCTGAAGTGCAGCGCCGAGTTCTTGGACATTGGTAGGGGGCTGTTGGCGTTGTCGTACACGCCTGCCAAGCATATCCCAGACGTGTTCGATTGGTGAAATGTCTGGACTTAGTGCTGGCCAAGGCAGTGTTGTGATGTTCTGCTCCTGGAGGAACTCTGTGGCGACACGGGCCTTGTGTGCTCTTGCATTGTCATCTTGGAAAATGAATCGACGGCCGTGACGTCTCGCAAATGGCACCACATGAGCTGCTAATATGTTGTCACGGCAGTACTGCCATGTGACACGTCCTTGGATGACATGTAATGCTGTTCTGCTTGTCATGGTTGTGCCTCCCCACACCATAACCGTCCTACCACCAAAACGATCGTGCGGCCTAACGGTATGGGATCGTTCGTTCCACCGCCGCCACACTCTGTTTGACATGTCGCGGAAGTTGAGAGTGAACCTCGATTCATCGGAAAACATGACGTTGCTCCACCGACGATTGTCCCAGCGCTGTCGTGCTCCACGCCAATTACGCCTTGCTGCGAGATGACGTTCAGTCAAACGTGGAATTATTCGAGGTCGTCGAGCGTACAAATTACAGCTATGTAGGCGATTTCGGATAGTCTGTCCACTGACTTGCACATCTGTCGCTCGGTGCAGCTGCTGTCCAATTTCTGAGGCATTTTGATGGCGGTTACATAATGCTGTGGTGCGGGTGAAACGATTCTGGTTAGCAGTTGTCGCCCTTGGACGACCTGACCGACGTCTGTCGTCAACATTGCCTGTCTGACGGCAGCGTGCCCCCAACCTGCTAATCACCGATCGTGTAACGTTGAGAATTTGAGCCACTGCAGTATCTCTGTTGCCAGCTTCCAACATGCCAACGGCACGTAAACGTTCGTTACCTGTCAGTCTTCGCATTCCTCAAAAGTTACGTTTCGACCAGAAGCTATTGCTGAATGAGTTTATACCAAGAAAAGAACGATGAGACCTCCGATAAAGTCCGTCTAGTGCAAACGAAAATTTCAAAACGTCCCCCACAGACATTAAAGCGGCACTCGTGCGAAAAACCTGCACGGAGTTTTCATGGCCCGGTGACATTCATGATCTTCACTCTTCTTGGTAACATATTGAGGTGTCCAATCATGCGTATCCAATACCATTTTCCGAAAATATCAACATCAGTTTGGATATCTCCTACTTTTTTTAATAGTATATGATGGAGGTCCTGAACCACAATACACACCATGTCTTTGAATAATACTTGGTTCACTGTGAAGTTTCTTTGAATCGTGTCTCGCGAAAAAACTTCCGATGACGAAAAAAAACCGTTTTCTTTAAAAATAATAATAAATTTTGTATGGTGATGTTTGTGAGTAGGTAAAGGATTAATATAGAATAAACGTATAGTGTTTTCAAGTAAAAACATTATTCTACGAGTAGGATTAAGAATGAAACCGACGAGCTTCTGGAGAGTCGATTTCATTCCTAATCCTACGAGAAGAATATATTTTTTTTTCTGACAACACTATACGTTTATTTTGTTTACCTCATAAATCATTTTCAGGGCAGTAGCTGCGAAATCTTGCTGTTGCTCGCTACAAAACACTGCGAAAAGTGAGGTGCACATTGGTCCAATTCGATCGACAAGCAAACTGCCAAACATAAACAAGGCGCAGTGATACATTTCTGTCTAAAAATAATTCCCCTACAAACTTGAGCTAAAGTTGCAAAAATACTTTATAATATAAACAATGTTTATCTTTCTCAGTTTCGTTGTTTATTGTTGTTTTTTCGTCGTCGATTCAACTTTAGTTTTATAAACAAAGCAGACGACACGTGAATTTGCTTATTTGCACTTTTCGAATTTGAAAAAAGAAACATCACTCACCATGCCCCTTTCACAGTCGAACTTGTTTTTCAACGCTTGGTTTCGATTGATTTACCTTGTGTTTTCTTTGTTAATTGTTGTTCATTTTATTGTTAGACAGAGTTGAAATGTGTCATATATTCTAAAACTAAACATTTCAGAGACGGTCTACGTTTGATATACGTCGGTTCATTATGTCTCCCACAAACGTAAAACAGGTCACGACAACACGAATGCGGTAGAGGTCAGAGGTCAACACGCCCGTCTTTTCTGTGGGAATACATTCTTTCAGTGTTAAACCTGCGGGGAAAATTTATCACCCTACTTACAGCTGCTACTTGGTGAATAAACCAAACCTTTATCCAGGGCTTATTGTTCGAATAAACGTCCATTTATGGGATAAAATACTTTTCTTCGGATAATTCGCTTCGAAAGATTAGATCCTCATCCAGACTTGGCAAACATAAATTTAAGTGAGGTTTGCGGGGTGATCAAAAAAATACCCTACCAATCCAAGTGTTCTCTCTCCACGCTCTCTCAGGTTTGTGGTCCACGCTAATAGAAGTTTATGTAGTAAACACTGGGCTATAATTAAAAAAATGATATGCTGTCAAGAATTAATTATTTACTGCAATAAATATCAAATGGAAAATGAAACTGTCAAAATCCCGAGCCACGCGATCATATCATAATCGATATGTCATAATTTCTCTCAAGTTCTGAGAATTAGAACCGATATATTAATATACAAAACGCATCACTCTGTAATACATATGAGACTACACGAAGATTTGCCAACGATATGCAAAGTCTCGTGGGTGATTTGTATTCCAACAGATCCCGCGAGATGAATAAAGATACGTCGGAACTGTGAGCAAACGGACAATTTAGAAATGCAATAAGCATTACACTCGCAATTGATATGAGTAACATGATAACTTCGTAGAAAATTTTATAAATACCATACGTCGATGACATTTTATAACAACCCCTACGAAGTGTGCCAATCCCTATAGATGATAATGGTCGTCACACTTTCCTTTTATACAGTACAGTCGACGTAGATTGGTCCTAATCCACGCATGTACGGGCAGCGATGTTCACGCATGTGTTTGCCAGGTAATAAAAATCGTCTTCAGAAACAGTTCAATTAATGAAGCGCCGGTGTGACTACTATTCCTAGGAATGTTAGACCTAGGACTATAATTCCGCGGAATAATAGTCCAGAGGGACTAACGTTCCTACGGACTATCATTCCTGTCACACCGGGTTGTAACCGGTGCTTTATTAATTAAATTTTTGATGATTATTCCTATAATTAGTGTTTGAAATCCAATCTTATTGCGTCCATGGAAGTAATGTCCACCCGTGAAAAGTGACCAGTCCATGGCCGGCGTACTGTACTTCTAAATCCTGGCTCAACCCTTCCCAGCTGTGTTCTGTGATTGAATTGGCAAAAGTTCTAACAGTTATTATTTACAACTAAAATGCACGCAATATCGAGCTTCATAAGTGTGTATGATGTCAATAGGTACGAGATTTCTTTTGTACGTTAACTTATCGTAAAAAAATCCTAGAAATGCTATTCAAGAAAATCACATCATGTAAAATCCTGAGTTAATTCCATCATTCACAATCGGTACGAGGTTTCTGCAGCGCGTTACTTATCGTTATAAAAAAAATCCTCGAAATGCACTTCAAGAAAATCACTTCATGTAAAATCGTTATCCTGAGTTAATTCCATCTTTCACAGTTATAAAACGATAAAACATCGAAAATTGATCATTCCTAAATAAGGTTTGATTTAATGTTAGGACAGTGTGAATTGCTAAAAGTTTTTAGCTTGACCATTTGTTTTGCACATATTCAGTTCCCAGAATAATACCAAATAATAATAACCTGATAATTCTATACACTTGGAACTTAATCACGCACCACCTGGAATGTTTCATGACAGTGATGCTGCTGTTACTGATTATTATGTTTTAATGATTGCCATGTCTTGCAGTACATGTCATCTAGTGAAACATGACGTTTCTGGTTAATAGCGTACCCCAAACACATCCCCTCGTCCACGTGAAGCATGCTACCCACGAATGTCACAAACAGCACTATCACCCACATGCAATATCTGGGCACAAAGCAAGAAAATTTGTCACTTATTTTATCAGCAAAAATTGACATGGTAAGGAGGAGACTGTCAGAGAGACACTAAGATGGCAAATCGTTGGCATGCATGCAACAGGCATGTCATTCAAAGCTATTGGAAGGCAACTTGGCTATAGTCATTCTGCCATCAGCAGACTTGTCCGGAAAAATAAATAAACCAAGGACTAGACAACTCCGAAAGACCTTTCCTCGAGAAGATCGGAGTCTGGCACGCCTCGTTAGGTGTGAATCCTTTGCTAAAAGTGAGGTTTTGAAACGCCTTTGGCGATCAACAGGCGTTTGTGCAACCGAACTGTCCGAAACCGTCTCAAAGCATTGGGTATGAGATCCAGAAGGGTCATCAATCGTCCATCTCTGTCCAATCAGCATCAAAGACGACGTTTAGAGAGGTGCATGGCACGACAGCATTGGAATCTCAGGACATGGAGGAGAGTCCATTGGTCAGACGAGAGTAGGTTCCTGCTTCACGTCACAGATGGTCGCATGAGAGTGTGGAGGCATAGAAATACTGCTTACGTGCCCGGGAACATCAGACCTACTGTTCCTTATGGTAGAGGATCAGTAATGATCTGGGGATTCCTCTCTCATGATTGTAAACTTGATATGGTGACTGTGCGTGGGAATCTCAATGGTCATCAGTACATCCGCGGAAATCCGGTTGTCGTGCCTCATTTTGATGCCCAGCAGTTGGCTACTCGTCCTGTATTCATGGACGACAATGCAAGGCCGCATCGTTCCCATTCTGTGAGAGCAATCCTTCAGAACAACGCTATTACAACACTACCTTGGACTGCAATGAGCCCCGATTTGAATCCCTTAGAGAACTGTACAGAATTTGGCCGATTTGGAAGCTGCAGTGAATGAGGAGTGGCAGCAGTAGCCCCTGGACCGTATCAGAAGGCTCACTGGTAGCATTAGGAGGAGGGTTCAGGCTGTCATGCGGGCACGTGGGGTATACACTCGTTACTGACGTCAGACATTGCTGTTGTGTTCAGGAAATCACAAGTTACATTTTTTGTCTGTAATTACCGGCATTGTTTCACCATGTACCGTGCCAACACCATACTTGTCGAGAGAACATTTTTTCCATCAAAAACATTAGTGATAGATATGTGTAATTAGCCCCATTAAAATACTGCATATTTTCATCACTGTGTTGTCTTTCATTTGTCAATAGACCATTCTTTCCGCAAACAATCACTTTTGGCCATCGTAAAGATAACTTGAAAGTAATGACCGTTTCCATTAACACCACTGCGAAAAAAACAGGGGGAGCTTAATTAAGTTCCAGGTGTATATTATAAATGTGTTAGCAATTCAGTTACTAATATCAATTTTATGCTCCCTTTCATGGCTTCATTTTCAAAATGTTTCTCGGTTGTGAATTTCCAATTTCCTATTTTTCAAGTTCCGTAGTTTTTTTCAATGAGAGACAATAAGTTATTAATTGGAAGGAAAAATACTCTTTGTATCACATTCGGAAAATACTGGTATTTTCTAAAACTTGAGGAATATCATACATTTAGACAGATGAAAATAACAACACCAAGAGTATAGTAAAATGTCTTTGTGTTTGTTTAATTCGCGATTGCAGCTATTTCTCGATATTCTCGGCGGCTGGGTAAAACAATTCTTTCAGGAGTCTGCATTTACTGAAGTACATACTAAGGCGTGCAATGGGAATGTTTGTATACAGTTTCGAAATTCATTTTACCAGGACTAAAAGAGAATTTAATTTTATATACAGCGGAACCCTGTTAATTAAAAAAGCTACTTTGCCGGATAAAATTATTCAGTTAACGGGAGTATTCAATATACAGGAATTGTGTCATTTTGGCACTATTTTATTGATAACTATATTTTTATTGTGGCTTAACGACACTTTCGACAGCCAGGGTCACCTCGTGTCGGATAGTTTTACGGGTCGCGAAAGAAAGAGAGTACCAGGAGAGAACCACCAAGCAAATGCCCCCAACGTATTAAGACCGCACAAGCAGTTTTTGGCTCCCTACTTTTCCAGATGTTTAAGAGTATGAGCACCTTCAGGTCGGTCGTTAGAGCGAATAAATGACCTACCAAATTACATTGGCAACCAACAGAGCTACTGATATCGTTGAAAAGAAGAGTTTTTACAGAATGACATTTATTACAAGCCTGTTCTATGAAATCCCCATCAACAGCAACACTAAACCATACGGAAAATGAAAATTCGATCTGCACACATGTACAGTTAAAACTAGAAGTCCTGTCACGAATAGTGCACTTATCTAGGCTTAATTGCGCGTTGGAATTGCGCGCAATTGCCATATCGAAAGGCATCCAAAGCACGGTAGGTTCTCTTGGTTACTCATAGCAAACACATGCAATGTTTCTGCCAATGGACCTCCGGGTTACCCGGAGGTCCATTGGCTGAAACATTGCTTGCGCACAGGCCATATGTACAGAATTTGATAGCTTTACTTGTGCCATAACGCGTACATTAACGCGCATATCAACGTGCTATTTGTGCGCATTTCATGACAGGACTTCTAGTTTTAACTGTACGGAACAGAAATCGTTGACGGACTATTTTTAACAAGAAGCGAGATTTTCTACAAATCGTGCACGGCTATTACAATTTAAATCGCTAGCGATAGCTAAACACCGTCCCCTGATTTCATATGTGTTATTTGTGCCAGTAGACACATAGAACACATTGAAACTCCAGAGACCAAATAGTAACACGGGTTCGCAAATTTGGTTGGCTATAAAATGTGTCATTTTTGTTGATAGTTGTAAAATGAATTGTTGAGTGTCCTAGTTATTGTTTTTATAAATTTGAAGGCGGGTAATAAACACAGAACGATACGCTTGCGGCCTCTCGTTCTATCCTTCCGCGCAGCCACTCGTGGCATATCCATTAACCCATTCAACGTGTGTCGTTCTGTGTATATCCCAAATCTGCTAAAACCATTGGGCTTTGAAATTAGGTGGTATTTTACTCAAAATTAGAGCATTTTTGGTATTCGCCAATGACTACTGACAGAAGTTTTTAATTTAGAATTTCTTTTAATTATCTATTTGTATATTGATGCCAACGACACTTTTAAAAGCCAAGGTCATATCGTGTCGGATAGTTTTACGGATGGAAGAAGCCGGAGTCCATGGAGAGAACCACCCATCAGCGGCATGAAACTGTCCGACACTCCGTGTTGCCATCCTGTTACTATTCTACCACACGTAGGGTTAGCATCGGTTGAGCATTGGAAGCCAATATAAAAAATGAAAGTACCAAGTCAAAAGCCAGCATTTCCTCGCTCATGCTCCATATTCAGTGGGCGCTGTCTAATAATTTGTAATAAAACACATGTTTGATGAACAAATTCAAACCACTAAAAATAATCTAGCACTCAACCAGTTAAATGCATTTATACCATGATTACCTATTCTACTATATATAAAAAGCCTATGATATAAATTTTAGCTTTACACTCCAACCGTGGTGAACACGCCAGCAATGGGATTTCAATAGTTAAATTTTTTCCCAACAGTGGAACTACGCCCATGATGACCTTTGGTGACCTCGCCTTGAATGCAAACTTGTCTAAATTTATCACTCGTCGCCTCGTGAAGTGTAAAATAAAAGCAGCAATTATTTATTACGTTTTTAAATAAGTCTACCTTTTAAGATACCAAAAATTAACAAACATATGTTGTCTCATGTTAATAAAGTACACATAACTCGAAATAGTATGTTCTTATGTTATTAAAAAGAGAAAGGTCCCGTAATTTGTGTGTTTCGTTTTCTATTTCGTTCCGGCGATAAAACTACAAGCGGAATACCGCCCGCCGGTGCTCATGTAAACAAAAACAGATTCTCACTTGTGAATATTGATTTATTTAACATTTGAATTCTTATTCATTTTTGATCATGGTACAAATAAAATATACCCAAAGTAGCTTGGTGTACCAAAAGTTCAACACTCGTGGTGACGTGGTGTTAACCGCGCGCCAAAGGCTCGCGGTTAACACCACTTCACCACTCGTGGTGAACATTTGGTACACCAAGCTACTATGAGTATATTCTATATGTGTTTCATCAAAGTTCAGAACGCATTAACACACCGCACTAACGTGTCCCACTTGGGCAGTTATGACTAAATGTGTTGTCAAAGGACACGAAGCAGATTACGCGGGTCAGGTTCCAACCATTATCTTGCTGGCCTTGTTTAACGTGCGAAAATCCATATACATTTTCTATCTCATATCTGAGCTTCGTTCTCCTCCAGCACGATTTCGCAGAAAATTTACGAAAATGCGATACTCTGTATTTGTGCTGGCTTTCCTGTAGAGAATCCAACATTAATTTCCAACTCAGTGTCCCGATCGTGAAAAGAACGTGCAGTCAATTGGTATTTCAGTGCCACGGAGATGGGACCGCGTGCGCGTCGTAACTAAAGGACTTGCCTTAGCATTTTCCAACTCGCACGAAAATTCACATTTTTGAAAGGTCGTTTTTTGAGTTGGAAATGTCCCATAGACTCCCACGTTGAATCGCAACTTTTATCCGACCCGAGTGTGTTTTCTGCATCCACGTACTTCTAGATTTGCCGGGTCGCACGTTTTTGCGCGACCGGTGTTTCGAATCGTGTTTTTTTATTGAAACTTTTGGGATGGTGTTTTTTCGACGTTCTGCTCTTTTGATTGGAAAGTTTGTGATATATTTTCAACCTCAGGAAGTAAATTCTCGTGATGTTTTTTTCATTAAGTTTTTCGAATCGAATCTAAGTGAGTTGGAAATTGATTTTCCTAAAAAGTTGAATTTTTAAGGGTTTTGTATGTACACGACGTTGCACAATGGACCACGACAGTTGTGCAGTCGTTCGCAAGGCTATTTTGGAATCACATAACACAGTAAGTAAATGGACAGTCAAAGAATCGAAATACAAAATGTAGATCGTCAAATTTATTTATTTGGGGCTTAACGACACTTTCGACAGCCAAGGTTACCTTATGCCGGACAGTTTTACGGGTGGAGGAAGCCGTAGTACCCGGAGACACCCACCGAGCAATGGCGAGCAACTGTCAATCTCGCCAACATACGAACTCCACACAAGCAGGGTTAGCATTGGTTGAAGACAAGAGCACAATCGACGTGCAGTACGCCTTAGTACACAACACCACCGTGCCCCATCGTGGGCAACGGGGGTGAAGTGTCTTGCCCAAGGACACAACGAGGTTGCCGCAGGTGGGATTGCAACCGAAGACCTCTCGACTTGCAGCCTGCACTTTTACCTACTTAGCCACAGCGCCCCCTGTCGATCGTCAAACCAGATAGTGATGTTTTTCACATCACGTCTCATCGCTCTGTATTTATGATTGAGTCGTCTATTGTAAGGGATACCTTTACCCTCTGAACCCGAGCGGACGATTTTTAGTCCAGATATATGATACGTCATAATTTCATTAAATAGGATGGATGTGTGTGGAAGACCAATCAATATTTTCAACGTGCAGCCCCAAGGCTGCACGTTGAAAATATTAATTTGTCTACCACCAAATAATGGATATGGACGCTTCCAGTTGCTGTCATTGAGCTGGTATGGACGATACCACCGGTGTTCAAAGGGTTAATAATAATTGACTAGCATTTTTTTTTAAATGTGTTAACCCTCTGATCGCGAACAATCGAAATATTTCTTCTTGTCGATGCTAACCCGAAGAATTGATACGCTGACCCGAAGGAATGATTTACGTCATACTTCCGATCCCGTAGGAGTGATTTACGTCATCCTTCCGATACCGTAGGAGTGATTTATGTTGTCCTACCTATCACAAACAAATGACGTACATTAACACTCTGATCGCGAAGAACCAGCGATATATCTTATATTTCGCTAACTTTTATTTGATCTGTAAATTTTTCGCGGGGAAGCCAAACCGGCTATTTTATATGATTAATTCAAGTCGAACATTTTCGACTTCAGCCAATAGAAAAACGCTGAAGATCGATTAGGATATTGAAGGTTGGCTATATATATATCGAGAGGAAATACCCACGGGAGGGTTTTAATATGTGTGTTTCACACAAACACGTCATTGCGCTATGGACTTCAAAAGTTTGTCCAATCGATCATCACGAGATGTTTCTTATCTCGTTGTTTGCAGAAAGTTTTCGAAAGTGGGGAATTTCCCCTGCGAGTTCATCGGGTGTGAATGTACGAAGTAGCAATCGTTAAACGTTTGCCGAAAGCACACAAACACATATACACACACCAAAGGATTCGATCCATCATTAATGGTTTGCTTTTTCCGCAAACGTTTAACTACTTCCAGTGCGTACATCCACACCTGATGTACTCCCAGGGGGAATTCACCACTTTCGAAAAGTTTCTGAGAGAATTATGATGAGTCAAACAGTGAGCATTTTATACATTATGAAATAAATTACGTATAGAAAAGTTTTACTTAAAACTGGTTCAAGAAATATGTTCTCACTTCAGATGGGGCATATGTTTATATTTCAAACGTATACAGTCCTTATAGTCAATGCTCGTGTTGTCAAATAATTGGCGACATCCATTCACAAACGCTCTTGGGTATGAGAAGAATCTGTTGCTTGTACACGCCCCTTACCAAGTGATGAGCATTGCGTTGAACCCTCACATCAAGAAAGACATCTTTGTCTGAGAGAGAGCAGCGTAAATAATATATTCCACTGTCGCTCAATCGACCATTCACCACAAGAAGGTCGACAGAGCACTGTGATGATGTCTTTATTTCCTCTAGTACACTGCAAACAATTTTGGTTCTGAATGGAACCCAAATTGGTTCTAAACCTTGTCCCTGAGATGGAACTGGTTTGGGTTCTAGATAGAACCGAAATTGGTGTGCAATATAGAACCAGTTTTAGTTCCATATGAAGAACCAGTTGTGGTTCAATATGGAACCAAATATTAGATTTTGGTTCCATCTCAGGGACAAAATGCAGAACCAGTTTTGGTTCGATATAGAACCAATTGTGGTTCGATATATGGAACCATATATGACTTTATGTGTGGAACCACCTGCGGTTTCATATATGGAACCCATTTTGGTTACATCGATAGAACCTGTTTCGGTTCCAAGTATAGAACCAATTGTTAGTCTCGACGTTGAACCAGTTGTGGTTCAGTAATTAGAACCAATTGGGAGAACCATTTTGGGTTCCATGTATAGAACCAATTATGGTTCCATATAAGGAATCAATTTTGAATCCATGAATGGAACCATTTTTTTGGTTGTATACATAGAACCACTTGTGGTTCAATTGATAAAACCATAATGGGTTCAATAAATGGAACCAGTCGTGGTTCTATGTATAGAACCAGTTGTGGTTCCATTTGTAGAACCACTTGTGGTTCAATTTATAGAACCACATTTGGTGCAATAAATGGAACCAGTCGTGGTTCTATGTACAAAACCAGTTGTGGTTCCATTTGTAGAACCAATCGTGGTTCTATGAATAGAACCAGTTGTGGTTCCATAGATGCAACCACTTCTGGTTCCATATATTCACCCAGTGGTGGTTCGATACATAGAACCAGTATTGGTTCAATTGATAGAACCCGATTTGGTTCGCTCTCTAGAACCATTTGTGATTCTGTGTATAGAACCAGTGTTGGTTCAACTTATAGAACCAGTTTTGGTTCCATGTATAGAACCAGTTGAATGTATGTATAGAACCAGTGTGGGTTCCATGTATAAAACCAGTTTTTGTTAGATGTTTATAATCACTTTTGGTTAGAGATATAGAACCAGTTTAGATTGTATTATGGAACCAGTCGCGGTTCTATTAATATAACCTGTTTTAGTTCTGTGCATAGAACCAGTTTGGGTTCCATATATATAACCAGTTGGGGTTTTATGTATAGAACCAGTTCTGGTTCTGTGTGCCGAACTAGTTTTGGTCCAAAGCATAGAACCGCTTTTGATTACATGTATTGAACCAGTCGTGGTTGTATTCATAGAACCAGTCTTAGTTCCATGTATATAACCAGTATTCGTTCCATGTTTACAACCAAGTTGGATGACTGTATACAAATATGTCCTAATTTGATGTATAGAAACAGGTTTGATTTCATGTATGGAATTAATTCTGCTTCTTCATAAATTATATGGAACTAATTTTGGTTCCATGAACATAATTACTTTCTTTTGTTTATTTCTTGGTGTTTAAGGTTATAGTCAGCATCTGGGCTAAATCATGGCCCAGCATAAGTATAAAACCACGTTTTGCCAATCGTTTATGTCTATGCTGCCCACTTACTGAGGGATTACAGTGGCGTTGGGTACCAGATACTATTTTACCAGTGGAGAAAAACAAATTTATCTCAGTTGACGTACAGACGTTCAATTCCCAAGAATCCAACGAAGACACAATTTTTGGAACAATGCTGAATTTTATAAAACACTTGCTTGAAAAAGTTAACATTCTCTTCCCATTAATTCTACAACATGCTAACCCTTGCGTACAACGAAATCTAGTGTTAATAGCACGAGCTGTTTAATATGCTACTTTACCAAAAACTCATTTTGTTATCGTAAAATTAGAAAAAGTCATCCCATGCACTTAGGTTTCATTGAACGACTAAAACAACTAATAAAAGTGTTTAAATCTTCAACTGATATCTATCTTTTCTTATCCTACTAAAAGCGAAATCAGAAAGAGATATAAAAGAGGATTTATTTTTAGCTTCAATATTATTGTATTTGAAAACTGCGGTCTTTTCTGGAATAAATCGTGTTGGAACCTACATTTTCGTAATAAAATGACCTCTGTCAACTGTGACCAAAAGTAGAAGCCTGCATGTCGTAAATGAATGCGACGAATATTGTTTCACCCCGTGTGTAATGTGGCGTCGACAGTAAAGCAATATGACGTTGCGAAAGGAACAGAAAACTTACACATGCACATTGCCTTGTCGCTAGTGATTTGCATGCCTTAGACCTGTCTCTTGGACTCATTGTACTAATTGTATGGGAAAAGTATGTCATTTTGTGAAAACCCACGAACCATCTGACTCAACAAATATGAAATTCAACAAAACGTTTTAAACTCAATACATTTCAAACTATATATACTTGGTGGACTTGAACATAGTTGGTATTCCAGTGTGTCCTATCGATGCCTTGGCCATGTTCAACGAAGGTGTGACAAGGAATATTTTTGACAGAGTCATTCCCCTTTGTAGATTGTGATTATCTTGCCGATGGATTTGGGTAGTGTTCCTCGCAATTTAACCACAATCCCCAATCAAATTTTGTCAACAAAACACAATAACAATATGTTAGAACCAAATATTTATTTAACATTAACCACGTCAGACACCCAGGTATCCACCCATTCTTAAAACAGCAGCAGTTTCTTTGCTCACATTAATCACTTTGAACAAAAAATGTTCAAAAAACACCAGTGTATTATGTACTGAGACGGGGTAGTTCACCCCATAAACAAAATACGCCGAAAACAGACATGCCACTGCTGTGATTACGTCTCTCATCTCAATACACTCTTGCTGCAAATGCAGCTCAATCTTCTTGTAGTCGAGCATCCCTCGCTTGTTACAACGGATAAACATTAGCGTCGGATTCGGAGATGCAGGTTCCTGTAAAAGAAACGAATATTTTACCTCGGCGTTTATTAACTTTGTTAAAAAAAGATAAAAACAGGAGTTGAAAGTTCAGTTAATCAATCATTTATGCCCATGGTATCAATGTTAGTTATTATTCACTACATGCAAAAGTTACTTGGTAATATTTTATTAGTAGTTTACGGCACTGAAATATAAAACATATAATCAACTTTTTGGCACGACCGAGACTGACTGGACAAATAAGAACCGATAATCACTCTCTTCATTTTGAGTTTGCACGGTGGAACAATTCACGAAGGTAATTTTAATTGAAATGGGGTGTATGCCTGCGTCGCTACACAAAATTGTCAACACCTATCAAATGAAAGAGAGTGATTAATTGCTCTCTTCGTGAAATGTGTACGAGAATGACTGCGAGCCAGAACTTCACCCCTTTTTCCAGTTAGGTAGTTATCATTAAAACATATTTTAATTATAGAATGTTTTTGGCCACTTGTGGTAATAACCCAACCTACCCCCACCAACCCATATAACGCAACAAATCATCCAACCAGTACATTGAAAGTCATTGGGACCAAGGCTCTGATAAGACTGAATAAGTAGTAAAAACAATTACTGGCGAATTTGTGTTACAATCCTTCTTGGGTCTCGGATTATGGACATTGCCCATCAATCAATCAATTTTAATAATATTTCCTCGAGGGTCGACAGAATAGCGAGAAAAGTTTGTCTGCACGTTATCGTTATGACACGAGTGGTTACGACAGAAATTGCCCGGAGCGTGCAGCCACGCTTCCATGAGACGGTGAAGTAATTTATTGATTTAGCTCAAGTCAAGTCGCCGCCTTGATCGTATAAATTTGCGTTTAATTTCTGCGCGACACCATGCAACTGACCCAAATGTTTTTCCATTTGACGAAAATTTATCTCGACTTTCTGTACAGGTGTTTGCACCCTTCGCACTCCACCCACCCCCACCACCCCCTCCTCGGGGGTAGCAATTACACTGCGTCTGGATACAGGTTTCCGCGATGTTTTGGTATGATTCAAGAAAAAATAACCTTTATCTCTGTTTTTTCTCCATAGCGAATTTTTGACACTTGAAAGGGTTTAGTTCTATATTGACTATGTTACACTATCATGATAAAAAAAATGTAAAAAGGTTTTAAAATGCCGAGTTAAAATTCAAGGCACAAAACAGCTTGTCGGTAGTAATGGTTTAGTGGTTATGGGTTAAGCGAAGAAGACCAGTGTTCAGTTTATAGGTCTGACCATTGCAAAAATGACAGGTAATGGGTGAGAGAGATTACGATAGCACACTCATCCAACAGCCAGTATAATTTTACATTCAAGATAGAGCACCATACAAAAAAAGATATGTGCTGTCGCACTGATATACCCTCACTCCGTGTGATTTTTCCAACCGATGTCAAACGTTGCTAAACTGGTTCCATTTCAGTGAACCAGTGTTGGTTCCAACAAGAATCTTCATTTCTTGCAGTGAATGTGTATGATTAAAATACGCATTCAAAACTCATGTCCCTCGTATCTCCCTTTGTTGATGTCCTTTGTCATCACCGCCACGAATAAAGACTGCATTATAGCCAAGTTAAGGCATCGTTCGACAAAACGTGCTTGAAGAAAAAAAAATAAAATCTAGTTTACTTCAGAAAATGGAAATGCATGTATAATGCGAAGGTTTCAATTGCAAGGGTCTTAGAAAGTGCCCGACAATCGGTGATGGGACAAATACACCTCACATACCTCTCTCTTATACACATACGATGTGGGAGTTTAGTGGATCATTTATTAGAGCATTGGTCTTTAGATGCAAAGGTCTACTGTTCGATCATGACCCCTGTCATCTACAGTGTGTCATTGAAGATTACAAATACTTTAACCCGATTGCCTACGTCTTAGCACCTTGACTCTTGATATTGAGGTGAGGTGTAGTGCATGGCGACGATAAACTTGCATTCAAACACTACTAACCATGGTTGCCCCCCCCCCCCCCCCCTGGAAACCCCCAAGAAGTTAAAACGTTTCTGTGTACTGTGTTAAACAGGTTCTGTTTTACTGATGAAATAGAACCACGTTAAGCATTGCCAGCGATGGAAGTATTCTGAAATAAGCAGCACGGATATAAAACGATTGGCTACACTCGACTTGAAACCTTTGTTGCAGTCAATATTAGGCAAAGTTGCACAAAGTGACCTTAAACATCAACAAATAAAAACACAAATAATTCGGGTGGTGTCGGATTAGTAAGTTGTAGAGTCTGTCAGTTACTCGCCGTTACACGGAGTTTCTCTCTATGTACTCCGAATATCTATGCCCGGGAAACTGTCCGATAGAACATGACTCGTTCTATTAAAAATATCGTTAAAACCTAGTGAAAAGGGTGTATTGTGATGTACGATAACCCAGTATTCTTATCATTTCAATTTGTTACATTATACTACAGATTGTTTTTTGAATGTTTGAACGGAGAGGATTGGCAGTGTCAGGACTTTTCAAAAGTCCAATCATCAGCACTGCATAGATAGCCCAATATCTTTGAAAATGTAGGAGTTCACACTTTATATGCTCTAATTGAAGGGTAAACGGGAAGGGACCCATCCCATATCCAAATCCAGATACATTTCATCTCCGATGCCAAACTTTGCCCCGGCCGGCCACGAAACGACAGGAAGGAAAAGAAGAAAAAAGAAATGCACAATTCCATTGACTGAAGGGTCAATGTGCCGTCGGATGCGATCGTGAACCATCCATCTTTTTTCTGGTCATATTACCTATAGGTGCTGATGTATGCCTCGATCCGCAGGAGTGATGCGCCTACACAAACAAACGTAAAAACAAGTTCATATTTGTTGAAGCGTCAACGCGACGTCGGACGCAACCTGAGCCCATCTGAAGTCCCCTTCTTGGTCAAATTTCCCCGAAATGCCAATTTTCGTCTCAACCGATCGAGGCACATCGGGGTAAAGAGCCTACAGCCAAACATAGACAGAGAGCTTCATTGGTTAAAGACTTAATGCGATGTCGGAACGCAATCATGTACCCATCTGAAGTCCCATTCCCAGTCAAAATAAATCACCACTGGGTGTCAGTCGTTCTCTCGATTGGTCAAGTATTGCCGCTGTGGTTCATCTACAAACAAGCGTAGAGAGTGGGGGAGAGAAAGAGAGAGAGAGAGAGAGAGAGAGAGAGAGATAGAGAGAGAGAGAGAGAGAGAGAGAGGGGGAGAGAATCATAACACAAATACAAACAATAAAATAATGAACCACACTTGATCATTGAACCATTATTGGTTCTCTTTAGAACCCCAAATCTACCATTTTTTTAATTATTGAACCAATTTCATGTTTTAGAACCAAAATACGCATTTTGGTTCCATATGGAACCACCTTAATTTTTTTGGTTCTATATAGAACCAAAAAGAACCGAAATTTTTTGCAGTGTATGACAACTTTAATGAGTAAATTTAAAATAACAAAACAATTTAATAATTAATTTCAACACATGATTCTGTTTGTTTGTTTGGTTGTTTTTTGTTGTTTTTTTTTTTTTGTTTGCTTGTTTAAGTTCAAGTTCAATGTGTTCTGTCGGTTGGTAAGGCCAACACTTCGTTCTTGGTTTGGTTTGCATGTTCTTCCATTCTTGGATTGAAAAACATCTTCAATCGTCTGTGTGAAAACTTCATTCTTCTTCTCTCTCTATTGTTCGTTGTGATCCTGTGTAGAGATTCTGTTAGTGGGGTCTAGAGAAAAGTGGGCGGCGATTTTGTCAAATGAGCTAACGATCCATGTGAGTAATTGCCCCATGAGTGAATACTCGTCAAACTCTTCATAATTTAAATGATTCAGGGTACTAAAGAGAGCAATGTGAGCTATTGCTTCGAAAAGTAAATGCTCTTGCGACTCCTCGACTCATCTTCGAAATCTTTGAAAAAGATTTCGACAATCTTTGAAAAAGATTTCGACAAAAATGGGCAAGATCTGGGCATTTTAACGTGCATAACAGCACAATTTCTACTCCATACCGAGAAACGCCTTTCTTCTACTCTATTGGAGCCACCATTTTAAAATGGCTGAAGTGATGTCAGAGCTTTAGGTGAATACTTAGTGGGCTGCGCAGGAGACAACGACTCAGCTCGGTATTGAACGATACCTATGGTGCGGTAGTATACTACTGTAGAATAGTTGTCGTTGCAACTGGTTGCTTCTACATACGAGTACTTGGAAGGGTAGTTGGAAAAGACAAGACTACAGCATACAGCATTCAATTCATTTTGTCACAATCACAGTATACACTTTGTTCAGTTCAAAGTGAATTGCCTGAATCATCTTCTTCATCTAATACGTTTCTGATGGGATGGGCATGTAGTTCTTCCGTACTCTTCGACCTGGAGAGATTGAAAACATCTGATCAAAAGACTTTTGTTGGTGTCTGGAGACAGGGACCAACCTAGCAAGTAGCCAGTGTCCATTTGCCTCATAAAATTCCGATTTGGCTCCCGAATCTTAAATGTAGGCTTCTAAGTTGGCTTGTAGTCGTAAAACTCCCTTTCCTCCTCTGGTAACTAAGACCCCATTCCCAACACTTGTAACTTAAGCAGCAAGACTTGACCAAAAACTATTGTGAAAATGAATTGTTATTGCAGTGTAATAAAAATATCTTTCAGTCATTTGAGAAACAATTTTAATTATGCCAAATAGTATGTAATTAAATGCACAAATGTAGGCTACACAACCGAAAGCTTCAAACAAGAAGATCGTTATCAAAAAGTAATACACATGTAACTACAGTTTACTGGTAGAGTGCTTGGCGCACATATTTTGCCTTTATGCTGGTGGAAAGGTGCTGCAACTTCAAGGCTTCATGCTCTGTAAATGTACTTCACATTATAATATTAGAACGTTCCTTTTCATGTTCTATCGGCCGATAGTACCCGAGTTTGTGTGATTTCTGAAATAAAACCTGAAGCAGCGAAGCTGCTGAAGGTTTTATTTCAGAAATCACATAAGCTCAGGTACCATCGACCGATAGAACATGAAAAGAAACGTTCTATTTATTTTATTATGCCGAACAAAAAATAACTTTCATTGTTAAGCGTCAACTGCAACATGTCATCAATCTTGTAATAACAATGTAGTCGAATCCAAAAACATGTCGTCATTTCGAACGAATGACGTTTCTTCGAAAATGACTTGTCACATGTGCCGTCGCTTTGGGAGTTTCTATATCACCAAATGCCAGTGTTTACAACTGCATCATGCTGTTCGTGTTATAATTCATTGTTAATGCTTGAGTGATAAGTGGTATAAATTAATGGAATATAAATTCATGTTTCTTGGACGACGACAGTTGTTAGAATTAAGCGGAGTGAAACAATTTATTTTGAACTTGAGGCGGAGGTTCAGTGAGGTCGAGGAGTACTGAACTTGTGGAAATATAATTGATTGAAGTCATAACCCATATTCAGGATTCACTGAAGTGGTGAACAACACGTGAGTTTTTAATATTTCTGATTCTTTTGAATTCATTGTTTGCAGTTAAAATTGAAAACACTCCCACTGAAGATGATATATTTGTTGGTAAGTTTGTGTCTATCGATGACGAAAAATGTTAAACGGACGCGGTGCCAGCGTTCGGTGTTGAGAAATTCCAATCAGCCTCAGGGCGTGCGTAATTGACGCTGATCAATGGAAGTGGAGCTTACATTTTCTTTGTTCTCTTGTTTCCAGGGAAGAACGTTCCGATAGTACCCGTGTGTTGCCCCAAAACTTCAGTACTATGACTTTTAGAAGGTGTCAAATTAACCAATCACGGCTGATGTTACAAACGTGAGGTATAATGATATTTATTTCTCAAGTGAAATTATACCATCTGTGTGGATTTGCGTTGATAAAATGTATGGGAGAGTGCCTATAACAGCGCAAAACGCCTGAACAAATTTTGACAATTGACAATAATGAAGCACCCTACCAGTTAAAAAGTAAATCTGGCTTCTGTATTTCAAAAGTAGGCTCCTTGTCAGGCTCTTATTCTTAAATGCTCAGGTCGGTCCCTGTCTGGAGGGATTTCTTCTTGATGCTATACGTTGGCTGGGTTCTTCGTACTGTGTTCGGCCGTTGAATGCTGGTAGCCTGGGTTTGTGGGTTAGCTTAATGTCTGAATGTGGTTAATCACGTTTTTCCTTTCGAATTGTGGAATATCATTTAAAATTACTGGTAACGTCATGTTCGACTCGCTTACAATAAAGTCACAGCGGATTAATCGCAATACACGTGTGGGCAGTAATGTCCAAGCATGCGTTTACCAGGTAATAAAAATTATCATCAGCAAAATTTTAATTAATGAAGCACCTGGTTGTACCCGGTGCTTCATTTATAACATTTTTGATGATTATTCCTGTAATTAGTCTTTAGAATCTAATTTTACTGCATCCGTGGAAATATTGCCCACCCGTGGAAAGTGACCTGTCCACGGCGGTCGTACCTTACATGTTACTTATAATTATGGACACTGTTGTTAACTGCGAGTTGTGAAGCTAATTCTAACAAAAAAAACATTGTTTACCTTTATTTTTTGAACAGTGACGATCACGTGTTTTTTCTTTTTTCACTTTTTTGTCTGATTTCAATTGAGGTGGGGGTATGGACTTTAACACACACTGAGAGACAGGTATCGATCCACGTAAATGGTTTAAATTCAGTATTATGTCACAGTCGAGATGCCATCTTGCCGTTCGGGATTTCATGAGAGGTGTGTGCATTTTCTTGACTACTTCTTTCAACCCTTCCCCTGAGACTTTCTTGGCATATCTAGATGTAAAAATTCTAGGTGTTAGGATATTATTTGTAAAGACGAGAGTTGGATGGCTCACTCAGTCCTGCGTTTGTCTGTACAGGAAGAACGGGTAAATTAAAACCAATGACCGAATAACATTTTGTATTTGTTGTTGTTTAGTTTACCCAAACATGAATGGTGTCTAACGTGTGTTCTTAATTTTTGACTACCAGTGGTAGTATGGTAGGTACGTTACTACCCTCCTATGGTCTGAATCGGGATAGAACTTCCAGAACTCTTAAAAATAATATACCCCGCTTAAGCAGCTGTTAAATAAAGAAAATAGCATTGTCGCATCTACTTATAATAAAAGAGCCCCTCATCGGGAAAGAAGCCAAAAATATAGAGAGAGCAAGGGATTGTTCATTATGTGAATTGCCCGGCCGCTAATAATAATACTCCTTCACAATAGGATTGGTAGGACTGGTCCGTTACTAAATTATAATTCCGATTATGCAATGACTAAATATGTAGACTGAAAACCTCGCCTACTAACAAATACCTGGCGATCAATTGCACAACTATCGCAGTTCATAGCGCAATGCGCTGTGTCAGACATCTGTACGCCAAAAATCTCGGCGTTAGCGGGTGCGAAATTTCGTGCCTTGCCCATCACGTTTTTGAAAAAAGACAGCCCGGATGCCACCCAATCGTTGGCATTCCATAAAATGTAAGTGCATTTTTTTCTTCATTGGTTATTTTCAAACTTTCCTCTGAGACTTGTTTTAGCCTAATCTAGATGTATAAATATATATATAAATTCCCGGTGTTAGGATATTATTTTCATTATACGCCTGTTCTATGAAATCCCCATCTACAGCAACACTAAACCATGCGAAAAATGAAAATCCATTCCGCACACATGTAAAGAAGCGAAATTTCACTGGAATTTTCTACAACTCGTGTACCGCTCTTACAATGTGAATCGCTAGCGATTGCTAAAAATCGTCCCTGAGTCCCAATATGTTCTATGTACCAATAGGCGCATAGAACACATTGCAACTTAAGGGGCGAAATAGTAACACGGGTTCTCCTCGCAGATTGGGTTGGCGATAAAATGTGTTCTTTTTGTTGATAGTTGTCAAATGAATGAGTGTCCTTCTAATAATTGTTTTTAGACGTGAAGGCGTGTAATAAACATAGAACGACACACGTGTGTGAATGTGTTAATGGATATAGTACTTGTGCCATCGGGGAAGGATAAAACTCGAGGCCTGCGGCCACTCGTGCCATATCGATTAACCAAATCACACACGCGTGTCGTTCTGTGTATGTAAAGACAAGATTTGGATGGTTCTCTCTGACGTGCGTTTGTCTAAAATAATTCTTGTGTTGTTTATTTTTCCCCAAACATGAATGTTGTCTAACGCATGGCGTGATCTTTACAGAAGTGTGGTAGTTACTTTGTCATTCTCTCGTGCAAAAGAAAAATATCTCGCTCATTCGGGGATCTGAGGTTCCACTAACAATTTTTTTCACTTTTTTAGTATTAATGTGATAGACGTTTCCATGGCTTTCTGTTTGGTTTACTTTAAATTCATTGCTTCCACTTGCAACTGAGCGGAACAACGAACATAAGGAATAATTTTACGTATTTCCAGGGGCATCAATTCAGGGGGAGGGGGGTGACACCCCCAGATCTCCCGATCATTGGTGTCATCGGCAGAGGTTGCGCAAGAAATTATGAAATACCAAGGTGGATAGACGCCCTGGATTGCCAGACGAAAATATACATACACTGTGGAGTACTCATTTGGCTAAATCTCTTGTTTGCCTGACAAAAAATAAACGAAATAGACAGTGCAATAAATGCCCGATTCAGTATATCGGTAGAATTCCACATCCAGGGAGAGAGTAACTAAAAACAAATGATTTCTATGACCATGACTTGTTGAAAGCACTCAGATGGTCGGTCATCTCTACCAACCTAGCTGGTGTGTAATTGTTTGTAAGTTGAAAATACAGTATTTTATCAATGGAAAAAGTATATTTGTAGCGTATAAGTCTTTTGATAAAGCAATTTGGTATTTCTAAATAGTTGGGTGATATGAGCGAGCCGTCGAGCATCGATGTCATACCCCCGCCCAGAAAAATGTATCTTAGGTACGTCTCTGAGAATTTCTCTTCGAGTTCAAGATGCCTAACTAAATAGCATTAACTGATTGACTATACTGCGAGCATTCAGTCAAAGGTCACCATGTTGTTTTTGCACGCCAGGACGTGATAAGATTCTGCAGTTCAGTTGGACTCATTTGAGTCTGTGTCATCATTGAATTGCGATATTTGGACTGATGATGGAGGTTATAAACGAAGGTTTGTGTGATGGCTGTTTTCCTGTTTATTTTGGTGTTTCTTCTTCGATTTGTATAACTAACCGCGATCGCAGAAAACCTGTATTGATATTTCCCGATAAGTAGTCCTGCAGATTGGTAAAAGTATTGTTCATTTTGGGAGAAAAGAATGAAATTTGGGTCACTTATAGAGATTGGCTTCCTGAATAGGGACCTGCGAAGCTTCGAAATTCGATTCGATTCGAAGTAGTCCCCAAGATTCGATTCGATTTATATCGCGCCGATTCGAAAATTTTCGATTCGTTGAGATGTTCTCAATATCCTACAAAGTGTCTTCTTTTGAACTCTTCTTCTATCATCAGGTCTCCCGTACAATATTTACCCTTTACCTAACATGAAAAGCAGACGACACTTGCAAAACAAATTCTTGAACAACTGATGTTTTTCATTTTTTGTCTCAAAAACATAGGTTATGACCCCTCATTGGAACGAGCTCGACGAGCTCGTTCCAATGAGGGGTCATAACCTATGTTTTTGAGACAAAAAATGAAAAAAATAATGAAAATTAACTGGGGATTTTTAAAAATAGCGCTGGCCGGTTTTGGCCGTTACGTTGGGTAAAGGGTTAACGGCTGTAAGGTGTAATAGCCACACTTGAAAAGTGGTGAGATTCGATTCGAGACTCGATTCGATTCGAAATCTCTTGCGTGATTCGATTAGAGATTCGATTCGACTTGATATATATTAGCAAATTCAAAACGACCATAGCAAATTCAAAACGACCACTACTTACAAACTAGAAGGCTCTGCATTTTGCTGATTGCGGCTGTAGCTTGTGGTACTTCATACTTGAAGGTCTGAAAATCTGATACCAGAACACAAACATATCGTCTTAACCCTTTGCAGACGACACTTGCAAAAATAATTCTTGAATAGCTAATTTTTTTCATTTTTTGTCTCAAAAACATAGGTTATGACCCCTCGTTGGAACGAGCTCGACGAGCTCGTTCCAACGAGGGGTCATAACCTATGTTTTTGAGACAAAAAATGAAAAAAAAATGAAAATTAATTGGCGATTTTTGAGAATAGCGCTGGCCGGTTACGTTAGGTAAAGGGTTAAGCTTCTATTAGGGAGATTCAAGCATATTCAAGGTAGCTGACATATATCAAAATGACTACCACAAACACATTCCTCACTTGAAATGGAAAAAGCATGAAATTGTGTGGTTACCTGGTATGATTTTGTAACTGATGTTTTCGTCCAGTTGAAAATGACAGAAAATTGTTTGTAATGTATACCACACGTCTTTCAAATGGCTCAGGGTCGCTGTTACATTAAAATGGTTGCATATGTATAAGAATTTGGAGCATATTTCTCGTGATGCATATTGTATCAATCTTAAACACTTTTCAGCTATTCCATTGTATATTGTCATTCATTCATTCATCATCATAGTTTTAACAGCAGCGCATATAGTGGTGATGGTGTACTAATCAGGTAGTGACATAACTTTTACTAACAATAGTACTCAGGGGGTTAGGGAATCGGTAGGATTTCCTTTGACCATACCCTACTAGGCGGCGTCTCAGGTGGGGACAGAGGAAGGCCTGCTAAAGTGGGCAGGTTTGATGCGAAATACCTCAATACCGCACCGAACCAATACGGTACAATCCTGTTATTCAATCACCTTGTTCTCCTGTGGGCCGCGTTCTGGTGTCTCCGGAGAGAAGGGTCCTGGTAGTTGAGGACAAAAAGTGCCCTGGTTAGGGTAATCTCCATCTTGGAGATACCCTTGTCCAATACACTGTTCGGCATAACTTCGGACGTAGACGGAAGGTCGAATGGTCCATTCTGGCCAATCGGGAGTCCCTAGGAAGGGTGTCACGTTGGGTGGCATGTGGAGGTCATTCAGTTAGTCATTTCTTTTAATAAAATCCCAACATTGTCATTGTGTTCTGTCTGTACTGTCTGTTACATAACTATATCATTAAACTTTACCACCTGTTGGGTTTTCTTGCACTGCCTGTGTTAGTTTACAGTGGCAACTTCCATTGCAGTGCAGTGTATTTTTGTAATAACTAAATTTTAATTTTCTACACGAAAACAGTCATATGAACGTATATGTAACGTCACAGATTGTAAAAAAAATATGCAGATTTCATATACCACTGTAATGAGACATGGTTCTGGCATACGAAGGTCCATTTTGCCTCATATCGCATGATCGGTGCAGAAATAAAAATCCATGCAGACATCATTATGAACAGGAAAGGGAAGTGAAAATCGAGCCAATTTTTCGGTTATATTAATCAGTTACAATAATATTTCCTTTTTCTGGGTTTAAAGTAGTTCTGATGTGATTTGGGATATTACTTTCCTTTTATTGCAAAAAAAAGTTTCAAGAATTTCCACAAATTGCAAGGTTCTAAAGAGTAACACTGTATGACAGTAAACAAAAGTGGAAAACCATCCAAGAACAAATGGCAGACCATTAAGGACTATGATGAATTTATACAAAACATATAATCAAACTGGATCTGTTATGGATGCAAAGGGTAGAGACCGTAAAGGGAAGACTTCTACCAGGGGTGACAGAACATTGCGATGAATGTGCATGGACGATCGTCGTTTAATTCTTAGAGAAATGCACCGAAAGGTCTGGCGAGAGTGTGATGTTCGTGTTGGGAACGTACCTTTGCTGTTCATAATGATGTCTGTATGGATTTCTGTTTCTGAGCCAGTCAGACAATACGAAGTGATTTGCACCTTTGTATGCGATAATCATGTCTCATAACAGTGGTATATGAAATTTGCATATTCTTTGCAATCTATGACATTACACATAGACTCATATGAACGCTTCTGTTTAGAAAATTAATATTTGGTTATTAATAAATGTTGAGTTAATTTTGAGACAATACTATTTGTTCGGAACGGACCTGTATTTAAGCGTGTAAATTGCCAGGGCAGCCACATGTCATCTTTAAAGGATTGCCCTGTCTAGAGAAAAGAAAAAGCTATACAGAAAGGTATGTGTGAGAAACAAGTAAGTTTGAAAGAGACCAGAGACATTGTAACATCTATGCCGGGCATGAATTCAAAATCACAATCATATGCCACTGCACTAAAACAAACAGTTCCAACAAAATCCAATAAATATCAGGAACCATATACATGTATTTAACGCAATATTCCAACATTTTTAAAGTCCTTTATAACAGAACACATCGATGAAGTGGAAACTGAACCAATGTCAAGCCAAAAACAGTCACATGCTCAAACATCAAAGAAATTAACTAAAAACAAAAGAAAAACAAGACCAAACAACAGATACGTCTAAATCAGATCAAAACAAAGGACAAGATAATTAATTAAAACAGAGGAATCAGAATATAGAACAAGACAAAACAAAAATGAAACCGGCACAAAAACACTACTCACAGTGTGAGTCAGAGTTAGATTAAGAAGGAGAAACAAAGACAATTGTAACACAGAACACCCAAAGCACTTCAAGATTGTGTTATCCACAACAGGTTTGAAGCCTTTGAAGATATGGCTGTCGATGAGTGCATCGACGATAAGTTCGGACAACTACGTCCGAACTCATCTCAACATGGGTCCCGAGAAATAAATCACCCAAGAAATCTACCGGGGCTATTTCACCCATATGCTCACCTCTAAATCAATCTCCAACCAAATATGAATAATACAACCAAACACATTATAATACAATGGGAATATTGAGGTTTTAGAGCGGTTGTTTAATGAACTGGGGCTTCTAAATCAAAAATACAAACTTGCTGCTTTTTGCTTTCAGAAAACACTCTTAAAGAAATCTGACACTCACGATCATTCAGCCTTTAAGCATTTTACTTCGTATGATGCCTGGGCTGACAAAAACGATCTTCATATTCGTGGAACGTTTGTCTTAGTCAGAAATGTCGTTTTTCACAGTCGCATTTCTTTGCATTCAAATTTGCAGGTTGAAGAGGTACGCCTTACTTTAGACAAGATATGTTCTATTTACATTTTACCAAATAAGACCCTTCAGCTGAATGACCTTGGGCAATTGGCTCACTAACTTCCAGCTCCATACTTTTTGGTTGGGAGATTTTAATTCATACATCCCCCTTTGGGGTGACTCCTTCGTCAAAGAAGACTTCAAAGGAAAACAGTAGAAGAGCTTATTTCTAAATATGAGTTGTTCTTGCTCAATGATGGTTCAAACACTTAGTTCCACCCCGCATCTGGTTCTTACACTTTAGTTGATCTTACAATTGCATGTCCTGCAGTCTTCCTTGATTTCTCGTGGAAGTGTGAAGATGACTTGTGCGAGAGTGACAACTTTCCGGTTGTATTTGAAAGTGCGATGATGAGGGAGTGCTCCAATGGTGCTTTAAAAAAGGCAAATAGGCACATTCTCGCTATCTTATTCTGAACGATTCAGAAGAGAGAAATTTGTAGACAGTGGTGATCAAATAGAACAGTTTTCTAAAGAGTTACGTGACATTGCGAGCACTAGCATTCCAAAAACCTCGGCTAAACCAAAACGTTTCACCAAACCATGGTTCGATAAAGATTGGAAGCAGGCTATAAATGAATGCAAGAAAACTGAACGGGGATTAAATAAGTCACCCACAATTAATTTAGACAAACTACGTATCAGGCGACTTATAAGACAGAAAAAAACTTCTTTGGAAACTTATCACTTCAAACTTGACCAACACATACCCATCAATAAAATTTGGAAAACTGTTAAAAGTAAAGAAACAAAATAAAATGTACAACACCTGGAAGACAACAACACACTAATTACATCAAAAAATGAAATATCAAGAAAATTGGCCTCAACATCTTCTAAACATTCGTCGTCTGAAAATTGTAATTTAGAACACATAAAAATTAAAAAACAGGAAAAACAAAAGATCAAATTTTCCTCTGACGATTTAGAGGATTACAGTGATCCTTTCTGTATGGAAGAGTTAAATAACTCTTTGCATAAATCAAAAGATACTGCCACTGGACCCGATGGAATACACTATCAACTTTTAACCCTTTGAATACTGGTGGTATCTACCATGTCCGTTAAATGTCAGCAATTGGAAGAGTCCATGTTCATTACTTGGGGGTAGACCAATTAATATTTTCAACGTGCAGCCTTTGGGCTGCACGCTGAAAATATTAATTGGTGTCTACCACACATTCATTTGGTAGCTACCCCACTTAATAAAATTATGACGTATCATGTTCCTAGGTCGGAAAAGCGGCCTCTCGGGTTCAAAGGGTTAAAACATGTACCTCAAACTTCGCTTGAACCTTTACTCTCAATTTTCAATGATATATGGGGAATTGGCTAGTTTCCACCTTCCTGGCGAAAAGTAACAATAATTCATTCCAAAGCCCGATAAAGATCACTGCAATCCAAGTAATTACAGACCTATTGTATTAAAAAGCTTGGTCTGTACAAAACCATGGAAAGGATGATCAATTGTCGACTTCTGAAGGTCTGATTTCTGGAATCGAACAATCTTCTTGCGAATGTTCAATGTTGTTTCAGACGCCAGAGAAGAACTGTGGATTATTTGGTTAGTCTTGAAACGTTCATCAGGAATGTCTTTGCCAGAAAAGAACATATTGTCGCCATTTTGTTTGATCTGGAGAAGGCATATGATACAACATGGAAGTATGGGATTTTAAAAGATCTCTTTAACATGAGGTTAAGAGGGCGTATGCCTCACGTTATAGAAATGTGTTTAAAGGATCGTCAGTTTCATGTTGGTGCTTGGTGTACATTATTAGATCCACACAAGAAAGAACTAGGTGTACCTCAAGGCAGTCTTCTATCTGTTGCCCTGTTTTCAGTGAAAATCAATGCCATCATTGACGCAATTGAGAATATGGTATACTCTTCATTGTATGTGGATGTTTTTTGATTTGCTATAGACGTAAAAACATGAATGCTATTAAGCGTAAACTTCAGTTGCGTTTAAAAAGATTTCAGAAATGGGGCTACAGAAAACGGTTTTACGTTTTCGAAGTCAAAACGAATTGTGTTCATTTCTGCAAGCTCTGGGAGCAGCACCTTGATCCGGAATTGAAATAGATGGCAGTACCATTAAAGTTGGTAAGAAGTGAAAGTTTTGGGTTTACTGTTTGACAATAAACTGAATTTCATTTCTCAGATCAAACAGCTAAGAGTGAGATGTAAAAAGGTACTCAACCCCCCGAAGGTAGTTGGTAGCACTGATTGGGGTGCTGATCAAAAAACACTACTCCATCTGTATAGATCACTTGTTGGATTAGAATTAGATTACGGTTGTATGGTTTACGGTTCTGCTAGAAAGTCGTACCTCAAACCACTTGAAACAATTCATAATAGTGGTATAAGAATTAGCCTGGTGCTTTTAGAACCTGACCAATAGATTCTTTATTTGACATTATTTCTTTGATTTGTTTATTTTGCAGATACAAATAGAAATGATACATACGGTAGTAAAGAGTGTTTTAAGGATACAAAAAAGATTTGTAAATTAATACTACTCAAGCATGACAATATCAGCAGTGTATACTTGTTAGGTATTCTTACTTCGAGTTTCTTAGAGCGTCTTGTTACTATGTGAGTAAGGTTTACCATGCAAGGAGGCTTGGGACAGAGGCGCCTTCTCTTTAGAAGCGCGGAATTAAACTATCACTTCAATATGTTTTTAAAGTGTTGGCTAACCCATCCATCCCTGCTTATAATTGAGTCGCCAACCCTCAAAATGTTGAATTGTTTAATGGACACCAGAAGCACATTCATCCAATGACAATGTTATGATGTGAGTAAGGTTTACCATGCAAGGAGGCTTGGGACAGAGGCGCCTTCTCTTTGGAAGCGCGGAATTAAACTATCACTTCAATATGTTTTTAATGTGTTGGCTAACCCATCCATCCCTGCTTATAATTGAGTCGCCAACCCTCAAAATGTTGAATTGTTTAATGGACACCAGAAGCACATTCCTCCATTGACAATTAGAGTTAAACCCAATTTGGATTCCGCCACACTTGATCCTGATGCGACGAAAGAAAACAATGAGCCACATATTCCGCCTTGGCATCTGAGAACACATACTGTTCTTTGGGACCTTGCTTCTTCCAAAAGGTTTGAGACAAAATTCTGTACAGTTCAAACAAACATATGCCGAAATTGAATCAAATATCTATACAGATGGATCTAAAGATGCTGACAATGTATAATTAGCCGTTGTCACTGTGATCAGGTGATCTCAATCCGAATATCAAATACAAGTTCTATATTTACAGCTGAAATTAAAGCTTTACAACTAGCACTTGAACACATCAAGAATCTGCAGGAAAGGAAGTCGATTATCTTTTCCGGCACTCTTTCCTCTTTGCTACCTTTACTCTACTCCGAGTTGAAGAACCCTCTCATTTTGGAAAATCGTAGGAAGTTGAATACTAGCATGTCTGACCAAAATGATATCGTGTTTTGCTTGTTACCTGGACATGTTTGTATCTCCGGTAACACCAGGGCAGACAGTGCAGCAAAACAGACTTTAAACAAACCTCGCACTGATTTTAAAATTCCTTTCAGTGATTTTAAACCACATATCAATAAGTACATCAAATCTGTGTGGTAGGCGGAATGGGATGGAGCGACAAATAACCAACCACATCGCTCCTGAACTGCTATTAGTTTAAATAATATTTATATCCAATAATATCTGGTAGTTATGTACAATAGCTTGTGGGTTGGATTGGATAGTAAGCCACAGACATTTTCGTTGTCATTTCCATATATATAATAATATTACAAACAAATTAGATAAGATATGGCAGATATCAAGTGTATACTAATCGTTACGTTTGTGAAGGAGCTAGGACACTATGTGTTTGTTCGAGAATGTATTGGAAATATAGTTTTAAGAGAGAGAGTAAATGTTATTGATAATAGTGCATAGAAAAGAAATACAAAACCAACAAAAGATTATGATAGTTGTACTAGTTTGAGTAGCCCGCATTGACGCGATAGGGTTGGATGGATTGTCCACAAAGCGCGCCACCTGCCGGGCTTGGGGCTATATAAAAACCTAGGTCAGCATTCAGATCCAATTACAAGTACGGATTTTAACAGATTCGTTGTCCCACATCAGCGAAAACACAACCGCGACCTCTCTCTCGGTCACTCCCCGCAATCCCATGGGCAATCGTATAACAAAACGTAACACCACACCCCAAGATCAGCCCGACCAAAAACCAACCCACATCAGTTGGGTCAAGCGAACACGATCACATTTGGGTTTGTATTCACTCTGCCCAGCCAACCCGGGCCGGACCCCAACGCAACCGATTCCAGTGTGCAGTTGGGCCGAAAACCAACCCAAACCAGCTGGGATCATATTCACTCAACCCAGCCATCCTTGTCTGACCCCCAACCCAACCGATTGGGCAATAGCGCGTATGTAAACAATCCTAGGAAATTCCGAGTATTACACAGTGGATGCGATGTAAGAGTCACTTGCGCTGATAAAAACGTAGAAGCTTCCTTTATCTCATCACTCAAGACCGCCCCCCCCCCCCCCCCCCCCACCGCCTCCAATGTGATCTCTGATTATTGGAATAACATGTTTGTGAAAGCCATTTTAATGTTACTCGTCGGCTGGTAATTTTATAGAATGGTCTGCTGTCGACCGAACCACCCGGAGGCAAAGCGAACAGGGGCGTTGAGCCAGATCCTACGTATAGTACTACATCAGGCGGAAGAGAAGAGAGGCTCATCCTTGTTCAGACGAGTTGTAGCCTACCCGGGAATGGGGGTTGGTGCTACAGACCGTCTAATCGAAGTCAGAGATACAATCATGTTGGGAGGTGTCATCCTCTTTTCTGTCAGTTAGTTAATCAACCACTAGCCAAAATAAAACTTTGTGCAGTATTGCTCGGAACCACATAAGAGCGTAGTATCTATGCCAGGAGGGGGATGTCCCAAAATATTATCCCGAACCTGAGCAAATGTTGGGCGGGCTAAGAGAAAAGGTTCACTTATTTCCCCGATACAGAGGAGAGTGAGCCAGGTGGTTATAGTATAGGTGAGCGTCAAGATTACTGCATCTGAGTCGTAAACGACAGTGGTAATTTGTGCTTTGCGTGATTTTGACACTGAAAAGAAAAGGGGTGGTCGTCTGACGTCCCTGTTTAGGTACTGTTTAAAATTACTTAGTTGAGTCCTCCTCTCTAATATTTACAGTAGATCATTCCACAACTTTGTCACTGACGGAATAAATAACGGCTGATAAGTTTCTGTGCGGCATTAAGGGATGCAAAGTTTGCTGCTATTGCGAAGATTATGGGTCTGATTAGTTAGTATGGATGGAGGAGTCTCTTGTTTACTATATAGTTTGGAACCATTTTGTGATACATTTTAAAGAACTGTCCTAATTTGTGTTTCTCGCCTCTTTTGCTAAGGGGCCCCAACATGTTTCTAAATATAACCAGGCTTTGTATTTGACAGTAACGCCAGCCACAATTCTTGTGGCAGCACTCTGCAGTTTCTCTAATTGCTGTTAACATGTTTCTGTACAGTTATCCCAGACAGAATCAGCACACACCGAACTACTATTACTGATAACTTTCTGTCCAGAAAGCTTTGAAGAAACGATCATGTCATTTTGACACTTTGTCATATTGGTCCTACAAGACTTACACATTCCTTTTTATTAGACTGTGACATACGACCAGAATATGTCCTAAGCCATCAGGGGTTGACAGTGGGGCACATACTTTTGCATTGTACAGATTTTAATATAGTCAGGCGGCAGTATTTTAATGTTATGTCTCAGCGAGACCTATTTTACAACACAAATTCTCACAGAATTCTGTCGGTTCTCAAGGAAATTGACTTTTTAATAATTTAGAAATTGTTCTTATACTTTTAAACTCTCATCTATTCATATTTATTCAACAGGTTGATTTACTGAGTATTCTTTAACCCTTTACCCAACGCAGACGATATCAAAATTTATTATTTTAAATATCATTTTTTCAAATTTTTTAAAACTTTTCAACAAAACCATATCATGTGACCCCTCGTGGCACCGCAAATACAGTTTGAATCACTATCGATAGTTAAATATCGTCCCCTGAGTTCCCATGTGTTCTGTGTGCCAGTAGGCACATAGAACAAATTGGATCTCAGGGGACGATATAGTAACACGGGTTCCCCTCGCCAATTTGGTTGGTGAGAAAATGTGTTCTTTTTGTTGATAGTTATCAAATGAATTGCTGAGTGCCCTTCTAAAAATTGTTTTTTTTATAGACGTGGAGGCGGGTAATAAACACAGAACGGCACGTGCCTGTGACCGGTTTAATTGATATGGAACTTGTACCATCGCGGAAGGATAATAATCGAAGCCTGTGGTCTCTCGTTTTATCTTTCCGCTCTGGCAGTCATGCCATATCGATTAACCCAATTCACACGCGTGTGTCGATCTGATTCTTTATGATTCATTTCACCATACTTTGCTAAGGTTCAAAGAGCTTCTGCGTTTCCCGGACACCATAAACTTTGCAATGTTGTGCAATGGAACAGGGGATGCTTCCACGAAGTTTTACGGTGCTAAATACCACAAACAATGTAAGGATAACTACAATAATACGAAGCTGAAACGAACAGAAAAGAGAAAGCAAGAAACTTCAACACCTATCTACACTCTAACATTAGTTGGGTTGAAACAAAAGCAAATCAACTGGATTGAGTGAATATGAACCCAATTTGGTTCATATTGAGTACAGGTTGAGTGAATATGAACCCAATTTGGTTCATATTCACTCAACCTAGTTGATTTGAGTTAATTTTTACCCAACTGATTTTAGAGTGTAGACCGGTGTTGAACTGGATATTTTTAAATGGTAGATATCTGCATCATTAATAAAAGCACTTTGGATTAGCCCTTGTATTCTCAAATTTACATCAAGCAGAGAGAAAACCTTTTTCTTCAAGAACTAGTTACATGTTTTCTGAGCCGAACTACGTGTATTGAAGTGAAAGTGTTGTGCGAGACACCTGTGGTGGGCAGGGGTGCAATTCTGTCATCTACGAATGAATAAGCACACTAATTGTATTTGATGCTTAAAATGGTTGATTGATGAACTTGGTTGATTAACTGCAGTATCTATTGGTAGAGAATTATCAATTTAAGCTTTAAATCACAATCGTTGTATATAAGGCCTGTGGTGTTGTACATTTTTAGTTTGAAGTATCTAGAAAATTAAGTTGACCAATTTTTCTTTTGGCTATGTCATTGTTTCATCGTCTAATAGTAGAATATCCAACAATTGGAATTGTTTGCAAATAGCCAGTACGAAAAGAAATTTTGGAAATAAAACGTGTTATACAGGAGCTAGGTGGGTGGGTGGGTAGCCCTAATTTCCCGGAATAAATCAGAAAATGGTCTGTCAAGCTGTCAATATTACTGTTTAACTTGGTGAATCTCAAGAATTGGAAATCAACAGCAGACTCAAGACAAATGGCTTGAAAATTTGTTTTCCAAGCTGCCCGAGAAGAGTTTTTTTGCATAAAACTTCATGTACCCATCACCTTGAAGAATGTTTTTTAAAATTTAAAAGAGCTCCCAGATATATTTCTACATGTTAACTTAAACAATATCCCACAATCCATTGGCATTCTCTTTGTCAAGTTCAAAGGTACAGTTTGATTTTAGCGCTGTGGTCTGAAAAGAAAGTCAATGTGTAGGTATGAAAATATAACCCGCAAAAAACTTACATTTCTTATTAAATCATCTCCAAACAAATATGGAATTTGATCATACATGCTAATTTATTATTTTAATTGAAAAATCAACATTTGCAACAAATAGGTACTTAGATGTTTTATAATCCCACTGCACACTAAAGTTAGTGAAAATATCAAAATTCTAACCACACATTTTTCGAATAATGCAGCTAGTCCTAAATATGAATTATAAGGAATATATTCATGGAGACCCAGCCTCGAGTGTCATATGTTATATATATTTCAGCGATCTGAACGTAGCGGCTTCCCCTCTCGATGAGCTCGTTCCAATGATGGATCGAATTATATGGTTTCATTGAATTTTTTCTTTTAACCCTTTACCTAACGAATCGGCTTCATCCGCCCGAGAAAGTTACAGATTAAGTAGTTAAAAAAATTATATATTTCAAAACATTTCAAAGAAACCATATCATGTGACCCCTCATTGGAACGAGCTTGACGAGCTCGTTCCAGTGTTGGGTCACATGATATGGTTTTGTTGAAATAGTTTGAAAAATAGTATTTGATATCGTCTGTGTTGGGGAGAAGGGTTTATAATGGCTTTTCAGCTCCTCAATTTGTAAATTACGCGGTGGGTTACGACCGACTCGTTAGGTAAACGTTAGATTCCTATCGTATTACGGGACAGAATTGAAATTTGGATATTTCGACCTCAAAGTGCAGAAGGTTAAACAATCGTCTGTCTAAACTCTAAATGGTTATTACGTTTGGAAACTAAATTATAATACCAGTTTGATAAAAAAGTTGTTGTCAACAATATTTGAAATACTTTGATACTGTCGTCAGTAATATTCAACTAGGGTCCGCGAATATTCGATATTTGAAAAACATTTCGAATCGAATCGTATAATCGAATCGAATCCGAGTCGAAATGGGAGAGCCGAAGATGGAATATCGAATATGGTTAGCGAAATCAACGCAGAAGGCCCTCTGTTATTTAATTATCGTGCCTGACTAATATTCCACGATGAAGTCATGCCTCGACGCTGTAGTCGGAATAGCTTATCAGTCGGGACTTGGCCCATCATAGTCGGACGAAATCAGGTTTAAACACCTACACCATCTTAGCGACTCCCCTTGCCTCAATATGCCCCATTGGAAACGAACAGAAAAATGTGCGATCGTCATTATTCGATGTTCGATATTCGTTCGATTCGGAATTTCTAGGTGCATATTCGATTCGATATTCGATTCTAGTGGAAATACTATATTCGCGGGATTCGATATTCAACCCTACTTAACTAATGGCGGGGTATTTTGATTATTGAACTATACAACGTTTTATGAATAACGATAAACACAAAAACACCAAAGAAAGAGAAAAAACACTCGTAAGAAAACCGAAGTATACATCCATCTCTTGAAGATCAGTTTTAGCTAACTTTGAAGAACGAAATTTATGACATTTGTCATTTAGTAATACTGTATTCGCATTCTTAAATGTGAAAGTGCTGTTAAAAGTGCATAACCCTTTACCCAACGCAGACGATATCAAAATTTATTATTTTAAACATCATTTTTTTTAATTTTTCAAAAAATTTCAACAAAACCATATCATGTGACCCCTCGTTGGAACGAGCTCGACGAGCTCGTTCCAACGAGGGGTCACATGATATGGTTTTGTTGAACTTTTGTGAAAAAATAATATTTTTTCAACTGCTGAATTTGCATATTATGCGGGCGGATGCGAGCGATTCGTTAGGTAAAGGGTTAACACGCTCACACTGTTCCCAAAGACTTGTTCCCTGATGATAAGGTTTTCGCATTAGTAATAATTTGAACGACGTTTTAATTTTTTACAACCCTGAAAGGTAAGTATATAACCAAAAAAGCAAACCTGCACATATGAACAAAATAAGGATCACACACTAACTTATCTAAATGTGACGAACGTTACTTGTACATGTAATATTGGAGACACTACAATGCTTTGGATAGATAATGTCAGTTTGTTGAATCATGTCATGAAACTTAACAGGTTTTACAAAAAGGACACCTCAGTCCATAATTAAACAAAGTAATGTCCCTACTCTTTGGAAGAACTTTTTTCCTTAGTCCCATACAGCCCACAAACTGCAACTTTTATATTGCTCTGGACAAATTGTCCCAATTGTATTCTCTCCTGGTTGGATAGAATGTATCTTGACAGTATTTTATATCATTGTAGTCTGCTTGTACAGACAGCCAACAATAACTTATGAACACTGTTAAGTCATCTGCAGCTGTGTACATATAGAATATACCCAAAGTAGCTTGGTGTACCAAATGTTCACCACGAGTGGTGAACATTTGGTACACCATGCGACTTTGGGTATATTTTATTTATACCATGATCGGCAGACTATTAAGAGTTCAAATGTATGTCAGACGTACACACGTGCGAATCTGCTTTTGTTTACATGAGCACTGGTAGGTGGGACTTCCGCTGTAAATTTTATTGCCGAAACGAAATGGCAAAACAAACGCGCAAATATTGGGCCATTTTTCATTTTAATAACATAATATTTCGTGATTTGAATGTTTTATTTACACCAGACAATGCATGTTTGTTAATTGTTGGTGTCTTATGGGGTAAACTCATTTAAAAACGTAATAAATAATTGGCATTAATTACAACTTTCATTTCACTCTTCGCGAGGCGACGTGCGATAAATTTTGACACGTTTGCAATCAGGTCGACGTCACCAAAGGTCAGCTTGGATGTAGTTCCGCAGTAGGTGTAAATTTTAACTATTGAAATCCCATTACAGGCATGTTCACCACAGTTGGTGTGTTAAGCTAAAATTTATGTCATAAGATTTTCATATATAGTAGAATAGGTAATCATGGTATAAATCTATATACGGTAGTTATTTACATATTTAATCTGAAGACTAATAGGTTCGCAAAAAGTTTGTAAACAAAATAGTGGATACTTGTGCTTGCAATTTAGTGATCCTTCCTTCTAGATTATTGACAAGTATCGACATGTCTCTATCATATACAATATTTACAATTGCATTTTCCGGGTTTTTAATTGCCATATTGTGTTTTATTACACCTGTTCTATGGAATCCCCATCTATAGCAACACTAAACCATGTGGAAAATGAAAATCCGTTCCGTACATATGTGCCGAACGGAAATCTTTGACAGACTATTTTTAAAAAGAAGCGAAATTTCACTGGAATTATCTACAAATCGTGCACCGCAATTACAATTTGATAGTTAAACATAGTTACACGGGTTCTCCTCGCAAATTTGGTTGGCGATAAAATGTGTTCCTTTTTGTTGATAGTTCGTCCCCTGCGTTCCAATGTGAACACATTGGAACGCAGGGGACGAGTTGTCAAATGAATTGCTGAGTGTCCTTCTAATGACTGCGTTTATATGCGCGAAGGCGTGTAATAAACACAGAACAGATATGGCACTTGTGCCATTGCAGAAGGATAAAACTCGAGGCCTGTCGCCTCTCGTTTTATCCCTCCGCGCCGGCACTCGTGCCATATCGATTAACCCATTCACACGCGTGTGTAGTTCTGTGTAGTTGTGCTTTACATAACAAAAATGATTCTTTGGCATTTAATACGAAGTGGTGGGAGCGCAGTGGCTCCGTGATTAGGTCATTGGACTTCAAACTGAACGGTCCACGATTCGATCCCGACAAGCAGTAACTGTGTAGTGTCAATGAGCAAGTCACTTACACCAGAGTGTGCTGTGCACTAAGGCTAACTGCACATTGATGGTGCACTTGCCGATACTTTTCCTGCACCTCTAAAATGTCAGACACTAGGTGGTGACCCTGACTATCGAAAGTGTCGTTAAACCCCAATAAATAAATATCAAGTGGTAATTTACATTTATGTAACTTTCCACTTGAATTACAATGCTAATTATTCACTGCACTCCCTAAATGCACTGTTAGGAATACGTTTCTAGAAAACACAGCTGTAGAAATGTTATAGGAAAAGCTCCTGGTTAAGAGTGTTTTTCACCAGTGTTGAAAAAGTGTTTCGAGAGATCCACTGCATAATGTTAATGCCTTCGCAATAGCGGCATTTACCTTACAACAAACATGTATTTCCCCCAATACTGGGAAAAACGTCTAGATAAAATACAAATCTGTATTAGGGAAGCAACCACACGTGCGATCATTTGATTCACAAAGAAAACGTTTTTGTACCCGCACTCATCGAAAACTGATTACGTTTTTGATAACAGTAATTGAATGATAAATAAATAATCAACACTATGAAATAAATTTAAATGGTGATATTTTAGCCCTATATATGCATACCATGTTAAACCTGAAAAATAAAAAAATAAACAAGGAAACGCACAGATGAAACTCAGCTAGGCTATAACCTGTACAGTGGCGAAAGTACAAGTAGAATGGTGGATGGGGATTACGTCATGCATAGCGCGAGCACGCAATATCATGACGTTATGATTTTATTCATTAAAAAACAGCTCATAAACGATGAACGATTGTCAAAATATATGCAAACAAGTCAAGAAAGGGAGAACTATTGTAAGATAAGTTGGTTATTACCAACAAGTGGGTTTTCTAGATGGTGTATTGAAGTCAAACCTGTGGCATTCATCAAATAGTCAAATCTCCGACATGCTTTACCGAACCGTCTTCCTCCTTGATAGACTTGTTTATCTCAAACAGAAAAGAATGCATTCATTCTCACGATGTACTGGATCCATTTGTTTGTTTGTTTTGTTTTGTTTTGTTTTGTTTTGTTTTTTTTTGTTTTTTTGTTTTTTGTTTTTTTTGTGGGGGGGGGGGGTGTTTTTCGCTGATCTATTCAGGTACCACTGCCCGATTGTCCTTAGAGTATTCCCACGTACAAACAAGCTAGATGACAAAAAGTAAAAATAGTTTTCAACGTAAAATTTGGTTATATGACGAGGCAAACTTTATCGGAATGAATAATAATTTAATGCGCTGGAATTACAGTACGACCGCCGTAGACTGGTCACTTTCCACGGGTGGGCATTATTTCCACGGACGTAGTATTATTAGATTCCAATCACTAAATGTAGGAATAAACATAAAAAAGTTAATTAATGAAGCACAGGGTTGTACCCGGTGCTTCATTAATTAAACTTTTGCTGCTGGTGGTTTTTATTACCTGGTAGCCGCATGCGTGGACATCACTGCCCATGTGTGGATTACGACCAGTTCACGGTGACTGCACTGTGTACAGAAGAGCTAAAAACTCACATTTACTAAAATAGCGTGTGCTCTTATAAGAAAATTAATTAATAGTGCTGAACAGTTTATTCCAAATAAATATATTACTGTTAAAAATAACGACTCACAGTGGATGACCGGGGTAAGAAGAAAACTCGTGAGACAAAGAAAAAGGCTTTACACCAACAATAAAACAACTAAAATTCCAGATTTCCGGAGGCGCTATAAAGTTAAACAGGATGAAGTTATAGCTGAAATAAGGAACGCTAAGAAAAAACTACAAGAAAAAAAACGAAATCAGTGCTCAGTGATGAACAGAACAGTAAACACACTTTGGTGGAAAATAGTCAATAAAATATCAGCCCAAGATCGGAAACCTGTTCCAGCCATCACAGACAACTCAAATATCTATGATGACAAAGAGGAAAAGGCAAAAGTGCTAAACTAATATTTCACAAGGACCTCTTATACCCGAGTTCTGTAAATCTATTACATCTTCCTCCTCTCTCCACAGTCACAGACCGAACATTAGGTGACGTATATATAGCACACGTGCAAACATACAATGCGCTCGTGAGTACCGATACATCAAAGGCATTTGGTCCTGACGGCATCAGTCAAAAAATATGGAAATCTTGTGCATGTTCCTTGGATGGACCAAGACGTATTACCAACTACCGACCGGTCGCAATATTGAGCTGCATTTCCAAAGTATATATCAAATCATCTTAGGGAAAATTGTCTCCTGATAGAATTCCAGTCTCGATTCATTCCAAACGTTTCTACGGAGTTTCAGTTGACCGAGATATATAACTGTATTATCTTGTCCTTGGACGAAGAAAAGTAGGCCAGAGGGCTGTTTTGTGACAGAAGTAAAGTGTTTGACAGAGTGTGGCAGAGAGACTTATTGTTTAAACTGGAACGAGTCTGTGGAGGACTACATGAAATATTAGAAAGATATTTAAGCTCGGGGAACAATGGTCATAATCGATAACGTTCACTCCTCGCGGAGAACTGTCTCAGCAGGCGTTCCTCGGGGATCCATATTAGGCCCTCTATTATTTTCTGTGTACATTAATGGCATTATTGATAACATTACATCCAATATAAAACTCTTTGCTGATGATACGTCATTGTTCTTATCCTTCGGAATTCCAGTTCTGGCAGCGAAGCTGCTCATCGAAGATCTCCTTTCAATAAATAATTGGTCAAAGCAGTGGCTAGTTCAGTATAACGAAACAAAAACAATATTATTTTCTCGGAAACGGAATACAGTGGTTCATCCCGATTTAATCATGGCATTCTTGCTGCATAATTTCTGAGGTAGAACCCATAAGCACGTCGATGTAACATTCTATAATCCTACGTAACGATCCACACTGTTTATGCGAGCAGTTGGAAACGGCGCCACACTTTTTTCACTACTGCAAAAAAGTACGACACTACGAGACGCATGTGTTTGTCTGATCTTCCCCGGATGCCAACAATACAGACAACATTGTACGGCCCAAGGCATTATCTCACCCTGAAAATATAGCCATTTTTAAAGCAACACAGAAACTTATTATCCTGAGCAAGCGATTTTCTTAAGCTTGGTTCTGGGAACATTCAAATTATTTAGTATTTCACTCAACGGATTACCTTCATTCGTCGAATGCAATTTCAGGAGTAAAGGCTGTTGCGCGTTGGACGCAGCGCGGGGATTTCGGGCGTTGCGATGAATCTGATATGTTTCCGATGGCCTTCCTCGGCAAGGCAACTTGCGCGTTTTCTTAACAAGTGGAGGAGTGCTAGCGTCGATTCTACTTTTGTTGTCCCGCTCGCGGCGTATGCGTCGCGTTCGGTGTGCAGTAACCTTAAGACGCAGTTTCTCGGCGGAGTTCGATCGCTAAACTGATATCGCGAAGGTCGAGTATCTATTCTTAACGCGGGACAAGAGCAGGCGGGTATTAAAAGATGTATGGCGAGCTTCGCTTGTCCTCGTGCCTTTTGTCGACCGTCTTGTAAGGTAAAGTTACTATCGTTTTTAAAGCACTTTTGTTTCTTACAAAGATGCGATGGTCTCTTTGTCATCGGAGGCACCGCGTGCCAGATAAAACATTCCAAGGGCATTCTGACAACAAGATATTATGTTAATAATAAAATACTGTTTACATAAACACACCGGTCAAAAATATTTTGATATTTGGTGGTATTCAGCATCAATGGGGGTCAGATTCAACTTTGTTCAAATCAAGTCCCTGGGTTCATATTTGAATTCCCCTGAAGCCGGCATTTTAACTACGTGAAATATGAGGACAATTCTTTAAAAATTCACTAGACAGAAAAAAAAGATATTTAGGAGGCAACATTACTGTGACTCATATATTAGACTTAGTCCAAGGCTTTACGCTCGACTAATTTTGTGTGGAAGGGCGGCAGGGGATTGAGATTTCACATTGAACTCTCAATAGACAGTTTATTATTCGTTTGTTTAAAGAAATCTGCCTTGAGTGATGAGGCCGTCCTCGGTGAAATTCATATGAATAACGTATATGTGGATGGATAAGAGTAACGTTTGTTCAAATGGGTTGTGAAGGATTTCGATCGATTTTTTGCACAGAGAAATTCTCTTGAGAAACGCAAAAATAACCTTTCGTTACAATATTTTCCCAAAACTGCTAACCCATCAAACCCCCCTATGATTGCATATCTAATCCTCAAAATGTTGATATCTTAATAAAAACGGGACAAATGTTCCTCCATTAAGAATTAGAATAAACCCATATGGGATCCGCCACACTAACAACCAGATTCTAGGGGACCATGAACCACACATTCTCACCCATAGCATCTTTCCTAAGATAATCTGAGATGACCTCTTTGCAATTGAAGCACAAAATTTGCCGCAATAATATCAAATCACAGAGTATATTGTTTGTTGGTTTATTTATTGGGATTTAACGGCACTTTCAACAGCTACGGTAACATCGTATTGAACAGTATCGGGCATATAAAAGGGTTTATACAGGGGGTTCTAAAAATGTCATCCGCTGTTGTTAGTGATGATCAGAATACCAAATAAAAGTTTTATTTTCACAACTGAAGTCAAGGCTTTACAACTTGCTTTCGAACAAATCGGGATTGTATATGAATGGAGTCGATTATTTTCTCCGACTCTAGTTCCTCTTCCTTCGCTTTACACAACCCAAGGTTGACAAATCTTCTGATATTGAAACTTCGTGCGAAGTTGAATATGCCAATGTCTGATCAATGCTCTGTTTTTCTGTTACCTGGACATGTTTGTTGTTACAGTTCGGCCACCGTTGATTGGTCACTTTCCACGGGCAGGCCATCTTTCCATGGACGCAATAATATTAGATTCTAAACACTAATTAATGGAATAAATTTCAAAAATGTAATTAATGAAGCACCGGGTACAACCTGGTGCTTCATTAATTAAAATTTTGCTGATGAGATTTATTACCTGGTAAACGCATGCGTGTGCATCACTGCCCACGCGTGGATTACGACCAGTCCACTGCGACTGTGCTGCACCTGGATATGTAGGTATCACGTTAACACCAGATCACCGGAGCAGACAGTGCAGTAAAACAAACCTCAGATTCTAATCAATAATTATAATCCATATATCAGCAAGTACATCATATCTCTGTTGGAGACGGAATGGAATGTGGCAGCAAGCAACAAGCTTCATTGCTTCTAACCAACTATCGCTAATAATTAGATGTCTAGTCAACTTTGTAGAAAATAACACTTCATTTTGACACGGCGCCATATTGGTCACGCGGGACTTACACATGGTTTTTGTTTTTGGAGTTCCCTGTAGACACTTTACACTCTCTCAGACTGTACTGACTTTAATGATATCAGGCGGCGACATTATAATGTAACTATTTTACAAGACAAAGTATCATCAAATTCTCTTGTTCCTCAAAGAAATCAACCTTTTAAAGACATTCTAATTGTTTTTTTATTCTTTCGGCGAGCTTTTATTTTCCAGTACGTTCTAGTTTATTAAGCATTGTTTTCAGAGCAATCATTGCATTGCTTCTCATTACTCAACTTATGTTTGTGTCATGGAAGCTTTTTCTTATTTTATATTCCATTTGACTTACTCCACTCAAATTATATTTCAAATACTAGTTTCTCACCGCGCTATAGACATCTGATGCTGGCGCAAGGCACCAATAAATAAATCTCTAGAAAGGTGCATTACAATCGCGGAGGACTGGTCGTAGTTCACGGGTAGGCAGTGTTGTCCACGCATGCGTTTACCAGGTTATAAAAATCATATGCAGCACAATTTTAATTAATAAAGCAACGGGTTGTACCTGGTACTTAATTAATTAAATTTTTGATGTTTATTCCTACAATTAGTGTCTGGAATCTTATATTATTGCGTCCGTGGAAATAAAGCTCACCCGTGGAAAGTAACCAGTGCACGGCGGCTGTAGTAGTTCAAGTTAGCATATCTATAATCAGGTTAATCACTGTACATAAAACATCTACCTCCCTTCTATTTATTCTTTTAATCGGAAACAGACTGTAAACGTTTAGCGTTAAAAATACATTTTCCTTACATTATTTTTAACCTGCAGCCATATGGTTATCGGTATAATTCTTTGCATGCTGCTGCCAGATATTTCTGCCCAGCACAGAGATTCTCTTGTCACTAGAACAAGTATAATTTAGGCACATGTAATCGTACTTGCACCCTGTAAATTGAATGCAATTATTCACCAATGATTTCTTATGTTACATTTAGATTAATTTTTCATCAAATCTAGCCATGGCTGCTTTACAGCAGCCATCACTAGATTTGATGAAAAATATCTTGAAAATACTCAGCGGGTTAAGAGTTAAGAGATTAATTAGCCTATCTTGAAAATTGACTCTTCTGATGAAACAAGGTAACTTTTGATACGTACGATGCCATTTTACAAAAGTCGGGATTAAAAGAGTTGAATGGGTTCGTTCCTGAGAAAAAGCTTTGCTTCACTCTACATCAACACTACTACAGCTTTCATAAGATGAAGCTTGAAGCAGTAAGTCATTAAGATCAAATTTACAGGTAGGCTAGGGTTTAATTCCGAAAGCCGGTCACGATAATCTATAGCACGGGAACGGAAATCACGCATGCACTTTGTGTGACTGAAGTTCTCTAAATTGGAAAACTGCCCCAACGTAACTTTGTAGGATTTCGTTAGCCCTTCTACGCCTGAACTTTTTACAATTCTGTTTCACGCAGAACCTTTTACACCAAATCACTGTAGCTCTCAATCAATCTCGGAGGACCCCTTTCTTCAACAGCAAGACCTTCACTCGCTTCAAAGTTCAATCTCGTCTTCATTTTCGGAATCACTACCATCACTCACTGTTCCTTCAACATGAACTCCATCTTTACTGCCGTCACCAGTCTAGTGAGGTCAGTGAAGAGGGAGTTGAAGCCGGAGGAGGCAGTGGTGATAAAACTAGTGATTCTGAAAATGAAGACGAGTTGGGAGCGAGTTTGGGCTTTCACACTTCTCTTAGGAAAAGAACTTTTCCGTATGGAGATGACTGATTATCAATAACATATTTTCATTTCCACGAAGAAGAATTTACGCATTACTAGAGTAAAACATTTTGAGCGGGGCGCTATTGATTTTTCAGATACGGTTTGGTTTCGGTTCGGTTTCAGAAAAAAAACCCGTGGCTTTGGTTCAGGTTTTTTGTGTAAAGCACATGAACATGCAGTAAATACACAGAACGACACACGCAGGCCTCGAGTTTTATCCTTCCGCGATGGCACAAGTGCCATATCGATTAATCCATTCACACACGTGTGTCGTCCTGTGTCTATAAAAGCCATTATTAGAATTGTTAGTGCCGTGCACGATTTATAGAAAATTCCATAGAAAGTTTGCTTCTATTTGAAAATAAACTGTTAACAATTTCCGTTTCACACATGTGTACGGAACAGATTTTCATTTTCCGCGTGGTTTAGTGTTGCTGTAGATGGGGATTTCATAGAACAGGCGTGTAATAAACAACATTTCAGAATGCTTAACCCTTTACCAAACATGAAAAGCAGACGACACTTGCAAAAAAATTTCTTGAATAACTAATTTTTTTCATTTTTTGTCTCAAAAACATAACCTATGTTTTTGAGACAAAAAATGAAAAAATAATGAAAATTAATTGGCGATTTTTGAGAATAGCGCCGTACGGTTTTGGCCGTTACGTTGGGTAAAGGGTTAACTTGGAAAAAACAACAATAGTTTATACGATACCAGTCACCACAAAAAGTCTTGTGTGTAAATATATCCATTTGGTTCAGCGTAACTTTGTTTAATAATTCTTAGTGATTCTAGGGGTTCAGTCGCTTAGTCTATTGCGACAGTAAAAAAAAAACCACATAAATTATGGAAACAAATGTATAAAGTTGATTCAATCAATGTTGTGTTCTCATTGTCACATGTTCTCCCTTATTAATTCCTCTGGACGTATTCACTCCTTTTCTGGCTCGACTAAGTGACGAGGTCCATAGGAGTCACTAGCACAATTAGGTAGTTTGATCATTTTATGTACAAACACAGTAAAACAGTTTGGTCTGTTTTTGCTGGGTCTTGCTGTTCGGTTTTTCAGTTTGCCACAAAAATCGGAAAACCGAAAAACCGCCCTGGTCTAAAAAATAGACTCAACAAGAACGTGGGTAATGGAGCGTGAACTGCACAAAAGCAGAGAAGGGGAAGTTGGTATGTACTGACATGTGTGGTGTCCGGGATATGAGTATCTCCATAGGTCCCCCTAAGTCCAATAGAAGTCGGCGTAAATGGGACACTTGGGGGTGCGATCTGAAAGCTCCGGTTGAGCAGTTCTCATTCATTGTCCAGGCCCTTGATTCATGGTAGAAATATAGTCGATAGGCTTCATTCGATCTATCCGGATGTCCACAAATGAACGGGGCATTGCGTACTCACTGAACAATTTTTTTTTATTCTGACATAGTGTACGTCATTCTTTTAGGTGCTGTTTTTAATTTAAAAATCCACTTATGCTGTTGTTACACTGCAGATAAGATGCTGATCTCGTTGTCAATGTGATATCTCCAGTGAGATTCGAATAGTTGACTGGCTGTTTATGATGTCGTGGCTGAAGCGAGTAAATTCGTCAGCGGTATGCATATTTGCTTTGTCTGGAAAAGGAAAACCGATACACAAATGTAGAGTTTGAGAAACAAATAAGCGTCATGGAAACTAGAAAATTTGTAATATGCCTATTCCTGTCATGAATACATCAACGGTGTCATATGCATCAATATTAAAAGAAAAGAAAAGAAAAGATGCCAACGTAATCAATTCAATAGCAGACATAATTAACATGACACAATATAATAATACCAACTTCAACAGGCCCTTTTATAATCAAACAAAAATATGCCTAAACCAGAAGAGCAAAAAAAGAAGATAAGCAAAGTCAGACCAGATAAAAAACCTAAACAAAAGACTGAACATTTAAAGCTGAGTCAGAATCAAAGTAAGAAAAATGTTAAGGAGAGAAACAAATTAATATTAGACCCAACATCCAATATGGATGTCGTTACGAATAACATTTATGATGGATTTGAGGACAAGGATTTTGATGAAGGCACCACTGACGCGTCCTCCAGTCATTTACGGCTAAAGTAATACCCGGACAATTCCTCCTCTTCATGTGCCAACTTTATAACCACCCAAATATAGCTAACATAATTAAAAATATGATACAGTGGAAGTTTTGTCGTTTCAGGGCGAGTGTGAATGGACTGGAACTTTTTAAGCCAAAAACATATATCACTGCTGCTTTTTACTTTCAAGAAAAACTATTAAAGAAACCTGAAGGTTGAGCTTCTTCGGCACTTAATCCTTTATCCAAAGTAAAACCACCCAGAGCTATTCACAAAAATCACCATTCAACATTCATTATTTTTTTCATTTGTTGTCTAAAAAACATAGCTTATGACCTCCTCATTCTAACGAGCGCGTTGAGGGATTATAAGCTAGGTTTTGAGACAAAAAATGAAAATATTTAGTTACGCAAGAATGAAAAGTTTATATCAAATACGATTTGTGTTTGTTCTACGGTGCCAGACACTTATCCACTTCTCGCATACATGCACGTCAATTGACCATGGTTTGATAAAGATTGTAAGCAGTCTATAAAGAAATAAAAAAAATACAACAGGAATTTAATAAGTTACCTAGAGGAAATAACTGAGACAAACTACGTAGAAATCGGACAAAAACAAGATGACTTAAAAAAACCAAAAAAAACCGAAAACTTCTCTGGAATGTTATGTGTCTAATAAACTTAATCAATACGAATCCATAACACTATTTGCAAAATGATAATTAAAAATTTAACGGAAAGAAACAAAGTCAAACGTACAACACCTTGAAGATATTATAACACATTCACAAATTGCATCCATAATGAAATGTCAAATAATGTGGCCTCAACATTTTCAAAATATTCGTAGTCTGCAAGCTGTAATCCAGAATTCATTAAAACAAAAAATCAATAAGAAAGTCAAAGAACATTTTCTATGGAATGGCTTGTTTCTTCACATTAGGGCAACGGATACTGACACAGATTCCGATGAATTACATTATCAGATTTTAAAACATCTGCCGCAATCATCATTTGAACTGTTATTGTCAATGAAATATGGGTGATTGAGCAGTTTATCCTTTTCTGATGAAAAAGAACAATAATTCCCATTCCAAAGCCTGATAAAGCCCATTACAATCGAAGTAATTAAGGACCAATTACATTAAAAAATTGCTTGTCCAGAACCATGGAAAGGATGATTAGTGAGCGACTATTCCGGTTTTTTGGAGTTGAACAATCTAGTATTGAATGTTTAGTATGGTTTCAGATGCTGGAAAAGTATTGCGGGTCATTTGGTTAGACATGAAATGTTTATTATAAATGCCTTTGCTAGGAAAGCAAAAGTGGGTATCTTCTTCATTGACCTGGGAAAGGCATATGGTACAACGTGCAAGGATGAGATTTTAAAAGATCTTTCTAACGTGGGGTTGAATGGGCGAATGCAACTTTTTAAAGATCCCTTTCAAAGGACATTCAGTCCCAGGTACGTGCTGGATACACATCGTTTAGAGTTGTTGGCAAGAGCGTTGGTTACCATTGTCAACGTACATGTTAACGCTTTTTCAGCGGCTTATTTATTAAATATTATTTTCTTTCCAGAATTGCCCATTATAGAGCTCGGCTGATATGACGTAAAACTCGGCGAATATGACGCCAATCTGGGCCGATAAGAACCAAATCAAGAGTAGTCAACCCCCTCCACTCCCCTTGATACGTTACTAGGAACAGCCAATGTGTTTACATACATTCTGTTTACGGAGAAATTGTCGACCGTTACTCAACGGAAGCAATCAATTAGAAAATTTGGTGTTACCTAACACAAGGGAGTATTTTTTATATGGTGAGGAATTAATGATGGCCATAAGTAAGGGTTAGGTGGATGAAGAAAAGAAATAAAAGCTCTACAGTAAATTCATCACAAACTAAAGTTCAAAGTTATTTATTTATTGGAGTTTAACGACACTTTCGACAGACAGGGTCACCTCTTGTCGGACAATTTTACGGGTGGAGAAAGACGGGCTACCCGGAAAGAACCATCGAGCAACGCCGAGAAACTGTTAGACTCCCTAACGTACCAACTCCACACAAACAGGGTTGCCATTGGTTGAAGACAGGTGCACAACGACGTGCTGTACGCCTTAGTACACAGCGCCTCTGTGCCCCCACGTGAGCAATCGGGGAAAACTGCCTTGCCCAGGAACACAACGTAGTCCCCATGGCGGGGATCGAACCGCGGTCCTCTAGGTTTGAAGTTCAATGCCGTAACCACTGAGCCACCGCGCTCCCAATGGCTATATCATAAACGCAATGTTTCTTCGGATTTGGCATATGTATGTTTTTACCCTATGAACACTGATGTCAATATACCGCAATTTCAAGTTGAAAATAGTTCCCATAATGCAACTAGGAAGTTAACCGTTTCGATCTTGTTCGACTAGGAATGTTACGAGATCAATCGTGTTTGACAGAGTACACCGAGCTCTGTCAAACAAGATTGAACTGTTTAAATTCTTAGTTGCATTATAGGAAACATTTGCTGCATGAATTGTGTATATTCCGACATAGATATGCACTGTACTTTATCAACAAGATTTTATTGGTTAAAAACCAAATTGCAGTATGGGTGAAATTTGTAGCTTGAGAGTTTGATATTTTGAAATCGAGTTTCAGAAGATTAATTCCGACCACCAAAACGTCAATTAGCGCATACAGAGTTAAAGAAAAATAATAAGAAAAACAAACGTTTGTGAAATGGCGAGGCTCGGGGCTGTTGAATTTGGTTGTGGGGCTAGGGACAAACAAAGCATATGTGGATTATTTTCATCTGGATTTCAAACTTCCCTCTGCCAGTGACAGAAAGTAGACAATACTCCTTTTAAATATTAAAAACTGCAAGGGTGATTGTTATGGAGTCTCATGTAGTATCTTGAGAAATAATCGCAGCTACATCGTACCACTGCGACGTTGATCAATGTGAAGCACTCTGCTTTTGAAGTGTATAATGATTCAACTTTGTGCACAGCATGCCAGGCAAATTCTCAGTAAGAGGGCGGTTATTCGTCGATGGAGGACCTGCGCAAAAATACACTTTCTTGTCAAAGATGTTGCTTTTCAAGCTCCGACTTCTGAAAAGCTGCATACATAGAGATTATTACCATTATGTGGATGTACAAAATATGTATCCGAGTCGAGCTCCGGGTTCTAGGGGCAGATCACGACGAGTCGAAGACGAGTCGTGATCTACCCTTAGAACCCGGAGCGAGATTCGGATGCATATTGTGTACATCCACATAATGGTAATAATCATTTTATCTTACAATATATTGGGGATAAGTCAAGAATGTAGACGAATATATAACGAACTATTTATTCGTAGGGATGAACAAAAAAAAAAATAATTGAACTCACGCGAAAGGAACGTGCTTGTATCCGACACCCTGATACAAACATCTGTATCAGGGGGTCGGATACACGGCAGTTGCGGAGTTAATACAGACAAAATACATGTTGATCGTAAGATAAACGTATTTTGATTGGCTGGTTTGTTTCCAGATCTTCTGCTGGTATAATCATTGGCACATGTCATTTTCATCAGTTTGTGTGCCATTTTCTCGTGGCTAGTGTGCCATTTTTTCTTACACTTGAAGTGACAACTTTTTTAAAACTGGTATCATACTTGGGTTAAACTTGCACATTGAATTGGAAGCAGCTTATAAAGAATAATAATTCGCTCCTTACATGTTGCATTCCTGTCCAGGACATGAAATTTCTTGCCATTAAAATATTTAACCAAATTACCCTCAGAATTACTTAATCATTTTTACCAATGTTTTCTTTAGCGAAATTGTCATAAATTTGTCATCAAATGTAGCTGCAGCCATGACTAGATTTGATGAAAAATGGTTTGAAATTACTCAGCGGATTAAGAGTTAATTTTTTCAACTTGTACAGACAAAATACCACAATAAATTCCACAAATGACTCTTTGTGAACCTGATGCCAAGATAACTGCAGTTGTTTGTCAGAATACGTTGACAAGCATAACAGTTATTCCTTAACTGTGTCCATAAAACGGTACATGAACAGTGCAATCTTCATGGAAGACATATGTCGATCAACAACAAACCAGAAGGATCAGGAGACCCTACCGATACTTTTAAATGAAAAGTAACGTAACCTGAAAGCCAATTTTCGTAGGAAAGGACTGCTTGAGCACATTTATTTAATAAATGTAAAGCAGAGTGTGGCCAATACCACATCTTTCTTCACATCTTCTACTTAGTTAAGAGGCTGAAGTCGAGTTTTCAAATCATCAATGTTTTTCACAGTAGTTGATATGATTTGGGTGTTTCTGGTTTTGTGAAGAGAAAAAATGTATAATCTTAGCAGCTGTTTGTGGTCAAGAGACATTTTCATGAAAAGGCAGACGACAATTGACGAGCCACAACTACAAGTATTGATACGTTTTATTTTGATGTTCAGTAAAGAAATCGGGACGTTTGGGACCTTCTTCTAGTTAGAAGACACTTAATTGTGTCTTGCCATTACACACATCTTCTCGAGACTTAAATAAACTCTAGCCCGTTGTAAGTTTGAAGTTGGCAAAGTTCTCCAGTTTAATTATTATCTAACTTTTATATTATTTCTTGATAAAGAATAATTTCGAAGATTTAATGACAGAATATGTAACTATCTGTAACGGACAAAATATAACCTTTGATTACATTGAAATAACTGTTATCGATTGGGTGTGTGAAAAGAAAATGGTCAAATACGTCAGCCGAGTGAATATCCACTAATATTTGTACCTGAAACAATATTTCCATTATTGTGTTACTTTTATGCCACTGCATTTAATTACCAGGAGCGCAAGTTTGACTGTATCTGAATCAAAGTTGGAGAAAGGAAACGGAACAACGAAAACTGATATCCAAAACTCCATCAAGACATTGTTACTCGCAACATGTTAGTGGATGATTGCATCGATAACACATTTTTTCAATCAAATACGTATTCAAATTTATATCAGGGTAGGTATCTGGGTAAAAAGTCAGCAAATCCAAATACCAGAGATGACCGACTGCGGGGCGTAAACCTAATTTGTCTAGAATGTTGTGGAGCAAGTCCCGACTGATAAATATTCCATGCATTCCGTGGGGATATAGTTTGAATACTAGTAATCCTATCGCGACAGTAGCTATCAAATTTTTTTCTCGTTTCTCACATAATCATCACTTTTGTTGCTACATAGAGGATATGGAATGAGTGTTTTTCTCATATAATATTTATGAAACGAGTCTAAGTATTTTCCGTTTTGGCGAGCCTCTGGCGAGCCCAAACGGAAAATTCGGACGAGTTTCATAAATATTATATGAGAAAAACACTTATTTCATATTCTATTTATCATATGAGACACACACGCACAAATTAGCCACTTAGTATGACTTTTTAACCTAACCCATCACCTAACTTGAGTTGCAGACGGCACTTGGAAAAAACATCCTCGTATAACTAAAATGTTTCATTTTTTGCTTCCAAAACATAGGTTATGACCCCTCATTGGAACGAGCTCGTTCCAATGAGGGGTCATAACATATATTTTGGAAGCAAAAAGTGAAAATATAAAAAAAATGAATGGCGTTTTTCTTGTAGGTAAAAGGTTAATACAATATAACCGACCCTAGATATGACAGATAGCGTAAATTCTCCGTACTGAAATTATGCAGATGTGACCCAGTTGTATTTTGTTAGCCAATCAAATTGTCTAGTTTTGAAACTGACCAATGAAATCGACGGAAGGCTTTATTTTCCACTGATTAATATGAAAGCAAAATATCAAATGTTTTAAAGTGAACAAAACGGACAAGTCCTATGATAAATATATATATTGAACAACTTCCAATGCTCCCAAATTTTTTAACATACATCGATTTAAATGGAAATGCGACTGGTCTTTCTCGACCAATGACATCGGCAAGAAAACAAGGCAGCAGTTGTGTTTTTCCCTGATAAAGATTCATATTAACCAAAGGAGTCGACCTGCATGAGGCACATTTCAGTTTGTGCAAAAGCTTTGGATAAAACGAACTGCTTCCATAGTAAGCTGGCAAAAATGTTTTCAATCGCACCAAATAGGTCATTTAACAAGCTCTGCTTTTGTGGAAACTGTAACACATTTTTAAAAAAGTAAAATTAAAAAGAAAAAGAAATGTGTCTGCAAAGATGTGCATGACGGGCAGATAATCTGTTCGATACGCAGGTCGTCAGGTACAAGAGAGAAGAAGTGTGTGAATGGTATGATATGGTATGATTCTGCATGGCACGTAAAGAACTTGTTGGGTAGGTGAACTGATATTTTCAGTGTGTAGTTGTGAGACATTATGTTGAAATAAATAATTATTTTTTTATTTAACTATCACAGTAGGACCGCCTTGGACTGTTCGCTTTCCACGGTTGGAAATATTTCCACGGGCGCAATAATATTAGATGCCAAACACCAAGTACAGGAATAATCATCAACAATTTAATTAATGAAGCACCCGGTACAACCCGGTGTTTCATTAATTAAAATTTTACTGCTGATGATTTTTATTACCTGGTAAACGCATGTGTGGACACCGCTCCCTATGCGTGGAATGCGACCAGTCCACTGCGACTGTACTCTAAGTATGGACTTTTCGATTAAATGATACCATCTGGTAATACAAGGGGTACAGTGAATGATATTCTAAGCGTAATGTCCCGCGAAATGATAAGAAATTAATTTAGCGTTGCAAAATTTCATCAGATGAAACTCATTCATATGTCGGGGTGTAACGTAAACTGTCATGGTAACGTGCTGAAACAGCAATGCTGTGATGTCATTACCACGGTAATACATTGTGTTGGTATACAACGCATGTCATGGTGACTGTTTAGGCAGTCATGTTTGGTTGACGGAGGTCACCATTTTACTAGGCGCAACCGATTTGTTTACATCGAAATCTTTCACGGTCCACATTCGCCGAACGCAATCATGAAAATTGGTGTTACCAGAAAATAAGGAAGTAGTTTGTGGCTGAGGTTTGGTATGTTGGGGAATTAATCATGGCAATAAGTACGGATTTGGTGGTAGAAGAGAACAAAGTGAGTTGTACAGAAAAGTCAGCGCAAACTAAGATTCAAAGTCGTAAGCGGAGATTCGTCGAAGTGGAAGAAGAGATAGTTCAGCTCTCCGAACGTCGCGCCTTCCCCGAAGACGAAACTTCGAACTTCGTGAGAAGAATGAGAAACAAAAACACTGTTGAAAGTGTATTTAAATCCCAATGAACAAACAAACAAATAAACAAGGTCGCACAACTTTCTTTCCTTGGTGAGAAAGGGACCACAAGGCCCAGGATTGTGTACTAATAATTGTCCAAGCAATTACTTGTCGCCAGTGATTGGAGAGCACATGCATTAAAAACGACGCGTTTTCTTAATCGATAGGCTCCTTAGCCATGTCTTACTACACCATTCGAGTGGAAAGCCTCCACGCACAAAGAAGCATTATGAATCTCCCGGATAAACAACCCGTGTGAAAGGCTATAAGTAGTAGGAGAGGGGTGGATCGACCCATCTTGGCCGGACTTCGAAAGTGATGTGAGAGTCATGACCAGTTACGTCGTGTTTGGTTGTCATGGTATCCCGGGTGATCGGCCATCTTGTGACGCCATCACCATAGTAATTTGTGCTCTAAGTGCGCATGCGCTGTGCATGTTGTTAGGATGAGACGTGTTTCCGTCATCCATTTCGATACTGGAGGTCGCCATCTTGGCTGTTACAGGTAGCATGTGGTTTCGATGAACCTGGAAGGCTTTATAAAGAACGGGAATATGTTCGGAGAATACGTTTGATTCAATAAGAGTAAATATAATTACCCAGAATCCTCGGTTAGAATCACAACCGACAATCCCTCCAAATCACAAAAACATCCACAATCACAGAAACGGATTTGGAGGAGCCACCACCTAGGGCTTATAATAGTAGTACGTTGTATAATAAGGCACGTTCCTTTTATAAGAGTCATTTTAATTTACCAAAATCCACGGTTACTTCGTAGAATTACCAAGAACAACCCAGCAACTATTTATTTGGCTCGAATTTCCCACATAATCCTCGGTTTCTACCTATTTATTTCAGGTAGGATTCCCCAAGAATCCTACTTATAAGAGTAGCACGTAGTGCTATAGGACAGAGTAGATTCCTGGGGATGCACTCGATTGTTTCATAGTATACTGCAGTAGCGTAGAAGAGCCTTTAAGTTGCAATAGTTTTAGCTTTCTGATGCTATTTTTGTAACTTTCGTGGTCCGTTCCGACCAATTCTAAATAGTGGTATACTTCATTTTGTAGTTCTTAGGCTATTTTTGTAACTTTCGTGGTCCGTTCCGACCAATTCTAAATAGTGGTATCCTTCATTTTGTAGTTCTTAGGTACTCTCTTATAACGGACGAACGTGGCACAGGTTTACATTCCAAACATATCCTGTTTCCACCTACTATTACACACGCTATTCAGACTACCCCTAACAGTCTAACTAGGCCACCCTTTACCTTCCAACGATCAGACTGCTTCATTTCCTATAATCTATACAGAATTATCTCCTTTGTATATAACGAAGTCCTATATGATTCTTAAACCAAAAATCAAGCAGGAACAGGTATTGCTCGATTAGCTCGAATCGTATCCAGTAAATGAGCTATCGAGTAGTGACTGGAACAGGTATTGCTCGAACGACTCGAATCTTATCGAGCAAACAAGCTATCGAGTAATTACTCGAACGAGTGACTTCTTTTACAACCTTTACGTTCATCTCGGAAAAAAATAATTCTATAACCACAAACGTTTCCCCAAAAGGGATTCTATAGGGATTACCTAAAAGGGATTCCATAAGTGTGATTCGATAAGTTGGATACAGCTGTTTACCCTATGATTGACCTCCATTGTATTCACCATTACTATAGTGTTCGACCATTTTTAGAGCCTTATGCCATTACTGTTGAACTGTGGCACTATGAGTCCCAGTACCTATCATTACACTACTGCCGCTACGGGTCCCTGTTCATACCACTAGCATACTTGGCTTCCACTACTACTAACTGTAGTATACAGTCTGCTTGCTCCGCAGACTAGAATCTTATCCAGTGAATAAACTATCGAGTTGTGACTTGAACAGGCATTGCTCAAAAGACTCAAATCTTATCGAGCAAATAAGCCATCGAGTAATTACTCGAACGTGTAATTCCACATACGACTTTTAAGCGCACCTCATAAAAAGGGATTCCATATCCACAGACTTTTTCAAAAAGGGATTCTCCAAGTGGGATTCCATCAGAAGGATATCTATTACAGGATATATTCTCACGATAGTTGTGGCCCCAAGCATATGATCGGCTTCTGGTTTCTGAACCACCCACACCTTCATAGGTCTTAGAACACCACTACAGACTTATCCATGGTCATCTTAGCCTGTCCTGTGATCAAGGCCTACTGTAGTCACCCAATGCTATAGTCGTCTGATCACCCACCGCATTCCATTATGGCCTAGTACGATTACTACTGACGTGTAACATTACGACAGGCTTGCTATCTCCGATTGCTCGAACGACTCGAATCTTATCAAGAAAATAAGCCATCGAGCAAAAACTCCAACAGGGGACTCCTTTAAGATTCTTATGCTCTTCTCGGAAAAGGGGATTCCATAACCACAGACGTTTCCCAGAAAGGGATTTGCCCAGTGGGATTCTGTAAGAAGGATATCTATTGGAGGAAAAATCTATTCGAGGATAGTTATGGCTCTTAGCACCTGATCAGCTTCTGGTTTCTAGGACTTCAACTTTATAGGTCTTAGAACACTACTGCTGACGTATACATAGTCAGCATCATCTGTCCTATGATCTAGTTCTACAGTTGTAGTATAGTTCCACTGTAGTCACGCAATACTATAGACTTCTACCACCCTTGTGGCCTTGTATGATTACATTACTACAAGTTTGTAAGGGTGGTAGAAGAAGAGAGGTAATATTTGTTCATGTTATTGGTAGCGTTTCTACATTCTTCGTAAGATAACCCGTTACTTATCATTATTAAATAACTATTTCTTTTATTATTGCGTCGAAAAAATAGCTTATGACCCATCATTGTCAACGAGCTCGTTCCAATGAGGGGTCATAAGCAATGTTTTGGAAGCAAAAATGAAAAAAATAATTAGATTGAATGGCAAGTTTTGTGAAAAGGGTTAACCAACTATTTACTGTACAGTAATGTGATCATGAACGCGGTCCATTCTTTTGATCAACTCGTGATCTGGCAGCACACAGTAATCCTGGCAGGTCGAAATGTCTTAATTAAAGACTGAGACATTAAAGGAAACAAATTAAAACCCACCGCCGACAGCTCTTTGTGTTTCATCTTCGCTGTTATTCGAAGAATAACCACCACGAACAATTTGTGTAAATTATTTCTAAGAATGACTGAGAATTCTTTTAAATACTACATGGTTATTTTCCTAATTCAAAGGGGAATGGATATGGAAGTAAATTCCTTTCCACCTGAGAAACTAAACAGCAGTAAAGGTGTAATAAGGACAAGAGGACTTTCTGGCATTAATGAGCTTGAAATAAAACCAGTACTGACACTACACAGTCAGTGGCGGCGCCAGAGTTACAGAAATGAGGGAGAGAGTTGGGTATTGTCCGCCGCGCGTAAGTTTTAAAAATTTTCTCAACTTCGGGAGGGGACACCCCTCCTGAAGTTGTGAACATTTTTAAAACTTACTTTGTAAATGGTGTTCTCTGGATCATTCTCAGACAATTAAATTAAAACAGTTTTATCCTTTTGAAACTTACTGTTTAGGTCTTTCAGTTATAGAAAACGTCGTACATGGTGACATTTTAACGGAAGAACGCTGTTGTAAAGTGCGAGCACAAAGCACCAAACGACACTCAAATCGAAAATGAAAGTAGGCTGCATTCCTAACGGATGCGTTGCACGCTCTCGATTCTGGCATTCCTCGAGTACTCTTAAGCGGTATGTTTCAGACCGTTTGAACTCGGCACGCCTTGTTGCAATTGTTTGTTGTTTGCTGCTAATGATGTGTGTGTGTGGGGGGGGGGGGGGGACACACACAAACATAATTTAAAAACTTCTCTGATTTAATGCACTTGGGAATATGGAATTAAAGCATACCCACCATTATACCGCAACGTTCAATACAAAAATTAAAATGATAGTATTTTTACTGCGCTTGGCGAAAAAAGTGGAGGGGTAAGTACCCCCATACCCCCCCCCCCCCCCCCCCCCCCCATGGCGCCGCCACTGTACACAGTACGGTCGCCATGGACTGGTCCCTTTCCACGGGTCACATTGTTTCCACGGACGCAATAAGTTTAGATTCAAAACACAAATTATAGGAATAATCATCAGAAATTTAAGTAATGAAGCACCGGGTACAACCCGGTGCTTCATTAAATACAATTTTGCTGATGGCCATTTTTTTTAGGAGGATCATTCAGCTTTTGAGTATTATATTTTGTATAATACCCGGACAGACGACAATGATCTTCATTTTTTCGCGGGACGTCTGTGTTTGTTAGAAACCACATTATTCATAACTCGGTACCCCTACAGATAAACTTAAATACTGTAACAGTGCGCACGACTTTAGATAAAACAGTTACATTATGCTAGATTTATATTTCCCAATTCACCTGACAATCTTGGAAAACAGATTAATAATTTCCCAACGCCATATAATTCCCTGGGTGCTTTTAACTCACATTTTCCTCTTTGGGGTGACTCATGCCCAATGGAAACTTGAAGGGCAAAACAGTAGAAGAGTTTATTACATAATACGTGTGTTTGTTCAGTGATGGATCAGAAACTTACCAGCAACCCGCATTCGGTTCATATACGTCAACTGAGCTCACTATTTCATGACCTTCTATCTTCCTCGATTTTTCTTGGAAGGTTGGAGATGATTTGTGCCAGAGTGGCCAATTCCTAATTATGTTGGAAAATGTGGTTCCGGCAGAAGATGAGGAAGTGCCCCAGCGAAACATTAAAAAGCAAACTGAGACACTTTCTCGTCACTTTGTTATGAGTGCATCAAACAGCAGCTATTTAAGTGCTGCTCACGTAAACTATTTTACTGAGGAATTGCTTGACACTGCAAACACAGTCGTTCCAAAAACATCGACAAGTTCAAAACATTTTTCCACACCATGGTTTAATAATAATTACAATCAGGCTACAAAGGACCGCAAGAAAACAGAACGGAAATTTAAAAAGTCACCATCAACAAATAACTTAGGTAAACACCATATAACGCGGGTAAAAACAAGACAACCTATAAAATAAAAATGAAGTTCTTGGGAAAACTATGTTATTAAAAATATAAAGAAATGCCTTTGCCTGGAAAAAATATATGTGTTTGGCATCATTTTTTGACATGAAAAAGACATATGATACAATATGGACGTGTGGGATTTAAGAAGATATATTCAATATGGGGATGAGAGGTGGAATGCCACCTTTTATAGAAAACTTTTTAAAGGAATGTCAATTTTTTCAAGTTCCTGTTCCGTCTACATTTACTGATACACATGAGCAAGCAATGGGGGTTCTTCGAGGTAGTATTCTATCTTTTACCCTATTTTCCATTAAAGTCAATGGCATCACTGACACGAATAAATTTGGTAGATTCTTCGTTGTACGTCGGTGATTTTTTAATTTCTTCTGGCATATAAAACGTGACTGTCATCGAGCGCAAACAAACGTCAGCTGTGTTTAAACTAAATTTAGAAAAATGGTTCCAAATTGAAAATAGATTGGAGTACTAGAAAAGTTAAGGAATTGAAATTCCTGGGTATATTGTTTGACAATAAACTTAACTGAATTTTTCGTATAAAACAAATAAGAATGAAATGTAAAAGGACACGTATCATTCTGAAGTAGTTGGTATCACTGATTAGGGTGCTGACGAAAACATATTGCTCCATCTGAAAAGTTCACTTGTGAGATCACAATTAGATTGCGGTCGTTTGGTCTACGGTTCTATGAGAAAACCGCTTGATACAATCCATAAGAGTGGTATTATAATTAGCCTGGGCGCATTAGAACATTTCAATAGCTTCGGTGCTTGTCGAACAAGCAGAACCTTATCTTCAGATGCGCAGGATTAAACTTTCACCCCAATATATTGCTAAATGTATGCTAACCCATCAAACCCTACTTGTAATTGTGGCCCATATCCCCAAAATATCGATTTTTTTGGCAGAAGCCAGAAACATATTCCTCTATATGGAGTGAGCCGCACTTGAGTCAGATTCCATTTCCATAAAAGAGAATCGTGGACCACATATTCTTGCATCTTACAAATTTTACTGTTAGTTTGGCCCTTGCTTCTTCCAAAAAAGTCGGAGACAAATTCTTAGTAATTCGGGCAAACATATGCTGAAATAAAGTCTACAAAAGTGTGTATACAGATAAATCTAAAGTAGAGCTGGGCGGTATTTGGTTTTCCGGTTCGATACCTGTTTTTGTGGCAAACCGAAAAAACGAACCGCAATACCCAGCAAAAATGGCCAAACTAATTTGCAGAGTTTGTGAATAAATTGATCGAACTACTTTATCGTCGGGGGTGGGGGGGCGGGGTGGGGGGCTGGGCTAGTGGTTCCTATGGACTCTTGTCATTTAGTCTATCTGACAAATGGGCGAATATGTCGTGCTCTCATTGTCACACTGGACGAGTCACTAAGGGAGAAAATGTGACAATGAGAGCACACCACTGATTAGATAAACTTTATACATTTGTTACCATATTTTTTCTGTCTCAAAACGCTTAGCAACTGATATGATCTTCCGGAACCCATAATAATGATCAAAGGGAAGTGAGACTGAATCCAATGGAGATATTCACAGACAGGGCTTTTGTGGTGACTGGTGTCGTACAACCTATTGGTTTTTTTTTCCAAGTTGTTTACAGTATGTTCATGTTGTTAACACATAGAAAAACTGAACCGAAACGAGTTTTTTTTCTGAAACCTATACAAAAGCGAACCGAATCTGAAAAATCTAAACCTCCCAGCACTAATGGAAAAAAAATATCTTACACCAAGAATGTATTTCCTCTAATACAAGTAAAAACGTCCAGACAAAATACAAATCTACATGTACGATCATTTGATTCAGGAAGAGAAGGTTTTTGTCTGTACTCATCGCAGTGATAACAGTAACTAAATGATAAATAAATCACCAACTCAGTGAAATAAATTAGACGAGATCATTTTTTGCCATAATGATATTTGTATTTAGGCCCACCATGCATTACACCTGAAAAATAACACTAAGAGCACACAGCCGAACCACTGCTATTATAATTTAATCATTTGCCCCGCCTCTGCGTTTGATTGGTTGAAAGCATACAGCGTGAAAGTCGTCAAAATCGTATAAACCAAATCACGTAATGATTTGGAATGTCTCCACGTTCGCACATCCGGTCCAACTTTGAAGGCTCTGGAAGTCCCGCCCACTCAATCCAATTGTCACCGTGAGGGCGTGACGGCAGACTGATAGATGGATAACAAACTTGTAAACAAAGACCAATGATCGATTTTTCATCGCCTCTAGTCAGCGAGAATATAATGATAATTTCTCGGGAACAATTGAATTTAATAAAATATACCGAAGTGGGAGACGAATAAAAGATCATACATCCAAACATGATTTTGGGGGAACTTAAAAAAAAATGATATTAATGATATTGTTACGTAACTTGCTAAATATCTGTCGTCTGCGATCGAAAATCAAAACAACAAACAATTTGACAATGATTGACGTGACCTGTTTGTGGCACACTTTCCTGAGTTTGACTGTTGTCTTTTGCGAAAATTAAAAGTTTTTCGTTCACGTACACATAGTTTTTATATTTTAATATTACAGCCGGATTAAATTTTTAGAAATAACTGTTGTTTTCCTTCGGTTTATGCGATATAAACCGAAAATGTTCAGCACAAGCTTCATAATTCGCATATTTCTTAAATAAACTTCGACGGTTATTTAAGTGGGTTAGTGAATGGGGATAACGTCATGCACAGCGCAAGAACGTAATACCACGACGTCATGATCTTCATTCATAAAAAATCAATTCAAAGACGTCGATTGATTGTCAAAATATATGCGAGCAATTCAAGAAAGGGAGGAATATTTTAAGATTAACTGGTTATTACAACATGTGGGTAGCCGAGATGGTGAACTGAAGTCTTGAAATCGCCGTTGGGTCATATATTGACTCGTCCCAACGGACATGACGATATATGCCCAGAGGCGAGGTCTTCACTTCAATACACTATCTCGGAAACCCACATGATGGTAGTAACCTATATATATTACATTATTTTAATCTATTATTTTACAAATAACCTTTTACCTAACATGAAAAGCAGACGACACTTGCAAAAATAATTTTTGAATAACTAATTTTTTTTATTTTTTGTCCTATAACCTATGTTTTTGAGACAAAAAAATGAAAATTAATTAGCGATTTTTGAGAATAGCGCTGGCCGGTTTTGGCCGTTACGTTTGGGTAAAGGGTAAAGGATTAATGAAGAAATAAACAAACTTAAAACTATACACATTTGAGATTTTATGTATCAAATATGTAGGTGGGTAGATGTGATACTTAGCAAAATGTGAGTTGTACAGGACGACCACCGCGGACTGGTCACTTTCCATGGGTGAACAATACTTCACGGACGCAATAATATTATTCCAAACACTAATTATACGAATAATCATCACAAATTTATTAACCCTTTACCTAACCTGAAAAGCAGACGACACATGCAAAAATAATTCTTGAATAACTAATTTTTTTCATTTTTTGTCTCAAAAACATAGGTTATGACCCCTCGTTGGAACGAGCTCGACGAGCTCGTTCCAACGAGGGGTCATAACCTATGTTTTTGAGACAAAAAATGAAAAAAATAATGAAAATTAATTGGCGATTTTTGAGAATAGCGCTGGCCGGTTTTGGCCGTTACGTTGGGTAAAGGGTTAATTATAAAATTTTGCTGATCATTTTTATAGCATGGTAAACGCGTGCATTGACATCAGTGCCCAAGCGTGGATTACGAACAGTCCACGGCGGCTGTACTGTATATATATAGGTGGTGGGGATGGGTGCTTCAGTTTTCAACAGAAAAAAGTATTTTTTGCACGAAGGTGGAGGGGGTGGGTAAGGTGGTCAAATGTTGTGAAAATAACTTAGATCTTGTGTATGCAAATTTTGTCCCCCCCCCCCCCCTCCACTCCTCAATTGCGAGAATCGATATGGTTATCTATGAATGTTCAAATGTATATCAAACAAACAAATAGACATTTCCATAACCTCTCTTACTTTCTAAAAAGTCTATTGGGATTGTGGTTTCTTGAAATTTCTCTTCGCATTACCTTAACAACGGGTCACAACAGTCCGGTTGATCACCGTCTGCAAAGTGATTTGCCTTGCACGCGATGAATCTGATCTCATCCAATTATCTTGAAGAATACATATTTATCTCCCGTGGGCATGTTGCTTCAGACGATCCCATAACGACTTGTGCGCTGTTTCTTCAATGACGCTTCAGACACAGACAGCCTCTGTTTTGTATCAACAAATTATTATACGGGTTCATTGTGATGTTCTTTGCTATTTTTTTAGGTACAAGGACACGTAAAATAAGACCAGATAAATGTGTTGTAGCGTTTCTTTGTTTTTTTTTATTGTGGTTTAACGACGCTTTCGACAGCCAGACCAAATCGTGTTGGACAGTTTTACAGGTGGAGGAAGCCGGAGTACCTGGAGAGAACAACCGAGCAGCGGCGAGAAATTGTCAGTAGAGCTGCACGGTATATCGATAAACCGATATATACCGGTATTCAAATCAATATCGATTGAATACCGGTGTAATTGCAAAAATATCGGTTTATCGTCATTATTTATTTACCCACTGTTTAATTGTCAGGATGTCTTGAGTTTTTTAACTGAATTCTTGAATGAATGATATTATCCCTGTACCTAACGAATTGGCCGCATTGTCCCTAGTAATACACTAGTTGTGCAGTTGAACAAATATTATTTTTAAAAACATTTCAACAAAACCATATCATGTGACCCCCCTGAGGGGTCACTTGATATGGTTTTGTTGAAAATGTTTTGAAAAGTTCGATAAACTAATATTTTAAAAAAATGGAATTTAATATCGTCTGCGTCGGGTAAAGAGTCATTCGAACTGCATCATCAAGGCATGCTGATTTATTCCGACTGTGAAGGATCAAATCCCGATTATGGTACATATATATTCGTATGTTCAGATATCTGAACAGTATTTCGATATACCGGTATATCGCGGTATTTTTTAAAATACCGATACCGGTATTCAGTTTCAAATACCGTGCAGCCCTAATTGTCAGACTCACCAACGTACCATCTCAGCATATAGCGTTAGTAGCGATTGAAGGCAAGAGCACCGCCGAGGTGCAGTACGCCTTAGTACACAGCAGTACCGTGCCCCGCGTGGGCATTTGGGCGCGTGGGCAAACCACAGAAGCAGATCGTTTAACTGGCAAATGAAATGAGAGAAAAGTCGTTATCAAAGAGAGAGGTACTTTCGAGAAACAAGGAGCCGCCAATCCACTGCAGCGGGAATGCCTGACACATAGTAAAGTCCGACGACAAGCTACTGAAATGTTGACGTGGTGTCAGAGTTCAGACACCAATGAGAACAGGGAAATCAGGCAGGAAATAAACGACCGCCTCGGAACTATTGTCCTGCACGCGAAACTAAGATGACTGACTGAGATGAGACGCTTCCGTTTCGTTGCGGCCTCTGCCTTACACGGAACTGCCTATGTCCAAAATACAAAGTCGCTTCTCGTTGGTGAGTTCCATTGTTTCGATGTCATTGATGATGCTGAGATATTCGAGGGTGATGGTGGGTGCCTGGGTTTTACCCGCTGCGGGATCTATATCAAGAATCTGAAAGGTATGCGGGAAATTGTTGAAATGGGGTTGGTGGCTTGGACAGATTGTACGAAAGTCATCTAGAAGGTAGAGAACAATAGAGAACACGAAAAGATCCAACATGTGGCGCCTGAGAGTTGGTTAAAACATTTCGAGTTTGATCGGCAGCCAGAACTCGACCAGCACTAGTTGAGAAAAGAGGGCGTCTTGTTCTCCCGTGAGATGCGTGCCGAAGGCCATGGAGGACGGCTTCATGGGTGGTTGTGAGCGACAGTTGCCCCCCCCCCCTCCCGCTGGATGGGAGGGAGGGTAGACAATCCCCATAGAGGATATTGTTCGATATGTCATCTCCGGCCCTTGCTTCATGGTAGACAGTTGGTCGGATCAGACTTGGTTTGATCAATCGGGAGCTCCCAAAAAGAAGGGGCACAGAGTAGTCTCTAAACTGAACAGTCTTTTATAATGTCCATCTCTGTATTATCATTGTACTTTCTATGAATAATTCCTTACCTTTTCAATCACCTACCCTACATTGTCCAATGGATACCAACTCTTTTTGCACAATGATCTTCCTTGTTTGATGTGGACAGTTTATCGACGCGGCTGCACGAGTCAATCGTTCGGCTGTGTGCGTATACAAATCCTGTTCTAAAATGATCTCCATGTACTCTCGGCGTTAGACTGCTCGGAGTAAGGGTGATAGGCAGGAAGTGAAGAACCATATCTTTCAAATTATGGCAACCAAAACCAACATTAAACGACCGAATGATTCGACAAGTGAGAAACTCTTCTTCTGATTCTGAATTTGATCCACAATCAATCGGGAAAGCGGTGGCTCAGTGGTTACGGCATTGGCCTTCAAACCAAAAGATCCACGGTTCGATCCCCGCCAGGAGTAATTGCGTTGGTCCTTTGGAAAAGACACTTCATCCCGATTGTCCACTAAGGCAGGGGCCGACCTGGCCATGCGCCAGTGCGTATTTGGTTCTGAAACATCATTACCTGGCTCTTAAATCTCAGAAATAGGCTTCTCAGTTGGCGCGTAACTTCTCAGATCATATTTTGATATTCTTTCGATGGATAATCGAGAGAGACACTCTTACATGTATTATATATATGATTATCATTTATCATTGTTGTAGAGTGCTTAAGTTAATACTTCGAGTCTTAATTACCAAGCATTAATCTTCACTGTGGTTTCTGATCAAGTCTTGGCTGCCTAAATTGATCAGAAACCACAGTGAAGATTAATGTTTGCTATAGTGTACTAAATGAAAATGATGAGAGCTATTACATACTTGCAGTGTGTGTTACAAACAGCAGTGTGACTCCGTAAATTGAAATCTGGTGTACTAAATTGAATAGTGTACTAAATGAAAATGATGAGAGCTATTACATACTTGCAGTGTGTGTTACAAACAGCAGTGTGACTCCGTAAATTGAAATCTGGCGCATGAATTGAAAAAATAGGCTCCGAGGCTAGAGCGTATTTTAAATAGTCCTGATCGGTCCCTGCTAAGGCGTAATGTACGTCGATGGTACACTTGTCTTCAACCAATGCTAACCGTGCTTGTGTGGAGTTAGTGAGCTGGGGAGTCTGCCAATTTCTCGCCGTTGCTCTGTGGTTCTGTCCGGATACTCCGCCTTCCTCCACCCGGAAAACTGTTCGACACAAGTTGACCCTGGATTTCCCAAGGTGTCGTTAAACCCCAATAAATAAATAATAAATGGATCGACAATCAAACAATTACCAAACAGATAACAGGCCACGGGTTATACAAACACGTCAAGCAGATGAAAACTAAAAAGTTAATTTTAACCTCTTCGAATTATAGAAGGCAATAAAGGGAATCGCTGGCAGCATTAAAAATATTGAAAAGAGGCGATCAAGTGGCATACTGATTGAATGTGCTAGTAAAATCCAGTCATTCAATCTCTTTAGGATTCAGAACTTTTAGATGTTGAAGTGAAATCGGAAGCTCACAGAACCCTTAATACCAGCAGATGTGTTGTAAGAACTTGTGAGTTTACCGACATCTATGAAATGGAAATACTTAAAGAAATGAAAACACAGAGAGTAACAGGTCGTCCCTTGAGTTCCAATGTGTTCTATGTGCCAGTAGGCACATATAATACATTGGAACTAAGGCGACGAGGTGTCCGACGAATAAAAATAAAGACAAATGGCAATGAAATCAGCACAAATAGTTATATATTTACCTTCAATATTCCCCAGATACCTAAATCAGCCATTGAACGTCGGAGTCGGTTATATATCTCAAATCCAGAATTCATGCAGGGTCCATGATGCCTGCAATAAATGCAGCCTAAAAAACATGAGCCATGTATCAGCAATATCCTTAAATGTGTAAAATGTCAGATCAATCATAAGTCATCTTCAAATATTTACCTTCAATATTCTCCAGATACCTAAATCAGCCAATGAACGTCGGAGTCGATTAAATATCTCAAATCCAGAATTCATGCAAGGTCCATGATGCCTGCAATAAATGCAGCCAAAGACACGAGCCATGTATCAGCAATAACCTTAAATGTGTAAAATGTCAGATCAATCAAAAGTCATCTTCAAAAGATTGCCTCATCTGTTTGAAAAAAAATACAGAATATAAAAAGGGAAATACAGATAAGTTTCAAAGTGGCCAGAGAAATTATTTCATCGACGCCTGGCATGAATACTAACAAAACAATTTTTTGTAACAAAGTCAATAGAATGCCAGCCACAATATGCATGATTCGAAGGCGCAATATCCTCCTTACGACAGGCCTTCACAATAGAGCACAAGGGTAATCTACAACCAATGTCAGCTCAAACACCTCAAACACCAACAACAGGACAAACGAAAACAAATCAGAAGAAAGAACAAGGCTTACTAAAACCAGACGAGGAAAAAGCAAAGAAAACAAAACCAGAAAAGAATAATTAACAACCTGAATCAAAATACGAAACCAGAGCCTCAAAGTCTTAGTTAGAGTCAGAGAAAAAATCAAAAAAACAAAAACAAAAAGAAAATAGAAAAATGAAAATAGTTATCAGGCAGAACACCTAAAGCCCTTGGAGACCCTTTTACCCGCAACAGGTTTGAAGGCCTTGAAATGATGGAAGTCGCCGATTGCATCGACAAAACGTTCGTGCCCTTACGTCCCCAAAGAAAGCTACCGGGGCTATTTCACCCATACGTTCACCATCTCAATCCCCAACTAAATATGGGTACAACAATCAAAACAATATAAAACAGTGCAATTGTCAAGGTTTGAGGGAAGATATTAACGAACTGGGCCTTCGAAGCCAAACATATGTACCTGCTGTTTTTTGCCTGCAGGAAACACTCTTGAACAAGGGTGATACTCACGACCATTCAGCTTTTAAACATTAAACTTCCTGTAATGCCTGGGCAGATGAAAATAATCTTCATATTCGTGGAACGTGTGTCTTGGTCAGAAATGACATCATTCACAGTTCTGTTCCGTTGCAATTAAATTTACTGGATGTAGCGGTACGCCTAACTTCAGACAAGGCGATCACGTATTGTGCAATCTATGTGTCGCCAAACCCCTTCAGCTGATTGATCTTGAACAACTGATGCATCTGGTCCCAACTCCATACCTTCTGTCGGGTGATTTTAGTACTCACAGTCCTCTTTGGAGTGATGCCCGCAGAAACAAAAAACATAAAAGGTAAAACAGTTGAAGAACTTATTTCAAAATACTTGTTTGCTGAATGATGGGTCAGGTACTTATCTCCATCCCGCATCTGGGTCATACACTTCCATTGATCTGATAATAATATGTCCTTCTGTCTTCCTTGATTTTTGTTGGAAGGTTGAAGATGACTTATTTAGGAGTGACCACAATAAGGGGTCACATGATATGGTTTTGTTGAAATGTTTTAAAAAAAAAATTAAAATTATATTTACATTAATAAATTTTGATATCGTCTGCGTTGGGTAAAGGGTTAAACGCATAACTAGTGAAATTGAATACTTGATTGTGATCTGTCGTCCTAATTTGATGGCGTTGCCTGGATGACGGCTAAATTTAGCAACGCTACTGAGAAGAATTTTTTGTGCCACAACTGAAATGGATGGAGCTCTAATGGGCTGCATGAACTCTGGGAAAAACACTCCTGGACGTTTCCAACGAATTGCTGTTGTGGATTCGATCCGCATATCTGAGGAATTGACATTTCAGATAACAGAACATTTGTGCGTGTCTTGCGAAAAAGAATATAATCTGACTGAGATCAGTTATTCACACCACTCTATTGGTGACAATGAAAGTCTTCCGTCAGAAACTGGCATTGGCGCAACAGGATGTGAAAAATGATATCAGACGTGCTTTCGTCAATTCAACTTCCCACAAGGAACGCAGTAAAATGTAATTGAAAAATTAAGACGTCAATATGCAGTATGGTAGGATAATATGACCAGCAAACACAACCTAAGTTTGGTTTTCTCACAGAAAATAATTCTAAACTCGTTTCGAAAAGCAGAAAAAGTACAAGCAAAGTTTTATCAAATGCACTTTCAGATTATAACAGCAGGTCCATTGACTGAAACCTTCTTGAAAGTGTGATATCAAGCTTTTAGATCACCAGTCTAATTCTGTAAGGAATTCGACGCTGTTATGGGATGGCTTTTATCAACTTCTAGTGGGGTTTGTGAGCAGACTACCGTTGATGAAAAGCAATGTCCTTAACTCAAAAGGAAATACAGATATTCGTTTATGCTTTGTTTATACATAATCCAAAAGAGTTAAAAGAGTATGCATTTCACTTTGAAGACATCAAGATACTAACACAGTTAGCGGTCCTGCTGGACGTAATCAAATAATAAGACGAGTCTTCATTTATAATTATTTAGTAAACAAACATATATAATGGTATTGGAAATCTCACCAAGGAATCGGTCTAATCTAGTTTCGACAGAGAAACATTTCTTACACTTATTGAAAGAAAGTGAATGTTTGTGGTATTTTTAGATTAAATCGGCTGGAATATTTCAGTTGGTGGGAAAAGCGAACCAGGGGAGTGAATCTAAACATAGGGGCGAATAATTTAAGTGTTAAACTGGTTCCACGTCATAACAGCGTCAAATTCTTTATAGAATGGTACTGAGAGTTTGAGAGCTTGTATGATGCTTTTCATAGTACTCAGAACTATGATCGTAAGTAGTAGATGTAGTGATCGTCCAACATTGGCCGGATCTCATGGCAGATCTCACGTGACGTCACAGTCACGTGGCCCAGTTAAGTCAAGTGTGGTAGTCATAGCAGCCTGCGTGAGCGGCCACTTTGTGACGTCGTCACTATCTATGAATACGTGGTGTTATTGCCATGCATAGCGCATGTTATTAGGGTGGTGTGTGTTTCCGCCATCGATTTTGGGTACTGGAGGCCGCCATTTCTGTTTCTACGGAGGAGCTTGATTGCTATGTGACCCACTGTCCTACAAAAGGACGGAGGTATGTTCTGTGGGTGTGTTCTATTTGATCGGAACAAAATCTAATTACCAAAATGGACCTTCCAAATCACAAAAAACACCCAAAACTGCCGAAAGGAACTCGGATTCCTACAGAATCCTACTTATAAGAGTAGCACATATTGCTATAAAGCACGTTCATTTGCATAAGAATACTTTTGCTGGTCGGATTCATTCAGAATCCTCTGTCTCTACCTATTACAGACGCTATTCTGACTATCCTGGCAGTCTATCTAGTCCTAGCTATCTCTGATTCCGACCTCTGCCCTCGTCCAAGTCTTATAATCACAGGTCAGATTGCTTAATTTTCCGTAAACAATACTTCCCATTCATAGTTATAGTAGAACGAAGTCCTATATGATTCCTACGGCCAATCCCCGTCCTATTGTAGGTCAATGTGTTACATAGCAGCCACGTGCCACAATAGAAACCAAGATGGCGGCCCCCAGTAAATAAAATGGACGACAGAAACACCTCAACACGCGCTGCCCACTGACACCACGTATCACCATAGTGATGACGTCATAACATGGTCGCTCACACGGGCTACCATGACAACCACATATGACTTAATGGGTCACGTGAATATAACCTCACATATGAGATTCGGCATGAGCTCCTGCTAATGTGGGACGATCTTCACGTCTACTACTATCACAAAATCGGTCACTTTCTCTGCTCAGAAATCGATCTGGTCGCGGCATAGGTATAACAGTGGGTTGACATTTCAAAACAAAGTATTTCGAAATCGAGATCGATCGAGAAAAAAGTAAAAGAAAATAGCATCTGAGATACAGTGTTCTCATATTTCTTCTGGACAGTGAGATTGTAGTGTTGTGGGGAGGACAGCGAACAGAGTATTATCCGTCCACTTTTGTGTAAAGCGTACTGTACATTATTGCTTGGTGGAAACTCTAATCCTGGATGCTAAATAGGAGGATCTGCTAAAGGTTCAGATACAGAAAAAACTACGAAATAAGTTTTGAGGAGTATAGTATAGTAATTCTGTCCTTCCAGATACCTTCTAGTTAAGGTAGGACAAAATAGAACGGGCGGAAATAGCCATACCTGTGTTTCTGATTAGGTGTTTCAACATTCTGGCATTCTTTTAAAGATGATGTGCTTTGAAAAATCCGCGACATCCCCACCTACTGTGAAAAACAGTTTGCGTACAGAATGTCGGATACGGTGCTTGGTACTTCCCGGGCCCACAGAGTTGTTGTTTGGTTGAACAGTTTGGAGTTTGGAGGTGGAGAGCCGTAATACTTCAAGATATCCATCGAGCAGCTGCAACTATTGGACGCTTTAACGTACCGACCGGGAATATAAAGAGAGTCTGAGACCAGGAGTCACCGTGAGCTACCAGACAAGCGCGGAGAGATGAGGTGAAGTATCAAGTCATGGACACGACGCACATGACGTAGGTTACACCGGAATTTGCAATCATCCGTTCGACGCACTACTAAATGTGACACTGCGTCCTCGGAAACAAAGCTTCTAGCGCACAGAATAAAATAGAAAAGGCCAACCGATGGTTTTTAAGATCTCACAGTAGTAAGTCGGTAACCCTTTACCCAACACACACATCAAAATTTATTAATTCAACACCATATCATGTGACCCCTCACTAGAACGGGTCACATGATGTAGTTTTGTTGATTTTTTAAATAATACTTTTTCAACTGCTCAGTTTGTAAATTACTCGGGTGATTGTGGCCGATTCGATACGTAAAAGGTTAAAAATAAAAATAATATTGTTTATCCTATAAACACGTACTTACTATATTCGTAACAATCCTCAGATAACTTTTTTGTGTGGTTTATCTCGCTTTCTTCGAAGGAGAGGGAAAGGGCAGTACGCCAGTGGGGTGCGATGTAGGGCCCTTGCACGCCCTCCACTACCACCACTAGCTCAAACAGTCGAGTCTCTCCTCACGAGGTAGCATTTCTTTCGGTCTTCGCGTTAAAAGCGTGGCGAGTGGAGAGAGCTGAGGAGAAACACCGAGCAGTGGTGATCAGCTTTTAGCCCTTACAGCTAAATAACCGAGCTCAAAGAGGCTTGGTTGAGATAGTATTGGCTGACTGCAAAATCGGCCACCGTGTTCCCAATTTAACAATCGATCTTTAGGTGTCTTGACAAAGCACACAGCTCCAGTCACGCGGGTTGGGATCAACCCTCAACTTTTCGATCACAAGTCCAATGCAATAAGCAAAGAGTCAATATGTTCTCGTCTTTCTTCGTAGGTTTAAAACTGAAAATGCTCGTACCAATATCTGTGACGTCATTAACATCATCATACTTTTCCACAAAGACGTTACGGCGCGATGCTTTCATAATGGCGAAAAAACAATGAGTCTAAAACACTGATCTTTATACATCTGAATTGCTGGAACACTCGTTTGTCACATATAGAAAGGTGTCTTACTGCCACCTTCTTAAGGGAGAGGGTCGGGTTAACAAATAAACAAAGTTCAACATCAAGAGAAGTTTCTCGAGAGTTTACAATTTTACTCCTGGTAACCGCCGTTCGCATTTTAAAGAATATGCATTTTGTCTGCTTAACCACTTCACTCATGCGCAGTTTGGTAATATACTGTGCTGAACCATATTTGGTGGAAATATGATTTAAAACGCCTGGAAACTAATCTTACGTGTAACTTTAAGAACGTTAGTGCATGTTTCAATATTATGCAGCAAAATCATAATGAACACAGCGTTGTAAGGATTAAGTAATGTTGTTACTTGTTTACATAAATACCCCCAACTCCACCCCAATACCCAACCTTCAAACATATCATTAGAAGAGGCATTTGTATGACTCGAAAAAAGTCAGCCCAACAGGAGCTAACTTCAGGTACATGTAGTAAAAGGCTTGTTCCAAATCGCTTATCCCTGAAGTTAGCTCCTATTGGACTGACTTTTTTCGAGTCCAAACAAAACGTTTGGAGAACATCACGGAAGTTAACTCTAATTGTTGTAGTCATATCTGCGTTTCCAAAGTTAAGTCTGATTGGTAGCTTAGCACGTAGTTCAGATATGGCCCAACAGGCTGGTATGTATATTTTTTTGTTTTGCCGCTCTGTGTCATTGAGAATGTAGTTGCCTTATTTAAGGTTTTCCGTAAAAGGCGAATAATAATGGAACAAAAGGATCAAGTCATATCATCTGTTGCTAACATTTGTTACAACGTGTGCCTTATATTGAGAATAATAATGTGCTGTGGTATACTTTTCTTGGATGTGGTATCTCCGCACTCTGTACGGACTTAGAGCATAGGACATTATAAGTTATCTCGGGCAACATCCAGGGTACATGGAGATTTAATACCTGGATGTGGGTTTTCAACCATTAGGCGTAAGCCGAATGGTTGAAAAGGAGACATCCAGGTATTAAATTTCCATGTACCCTGGATGTTGCCCGGGATAACGATTTTGTCCCGCCTCCTAACACAGAAATAATGCCGAGATGTAAAGTATGATCCCACATTAAGACTCAGGCGACGAAGTTTAAACCCCACACTGAGCCTCAGGTTTTGAACCAAACAGCGAAACAAACGTCTCAGCAAAACTATAAACAGACCGAGCCTATTTCCGAATCGTTGTTTATAAACCAGGTCCCACATGGAGAAGTTTTTCACTTTGGTGAAGTTTTAAAACCGATTCAAATTCAATATCAAAGTCTTTCTCTGACAAATACTCTCTAAAAAGCCGTGCGGCAGTATTATTTGATTTGACGTTGGATTTAGGCGTGAGTTCAATCCGCTTGCGAACGATGTCTTCATCGGAGTGACAAGCGAAGCGAGAGATTGACATTTTATATTCTGCTCAAGCGATATCGAAGATAAACAGGTGAGTTGCTCTCCTTGATGTTCTCACCCCGCAAAGCGCAAAAGTATATTAGCGAACCCGATTCAATCTATTCAGTTCTCATCGAATACGACAGCCAACAAGTGCTTCTACTCATAGGGCTGCGACGATGTTTTTTAATTTGTATTAGTATTCACTACAATACGACAATAAGTTGGATATAACTTAACAGTTCTAATAGGAGTTTCTGCAATCGATGTGACCCAGTCGGGGTCAAAGGTTATTTTTATCACCTGGATGTTTCTCGAGTGACAAACGGGGAACAACGGCGCGCGCTCTTATCACCCGCATGTTTGAAGATAGCCAATACCATGTCTATTTGTTTTGGTCACTTTGACCAATCAGAAGACGCGATGCATACTGATACAGGGACAATAAACTTTGTATCCGTACTCAATACTGAACCGGGTGCAGCAAAAGGGTTAAAATGAATATGTGGGTTTGTCCACACTTTTACAGTAATGTAAATTGAATATTTACCAGATATTTTAGTTATTAATGACAGAACAACAGGTAAATGCCAAGGTTGGAAAGTTGACACCTTGTTACTTGTTTTCATGCCAGGCTGTCGTTTAACGTTCGATGATGTGAAGCTGACACGCTGTGTCTACGGCCTTCACGTCACCGAATGTCATAGATTGGGGGAGTTATCGTGTTGATTGACTTGGCGCCACCTTGGGGTTTGGTGGAGTTATCAATATTGAGTTACGATATTTTTCGCTGATGTTCCAGTAACCCAGTTAGTGGTCTTAAACGTCTCTCTCGTAAATGTTAATTGTTTTGACCCACGGACAAAAGAAAAATGCTATGGAGTAAATGAAATGAAAACATTGTACGACAATTTTTTTTTTTAATCTCACGAGTACGATTAACACTTTAAAGTTTGACACATTTGTTTTCGTCAAAATGGGAACGAAGAGGGAATGAGTTACAAAAATATAAAAATCAAGATTTCGGTTGAGCGTCAAATAGACAGAACGACACGCGCTTGTTCATGAGTTAATCAATATGGCACGAGTGCAAGCACGGAAGGATAAAACTTGAGGCTGCAGGCCTCGAGTTTAATCCTTTCGCGATGGCACTCGTGTCATATCGATTAACCTATTAACACACGAGAGTCGTTCTGTGCTTACTACACGCCTTCACGTCTATATAATGATGAGAAGGACAGTCAGCAATTCATTTCACAACTTTCAACAAAAAGAACACATTTTCTCGCCAACCAAATTTGCGATGGGAACCCGTGTTAATATTTCCTCCCCAGAGTTTCAATGTGTTCAATGTGCCAAAATAGTCCGTCAACGATTTCCGTTTCGCTTATGTTTTCATTTTACGAATGGTTTCGTGTTGTTGTAGATGGGGACTTCATAGAACAGGCGTGTAATAAAGAACTATAATAAAGAACTATTAGCTGACCAGAGAGTAGTTTTGCATGACTAATCACGATAACGTCACGCGATATAAATAAACTATAATGGTATGAATTTCAATGAGCTCGTTCCAATGAGGGGTCACATGATATGGTTTTGTTGAAATATTTTGAAAAATTCATTTTTTTCAACTGCTCAGTTTGCATATTACGCGGGCGGATGCGGGCGATTCGTTAGGTAAAGGGTTAAAATGTGACAAAAACAAAACAGTTCAATGTCTGATTCCCCCAAAAATCCTAACTACAGTAGGTATGCTACCATTTTAAGAAATACAATCAGCTTAGTTCAATTCCATGTCATCGTTCGACAGTAAGGCTCAAACGAGAGGTACCACATTATGTCCAAATAACATAATTGAGAAGAGAAAAACGCTAATTAGTGCCTCAATTACAAGGCTCGCATCACTTCCAGTATATGACAGATTTATTATGTTAATCTTTCACACAGCACGACCAGTAGACGACCGATGAAATCCATTTCCTGATTAACTAGAAATTTTCATGTTTTTCATTGAAAACATAGCTCATGACACTCGTTGAGCTCGTTCCAATGAGAGTCAAAAACTATGTGTTTGAGGCAAACACTGAAAAAGTTTAAATTTAAATTGAGCTTTTCGTAAATAGCGATGTCTTTTTGTGACTGTCAGTTTAAGCAAAGGTTAAAGTCCTTCTAGTGAACTAGGAGTTTGACTTATACAGGTTTTTAAACATTTACCAAACAAAAGCCCACAAAAGACAGTTTCCCCTAAATATTTCAAAACTAATTCTCCTCCGTCCGAACTGCAGATTAGGACCCCTTAAGAAAAAGTCATTGTGGGGGCCAAAAAACGTCATGAATATTTTTGTATTCTCAGAAATGCAGCACAGTGAAAAATGGTCTGGGTGCTTGAGGAGTATTACACAATACATTATGCCAAGTTGGTAACATGGTACCGGAAAATGTTTGATTGCTGGCACCAAGACATTGCTGCAAACGTTTGCGATGTGCTGATCAACATCGCGGGTGGACGTTTCAGCACTTTGGCCTGGAGGTTGTGGCTCGAGGTGACAGACGATGATTAGTCAGGTACCGGTGAACAAAATAAGAATACAGAGAAGTACACGTTCTTAAATTTTGCAACGCAAAACATATTTGCTTCGCAAAATGGGAGAGTAGAAAAACGAAATACTTATTCAAATAGTCTAGAACAGTTTTAACCTTTTATCAAACATAACGGCGGGGTCGGGGGGACTCGTTAATACAACCCGGTTCTTCATTAATTAAAATTGGGCTGATGATGATTTTTATTACCCGATAAACGCAGGCGTGGAGATCACTGCCCACGCGTGGATTACGACCTGTCCGTGGCGACTGTATACGTAGGGCGAGAACAGTATACTTGCTTTCAACCGCTGATATCCCTCCCTGTGCAGGATTAGTAAGTTGAAGAGTTCGACTGTTACTCGGTGTGGCACTGTGATTCGCTTCAGGTAATCCGCCTTTCTCCAGTCGTAAAACTGTCAAACACGATATAACCCTGTCTGTTAAAAGAGTGGTTAAACAAAGAAAAAACCCTAAAGGCAAGAAAACGGTCAGAGGTATTCACAAAAATCGCCTTGCAGATTCTATTACATTATAGTACGGCCGCCATGGACTGGTCACCTTCCACAGGTCAGCACTATTTATCCACGGACGCAATAATATTAGATTCCAAACACTAATTATAAGAATAATCATCAAATTTAATTAAAGAAGAACCGAGTAAAACCCGGTGCTTCATTAATTAAAATTTTGCTGATGGTGGTTTTATTACCTGGCAAACGCATGCGAGGTCATTACTGCCCGCGCGAGGATTACGACCAGCCCACGGAGTCTGTACTGTATTCGGGGATGTGGGTTGCCTTAGAAACAAAGCCTATGATCCCTCATTGGAAAGAGCTAGTTTAGCACGTTCCAATAAGAGTTTTAGCAATATTATTTAGGCAAAAAATGAAAAGTTTCAGTTATTATTTATTCATTGGGATTTAACGACACTTTCGACAGCCAAGGTCACCTCGTGTCGGGCAGTATTACGGGTGGAGGAAGCCGGAGAGAACCACCGAGTAACGACGAGTAACTGCCAGACTCCTCAACGTACTAACTCAACACAAGCAGGGTTAACATTGGTGCACCATCGACGTGCAGTACGCCTCACTACACAGCGCCACCGTGCCCCCATGTGGGTAATCGGTATGAAGTGCCTTGCCCAAGGAATCAATGCAGTTGCCCCGGGCGTGTATCGAACCGTGGACTTATCGGGTTGAAGCTCAATACCGTTACCAGTGAACCACCGCCCTCCCACCTCGAGAGGATGGATACTGCTCTAGACACAGTACGTGGAGAGTGGATTGTAACTAAATCGCCCGTGGGGTGGAGATATCACCCAAACTATAACTTTCAAATTTTGTACGTATGGACAAAAACACAAACAATGTTTCAGCCAATGGACCTCCGGGTTTAACCCGGAGGTCCATTGGTTGAAACTTTGCCTTTACTTATTATGATTTGCAACAAATTTGCAATGTTGCTTGGGTGGAATCTCCACTCAGCGGGTGATTTAGTGATAATACACTCTTCACGTACTGTATGGACAGTACCCACGATAAACATTCTTTTTTCTCATTGTCTGCAAAGTGTTAACGTGAATGTCAAATACACGTGAAGAATGAAAAGGATGAAAGACGACCCTATAATCTTCACCGAAATATCCAACAGCTGCTCGTGGTTGCGGAGTATATTTGTAAACCAATCTCAGATGTAAGTAGAACCTTGCAGAAAATTACATTAAGCTCGATTGACACTATAAAAAGAGTTTTCTTCTCAAAATATATATTTTGTTCGAAGTTTATTGATAAAAAGTACTTTTCTTTTTCAGCAAATTGTCCATCCCTTGTGTAATTCATCATCATGCTAATTATTTCTCGACATTGCTCATTGAAATACAGCAAATGACGTCGTGAGAAACAGTGGGATGTTATCGAACTCCTTTGCGCATACTATCTTGTTCGATTTATGGTCAATATTTACATAATCTACGTATTAAATAGGAATGGTGTGAGGTTACTATGCTGTTTGTTCGACGTCGTTTTCTCATATATTCACCCTTGTGTATCTCTCCCGTCAAATCAATATGAAAACTGTTTATGATAGCAAAAAAATGCAACCCTTAAATTTACTGTACCTGAAAACACGTCGGTGTGAAGCATTATGTAAATCCCATGAAGCACATAATGCCATTATGCACAGTGGCAGAATGGCGTTTGTTCTATCGCTGGTGACGACGATATATACAGGTTTTACAACATTCGGGTTATACAGGTTATACAGATTATACAACATTCACTTGGTCTGATTCCGTCGCGGTTCCCGAAACCAGAGCAAGCCATGCAGATCAAACACGACGCTGTGGGCGTTGTATTTGATATGGCTGATCTGGTCTCGCAAACGAGTCGAAATATGATAGCTCATATCAACTGACTGTTATAATAAGCTGTTTATTACACGACAGCTGGTCTTTAAAAGTTGAATATGACACCCAAGAGTGAACAAACAAGGAAGTATGGATGTTTGTCCGGAATGTTTAGCGTCAAAACCTCTGCTTTTAATTTCGCGTTTATAAAATTGTCGCTCGAAAATCTACGCGCGTCATTGACGTCACGAGATGCTCACGTGAGGTAGGCATGATACGGATTTGGAAACATTAAGACTCTTATTTTCTGGAGAGTCAGGATTGATGTATTGAGGAGATCTTCGTTGTAGTCGTATAATGAAACCTTTTATTGTATGACTGCAGTAAATACAGATAGCACAGTCGCCATGAAGTGGTCGCAATCCACGCATGTGCAGTGATGTCCACGCATGTGTTTATCATCAAAAAACAATTAATTAATGAATTACCGGGTTGTACCCGGTGCTTCATTAATTAAACGTTTGATAATTATTCATATAATTAGTGTTTGGAATCTAATATCACTGTGTCCATGGAAATACTGCCCACGTGGAAAGTGAACAGTCCAGACTGCCGTACTGTACCTCCTCGGTACCGCTGCAATTTCCAATGCGGTATTGGGGATATATTTGTAGTAGAATTATAATAAAACTATTTATTGGATGACTACAGTAAATACCTACTCGGTACCGCCGTAGATCAGCCATCAATTCTGCCCTTCTAGAAAACGAAAGTCCTGGATTGTCCAAGCTTATAACATGCCCGACTCAAAGGAGGTTCACATATCTTGCGCAAATTTTCGAGGCGACAGTTTTACAACGCAAAATAGAAACTCGGGTGCATTGCGCTGAACATTCTGGATACACATTCCATTCAAGATCTATTTCAAAAGGCTTTTCACAACAATTGTTCTTGGTGCTAAAACACCGAAAACGCAAGATCTGTGTCCCTGGAAGCGAATCGGAATAACGTTGGATTTAGATCTCTGGGCATTTTAACATATCACTTCGAGGTGTATAAATCCTGCGGCGGCCCATACCTGACATGCATTATTATTTTTTTTCGAATTTTCACCATGGTGCAAATTACTTTTCACCATGGTGCAAAGTACTTTTCACCATGGTGCAAAGTACTTTTCACCATGGTGCAAAGTACTTTTCACCATGGTGAAAAGTAATTTGCACCATGGTGAAAATTCAAAAAAAAATAATAATGCATGTCAGGTATGGGCCGCCGTATAAATCCAATTACATGATTTATAATGTGTTTTCGGGATAAAATAATTTATTTTGACATTTTTGTTTTTAAAGTTAGTTAAAAACGACGACCCCGATCAGATGACTGTCGTAATAAACTTTTTTCACGGGATCTGAAGCTGTTTCCGGCCATTAAACTCTTTCTTTAAAAGCAATAAAACACGACCATTAAGTATTATTCAGGATGTCGACCGAGCTGAACGTATTATGTTCTCGTGCGAAATAAAAATAATTGATAAAAGACTCGGAAGACACGGAACGAAATAGACACACATCTAGTGACATCAGTTATCCCTTTACCTAACAGGAAGAGCAGACGACACTTGCAAAAAAAAAAAAATTCTTGAATAACTATTTTTTTCATTTTTAGTCTCCAAAACATAGGTTATGACCCCTCATTGGAACGAGCTGGTTCCAATGAGGGCTCATAACCTATGTTTTTGAGACAAAAAAATGAAAAAAATCATGAAAAGTAATTGGTGATTTTTGAGAATAGCGATAGCGCGGGCCGGTTTTGACCGTTACGTTGGGTAAAGGGTTAATGGGGTTTGAACCATTGTTTCAATAAAGTTCAATTACTGCATTCATCGGGAACCTTACAACCGTTACTTATTCCCAGTCCCTTATTCGACATTCGTCGGTTGATACGAATGTCGAATAAGGAAGTGGGAATCAGTAACTGTGGTCGCGTCCGTGAATACATCAAAATATCCGTGTCATTGGAGACTTTTTAGATCTACCAAACAACGCATTGTTTTTAACGTGTCTAAGACATTATCGGAAGTCCTCCTCATTTGTAGAGCCATTCGGACTGATTCGGACATGTTTATTGAGTTTGAAATCAAATGATAAATAGAATCGTCAACTCGTCCTCAGTTTATAGGGACATTTACGAAACATGTCCGTAAAGTAGGTCTGCACCCGTCAAAGGCTCGGTTCAGATCTAAAGTTCGGTATTTATTTATTTATTTATTTATTTATATTTATTTATCGAGGTTTAACGACACTTTTGACAGCCAGGGTCATCTCGCGTCGGACAGTTTTACGAGTTGAGGAAGCCGGAATACATGGAGAGAACCACCGAGCAACGGCGAGCAACTGTCAGACTCCTCAACGTACTAACTCCTCACAAGTAGGGTTAGCATTAGTTGAAGACAAGTGCGCCATCGACGTGCAGTACGCATCAATACACAGCGCCCTTGTACCCAAAGTGAGCAATCGGGATGAAGTGCCTTGCCCAAGGACACAACGCAGTTACCCCTGTCGGGGATCGAACCTTGAACCTTTCGGTTTGAAGTCCAATGTCGTAACTACTGAGCCACCGCGCTCCCGCACCCCGCCAAAAGCTCTGTTCGGATCTACAATACGTCCACTGAGTTCCAATATGTTCTATGTGCCAGTGGGAGCTCAGGGGACGAGTACTGTAATCACAGAAGTTGTGTTTCCGCGGTTAGACTGTAACACCCGCCAGTGGGTCGGGGTTTCGTGGACATAATACTGAGAAATCCGGACTGCATCAAGAAAAACAGACGCTAATATAATCTCCGATTCGATGTTCATGCATTTCTTGATCGACGGGTGAGATAGTACAATGATACAAGGAGGGAAGCGGACAGAAAAAATGAACTATTAGCATTTTGAAAGATCTGTCGGTTGGCAAATTGCCATATCTTTTAACCCTTTACCTAACATGAAAAGCAGACGACACTTGCAAACAAAATTCTTGAATAACTATTTTTTTCATTTTTTATCTAAAAAAAATTAGGTTATGACCCCCCATTGGAACGAGCTCGACGCGCTCGTTCCAATGAGGAGTCATAACCTATGTTTTTGAGACAAAAAATGAAAAAAATAATAAATATTAATTGGCGATTTTTGAGAATACCACTGGCCGGTTTTTGCCGTTACGTTGGGTAAAGAATTAAAATGCTAATGATTCATTTTAGTCAGTTATATTAATAGGTACAAAATGCAAATCTAGAAAATATAATTGTACAGGTTTTATAGTTTTGACTACAGGACGCGACCCAGTCGGGATCCGATCTAAATATCTGTCCGCTTTTGTGATCATAGTACTAGTACTGTACTTTACTCGGAATTCGAAAACTGGGAACTTGTTGGAGGTCCTTCTTGTTTTGATGGAATAAACTAAGATTGTGATTAAGAACAAAATTACAAAGAATACTAAGTCCGACTTGCATTGCCTGGCTCGTAATCTGTCGCACGTCGTTTCGATAATATTTCAGCTGATATTTCGTCTTCAGATCTATTTGGGTGACGAGTTGTCTTTCCGGTGGCACAGAACGCAATATTTGACAGCCGGACAGGCCACATGAGGAGGCACTTCTATATAAATATGTAAATATCAAACTCAGCAAAGAGCGTCAGTACTGTGATTGCAGTTGTAGTCGCTTTCGTGATCTGATCGTAATCTAGTCGCGGAACATTTGAACTACAGTACAACCGCCGTGGACTGGTCACTTTACACGGGTGGTGGGGGGGGGGGGGGCAATATTTCCACGGGCCCAATAATATTTGATTCCAATCACTCATTATAGAAAGAATCATCAAAAAAATTAATTAATGAAGCACCGGGGACAACCCGGTGCTTCATCAATTAAAATTGTGCTGATGATAATTTTTATCACCTGGAAAACACATGCGTGAACATCACTACCCACGCGTGATTACGACCAGTAAACAAGCAAAATGGTATCTGAAATGTAATGCTTTTGCCATTCTTTTGGACATGTGAGATTGTGGGAGGGATGGCGAGTGGAGACATGCGACAGATCGCGACCCAAAATATAGTTTACTCTCAATGCAGTGAGCTAGACAAAATCATTCCGACTAGAGGTCTTAAGCTGTGTTTGAGGAAATTATGAAAAAATACTTTATCTAGTCGTATTTTATTCTCAGACCGTTTAAGGTGAAAAGGCTAGAGATTACGATCTCTTGCAAAGTTTTATTTGAATGAGGATTTAATTAGGTAATTTAAACGAGAAGAGTCGATGGCGGTTACGTTCCCTGTCAATGTCCTTGTCCTTTGCCAGTCAAACACACCCTGAGGGAGATGACTAACATAAGCTCTTAGCTTTCTGTCAGATCTCCATTTACTTATTTTTTTGTTAATATATGTTTGATGTTCAATATATGTGCTGTTACTTTTGGGATCCTGTAACATATAGCATATTCTTTGAATAAAAATATTGCTTAAACCACACACATCCTGATTTTAATTACACCGTGCGGCGACATTATACTCTATGATGGGTGTTCCACCCCCTCCCCCGCCCAAAAAACCCCAAATTATTCAGATCTTATGTTCGCAGGGCAGCGGGTAGGGCAGGTTACCCGGTTACCGCGGTCACGGCCTACGCAACTACTTCTCTGCGAAGGAATTATTTGTCGGATTATTACCGTGCCGAACAGAATATAGCTGAACTGCTAGGGCATGCTGCCCTGATGCCCATGCAAAAGGGGACCAGGACGTCCCTGTAAATTTAACAATTCTATTTAGAATATATTCATTAATCTTCCTGTGTGGAGTGCCCTGCCCTACAGGGCACCTGCTATCGTATGATATGCACTGTTGAAAGCGCTTAGTTGCTGATGTGACGTAGTACACCAATAAATAAATAAATATTATGGCGGTTCTAGGCGGAGTGTGTAGGCACAGACACATCCAGCTTAAATCCTCCTGCGTGCTCTCAGAGGTACACGCGTGGAATAATCAAGAATTCATGAAAGGCACACAAATAGCACGTCGATCCGCGCGTTAGTCTACGCATTATGACCATAGTAAGGCTATCAAATTCTCTACATATGGCTTGTGCACAATCAGTGTTTCAGCCAACGGGCCTCCGGGTAACCCGGAGTTCCATTGGCAGAAACATTGCCTGTGTTTGATATGAGTAACCAGTAGAACCTGCCGTGCTTTGGATGCCATTCGATCAGGCAATTGCGCGCAATTCTTACGCGCAATTAAACCTAGATAAACATGCAGTTCGTGACAGGACTTCCAGTTTTAACTGTAGTTACTCAAGTTTTTGCAGGTATCGTCGTCTTCGATTCGTAGTGAGGAAAGGGTTGTAGAATAAAAAGACAGCTGATCACCACGCGTTGAATAATTTTATTTCTGTTTCGTGACTGGCTGAAAGACAGAGCAGTCGAGGGCAATCACATTCTCTTGAATAAGTTGTCAGAAATATGACAAGTGACGTGACCAGACCAATAAGGTTTGTAAAATACAAAACAGAAGTGTGGCATATCCCTTGTGTTTTGTAGGATCACGTGGATAACATCATATCTCTCAGCTGTTACACTGTATTCACACAGTCATCGTGAATTCCTCTCAAGTGTTACTGTTGATGAGGCGTCTGTGGACGAACTAGGGTGGCATGGGATCAGGGACTTGTTTAGAAATACTAATGGTTCATCTCTGGCAGGTTGTTGTTTAGTTTTACTTTTGTATTCTTTTTCGAGTGTGTGTGTGTGTGTGGGGGGGGGGGGGGGTCCATGTCTTTTTACACTAATTGAAGTGATTTAATCATACCTTCTTACTTTGTCTGTTTTTTTGCTAATTATATTTAACAAAATTAATATAATGTGAATTCCCTGGACAGCTTCTCCGTGGCGGTACAATGTGTGCATTCTACCAACTCTCACGGCAAAATTTCAAGTTTCAAGCTTCTCAGCAACTCTCTATCAAAGAAAATAGCACGGGATATATTGCTACCTAGACGAGTCATTTTCCTGGAATCCGTTACCATTCTATTGTTAAGTATCCATTTTTCTAGCTGGCACATTAAACATAAATTGATGCTGCTTGCAATTTTCAAAAAAGCCCTCATTGAGCGTATTATTCAAAATGACCGTAAAATGTGTTATCTTGGGGGCCTTTTTCCACGACTTTTTGCACGATAAACTCATTGGAATTGTTACTTTTCTTAACTTTACATATCATCGTGACCTGGAAATCCAAGATGGCCGCTATCCGCTATGTTGAAAAACCTAGGATGCAAATAACTGGGCCTCGTTGAATCACGATACAAATGATGTGTCTTTTATCACTAATCATACCATAATAGATTCACTGGAATGGCTTTTGAGTTTGGAGACCATAAAGACCTTGAAATCCAAGATGTTTGCTCTCAGCCATCCTGAAAATATATAGAATGACTAGGACTGCCACGATTAATCGATTAATCGATTGTTGATCGGTCACGGCGAAATCGATTAGTATTTTTCGTGGTCGAATAATCGGTAAATTGTCCCTCGCTTTCGACGTTTAATAATTAAAAGAAAATTTGATGAAAAAACTTTTGTTTCTAAAGGTAAAGGGTTAAGAACATCGATGTCAAACCCCAAGAAGCCGTTGGAAGCATTTGTCTTTCAGGTACATTCATCAAAGGTTTGATGTTCTGAACTTTTGAACCGTCAGTGTAATAATCAAGACCGGTCGGAAGTTGCGAAGTTCGCAACTGCCGACCGGTCTTGATTATTACACTGACGGCTCAAAAGTTCAGAACATCAAAGCTTTGAATGTACCTAAAAGAGGATCGATCGTCTTCGTTGTTTACAGGAGGTAGGTCAACTGACATGAACTTCATTTTTTATCGACTTCAGAGAGAGGGAGAGAGGGAGAGGGGGGGGGGGTCATCTAGGTACGATTAATTGATTATTATCGATTATTTGCGACGATTCCTAAATTAAAAAATCGTGTCAGCCCTAAAAATGACATATCTCTGGATCCGGATGAACTACAAGTGCGCATGATGAGTTTTTCCCATTGATTTTAGAATGAGAAACCCACTGTAATGATCCTTTCTGAGTCACAGGGTCATGTTGATCTCTAAATCCTAGATGCCCGCTATCCACAATCTTACGGAAAAGATAAATTCAATATTTTTTTTCTAAAATGTTTTAGGTAGTAACATCAGTGCTATAAAAATGTCGGAAAATAATGGCTACAGATACACCTATCAACAACTATAAACAGACCAATTGTATAACTTTGAATCATGTGACAGAATCGTGACAAGTTCACATTAACCAAACTAGAACTACATTAACTCTAACATGTACATCATAGTACCACCGTCAGTATGTGACACCAGTGATACTAATTTCTAAATCGTTGTATCTACAAACTAATTATCCCATTGCTAAATCAAGGTATCTAATTAATGATTCTATACCTACAGTTAAAACTAGAAGTCCTGTCATGAACTGTGCGCTTATCTAGGTTTAATTGCGCGTAGGAATTGCGCGCAATTGCCATATCGAATGGCATCGAAAGCACGGCAGGTTCTCCTGGTTACTCATAGCAAACACAGGCAATGTTTCTGCTACTTGACCTCCGGGTTACCCGGAGGTCCGTTGTCTGAAACATTGCTTGTGTACAGGCCATATGTACAGAATTTGATAGCCCTACTATGGTCTCAGCGCGTAGGTTAACGCGAATATCGACGTGCTGTTTGTGCGCATTTCATGACAGGACTTCTAATTTTACCTGTAGGTACCTAATATATAATTGTATTAGTGTCTCTGTCACTATATGAGGCACTTGCATGAGCCACAGCGGTCGGTACCACAGTCACCATTCTAGTTTTAACTGTAGGTACCTAATATATAATTGTATCAAGTTTCTCTGTCACTATATGAGTCACTTGCATGAGCCACAGCGGTCGGTCCCACAGTCACCTTTCCCACTACCACCGTCACTGTCGTCTTCTCCTTGTGAATGTATGGACAAGAAGGTGTATGAGGGAAGTGGGAGCTGGGTGGGACGGTAGGAAGACTGTGGTTTCAAACACGTCGAACTTGTAATACACAAAATACATACAATTCTCCAATCTCATTCGGCCAGTGGAGAGATTGTAGAAACCTTAAAACCCTATACTGTAGGTTTAGGTTCTTACGAGTCAACTAACACTCTGGAATTTAAAATTAACCATTTACCCAACACTCAGGAAATCACAATTTATTTTAATTATTTTTGTTACTTTTTTTCACAAATCTCATCTAATTATATCATGTGGCCCCTCATTGGAACGATCTCGACGAGATCGTTCTAATGAAGGGGCACATGATATGGGTTTGTTGAAAGTTTTTTTTAAAACAAATAATGTTTTGTCAACGACTCAGTTTGTAAATTACGCGAGTGGATGTGGCCTATTCATTGGGTGTTAAATGGATATAATAATTTATACGAATTCCAGTTGAAATGATCATTCAGCTTCCCTCCACAAAACACTATAACTTCACTTGCAGAAAATAAATGCGAGAAAAGTGAGTCACAGATGCTTTTGCTATTTCCATTTCTGATCCCGGATAAGATCTCAGTTTCGCCATATTTTATTGATGAAATCTCGACTTGCTGGTTTAAGTGTATCGCGACCAGATTCCTTAAGAATGTTACATTTTTTTTTAAGAATCATGATCTGTTCTAGCTGTGCAATACCTGGTCCACAGGGATTTCCTGAATTGTTTTTTTAATATGATTATAGCAAGTAATTCCCTGAAGATGGTGCAATATCTAGTCCGGTGTTTATTTAAAATTGGACTAGTCATATGCTATGACTTTATTTGCGCTATTTTGATCTCGTGACAAAACAGCACCTAAGCCTGATAAATTGGCATAAACTCAGAACAAGAATCGGGCTTTGACACAATTATGGCTGTGGTCAATCATTTTTTAAGCTTATCGAAAGAATTCGACTTCCTTCTTTCAAGATAAATGTTCTTCCTTTCCCTGTGGACTAAGTAAGGGGCGGGGCACAACTTACAAAAATACAAAAATTTGAAAGAGCCCTCCAATAATTCCCAGCCAAACCTAGAAATCTGCTTACTTCAGAGAAAGGAAGAGACCGATTTTAACATCTTAGGTCTTCTCTGCATCACACGGAATACCTTTATCTGATACCATATGATTGGGGAATTTTACTTCCATCTGGAACAATGTGTATTTCGGTGGACTGAGGGTTAAATGTTTTCCCTGACGATAATCCAAAACTAATCAGACTTTTCCAGAGCCTCATCAAAAGTTGACCTAAAAACTATAATGTCATCAAGATAACACAAAGATATTCCCACCTTAAATATCTGGAAACCAATTTAATTAGCCTCTCACAACAACTGGATGCGCCGAAAAACACAAAGGCCGTGGTCCTGAACTGGAACATTCCGAAATGTGTGGGAAAATATAGTCTTGGAATTATCCTTTTCTTTACAATGTGAATAACCAGAAACAAAGTGCTAAACCTTTTTAAAATGGACAGCGCATCTAATGATTCGTCGTCTCTAGGGAGTGGGTATACAGTACGTGGAGGGTGGATTGTAACTAAATCATCCACGGAGTGGAGTTATCACCCGAAATATCACTTTCAAATTCTGTAAATATGGACAACAACACAAGCAATGTTTCAGCCAATGGACCTCCGGGTTTAACCCGGAGGGCCATTGGCTGAAACTTTGCTTGTGGTGGTTATGCTTTCCAACAAATCTGCTTTTATTGCGCTGGTGGAATCTCCACTCTGTGGGTGATTTAATGATAATACACTCCCCATGTACTGTACATCCTTCTTTGTAATGAAATGTAGCCCTCGCAAATCGCTACAAACCTTCTACTTACCATCTTGCTTTCAAACCAATACAGATGTGGCGAACCTTGGGCTATCATTGGATCATATGATGTCACATATCAGCATGTTAGAAATTTCTTCCTCAAAAACAACTTTTTAGGAATAAGGTAACCTCCGGGGTGGACTATCTATGAATTTAGAGTCACCAGTATCCATTTTATGTTTTGCCATATTTGTCTGGCCAATCTTTCTATTGGGAGCTTTAAAATTTTAAAAAAAATCCGAAGGCAAAATTCTGTGATGGTTTGATTGATACTCAATCAAGCCATCACTGGATTTTACCTTCTGATTTTCCTTTAATTCTTCTGGTGATCTTTAAAATAAAACGGACATATACTCCAGCAATTCCACAAAGTTTTTCCTTTCTGTCTTAATTACAGGTTCCAAAATCTCTGCTATCAATCTACGGTAGTACGTTTTCTAGGTCTCATGGGCTGGTTTTTGATGTTTAACACTGAAGACATGACATTTGATGGTTCTGATAATGTTCTGGTAACCAAACTCACCTTGTATTTAGACATGTATAATCTTCCAACAAGCTGTTTTCAAAGATGATCTCCTACCATATAATCGTTGAGTCCTTCTCATCTACTTGTATATCGCCTTTGGAAGCGCTTAGTTACATTATTTTCCTCAAAACAATCCATCCCCAAAATTCCATTTAAGCCATTCATGTCAGCTACCAGAAACTTTTGACAAAACCCAACTCCATCAAAAGTAACGGAGAAATGAGCACTTTCTCAAACAGCCAAGTAATTTTCATCTACTGTCATTAATAACAGGTCAACAGCTTGCAACTAAACAGAATGAACTTATTTCTGAAAAAACGCCTTGACAATACTCTACAGGTTTTGCCTATATCTATTAAGAAAATCCCAACTTCACATCCAACATCTACAACTAAAAACGTACAGAACATCCTCAAAGGAATTTACCCTCTCACAATTGATCCTTGAGCAAGCTTGAGTTCTGGGTTTCACTGTGCATTTCTTGTGTAAACCATATAAGTTTCCTGTAACAGATTGTACATCATCTTCTTTATCTCTAAAGAAGTCCTGAAGTCGAAGTCATAACGGCTTCTGACCAAATTGGTGAAACAGGCAGCATTCTTTCAGAAGCAAATATGCAGGAAATTTCATTCCCTTTTGTTTGAAACTCTGGATAATTTGTCAAAATACTTTCATTTTACCAATCACCTTGGCCATCTTATCACATTCACCACTTTGGCCCTCATAACTTGCAATTCAATCTGCACCAGATGATCTTTTAACTGCACCTAATAATACCTCATCTAGTCCAAATTTTGGCTTAGTGACAACTTGCCTTCCTGTAACAACCTAAATTCAGTTACTAATGCAATTACTGCCACCAACTATTTTGAGTGGTGGAAAATAGTAGGCTCATGTATAGCTGAACTTCCTCTCATTCATGAACAGATCAAGTACATTTACTACCTTATCCTCGTAACCCATATCAGGAAATGTCAGATATCCCAACCTTCGTAAAGCATAACCATAATCATATGATGGTTTATTCGTCTTATGTTTCCGAGAGCAGAATGCATATCGATGCAAATAAGTTTCTGACGACTGCATCTCTTTATTAAAATAGACTCCAGACTTTCATAATCCATCCTTTGTGATTCGGTCAAATCTCCTAATAAGTTTAATACCTCACCCCTTAACTCTCTGCACTCCAATGTCAAAACACCAAAATATCAAGATGAATTAGTTCCCATAATGCAACTAGGAACTCAACTACGCCATTCTTGTTTGACAGAGTTCTCGCAGATAAGAGTGATTTGGTTAGATTCATACACTACGACAGCCGTGGACTGGTCACTTTCCAGGGGTGGGCAATATTTCCACGGACGCAATAATATTAGATTGCAAACACTAATTACAGGAATAATCATCAAAAATTTAGTTAATGAAGCACCGGCAACCCGGTGCTTCATTAATTACAATTCTGCTGATGATTTTTATTACCTGGTAAAACCAGACGTGGGCATCACTGACCACGCGTGGATCACGACCAGTCCACCGCGACTGTACTGTAGTTGCATTGTGGGAAAAATCTGCAGCTTGAAATTTTGGTATTTCGACATCAGTGTTCAGAGAGTTAAGCACATTACCAACTATTGACCCAAAGATCACCCATTGCAATCAGCTCAAAATGAGCAATAAATCAACTCCACTGTTTTCGCATCATATCTATCTGATACGTTTTCACGGGACGTGGATAGTTTCTCAGAGCAGAGTACAGCCTTTCAGGTGAGTTATTCTACGGCCTATTCTCTCACTATAATTAGGCAGAGTTTTCCAACTTGATTGGGAGAACTGCGAACGTAATTGCCTTTCATCATCCATTTCATTGGACGCCACACTTGGCGCCTTATTAATTCCACTGGCTAATCTAGAAATAACAGGTTTTGACTTCGAGCTCTACGAGCTTTGTCTTTCTCAAACACCTCTTTGCAGTGTCCATACTGAATAGATATGTCCAAGCCTGTCTGTCGAGTTCAGTAACATTATGTTGTCCAACTGTGGTTTTCACAAGTGACCTTCTACCAACCTGGACATTCATATATGCGAATCCATACGAATGGTATGATTTCAATTCAAGACTCTTCTCACAAAAATGTAATTGGACGTGGGCACTCTCGACCTCACCCTGGAGTGCCCAAAGATGGCAACTTCATAATTACAATTCCAAGAAAGTGGGGGCACAAACCCTAGGTCAGCTCAACACTTCAGAGTTCACAAGTGCTTTACCCAAATCCTTGATTACAGTCACAGGTTAAGAGGGTCATGCACTGTGTTTATTGGGATTTTGTAAAAATACGAATTTAAAATATGACAGAAATGAAATAACTTTTAATACACAACAATCAAGATTTAACAAAAGTAAAACAACATTACACAGCAGACCTGAGCATGAGAAGAGGAAGTGTGATGCGAGTTTCTGAGTGCACAAACAATTAGCCAACACTTTTTAATTTGTTAATCAACCTGTACATTTCTAAACACTAAAGTCTCCTAACATAATATTGGAGAGACAGTATATACTATGGTGCCCCAATAAGGGGCCGCAAACACCAAAGTACACTACCCTTTTACAAATTGGGGTATAAAACTTCCAACATATACTACTGAACCTCAATACGGGGCCGCAGAGATGAAACTATACTACTCTAGTACAACTTGGGATATAAAACTCCAATATATACTTTCGCCGTATTTGTATTTAAGATCTGGGGATTCTGTGATGTTTATAACCATCTACTCATCCTAGCCGGCAGAATACGGAGACTATGGTCGGACCAAAGGGAAGTACTGGATTTTTTTTTAAACAGGGTCATCATCCAACTGCAAACGGAATTGGAAGTTCTCTTAAAATGGAAAGTGAAGAGTCATTCCAACCTGTAGGTTCTTCGGTTCTAACCAACGTAACTTAAATTTGCCTCTTCAACGTATCTTATAAAGGCAATAGCCAACTGAATTTTAAATACGCGTGTCGCTCTGCAACAATTTACTGATATCGCATCTAGTGCGTAAAATACATAGACAGCCAAAACGAGCAGGTGCACTGCGCAAACAACGACAAATAGAATAAAAGCTTTGATAAAGACTTCGGTCTAATTCGCAAAATAGTGGATCTGCACAATTTCTGCTGTGAATGTATTATGATGAATTTTTACAAATAAAATAACTGCCCAACAACCTGGGAAATTGACAGATAAACTTATGAAGAAAGTGATGAAACGGTTTTTCCAGGATGGGGGTGGTGGGGGTGCCCGGTACCGGTACATTGTGTTGCGATGTGCTTATTTTATATTACAGTTTACCATTTATCGACATAGACATATTGAATCTGTGTTTGCTTAAATGATCAACATTCCGTTGTCCAAGATCTTTTTTAACCTCTACTTGCATAACTCTTATTCTAAATGCTTTCGACGAATATTCTATTACTGTTTCCCTTCTAGAAGCTCAGGATGTGTTTCCGCACGATATCTCAGCAAACCTTCATTCGTGGTTATACTCGGCTTGCAAGTTGGTCCTTACGTTTTCTCATGAATTATTCCTGTAAAGGTCAAAGGTAAAGGTCTCAGCCTCATTGAGTTCAAGTTTGACACTAACGCCTTTTACAGCAGTAATTTTAAGAATACGCCTCTAATATCTTAATCCTTAGGCTAAAATGAAAATCAGACGACACTTGCAAACAAAATTCTTGAATAACTATATTTTTTCATTTTGTGTCTCCAAAACATAGGTTATGACCCCTCATTGGAACGAGCTTGACGAGCTCGTTCCAAAGAGGGGTCAAAACCTATGTTTTTGAGACAAAAATGAAAATATAATGAAAATTAACTGGCGATTTTTGTGAATAGCGCTGGCCGGTTTTGGCCGTTAAGTTGGGTAAAGGGTTAAATGGGGGCTAAAACCTCATCGAATCCTCCGCGTCAATATGAAGTGGGTGGCAGTAGAGCGATCGGTGTCAGTTTTTTTTATTTACCTGGTACAACCCGGTGCTTCATAAATTAAAATTTTGCTTTGATGATTTTTATTTATCAGGTAAACGCATGCGTGGACATAATAATAATAATAATAATTTTAAAGCCAAGAATCCACACACGGTGCTCAATGGCTGTACAATAATTTCATACATACATATACACACATACACGTACATTCTCTCACAGATACATTGATACATGGGTCACTTATTATCATTTATTGGTGCCCAACGCCACTTCAGCAACCAAGGCTATATCGTGGCGATAAAAGCGACAGAACCTAAAAGAAAAAGGGTATTGAATTAAAACAAAATAAAAAAAAACTCCAACTTTACCAAAACAAGTATGTGAGTGCGACTTGACGAGTAACGAGGCAATCCTCACTGACTCAGTGACTCTCACGCACTTGGTAATGTCAGTTTATGACCAAAATTAAAAGACCACTGAAGGAAATGCCTTACGAAAAAGGTAGGTTTTAGTACCAGACTTGAATGATTCAAGTGATTTACTATTTTTTATGTCGATTGGAAGAGAATTCCAAAGCCTTGGGCCAGCAACTGAAAAGGCCCTATCACCAGCACTAGTAAATTTAGATGTGGGCTGAACCAGATTGAGTTGACCTGATGACCTAAGAGACCTTGATGGTTTATGGGTGGTAAGCAGATCGAACAGAGATAGGATGGTGCAGATCCCGGGATACACTTGAACACCAAAAGGACAATTTTAAATCGAATTCTTTGCTTAACGGGTAGCCAGTGTAACTCAGAGAGTATTGGTGTTGTGTGGCAGTTTTGAGTTCTGGTTATGACCCGTGCAGCACAATTTTGGATGTGTTGTAGCCTTTCAAGAATATATTTTTTAGAGCCAACCAGAAGAGAGTTGCAGTAGTCGAGGCGACAGGTAACAAAGGCGTGGACAAGCTGTTATGTCGTCTGAGTATCAATGAAGGGTCGAATTGTGCTAATATTTCTAAGATGAAAAAATGCACTGCGAGAGAAATGTTTGATATGTTCATCAGCGGACAAATTTTCATCCATGAAATAGCCTAAGTGTCGAACACAGCTACTGGGTTTTATCGCAGATTACGACCAATCCACGGCGACTGTACTGTGTGTCTGTTTGAGCATTCGTTATATTTTGTTTTTATATGTGCATGTCCTCACGGTATCCCAACAACCTCTAAAGCTACATTGTAAACATTTATCGTTAAAAATACGGTAAAAGAACTTGGAATCCAGTGGTCGGCACTTCTACCGTAAAATATTACGGGTAAATTTCCGTATTTAGATAACTTGGGCAATGCCGACCCTTTTGTTCGATCCTAGGGCTCAGCAAACCTGAAATGTCGGGTCGAATCGAATCTCAAATCGAATCAGGCATCAGAGTTCGATTCGAATCTCGAATCGAATCGCACCGCTTTTCATGTTGAAGATACTGCACCTTATTACAGCCGTAAATATTGTCAGTCTCTACTCAAGTATTGTGAGCAAATCTACACGTGCAAATCAAGCAAAAAATCGAAATATTCCAGAACGGAAGCAATGTAATTTGGGATTCGGAACCTACTTGAACTCTTCTTGTATCATCAGGTCTCCTGTACAGGAGACCTGATGATAGAAGAAGAGTCCAAAACGAGACATTTTGTAAGATTTTAAGAACATCTCGACAATTCGAATATTTTCGAATCGGCGCGATTGAAACCGAATCGATTCGCGAGGACTACTTCGAATCGAATCAAATTTCGAAGCTTCTAAGGGTCCTGCTCGATCTGGAGCATAAACGGAAGAATTGATATGTAGTTGCACTTAACTATACGAGAAAGGTGTGAGTTCGTCGTGCAGAGTAGACCAATTAATTCATCAGTCTACCTTAAAGATTGAGTCTTTAACAACAAGACATCTTTCGCCACGGAGGCCGTTATTTTGGAAAAGCAGGAATTAAAGAGTTGAATGCGTTCGCTCTGAAAAAACTTTGCTCCACTGTGTATCAGCAATCCTCTCTTAGATTTCAAGTGATGATCTTTGATCAGTAACAGTCATTACTGTAAAATATACGGTAAACGTAACGGCAATTGGTTGCCGTATTTTTATTGCAATTTTGACGGTAATTGTTTATAAGGTACGGTGGTATTGGATCAAGAGCTAGTTCTCATGCGTTCTAATCAGTTTTGTATTTATATGTCAATAGGTCACAGGTTAAGGTCACGCAGTCATTAAGTTCTAATTTGACAATTGTGCTTGTAATGGTGTTCGTAATAATGCACCTTCCGTATTTTAAGTGTAGGATAACTGGGAGAGTGCTGAATTATTTTTGGTAAATCATAATTTGTTCACATATCTTTGCCTTGTTACAATTTATGGGAGAGTGCCAATAGGTAGTATCCCGTAAATTGTAACAAGGCAAATCCAAACAGAGTAAATAATTTCACTTCAAAAGTGATATGAACAACATCCTCAAAATATGAAGCCTTTAAGTTGTGGTAAAGACACTTCAGAGTAACGCTCATGCTCCCAGCACTCTACCAGTCAACCCTTTACCCAACGTAACTAAGAAAACTGGCCAGCGCTATTCTCAAAAATCGCCAATTAATTTTCATTATTTTTTTCATTTTTTGTCTCAAAAACATAGGTTATGACCCCTCGTTGGAACGAGCTCGTCGAGCTCGTTCCAACGAAGGGCCATAACCTATGTTTTTGAGACAAAAAATGAAAAAAATTAGTTTTTCAAGAATTTTTTTGGCAAGTGTAGTCTGCTTTTCATGTTAGGTAAAGAGTTAAAGTGCATCAAAGAATCCCTGCCAGTGTGAGCTTGGTGTTTCAAAAGCTATCGGTGCCGTCTATATGTATGTTACTTGTTTATGTTTATGGCCACACAATATCTTAGCAACCGTTAAATCTACACTGGCCCAAGTTGGTACACATCTCGGTTTTAATATGCCATGCCAAGTTTGCGGATACTGGTCAATAGAAGATGGTAGGGATCACGGAACCAATAGGTCCAGTTGTAATTATTATGACTGCTACAGCTGTGTTCTCCAAAACACTTCGGTATTTTAGGTGGAGATTATGGCATCGCCAAATCCCCTAAGCTAATAGGAAATGAGTGGTAGTATAGTGCTTTTATAAACCAAGCGCTAGACGTCATTTGTCCTCCAATGGGAGCTCTTTATTTTGTTTGTGTGTACGATTGCGCGATGGTTCGGCAAATTTAAAGCTACAGTGGACCAGTTGGCACACGTCTTTTATGTAAGTGTTATTAGTTTATCATTTACTGGTAAAGGTAAAGATCATGAGGTCTCGGGGTAAATTGTAAATATTTACAGCAGTTCCGGCAGTGTTCTTAAAATCATCTTCAGAATTTTAGGTTTTTATGCATGCAAATTGTATTGCGGGGTTTTTCTTTTATTCTTTTTCGTTTTAGGCCTACTTCTGAATATTCTAGAGTCTTCTGAAAGGAGGAAGTCAGTAACATCGACTCGCTTGGATGGAGATGTAAAGTGTTACCAGAATGAGTTAGTTCCTCGTATTAACAGAGACTATGCTGAATTTCATAAGTAGGCATTTGTCAGAAAGCAGTAATGTTTTAGGTGCATGCACTGCATTCAATGCAGGACGATAAAGTAAATTTTGTAAATAACTTATGTTGGACTACTGATGCGGGAACCATTGCTAATGTCTGCCGATACAGCCTTTTTTGAAAGTGTTACACCTAAGTTTTTTGATAGTCTTACACCTAAGTGTTTACTACTTTTATTCCAATTTCGTAACTTAACGTTATCAACGTTGATACTGCCCGAAGTATAATCAGAGGTTATTACTTGGTTAGTTTCATATCAGCCGAGATATCAGCCCGAGGTAACTTCCTATCAGCCTGAGACCGAAAGTCGAAGGCTGATGTGAAGTTATCGAGGACTGATTTCACTGTCGAAAAGAAAGTAACCAAGTAATAAACTCTTTATTTATTAAACCAAAACAAAAAATTACAATATGTTCTCAGATCTGTTACAGTTTTCTGACAGTGTTATTGTTTCTTGGCCTTTTTCATAAAATCCGAAGTTTTCTCTTCTCCTAATTCAGCTATCCGAACGTCTCGACGTCCCTAGCGGGGAAGCCGCGACGTTCAGATAACTGGACTATCTCTCCTCCCACTTCGACGAACCTCTGTTGACGACTCTGAATCTTAGTTTGCCTAGAATTTTCTGTATAACTTTCTTTTCTTTTCGTCCACCTAATACTATTAGTTATCCTTGTGTTTTCCTGGGTGTATGGGAATTTACACCGGTTTGAGAACTCATGCACCCAGAGGCGAAGACGAAGGGTGTATGAGTTCCCAAATCGGTGTAAATTCCCATACACCCTGGAAAACACAAGGATAACAGATTTATTTCCAAGAATTTTGGTGTACTTAATTATACTTTAAGCTACATTGCGGACAAAAACTGACAGAAAATTTGTACTTTGCAAGTTTCTTAAATAAAACCAGACAAATATGGATGTCATTGGAACTGGCTCAATGAGCCAATTCCAATGACATCCATATCTGTCATATTTTATAGCACATAAATATTAAATTTCCTGTATTTTTATTTTTGTTCTAACATAACCGAGCAGAGGGTATGAATTAATAATTAAAAATGGGTACTTTTTTAGTCATATAGCTTGCTCTAGTATATTCTTGTTTTTACACCGTGGTTAAACACGGGTAAAAAAGCCACTGTGGATTGCAAGTTACACCGTACCTCTCAGCCAATCGAAATGCAGTATTTTGTTTCATTTGGAAATACTTACTTATTGCCATCATTAATTCGTCACCATACAAAAACTCACTCGCATTATGTCTGCTCGCATTATGTCTGGTAACGCGAATTTTCCTAATAGCGTTCGACGAATAACGATGAACGATTCGGTGGATAAAGGAATGGGGTCAACTCTAGCTTGGTTCCTATCGGCCGAGATCGACGTCATATTTTGAAGCGATAGATAAATGGATGGATGGATGGATGGATGGATGGATGGATGGATGGATGGATGGATGGATGGATGGATGGATGGATGGATGGATGGATGGATGGATGGATGGATGGATGGATGGATGGATGGATGGGTGGGTGGGTGGATGGATGGATGGATGGATGGATGGATGGATGGATGGATGGATGGATGGATGGATGGATGGATAGATAGATAGATAGATAGATAGATAGATAGATAGATAGATAGATAGATAGATAGATAGATAGATAGATAGATAGATAGATAGATAGATAGATAGATAGATACTTTATTTTGCAGTATACAAGCACTTTGGTTATTCACATATCATATATACATTAATTAGATTAATACATAGCAAATATACCACAAGGAGACGACATAGCTAGATTGGCTGTCTACCTGTTGCCACCCAGAAGTACGAGTCATATAAATTGTATAATATAACGGTGGTAACATGTTGTATAACATTCACTAAGATACAAGTGAGTTGGTGGATCGGCAAAATATTCTAGGTCTATGTCAAATTTAGTTGCTACGTATCTGAGAGCGGGCGTGAATAGTCAAGATAGCGAGATTGTCCAGACCTTATCTTGGTTAAGTAATTGTAGGACACTACTTACGTGCTGTGCAAAGCGAAGATCACCTATCACCTACGACAGCATGGAGCTCGTGTCGCGATGTGGACACACTCCAAGTATATATAGTGGAAAGGCCTTAGATCAAGATAATAATAATAATAATAATAATAATAATAATAATAAATAAATAAATAAATAAATAAAGTTTGGTCTTTCACAAAAATAATAGCCAGATAGGCTAAGGGTTCTATTCCGCATATAACACAGTCAGGGCAGTGCGGATTGTCGCAGTAGACATTTCCTGTGTATGAGGAGAGTAATTTTAACTTGAGTTGTTTTTTGAAAACATTTCTGTTCATTACGCAACGCAATTCAATGTCGAGATCATTCCATATTCTCGGGTGAGTGTTGGTTGGTTAGCAGTCAAGAAATTTAGTCCTTGTCCTGTTAACGTTGAGAAGGAGGTCCGTTCGTCTACTGGCTCGTCCAGTTCGATCAACGAAGGGGTTGAAGAAGTCACCAAAAGATGCAGGCAGCATACCGTGTTATCAATCAAAAACAGACTCGATTGCAGTTGAAAAGATCATTCACTTTTAAAATTCTATTGTTTAGAAATAAGGGGTCGGTATGTGCATTATATCTCCTATTATTAATTATTCGGGCGGATCGCTTATGTAAAAGGAACAATTTATTAATAGTGGACTTAGTGGTTAAACACGTTGTAAAAAAGCCACTGTGGATTGCAAGTTACACCGTACCTCTCAGCCAATCGAAATGCAGTATTTTGTTTCATTTGGAAGTACTAACTCATTGCCATCATTAATTCGTCACCATACAAAATCTCACTCGCATTCTGTCTGGTAACGCGAATTTTCCTGATAGCGTTCAACGAATAACGATGAACGATTCGGTGGATAAAGGAATGGGGGTAACTCTAGCTTGGTTCCTATCGGCCGAGATCGATGTCATATCAGCCGAGTTTGAAACCATATCTGTTGGAATTGTTAATGGAAAATTCTTGGAAAGAAAATCTAATAAATGATTTCCTGTTGGCAATGCTTAAACAGAGAAGTATCAACAGCAGGTAGTATTTTGAACGATGTAGTGTTCTTTGGGAAGAGAAGAACACATTTTAAATAACCGGATAAGCTTCTAAATCCTGTTACCTGCTTCAAAGATAATTCCGTACCCACGGGGGAAGACTACCTAATTTATTTTAATCTGTTACAACAAGAGAATTCTATAGCAATTCAAAACATGAGAAAAGACCCCCGGCTGTTTTATGAACGTTTTGTGTAGATATAATCCATAATTTGCACAAAACATATTTTTTCCTACCCTTTAAAATCGAACTTGCAACACCTAATAAAAACCATAGCTAATAATTATTGCTCATTGGTTTATTCAGAAGATGGGCAAAGGATGGGCAATATTCTCAACAGATGGAAGGATATATAGATTTACTCAAATGGTAAATAAAATCAGGAGTGCTTAGAGTTGTGAAGGTAATTCTAAATATATGGAAACCGGAATTGTCAGGATAACATGCTCCTCCAAGGGGTGAATTTAGAATGTCTTCTGGTCCATTTCGGGACAAAATAAACTACACAGTGAAAAGTGGTGGTGTTTAAAGGTGATTTGAACCAGCAAAGCAGATTTCGCAAAAGAAGTTTTTCACAATGTAATATCTTCTGTAGATGCACGCAAATTTGCGACTGAGCACAATGTGAATCGATGAAAGTCATCGTGTCATGTCACGCATTTTCAAGAATAATCCTTGGATGTCTGCAAAACTGTATATGTTGATGATGCACACCATTTTCAAAGCAATGTAAATTAAATATTTGCAAGACATTTTAGTTATCATTGACAGGAAATAATCGCGATATTGGGAAGCTGATGCCGTGTTCCTAGTTTAACCGCTTAGCTTGACATTTGTTTGATGTTTGATGATGTGAAAGCTGCTGCGCTGTGACAACAGGCATCGCCTCCACGTTATCAAGCGTCAGTGACGGGAGGAGTGACCACTTTGAATGACCTGACTGTATCAATGAAACAGTCTTATGATCGATGACGATGCAGACTGGCAGTCAGTCAACACAAGTTATACGTTCAGGTCTTTGTGTCTTAACCTATTTGTTGCCTAGGTAGAAACTGTCGTGTCACGCTACGCATAAACAAATTTGGGCGGCGGGGCAAGAAAGTTATAAAAAAATGGAGTCGAGTTTGGGGTGGGGACAGTGAGATTAGAATGATATTATCTTACCCATATCTGGTGGCTTTTCTGAATTTATCTACACTTGCGCTTCCTGGGGGATTAACTGTTAGCCCGCCGAGTATTGTCAAAAAAATTTTCAGCAAATCTAGTCAAGGCTGCAGTAAAGCAGCCTTGACTAGATTTGATAAAAAATGTCATCCAAATTTTTATTTGATATTTGTTTCACAAGGATTGGAGAACAAGGTATGCAGCAAATATTAACGTCTCTCAAGAATAGTTTAGCTTATACTTTTCCGACAAAGTACTTCATGGTCACAAATAAAGATGCCGAAGGCATCTGGCTGTTGTGATCATAAAGTACTTTGCCGCCGTAGGCACCAGCATCTGCTTTGGAGGGGGGGGGGGGGTGCTATCAAATGGAGTATTCTGGTGACTTTTGGGGTGAAAATCCTCTTGATTATTGAAGAGCGAAAAGTTATGCTTTTGAACAAAAAGTTTCAAATTTTCTAATTTGTGTATTAAGTTTATTAGTATTTCAACTAAATACAGAATTTGGAGCTTTCCAATTTTAAACGTCCTGCTAAAATGATTATGGAAGTGAATTTTTGCTTTTTGACATTGGTCACGCACTTTTCCGGACTGCAGTTACATGACAACATAAGTTATCAGAAGGGTATTTTCATTGTTTTACCGATGGGGTAAACGCAAGTTCACCTGTGGGCAGATAAACAAGCAAAAACAAAACTGATCTTAAAAATAATATCCCAAGAAAAAATTCGAAAAATTCCAACAGATAATATAAACATTTTTAGCGGGGGTGCAGCCGACTCCCGGCACCCCTGTAGCTACCCCACTGGACAAATGGCGCAGGTGTTTGGGATGACCTTCGTAGCGGCAACTTAGTCGCCTCGCTCTTCTCCGATCTTACGAAGGGATCTTTAGCCTGCACGGAGTGTGTCTCTCTACGCCCAGAGGACAGCCATTTTACGTCCCCACCCGATAGGATGGTACGCTGTGACAGCATCAATCACACAATTGATGCTGACAGAGAGTGTTCGGACACCTCGAGAACTTTCCCCGACGGGGGATCGATCCCGGGTCCTCTGGCATGAGAGACCAGCGCACTTATTCACTCGGCCATCACTCCTCCAAATGCGAATCAAGGAATCACTGGTAAATAATTCTATTCACTTTTCAGAAGGGAAATTTGTCCACATTATACGTATTTCAGTGACAAAAGAATAATTCCGTCCTTGGCTCGAATATCGGTCAGCAGCGTGCTAGGAGTTAACCCTCTCAAAACGATTTGCATATGTCTTTGGGTAAAAGATATCTTGGTGGCCGATGGACAAACAATATAATAAACAATAAATAGTTAAGGGGAATCAGTCCCTTGGGAACCGAGAGCGTAACGCGTTGCGCTCGGAGCCCAAAGTTTGCGAGTTCGAACCCCAGCCGGGGAAACGTAGCGTAATGCAATACCGGCGTGGATTCAAAACCACACTACTCCTCCATAGTGCCATGCACGTGGATGGTGTTGTGCTCGTCCTATCGGGTGAGGACGTAAATGGCTGTTCCGTGTGCAGTAATCACTGTGCACGTTAAAGAACCTCACTGGGGCAAAAGAGCTGCAGCTCGGCAAAATTCCCCCGATTCCCCCTTGTATATATAGTGTACTTCATTACCTGTATAAAGAACCCCGCAATGAATCAATCAGGTTCCTCCGAAAAATCAACGGAGGAGTGACTGTACAAGCGCATTGAATCGTGCAACTACCGGAATAAAACGGGTGTAAGACGCGAACTGCAGCTACAGTCCAACGAAATATACCTGAGATGATTCTTGTGGTGTGGGGTTCTCACAGGGTGCAGCGAAAAATTAACGCTGGGATTTCATAAGAAGAAGAAGAAGAGAAAACAGGGAAAGGATACAGTGCTTGTTTACAGTGGTAAACCAATTCTACTGTACTATTAAATTAGGACTCGGTAAAGAACACCTAGGATGGAAGTCCTTTAAAGCGGACAGCACAGGTATAACCGATTGGCTAAACTTGACTTCGTTCCTATGTTGCGATTATGATATAGCCATCGATGCTGAAAGTTTCCGTAACCACCAATAAATATTTAAATATTGATGATTAACACCACATCAGCAGATAAGGCTATATCGTGACGATGAAAAGTATGTATTATAAAAAAGGTCATTATCTCCCATAAAGTAAATAAAACAAGTCGATGAAATATGAAATGTGAGGAATAAAAATGAGGTGTGAGCAAAGTAAAGTGAAAATTAGATCAGTTCTTTGAAGAATTTTATGAAAATCAATCCGTCGAAGTGATCCGAGTTTAAAAGAATAAAAACAATTTAAAATTTATTAAAAAGGTTGATTTGCTTGAGGAATGATTGAATTTTATGAGACGTTTATTGTAAAATTGGTCTCGAAGAGACGCAATATTAAAATACTGCCGTCTGACAAGATTAAAATCTGTACAGTTAAAATACACTATTTTTTCCCATTGACGACAGTGCTAATCTTTCCTCCTCTCTCCATCTCATCAAGCTGATTTGGGCAAAAACAACCATCTTTCCATTCTGTTTATCATCTCATGAAAGAAATACACTGAAAAAATATAGGTAGCCATGTGACTTTTGGCTTTCAGTTTGGTGATTCCTATACTCCCGTCCAGTTTCGCACTGAATGAAATTGACATATAGACATATTTTTACCTACCCCACCCAATTTTTATCGTCTCTCACACTTTTCAGAAAACAGTTGTCACCAATATTTGATTTTGTTTTCAAAACATGCACTTTAACATTTTATTCACACTTACAAGCTCAGTTCATTTTCCACCAATCGGATAAATCGGGGATTTTTTATCTTCCATTAAAGGTTGGGGTGCAAACTGCTAGAGACGCTGTTTGCACCAAAATAGTGTATTATAACCTAATGGGAGGAATCGAGTATTTGCGGGTGGAAGTTAAACTCATCAGTAAGATTGTAAATACCAACGTATTTTAATACTTGGTTTTAATACTTGTTGATCCAAACAAATTGCCTGCCACATCCTATATCGCAACAACGACTTCAAAACAACCAGTACGTTCATAAGAACTGTCTTTGTTTGTCTGTTGGGTCTATGAAGACTTGACTGGATAGGAATAATCATCAAAACTTTAATTAATGAAGCTCCGGGTAAAACCCGGTGCTTTATTAATCAAAATTTTGCTGATGATTTTTATTACCTGGTAAATGCATGTGTGGACATCACTGCCCCCATTGGATTACGACCAGTCCATGACGTCTGTACTCTAGCAACTGGAGTGATACCCATCATGATGCACCGCGGTATGACGTCACGTCCCAGGTTGTGCACAAGCTTATGAAAACTGGGTCGATTCCTAACGCAGAACGGGGAAGCAGTGCGGGGGACTGGACTAGTCGACCCTAGTTGAAGTTTTTCCTCTTATTCCTGAGCGCCGAAGGCTGCAGTGAAATCTAGTATCAGCTCCAAAAAGGGTCGTTGATTCCTATCCCTCTGTACTCGACTTGAGTTGTGTTTTGCATTTATACCACGATTAGATATCCATTTAAGTGAACGAAGATGACATGTTTAAGACAACGTATCGCCTCAGAAGGTTTGCTAACTTTTTTTGACGCTTTTTTCGTCAAAGCATTTCACTTCATCACGTCGATCAGATGCGTAGCGACCACTGAGCTGTGTTCTTGCATGACGTTGTTCAAACGAGGCTCGATTCAATGCGTGGTGTATCTACACCTTTCTCAATGTCTGTATTGTATCGGATAAGATTAAATACACACAGCATGGTATAATAAATAATATCTTACTCTCACCTTTGCTGATTTAACACTTCATTGAAAATGATAAGGTTGGTTAAAACTTTTTCTGAAATTTTGAAATGTGACTCAGTTCTGTATATCTGATATACGAATAAGTTTTACTTTTTCTTCATTTTTTGTCATCGCAAAATACAGAAGATGGAAGTAGTTTAACAACGCGAAGTCCGATATTTTCTGAGGACAGGTATTTTTTATAAGGACATAAAGTCAGTTTGTCTTCTATTGGTTGAGACTTCTTGCCAGTTGTATCTGTTTTAGTTTTTTCGTGCGCAATCACCTAACCATACACGGAATCTTGATTCCAATGTACTGTGATCGAAAAAGTGACCTCTTTCTCGATCAGAAGAAGATTACGTTGTGATACACTTACACCAATGTGTCGAGATTTCATGAATAAACTATAAATAATAACAACGAAAACATGATGCTATTCGTTGTTCTCGTGTTTCATTTCTTGATCCGATCATGGGTAAAATACTCTTGTTGTTTTTGAGATAACAGCGCTGTGCACTCTAAAATCAGTTGGCTTAAAAATCAACTCAAATCAACTGGGTTGAGTAAATATGAACCCATTTGGGTTCATATTCAGTCGACCCAGTTAATTGGGTTTGATTTTTTAACCCAACTGATTTTAGCGTGTGTGTTTATGGTTCTATACTTTACTGTACTTTATTGGTCATTCGACAGTACGTGGGGCGTTAGATTAGAACGAAAGCACCCACATTCCTTACATAACCTTAGTACAACAATTTAAGAGGCAAAATTAACGCATTAGTCAATTTACTTTTAAAGATGGCATGTGTGAAGTCTACTGATCTGTATACAACTTCATTGTTGGAGCGCTCATTGGTGACATATAGACAAGTGTCTCACCCCTAACCATATTGGGAGGGCGGCGATAATTGTTGGTATCAACAGACAATTCTTGACAACAAATATTTTCTCGAGAGCTTTCACTTTTCTGACGCCACGCAATGTCCCATTGCTTTTTAAATGCATGCTTTGATGTTTGCGAAAACTGAATCTCTTATGATGTACAGATTTTCAAGACAATGCAAATTAATTATATACAACATATTTTAGCTTAAACAAAACAAGTGATATTTTGTTTCTAGTTTTCGCGCTGGGCATTCGTTTGATGATGTGTATGCTCTTACGCCGTGATTACAGTCACAGCCTAATAACTTTCTAGTCATCAAACGTCTTCGATAGGCGGAGCCACCGCGTCCAGTGCTCTGGCGTATTCTTGAAGGGGCAATCTGAGATTTCGCTGACGATCCATTCCAACAATGTGTTTGTGTGGATATCCGTGAAGCAGACTCTTCATCGATGCAGCCCAGTCGTCACGGCAACAGAAGTTACACATTCAAACTTTCATTCCTTACCCTCCTTTCCGGGCAGAAACTGCGCTCCGCATTGAGTGCAAATTCTCACTTCATTCTGATGTTAAATTCAATGTGTTTTTTTTCTTTTTCAGGCGATTATCTGCAGCTCGTGTGAAAATGAATTTAAGCGAGAAAAGTGCGCGCGAGTATCCGTTCGTCATTTCGGGTAAGGTATGCAAAAGCATTTCAAATTAAGATAATTGTATCAAATCTGAAAACCTTCTTTCAGTTTTTTCAAATTTATTAAATATGATATTAGGCCCCTCAATGCAGATCTTCTGTTTCTCATCCCATTTTTGTAAAATTGCATATGGGCGGGCAGTTTTTTATTCTATTTTTGTAATTATGTCCTTGCCATCAAAAGGACATGTTCTTAGTTTGTTTTATGCTTTAGGCCTCATAATCCCCCATGAATGCAAGAACGCGTTGTAATGCTAAAGCATCGCAAAGTCTTGTTGCACTCAAGGGACAAATTTATCAATGTTATTAAGTTGGGTAAAATATCAGACATAAATCATTTAATTTATTTTATGTTTGCATCGGTTTACAAAAGGAGAGTACGCGGCAGGCAAAAGGACCATGCGGGAGGCTTGAGAAACAGATTTTTAACTTTTGCAAACCTTATAGGTCATTCTTTTAGATAAGCGGATAACTGGTATTAGGGAGCAAGAAGTTAGGGAATCGACAACTGTCCACATCAGCTGCAAATCCAATTTATGCAAGAAGACGGAAAAACTTTTGGATAGGATTGCAGATCTAATGAAGGTCATTATGCATTTTGAGAATTTTTTCAAGACAAAACCTCAAAATTCACCCGATCCTACAGTGCTGTGGTCGCAGATGCGGTCACTTTTCAATCAAATCGTAACGTTTATTCCAGTAGTCAGAATGAAATGAAACACAAACCTAAAAGTGAGTCGACAGAATCAAACACAAATTGCGTATGCCATCCGATGTCCCAGTATTTGTGTTTCCTTTGATGAAATTCTATAGTGGTGAGCGCATGAAAGCGTGCAGAGAATGTCGACCCAGTCGCGATCCGTTCTACATTTTCTGTCAGCCTTTGAGATCGTAATACCGTTTACGTAAAATCAGGGAGCGCGATATTTATTTATTTATTTATTTATTTATTAGTGTTTAAGATCACATACTTATGCACAATGGCTAATCGTGACCGTGACCGTTTTACTGCCGAGGAAGCCGGAGTAAACCACCGAGCATCGACGAGCAACTGTCAGCTCCTCAACATTCTAACTCTGTTCAAGCTCCGCTCAAGAAGGGTTACAGCGATTGAAGACATGTGCACCATCGACGTGCAGTACGCCTTAGTATACGGCGTCATCGTGCCCCAATGTAGACAACCGGGATAAAGTGCCCTGCCCAAGGACACAACGCGGGTCGTCCGGACGGGGATCGAACTCGGGATCTCTAGCATATGATGATATGATATATATTTATTCACCAGTATACTATAGATTACAATAAGATTGATAATTTCACATATATTTACAGTATTCATATGGCACATAACAACTATTATACATATAGGATACACAAGTATACTGGCAGGGGAAAGCATAGCCAGATTGGCTGTCTTCTTGCATTCCCCTATAAAGAGAGAGAAAGAAAAAGAAGGATTAAAAGGAAAGGTCGGAGAAAAAGAAAGCATACACGTGCAACATTGAGGAGTCTTGTAACTGGTTCTACTGAGATTCCACTTTAGTGAGTGCATACTTGATACATCCACTAAGGCATATACACATCGGTGGTATGGCGGCTGGTATCCCAAGCTTGCTGGCTCTCTTGAAGCGGCTTCAACCATTCAAACGATTTACTTTGCGAATTGAGATATTTGTTCTAAATCCTTGGGTCTTTACAGCTATACAATGTAAGACAGAGGCCAAGTCAAAAGGCCAAAGGTTCGAGAACCAGACAGTTACGATTAAGATAAGCAGTCTAAAAAACAAAATGTTTTTTTATGCGTTGTACGATAGGTTTTCGTCAAACACATTCATATTTCGATCATACTAGAGGGCACAGTCGGGACAATAGGGGTTGGAGCATGTAATGTTGTCAAGATAAGACGAGAGAAATTTGGTCGTTAACTTTTTCTTAAATTCCATTATGTGCCGTGATTCTCGAATATCATTTCCTATTTCATTCCACAATTTCGGAAATGCAAAGACAGGAAAATTATCAAGAGTTTTAGTTCTTGTTCTATCTCTGTGAAGGAGACCTGCCTGGCGTGTAGTCATAATGGAGTCGTTATTCACTGTGGAGAAGAAATTAGCAAAAGATGATGTATATTCAGCATAGAAGTCCAATAGTCTACCACGGAGCCACCGCGCTCCCAGGGATCGCGATGGCTCAGTGGTTAGAGCATTGGACTTTAAATCGAAAGATCTATGTTTCGATCCTGACCAGCGGTAGCAGCGTTGTGTCTAGACCAAGATACTTATTTTTGATATATTTGATTTTATTTGGACATAGTGTCTCCGTTGCATCAAACATGGCCGGCCGATTTAACAGTTTCAATAATTTCTTTCATTTGGAAACAATTGACATGTGGATCGACGAAGCATATCATTCCCAGTTTTTACGGAATAATTTGAGGTCATTGCATGGTTAGTTTCGTATCGGTCGAGATATGAGCCCGAGGTAATATCATATCAGCCTGATACCGAATGCTTAAGGCTGATGCGAAGTTACCGAGGGCTGATACGTCGGCTGATGGGAAACAGACCAAATAATAACCTCCTTATTTATTGAACCCAAACAAATAAATACATTGCTTGGCACTGGGTTAACCTGGTGGATGTGAGGCGGAAACCTCCAGGCGACGGTGTGTGAGCTCTACTACTGACTTACACCAGACGCTTGTGTAATGTATACAAATACTGTTTAAACTAAATACTAAAATCACTCATACCTGCCATTGTAATTGATAGCTCTTTGTGATCTTGTTCTTGGTGGAAACGGCCTTGTAAAAGCTTATAGCTTCCTGCCGAATCCCCATTAATGTATGTAACACATTTTTCATATTATTTTGTAATCTTGAAATAAATAATGTTTAAACTAAATAATTACAAAATGTTCTCAGTTCTGTTACAGATTTCGGACACAATCTTAGTTTTCGTTGAATTTTCAGTATAGAACACTCTTCTTTCGTCCATTCAACTCCCTAATCCAGATTTATTTCCGTCGTATTTACTTACCCTACAAAACCTCCCCTTTCAACTAGTTCATTACCTCTGGCAACGTCAATTCTCTTGACTGCGTTAGACGAATAACGGTGAACAATTGGTTGCCCCGAGTACAGTATTGTCGCCATGGACTGACCGCAATCCACGCGTGGGCAGTAATGCGTTTACCAGGTAAGAAAAAAGAAAAATCATCACCAGGAAAATTTTAATTAATGAAGCACCGGGTTTTACCCGGTGCTTCATTAATTAAATTTTTGACGCTTATTCCTATAATTAGTGTTTGGAATGTAATATTATTGCGTCTGTGGAAAGATTGCCCACCCTTGGTGGAAAGATTGCCCACCCTTGCAAAGTGACCAGTCCACGGCAGCCGTACTGTGACAGATCAAGGGGGACAACTTTAGTATATCGGCCGAGAGTGGCGTCATATCAGTCGAGTTTGAAGCCATGTCCGCCGAGTCTGATATTGGGCAATTCTGGGAAAGAAAATCATATCTAATGTACAAGAACTTTGTTTTAATGAAAGAGAAAGCTAACATGATTTTTATTGCATATTTCAACATTATTCATGGAACGCGCCAACGAACGAATTAAACAAAAGATGACATCACTATGTATTTTCACTCCAGTGAACCCACAGGAGTTTCGATGATGTGGCGCATAGAAGGTGTGTCATCTTTCTCGTGTATTCAACGTTTGAGATATTTTGTTTTCCGGGGAACAATAAAAACGTGAAGACAAAGATGAAGACACAGATGTGCATTAATACAGTAATATTACAAAAATGTTCCCTTCTGTTCTTTTCTTCCATTATCGATTTAAATATAAAACATGCAAGCAGGTGTTTTCGAAATCGGGCCACTCTTTAGGCTTGTGTAATTCATTTACTCATCCAAAAAATGTTATTTGCCAACTTTTGTAGTAGACATGTTTTATTTTTGCATAGATCAAGCCCATTTTGTTTGCGTTGTTTTAATATTTACCGGTACCTGACCGTGGACATTTCGGTACATACGCGTGGATGCTTGGCTACAGATACGAACACGTCCAAACATAGATTTTGAAACTGCCAAACCTGGTGTACAACTGTGAGAGAAGTTGGCGTCAGTGTTCAGATGCCAACAAATCTGGCTACCCGATTTACGAAATATTAATTTGTTTGATTTCGACAGTACAGACCTGATTCCAATAATTGACTCGTGAAGTTGCCAACATCGCATAATGCCTTGTGTCAAGCACCCAGCCCACTCACACTCAGGACATTTTTTGATGTGTTTTTTTTTTTTTTAAATATTACTCCAGACCACTGTAATTTCGCTCGTCATCATGACTTGTTTGCAATCCCTGACATATATTTTATACCTTGTTATCAATTTCATGAATGTTCATCGTCGAAAATGATTTTGGCCCTTGAGACTACCAGACTTATCAAATATTTTGGTGTTTGCTTTCCTTTTCGGTCAAGTGATCTGATTTTTTTACGACCATTTAACTCATATTTTCAAAAAGATGAAGCAAGATCTCTCAAAAACATTTCCTAAGAAACCGTAGACTCTACAATCAGTTGGTTTAAAATTAATCCATATCAACTGGGTTGAGTGAATATGAACCCAATTGGGTTCATATTCACTCAGCCCAGTTGATTTGCATTAATTTTTAAACCAACTGATTTTAGAGTGTAGTTGAATGCAGTTGTATTCTTGCGCAAAATTTGAACCCTTACTTTCGCTCACTGTTAACATTTCGAAAAAAAATTGAGATTTGCGTCGTTGCTTCAGTCAATATTCTTTTATTGGATTCGTCAAAATATCTATACCACTAGGGCTAATTTTGGAACAATGCATTCATTTTAACAACGTGATTAAAGGGCAGAGTGGTTCGATGATAAGAGCATTGGACTTTAGACCATAAGATCGAAGGTTTTATACTCTGTGCCCTTGTGTAAGACACGCAATTCCGATCCTCTACGTTGGGGTGAGGCACGGTTAGTGCGCGTTGGAGTTTTGTACTAAGACGTACTGCACGTCGATGGTACACCTACCTTCAACCAATGCTAAATCTGCTTGTATATAGTGAAGGACTTGGAATGGTGAATTGTCTCCCCACTTCATATGCAAGATATGCGTGTCTCATGTGAGAAGGTCATGTGAGATAGATATCTGTCATTTGCATATTACGCGGGCGGATGGGGCCGATTCGTCGGGTAAAGGGTTAATTGTGTTTCGTTATTGTTCTTCGGCACACAGCTATGGGTATTCCGGGACCATCGCGCGGAACATGTGATACAAGATACAAAACATTCACAAGCACGCACAAAAACGTCCATATGCTGATTCTAAAACGTCCTAACCCGGTGCTGTGTCGTCCAAAACGTCTCTGCTAATATCCAGGTTCCAATGCGTCTGGATACCAGACAATAATCAACATTTTGCAATCAGGACAGCGTAGATCAAATTGGAGTTTCTTTCCAACGTCGCGAATTTTCTTATGTAAACCCCCAGAGGCACAAAGGCACGTTTCATTGTTTCCTGAGACGCAAAGATTTATTAATCGCTATAGATTTCTTCTAAAATGGCAGTTTTTATTGGAAATAAGTGAGTGTTTTTTTCCAAAATATATACTTGCCAGATCAGTCGCAGTTTAAAATACTGTCTTTGCCCGCTAGGATTTCCTCTCACCAAGAGGAGACGAATGAAGTTTGTCTTTCGACGCTTGCATAAATGTCAGAGCGTGTTTTAAATTTATAATATATAGTTTGTTTCGACAAGGTTGGGTATTAGTTTGAGAGAGTGATGTGTAATGATGACTAGGCCGGCCTATAAAATTACATTTTTCTAACACAACTCTCTCTTAAGGTAAATGAACAAGGAAGTATTAGGCGTCTCGGATATCAAACTCGGAGAATCTGCACATTCCGAGTTAACTCTTCAACTAAAAGTATTCCATCCGAACAAAACAAAAATAATAAGTTTCCAGTATTGTAATCACACCAGTAGACATAGAATTTCGACCAGACCGCGACAAGGTCGCGATCTGGTCGCAATTATCAGTCCGTCTTTCTTCTCACAACACTATAAAATCTAACCTGTCGAAAAACTCAAGAACATTTCCACTCATGTGCAATTTTCGTTTATTTTTCTCCATTCGATATTCATTTTGTATTTTCTGATTCATGAAGTCATGACCCACTTTTGTAAGTGTGTCGCAACCTGGAGCTATAACTATAAAACGTTTACAATTGTATTTTCTATAATTGTATTTTCTACCTATTAATATAAGTGACTAAAATGAATCATCAGCACTTTAAAAGATATGGCAATCTGCCAACTGGCAAGTTGCATGATCTGTGAAAATGCTAATGGTTCATTTAATCCATTTAAAGTCATAACTAGAAAATACAATTCTAGAAAACACAAATGAAAACGTTTTATAGTATTGGCCCCGATCGTGATCCGAATGAGAAAAAGATCACGTTTGTGGTCACGGTTCTGTAGCTTGTGCTTCGCTGATCTTCACAAATTGTTAACGACGGAAACCAATACAGTAGATAATGCAACAGTAAATTAGATTAAAAAAAACTCAACATTCTAGTTATCAGTGTGACGTCAGAGGAGTAATTCACACAAAAAATTCTTGAAAAGCCAAATTCTCCTCGTTTGAAATTTCAAATTAAACCAATCACACCTTGTTTGGCAAAGGTTATGAAGCCATCTCAACAGATTCAAACTTCTGAGGCTAGTTGGTAATAATGGGGCTAAATGCCTCTGATAATGGACTAAACTAGTACAGTAATTTACATTTGCATAACCGGCAAAGCTTCTATTTCTGTGGTGAGTACTGAGTCACAACCAATGAGGTTGCGCAGTGACATGCACATTTGCCCATCCGTTTATTTTATCAGATATACAGAATATTGTACTGTTCACCAGTCGCCAACCTGGGGCTAAGAGGGGGTAGAGGATGTGACTCCCCTACTCCCTCCATAATATTTGTCTGTATAGGAGTCTTATCTTCCGAGTCTTTCTGACCTGCTAGTAAAATGTACATTCTTAATAGACTTGAGTTGGTACTTGTACTTGTGTCACACACAATACAGACCGTTCATACAAATGGAGGCCTGTGGTGACCGATTGGGGGTGCTGGGACCAAGTTTGGAGTATCGGTACGTGTTACTGTTTGGACCAATTTGGGGTATCGGCAAGGTACATGTTAATTAAATGAGACGTTGCGTTACGACCACTACAGTACGGCCGCCGTGGATTGGTCACTTTCTACGGGTGGGCAATATTTCCTCGAATGCAATAATATTGGATTACAAATACTAATTATGGAATAATCATCACCCGGTGCGTCATTAATTTAAATTTCGCTGCTGCTTGTCTGTATTGCCTGGTAGATGCATGCGTGGATATCACTGCCCACGCGTGGATTACGATCAGTCCACGGCGACTTGACTGCACATGAATATTATATTTATTTACCAATAAATTTCCAGAAAGTCATGAAGTTTTTTAACAATGATCCCAACTCATATTCCAGCTACATCGCCAAGGCATGCCTTCGACGAAGGCATGCCTTGATGATGTAGTTGAACTATTAGCCAGTTGGCACTTGAGTCATTACAGTCAGGTTTAGACCCCCTCACGAATTGGTCCCATTCGCTGCGCCCCTACAATCATTCCCTTCTTCCTCCTTCGATTGGAGATTTTTGTTTTGGCAATTTTTATCCACAGATGAGTTTGTGCTGCTGTGGGAGAAGTTCTATCGACCCTTGATATTGTACATTTAATTGTTTGTTTTTATTTACATACTGGTAACACATGAGGATAAAATAATGGATTCATTGTGCGTCAGAAATAAAAGTGCGTTGGCCAAGACTTAAATAACATTCAATTATTGTTTCTTCCTCGCTTGTTTTGAATGGCCAAATAAATATAAATAAACAAACAAGACAAGAAGGATACAAGGCTGAGGGAGAAATGAATTGGTTCCAATGTTTCGATCGATCCTAATTTTCATGCCCGACCCTTATCTTTTTTAACCCTTTACCCAACGCAGACGATATCTAAATTTATTATTTTAAATATCTTTTTTTTTTAATTTTTCATAAAATTTCAACAAAACCATATCATGTGACCCCCACATTGGAATGAGCACAACGAGCTCGTTCCAAAGAGGGGTCACATGATATGGTTTTGTTGAAATTGTCTGTAAAATATAAATTTTTCAGCTGCTGAATTTGCATATTACGTAGGCGGATGTGGTAAACTTGAGGTTAAAGCGCTATCTGGAGAAACGAGTCCGGTGTCAGATGCATGGATACCGTGAATATAGGCAATACAGTTTCACCCTTCACCTAGTCCGAAGAGCAGAGGACACTTGATAAACAATTTAATACACAAGTATAAATTTTCTTTTTTTCCCCCAAAACATAGTTCATAACCCATCTTTGGAAAGAGCTCAACAGGATCGTTCCGAAGAGGGGTCATACGCTTTGTTTTAAGACGTAAAAATAAAAAGATAATAAAATTTGAATGCTATTTTTATGGATAGCACTGACCCGTTTTGTTCGTTTTGTTGGTTAAACTGTTAAGCAGCTGTATGAGAAAATAAAACATTAAACATTTTTTTTTAAATTATTTTTCTGCTGTATTTTATTTGTTTTCTTTTAATAAAACAGAAGATTAAGCGTTAAACCGCCAAACGAACATCACGCATGATTGTAGTGATGTCCCGCAGTGATGAATGACAGCTGTTCTTTGGGAATGTTGTTTCAAACAAAGGCTGGCTGAGGATACAATAACTAATTTATTCAACCATAAAATTGCTTTGATCATTACAAGATATTCATTCCCACGACATTTTCATATAAATCTATATGTGGTGCAGTATCTTTGATATACACATTGGTTTATGGATATTTGCAGTTTCATTATTTTAGATATTCTGGAAATAGGAAGTACAAAATGATATGGAACATTTAGAGACAAATCAAACCTAAGTCCTACACTATAGTCGATGAGGCTGTAATCTCAAATTGGCTTCTTTCTCGATCTGGGGACAATACTAGAACGGTGTGCGGACAAAATGCCAATGGACAAAATGCCAATGGACAAAATGCCAACGAACAAAATGCCAATCAGACAAAATGCCAATGGACAAAGTATAAAATGGACAAAATGCCAATGGATGTTTTGGGGTTTTTTGGTTATTTCAAATGCCAATGGATGTTTTTTGGGGGGGCGGGGGGGTGGGGGTGGTCATTTCTTTCTTTCTTTTCTATTGCAAGGAGTCTTTTTCAAAGTCATTTTTACATTGCAGTGTTTATGTTGTAATAATGGATTACATGGCTTGTGATGTCACCTTTGATGGTGGGCTTTTTCTTTGAGTGGCTTCTTTCAAAGTCAGTGTTGTTGTTACCATTAAATCAAAGTAGATTTTAATATAAATGAGATGAGGTGAATAATGCGTTTAGGAGTATGGTTGGGCATAGTCAACCATCAATCTCGAGGCTTATAAAACATTTGAAGGAGGATGCTGCTCTTGCAAGGACCCAAATCCTGCAAGAAGCCAGGGTCAGCCAACAATTAAACGCATACGCAAGGGAGTCAAGAAATACCAAGAAAGACTATAAAATCTTTGTCAATCCAAAGAAACTGGAAACTGGACTAGACCATTGCATAAGATTAAATACTACTCTATAACGTGTGTTCGTGTATAGAACACTGTATCGTGATATGTTATGTTATTTGTTGGGGAAATGTTGAAAAGATGTTGTATAACTAAGTGCTATTATCCTTGGAAAATAAACTTTTAATTACTCTATGCTTCTCTCATTTGTACTTCTGTATTAGATTCGATTGGAATTTGTCTAATTGGCATTTTGTCTGATTGGCATTTTGTCCATTGGCATTTTGACAATTGGCATTTTGTCCATTGGCATTTTGTCCTGGATTCTACTAGAACACCATTACGGTTATATTTTCTAGAATTGTATTTTCCAGTTATGACTTTAAATGGGTTAAAATGAACCATTAGGATTTTCAAAGATGTGGCAATTTGCCTATTAGCAAATTGCCATATCTTTTAAAATGCTAATGATTCATTTTAGTCAGTTATATTAATAGGTAGATAATACAATTCTAGAAAATACAATTCTGAAAGTTTTATAGTATTGACTCCTGGTCGCGACGACGTTACACCTGAGGTGTCGAGATTTCAACGACAAAATTGCGAAATCAAGGCCAAGTTACCAAAAACAAACACAAATATCACCCGGGATTCAATTTTTTGAATTTTGTTTTCGACAAATGGAACTCTACATGGTTTTGGGGAGAAAAGCGGAAACAGAATTTCTACCGGATCGCGATCCGGTCGAAATTCAATTCATTTTCCGCTTTTGTAATCACAGTGCCGTGTGTTGCGACGGGGACATCTATCCTGGCCAAAAATGGACGTGACGGGAAGTGTAAGGCTTCTCATGTTTTCTATTTCTGGTGGCTTAATAAATGTGTGACATCAGGTTTGCTCAAGTTTACCGAAAAATGATGTTTCGAATCGGTTCACTAATGGGACCAAATTGTTACGTATGGTTCTATTCGGTAATAGACTGATGTTTGTTTGAAGCTGAGAACAACGATCCAATCCGGTTCTATTTATTGAACCAGCTTGGATCCATTTATTTAAGGAGATTGGTTCCATATGTACAACCGAAAAACATTAAACACATTGGTTCAAAAATTGGCTCTATATTGGTTCCAAATACCTGACAAGATATGGAAAGAATTCTGGTTCCATATAGAACCAAACTTTTCGCAGCGCAACTTCACCCATTGAACCAAATTTAGTTTAAACATGTTTCAAGTATCCAAAATAAACAAAACGAATTGGAGTGTGTGTTATGCAACTTACAAAAAAAACTTCTTTTCATAACAAAATAGAAAAATTATTAAATGCATAAAGATGGTAAGTAATGCAATATAGTGTAGGAGCTTTAAAACACTTTTTAGAGGATGCCAGAAGCTCAGAAAACAAAGAATTATTATAGAAACTAGGCAATGCTTCATTTGAGTAGTTTTTGTTCAACACCCACCGTACCAGACTGAATCCTTAATTGTTGCGTTTTTGCATAGAAAATATAGAGAGTAATCGCTTGACTGGACTGGATACGTGAAATAATTCATGAGAGGTTAGGGACGTTGTGCAAACACGAGTGTGCGAATGCGCACGAGTGTTTTCAATATAGTTCCTTGCCTCGAATGAATTATTTCATGTAACCAGTCCAGTCAAGCGATTACTCTGTTTATTACGTTTCATTATTAACGATAATTATATTATTTAACCATTTTCTAACGTAACGGCCAAAACCGGCCAGCGCTATTCTCAAAATTCGCCAATTAATTTTCATTATTGTTTTCATTTTTTGTCTCTAAAACATAGGTTATGACCCCTCACTGGAACGAGCTCGTGTTTGTGAGACAAAAAATGAAAATAACAGTTATTCAAGATTTTTTTTGCAATTGTCGTCTGCTTTTCATGTTAGGTAAAGGGTTGAAAAAACAAAAAACAATGACGTTCGTTTGTGCGCACGGATACATGACCCAGTTGTTGATTGCATAATTCACTTGTGAAGTTATCGTATATAATCAAACCTGGAAATCCCAGTAAATTACACTTTGGAAAATAATAAGAGTTATATATGATTTGGCTGAAAAACTTCTTTGTCAGATCGGCCCTAACCTACAGCATACCATAAACCAGACTTTGTTGTTGACACTTATTTACTTTTGATCTCAGAGGGACAGACCTCGGGCTATGTCTGGTATTGAAATCTGCCTATTTGAAAAACTGGGTTATTTCCAACACAACTTTTCTGAGCTTTCCTTCAGGCCACCGCAAAGCATTTCAACAACTTCCCCACACGTTGGATGAAATATGATCACATCTCCTCAAATCGATGCTAACAGTCTGTAAAATTCATTTAGCTAACCCATGGAAAGCCTTCACCGGTGATCGATTGATTTTATTTTTTTGGTGGGGATGGAGCGGTGTCACGCCCACACTTTCAAACATCTCGAGTTAGGCTTCTCCGTTCCTGTTTTAGGTAGTTCTATTGCCCCCGGTTAACATGTGAAACAATCCACTAACGTCGAAATATGTCGATGACCAGTTCCTGTCCTGAGTATACTGCCTCTGTAGAATCCAATGTCACTCTCTCTAATCGTTCATTCGTCAGGGGAACCCTACTCCCATCACCTCACTGCTTTCGCTTGGTCGACATATCTGCGGCATATCACCTAGGCCCTTTTCTCGACCGTTGCGGAACCCTCCCAAGAGTCGCCACGAATCAGAATCAGCGACAGTGTCTGGCATTTCTATTGAACTCAGAATGACTTCAAATCAACTTGCGACACGCTTCCTATAGACCTGAACCCTTCATCATTGCGCCAGTGCTACCTATGAAGCTCATGGTTGTGTGGAAACCTCCCAGCCTGAATACTGTGTTCATAGTAGACTTTGTGGCTATTAGATCGGTAGCCTTTAACCATAAGGTTTGACCAAATGTGATATATGCAGCTAGAATTCTTAAATTGCCAGTTTGCCTTTGAACAAAGAAGACGGGGTAGAATACAAGCAGCCTTCGTCAGAGGGACTCAAGTCGATGGTAGGTAGGAAGAGGGTATCTGATTTCATCCCGTTCAGTGAATCATCACGGAGTGATAGTCTGGTCTGAAACCAGACCAATTCACTCTTCACGTTTTGGGAAGAACCAAGCAAAATACCGCAGCAAGTCCGTGTTGATATCTGGTGGGAGAGTGTACAGTAAAGTCTATTCAAGAAATAGTTTTAAATTCTTAGTATATATTTCTTTACCGGGACTGTTATCAAAGAATAGAAATACAATGCAGTCGCCGTGGCCGGGTCATAATCCACACGTGGGCAGAGATGTCCATGTATGTGTTTACCAGGTAATAAAAATCATCATCAGCAAATTTTAATTAATGAAGCACCGGGTTGTACCCGGTGCTTCATTTATTAAATTTTTGATGATTATTCCTATAATTAATGTTTGGAATCTAATAGTATTGCATCCGTGGAAATACTGCCCACCCGTGGAAAGTGACAAGTCCATGATCGCCGTACTGAAGCTACATGCCCGTCCCTCAATAAATCATCAACCCTCAAACGATGTTGTTGTCTAATTACTGAAAGAGGCTTAACTTTGGGAGGTGACACTGATATCGGAGTAAAAACTGCTATCATACCTGTACCATGAAATGTGCCTCTCTCTTCCAGCGTTGTAGTGTTATGGTCGACGTCGTCTGCTACCCATTGACTGAACGCTCCAGGGAATATATACTCCCCAATCATCATAAACATTTTGCGTTTGAATAACTGATTGCTTATATTTCTCAACTTCGTCATAAGTTACAGAGAACCCAAGACGAGACAACTCGGACACCCACCACTTCGGCCCAAAACTATGACCCCACTTCACACCTAACCCAAACGATGTTGGTGTTATAACAGACCGTGGCCGTGCACTTTGCGCAACTGCGTATCTTATGCTATTTTGTTTAACGTCAAACGGAACAAGTACCTCGAGGAAAGTATGCAGTTAACTAGGAATCCATTGCCTACCCTTTGATATACTGACTATGTCTTTATTGGATGGGTAGATGTGGTGATCTTACCCGGTGTCCCTTAATCTTTGTGCACCATCGTCTATTCCTTCTCGTTCCAAATATCATTTTTCCTTTACGATACATTTGGCCATGTTGCGGACACAGACATTTTTCCGACCAATCATGCCTGCGAAAAATATGTATTCTCCCATATTGTGCCTGCAACTTCTCTTTCAACCATTGCATGTCATACACTACGGGGGTGCCAGCAAGAGCAATCATTTGATAGTGTGGCTCCGTGAGTGTGTACAGTTCTGCAACAGCTTCAGTTTATATCCAGTCACATAGGAGATCAAAACATTGCTGCACATCTGCATCGGATTTTCTGTCAGGCTTGTCCTTTTCTGTTGGGTTCATGCTCTTCTCTCGCAAGAAAAAAACGCATATATGGCGATAGACCACTTCTGCTACCACCAAATAAAAACGTTTATGCAGCTGCTTCTGAACTTCAGAAGCCAATTTGTTCCCTCTCTTTACAAACGCCAAGAACTTATCTCGCTAAGGCAATGTTTTTGCTCTGCAAATGAGGATAAGACCGTCCTGCTGGGTGTCGAGGGTCAGTAGAAGCAACACAAGCACACATCAAACAATCTTTCTTAATGTCAAAAGACACCAGGTTAGATCACAATCGTTTTGGCTCAGAAGCTTGAGTATGATCCTTGGCACCACTCTTGGTGTCAGAGAAATCACGATGGCAATTCGCATGCACCAGTACAGTGCCAATGGGGCAGGTCTGAATACAACCAGTTAGATATCCTCTAAACTCAGGTCACTGTCGTCTATCACTGAAGCTTGGGACTGTATTTATACCTTTTCCCTCCTAGACACTGACACCTGATTGCCAAATCTGAGACCACAGATGACACAGAGGTCATCGCGCAAATCAGGCCCGTTACTTGGGGTGTGTCTGCCTGCAATCACCGGTGAATTAGGTCAGAGAAACAACAATTGATCAATCAACTAATGTAAAGAAAACAATTGACAAATCTAAAAAGAGGCCTGCATCGCAAAGCGCTGCTAATACCCCCACCCGCAAAACCACTTTCTATGTCGAAAGCGTGAAAAAGGGCCATAACTCTGGAAAATATGTGAAAGAAACTCACGCTACACAGGTATCGTTACCCCACGGTGCTCTGTCACAACACCAAATATCATTCAAATCGGAGTAGCAGTGGCTGAGATACAAGGGGAAATGACGGATGGACGGATGGAGGTCTCCACTGGCTACCCCTTCGACTTTTCAAGTCGGGGGCATAATGCTGCAATGAAACAAGTGCAGTAGAGATAGACTAGATGAAAACAGTATATATAATAGGGAATTCTGCGTACGTTGTCACCGTTAGGTTTCAGCAAGATAAAAGCAAAATATATTGCATGGACCCGTTAGTTTGCCACTCGGTTTATGAATGCGAAAGTAGTCTAAGGCATGTATGTGTATTTCGCAGATTTCATTGGAACAGCAAAAATATCATCGCAATTCGTTTAGTTTCTTGCTGAAGAACGCTCTTTTTCTGGCTTGAATTACAAACCACAGCCACTATAATACACCAATCTCATACAGAGTGTTAGTCCTGACCTTTCATTTGGCTGACATTATTCCACTTATTCAAAACTTTCAAATATAAAAAACAATAATTAAACCTTTTTTTCTGTTCATGCATTTTCAGACAAAATGATTGGCTAAATTATTTCTTTTTTTTCTTTTCATAACACAATGAACCGAAAAAAACGCATTTAGGCCCGCCCTAAACCACGCCCTCAATGTCTGTATTGAAGATTACGTTGCACAATGTGAATGGAAAAGAACCACTGCACGCTCATATTGTTTCAACATGAAAAGCAATTAATATTCATTTCATCATATTAAAAAGATTTTCAAAATAAAATTTAATAAACAATGAAATCCTTATGCTTTTTATTCCATGTTCAATTTGTTTATATGCAATAGATGATCGTCTGCGTTCGTCGTTTTACCCAAATCATACATAAACAATGGCCGGTATAATAATCCGCAAACGAAACTCACGCCAACCAATCATTCCAATTTCCAAATAGCCTGAATGAACTCTTTCTGAGACAAAGTTCAACGAACTTCATGTCATCTGGGTTTATATCGAACTCCACATTTACAAACTGTGTTTTCAATTTCTCAGGAAATGGTCAAAATCAGAATTAAATTTAACTCAGTGCTGCTTTAAATGACAGCACCCTCCCGTCAAGTGGAAAAGAAGATTGAAGTTTTGTGTGGGCGTGGCCTATGACGTTGCTTTTAAGTTATTCAATTCAATGGTTAATAAAAATTTTAATGACACAAGAACATGATTTCAGTGAACTGTATTTTTATTTCAAATAGAATTTTAGACAACTATGCATTTTTTATTCAGTTATATCACTAGTTAGCAAGATGCGACCTGGTTTTTATTTTAACTCCGCAAAGTAGAGAGTATTTAAATTTATTCCCTCTCAAGTTTAATTATAAGGAATGATCGTTTGTTTCTGTCTATTTCTTGAGTTATGAACCTAAAAAACAAAGCCCAAACGTAGTTCATAACTCAAGAAATAGACAGAAGCACGATCATTCCTTTTTTTAAACGAACTTCAACTAGCAGATAAATATTCATAATTGTGAACTTTGTATTGGAATTATATTAACAATCTGTCAACATGTTGAAGCAAAAATGCATCTATTTGGCCCAATACATACGTCTTTTTAACCTGCTGTCAAATATTTCCTCGAAACAAATTTTGGCGGACTTTAGATATGTTATAAAGGAAGCGCACAAAACGACACCAAAATTAGCTTTATAACAATTTCGCCCGGGTTCACCCTAAAAATGGGCTCCCACGACCACGCCACTCTGTCAAGTGCGATATACTCCGAATTTTCTCTGTTTTTGTAGGAGTTATGCCTCGTTTTTGGTTATAAATTTGATGCTTGTGTGATAATGAATGAATGAATGAATGAATGAATGAATGAATGAATGAATGAATGAATGAATGAATGAATGAATGAATGAATGAATGATTTATTTCGTAGTACAACATGCTACAAATACAAAAAAAAAGGTCAGCAACATACATTGATCTCAAATACATGATTGCACTAACGGGAGATGGCGTAGCCACTGGGGCTGTCTTCCAGCCATTCCCCCCAGAAAAACAAATTAAATGTGAAATGTGATACAATCATGACAACAGCATATTGGTAATTGAAAAAAGAAAATTTTAAATTAATTTTGAGATTATTTTTTCCATATGAATAAAATATTTTCCATCGTTTTAGAAAACAAACCTCTTTGGGGTCAGTTAATAGATGGGAATGAGATAACAGAGCTAGGGCCTACAGTCGGGACAAGCAGGATTATTACAGCCGACGCGACGAGAGTATAAATTCAAGAATTGCTCGGTTGGAGACGTTTTGAACAGTGATCTGGAATAGTTTTGAACCGATGGTTCGGTTGTATTCCACATCCTAGGGAAAGTATAGATTGGGAAGTTTGCGGAAAATGGATTTCTTGGTTTCAGTGTGTGTGATTAACGCGATTGTCTGGAGTCCATTCCTGAGGGGTTTTGGTATATTCCAAAAGTGTTCTCAAAGCTTTCATGGAGCATGCTGTTCGACCAATCATGCATAAACAAAGAGACCTGATAATGACTTTCTGCACGCGAGAAATGTACTTGGTTTTCGCAAAAGTTCAGTCAAGTTCAATAAGCAAATCTTGTTGGCTTTTGTAAGAATTATGTTCCTTTTTGTTGGACACTTCGGCGTTTGATAACGATTTTGCTGATCGCGATAACATTATCAATTGTAATTGGATTTTTACGGCATTTGCTGTTGTGATACATTGTGAGAAGACCTTGGTGAGGTTCGATATTCACCAAATTTCGCCGGCCTTTTTCAGAAGTTATGCCCATTTTTCTTGAAAACTTGGCGTTTGACTGAAAATAACTTTGTGAATGCGATAACTTGGAACCATGTAATCCGTTTTTCACGTAACTTGCTACAGGCATACATTATGCACATTATGAGAAGATCTTGTGTATTTCCATAAACATTTAGATCCACAAATAAAAGATAAAAGGACATACAGATAACACTAGAAGTCCTGTCATGAAATGCGCACAAATAGCATGTCGATCTGTGCGTTAATCTACGCGTTATGTCCATAGTAAGGCTATCAAATTCTGTACATATGGACTTTGCGCAAGCAATGTTTCCGCCAATGGACCTCCGGGTAACCCGGAGGTCCATTGGCAGAAACATTGCCGGTGTTTGCTATGAGTAACCAGGAGAACCTGCGTGCTTTGGATGCCATTCGATATGGCAATTGCGCGCAATTCCTACGCGCAATTAAGCCTAGATAAGCGCTCAGTTCGTGACAGAACTTCTCGTGTTAAGTGTATATTTGCATTTAGGAACGGTATATTATGACCCGTTTTGGATATGCGAGGGAATACCAATATATCCTTCGGGAAAGGCAATACATTCTGCAGTACATTTTGTGGGAGGCCATCCTTCCACTGTGGTCCTCTCTGAACGGAAATTGGATCATCACTGGACTCCAGAAAGAAGAAGAAAGAAAGAATTGCCCCTCTGCCAAATGGCGAGATTTCCTGCGACTGACGGAGATTTTCGAGAAGGAAAAAGGGGTTTGAACACCTACCTCTGCCACCATTCCTCGTGCACCAAAATCGCTTGCATCCTACTTGGGAGATTGGCAGGGAGTAGAATGGTGATTCAGAGGGTAAAGTCGGAGGGGAGCAACATGCCCTCTGCTCGAAAAGGAGATAGAGTTTGGACCTTCGTTTCCGATATCTTCTCTTCCTTGAAGCGGTGGCTCCTTCGGAGACAGGTGTGAACATCATTAATGAGTTGGAGGCGAGATCGTGGCTGCGGGCGACCGAATGGAGGCAAAGGCCGCAGAAAGAAGAGACACAGAAACACACGAAGCATTCGACAAAAGGAAAAGGCAAAGGAACAGGAGGATCAAGACGTTGCTCGAGAACTCTGGCAAATCCCCATGAAAATCCAACCTCTCATGCCACTAGTCTAATTCTGAAAGGCCTGGAGCCAGTCTAACTCCCCAAATAGATCCTCCACCTGATCATGGCAAATTGACCGAGATCGAAAATGACATTGTTTTGATTGCTTTTCTTCAAATAAAACGGGTTTGGGGAATTTTTTCACATCTAACGATGACGGGAATTCCAATGAAGATAAACTTTTCTTGTTTCATTGGACATTCGGGAATTGGACTATGGAGAACCATTTGTTAACTCGTTTGTTCACAAATGGTTTCCCATAGTGAAATTCCCGAATGTCTAACTCAACAAAAGACGTTTATCTCCCAAATATACCAGGGTATATGGAAGTTCACTAAAACTTGAAAATTGATTCCCTCTCCGTCATAGTATCTTCCCGTATTAATTCACAATCTTGCAAGAATTTAAATTGTCACAAATCACTGTAGGAGAAACGGGAGAGTATGAGTATCTAGGGGTAAGCATAAATATAACGGGAAGAGGGGTGTACAGAAATTACTTAGCCAAACTGATTCTGAAGGGGAAAAGAATTCTGAACCAACTAAAACTTTTAGGGAAAAATAGTTTCAACAAGGTCTTTGTGGGGAAAACACTGTGGGAGAGGGTGGGTTTACCAAGTATAACGTATGGCACGGACGTGATTCCATTTAACCAAACCGTTATTAAGAAGTTGGAAAATACTCAAAATGATGCCGGCAGATGGATAACAGGGTCGAGTAATGCTGCAGCTTTGGAAGCAGTAAGGGGGGAGCTTGGGTGGATGAAAATCAAGGACAGGGTAGATTGGGGAAAACTGTGTTACTTTAACTACTCGAGGAACCTGCCTGACAACCGGTGGTGCAAATTGATGCTCGATACCATTTGGAATTCTAATATAGGAACGGGGTGGTCAAAACATGTGAGGGAACTAATGGACAATTACTCTATAGAGGTCACAAACATAGAAGTAGGAATGAAAGAAGGCAAAAGGTTTGTCAAAGAGAGAGTCATGGAAGATTGCAATCGAAACTGGCGAGCAGGGGTTAGCGTGAAAAGATCACTGCAGGGGTTACAATATAAAGAAAAGCCAGCTTTTGAGAAGTATCTAGATGGCACCTTTGGAGGGTCACCTGCTGTTCAAACTGAGATCAAGATCACTGGAGCTTCGGGGAAAAATTGGGAGAGATGGGGAAAAGGGATGCCAATGTGCCACTCTGGAGTAGTGGAGACCCTGGAACATTTTCTCTTGGAATGCCCACAGTATATACCTCATAGAATAAAATTTACTGGAAGAATAATGCAGAAGTGTGGTGAAGAAACAAAGGATAGATGGCTGAAGGGGGACACGAGGGAGAGGGTAGGAATGCTTATTGAAGAAATTGAAAAAGAGGAAGTGAGGGACACTATTAAGCAGTTTATATCTGAATGCTGGGAGGAGAGGAGGGGAAGAGGGGTGGGGTGCAGGGGGAATGATGGCCTTCTCTTATGAGGACCGCGACAAATCAGCGGCTGGCCAAAGAGTTATTATTACATAATCACCACCAAATAGCTCATTACGGAAAGTATAGTTCACAACACGTCAAATACGGGAATGACGTCAGACGTCAAAGACGACGGTCTACCGTAGTGAGTAAACTGGTTTCGCAAGTAGAATTGAATAAGTCCTCTCATATATTTCATCAACTGTTTACTTAACCCTTTACCTAACATGGAAAGCAGATGACACTTGCAAAAAAAAATTCTTGAATAACTAATTTTTTTCATTTTTTTTTTTTGTATCAAAAACATAGGTTATGACCCCTCATTGGAACGAGCTCGTTCCAACGAGGGTCATAACCTATGTTTTTGAGACAAAAAATGAAAAATAATGAAAATTAATTGGCGATTTTTGAGAATAGCGCTGGCCGTTTTTGCCGTTACGTTGGGTGAAGTGTTAATACAAAGAGCAAACGACAATTGCAAAAAAAGACCTTTCCTGAATAACTAAACAATTCCATTTTTATCTCGGAATCATATTTTATGACCCCTCATTGGAACAAGCTCGGCTTATTCGTTCCAATGAGGAGCCATAATCAATGTTTTCAAGGCGAAAGTTTAAAAAATAATCAAATTTGGCGACTTTTGTGAATAGTGCTGGCCAGTTCAGTCGTTACGTTAGGTAAAAGAATAAATTACACATTACGTGCAGGGGGGGGGGGGGGGAGGTTGTTTTTGCGATACGTTAGGAAGGTGTGGGGGGGGGTATCTGAGCCCCGAGAACACATTTTTCTGGATTGAACAAACTTTTTATTACGCCTTTTTTTCATATCTGTTTGATGATATTTGTTGTTTATTATGATTGCTTGTGATGAAAAAATTATCCTGATAGTTTAGCCCCTGTTTCTTAATTTTTCAAGAAAGATTTTTTTAATGAATCAATCACATGGGGGTAGGTACCAATATCAGAAAGGAAATTTTTTGCATGCATTTTTTAAAAAAAAAAACATTTTATGTTTCGGCAGGTTTAGGGTCCGATTTTGCAGGATGTTGCGAGTGTTACTGTAATTTGCCTTCGTGTTGTCTAAGAGAACATCCTTAATTGTTTTTAAATGGTATAAATTAACTTGAAAAATGCCAGATTCAAGTATTAGCAAAAACAAAATTAACACTTTTTTTTCTCTCTTCAAGTATAAGGGTCGAGGTAAAGAGCTTGTAAATACACAGAGGTCTCGTCAATAACGGTTTATAATATTTATTGAAACCAGAAACAGGCAAAATCCCATAAAATCAGTAACATAAACAAAAACACAACATAACGGGGCCCGGGAGAGTAGTCTTTGATCCACACTATATGAACGGGAGAACATTTATAATCGCGGGTTCATTCATATAGTGTGGTTCAGACTGTCCATAACCCTTTATCAAACGCAGACGATATCAAAATGTTTTATTTTAATTACTATTTTTTTAAATTTTCTGAAAAAATTCAACAAAACCATATCATGTGACCCCTCATTGGAACGAGCTAGATTAGCTCATTCCAATCAGGGGTCACATGATATGGTTTTTGCAGAAATATTTGGAAAAGTTGATTTTTTAAAACTGCTCAATTTGCAATTTACGCGGGTGGATGCGGGCGATTCGTTATTTTAAGGGTTAACTGTATCTTCTCTGTGGTTATCACAATCAAATGTGGACTTTAGTATAACAATAACATGTTCTTTTGAGGGCGTTATGGTTCATTAACGACCCTAGAAAAATGATTAACAGCCCGAGGTCCACTTAAAGGCCCGAGATGAAGTCGATGGCCGTTAATGGTCCCGAGGGCTGTTAATCATTTTTCGAGGACCGTTAATGTACCATGACGCCCGAAAAGGAATATGTTATTACTATTATTACCACTTACCAAAGAACGCCATTTCAAGCCACTGCAGACATTTTTGATTTAGAAATAGAAGAACACCATTTCAAGCCACTGAGACATTTTTGATTTAGAAATGGAAGAATCGGATTGGCGTCTGTTTATTTACAAACAAAGGTCAAAGTTCAAAGTTGAGTACAATTTATTTGGATGACTCGAAAATAGGATTGCTGGAATTTGGCTTAAGCGCTTTAACTACACACTCACGCCGTTATTTACAAAATGAGATTATTTATCGTATCAATACTCATTACTCACCACCACTTTTAAATCCTAAATGAAGTTAATAATCCGACATAAATCATGGTTTAATCGGTTTTGTTGGAATAAATGGACAACAGAATTTCGAGCACATTAGTGTCATTTTCTCCGGAACATAAATTACCCCCTATTCTGGGCTAGCGGGGGCCGTTTTCATTATTAACGCTATTATTGAGTCTTATCGTCCACCTCGATGTCGTCTACTTTCGCCTACAGTGCACTTTCGCCTACAAAAATTATCAGGTAAAAGTGTAGGCGAAAGTGCACTAATTAAGGTATGGATTTTACTAGATAATTACCTGCTCTACCTACAATAAATGGACTGACCGACCATTTTCTAATGTTATGTGTTTTTTTCTTATGTTATGCGTTTGTTTGTTACAAATAGAACATGAGTGCAAGATAGTTGTTTAGACAAATATTGATTTGTTTTTAAAAGCACAAATCAACTTACTGGAATGGCCTCAGTTAGAACAAGAATGAATGAATGAAAGGTTTTAGCGCGCCGAAGGCGCGCAGGGACGATGTGGGATTTACAAATCCCTTGCGACCCTGTTAGCCTTATTTTATTTCACTTGGATCTTGGATCACACAGGCCTAGCTTTCCTATTGCCTCAAATGGGGTCTGAAGGGGTATGCACGCGGTTAGAATTCCCGGCAGTTTGCATTGGAGTGATAGATTGTCAAAGATCAGTCCCTCAACTCCATTAAGACTATTAGAGAATGGGCTCTATTCGGTTCCAGCTTGGCGATGGTAGAGGTTAGAACAGGAAGAATGAAAGGTTTTAGCGCGCCGAAGGCGCGCAGGGACGAACAAGTACAGTGTTTGTTGTTTTTAAGACAAACTTCTGATATGTTTTTAAAGCATAAATCAACTTAGTAGCATGGCCTCAGTTAAAACAACTTTTTTGTTTGTTGTTTTTAAGACACTCAACTTACAGACAACAAACACTGTTGTTGTTGTTGTTGAAGACATATCAACTGCTGATTAATTACCAAATCAAAGACTGTAGTTTGCAATAATAAAGTAATCAGCCCTCAGATTTGTGTAAACTGTGAACATCTAAATGTACATATATAGAGGCATGGCAATGTTTAGTCAGAGTTACCAAAATGGCACACCTCCAACGTGTGGAGTATGTACAGTCTCGAAGAGGTGGAATGCAGGTTCTGTTTAATGGTTACAGATATAGACTGAATAACCGTAGAAAGTCATGTGTGCACTGGAAATGTGTTGACTCTGGTTGTCATGGAAAATGCACAACTGTAGATGATTTTGTCAGAAATGTAACTTCACAAAACCCCCCACAAGAGCAATTTTTTAGAAAATTTGCGTCAGCGTTGTCAGAGTGAAACTGCGCCGATCCAAACTATTTACGATGAAGAAATCAGTACTATTCAAGGAGACTTGGCTATTGACATTCCATCATATACAAGTTTAAAGAGTGGGTTGTATAAGAGACGAAGGAAAACTACATGTACACCAGCCCTTCCAACTTCACTTTTAGAAGAGTACCTACCTGATAGATGGTGTGTAACACTGGATGAGCAACGATTCCTGTGTATCAATGATGGTGATGATGAAAGGATTTTGTGCTTTGCTACAGATGAATGCCTTAAAATTATGCAGCAAGTGTCAGAGCTGTATATGGATGGTACGTTCTATTCTTGTCCCCCATTGTGGGATCAACTGTATGTTATTCATGGACTTGTGGGTACTAAAATGTTCCAGCTTGCATTCTGCCTTGCAAGTAACGCATTTAATGACTATATGGTTGAGAATTGGGTTGATGAGGAGGCTCGTTTTCCTCCACCAATTTGGAACCAACACAGTAACATTGGTCCTAGAACCAACAACCATCTAGAGGGATGGCACTGTCACCTCAATAGACTGTCCAACGTGCACACCCCAACATATTTGCTTTTGTAAATGTGCTTCAAAGACTTGAAAAAACACAGAGAAACAAACTTAGCCAGTATATGCATGGTGCACGTCCTCCTCCGCGAAAACGACAATACCGTGAGCTTGGTCAGAGACTTCTAAGACTCAAAGATCAGTTATCTTTAATAATAGCAGACTGGTGCCATCAATGAAGCGCAACAAGTTACATATTTGAGTAAACATTCTATATAAAGTGTCAGGTTCCGCTATTATTTCATGGACAGTTCGCTCATGCGGCCTCTCCATGGAATAATAGCAGACTCTGGTGCCACCAATGCAGCGCAACAAATTACATATTGGAGCCAAAATTCTATATAAAGTGTCAGGTTCCGCAATTTTTCATGGAGAGTTCGCTCATGGGCCTCTCCATGGAATAACAGCAGACTCTGGTGCCACCAATGAAGCGCAACAAGTTACATATTTGAGTAAAAATTCTATATAAAGTGTCAGGTTCCGCTATTATTTCATGGAGAGTTCGCTCATGCGACCTCTCCATGGAATAATAGCAGACTCTGGTGTCACCAATGAAGCGCAACAAATTACATATTGGAGCCAAAATTCTATATAAAGTGTCAGGTTTCGCTATTATTCCATGGAGAGTTCGCGCATGTTACAGTCTTTCTTTTCTTATTTATGTATATTTATTACATATTGATGCCTAATATTCTGTTAGAATTAAAATGTTGTAATAAAGTAACTTGACTGCAAGGTTTGTCATTATTTCTATTCCCAAAAGGTCAGTCTATTTTATTGTGGGTAGAGATGGTAATTAGCCACTAATATCTATACCTCAATTAGTGCACTTTCGCCTACACTTGTACCTGATAATTTTTGTAGGCGAAAGTGCACTGTAGGCGAAAGTAGACTGAACCTCCACCTCAGATCATTTTAATAACCCATGCAAGGAGCGCCCTGTAAAGTGGTAATAATAGTTAACACAAACGACACTCAACATCACATCTGACTCAAATGTTTGTTTTACATGAATATATAAATGATTGGTTATAATTTGTTCTGATTGATAATTACCAATCATGATATGGTCGGAATTAAACTAAGTTAACAACTAAATGGTTCTGAAACTGTTATTATTCAGCACCACTTGGCTTTGATATTAAAATAAACCAGGCCACCAGGAGGCTACCATTAAGTGGAAAATAGTTTGTTTATTCACATAGTCCACTGCCACACATGTGTATTCAGTAAATTTAATCTGGTCTTAACCCTTTACCATACTAACGGCCAAAACCGGCCAGCGCTATTCTCAAATCGCCAATTATTTTCATTATTTTTACATTCTTTGTCTCTAAAACATAGGTTATGACCCCTCATTGGAACGAGCTCTTCGAGCTCGTTCCCATGAGGGGTCATAACCTATGTTTTTGAGACAGAAAATGAAAATAATAGTTATTCAAGAATTTGTTTTTGTAAGTGTCGTCTGCTGTTCATGTTAGGTAAAGGGTTAAAGGATAGGTACCATCAAAGGGTGTAAGCATGTCCAGTCGTTTTTTAGATGTTAGAAACTGTAAGCAACAAATCCCGCAAATCAATTGTTTTTGGAGTGGGTGTCTAAATCATGATGAAAATGCAAAAAGGGTGGATGGCTGGTAAAAATGGCGATGCAAAACATTCAACCTAACATCTTGCAAAAAAGTCCGCCCCTTCCCTGTTACATAATAAAAAAAATCTCAAATTCGTCGCGATTTGACTTAAAATGTCTGACCCTCGTTTCCTAAAATCAATCTGAGCCTCGGTAGACCTCGACTTATGTCGTTTTAGCGAACTCGGTACCGAAATTTCATATGAAATCGCGACTCATTAGTGATTCTCTATATAAGAACTGGCATAGGCAGATATATCTCCTTTCATGAACATTTTTCCAATGCAGAATCGAAAGTGAATTATTGAGTCTCAAATACATCGACATCTGAAGCCAGAAATATAACCTTTTCCTGTGGGATTTCATATAGTAAATATTGAGGGAGGAGTTTCACGTTTTGTCCATTGGGAATCCTAAAATAAATTCTTGAGAGAAGGGTGCCAGCATCCTCTAATTGGATACCCCTTTTACACCAGAAGCACGTGGATATATCACCTGTTCATGATTTGTTACAGGATGCAAGTTGTCGTCATCAAAGACAGCACCTATTGTGACTCGATCCATGGCTGCGACTCGAAGTGCATTGTCGGTCTCCAGAATCGTGTGCCCCGATTATACTTGTGTGAGATTGGTTTCACTCGTATATCGGTACATATACCATGACTATAGTGTCTCGTTCAGATGAATATGTCGCTGTGTGGGCACTGTCTTGTCCGTTTCATCTACTTCAACCATCTTTCAACCCGAAGGCCAGCCTTCGGTTTGGAAGATAGCTGAAGTAGGAGAAACGGACCGGAGCGGCCGAAAGTGGGATTCTTTGGCAAAATATTGTTTGAATTTGCCAATATTGTTACAGGAAATTCAGGAATGCCTGAATATTGACACGTTTGCATGCGCCCATCTTAACTCATTGTGCAACTGCGAAACATATTTGTGGAATAAAGTGGAGGGGCACGTGCCCTGTCAGGGCAAAGCCAGCCTAAATATAGGGGCAAGGGCCCTCATATATAAAGATAGTGTAAGTTCAAAAGATATTCCGCATCAAGGCGAAAACCCTACGTGAATTTCACTTCTCTGTGAAGCTGGACATGGAAAAAACACACGTGATGTATATCCAGCTTCAGGGCAGGGACCCAGGGGAGAAACGGTATGTTAGATAAGGTCTAATCTCATTTAATTTATACAGTAGTCGCGAGTCTTACGAGACGTAAACGGTTGGTGGCAGGATATCGTCACGGCCAATTGAGAAACGAGATTCTAAAAGATAGAAATGTCTGTCATGCAATGAGATGGCAGGAACGAATCGGTTCTCTCGACAAGTGAAATCACCGTTAAGTCACGCGCGAGATGACTTGTATTGATTCTGTCTCGATATACGTCATCTCCCACCGTTTTGACAGATGGACAGATGAGCGTCCGTCCTCCTGACAGTTTAGGGTAAAAAGTATATATACCTTAAAGAGCAGAGCATTAGACACACACTTGGGGTCACACACACGTTGGTGAAGTCCAGGGCAGGCGGACTCTGTTTCCTGACATAGGCGTACCTTCGATCACAGGACACTGAAACGGCTGGAATCGCCAGAAAGGGCATTGCACGATTGATTTAGCTTAAGGTTGATAGGCGGCTACAGTGCCAAATTCGCTGAGAAGGAAAAACAAGGTGAAACGTTAAAGTTTAGATTGTCGAGTAGCAGGTATCAGCCTGCAATAGTCAGAAGTGTAGGTTAATTGTATTGTGCGTATCAACCCTTTGAAGCGTCAGACTGATTGCGTTGTGAGTAGTTTGTTTTGCCGTCGAAGCATCGTAATACCGATGGGAGATTGGTGTGAGTGACAATTTCGCCCTAGCACAAAAAGGGGCATTTGTGAATCGTGAATTCAACCAGGAACAGTGAACATTTCGATAGGACTTTCACGGAGGACTTTCAAAAGGCACATAAGGTATGAGTAGACAATATCTGACCAAAATCAGAAGTACGGTGGCTTTATAGATGACAAACATTGCTGGTCGGAACCCTCCGATAGCCAGAGGTACAGTTACGCGCAGACGTTGACATTTGAGCCTAAGTGGGTGAAGCTCTTATGGCGAGCTCACGGTAATAACATTTCAGATTTGTGAAGCTGTTATGGGGAGCTCACGACAGTAACATTTCCAGTGTGTAGACTATAGTGCCAGAACAGGGCTATAGAATGACTATATAATTGTTGAGAATTGTTTAACCCTAGCAACCCATTTTCCGTGAAAAGAATCGAATTGTTGATTGTTGAAATATTGAAACGGCTTTATTTTTATGTGTAAATAAAAGAATCGTTGTTACTTTAAATCATTCTTTCCATTACGCAGCCTGAAGTGATTAGGAATCACACCTAACGGAAATCGAACCTATCTTAGGCCAATTTGACAGAGGAGAAATCACAGCGCCGGTCGAACTCAGCTCCCAGCGCCGAGTTCGCGGCACCAGGATTCCGACTCTCCACGTCGGTCTAAATTTCCCGCAATTTCATCAGCGGGACTAAATAACCCCACGTCAGCCCAGGCCTTACGGGGCCTCAGGTGTCCTGACATGCCCTCTGGGCCCAATGCCTCCGCCGCCTCTGATTGCCTTCAACTACTACTAGCTCTACTTGTGGTGGGTTAGTAAATTGAAGAATCTGACAAGTACTCACCGCTGCTCGGTCGCTGCTCGGTGTCGTCACCAAAGACAGTACCTATTGTGACCCGATTCATGGCTGCGACTCGAAGTGCATTGTCGGCCTCCAGAATCGTGTGTCCCGATGATACATGTTGCGTTAGTTTCAGTTCGCTATTTACTGGTAAATTGTTTATATTTGCAAGTTTTTCAAGTATATACATCCCCAAGCTAACGGCCAAGGTAAGTTAAAGAAGTCTGTTTTAGCGGTTTCTACTCATCGAAGGGCGGTTGAAGACAAGATATGGAAATATAAGGCAAAGTCGGGGAAAGGGTTTGGCTATTAGTTTTTACGATATTTTGACAAAAAGCATCAAGAATTCTTTTCTGAATGATATTCTGATAATGGCAGTGGCGTAGCTACGGGGATAGGGCTGAAGGCCTTGGTACCCCCAAAAATCTTTGCTGCCCCCCCCCCCCCCCCCCCCCACCAAAAAAGAAAAATTGGCCCAATGCAACTTTTGCACAACATAGAGCCCCAAACTAGTCTCAAATACAGGGGATACACACGCTACGATTCGCTCTTAGAGCATTAAATTTAGAAAAATTTTCTCGGGTGTGAGGAGGCCCCCGAACCCCAACTCCCCACCCCCCCCCCCCCCCCTGACGCTGCTGCCCTGATCAGAATATCATTCAGAGAAGAAAAGGAGAATTCTTGTTTCGAGTCTGGACCTACGCTACATCGTGACCATCACAGAGAGTGAGGCAGTCCCTTTTGATTAACGATCCTAGCTTGCGAGGAAAAGCATAAATTAAGTCTCTGTAAGTAACTACGAAGAGGTGGAAGGGGTGGGGGGTGTCACTCAAACAGCTTGCTGAATGATGAAAATGACACCTCTCATCAAAGAATTAAAATGTAATAGTGAATGACCAAAAGCGTTGAGCCATTTGTAACCGACTGCTGAAAAGACGAGGACAGAAAAGGTTCGTGATTAATTATTCATTGCTTTGATAGTACTTTCATAGGAAGTTACGGGGCATGTCCAGAACGGATCAACAGAAAAAAAAACGAATCTAGTTACTATGAAGCGCCAAATAGACATACACGTTTTTTATCACTCTTAGGAAACATTTGCCGCCCTGTATGGAACTTTTGGGGTTTGTATGTCGTTTATAAAAAATGGCATTAACGCCAAGTGAAAAAGTGAAAATATCATGTTGCGGCGAACTTCATGTTGAAACTACATCAGTCCATCTTCTGTCCGCATTTGGTTTCCAATTCCACGCGGATACCCATGTGTTATGAATAATATGTCTCACTAGTAGTTTGTCGGTGGGTTTTTTCTGCTTCCTCCCTAAAGTATGTTATATCGTCCCTATCGTCTTTATTCTTTTAATTTGCTGTTTAAGACTGCAGGTATCCGAGCTATTCTGTTTAGGGATAGAGACGTTTATGAGAGTGGAACAAGGTTAGATGAGCTGGTGTCCTGTGTAATAAAATGTACAGGCATTGAAAATAATGTCTCAAAATGTATCATAAGATGAGATAAGATATTTGTTGTCTCAATATCAACAGAGATAAAGGGTATGATCCAATACATTCAAATGGATAGGTTACAAGTTACAGATACTTATGTACAAATGCAAATGTGAACTAACATACTGGCTGAGTTAACTGCAACCCTTTTAGGGTGCCGTTAGCTCAGTCGGTACGGTGACAGAGCATTTACGGCAAGGCGATTGAGTGCCGTAGACTCGGGATCGACTCCCGTCAGGGCCATCTTCCAAAAATACTTTACAGTTTTCAGTTCAGTGGCTCGGAACCAGAACTATGCCTGGTGGAATTCCTGCTTGACAATATAACAGTAATTTGTCCCATTTGCATCAATGTTAAGGTAAACAATCCACGGGTAAAGTGCTTTGTAGACACTTACGAGTCACCACTAAAACACAATTCCAAAAAATCCAGTAATAGTCAATTCTCTATCGGTCTGGGGTCGGGTTATACATATGAACTGACATTCTGGCTGAGTTACTTGCAACCTTTCTAGGGGTTGCCCTTAACTCAGTTGGTACGGTGGCAGAGCATTTAATCTAAAAAAAAAAAAGGCAAAGGAACAGGAGGATCAAGACGTTGCTCGAGAACTCTGGCAAATCCCCATGAAAATCCAACCTCTCATGCCACTAGTCTAATTCTGAAAGGCCTGGAGCCAGTCTAACTCCCCAAATAGATCCTCCACCTGATCATGGCAAATTGAACGAGATCGAAAATGACATTGTTTTGATTGCTTTTCTTCAAATAAAACGGGTTTGGGGAATTTTTTCACATCTAACGATGACGGGAATTCCAATGAAGATAAACTTTTCTTGTTTCATTGGACATTCGGGAATTGGACTATGGAGAACCATTTGTTAACTCGTTTGTTCACAAATGGTTTCCCATAGTGAAATTCCCGAATGTCTAACTCAACAAAAGACGTTTATCTCCCAAATATACCAGGGTATATGGAAGTTCACTAAAACTTGAAAATTGATTCCCTCTCCGTCATAGTATCTTCCCGTATTAATTCACAATCTTGCAAGAATTTAAATTGTCATATAATCACCACCAAATAGCACATTACGGAAAGTATAGTTCACAACACGTCTAATACGGGAATGACGTCAGACGTCAACGACGACGGTCTATCGTAGTGAGTAAACTGGTTTCGCAAGTAGAATTGAATAATTCCTCTCATATATTTCATCAACTGTTTACTTAACCCTTTACCTAACATGGAAAGCAGATGACACTTGCAAAAAAAAATTCTTGAATAACTAATTTTTTTCATTTTTTTTTTTGTATCAAAAACATAGGTTATGACCCCTCATTGGAACGAGCTCGTTCCAACGAGGGTCATAACCTATGTTTTTGAGACAAAAAATGAAAAAATAATGAAAATTAATTGGCGATTTTTGAGAATAGCGCTGGCCGTTTTTGCCGTTACGTTGGGTGAAGTGTTAATACAAAGAGCAAACGACAATTGCAAAAAAGACCTTTCCTGAATAACTAAACAATTCCATTTTTATCTCGGAATCATATTTTATGACCCCTCATTGGAACAAGCTCGGCTTATTCGTTCCAATGAGGAGCCATAATCAATGTTTTCAAGGCGAAAGTTTAAAAAATAATCAAATTTGGCGACTTTTGTGAATAGTGCTGGCCAGTTCAGTCGTCACGTTAGGTAAAAGAATAAATTACACATTACGTGCAGGGGGGGGGGGGTGTTTTTGCGATACATTAGGAAGGTGTGGGGGGGGGGGGGTATCTGAGCCCCGAGAACACATTTTTCTGGATTGAACAAACTTTTTATTACGCCTTTTTTTCATATCTGTTTGATGATATTTGTTGTTTATTATGATTGCTTGTGATGAAAAAATAATCCTGATAGTTTAGCCCCTGTTTCTTAATTTTTCAAGAAAGATTTTTTTAATGAATCAATCACATGGGGGTAGGTACCAATATCAGAAAGGAAATTTTTTGCATGCATTTTTTAAAAAAAAAAACATTTTATGTTTCGGCAGGTTTAGGGTCCGATTTTGCAGGATGTTGCGAGTGTTACTGTAATTTGCCTTCGTGTTGTCTAAGAGAACATCCTTAATTGTTTTTAAATGGTATAAATTAACTTGAAAAATGCCAGATTCAAGTATTAGCAAAAACAAAATTAACACTTTTTTTCTCTCTTCAAGTATAAGGGTCGAGGTAAAGAGCTTGTAAATACACAGAGGTCTCGTCAATAACGGTTTATAATATTTATTGAAACCAGAAACAGGCAAAATCCCATAAAATCAGTAACATAAACAAAAACACAACATAACTGGGCCCGGGAGAGTAGTCTTTGATCCACACTATATGAACGGGAGAACATTTATAATCGCGGGTTCATTCATATAGTGTGGTTCAGAATGTCCATAACCCTTTATCAAACGCAGACGATATCAAAATGTTTTATTTTAATTACTATTTTTTTAAATTTTCTGAAAAAATTCAACAAAACCATATCATGTGACCCCTCATTGGAACGAGCTAGATGAGCTCATTCCAATCAGGGGTCACATGATATGGTTTTGCAGAAATATTTGGAAAAGTTGATTTTTTAAAACTGCTCAATTTGCAATTTACGCGGGTGGATGCGGGCGATTCGTTATTTTAAGGGTTAACTGTATCTTCTCTGTGGTTATCACAATCAAATAATAATAATAATAACTCTTTGGCCAGCCGCTGATTTGTCGCGGTCCTCATAAGAGAGGGCCATCATTCCCCTGCACCCCACCCCCTCTTCCCCTCCTCTCCTCCCAGCATTCAGATATAAACTGCTTAATAGTGTCCCTCACTTCCTCTTTTTCAATTTCTTCAATAAGCATTCCTACCCTCTCCCTCGTGTCCCCCTTCAGCCATCTATCCTTTGTTTCTTCACCCCACTTCTGCATTATTCTTCCAGTAAATTTTATTCTATGAGGTATATACTGTGGGCATTCCAAGAGAAAATGTTCCAGGGTCTCCACTACTCCAGAGTGGCACATTTGGCATCCCTTTTCCCCATCTCTCCCAATTTTTCCCCGAAGCTCCAGTGATCTTGATCTCAGTTTGAACAGCAGTGAGCCTCCAAAGGTGCCATCTAGGTACTTCTCAAAAGCTGGCTTTTCTTTATATTGTAACCCCTGCAGTGATCTTTTCACGCTAACCCCTGCTCGCCAGTTTCGATTGCAATCTTCCATGACTCTCTCTTTGACAAACCTTTTGCCTTCTTTCATTCCTACTTCTATGTTTGTGACCTCTATAGAGTAATTGTCCATTAGTTCCCTCACATGTTTTGACCACCCCGTTTCTATATTAGAATTCCAAATGGTATCGAGCATCAATTTGCACCACCGGTTGTCAGGCAGGTTTCTCAAGTAGTTAAAGTAACACAGTTTTCCCAAATCTACCCTGTCCTTGATTTTCATCCACCCAAGCTCCCCCCTTACTGCTTCCAAAGCTGCAGCATTACTCGACCCTGTTATCCATCTGCCGGCATCATTCTGAGTACTTTCCAACTTCTTAATAACGGTTTGGTTTAATGGAATCACGTCCGTGCCATACGTTATACTTGGTAAACCCACCCTCTCCCACAGTGTTTTCCACACAAAGACCTTATTGAAACTATTTTTCCCTAAAAGTTTTAGTTGGTTCAGAATTCTTTTCCCCTTCAGAATCAGTTTGGCTGAGTAATTTCTGTACACCCCTCTTCCCGTTATATTTATGCTTACCCCTAGATACTCATACTCTCCCGTTTCTCCTACAGTGATTTGTTTGCTTTCCCCTTCGGGGATTGAGAACTCCCCCACTCTCCATCTCTTCGTCATATCTACCTTGCGTCCAACGGGTATTACCTTGCTTTTATTTTCATTTAGTTCGAGCCGCCAAGTGTTCCCATATCTACCAACAATTTCCAGCAGTTTCTCTAGCCCCTGTTCAGTTCTAGACATTAACACCATGTCGTCCGCAAAGAATAAGCCTGGTATCTTTATGTCTCCAACATTTACCCCCTCCGCACTCTGAATTAGTTCGTCCCCTAAATCTTTAACATACAATGCAAACAAAATCGGTGAAAAGATACACCCATGCTTGAGGCCTATATCCATAGGGACTCGTTTTGTAGTGATACTCCCTAGACTGAGTTGGCTTTGCACATCTGTATACAGTGCTTTCATGATTCCCACAAAGTCACCCCCCAGTCCGATGCCCTCGAGCTTTCGCCACATACCTTCCCTCCACACTCGGTCGTACGCTTTTTTCACATCTAGAAATGCCAGAAACACCTTTTTCTTTTCAGCCTTTGTTGATTCTATCAGTTGGGTGAGTGTAAATAGGTGATCAGTGACTCTTCGTCCTTTCCTGAAACCATTTTGAATTTCTCCTAAAAAACCTTTCTCTTCAATAACTTCCTCTAGTCTACCGTATATGACCTTACAGAATACTTTTCCGATGTTACTACTAACTGATATCCCCCTATAGTTATCTAGAACTTCCTTATCCCCCTTTTTGTGTATGAACGACACCTTACTTTCCCTCCACTCTCTGGGGACCTCTTGCTTTCGCAGAGCCAGGTTGAAAAGGTTTGTCAGGACTTCAATAAGTGCCTCCCCTCCATTTTTGAGGAATTCGTTCGGAATTTCATCAGTCCCTCCCGCTTTACCATTTTTTTAATTTCGAGACCACGTTCCGCACTTCTTCTGCCGTTATTTCGCTACATACACGATTGGATAGGTTCTCCTCCACCAGTGTATTTCTTTTTGGTGGGGACCCACTGCCCCATCGCCTATCGTTTATCTTTTCCCAGTGCTTGACTAACTCTGAAGCGATACGGCCTTTATCTTCTGTACTTTCCCCATCCACTTTGATACTCTGCACACTACTTCCCCCGTTTATTTATCCAGTTCCAAAATACGTTTGAGCTCGAACCCCCCGTTTTCTTTATTGTTCTGGCAAGACTGCAATTGTGCTCCTTCCTATTATTATTCTTTATCTCATTCACCTTTTTCCGTGCCAGTTCATATTCTCCTTTCATTAGTCTCGTGTCATTGTTATCCACCCCTTTAAGCTTCCTACTTCTTCTGTAAGCAGCGCATTTTACCTTCCTTTCTTTTATAGCCCTTTTCAGTCCCTCGTTAACCCTGTATCCAAGTTCTCTCGTTGGGACCCTCACCCTTCCTATACAATCCCTCCCTGCCTCTGTTAGGCTATTTACTATGCCATCTGAAATACTCTGGACATTTGCATCCCTAGGTATACATTCAAGATTTGGTTTTAGTTTTTCCCGAAACTGCTTCCAGTCGGTTCCTTGTTTTAGTCCCCAAACTTCCTTGAAGGTATTTCTGTCTCTATTCGTCTTTTTGCCCATAATCTTAACTGTTATCAGGTTGTGATCACTACCCAAGTCATTTTTTCCCTCGTCATCTATTTCTACATCTATAACCTCCCTCCATACGCCAATGTCAGTGAGTATATAATCGATTATTGTTTTCTTATCGTTCCTCTCCCAGGTCCATTTACCCTTACATTTCGCATCCCTGTTCAGGATCTTTAAACCAAGCTCTTTTGATAGGTCCAACATCTTCCTCCCATTCGTGTTAATTTTCCTATCACCTCCCTGTATGCCCTCCTCCTTATCCCCGATGTGCCCATTGAAGTCCCCCATTAGGACAATACTGAACCCTCTGCTTCCAAGCTCAGTGATATTCGATCTAAGAGTTGTATATATTGAATCATTCCACTCGGGCTTACTTCCCTCCACTGCTAAGTATACAACACCAACGGCAACACTCCTGCTTCCTAACTTGATTTTTGCCCAGACTATTTCGTTGGATACTGGAATCTGAGTCCTTGCTTCTGTGAGATCTGTAATCAATGAGGGCTGTAATTCCTCTTTAGCGTAGATGCCAACACCCCCACCCCGTTTCTGACCCTCAGTTCGCCCAGCTCCTATCCACACGCAACCCTTCATCTGATCAATCCGCTCATCCCGTCGTATCCACGTCTCACTTAGACCCATTATATCGAAGTCTCCTTCGTCCATCATTGTTGATATTTCGCTTACTTTCTTGTGCAGACCCTGGATGTTGCAGTACCCAAACTTAATGAATCTTTGTTTTTTTGTCATCACTGGCACATTATTATAACCCTGGTATGTCCCTGTATTGTGCATGTTTGTTGTTCTTCCTATGTTCCCAGCATTTGTGCCCCTCTGGGTTATCGGCTGTGGTCCCCTACCCCCCTTTTCTCCAAAAAAGGCCCAGTCACCTGTAAAATTGTTTGGCCCAACAGGTCTGTACCCATCCTACTTAAATGCAATCCGTCTCGCCCATACAACTCTCCTTGTCCCCAGAATGAATCCCAGTGGTTAATGAACTGTATTCCCAAGTTTTTGCAGTGCTCTTCCAGCTCCTCGTTTAGTGCCATAATCCGCGAGTTCCTCTCATTCCCACCACCCATAACGGGGAGCACCCCTGAAACGATGGTCCGAGCATTCCTGCTAAGTAGCTTACTAATTAGGTCCTTGTATGTGTCCACCAAACGAACTGATTTCCTCTCCCTGATGTTATTGGACCCCACATGTAATACCACTACCGGATCGGGCCCCGACCCAGCTACAATACCGTCCACTCTATCCCTCAGGTCCTCCACTTTAGCCCCCGGAAAGCACAGAACTGTTCTATTTTTACTGTCCGGACCACAGACAACCTTGTCGATCCCCCGAACTATGCTACTTCCCGCAACCACCAACTTACATTTGGCCCTCGCCCTATTTATCTCCTCTAGTCTCCTATTGTTTACAGCGTCCTCTTCCTCTCCAACAGCCCCACTCGGAATCAATATCGGTATCGGTATCTTTGACCTAGGATTACTCCTATCCTTGTCCCTCCGTCGAGTTGATTTTTTAAAACTGCTCAATTTGCAATTTACGCGGGTGGATGCGGGCGATTCGTTATTTTAAGGGTTAACTGTATCTTCTCTGTGGTTATCACAATCAAATGTGGACTTTAGTATAACAATAACATGTTCTTTTGAGGGCGTTATGGTTCATTAACGACCCTAGAAAAATGATTAACAGCCCGAGGGCCACTTAAAGGCCCGAGATGAAGTCGATGGCCGTTAATGGTCCCGAGGGCTGTTAATCATTTTTCGAGGGCCGTTAATGTACCATGACGCCCGAAAAGGAATATGTTATTACTATTATTACCACTTACCAAAGAACGCCATTTCAAGCCACTGCAGATATTTTTGATTTAGAAATAGAAGAACACCATTTCAAGCCACTGAGACATTTTTGATTTGGAAATGGAAGAATCGGATTGGCGTCTGTTTATTTACAAACAAAGGTCAAAGTTCAAAGTTGAGTACAATTTATTTGGATGACTCGAAAATAGGATTGCTGGAATTTGGCTGAAGCGCTTTAACTACACACTCACGCCGTTATTTACAAAATGAGATTATTTATCGTATCAATACTCACCACCACTTTTAAATCCTAAATGAAGTTAATAATCCGACATAAATCATGGTTTAATCGGTTTTGTTGGAATAAATGGACAACAGAATTTCGAGCACATTAGTGTCATTTTTCCGGAACATAAATTACCTCCTATTCTGGGCTAGCGGGGCCGTTTTCATTATTAACGCTATTATTGAGTCTTATCGTCCACCTCGATGTCGTCTACTTTCGCCTACAGTGCACTTTCGCCTACAAAAATTATCAGGTAAAAGTGTAGGCGAAAGTGCACTAATTAAGGTATGGATATTACTAGATAATTACCTGCTCTACCTACAATAAATGGACTGACCGACCATTTTCTAATGTTATGTGTTTTTTTCTTATGTTATGCGTTTGTTTGTTACAAATAGAACATGAGTGCAAGATAGTTGTTTTAGACAAATATTGATTTGTTTTTAAAAGCACAAATCAACTTACTGGAATGGCCTCAGTTAGAACAAGAATGAATGAATGAAAGGTTTTAGCGTGCCGAAGGCGCGCAGGGACGATGTGGGATTTACAAATCCCTTGCGACCCTGTTAGCCTTATTTTATTTCACTTGGATCTTGGATCACACAGGCCTAGCTTTCCTATTGCCTCAAATGGGGTCTGAAGGGGTATGCACGCGGTTAGAATTCCCGGCAGTTTGCATTGGAGTGATAGATTGTCAAAGATCAGTCCCTCAACTCCATTAAGACTATTAGAGAATGGGCTCTATTCGGTTCCAGCTTGGCGATGGTAGAGGTTAGAACAAGTACAGTGATGAATGAAAAGTTTTAGCGCGCCGAAGGCGCGCAGGGACGATGTGGGTTTTACAAATCCCTTGCGACCCGGCTAACGTTATTTGTTTCCCTTGGATCACACAGGCCTAGCTTTCCTATTGCCCAAAATGGAGTCTGAGGGGGTTATGCACGCGGTTAGAATACCCGGAAGTTTACGCTGGAGTGTTAGATGGTCAATACTCAATCCCTCAACGCCTTTAAAACTATTAGAGAGCGAGCTCTATTCGGTTCCAGTTCGGCGATGGTAGAGGTTTGAGTCCCACCATGGTGGCGAGCCAGAATGTAATGTTGTGCGATGGCAAGTTTAAGGGAAGAAGAGAAAAGAAAACCAAACAGCAACGCCGGTTTGGTAGCGGCCCCGGTATATGACCATAGCGGTTACAAAAAAGAAGTGGAGAAAGCTCCAACAGTTTAGTTTTGAAAAACCGGGAGTCATCCATCAAGCCTTCTGGGAGATAGGATGCCGTATGTGATTTTGAGGTATCTGGTTATCCTTCGGGAATTCCAAATGACCTCCTCCACCCCACCCCACCCCCCCCCCCCAAAAAAAACACTCACTGACACACACCCTCAAGTCCTTAAAAGGGCTGTTAAATCTTTATTCAAATGTTTATTTATATCAAATGTACACTCGTTCCCAGCCAGACAAGCTTGTTTCAATCCTTGCCTAGCGTTTGGTGGTTTCTTGTATATGTTGCAGAAAGGTAGGTTGCACCAATTCCTCCTACGCTTTGTCTACCATTTCCATGCGTCTTCTTGATAAGAGTGTTGCAAGAAAATTTGAGAATGTTCAGTTAGAAAAGTAAAAGGTAGAGAGAAAGATAGGTATCCGCTATTATATATTGTGCCTGCTGTGTGATTGTTGCTATGGATGGGGTAAGGGGTGTGTTCTTCGGAGCCCACTCCCCACACGCAGAGTTGCGAGGCAATCCTCACAGACTCCACGCAGTTTAATTCTATTGAGTAATTTTAATTTACTGTGGATTATTTTGTTTTTCTGTTTAGGGTTCGGTGTTCGTTCAGCTTCACCATTGATTCACTATCCTGGAGTATGTGGAGGGTTTTGTTATATAGATCTTATTAAACGCGTTTCAATCGCGCTTCAGCAGAGTTGCGAGGCAGTCCTCACAGACTCTATCCTAAAGTTCCCAATGAGTAGCGAGGCAATCCTCACTGACTCCACGCGATTTAGTTATATTGTATAATTTTTATTTTATTTTATTTTATTATTTTTTTTTCTGGAAACTTATTTTGTTTTTCTGTTAAGGGATCGGTGTTCGTTCAAATCAACCATTAATTCACTATCTTGGAGTCTGTTGAGGGTTTTGGTTTGTAGGTCTTTTAATCGCGTATCAATAGTTTCTATTTTTGCTAGCTCGTGAAGTTCCTTTATCGGTGTCCATTTCGGTTTGCATAGTGCCACTCGCAGGGCATAATTTTGAACCCTCTGTAGCTTCTGAATGTTGGTTTTGCTTAGGTCGCTTGTTATTATGGCACCGTATTCTAGTACCGGGCGTATAAATGTTTTGTAGAGCTTGAGAAGCACATCTTTGTTTGCTCCCCAATTTCTACCTCTGATCATCTTCAGAAAGTTGATACGTTTAGTAGCTCTAACCGTAATGGATTTTACGTGACTGTTTAGACTGAGATTGCTATCTAGGATAAATCCCAAAAATTTGGCCTCTTTGTTTGCTTCTAGTTTGTGATCGTATAACTGGAGATCGATACTCGGGACTGGTTTTTTCCTTTGCTTTTTGAAGAACGTAACTTTTTGAGTTTTGGCGGCATTGAGTTTGATGCGCCACAGGGCACACCAGCTCTCAAGATCGCGAATGGTATCCTGCAGACGATTTTTAATTATGTTTCTGGACTTGCTGGCTGTCCAAATGCCTTTGTCGTCTGAGAATTGCGATAGTTCAACAAAATTTTTCCCTACTTTTTCTATATCATTCACATATATTATGAAAAGAAGCGGACTTAGAACCGACCCTTGTGGTGTTCCCGCTTCGAGTATTACTTCCTCTGACACCTCGCGATTAACCCTCACCTTGATTTTTCGGTCAGTTAGAAATGATGATATGATCCTTAGAATTTTAGTGGGTAATCCCATTTTCGCTAGTTTATATCTCACGCCATTGTGCCATACCGAGTCGAACGCTTTTTCTACATCCAAGAAAATTGCGGTTCCGATTTCGTTTTGACTAAATGCTGTTTTCATATAATCGACCAGTCTATATACGTGTTCGATTCCCTCTTTCTGACTCCTATACGCTCTTTGCCATTTGTTGAAAAAATTGATTGATTCGAGATAGCTGCGAAGTCTCGTAGTGAGAATCCGCTCAAATATTTTCCCAACACAGCTAAGCAAGCTGATTGGGCGGTAGTTAGAAGGGTTGGTAAGGTCTTTGTCGGGTTTAGGTATCATGACTCCCGTGGCCACTTTCCAGCATTTTGGGAAGTACCCACAGGAGAGACAGCAGTTTAAGAGTTTGGTAAGTCTGCAGTAGAAGATGTTGGGGCACTGTTTCATTATTTTGTAAGAGACTTCATCTTCTCCTGGGGACGAAGATGACCTGCATTTTCTGATTATACCCATGACCTCTTCTACGCTTATTGGTTCGGTTAATTCATGGTCGTCCCCGTCTTCATGCCTTTGGTCGAAGTTCGGTTCATTGAAGATTGAGTTGTTATCTTGGACAAATTTATTTACTCGTACCTTAAAATCGTTGTCATATCTGTTCCCTTCTTGTGGACGATGTGCCTTCTTTAGAAGTTCGGCAAAAGCACTGGCCTTTGCCTTGTCGTCTATGGCCATAGATCCGTCGCTAGTCTTTAGCGCATTATTATTGGCAATTTTGCTCTTTTGGCCAGTAAGAGTTTTAAATGTATCCCAGAACCTCTTAGGTTCTCTCAGCCCATTTAGGTTTTCGGTTGCTTTTTCCCATCTCACGCGATTGTCGTTAGCTATGGCCTTTTTTACTTCCCCATGAAGGCGATTATACGCGGTTTTAAGTTCTGCTCTTTTCATTTGATCATTCTCTGATTGGTAAGCCCGGAAGGCTTTTCTTTTTTGTTTGATTATTTGAAGAGTTGTTTGGGTTATTCTGTTTATCCGCGTCTTTACTGTTTGCTTGGGACAGATTTCATCTAGCGTACTGTTGATAACCTCGTTAAGGTGGGTGCAGGCTTTTTCTAGTTCATGAACATTTGAGGGGTCATTTGCCTTTATTTTTGCTTCGATAATGTTTCTGAAGAGGTTCCAGTCAATTCTTGATAGGTTCCTCCTATTCACGGGAGGATACCTTGCGGGTCCAGTATTACATTTCAGAGTGGCGTGAACCGGCAGGTGATCACTGCCTAGATCATCATCTCCTACAAATATGTCTTGCATTTGGCTGGTTAGTGATTTGCTGGTGCTAATCAAGTCTAGGATATCTGATTGATGGAGTGGGTTGTTGCTTATGTATGTTACGTCTTGATCGTTATTTACCACGAATAGATCGAGTTCTTCAATGATATGGAAAAGGGCGTCACCATTAGGCTCAGTCTTATGACAACCGAATACCTGGTGTTTGGAATTGAAATCACCCAAGAATATGCAGTGCTTGTACTTGTTGGTAAAAAATTCAAATACTTTTCTGTCTACTGTTGCTTGCGGCTTGTTATAATATGATATGATGGCCACGTGTTTGTGGTCAAGTTCAATTTCAGCTGCAATCACTTCAGCATTGAGGTGGTCGCATGGTATTGATTTGTATTTAATCTCCTGCCTTATTAACAGAGCGACACCGCCGCCTTTTTGGGCGGGGCGATCTCTTCTAATAATATCAAAACCACATAACGAGAATTGTTTGTTTGGTTTAAGCCAGGTTTCGCTAATTCCAATTACGTCCGTATTTTTTAAATAATGTGACATTTGCAAATTTTTCTGATTAACGCTTCGAGCGTTCCACTGGACTATTTTTAGTGTATCCATGAATGGTTTAGGAATAACTGTACTAAGTTTATTTAAGTTTAATAACTATTTGTAATATTGTTACATAATTATATTCTGTTGACGGCCGCTTCTAATAGCGTGTGAGATATTTGAGTATTATATAACTTAGAGGCTGTTTTACTAATCTCTTTGCAAACGTCCGAAAGACTGGTGTCCAAGTGTTTCTTCATTATGCTGAAAATAGAGCCAGCCATTAGAGTACACGTGGAATAAGGGGAAGATGAGTTCTCGACATTACTTACATTTAGAGCTTTAAGCTGGATGTTTGTTTTAACTTTTTTGAAGTGAAGTGGCTACAACCCCGGTAGTTGCTGGGGTGTTGACCACCGCAATTGGGGCACTTCAGAGTTTTAGCACTACATGCCTTCGCGATGTGCTTGTCACCGCATTTCATACATCGTTGCTCCCCGTTGCATTTGTGTGACAAGTGCCCAAATTTCTGACACTTGTGACACTGAACGGGCTGCGGAAGAACACGATATTCCTCGGTTTCGTATTTTTTGCCATTAATAATTACCCCTTTGCTTATCAGATTTAATTTCGTTGCTCTATTAGGGCATTTTACTTTTATTTTCCAAGTATGGTTACCCGTGGCTTTGGAGATTAGTCTCTCCCACGAGCATCCTGGAAGGGCTTTATCAATCGAGTTTTATTCCGTTTTGGGGTGGACGCGTGTGATTACGACACAGGGGTTTGGTTGCGGGTGGCCCTGTGTCTTGTTGGTTTTATTGGTCACCTTAGGGGGCGTTTTGGCTTTTACTTTATCGGCGTACGTCGCTCTATCGGTTGGGCTAGCTGTCGCATTCACTATTTCCGGTGATGTAGACTCTGTTGCGTTAACAGAGTCCCCATTTCTTGGTGTGACCACCGAGTCCTTTCCAGTAGCGGTGCTCTGTGAATTTTTCTTGATGATTTTTGTCTTCTTAACATGCCGATCAAAAGTCATACAGAAACCATTTTCGTCTTCGACGTCCACGGTTTCATCATTTTCACGGAACTCATTGGAGAGTTTCCTTTTCGATCGATTTTGGTTTGGTGATTTTTTCTGTCGCTGCGATTTGGGGACTTTAGCTGAATTTTTATCCAATTGAATTTCAACCGCCACGGCCGGGGAAACTCCGACCGTGTTGGTAGCTTCTTCTACTATGGAACGCAGCCAGTTATCCTGGCTGGGGGTAATTAGATCTGAATCTATTTCAGATATCCCCGGCAGCGAGCCGGCGGACGCAGGTCTTCTCATTTCTGTAGCAGCGTCAATACATGGTAAATCAGGAACTGGCGGAGCATGGTCCTCCTTACCTGGTTTGGCTTTCAGAATTGCCTTTTCCAATTCCCTTCTCAATTCAGCCTTTCCTTTATCTGCCTGTCGCTTCTGGGCTTGAAGCTCTGACCGCAAACCCTCTATGGTGTCATTTAATCTGGCTATTTCTTTCTGGAAGCCAGACATCATCGATATCATCGATGTCATATCAGTATTAGTGGAATTTCCACTGTTGCTCAGACTACCAGAATTAAAGGCAGAACTGTTTAACTGAGCTTGACTTTGTTTATGCATTATTTTTATATGTAAATAATTCTAAATTTCTAAATTTTATTTTTTAAGTTATTAAAGATTTTAATTTAATTGCATTGACTTAAATTGTAAGGACTTAAATATTCGTTTTTAGTTTTAACAGAGAAAAGCAGACAGAAAATAGATAGAGTTAAAGATAAACACTTACAAAATTACACTAGAATGCACAGAAGTGGTACAGAGAACAATAGGCTTTGTTAATATCCAAGCTGTGAGATGTGTTCAGTCAGGAGCTTTCACAGACACGTCCGATCAGTACGACTGTCAATCGTCAAGTACAGTGTTTGTTGTTTTTAAGACAAACTACTGATATGTTTTTAAAGCATAAATCAACTTATTAGCATGGCCTCAGTTAAAACAACTTTTTTGTTTGTTGTTTTTAAGACACTCAACTTACAGACAACAAACACTGTTGTTGTTGTTGAAGACATATCAACTGCTGATTAATTACCAAATCAAAGACTGTAGTTTGCAATAATAAAGTAATCAGCCCTCAGATTTGTGTAAACTGTGAACATCTAAATGTACATATATAGAGGCATGGCAATGTTTAGTCAGAGTTACCAAAATGGCACACCTCCAACGTGTGGAGTATGTACAGTCTCAAAGAGGTGGAATGCAGGTTCTGTTTAATGGTTACAGATATAGACTGAATAACCGTAGAAAGTCATGTGTGCACTGGAAATGTGTTGACTCTGGTTGTCATGGAAAATGCACAACTGTAGATGATTTTGTCAGAAATGTAACTTCACAAAACCCCCCACAAGAGCAGGAAGACGTTAATAATTTTTTAGAAAATTTGCGTCAGCGTTGTCAGAGTGAAACTGCGCCGATCCAAACTATTTACGATGAAGAAATCAGTACTATTCAAGGAGACTTGGCTATTGACATTCCATCATATACAAGTTTAAAGAGTGGGTTGTATAAGAGACGAAGGAAAACTACATGTACACCAGCCCTTCCAACTTCACTTTTAGAAGTGTACCTACCTGATAGATGGTGTGTAACACTGGATGAGCAACGATTCCTGTGTATCAATGATGGTGATGATGAAAGGATTTTGTGCTTTGCTACAGATGAATGCCTTAAAATTACGCAGCAAGTGTCAGAGCTGAATATGGATGGTACGTTCTATTCTTGTCCCCCATTGTGGGATCAACTGTATGTTATTCATGGACTTGTGGGTACTAAAATGTTCCAGCTTGCATTCTGCCTTGCAAGTAACGACATTTAATGACTATATGGTTGAGAATTGGGTTGATGAGGAGGCTCGTTTTCCTCCACCAATTTGGAACCAACACAGTAACATTGGTCCTAGAACCAACAACCATCTAGAGGGATGGCACTGTCACCTCAATAAGACTGTCCAACGTGCTCACCCCAAGATATTTGCTTTTGTAAATGTGCTTCAAAGACTTGAAAAAACACAGAGAAACAAACTTAGCCAGTATATGCATGGTGCACGTCCTCCTCCGCGAAAACGACAATACCGTGAGCTTGGTCAGAGACTTCTAAGACTCAAAGATCAGTTATCTTTAATAATAGCAGACTGGTGATATCAATGAAGCGCAACAAGTTACATATTTGAGTAAACATTCTATATAAAGTGTCAGGTTCCGCTATTATTTCATGGAGAGTTCGCTCATGCGGCCTCTCCATGGAATAATAGCAGACTCTGGTGCCACCAATGCAGCGCAACAAATTACATATTGGAGCCAAAATTCTATATAAAGTGTCAGGTTCCGCAATTATTTCATGGAGAGTTCGCTCATGGGCCTCTCCATGGAATAACAGCAGACTCTGGTGCCACCAATGAAGCGCAACAAGTTACATATTTGAGTAAAAATTCTATATAAAGTGTCAGGTTCCGCTATTATTTCATGGAGAGTTCGCTCATGCGACCTCTCCATGGAATAATAGCAGACTCTGGTGTCACCAATGAAGCGCAACAAATTACATATTGGAGCCAAAATTCTATATAAAGTGTCAGGTTTCGCTATTATTCCAGGGAGAGTTCACTCATGTTACATTCTTTCTTTTCTTATTTATGTATATTTATTACATATTGATGCCTAATATTCTGTTAGAATTAAAATGTTGTAATAAAGTAACTTGACTGCAAGGTTTGTCATTATTTCTATTCCCAAAAGGTCCGTCTATTTTATTGTGGGTAGAGATGGTAATTAGCCACTAATATCTATACCTCAATTAGTGCACTTTCGCCTACACTTGTACCTGATAATTTTTGTAGGCGAAAGTGCACTGTAGGCGAAAGTAGACTGAACCTCCACCTCAGATCATTTTAATAACCCATGCAAGGAGCGCCCTGTAAAGTGGTAATAATAGTTAACACAAACGACACTCAACATCACATCTGACTCAAATGTTTGTTTTACATGAATATATAAATGATTGGTCATAATTTGTTCTGATTGATAATTACCAATCATGATATGGTCGGAATTAAACTAAGTTAACAACTAAATGGTTCTGAAACTGTTATTATTCAGCACCACTTGGCTTTGATATTAAAATAAACCAGGCCACCAGGAGGCTACCATTAAGTGGAAAATAGTTTGTTTATTCACATAGTCCACTGCCACACATGTGTATTCAGTAAATTTAATCTGGTCTTAACCCTTTACCATACTAACGGCCAAAACCGGCCAGCGCTATTCTCAAAAATCGCCAATTATTTTCATTATTTTTACATTCTTTGTCTCTAAAACATAGGTTATGACCCCTCATTGGAACGAGCTCTTCGAGCTCGTTCCCATGAGGGGTCATAACCTATGTTTTTGAGACAGAAAATGAAAATAATAGTTATTCAAGAATTTGTTTTTGTAAGTGTCGTCTGCTGTTCATGTTAGGTAAAGGGTTAAAGGATAGGTACCATCAAAGGGTGTAAGCATGTCCAGTCGTTTTTTAGATGTTAGAAACTGTAAGCAACAAATCCCGCAAATCAATTGTTTTTGGAGTGGGTGTCTAAATCATGATGAAAATGCAAAAAGGGTGGATGGCTGGTAAAAATGGCGATGCAAAACATTCAACCTAACATCTTGCAAAAAAGTCCGCCCCTTCCCTGTTACATAATAAAAAAAATCTCAAATTCGTCGCGATTTGACTTAAAATTTCTGACCCTCGTTTCCTAAAATCAATCTCAGCCTCGGTAGACCTCGACTTATGTCGTTTTAGCGAACTCGGTACCGAAATTTCATATGAAATCGCGACTCATTAGTGATTCTCTATATAAGAACTGGCCTAGGCAGATATATCTCCTTTCATGAACATTTTGCCAATGCAGAATCTAAAGTGAATTATTGAGTCTCAAATACATCGACATCTGGAGCCAGAAATATAACCTTTTCCTGTGGGATTTCATATAGTAAATATTGAGGGAGGAGTTTCACGTTTTGTCCATTGGGAATCCTAAAGTAAATTCTTGAGAAAAGGGTGCCAGCATCCTCTAATTGGATACCCCTTTTACACCAGAAGCACGTGGATATATCACCTGTTCATGATTTGTTACAGGATACAAGTTGTCGTCATCAAAGACAGCACCTATTGTGACTCGATCCATGGCTGCGACTCGAAGTGCATTGTCGGTCTCCAGAATCGAGTGCCCCGATGATACTTGTGTGAGATTGGTTTCACTCGTATATCGGTACATGTACCATGACTATAGTGTCTCGTTCAGATGAATATGTCGCTGTGTGGGCACTGTCTTGTCCGTTTCATCTACTTCAACCATCTTTCAACCCGAAGGCCAGCCTTCGGTTTGGAAGTTAGCTGAAGTAGGAGAAACGGACCGGAGCGGCCGAAAGTGGGATTCTTTGGCTAAATATTGTTTGAATTTGCCAATATTGTTACAGGAAATTCAGGAATGCCTGAATATTGACACGTTTGCATGCGCCCATCTTAACTCATTGTGCAACTGCGAAACATATTTGTGGAAAAAAGTGGAGGGGCACGTGCCCTGTCAGGGCAAAGCCAGCCTAAATATAGGGGCAAGGGCCCTCATATATAAAGATAGTGTAAGTTCAAAAGATATTCCGCATCAAGGCGAAAACCCTACGTGAATTTCACTTCTCTGTGAAGCTGGACATGGAAAAAACACACGTGGTGTATATCCAGCTTCAGGGCAGGGACCCAGGGGAGAAACGGTATGTTAGATAAGGTCTAATCTCATTTAATTTATACAGTAGTCGAGAGTCTTACGAGACGTAATCGGTTGGTGGCAGGATATCGTCACGGCCAATTGAGAAACGAGATTCTAAAAGATAGAAATGTCTGTCATGCAATGAGATGGCAGGAACGAATCGGTTCTCTCGACAAGTGAAATCACCGTTAAGTCACGCGCGAGATGACTTGTATTGATTCTGTCTCGATATACGTCATCTCCCACCGTTTTGACAGATGGACAGATGAGCGTCCGTCCTCCTGACAGTTTAGGGTAAAAAGTATATATACCTTGAAGAGCAGAGCATTAGACACACACTTGGGGTCACACACACGTTGGTGAAGTCCAGGGCAGGCGGACTCTGTTTCCTGGCATAGGGGTACCTTCGATCACAGGACCCTGAAACGGCTGGAATCGCCAGAAAGGGCATTGCACGATTGATTTAGTTTAAGGCTGATAGGCGGCTACAGTGCCAAATTCGTTGAGAAGGAAAAACAAGGTGAAACGTTAAAGTTTAGATTGTCGAGTAGCAGGTATCAGCCTGCAATAGTCAGAAGTGTAGGTTAATTGTATTGTGCGTATCAACCCTTTGAAGCGTCAGACTGATTGCGTTGTGAGTAGTTTCTTTTGCTGTCGAAGCATCGTAATACCGGCGGGAGATCGGTGTGAGTGACAATGTCGCCCTAGCACAAAAAGGGGCATTTGTGAATCGTGAATTCAACCAGGAACAGTGAACATTTCGATAGGACTTTCACGGAGGACTTTCAAAAGGCACACAAGGTATGAGTAGACAATATCTGACCCAAATCAGAAGTACGGTGGCTTTATAGATGACAAATATTGCTGGTCGGAACCCTCCGACAGCCAGAGGTACAGTTACGCGCAGACGTTGACATTTGAGCCTAAGCGGGTGAAGCTCTTATGGCGAGCTCACGGTAATAACATTTCAGATTTGAGAAGCTCTTATGGCGAGCTCACGGCAGTAACATTTCCAGTGTGTAGACTATAGTGCCAGTACAGGGCTATAGAATGACTATATAATTGTTGAGAATTGTTTAACCCTAGCAACCCATTTTCCGTGAAAAGAAAAGAATTGTTGATTGTTGAAATATTGAAACGGCTTTATTTTTATGTGTAAATAAAAGAATCGTTGTTACTTTAAATCATTCTTTCCATTACGCAGACTGAAGTGATTAGGAATCACACCTAACGGAAATCGAACCTATCTTAGGCCAATTTGGCAGAGGAGAAATCACAGCGCCGGTCGAACTCAGCTCCCAGCGCCGAGTTCGCGGCACCAGGATTCCGACTCTCCACGTCGGTCTAAATTTCCCGCAATTTCATCAGCGGGACTAAATAACCCCACGTCAGCCCAGGCCTTACGGGGCCTCAGGTGTCCTGACATGCCCCCTGGGCCCAATGCCTCCGCCGCCTCTGATTGCCTTCAACCGCTACTAGCTCTACTTGTGGTGGGTTAGTAAATTGAAGAATCTGACAAGTACTCACCGCTGCTCGGTCGCTGCTCGGTGTCGTCACCAAAGACAGTACCTATTGTGACTCGATTCATGGCTGCGACTCGAAGTGCATTGTCGGTCTCCAGAATCGTGTGTCCCGATGATACATGTTGCGTTAGATTCAGTTCGCTATTTACTGGTAAATTGTTTATATTTGCAAATTATTCAAGTATATACATCCCCCAAGCTAACGGCCAAGGTAAGTTAAAGAAGTCTGTTTTAGCGGTTTCTACTCATAGAAGGGCGGTTGAAGACAAGATATGGAAATATAAGGCAAAGTCGGGGAAAGGGTTTGGCTATTAGTTTTTACGATATTTTGACAAAAAGCATCAAGAATTCTTTTCTGAATGATATTCTGATAATGGCAGTGGCGTAGCTACGGGGATAGGGCTGAAGGCCTTGGTACCCCAAAAATCTTTGCTGCCCCCCCCCCCCCCCCACCAAAAAAGAAAAATTGGCCCAATGCAACTTTTGCACAACATAGAGCCCCAAACTAGTCTCAAATACAGGGGATACACACGCTACGATTCGCTCTTAGAGCATTAAATTTAGAAAAATTTTCTCGGGTGTGAGGAGGCCCCCGAACCCCAACTCCCCCCCTCCCCCCCCCCCCCCCCTGACGCTGCTGCCCTGATCAGAATATCATTCAGAGAAGAAAAGGAGAATTCTTGTTTCGAGTCTGGACCTACGCTACATCGTGACCATCACAGAGAGTGAGGCAGTCCCTTTTGATTAACGATCCTAGCTTGCGAGGAGAAGCATAAATTAAGTCTCTGTAAGTAACTACGAAGAGGTGGAAGGGGTGGGGGGGGGGGGGGTGTCACTCAAACAGCTTGCTGAATGATGAAAATGACACCTCTCATCAAAGAATTAAAATGTAATAGTGAATGACCAAAAGCGTTGAGCCATTTGTAACCGACTGCTGAAAATACGAGGACAGAAAAGGTTCGTGATTAATTATTCATTGCTTTGATAGTACTTTCATAGGAAGTTACGGGGCATGTCCAGAACGGATCAACAGACAAAAAACGAATCTAGTTACTATGAAGCACCAAATAGACATACACGTTTGTTTATCACTCTTAGGAAACATTTGCCGCCCTGTATGGAACTTTTGGGGTTTGTATGTCGTTTATTAAAAAATGGCATTAACGCCAAGTGAAAATATCATGTTGCGGCGAACTTCGTGTTGAAACTACATCAGTCCATCTTCTGTCCGCATTTGGTTTCCAATTCCACGCGGATACCCATGTGTTATGAATAATATGTCTCACTAGTAGTTTGTCGGTGGGTTTTTTTCTGTTTCCTGCCTAAAGTATGTTATATCGTCCCTATCGTCTTTATTCTTTCAATTTGCTGTTTAAGACTGCAGGTATCCGAGCTATTCTGTTTAGGGATAGAGACGTTTATGAGAGTGGAACAAGGTTAGATGAGCTGGTGTCCTGTGTAATAAAATGTACAGGCTTTGAAAATAATGTCTCAAAATGTATCATAAGATGAGATAAGATATTTGTTGTCTCAGTATCAACAGAGATAAAGGGTAAGATCCAATACATTCAAATGGATAGGTTACAAGTTACAGATACTAATGTACAAATGCAAATGTGAACTAACATACTGGCTGAGTTAACTGCAACCCTTTTAGGGTGCCGTTAGCTCAGACGGTACGGTGACAGAGCATTTACGGCAAGACGATTGAGTGCCGTAGACTCGGGATCGACTCCCGTCAGGGCCAACTTCCAAAAATACTTTACAGTTTTCAGTTCAGTGGCTCGGAACCAGAACTATGCCTGGTGGAATTCCTGCTTGACAATATAACAGTAATTTGTCCCATTTGCATCAATGTTAAGGTAAACAATCCACGGGTAAAGTGCTTTGTAGACACTTACGAGTCACCACTAAAACACAATTCCAAAAAATGCAGTAATAGTCAATTCTCTATCGGTCTGGGGTCGGGTTATACATATGAACTGACATTCTGGCTGAGTTACTTGCAACCTTTCTAGGGGATGCCCTTAACTCAGTTGGTACGGTGGCAGAGCATTTAATCTACTTGTCGGATACTGATCGAGGATTAGAGAAGTACGAAGACGATCGTCGTTTCCACATGGGAAGGTTTCATTTGATGATTTAGGACGATTGTAACCTGTTGGCGTCCATCTGGGGTACCAGTCTTTGATCTATCCTGTCGTGGCGTTTGTGGTGTGCGGATGTCAGCGATTGCTGGGTCTCTTCTTTAATGGTTAACGACTTGTTTTTCGTGTATGAAACTATTCCTGAGACACGTCAAGACAAAGATTTGCTTTGCTTTCCTGGTCGGTTTCCTTGGTCTTTATTCCTATAAGTCCATGTTATCAACAACAGATTGCGATTGATTGGTGAGCTCCATACGTAGTAATGCAACTAGAACTAGAGAAACAGAATTTACTGCATCCAGTAAATTCAAGTCTGTGTGAAAAGGGTTAAAGTATCAGGAATAAACTCTACAGAAAGAGAATTTATGGAGGCTTATCTTCTGGTGTAAAATATTTTTTAACAAATCAGAAATGGGTTTTCGTTAACAGTATTTACAGATATTCATACAGGAATCAGAACAATTTTTATAAGAAACCAGAAAAGGCATATATGTGACCAGCATTCAAAGGGTTCGATACACGAATCAGAAATAGACAATTTTGGCTTTGCCCACTAATTTGAGTGATGAAATACATTCATAAACTTTAGAAATACATTAAGGTGTAAATGCATTTCCCAGTCTTTCTGAATAATATGCACTTGATGACCTCATTCAGGTGGACCGTATATTGAATCTCCAGCACTTTTTAACTCAGTCGGTGTAGTCCCATGTCTACATCTACACTGAAGAATGAGCGCAACCCACTTTGAAATAATGGCTCCACCAACTTCAGATCTGTCATCTGTCATTCAGATGGAAAGGGTGAAAAAACATAGATGAGTGCAAACTGGTTATTGTTAACCTGCATGCCAAAATGCATCGAGATAGGACGATCCGTATTTGAGTTGTCGCGCTGACAAAGGGTGCACAGACTCTATGTCGGAGATATTGTCATAAAAACCTTAAAAACCCCAAGAGCTCATTTGAAGGCCTGCTCATAAAAGAGCATCTAGTGACATAAACTGGGCATACATAAAACTAGAACTTCTCTAATAAATTTAATTTTAAACAGTCACAGCACTAACACCGTTAACAGTACAGTCAACTCTGTCAGTATTGCATATTTTACCAGCATCCTGACAGTATACATTTACATGTACACTGGAATTCTTCATGATCAAGTTGTTTGTTTTTATATTAACTTGGTTTGGGAATTAATTATGTACAATGAGATTAAATAAATAGATCATGTTATTGTATGTGACAGTCACAGCTTTCTCCCTGCTGCTTTTTGTGAAATTCTTTCATAGAGAAAATATTCATATAGGAATCAGAACAATTTTTCTAAGAAATCCGAAAAGGCATATATGTGCACACCATTTATCGACCAAGGAATAAGAAATGGACATTACTGCCGCTGCCATTTGTTTGAATGATGAGATACATGTATAACCTTCAGAACTGCATTAACTGGTATAAAATGAAAGGTCGAAAAAGTATGCATTTAATGACCTCTCTTGACCACATGGAGGTGGACCACATTTTGAACCTCCAGCAAGTTTCAACTCATTTGGTGTAGGTACCATTACTATAGGTCATACCAAACCTGATGTATGAGTATAAACTACTTTATAAATATTGGCTCCACCAACTCCGGATCTGCCGTATTTGTAGATGATGGCAAATGTTCATATTAGCAAGGCAATGATGAAGTGCATGCATGGTACCTCTGGAAAATATATTGCAAGTAAAAAGGTTCAGTAATGTTGGAATGTAGACGTTGAAAGGCCTTAAAGACCCCCCGAGAGCCTGTCTGAAGATTGGCATTGTCAAAATACCGAGGTCCCATCTATATCCAAGTGTGTTTAGAACAACACTGTGAGAATGGAAATGGTTTTCATTATTCTCAATGATTTTTTCGAAGAGAGGTGCACCATCGAAGTGCAGTACACTTTAGTACACAGCGCTACCGTGCCCCCATATTAAGATCTTCAGAGGGTTAAAATATTCGCTTTAAATATCCATTTTAATCCTTTAACCCTTTACCCAACGAATCGGCCGCATCCGCCCGCATAATATGCAAATTGAGAAGTTGAAAAATATTAGTTCCAACGAGGGGTCCCATGATATGGTTTTGTTGAAATTGTTTGGAAAATTTGAAAAACAATATTTGAAATAATAAATTTTGCTATCGTCTGCGTTGGGTAAAGGGTTAAATGGGGGCGCAGTGGCTGAGTTGGCAGAGGTGCAGGCTGCAAGTCGAGCGGTCCTCACTCTGTCCTTGGCAAGACACTTCACCCCATTGCCCACGTGTGTGCATGGTGGCGATGTGTACTAAAGCGTACTGCACATCGATGGTGCACCTGTCTTCAACCAATGCTAACCCTGCTTGTGTGGAGTTAGTATGTGGGGAATCTGATAGTTGCTCGCTGTTGCCCGGAGGTTCTCCCCAGGTACTCTGGCTTCTCCACCCGTAAAACTGTCCTGGTCATGGTAAACCACTGTGCAGAAATATGTGACATTAAACACCAATAAATAAATAATCCTTTAAAAAATGAGCTCATTCCAATGAAGGGTCATAAGCTATGTTTTTCAAGCAAAAATGAAAAAGTAATTAAAACTGAATAGACATTTCTGTGTATAAAGCTGACCGGTTTTTTGCCTTTATGTTGGCTAAAGGGTTAAGAATCCCTTAGTTTGGAAAGCACACTGAAAAGGTGTCCCATTCCACATAGAATTAAATGTTTCAGAAAAGAGAGTGAAAAACATTCTGTAGCCATGAGTTATAATTAAAGATATTTTTTTATTCACATCGAAGTATTAAGAGGGTTAAAATCTGACCATTCAAATATTCCATTTTATTACTTTGTAACTGTGATAGGTGTTTCGAGAAAGCCACACACCACTCCATCCCAAAACCTCTCAATCCTGAGTTATGATTGAGAATAAATAGATTTAAAAAAAAATGCTTTGAAAAGTGAAGGTTTCTCTCTCTCTTCAATGATTGAGACTGAAGGTTTGTAACATGATACAACATAAATATACAGTGCTGTTCAGTGTAACAAAGAATTCTATCTCAGCTTTCTCTCTGGAGATTTCTGTTTTAGATAATGGTTACTGCTTCAGCTAACTCATTTCCCAGTAAATGTTGTAAACATATTTTTAACATCTAGAGTCCGAAAGCCCCACATGCCTCCAAATCATAGATGACCAAATACCAATGGCAGGCAGTCTATCAGTATACCAAAAACATTGAGATAGGATTGATTGTATTTGGGTTATCATGCTGACAAACAGTGCATAGAAGACATTCTATGAATGTTATTAATTTATTGGGGTTTAATGACACTTCAACAGCTAGGCCCACCTCGTGTTGTACAGTTTTTACGGATGGAGGAAACCAGAGAACACAGAGAACCACCAAACAACAACAACAAGCAACTGTCTGGCTCCCCAACATGCTAACTCCACACAAGCAGGGTTAGTGCAAGTGTATCATCGACATGCAGTATGTCTTTGTACACATCATCACTATGCCATTATGTGGGCAATGGGGGTGAAGTGTTTTTGCCTAAAGACACAAGGCACTTGCCGCAGATAGGATTCAAACTGAGAACCTCTCAGCTTGCAGCCTGCACCTCTAACTGCTTAGCCACCGTGCCCCTCTATGAATGTAATGGGAATACTTTAGAGGCTTATCTTGGGGATAAAATAGTTTTAAAGAAATAAGAAATAGGTTTTCAATGACAGTATTTATAGATATTCATTCAAAAATCAGATAATTTTTTCCAAGAAACCAGAAAAGGTATATATCTTCACAGCATTCAAAGGGACCAATCAAGGGAATGCACAAGGAGGTTCAAAAATATGATTTCCAGCAATTCTGGTAATAGCCCTCATGACTCCTGTTCGACCTTGGCCCAAATTTTGAATCTCCATCGAGTGTCAACTCGTTTGGTATTAGTCCCAGGTCCATACATCATACCATGCTTGAAATATGAGCATGACCCACTTTCACAAATTTTGGCCACACCAACTTTTTACGTAAAAATGGATGTATGGACTTCAGGAATGCTTTAGAGAGTCAAAACGTGATTTCCAGCAATTCTGAAAAAATGCATTCAATGACCCCAGGTGACCTTGACCCACATTTTTGAACCTCCATCAAGTGTCAACTTATTTAGTGTTGGCTCCAGGTCCATGCATCACACCATGCTTGAGATATGAGCTTGACCCACTTTCAAAAATTTTGGCCACACCCACTTTTTTCATGAAAAAATGCACATCTGAATTTTGGGGAAGCATTTGGAGGTCAAAAAATGTGATTTCCAGCAATTATGAAAAATGCACTCATTGACCCCTGAGTGACCTCGGTGACCTTGATCCATATTTTGAATCTCCATCGAGTGTCGACTCATTTGCTGTTGGTCCCAGGTCCATATGTCATACCATGCTTGAGATATAAGCATGACCCACTTTCAAAAATTTTGGCCACGCCCACTTTTTTACGTCAAAATGCATGTGTGTATGTCAGGAATGCTTTAGGGGGTCAAAAAATGTGATTTCTTGCAATTATGAAAAATGCACTTAATGACCCCTAGGTGACCTCCGTGACCTTGACCCATATTTTGAATCCCCATCGAGTGTCGACTCATTTGGAGTTGGTCCCAGGTCCATACATCATACCATGCTTGAGATATGAGCGTGACCCACTTTCAAAAATTTTGGTCACGCCCACTTTTTTATGTCAAAATGCATGTGTGTATGTCAGGAATGCTTTAGGGTGTCAAAAATGTGATTTCTAGCAATTATGAAAAAATGCACTTAATGACCCCTAGGTGACCTCCATGACCTTGACCCATATTCTGAATCTCCATCGAGTGTCGACTCATTTGGTGTTGGTCCCAAGTCCATACGTCATAGCATGCTTGAGATATGAGCGTGACCCACTTTCAAAAATTTTGGCCACGCCCACTTTTTATACTTGAAAATACATGTGTGTACGTCAGGAATGCTTTAGGGGGTCAAAAAATGTGATTTCTAGCAATTGTGAAAAATGCACTTAATGACCCCCAGGTGACCTCCGTGACCTTGACCCATATTTCGAATCTCCATCGAGTGTCGACTCACTTGGTGTTGGTCCCAGGTCCATAAGTCATACCATGCTTGAGATATGAGTGTGACCCACTTTCAAAAATTTTGGCCACGACAACTTTTTTTTACTTCAAAATGCATGTGTGTGTGTCAGGAATGCTTTAGGGGGTCAAAAAATGTGATTTCTAGCAATTATGAAAAATGTACTTAATGACCCCTAGGTGACCTCCATGACCTTGACCCATATTTTGAATCTCCATCGAGTGTCGACTCATTTGGTGTTGGTCCCAGGTCCATACGTCATACCATGCTTGAGATATGAGCGTGACCCACTTTCAAAAATTTTGGCCACGCCCACTTTTTTACGTCAAAATGCATGTGTGTATGTCAGGAATGCTTTAGGGGGGGTCAAAAAATGTGATTTCTAGCAATTATGAAAAATGCACTTAATGACCCCTAGGTGACCTCCGTGACCTTGACCCATATTTTGAATCTCCATTGAGTGTCGACTCATTTGGTGTTGGTCCCAGGTCCATACGTCATACCATGCTTGAGATATGAGCGTGACCCACTTTCCAAAATTTTGGCCACGCCCACTTTTTTACGTCAAAATGCATGTGTGTACGTCAGGAATACTTTAGGGGGTCAAAAAATGTGATTTCCAGCAATTCTGAAAAATGCACTCAATGACCCCTAGATGACCTCCGTGACCTTGACCCATATTTTGAATCTCCATTGAGTATCGACTCATTTGGTGTTGGTCCCAGGTCCATACGTCATACCATGCTTGAGATATGAGCGTGACCCACTTTCCAAAATTTTGGCCACGCCCACTTTTTTTTACGCCAAAATGCATGTGTGTACGTCAGGAATACTTTAGGGGGTCAAAAAATGTGATTTCCAGCAATTCTGAAAAATGCACTCAATGACCCCTAGATGACCTCCGTGACCTTGACCCATATTTTGAATCTCCATTGAGTATCGACTCATTTGGTGTTGGTCCCAGGTCCATACGTCATACCATGCTTGAGATATGAGCGTGACCCACTTTCAAAAATTTTGGCCACGCCCACTTTTTTTACGCCAAAATGCATGTGTGTACGTCAGGAATACTTTAGGGGGTCAAAAAATGTGATTTCCAGCAATTCTGAAAAATGCACTCAATGACCCCAAGATGACCTCCGTGACCTTGACCCATATTTTGAATCTCCATTGAGTGTCGACTCATTTGGTGTTGGTCCCAGGTCCATACGTCATACCATGCTTGAGATATGAGCGTGACCCACTTTCCAAAATTTTGGCCACGCCCACTTTTTTTTACGTCAAAATGCATGTGTGTACGTCAGGAATACTTTAGGGGGTCAAAAAATGTGATTTCCAGCAATTCTGAAAAATGCACTCAATGACCCCTAGGTGACCTCCGTGACCTTGACCCATATTTTGAACGTCCATCGAGTGTCGACTCATTTGGTGTTGGTCCCAGGTCCCTAGGTCCTACCACGCCTGAGATATGGGCGTGACCCACTTTCAAAACACCCCTACAGACACCCCTGATGCCCCAGGAATCTGAAAAATATTCAGTGCCGAGAACTTGTGGCTGTCTATCAGCATGCCAAAAATCAACGAGATAGGTCTATTCGTTTTCGAGTTATCTTGCGGACAAAAAAGTGATGAGAAGACAGAAGACAGGAGAAGAAGAAGAAGAAGAAGAAGAAGAAGAAGAAGAAAAAAAAAAAAAAAAAAGAAGAAAAAAGAAAAAAGAAAAAGAAACCGTGCAAAAACAATAGTCTGTGTGTTTCACACAGACTAAATAGTACATTAGATCCTCTGACGGACATTTTCTTGCACGAAATGTGAACGATGAATAAAATGTTAGCTTTTACTACGAAAACACTGCGATGGAACAAACAGCATAGCTATAGGATCACTCTCGTTATGAGACAGTCCTCGAAATATCCATGGGTCCACGAAGTTATATCTCCGTTAAAAACATATTTTTTAAAAGAGCAGCTTACATGCGACTTACACACAACAGTAATTACAATCTTGCTGTGTCATGATCTCCCACTCTGTACTTTTTTACACACCTGTTCTGTGGATTCCCCATCTACAGCAACACTAAACAATGCGGAACGGAAATCGTTGACGGACTATTTTCTTAAAGAAGCGAAATTTCACTGTAAATTTCTACAAATCGTGCACCGTAATTAGTATTTGAATCGCTAGCGATAGCTAAACACCGTCCCCTGAGTTCCATTGTGTTCTATGTGCCTATATTTTTTAATATAAATGCCTCTCTCAAACCCTCCTCATTTAAACTTTGCACATCCCATCTCGAGGTAAAATCACAACCTAAAATGTGTTTACTCTTGGGAAATTCCAAATTTCACAGGTGACGTCATAGGGTCATAAGTCAGAAAATTCAACTTTTGCCCGATTTTCATGAAATTTTAATATGTTGCAGAAATTGAAAAATTAAGAAAAGCTGGTGGGGGGGGGGGGGGGCTTGTTTTTGTTTTGGTGGATTACGCCATTTTTTACGTTTTTTATGTCGCTTCAAATTGTAGCATTTTCATATTAAAAACGCTGATCTTGTTACAGCTCCATAGTTCTGAAAGATACAGCTTTAAAACTTCACTTATTTATTTCCGGTTATCTGAAGTTCATCCACCCCGTTCTACTTTTCGGAATTTCAACACTTCGTTGGAAGGAGCTGGATTTAAGGGGTTGTCTTTAAGATTTCAATTTCAGCTCATTCTTGTCTCCATCTCTTTGAAATTTTGGAAATATAGTCTCCCAAAAAAACTATATCAATTCAATTCAAGCATTAGCCTATTTTTGACATATTTCATTAAAACCACAGTCTTATGATTCACGCAACTCCATATTTATAAACGAAACAGCTACCAAACTTCATGCACTATTTTGTACTAATTCGAATTTGTTCACTGTTGTTTTTTCATTTCAAATTTACACACTCGATGCCAGCAATGCCAATTTTACATTTCTTTCTATATCGTATTTTCAACCTCATTTTCATCCCAAGCCTTTCGAAATTTTTGGACTGTAAACTCCGCAAAAACACGTCTAAAAATGCATTGCCGTCTAAGGAAATTCTGAACTGTTATACCGGTGTAAAAGGAATGGAAGTCCGTAGGAACGTTAGTCCCTCTGGACTATTATTCTGCGGAATTATAGTCCTAGGTCTAACATTTCTAGGAATAGTAGTCCGGCGGACTACTATTCCTAGAAATGTTAGACCTAGGACTATAATTCCGCGGAATTCCGCGGAATAATAGTCCAGAGGGACCAATTTTCGTACGGACTTCCATTCCTGTTACACCGGAACGTTGAGGTGACTTTATGGGTGGTCATATGGTCAAACATTAACCATTTGAGCAGGAGCGGCCATTTTTCCGGCCAGGATCATGATACGTCATACCGTTATTAAATCGGATGGCTGTTCAGAAAATGGAAAATGTGTGGGGTAGACCACTCAATATTTTCAGCGTGCAGCCCCGAGGGTGCACGTTGAAAATATTGATTGGTCTACCCCAACTAATGAATATGGATTCTTCTAATTGCCGCCATTGAACTGGCATGGTAGATAACACTAGAGTTCAAAGGGTAAAAATACGTCAGACTTTTATTTTCAATCTCATTTTCGCCCCCAGTCTTTCGAACATTTGGGACTGTAATCTCCGCATAAAACATATATAAAAATTGCTGTCCCAGGAAATTCTCAACCGTAATACACGAACGCCGAGATGACGTCATAGGTGGTCATATGATCAAAAATTAACATAAGTCGGATTCTTCTGCAATTTTAGTATGCCGTTGAGCTAAAAACAATTACGAGATAACTGGTGTTTTTTTGTTTTTGTTTTTGTGGGTTTTTTGGGGTTTTTTTTATGTTTTTCGATTTGGCGGTATGTTGTCCTTTTTATGTCACTTTAGAGTTTGGCCTATTTGTGAAATGTTTATTAAAAACGCTGCCTTCTGATTCACATAACTCCACATTTATAAACGATACAGCTACCAAACTTCATATACTGTTTTCTGCTTATTTGAAATTGTTCACTGTTATTTTTTTATTTCATATGTAAGCATCCAACGGCAGCGATGCCAATGCTACGTTTTCAGCCTCATTTTCAGGCACAGCCTTTCAACATTTTGGGACTGAAATCTTCACCAAAACCGTATCTAAAATGTATTGCCGTCCTAGGAAGTTCTGAACCGTTATACCCGAGCGCTGAGGTGACGTCATAGGGGTTCATAAGGTCATAGATTAAATGACGGCGAATTTAACTGAAATTTTAGTATGTTTTAGAGCTTAAAACATTAAAAGTTAGTGGTTTTTTTCTTCTCGATTTGGCACCATATTGACATTTATTTCACGTCAGTTCACCGTTTACCCTATTTTTGGCATACTTGATTAAAAATGTGTGGCGGGGTTTGCTCTGTTGAGCGGCTTAGTACGTGAAAAAGGCGACATGCACCTTCTCCACGTTGTTGGGGCGTTCGGCGTTGGCTGTGCTTCGTTGGATGACATCTGGAAATTCGCTTAGCGATTTCAAAACCATCTGGTTAGGGTACTTACCCTTCTCAGATTTAGGCGTTGTTCTTAAACTGTTAATTTCAACTAGCGTATAGAACTTTCGTTCTCGAGCTTTGAAAATATGTACTCCAACAGGAATCATATCTAAAAATCTGGTACCGACGTGTAGAAATTTTCAACGGCTATGGATAATCTTTCGGTTGACGTCATTGACGTTGACGTCACAAAAAATTAAATGATAGCCGATTTTCATAAAATTTTAGTATGTTCCAATAAGAGTAAAATCCTCGCCCTTTGATTGGATGAGAGTTGGCGTAGTTTCTCTTATGTTTATGTCCAGTAGCAAATGTTATCTTCTGACGTCACCACGCGAAATATTTGAAATGACGCCGCTCGTTTCGTAATTGCTTCATCAAATGAGTGACTAGCAAGCCGCTTCATTTTTCTAGATTTTTCACACGTGCAGCAGAAGGTGTTTCGGATGAAGTGTTCTTGAAATAACAAAGAGATTTACGATCTGAACTGAGACGGAATGAGTTTATCTGGTTTATTGATTATTTATCCAGTGCCGTCGTGGAGTACAAGGCAACTTTTAACGATCACAAGTTTAGTAAATAAGCCCCTCATGTTTCACGAATGTAGGTTGTGGGCTATGGCGTTCAACTACGCGTCTCAGTTGAACATAAATTCCGAGCCGCAAACCTCAGACCGTGTTACCGTCAACTCATCACAATAATTTATAATGTTGTAGAGCTCAAAAATGTAAGAGATACTTCTTTTTTAGTTTTTCGATTTATCGCCATTTTAGGTTTTAGCGTTACTTCAAATGTTTTGCTTTTTATGGACATTTTCCCGTAAAACGCTGGTTTTCTAACACACATAGCTCTCCACCAGTAATACACATAGCTATGAAATGTCGTACATTATAGCCTTCATGATGTCTCCGTTAAATGCAGCTGTCACTATTTCAAAGTTCAACCTTTACCACAAATTACGACGTCTTTTTCATTAACGCTTAATATCCACCACTTTATTCAACTTTCCTTTCCAAATGTTTTGAAATATACACTCAGGAGGTCAACGTCGCAAAAATTAAAGTTGGTCCGATTTTCTTGAAATTGTAGTCTGTTGTAGAGCTCAAAAAAGAAGCTTTTTGGACTTTTTATTTAATGTAATTTTTGACGTTTTAACGCTACTTAAGTTTTTACACCCTACCATCTGGTGACAAGCCTACCGCAATATCTGGTAACACTTTCCACTAAAACATATTACATACACTTCCTTTAATAACTACAGGGTGGCCCTCGGGCATTTATATGACCACGGACGCATTACAGATATCGTTATGTCGTCAATCGCGATAGAAATGCGAAAAACGCGACCCTCTCCCCTTTAGAGACAGACCTACCTCTATAGGTAGTAGCATCAACCACTATACGCTATTCCATACAGATCAATTAATGCTTTACATGTAGCCTGTTTGCTTTTATATGGCCATGTAGGCAACGCAGAGAATGCTGTGACGTCAAATGTGATGGATGTGCGAAAAACGAGACGCATCCTATTTGTTCACGGTCTTACGCCGCAGCCCTTCTCAAACTACAAAACATAGCACTAACTGTATATCACTGACCACTAGAAATTGAAAGCGAACATTGTAAATTTTCTATCCATAATGCCTGAGAAATGTTGACGCTATGACGTAAATGCATATCGAGGATCGAAAAACGTCAAAATTAAATTTCACTACAGGAAGTCAAAACGTAGGGCAGTTTAATACTCGTGGTCACAAATACAAAGCTGAAACAAGTTTGCATATCAGACCTCACATACCGCAGATATGACGTGAACAACGTTTTTTTGTTTACATTCTCTGTTCGACCTCATTTTTAACATTTACCATTCGAAATTTAGAAAATGTAATCACAGCAGACACAACTTGGCCGTCAAACGAACCCCAGATCTGACATACTCTCACGTTAAATTGGAGAGCAGAGTACTGTGCTCAGAAATGTGGACTGAGACCCACCAACCCAACCCACTCCCATTTGTGGGCATCCCTAACCTCTCGATCTGCTACAGATACAGCTATAATACTTCACCATGCAAAGTGAACAGTTCAAGTGCTGCACTGTCGCATTTGTCTTGATAACATTGGTAAATATTTAACACTGTGACCAGTGCACCGTCGCCGTGGACTGGTCGTAATCCATGCGTGGCAGGGATGACCACGCATGCGTTTATCTGGTAACAAAAATCATCAGCAGCAAAATTTTAATTAATGAAGCACCGGGTTGCACCCGGTGCTTCATTAATTAAATTTTTGATGATTATTCCTATAATTAGTGTTCGGAATCTAATATTATTGCGTCCTTAGAAATATTGCCCACCCATGGACAGTGACCAGTCCACGGCGGCTGTACAGTATGGCAAGTCCACCGATGGTCGCAAAACGTCAAAATAAAATTTCAATGCATAATGTAAGCATCTAAGTAACAAGTTTGTACTGAACATCCATACACCATCTCCTCGTTGGGGAACGACCCAGCTTTGGCTGTGTTTCGTTGAATGACGTCTGGAAAATCGCTTTGTTATTTCAAAATAATCTAATTTTGTTTAGTTCTACGAGGTTTGCGTTTCCCTCTACTTATATTCCGTTCTATACTTTGGGAATTCGAGGGTATTACGTAAATAACAGTGGTATCCCTGATATTTTTTTTTCAGTCGTTAGTTTTCGTTATATATCAATTGAGAGGAAACAGCGATTATTTCTTCGAAATCTACCTTTAGGAATGACTTTTGGGTGATTAGTTCGCAGATCTATCCATTTTATTTTATGCGAGATTATTATCGCCCAATGTCGATGAATTGGCATCCGTATCATTTCCCTTGAGATTCGTATTACTTCGATTACCATATATTCAAAGCATTAAGTGAGCCCCGAGTCCCATAAATAAGTACTATTTTACGTTGATGAATCGTTTCGATTTAACGAGCATCTACAGTTACTGACAAATGGATTGCGCAGTAATCAGTCGCCATTGTGTTTTGTACTTTAATTACAAAGGGCATGGCTTTATTGCCATCAAATACAATGATTAAAAACCTTATTTCACTCTGTGATGGTGCATACGTCTCCAGAATTTCTCCCACCCAAACCACATGAGAGCTGCAGTACAAATTAAATACTGACAACTTTTCAGCTAACTGCCGTGAGTAAATAGTAAACACGGGCTACCACCATAAATATAAATGGTTTGGGTGCGGAGGAGAGGGGAGCAAGATTTTGTCATAGTATAGCTCACTGAATTTCAGCTCACTCCAGGTTGTGGTGTTTACCATTTAATTACATGCAGGCATTGTAATGAAATGGCTATGTCATAGAAGATGGCGCCATCGGGGTGTAAAGGAAATATATAGAGGATATCTACGCTGTGTTAGTGAATATAGGGAATTATCTCATGAGAGTGGACCTGAGAGTTTTATTTTTTACAAGCGCTTGCACGAGTGAAAAATAATACTTTCAGGTCCACACAAATGAGATAATTCCTCATTTTTACTAAAATAGCGTGACATTTTACTGCACAATATTCAGCCCAATTCGACTGCAAGTTTCAAGTTAATAACAAAGATCTGCTGATCGTTCCTTCAAGGCGACGTCATGCGCCGAAGCGTGTGTGCATGTAAGTATTATTTTTCACTCGCGCAAGCGCTCGCGAAAAATAAAACTTTCGGGTCCACACTCATGAGATAATTCCAGTCCGCCTCTGTTGTCATCGATGTTCGATATTCGTCCGATTTGAAAATTTGAGGCGCTTATTCGAGAAGGTATTTTATTCGATTGGAAATGCTATATTCTCAGAACCCGACACTGACCTCTGGCATCGGGGAGGGGGGTACTGCTGCTATCATCACTTAATAAAAAGAGTGCACATTCTTAGCAATATAGTGGGTAATATGTATACAACACCGGATACTCAACGTTTCGGAGTAGCCATTGGAACCACTGTCAGTGAACGTGAGTAACAAACACCTACAGAAACGGCACTGTCTCGAGTACAAATCTGACCCGCCACGCATCCACCAGTGAGACTACTATTGTATGTTTTATTTACGTCGCTAAGTGGATATATTTTGAAGTCTCCAGAGACAAGAACAAAGACGTAACTTAACGTTTCATAAGGCTAAGAGCTATTATTATGCCTCACGTTTGTAACATCAGCCGTGATTGGTTAATTTGACACCTTCTAAAAGTCATAGTACTGGAGTTTTGGACCAAAACACGGGTACTATCGGAACGTTTTTCCCTGGAGACAAGAGAACGAAGAAAATGTAAACTCCACTTCCATTGATCAGCGTCGATTGGAATTTCTCAACACCAAACGCTGGCTCCGTGTCCGTTTAACTTTTTGAGTTTAAACAATATTTATTTCAGAAAACATGTTGAAGAACAGATTACATATTAACACAATAGTACATAAACTGAAGTGGATTCAGCAGTAAGCTTGTTTAGCTTATACAAGGCTGTCTCGTCACCGGTAGACCCAAACTTACCAACAAATATATCATCTTCAGTGGGTATGTTTCCAATAATAACTGCAAACAATGAATCAGAAATATTAAAAACTCACGTGTTGTTCACCACTCCAGTGAATCCTGAATATGAGTTATGACTTCAATCAATTATATTTCCACAAGTTTAGTACTCCTCGACCTCACTGAGCCTCCGCCTCAAGTTCAAAATAAATTGTTTCACTCAGCTTAATTCTGTCAACTGTCGTCGTCCGAGAAACATGAATTTATATTCCATTAATTTACACCACTTATCACACAAGCATTAACAATGAATTATAACATGAACAGCACGATGCAGTTGTAAACACTGGCATTTGGTGATATAGAAACTCCCAAAGCGATTGATGGCATGTTGCAGTTAACGCTTAACAATGAAAGTTATTTTTTGTTCGGCATAATAAAATAATTAGAACGTTTCTGTTCATGTTCTATCGGTCGATAGTACCTGACTTTGTGTGATTTCTGAAATAAAACCTTCAGCAGCTTCGTTAATTTAGTTAATGTAGCTCCCGGTACAACCCGGTGATTCATTACTTAAACTTTTGCTGCTGATGATTTTTATTACCTGGTAGACACATGCGTGGGCATCACTGCCCACGCGCAGATTACGACCTGTCAAAGACGACTGTACTGTAACTATACACCTGGAACTTCATTAAGCACCCCCTGAAATGTCCCATGACAGTGCAGTTACTGTTATCGATTATTATATTTTAATTATTTCTATGTCTTGCAGTGCATTTCATCTAATGAAATATGATGTTTCTGGTTGATAGCGTACCTCAAATACCCCTCCTCCACGTAAAGCATGCTTCCCACGAATGTTACAAAAATACAATATCATCCACATGCAATATCTGGGTATAAAACAAGAAAATTTGTCACTTTTTTATCAGTAAATGTTGACATGGCAAGGAGGAGACTTGCAGAGGCACTAAGATGGCAAATCGTTGGCATGCATGCAACAGGCATGTCATTCAAAGCTGTTGGAAGGCAACTTGGCTATAGTCATTCTGTCATCATCAGACTTGTCCGAAAACAAAAACAAACCAATGATGTTAAGGACCGACAAAGACCCGGACAACCCCAAAAGACCTCTAGGACGCCTCGTTAAGCGTGAACCCTTTGCTTCAAGTGGGGTTTTGAAACACCTTTGGCTCCCCAACAGGCGTTTGTGCAACAGAACTATCCGAAACCGTCTCAAATCACTGGGTGTGAGGTCCAGAGGATCATCAAGCGTCCAGCTTTGTCCAATCTGCATCAAAGATAACGTTTGGAATGGTGTATGACACGATAGCATTGGAATCTCAGGACGTGAAGGAGGGTCCATTGGTCAGACGAGAGTAGGTTCCTGCTTCACGTCACAGATGGTCGCATGACAGTGTGGAGGAATAGAAATACTGCTTACGCGTCCAGGTACATCAGACCTACTGTTCCTTATGGTGGAGGATCAGTGATTATCTGGGGATGCCTCTCTATACTGATTGTAAACGTGATATGGTGACTGTACGTGGGAATCTCAATGGCCATCAATACATCCGGGTCATTCTGAATCCGGCTGTCGTGCCTCTATTTGACAACCACCCGTTGGCTACTCGCCCTGTATTCATAGACGACAATGCAAGGCCACATCGTTCCCATGCTGTGAGAGCATTCCTCCAGAATAACGCTATTATAACACTACCTTGGCTTGCAATGGGCCCCGATTTGAATCCCTCACAACACATCTGGGACTTTCGTGGATGTCGTGTGCAAGCAAGAGATCCGAATTGGCCGATTTGGAAGCTGCATTGCATGAAGAGTGGCAGCAGTTGCCCCTGGACCGTATCAGAAGGCTCACTGGTAGCATTATTAGCAGCAGGGTTCAGGCTGCCATCCGCACACATGGTGGATACACTCACTACTGATATCAGACACTGCTATTGTGTTCAGGAGATCACAAGTTACATTTTTTCGTCCGTAATTACCGGCATTGTTTTATCATGGACCGTTCCGGCACTATACTTGTCGGGAGAACATTTTTCCATAAAAAAACATTAGTGACAGATATGTGTAATTTGCGCCATTAAAATACTTCATATTTTCATCATTGTGTTGTCTTTCATTTGTCAATGGATAGCAAGAAAGTAATGACAGTTTCTATTAACACCACTGCGAAAAAACAGGGGATGCTTAAGTTCCAGGTGCATAGTAACTATAATGAAGTCCAACCAGATACCTCACACCCGGAAACGCTGCCACAGATTCAGATATATTCGCGTTTCTTAGATTTACTGAATACGTCATGGTGAGCACATCTAAAAGCACCATTAATATAGTCCTCACAATGTGTCCAGATTGAAGATCATTGCAATCTTACGTGCGGTACGATACGAAATCGTTTCATGACAAAAGACATTGTCTTGAATTCTATTAAATTCGTCATCAGTAATAAACAAATCAGACCCGAAAGACATTGGTTGGGTCGTTCTGCAAAAATGCTTAGCTGTAATATATGGGGAGAGCGTTAGTTTACTGTCCAATAGGTGAGTATTTAGACTTTGCCTGCAATCGGCAGTGATATAATTCACCTAACGAATCTTAGACTGGCGATAAAACGACTGCGTGCAAATTTTGCTTCTATTAAAGTATGCGTGGCATGATTTGCATGCACTCTCATATTAATGGGGATATTACTCCATGTTTTGGTTGTTTGTGGTAAGAATGATGATTGAAAGGTCAGTGTTGGACACTTGGGAAGACGGAGGCTGCAATTGGTAAACAGGTTTTGTGTTTGGATGTCTGAGACTATTGGTGGTACTTTGCTGGCAATATAGGCCGGTACTAGATTGTGATGCATCTTAAAGAACTGAATCAACATTTTTATTGAACTTGTTGTAGAGCAAGTGAGTGCGAAAGCTGCTGTCTGGATGTTTTCTAATTCAACGCAGTTAGTTTCGTTACAATTCGACCTAACGTTGTGAACATATTCAAGCAGTGGTCATACCAAAGCAACGTGAATTTTTTTCAACACTCATTTTTTCTAAAGTACATTGCAGCCACCACCCCCCCCCCCCCCACACCCACCCACCCATCACATGTCGAAACATATGTGTTCAACATGCTTCATCCTTCTACAAGCACTGTTCAATATAACACCCATGTGTTCTTGCTGATTGACGTCTATTATTTGAATGTTAGACCAAGGAAATTGGGAGGCGATCAATTGTTTGCATTTCGGGTTTTATGAGCATTTTTGTTTGTCTTTCGGGGGTTAACTTCGACCGACCACAGGGGACCAGCTGACCAGTTGTACTCAAGTTCTTAAGATAAGGGAGCCTTAATTGGGATCTTCCATGATTAGGTGAGTATTGCCGACAGTAATTGGCTATTACAAGCTGCGCTAAATGTTGTATCATTGATATAACAAAGAACGGGTCCGAAAATAATCCCTTGACGAACTCCTTAGTATATTTGTTGGCAGGAGGAGGAGTCTAAACTAATCTTTACCTTATGTCCGTTAGATATAGGATTTTAAAAGTGGTAAAACATTTCTCTCGACACTAATCTCTTCTGATTGATAAAATATATATGCATGGCGGACCCTTTTAAACCCTTACTCACGTTACAGATGACGATTCGACTGTCATTAGTTTCATCTTGAGCACCATTGTATACATTATTTAATCAGTGAGTTGTATCACTTTTAAATCACTTTTAGTGAATCCCGGTTGAAATTTTGACAAAAGTTTATTATCGTGGAGAAACTGTCACATTTTTAACAGGTACATTTTACAAAGACCTTACCAATTCAGCTGATTAGAGATTTTGAGCCATAGTTGGAAAATATATTAGAAAGACACTATTTATTTTGTATTTGTTTTCGTATTCCTGAAATTGCAAAGTATTTGTAATCGTATTGAATAGATTTTGAAATTATTCACAGCAATCCTGATTCCACAGTGTCAAATTATTCAGCCATCGTCAATGAAACATTGCGATTGTAGATGCGTTCAGTTACTTCTCTTTTACTGTGGAAACGAAGAGAAGTGTTTTCATTTTCTGACCCGAAGGTAGCCGTGAGTACAACACTTGTTATTTTAACGCGGTAATACTAACCTTTTTTATGACCGTTGTTAATCGAATTCTCGTGGAGGACACCTTGGCAAGCTCAACAATGGAAGACATTCCCTACTGATTTCCCTACAACCTTGTTGCTTGAACATTTATTGGTCACACATATAAAAGTCTCAGTGGCAGTTGTAGCTTTAAATAAAGTTCAACAACATTGTTGTCGAAAGTGTTCAATCCCCCCGGCGCCTCACCAACGCTGGTCGTCTTTTAAAGGTCATATACTTCGTATGCGGAAAAGGAAGCGAAACAGGATGATGTGAACATTTTCATGATAATGTAAATTGAATATTTACAACGTGTTTTGGAGCATTATTTAAAAAGCAAGTACCTATATTGGAAAGTGGATACCATATTATCCGGTTTGGTTCCAGGTAAACACCATGACAGTTAACTGGTTGAGGGCTAGATTATTTTTGGTGGTTTGAATTTGTTATTACAAATTTGTTGTATTACAAATTATTGGAGAGTGCCCACGGGTACTCTCCAATAACTTGAAATAAAGCAAGTTTATATTACCAAGATATTATTTGGGTTTGACTGAATATGAAACGTGAGCAGTGAATTGTTGGCTTTTACTACGGTGCCCTCATTTTTCTGAAAGCTCTGATAGTGGCATTTAGCACTCAACCAGTAAATGACGTGAAAGCTGGGACTACTGTCACCCTGTAACAGCATCAGATCATTAAACGTCACCGGTGGGAGGAGGTACAGTGTTGATTGACTTGTCTCCATCTTGTGGGGAGGTAGGAGTTTGAGTTGCGATATTTTACGATGTCGTTCCAGCAATCCAGTTGTACAGAGATGAATGCTCTCCCCTGGCGCTATGTTCTACATTTCGTGGTATGCCTCCTGAATACGAATTAAGTCCATAAACGTTCAGCTATCTGACCCCACCCCCACCCCCACCCCCCAGCTTCTATCCTGGTTGTGAACTGAAATCAGGCGCCCAGAAATCGTCGCGCCCATTGTATTCAATCTACAAAAACAAAACGGTTGAGCAAACACTGTTTAAAATAAATCTCCTGAACGTCATTTATTCCTGCCTGTGTAACATCGTAAAGTGTACGTCGAAAGATGATCTGAGAAAAGGTATATTTTATTACTAAAAAACAAATGCAATGTCACAGAAAGGCTTATTAGGCACCAACTATTATTGTTGTACTGTGATCTCAAAAACGGTCTTGTTTCTCTCGTTCAGATAGCGGTCTAGACGCAACGCAGTTACACACAGACATTGCGAAATCAAGACCGATATTATAAGAAAAGAAACGCTACAAACTCCCAAGATTCAATGTTCTCGCGTTTTGTTTTCGACAGGTGAGGTTTTACAGTGTTGTGGGAGAGAGAAACGGACAGGGGCATTCAACTGGATCGTGACCCAGTCATCACCGTTCTGTAGCATGCAAAATGGCTGCACGGCGGTCACTGAGATAGAACCAACCAACCGAAAAACTGGTCCGAAATAACTATATTAGAGAAGTGGAGCGGCAGTTGCCAAGCTTGAATCAATGTAACTAGAAATATACACCAGGTCGATTGCAATCAGTGTCTTGATGCTTCAGTCCATTCGTAAATTAGTTGCAATATCAAGTGGGCTAAATATACATGTATATCAAATATATGTTAATACATTAGATGAAGTCAGTCATTCTACATGTGTCAGTAGTATAGTAGGGTCCAGACGACCATGATTACCCGGGGCCCTAGTGGCATTTTGCCTATGCACTGGTGGACTGTCGAGGACTTTTGATAGACTCTAGATAAGCGGAAATAAGAGATGCACGTGGTTTTATAGGATTGTGTGGGTGTCCCCCGCATGAACTGGTGTATCTTTGTGGCTCGGACACCTTCAGAATCCTCGGCTTCTATCTATCCTGGCTACCCTATTCTTTCCCTGGACCTAATTTACCGATTTATCAAGGTATAATTCTCTCAGCCTCCTCATTTCCAACTATCCCGGGCTCTATTCTGGCTACTCCTATCTGGATCTGGTCTCGCCCTCTGATCTCAGCCAATCGGATAACTCTACTCAAGTAAGCCTCGGCCACTCTCGGTTCATTTGCACTTATTTCCCATTGACAATACGTGTGGTTCCTAATTAGTCGATCGTTCTGAAGAACTATGCTAGAAACTACTCCTTGGAGTAAATAATACTCGTTGGCCCATTTGGGGAAAAAAAGATGGTACAGTCAGATACTAGAAAAGGAGTTTGTGAAAGGGATTTTCTTGTATTCTCGTGGCTCCTGTACTGCCGATAGCTTCTATGTCCACTCTTCTATCGTGACTGGCTCTTAGTTCCTATGACTAAACTGCTATGACCCTCAGTACCTCTCAGTACCTATCACAGCACTACTACCACTATGGATCATGATTCATATACTACGATACTCGGTATTCACAACTGCCAGCAGTCGAATACTCCCTGCATGCTCTAGCAACTCTTTGCATCAATGATAGATTGGGCGTAGAATCTATCGGCTATAGGGGAGCCAAGAGAATACTACAAAATACCTGTCAAAGAATGCCTTTCTAGTATCTGGCTGTAGATTCAATTGTTGAACATGTTTCGAAGAGTCATAAGCGCATTTACTGTAAGGAGCAGTTTCCCTTTTGCTCTTCAGCTCGATTGACTAGTTATGAACCACGTGTATTACCAAAGGGAGATAGTGGCGTATGAACCGATAGTGGACGGGTCTTAGAAGAATGGAGTGATTGCGGTCATAGGTCGAGACCAGTGATAGTCGCGAGTATCCAGAATAGAGCCTGGGACAGTTAGGAACGAGACTTCTGGTAGAATAGGTTCAGGTATGGCAGCCAGAATACCTAGAAGCCGAAGATTCTGAAGGGATCCGAGACAGCAGATATCCCCCAGTTCAATCGAGGTAAACTCAAATTCCTATAGCAGGATGTTCTACTCGTATGTCGGCTTGTCTCGGGTCTAGCAAAAGTCCACGTCAGTCCATCAAAGCACTGGAAAGAGACCATCAACGCTCTGGGTAACCACGGTCCTTTCGACACTCCTATGCTACTTGCGTCAATTGCGATCATTTGGTGACAACAGAGTCATTAGATTCTATTGAAAACCAGACCTTATAACGGGAGACATGGTATGTGATAGAGGAATATAATTTTATACCCTTCTGGTGGGTTAGCGAAGATAGTTAGATACGGTATGTCTGAGCACATTTCTTGAAAACCATCGCCTCTTTTTTGTCACTGAAGCAGAATCAATGCTTTTTAGGCTGCTAATAGTCAGGTTACAAGTATATCAACCCCAATGCTTTTTGCGATTGCTAATATTCAGGTAACCTCCCTATATTTCTGTGCAACAATCACATTGGCGCCTTTGAATTCCGGCCTTACACTTGATCGCACTGCAACAATTTCTATAATCACTGCGGACTGCAATAATTTCTATTCGATAGGTCCCGTTGAATTTTATCATCATGTTGGTAACGAATCTCTTTGTGTTTAATGATGCAAAAGATGTCAAGCACATAACTATACCGGGCAACAGCAGACTCCAGGAAACAGAAAAAATTGTAATAACTATCAGTTATCTACGGTGGAATAAAACATACTGACATTTTTCAGCTGATGTCGACAGAACCCCCCTCCCCCCCCCCCCCCCCCACCCCTCAGACGTATTTCTTCAGGGTGCGATTAAGCTTTGCTCTATTTTGTACCGCTTTATGTTAGAAACAACAGAATTTTTAATGTTAATTTTCTAGAAATGAACACCTGATATTAAATTTATTATGAGAAAATGATTGTGGTATAAATTATTTAAAAACAAACAGAATAAATTATTACAGAACAGGGATAAGTTTTTTGCACGTTTACATTTTTTTCTTGGTTTTTTTACTTTATTTATTTGTTTTCATAGTTCTCGTGTAATCGACCCGATCGCAGCTGGGTGGTAGTCTGGTCGAAATGTTCGGGGCTGTTTTTCTCCCCAAACACTGCAGACTCTCGTCTGTAGATAAAGAAGGCGGACATTAAATGTTATTTCCGGGTTTGTTTTCTTTTCTTTCTTTTTTTCTTTTTTTTATTGATTCGATCTTGATTTAGAGACATTTTGTGTACTAAACCGCCCCCTCCACTGGTGTAAGTATATCGAAATCAGATCTCTTCAAAGTAAAAATATATTGTTGAAAATACGGTAAGGTACTGGCAACTTGCTGTCGGTATATTACCTTAAAATGTAACGGTAAAAATCCGTATTTTTGGAATGAATACATTTTGTGCGATCGCGATGCAAGGATCTGATATGTATGTATAGCTTCACAGTTCACAACACCAGACGCTTGTTCAATCATCATCAAAATTTGACCAATTAATATTTTTAACCTGCAGCCGATTGGCAACAGATTAAAAATATTAATTAGTCTACATTGGGAATGGACTTTTCCCAAACAAGTCGGCCTGGATGATGCTGTTACACAAAAGTAGTAATTAAAGAATTGAATGCCGTCGTACTGAAACGCCAAGTCCCACTAAACATGAACACTTCTCTGTTGTCGCGATTACGCTTTGGGTAGAAACGGTAGTTACCGTGAAATTTACGGTGAGAGGACCTGCAGCTGGTTGCCTGTAGTTTGCCGTAAAATTAATGGTAATTTCTAACAGTGTATCTGGTCGAAAAAGGAACCGCTTTTGCGAACACAGAACAGTGCGCGATGATGAAATAATAGTTACAGATACAGTACGTGGAGAGTGGATTGTAACTAAATCACCCGCGGAGTGGAGTCATCACCCAAACTATAACTTTCAAATTTTGTATATATTGATTAAAAACACAAGCAATGTTTCAGCCAATGGACCTCCGGGTTTAACCCGGAGGTCCATTGGCTGAAACTTTGCTTGTGCTTGTTATGCTTTGTAACAAATTGCAATTTTAGCTTGGGTGGAATCTCCACTCTGCGGGTGATTTAATGATAATACACTATCCACGTACTGTACTTGTGCGCGTCAGAATCATTTAGAATTCGTTCCCATGTCAAGCAGTACAAATCTAAGGATCAAACAAGCATATTTACAGGGCGGGGACCTCCACTTGCTTTACTTTAATCCGTGAGCTGCAAATTTGCTGTTGGTGGTTCTATAGTTTCTTCTGGTCTTGCAGCTAAGGCTGAGGGCAAATGTTCAACAGTCGAGTGACCGTGTACCACGGTGTTTCTTATGTACTGCATACTTTTGAAACTAACAATGTTTGTAGATATTATACACTCCGCTCCCCCGTCAATAATAATGCCTGGATCCGCTCCACGATAGATTAAAGAAAATGAAATAACTGAGAAACTGGTCAACTGTTTCAATAAGAGTGCTCCAAGAACTCTTTTCCTGGTTCGACTAAAAGGACTAAAAACTTTTCAGTTTTTGTCTCCAAAACATACCTTACATGTATGATCCCTCATTAGAATGAGCTTGTTCTAATGAGGGGTCATAAGCTATGTTTTGAAGGCGAACATTCAAACAATAATAGACTTTGAATAGGGTTTTCATTGTTTGTGAACAGCGCTGTCACTATTACGTAAGGAAAAAGGTAAACTAAACAGAGGCGGCTGAAACTCGATTAAAGTGTGTGGTCTGGGTTGTAGTGGGGAAGAAGTGGTCACGTGTTTTTAAAAGATACTAGCCTAATCGTGGATCGGTTAGGTGACAAAAACTTTGAAGAGCTGACGCACATAAACTTCATTTCCTTGACGCCCAGTTCTTGACAGATGGGAGGAAAGGGGATAATCTATTTATTTATTTATTTATTTATTTATTTATTTATTTATTTATTTATTTATTTATTTATTTATTTATTTATTTAGTTGTTGGGGTTTAACGACAGTTTCGACCGCCAAGGTCACCTCATGTCGGACAGTTGTATGGATGGAGGAAGCCGGAGTGAAACGGCGAGTAACTGTCAGACTCCCCAACATACTAACCCCATACAAGCAGGGTTAGCATTGGTTGAGGACAAGTGCACTATCGACGTGCAGTACACCTTAGTACATAATGCCACCGTGCCCCATGTGGGCAATTGGGATTAAGTATCTTACCCTTGGACGCAACGGGGTTGCCGCAGGTGGGATTCAAACCGAGGACCTCTAAGCTTGCAGTCTGCATCTCTATCTACCGAGCCACCACTCTCATGAGGGAAAGGGTTAAAACGTGTGCGTTTACTGAAACATTTGCTGGCGTCCATTTTTTCTGATACCACATAGTGGAATCGTCAAGAAGGAAACGCATGATAACCCTGTAGCATCCCTTTGTTTTCGTTGCGTGTCCAGTTCTTCCACTTCAACCGTCTTCTATAGCAAGGGTGCTGGGTTGGAAGATGGTTGAACAGAAAGGTGACCTAACTGGCCTAAGGTGGAATTCATTCACCGGATGCAATTAAATATATTGGTATTTGCAGAAATATATCACAAGAATGCCTGTATATTGATACATTTGCTTTCTTTGAATCTTTAAACTTCTGACTCTCTGGTCATTACTCTTAAACCACGAGGTTTATCCGTCTCAGGTCTGCGGTGTGTCCTTGCCAAGACATTTAATCGCGGTTGCTCGTGTGAGGACGCGGCGGCGATGTATATTAACTGGTTGAGTGCTAGAAGCCACTATCAGGGTTTTCAGAAAAATAAGGGTCCCAGAGCAAAGGGCAACGTTTCCCTTGCTCTGGTTTCAAATTCAGTTAAATGCAAATAATATTTTGTTTATATAAATTTGTTCTATTACAAATTACTGGAGAGTGCCTGTGGGCGCTCTCCAATAATTTGTAATAAAACAAATTCTGAATAACGAATTCAGACCACCAAACATTATCTGGCCCTCAACATATTAATGCGTACTGTACGCCAAAGGAACACTTGGCTGCTTTCTCTGATTGTACCGTTGGGGAGTCTTAACAGCTGCTCGTCGCTTTTCGGTGGATCGCTCCGTCTACTCCTTCCGTAAAACTGTCCGACACTATATGACCTTGGCTGTTGAAAGTGTCGTTAAAACACAATAAACAAGCAAACAAACAAACCCGTCTCGAGGCCAACCTAGACCCACGATTATGGAAATTTAGAGCCTCAATTATCAGTACTATTGGGGGACGTGGTGGCGTTGCGGTAACCAGTTCTCGTCAGATCACCGCAGTAAAGCAACGTCGAGTCTGGTTAGTCCTTGGATGGGTGACCATCCGAGCGATCGATTAGGACTCCTGCGTTGTGTCCTTGGGCAAGGCACTTTACACCGATGTTCACATTGGGGCACGATGACACCGTGTACTAAGGTGTACTGCACGTTGATGGTGCGCATGTCTTCAACCAGTCCAACCCTGCCTGTGCTGCAGTGCGGAGTTACGATGTTGGGGAGCTGGAAGCTGCTCGTCGTTGATCGGTGGTTCTCTCCGGGTACTCCGGCTTCCGCCACCCGTAAAACTGTTACCGACACGATATGGCCTTGGCTGTTAAAGTGTCGTTAAACCCTAATGAATAAATAATAATAAATCAGTACTATTCAAAGACTTCTAATCTTGATTAAAAAGAGAGAACGAATATTCTACAACGGTTAAGTGGCCGATTAATGTCGATTTTAGCAAGCTCTTAGTTAGCAACATCGATAGAGAAATATTTCACGCACAGACTGTAAATGGTGGGGGATCGATAGTTACTGGATGGAATATAAATTCGAATGCGGGAATGAAATCGGGCAGTAAGAGCAAATGCGCTGTGATGAATAGTTGGTCCAGTCGATACGATCGGATATAGGAACTGAGGTGACAATACATCGTCACTGATCGATCTCAACTAAGGACGTGTTTCTTAACATCTGCGCGAGCTTCGATTGTTTGTCTTCACACAAAATTACAGTAGTTTGTTCGTTTTCTTCATTTGTTCTCTTGGCAAGATCCTCCGGCGCCTAGGTTTTGTCTTTTTGTTGGAATAGAGGTGAAAAGTTTCTCGGAACAAAATGGATAAAGATGAATTGAAACGACAAGTGGAAGTCTTACGGTTCCATGTAAATATGACAAGATTGCCAATATCGGATGCCATCAAAGAGTGAGTATGATTTTTGCACATTTTAGGACATTGCGAATATTAGTTTTGCGTCGAATTCAAACAGGCAGAGGATTTTTAATCAAATCTCGAATCAATTCTCACCGCTTTTCAAGTTGCAGATATTGGACCTTCTTCCAAACGTGGAAAATAGCAAATATTGTCTATCTCCACTTCTGTAATGTATTAAACGACGACTCGTCTGATTGGGCAAGTCACTTAAAAGAAAGCGGAATATCCCAGAAACGGATTTGAAGAATTCTTGGAAACGGAACCTTCTCGAACACTTCTTCTGTCATCAGGTCTCCTGTACAGGAGACCCCATGATAGCAGTAGAGTTCAAGAGAAGAGACTTGGTAAGATTAAGAGAACTATTTCAAGGATTGGATAAATTTCTGAATCAGCGCGACTCAAATCGAAACATTGGGACCTAAAGCGAATAACGCAACTTCTCTTTTAACACGGTGATAAATTTATATACATAAAAATTGGAAAAAAACAGATTCTCGTTGAATTTCTGCAGAAGTGAATGTTATAATATAGTGTAACGACTTTAATAAATATTAATAATAATAATAACTTCGTGTAATGTCCACTGCTAGCATTCCTGGTTTGGGATCTTTCGGTACCTCTGAGGCCCACGCGGCTGGTGCATTTTCGCTAGGCTAGCCGATGGGTGCAGGGTGCAGGGGCGGCGGAAGCTCGATAAAAGTGGAGGGGCACAAATTTACAATATCACCATGGTTCGACCCAGTGTGAGAAAGCTTACATTCATATATCGGTAAATGTACCAAACCTCGCTATTGTCTCCCGTTTTGATTAATATGCCGCTGTGTGGTCACTGCCCTGTCCGTTTCTTCTACTTCAACCATCTTCCAACCCGAAGGCCAGCCTTCGGGTTGGAAGATGGTTGAAGTAAAAGAAACGGACCGAAGCGACAGAAAGTGGGATTCTTTGTCTAAATATTGTTTTGATTTGCAAATAATTTTACAGGAATGCCTGTACATTGACATGTTTGCATGTGCCCATTTTAACTCATTTTGTAATTGCGAAACATATCTGTGGAAGAAAGTAGAGGGACACGTGCCCCCTGTGCTCCCTGGCTCTGTCGCCTCTGCATGGGTGTCGTAGACTACTCTTTCGGCAGAGGTTCGAAGCAATGGCATTAAATAAAAACAATATAGATATACTAAACGGTATATTTTTGTTGTTGTACAATATAGATATACTAAACGGTATATTTTTGTTGCTGTAATGCCAGTAATATTATCACAATGTGGAGGTGATACTTAGCGGTAATGGTAACCTAAGAGAATAGGGTTCCTACTTATTGTATAAAAAGATATTTACGCTCTTGGAACAGGCACCGTTTATGTTGGCGGGAACATAATATATTTTATTAAAAAAGGAGCAAAACGTGCTAAAATATAGAGAAGAATGTTGGTACTTACAACAAACAAGCGAAATTTATTTGTATTAAAGTCGCAAGGTCACACAATTTTTTTTGATTTTTATATGTTTATTGCCAAAGCTGTTTCCATTGATTAAGAATTCGGAGTTTTTTTTTCTTTGAGTTTCTTTTAATATACTGATAAACTGCAGTTATGTGACGAACGCCTGGAAAGGGCTTTGATAGCCCACTCCCAACTTAGTGTTGCCAAAGAGCATTCCATCAGCAAATATAAATAACAGTCAAGGTTCTATCATTATTATTAAATTTAAATACACCGTGATGTAAAAATGTTAAACCCTTTACCTAACGTTACCGAAATATCCGGTCAGCGATATTAACAAAAACTCGCATTCAAATTTTACGTTTTTCATTTTTTTGTCTCTGAAACATAACTTATGACGTCCATTGAACGTGGTAACCAAACTCGTTCCAGTGAGGGATAAAAAAACTATGTTTTTGAAAGAGAATACGAAAGGTTTTAGTTATTCAAGAAATTCTGGTGCAAGTGACATTTTCCACGCGTGTTAGTTAAAGGGTTGACATTATTTATATATTTATTGGTGTTTAAGGTCACATACTTATGCACAACGGCTAATCATGACCGCAACGTGGAGATAAAGTCAAGTCCAGTCTATTGTTTATACCCATCTTTCCAATTTTAGAAATCTATCACCCCAGGCATCAGTGACCGGGTCCAGTTGTACCAGTAAAACAGAGTTTGCGTACCACAGTAAATAAGCAATGTTTCACTTACCGGCGTTTTCACTGGGAAAAGGGTTAACAATAGTCTTTATTATACGCTAAACGATAGATTATCGACGAAATTGCGGAAAGATAGAAATCGTATCCCCCACTGTGAAGATATAGAACTTTTCACTTCCACGGTATCACTCAAAATGGCGGCTTTCAAAGCATCACTTCAAGGTGAATACGAATCAAATTATCACTGGAAATGATCAGTTTGTTCTAAAAACGTTTAATGAAAAGTACATGTAAATCTAGTGTTTTTGAGTGGATGCCGATCATTACCAGCAATAATAATAATGCAACACGTATTCACCTTGAATTGATGCACGGAACCCGCTAGTCCAAACATGGCCTGAAAGTCCGTAATATAAGTTTTTAGTTTGGTACGTCCTTTGAAAGGACGTACCAAACCAAAAACTTATATTACGGACTTTCAGGCCATGTTTGGACTAGAAACCCGCCAGCTGAATCAGATCGCAAGACACTGTCTGTTCCGAGTATCAATGATGCAATGCGCTATTTACTTTCATGCATCAATTCATGGTTGAAACGAGTGGAATTGTCAGATTCTTATCAAAAGCGTATAATAAAAAGAAAATCTAGTATTTTTGAGTGGATACCCCAAAATTATCTCTCTTGTGATCGAGACAAATGGTTACTTTCGCTCGCGCTAAATAAACATTTGTCTCGGTCACTCATGAGATAATTTTCGGTATCCACTCAACAACACTAGATATCCTCTATTTATCTTACTGCTCGATAACACAATAACTGATAATTGTTCAAAATTACAAATTGTGAAATCAACAAAGTAAGAATAAAAGGCGCAATAGTTGAAGTTCAAACTGGGCTCAAACTGTCAATTACCGTCTGCATGTATGTATGGTATTGCTTTATCATGAAACAATACTTGTTATGGTATGGCGGTATTTTAACAATAATCGCCGCCCACTGTGTACATGAATGTGCGCAAATAATAACATAGAAAGAATAAGGGAGTGTCGGGAAGACAGCCAACTAGGCCGTGACACCTCCTTCAGTATACAACCATTTTTTGCAGTTCTTTATTCCTGCTTCTGTATTTTTCATGTTTGCTGTTAAATAAAGAAGTGATAATATGCTTTTAGAAGTGGTACATGCACAGATGTTACGACGTAACAGCCAAAGTCAGGACATTGACGTTTGTAATTGTGTTTTTGCACTTCTAGTTTGCCACGATGCAGGTCTGCGATCAAACATCTGCTAGAGAATTTCAAAGAGATCGCGACCCGGTCGCGATCTGGGGCCAATACTATAACATTTTTACAATTGTATAATTCATAATTGTATTTTCTACCCGTCAATATGAACCCATGAAATAAATCGTTAACATTTCAAAAAACGTAGCAATTTACCTACTGGTAAATTGCCACGTCTTTTGAAACGCTAATTGATCCATTTCCGTCAGTTATTTGCATAAATAGAAAATATAATTCTGGAAAATACGTTTGTAAAAGTTTTATAGTATTGGCCCCAGGTCGAAAATCTCTATCTACTCGCCTCCCGGGCCACTGTAGAATCTCATATGTTAAAAAATAAAGGTGGGAACATTGAATTTCTAATGTTATTTTCGTTTGTTTCACTTTATTCGATCACGGTTTCGTAATGTATTATTTATCAGATCTCGTCCCTGTGCTGCAAGTGTGTCATGTCTAGATCATGATCTGATCAAACAAGATACAGTTAAAACTAGAAGTCGTGGCACGTACTGTGTGCTTATCTAGGCTTAATTGCGCATAGGAATTGCGCGCAATTGCCCTATCGAATGGCATCCAAAGCAGGGTAGGTTATCCTGGTTACTCATAGCAAACACAGGCAATGTTTCTGCCAATGAACCTCCGGGTTACCCGGAGGTCCATTGGCTGAAACATTGCTTGTGCACAGGCCATATGTACAGAATTTGATAGCCTTACTATGGTCATAATGCGGATATTAACGCGCAGATTAACGCGCAGATCGACGTGCTATTTGTGCGCATTTCATGACAGGACTTCTAGTTTTAACTGTATTACTTTTGTGTTAACAGTACTGTAACTGAAGGGTGTACGAATCGCACTGAGACCACAAACAAGTTCAACGAGGAACAAAAACGTCACACTCTATCTATTCTTTACTGATTAACAGACATTTTGGTCTGAAACACTATCTGCACTTGAAAGCTAATGGGCATCGGTTCACTTCTATGAATAATAGTCTGTGGTGTTGATGAAGTATGACAAATATCTAAGCCTGGTTCGACTAATTCTTAAATTGAATAGACCTCCCAGTCATTTATACAAACTGCAGTGTAAAAATCAATACAAATAAGGGAGACACCTATAATATGTGTTTTTGTATTGTATGCTTCGATATTAGACAACAATCGTTTTTTTCACAAGCGAAAGATATGAGGAAACAGCTCCACCGATATGGGCGTATGCTAGTTATCCACGTCGCCGATAGTCGAAGCGTGGGTATGACATTCACTGGCGTATATGTGTGGCGTGTGTGTGTTTGGGGGGGGGGGGGGGGGGGTCTTTTGTTTGCGCCCAAAACAAACACGACTGTGTCGTTCATCACCAAATTTGTATAAATGTGGTATATGGTTTGACTTGAGCCTGTTGTTTTGGAAATCAAAGGTTAAAGTCGCAAGGTCACACAATTTATTAAAGTACCTTATTGACTCTAGACTGTTCCAGATGGGCTTCAGTGTTATTTACATGTGTAGGTCAAAAAGCAGGGTCACATAGTGACAAAATATAGGTTGTGCACTTAGAGAAAAGGCGTGGGTATGCATCTCGGTCGAGTATGCATCTCGGCCCTCTAGTTTTGTTGTGTTTTCTGTTTTGGCCAACATTAAATTGTTTGTGGTTTACTGCTTCTCGTTATCTTGCAGATGGAGCAACTACCTGCAGAAAGCTCCGTCGTTTACGAAGGGAGACATCTACTTGCCGTTTGGGGTTTGGACTGGATAATTCAACGTCAGAATTATGCTTATTTGATCGTGTTTATTGCATCACGAATTTAGGGGAATATTCAAACGGGATAGCTTGGCCGATTACGTCTATTTTGTTCCTTGAGTGCACAAAGGCGTCATCTGCAGTGTTAAAGCCTAGCAGATAGCGCCTTGGTGCACCGAAGGGGTGATTTTTTGTTCGTGCTAAGGTATTGACGTAAAGGTAATTTTATGTCTCCCCATCTGGAACAAAAACATGATTTGATACCTCTTCGTGCGATATATTTCAGTCTCAAGATGAGCATAGTTATGGTGAGCTTACGCTGACCAAGCCGGAATAAATGATGACGTTTGATGGCATAAACATTTCTCTAGTTATTGGAATCAGTTTAGGCAGCGATTCAGATGGAGGACATAATCTCGTCATCATAATATTATTAAAATGCAATTGATGCTGATCTTTTCTACAGTACGTGCAGTAGGAAGTATCAATAAAACACCCGTGGCGTGGCGCCTCCACGGTGGTATCAACGTTTCGTACCTTGATCACAGAGCTGGTCTTTTTCTCGATGAGATAACGATATGCATCCAATACTATAAAATTATTACAATTGTATTTTCTAGAATTGTATTTACTACATATTAATTTTACTGACTGAAATGAATCATTAGCAATTTAAAAGATATGGCAATTTGGCAATTGGCAAATTGCCATATCTTTGAAAATGCTAATGGTTCATCTCAACCCATTTAAAGTCATAACTAGAAAATACAATTCTAGAAAATTAAATTATAGAAGTTTTATACTAGTATGCCCTGCTCGCGACAAGTTTATTCCAACTGGTCAAGATTTCATAAATACGTACATTGCGAAATCAAGATTGAATGAAGAAAAGCAAAAATGAATAGCATTTGGGATGCAATATTTTCGTATAAGATTCGACAGTGCTTCGGGCAGACTAGCAGTCAGAGAATTACGACACTCTTTGTCCGCGTTGTGATCACCAAGACGGAACAAAACGAGGGTGGAGTACAGTTGATGCGTTCGTGAAATATCTGAAAAACCACAACAAGGATTGTTGATTCCTTCCCCTGTACTCTGCTGAGCGGTGAGCCTGAGCTGTGTTCTGTATTTATTCCAGGATTACATTTGAATTAAGTGACTCAAGCTGATATTTTAAAAGAAAAATGTCACATTCGGCGCTCTAGCCTTCGTGAGTCTGTTTACTTTGAGTATTCTGTCGAAGCATTTCATTTCACTGATGCGATGCGTAATGACGAATCAGATGTGTTCTTATATGACTTTCTTACATGTAGGCCGGATTACTGGCATGGTGTGTCTAGCACATTTCTCAATGTCTCTATTGTATCAGATAACACTGATTACGCACATCAATCGCGGTATAATGCATTATGTTCTGCGAGAAACAATAGCAGAAGAAAATCGTCTGCAGCAAATTCTCGTGCTCGAGCAATTGGTTCACTGGCAAAAACTTTGCTTGTGCTTCCTAAAGATCAAATGACTTGTTTGTGTTGCAACATACCCCTCCCCAACCCCACTCAATTCTTTCCCTGTCAATCGAGCACAAAACTCTGCTGTATTACAGGGTTTACTCAATGTAATATGAAAACCCAACTCAAGAGTCATTTGCTTCATGATCTCTTTTGGTGACCCTGCAGCAAATAGTCACATTTTTCTGTGACGTTCCATGACTGATTATTCACAAAAACTCTTCCATAGATCACATACAAACGACCGCTGTTGAGTACCACTCGGTGACATTCGTTTATATAAGTATAAGCACTGCGGAATATTTCTGTGCATGCTGTTCGACCTCTGCAATCCATGTGAGAATAGCAGTTGATAACCGCGGTTTTCCGGTTACCCAAATGTGACAATCGTTTCAGAACTAGTCCTGTACGTACCTCTGACATGAGGGAATACGGTGACTCAGTGGTCAGAAAATTTCATTTCAAAACTGAAAGATTCACGGCTCGATCCTGACCAGCGGCAACTGCACTGCGTCTTTGGGCGAGGAACTGAACCCTGATTGCCAGTGTTGTGACACGGTGACGCTGTGTATAACGATGTACTGCATGTCGATGGTGTACTGTATCCACTTCTAAACCGGAATTAGTATGTCGGAGAGTCTGACTGTTGTTCGCCGCTATCGGTGGTTCTCTCTGGGTACTTCGGCTTCCTCCACTTTTAAAACCGTCCGACATGAGATGACTTTGGCGAAAAGTTAAATCCCAATAATAAATAAAAAAATAAATGAAAAAAATAAATAAATAAATAAATAAAAGAGTTTGATGATTTTTTAGAAATTTTAAACAGTCATGATCCAAACATCAGATTACCCCTTTGAGACTTTAATTTTACTGACGTTCAAACGTCAGTGGGAATTCAATTTCTTCAGCGTTTTTCAAAATGCGACGTCAAACATCGGAAAGTACCAATAACAAGATGTTTTTCACATTAGCGATTATCTGACTGAGGGCTAGATTATTTTGGTGGTCTGAATTTGTTATTCAAAACTTGTTTTCTAACAAATTATTGGAGAGTGCCTGTCTGCACTCTCCAATAATTTGTAATAAAACAAATTTATATAAATAAAATAGTCTCTGTGTTTGACTGAATATGAAATAATTTAATCATTTGCCCCGCCTCTGCGTTTGATTGGTTGAAAGCATACAGCGTGAAAGTCGTCAAAATCGTATAAACCAAATCACGAAATGATTTGAAATGTCTACACGTTCGCACATCCGATCCAACTTTGAAGACTCTGGAAGCTCCGCCCACTCAATCCAATCGTCACCGTGAGGGCGTGACGGCAGACTGATAGATGGATAACAAGCTTGTAAACAAAGATCAATGATCGATTTTTCATCGCCTCCAGCGAGAAAATAATGATAATTTCTCGGGAACAATTGAATTTAATAAATAATATAAAAAATACACCGAAGTGGGAGACGAACAAAAGATCATACATCCAAACATGATTTTGGGGGAACTTAAAAAAAATGTTTTTAATGATATTGTTTCATGACTTGCTAAATATATGTCGTCTGCGATCGAAAATCAAAGCACAAACAAAACTCCGAAGTAGTGCAAAACTTTGATTGAGACGGACCAACGAAACGTCGAATTTGACAAATTGACAATGATTGACGTGGCCTGTTTGTGGCACACTGTCCTGAGTTTGACTGTTGTCTTTTGCGAAAATTAAAAGTTTTTCGTTCACGTACACATATTTTTTATATTTTAATATTACAGCCGGATTAAATTATAAGAAATAACTGTTGGTTTCCTTCCGTTTATGCGATATATACCGAAAATTTTCAGCACAAGCTTAATCATAACTCGCTACGTGAGTTATGAAGCTTGTGCTGAAAATTTTCGGTTTATATCGCATAAACCGAAGGAAAACAAGTTATTTCTTAAATATAAGCAAGGAGAGTGTTGGCTTTTGCTCTGGTATCTTCATTTCATTTTTTAAAGCACTGATAGTAGCTTCTAGCACTCAACGAGTTAAGAAGTCTTGTCAGCAGGATTATATTAGTATTTTAAGCTGCGATAACATTTGGCTCCACGGTTATCACTAAGCACTATTCGGGAGAAAATAGGAATTTGAGTATCAACGTGCTGTTTGATTTCGTACGTAATAACACGTACAAAGGTATCAACATCGACGTGCAGTACGCCATAGTACAAGGCGTCATCGTGGCCCCATGTGGGCAATCGGGGTGAAGTGCCTTGCCCAAGGACACAACGCGGGAGTCCGAATCGATCGCTCAGACGGTCACCCCTCCAAGGACTAACCGGGCTCGACATTGCTTAACTTCGGTGATATGACGAGAACCGGTTACCGCAACGCCATCGCGCCCCCTAAAGTGTATTATAAATCTACTGATTCAGATCATTTATTACACACAAAATCATTTTATCCACCACATACATTTAAAAGGACTTACTGAATCATCAAATAACAGTTCACCCGTTCGGGCTCGACATTGCTTAACTTCGGTGATATGACGAGAACCGGCTACCGCAACGCCACCGCGCCCCTAAATGTATTATAAATCTACTGATTCAGATCATTTATTACACACAAAATCATTTTATCCACCACATACATTTAAAAGGACTTATTGAATCATCAAATAACAGCTCACCCGTTCGGGCTCGACATTGCTTAACTTCGGTGATATGACGAGAACCGGCTACCGCAACGCCACCGCGCCCCCTAAAGTGTATTATAAATCTACTGATTCTCAGATCATTTATTACAAACAAAATCATTTTATCCACCACATACATTTAAAAGGACTTATTGGATCATCAAATAACAGCTCACCCGTTTGCACCGCAGCTCCAGTAATAAGGTAAAGAAATTAAAATTAGGCTTGTTCCACCCTATTTGGGGTCTTGGGAGCAACGGAGTACTCTCTACGCTTTTTACATGGGCCTGAATCTGAGGCTTTGAAAAAATGTGAAACTCCTTCAGAAATTAACGATTTCGAAGGAATGAAAACTAAACACAATGGACCGTTGCACAATTGTTGTGGCGAGGTGTTGAATGTACAAATCCTTGTTGCTGATTGAGTCGGTTTATGCCTCACCAGAAAAGACAGAGTTTCCTCTCCATAAACCAAAACCATTAACATTCACCCAGTGTCTTCTACCTCACACTGGTAAAACCTGTTGAGTTAATAATTAACCCAAATCAACTGGGTTGAGTGAATATGAACCCAGTTGGGTTCGTATTCATTCACCCAGTTGATTTGGGTGATTTTTAACCCAACTGATTTTAGAGTGTGTGTGAAACAGCACGTGTATCAAACTTAAGCGCCATTTTGACTAAAATGCTATACAAAACATAATGCTGATCACCCCCCCCCCCCCCCCCCCCCCCGTACGACATTTAACTTACCTGGCTTTTCTTTGGATGCTTTTGAAATCCCTCCAGTTGAACAACCACCAATTAATTAAAGATGTATTAGAAAAACAGATGAATTTAGAAAAAAGCGCGATACTTTTTGGCGCAATACACTTCACACCCTCTGGCCATTTAGTATGAAAATATCAGAGGACGAATGCGAACGGGGGTCATCTTTTCTTTCACTTAAACATAAAACAGAATGAATGACTGAACAACACAAATAGTAAAAGATGAATTCAATTTAACCAGCTCTAAATTTAATGAACTTTTAAATTATCCACCTGTCATCACTTACTAGAAAAACAAAAGCTTGCGTAACATCCTAAGGACTAAACTAGAGCCCATCAATGACTAGCATTAGTTATTTAAAAATAATATTTCAGCGACATATTGCAATAACATCTGAACAGGAAACGATTTGTGAGTGCGCCTTTTTTACCTCAAACACACACACGTGGACACTTACCTCAATAGAGCATCGAAGACTCTCAAGAAAGACTTTATTTATTTATTTATTTATTTATTTATTTATTTATTTATTTATTTATTTATTTATTTATTGGTGTTTAAAGTCACAAACTTATGCACAATGGCTAATTGTGACCATGACAGTTTTACGGGTGGAGGAAGCAGGAGAGAACCACCGAGCATCGACGAGCAACTGTCTGCTCCTCAACATTCTAACTCTGTTCAAGCAGGGTTACAGCGGTGGAAGATACGTGCACCATCGACGTACAGTACGTCTTAGTACACGGCGTCATCGTGCCCCCACGTAGGCAACCGGGATAAAGTGCCTTGCCGAAGGACACAACGCGAGTCGTCCCGTACCTTGATACTTTTTTAACCCTTTACCCAACGTAACGGCCAAAACCGGCCAGCGCTATTCTCAAAAATCGCCAATTAATTTTCAAAATATTTTCATTTTTTGTCTCAAAACATAGGTTATGACCCCTCGTTGGAACGAGCTCGTCGAGCTCGTTCCAACGAGGGGTCATAACCTATGTTTTTGAGACAAAAAATGAAAAAATTTAGTTATTCAAGAATTTTTTTTTGCAAGTGTCGTCTGCTTTTCATGTTAGGTAAAGGGTTAAATGTGTCAGTTCATGTTAGAATTTGTCTTGGGCTGTGTATACAAATTGTCATTTACACATTTTCATTGTTTTCTACAATTCGTAGCTAACGGTGCCTTACCGATCTGAGATCGTTCCAGTGGATAAATCATAGGCTAAGTTTTGGAAAAACTTACACTTAGTTGCATGAGAAAGACATTGTCCTCACTTACAAACTCAAGTTACGTTACGAATTACCCTTTTGAACCCTAAATGCCGATTTGCCCGTCGGGAAATGACCTGAATTCATAAAGTAGATAGCTGCGCGGTGAATTTGTGTGGTAGACGAGTCAAGATTTTCAACGTGCAGCCCTAAGGCTTCACGTTGAAAATATTGATTGATCTTCCCCCCAAGTAACGAACATGAACTCTTCCAAATAATTTACACTGAACTGGCGTAGAAGATACCATCAGGTTCTAAAGAGGTTAATCTACTTAGAATTAGCATTGGCAGGTGATGGAATCATTGCTGGATCCTTGCAGTTCGAAGAGTAATGAAATACTTGTTAATGGAAGAAAACACGACGACACCGTCTTAACTGAACATGTAATATAAGGAAGGATGGTTAACATTTAATTCACTCCGCTTGTTCAACCGAACGGTGGGATCGATTCTCTCCCAGTGCGAAACAACAGCGAGTAATGGAAAGCAATATATGTATATGAAACGGACTGCCAGTATGTGTCCCACCTAATGTAGATACTTATATTGGCAGGTTGGGATATTTTAATATTTGTCATATATAAATCGATAAAACATGTATGCGAAGAAAACGTGTTATTGACTCGGAAAAAGATATGCACAACATCAAGAGGATAATTGTAATTTGTTGTTTTGGTTTTTGTTATTTTTGTTTTTTACAGTGGTCTGGTTGTCAGGCTAAACATGTCGATGCATTATACCGGGCGGTTGGAACATGTTGCCAAATTCTTCTTTGTCAGAAGGGCAGGTATTTCAGATTAACTACTTGCCCAGAACAAATGTCACTTGCACAACTTGGAGTGAAATGAAGTAGTGCAAAAATATTATTCTGCTCTTACTGGCCGCATAAAAATATTTTTCCCCCACTTCATTTAACCTACATGGCTAGGCCTGCTTCTTTACACTGTTGCGTTAGTGTTTCGTCTTTATAAAATGCAATTAAAGGCAGAACAGGCACTTTTGTTTTCTGTTCTGCAAATATCCGTCCATGGATGTTTCGGCACCTGGGTGTTGACGTTTTGGAACCAAGTGCCAAAATGTCCAGATCCACATGTCAGAAGGTCCAAAGCTGGCGAAGAAGTGCCCAAAAGTCTGTGCTGGAATCCGGGTGTAAATATATCTGTAATAATCGAAAATTTCCTATTAAAACGGCGTAGATCAATATTCGATAAATTAATTACGAAGTTGACTGTTCTTTTTTCTTTCTTTTTTTTTTTGCTTTAGATTAGCTTCTTTATTCAAAATACACGCCACACACTGTCTCATGAAAAGTGCCACGGGCACCTAGATTACTTGCGTTTTGAGATTAACAAATTGCAGAAAAGGCGAAGATTCAATGATTTGTCTGGTTTTCTTTTTGAATGACAAAGTTTGTTTGAAAATAAAAGACTGCTTTCCCCACACTTGCACTCGATAGCTGAGAGAAGGCTACAATATTGGACGCCTCTAACCCTTTACCCAATGTAGAGGCCAAAACCGGCAAGCGCTATTCCCAAAAATCGTCAGTTAATTTTCATTATTTTTTTTCATTTTTTGTTTAAAAAAAATAGGTTATGGCCCCCCTCATTGGAACGAGCTCGTCGAGCTCGTTCCAATGAGGTGTCATAACCTATGTTTTCGAGACAAAAATGAAAAAAAAATAGTTGTTCAAGAATTATGTTTGGAAGTGTCGTCTGCTTTTCATGTTAGGTAAAGGGCTAATGGGATTTCCATTTGTCATGCAGAGTCGGGCAATATTATTCAACAGCTGCATTATAGTACCACAAATCACGGTATTTAGTGACTGACTGACAGCTGCTATTCTGAAACATTTTTATGTATCAAATATTGAGCATTTATAAGCAATATTTGTACTCTCTGCTCGCCCTATTGTCCGATGCTTTGTGGGCAATACATGTGAATATTATCGGAGAGTGCAAGTCCAAACAGGTAATGTTTTCTTCAAAAAGAAATTTGAACCATTGTTTTCCAGATGGTCTCGCCTTCCACTTCCGCGTGTCACTCAAATAAGGTGGATAGTAAACACAGAAGGTTAAAATGTTGAAGCTGTGATAAATATCGCGACTGGCATTTCAGGTCGATAAATTTACCTCGCTGCAATATTCGTCATTTCGTTTGCTAATCTTCTTGCTAAATCATTTATTTTTTTGGCAACACTTGTTACAATTTATCAGGCCTCGGACGAAAGTATGTTATTCGATCAATTATTTTTTCTAGCTAGTGGTTAGGATGTGCCCTCAAACACCTCTAAAATGTTGACGGTCGTTACACAGGCTTTATGAATTAAAATGTAATTGATAATGTTCATTGATCTGTTGCGGAATGGCGATTCAAATCATGGAAAGTAACCATGTAACACAACTCAGGAAGAAGCTCTCTCAGTCGTTAAGCCTCTTTCGAAAGAGCATCACATACCAACAAATCGTAATGTCTGTCAATGAACAACCCGAGAAGAGAAAACGCATGTCAAACTGCAAAGATCGGCTTGGAACGAAATCGTTCGATTCATGACACCAGCTCATGGAATTAGGAGATATTTTGTTCATTGTGTTTGTCGACAGGGTACCCAATTGGGTCATATTCACTCAACCCAGTTGATTTGGGTTAATTTTTAACCTAACTGATTCTAAGGTGCAGGCTGTGATTTCGCTGAAGGTTGAGAAATTAAATGTCTAGTAATTAATCGTTATGAATAAAAACAAAATTGTATTATGAATCCCCAACGGGCCTCACCATTATGTTTCAATTTCCTACTTTGCGTCGTTAACTATTCCCCACGCCTTCCCAAGAGTCGTTATAACTGCTGTGTGATTCTGTGTGTATCTTATGGGAAAAGCAATAATGCATTAGGTGCCAGAAAGCCAATAGCTCTAACGTGTGGAGAAGATATAAATTATTTTCGATTCAATAGTCTTTGTGTATTTTAGACCAAGGGATTCCAAGAAGCACATGGTTTAATTGCCTTCCAATTATGTCGAGTTTGTCATTAATCGAACATGAACGGACTTGGTACCTCGTCCTTTTACGCCCCGAACTTCTGATCTAGAGGCCAGAGGTTCGAATATGAACAGTGGCCTTTTTCTTGTGGGAGTACAATTTATTTATTTATTTATTGGTGTTAAAGGTCACTTTCGGCATCTTTGGCTATCTCACATCGCAACATTGGGATGATGTCAGGTTTAGCCAATCGTTTTATACCTATGTTGCCAACTTTAGAGGACACCCAGGTCCTATTTTTCTAGTAAAGCAGAATTCATTTACCGAAGTAAACAAGCGCTGCTCCACTTCCTGGTGTTCGCACTTGGAAGTGGGGGAACAATGGTGTAGTACGTCGGCGTTGCATATTCTAAGAGAAATTTATTTCACTTGTGCTTTTCTGATTTATATTGAAATAATATTCCCACCCATCTTTTAAGCCACTGGGCTGTTGTCACTGATATCAAAAATGACTGGATTGCTGGAGCGTCAGAGAAAAAAACAGTCTGCCTTTCCTACCCCTGCTATGGCGTCAAGTCAATCCACGCGTGTATGTATATAGAATATTCCCACGAGTGGTGAAGTGCTGTTAACCGCGCGCCTTTGGTGAGCGGTTAACACCACTTCGCCACGAGTGGTGAACATTTGGTACACCAAGCTACTTTGGGTATATTTTATTTATAATATCATGATCGTCAGATTATTAAGAGTTTAAATGTTAAATAATACAATATTCGCACGTGCGAAACAGTTTTGTTTTTGTTTACATGAGCATCACCCCCCTCCCCCCCCCCCCCCCCCCGCACACACACACCTCAAGATGATGGGAGCTGGATCACTGTTCTGTGTGTGACCAATGAACGTTCCAACAAGTTTTATAGTTGTATGAAGATCAGTGGTTCCTTAAATGCAAATTGTTCAAGCTGGCAGTATAACATTTGCGGTGAACGTCGAGGCTGGTCATCATTGAACTGGTAAAGTACTAAATTATTTTTGGCCATCAAAATTCTTTCACATATCTTCATATCTTTGTCTTGTTACAATTCATGGGAGAGTGCCAAGGGGCACTCTCCCATAAATTGCAACAAGGCAAATCCCAAAAGACTAAATAATGTCACTTCAAAGATGATCTGAAGAACAACCACAAAACATGAAACCTTTAAATTGTGGTACCGGCACCATATAACATAATCTAATATATAAATGCGAATGTCTGTATCTATCTCTCTTTGTTCCTGGTGAACTCCTCCGTTTCTTGACCGATCGATCCCAAATTGTGTACACGGGAGTAATTCGTCCCCGCGAGTAACATGGGGTGAACTCCTCCGTTTCTTGACCACTCGATATCAAATTGTGTAAACGGGGGTAATTCGTCCCTGCGAGTAACATGGGGTGGGTGCCGTGTCCGTGCGGGGTGACCTTGGCCTTGAAATGGATGACCTTGACCTTTTATTTCGAAAACGGCTGGGCCGATCGGGCGAAAATTTCGTATGTGCGGGTATATCGTCCCTGTGAGTAACATGGGATGGGTGCCCATGCGGGGTGACCTTGACATTGAAATTGATTACCTTGACCTTTTATTTCGAAAACGGCTGGGCCGATCGGGCTAAAACTTCATATGTGCGGGTATATTGACCCATCGATCATTTTGACTTTATTGGGATGCTCGTGCGGGGTGACCTTGACCTTGAAATTGGTGTCCTTGACCTTCTATTTCGAAAACGGCTGAGCCGATCATATCTGAGGGTATATTGATATAACCATCCTCTCTCGTGCAACGCCGGGTAACACCCGCTAGTACAATATAAAGCCCAAAGATGGGCTTCCAACACTCTACCAGTTAAAATATTTGTATTTGTGGATCAGTACTGTAGATAAACGAAGGGTAGTGGCGGCACTCCGAAGAAAAGATATCGACGAAACTTGGAGTTCCAGTAGATTTGCTCCCCCACATCACGTTCTTGCTAAAACAGAAACAGCTTCCGATAACGAGTTACAGTCAGGTATACACTTTGAAAGTTCTCCTATTTATATGGTATGTGAGTTGAGAACTCGGATGTTGGACAGAAATGTCTAACGCAAATCACAACTGCCTTCCAGCATGTGTGGTCGCGACAATGCTGTGAATACATACTTGTGAAACATTTATGGACTGCATCACCTCCCTGACGCCTACAGATACGTTGCGTTGCTCAGATCTGTCAGGCGATTTTATGGCCGCAAACCCAGCCATCACCACTTAATATTCTACCTAAACCACAACTATGTGATTAAGGAGTATGTTACCCCACATTTCAACCACACTTCAATCAAGATTCACAGTGCCAAAATACAAATACAAATGAAACACTTCAGATGTGTGCATACCCATTGGATTAATGGAATTTGATTAAAACCCTAATGGCAGCGGAAGAGGCGAAAAAAATGACTTTTAATTCTCTAATTATAAAAACAGTTACAGCTGTATACAATGGCAATATGAAAGAATTAGTTAAACCAAAATATTTAGTGAAAATCCATCTAGGGCCAATTACCAAGCAAATATTTTTTTAAAATATCTAAATAGTTTTAAAAATGAAAAGATTGCATTCTGTGATTCGTTTCACTGCAAACAAATGCCCACAGCAAAAACTCATGAATGCAAAAAAAAATCAGTACAGCTGTCATAAAAATGCTTAGTGTTTTGATCATATTTTGTATGAACCCTTTGGACTCTAGTGGTATCCTTCATGAAAGGTCAATGGCAGCAATTGGATGGAAGAGTCCATTTTCATTATTTGGGGTAGAACACTCAATATTTTCAACGTGCAGCCTCAGGGCTGCACGTTGAAAATATTGATTGCTCTACCCCACACATTTACTGAATAGCAATCCTATTTAATGACGTTATGACGTATCATGTTCCTGACCGGAAAAGCGGCGCTTGGGCTCAAAGCGTTAATTCAGACATGTAGATGGAACTTGCGCATGTTAAACTGAACTTCAGTTTGTTAGTTCTAAGCAAGTAAACGTTAGAACACAAAAGACGAAGGTTAACCCGTTTTGTAAGAGTGCTACTGAGTAGAACATGGTCCAACATTCAACCTCTGCTGGATAAATAGATTGTTATTTCTTGTCTCATACTTGGAAGGGAAGCTCCTTTCTATTACTGGGCTGCAAATGGTAATCAGTTCTGTTGTTATTATGCATGTCTTTTATTGTTTGGCCAAACCGACTAGTATCAATTACCTTCCACGTGCGTATTGATTTACTGTCTTGAGATTTTAATGATGTACTTCTCTAACTTTTGTAAACCAACATGCATGAAATTTACAATTTTCTTTGCCCATTTTAAAAAACATTTATGGGATTTTTAAATACATTTTGCAGGCAAGTGCTTTATTGAAATGTTGGGTGATCTATTTTCAGGATTTTATATAATTGGGTATTTCTGTAGTTTGTTTGCAAGAATTCCTTTTAAAAAGTCATATTTCTTGTTGGAAATTATAAATGTAATGAAACATTTTCATCAAATATATACAAAATGCTACTCTAAATTCATCATATGAGTTGAATTTAAGAGCATTATTTTCTTCTATTTTAATGGGCCTTTCGTTTTAGGCAGATTTGGGGCAACTTAGTCCTTAACCCTTTGAACTCTAGTGTTATCTTCCAAGCCAGTTCCATGGCAGCAATTAGAAGAGTCCATATTCATTATTTGGGGTAGATCAATCAATATTTGCAACGTGCAACCTTGGGGCTGCACGTTGAAAATATTGATTGGCCTACCCCACACATTTACTGAACAGCCCTCCTATCTAATTACGTTATGACGTATCATGTTCCTGATCGGAAAATTGGCCGCTTGGGTTTCAACAGGTTTTAAGCTATATTTGTTTTATAAGTGTCTGTCTCTTGGCGTTCAAAAATGGAAATCTTATTTGGTGCAACTCACGCACTGAATATGAATGCAAACCCCACCACAACCACCTAAAAACAATCCACGTTATTTATGAGACCCATAGTTACTATCTACCGTACACGCAGCGCGGCCGCCGTGGACTGGTCACTTTCCATGGGAAGGTAATATTTCCACGGGCGCATTAATATTAGAATTCAAACACTAATTATAGGAATAATCATCAAAATTTAATTAGCCATTGCTGATGATGTTTTTATTACCCGGTAAACATATGCGTGTACATCACTGCCCACGCGAGGATTACAACCTGTCTACGGTGGCTGTATTATACATGTAGTTGTAGTTTGAAAATATTATTTAACCTACCCCCATCTGTTGAAAACTGACTCTTTTTCAATTAAATCGTTGCACGGAAATGACAAAGAAGACAGTGATATCACATTATGAAATTCGGACTGATGTTGTACTACCATATGGCACAAATATTGCTTCGGTATTATTCCACGTTTTGTATGTTTACTAACCTCTTGTGAGATTTTGCACTGAACACACGCGGATTCTTCGGTTAGTTTGTATCAACTCCATTATATGCTCTCATTGCCTCCTCCATCACGCATAAACACAAATTAATCTCTATTCATCAAATTCCCATGCTTGTCTGCCATATCAAACTTCTCGCTTGCTCAGTTTTGGGTATAATTACATTCAGATGGAGCTGAGAATTTCTCAGTTTAAACAGACGGCCGAAAACTACACAACGAATTTGGATGGAAACATTCGACACAGAAGTTCAAAGTCGTGTTTACTTGGCTTCTGTGTTGTTAAGTAGATGCCCGTATCGAAATAATTGGAATGGTAATGTACAGGGAAATTCGTATACCATGCGCAGTTGATTCTGGTCAAGTGCAGTCTGACTGAATAATTACATGACACTTATCTCTGGAAACAACTGTTAGGTCAGAAGTCTTGATATTTTTATATTTTCAACTAAATTCATTCTCTTTTCAGGGGCTTTTATGCGTTGGTCCTCGTTTTTTATAAACTGGTGTTGACGGTTCGATACTCGACAGGGACAACTGCGCTGTGTCCTTGGGCGAGGCACTTAATCCCAATTGCACATGTGTGACCATAGTGGCGCTGTGTACTAATATGTACTGCACATCGATGGAGCTCTTGTCTTCAGCCAGTGCAAACCCTGTCTGTTAGGAGTTGGTCTGACATTACACGCCGCTGCTCGGGGGTTCTCTCCTGGAACTCCGGCTTCCATCACACGTAAAATTGTCCGACACGAAGTGACCCTGACTGTCAAAAGTGTCATTAAATCCCAATAAATTAATATTTATAAACTGGTACGTTTCAAGTGTTAGATATCAGTAGATCAGATAAAGGACTTGAGAGTAACTGTTGTCCAGTGAATACGAATGCGGCTTGTCTGGCGAACACGAAAGTAAGTCAACGTCGACATATTGTACACCGGAACATACTGTTAAACAAAGATTATCGAATGAGTTGTATGTGCCATCTTTGCATACGAAAACGATTATTCTACAGCTAGATTTTCGTCGCATAACGTACCTGTTATAACGACCATATTTTCGGCCTCAAAAAAATCTCCAAAATGCATTTCTGGAAAGAAAGCGTATTTGACTGTGCCCTGGAACTTAATATACCAACAACACGATATCGCTTGAACGTATGTGGTCGATCGAAATCAATGTATCATTTTTTAAAAGACCATACCTGCGGACCACCAAGGCTGAAACATTGCTTGTGCACAGGTCATAAGTACAGATTCAGTTCTGTACACATGACCTGTGCACAAGCAATGTTTCAGCCAATGGACCTGGACCTATGTTTGCCTATGTTTGCTATGGGTAACCAGGAGAACCATCCGTGCTTTGTATGCCATTCGAAAAGGCAATTGCGCGCAATTCCTAGATAAGCGCACCGTTCGAGACAGGACTTCTAGTTTCAACTGTAGTAAACAAACATGTCTAATAGTGTAGGTTATGCAGTTGAAGAAGCAGTGAAATCAAGTTTTTGTTGTGAAACATTTGTTGCGTTGTTTCAAAGAAAACGAACGCTGGTGATATTTTTTAGATTCAGTCGGACTGAATATCCCCAGTTGAGCGGAAAAGTGAGCCATAGGTTTGTCTTTCCGACCAAATGAAATATTACTGCCGATTAAAATAAAAATAGGCGATGGGCTATTTGAGGGCTAGATATGGTCCTGGCCACAACAGCGTTAGATTCGTTTCCAAATTTGACCGGTGACTTGCTTAGTTGTGGATGTTGAGAACTCACTGTTCCAGTACTCCGTATCAACAGGCACGAAATAAAACTCATAAACAAGGATCAGAGATAGCTCAGCTACCAAGGGCAAACATAATCATGAAAAAAACGTAGCAGCTCGGAAGAGTCACTTGGTAAAGCCTTTCGCATAGGCATAAAACTGCCGAGGTAGGTGCTACTATGGTGATACCGGAGTTGGTCAAGGACTTACAACATTTTTATTAGACTATTGTTTACTGTAGATTTCAATGCAAATGTTAGCTTCAAAACGTGAACATGGACGCTTCACAGTAAATATGTTGAAGAATTGATTGGGATTGAAATATATACAGAATAAACGTATAGTGTTTTCAAATAAAAAATTTATTCTACAAGTAGGATTAAGAATGAAACCGACGAGCCTCTGGCGAGTCGATTTCATTCTTAATCCTGCGAGTAGAATCATTTTTTTCTTTGAAAACACGGTACCTTTATTTTGTTTACCCGATAAATCATTTACCCCGCAGTCGCGGCGAAATCGTGCTGTTACTCGCTACCAAACACTGCGAGAAGTGATGAGCACATTGGTCCAATTCGATCAACAAAAATAAACAACGCAGAGTGATACATTTCTGTCTAAAAATAATTCCCATACAAACTTGAGCTAAAGTTACAAAAATACTTTATTAAATGAACAATTTGTGTCCTTGGTCAAGGCACTTTATCCCGGTTACCTACATGGGGGCACGATGACGCCGTGTACTAAGGCGTACTGCACGTCGATAGTGCAAATGTCTTCAACCGCTGTAACCCTGCTTGAGCGGATCTTGAACCGAGTTAGAATGTTGAGGAGCTGACAGTTGCTCGTCGATGCTCAGTGGTTCTCTCCGGGTACTCCGGCTTACTCCACCCGTAAAACTGTCACGGTCACGATTAGCCATTGTGTATAAGTATGCAACCTTAAATATCCATAAATAAATAATATAAATGAACAATGTTTATATTTCTTATTTTCGTTGTTTATTGTTGTTTTTTTTTCGTCGTCGATTGAACATGAGTTTTATAAACAAAGCAGACGACACGTGCATTTGTTTATTTACACTTTCCTAATTTGGAAAATGAAACATCACTCATCATGTCCCCTCCTTTCACAATCGAACTTGTGTGCTTTTCTACGGCAGCGTATTAGCGCCATTTCGTTTTTTTGCGTAACTTATGTTAAATTGTAATTACAACTTAATAAATTGTAATTACAACTTAATAAATTGTAATTACAACTTATCTTAAATTGTAATTACAATATAGCTTAAATTGTAATTACAATATAGATTAAATTGTAATTACAACTTATTTATATTGTAATTACAACTTCGCTAAATTGTAATTACAACTTAATAAATTGTAATTACAACTTAATAAATTGTAATTACAACTTAGCTTAAATTGTAATTACAATATAGCTTAAATTGTAATTACAACTTAGCTTAAATTGTAATTACAATATAGCTTAAATTGTAATTACAACGTATTTATACTAAGTTGTAATTACAATATAACTAAATTGTAATTACACGTGCATTTGTTTAAGCTATATTGTAATTACAATTTGAGCTACATTGTAATTATAATTTAAGCTATATTGTAATTACAAGTTAAGCTAAGTTGTAATTACAATTTATTAAGTTGTAATTACAATTTATTAAGTTGTAATTACAATTTAAGCTACATTGTAATTATAATTTAAGCTATATTGTAATTACAATTTAAGCTAAGTTGTAATTACAATTTATTAAGTTGTAATTAAGCTAAGTTGTAATTACAATTTATTAAGTTGTAATTACAATTTAGTTAAATTATAATTACAATTTAACATAAGTTACGCAAAAAAACGAAATGGCGCTAATACGCTGTCGTACCTTTCAACGCTTGATTTTGATTGATTTACTTTGTGTTTTCTTTGTTGATTGTTGTTCGTGTTATTGTTAGACAGAGTTGAAATGTGTCATATATTCTAAAACTAAACATTTCAGAGACGGTCAACGTTTGATAAACGTCGGTTCACTGTGTCTCCCACAAATGTTAAACAGATCATGACAACACGCGGTAGAGGTCAGGGGTCAACAAGTCCATCTCTGCTTTTGGAATAAATTCTTTCAGTGTTAAACCTACGGGGGAAATTTTTCACCCTACTAGCAGCTGCTACTAGGCGAATAAAGTAGAAATTTATCCAAGACTTTTATTGTTCGAATAAACATCCATTTATGGGGTAAAAGTCTGTTCATCCTAATTCATTAAGAAATATAACAAAATGTTATAAGTTTCGAAAAACAATTATGATGATGGAAATCAAACATTATCTGCAAACTAACCGTCTTCTTTGACTGGGAAGGGCATTTGTTTGCGGGTTCTGCACTCTCCTGGCCATTTGCTGTTTGCTATCCGTTTAATCGGCAGATCCTCCGTTGATTCATACAACCTCTGGAATGACCCCAAAACGCGAATGGTATCGCATAAGAACGCACACGATATTAAAAAAACATATTTCAAATCCCCCCAAAAAATATTTCTCAAAATTTTAGCAAGACCATATCATGTGACCCTCATTGGAAGGAGCTTTTCTCAACTGTTCAATTTGAAAATTACGAAGGCGGGTGTCGATTTATTAGGCCCAGGGTTAATTTCATCCCCCCTTTAGTCAGGACCTCCTTTGGTTAAAACACCGCGAGAGAATACCAAGCTGACCAATGAGGAACAGCATCATAATTATATCAGTAGGAAGAGATCAGCATTCGAAATTTCCGTTCGATTAAAAAAAAACTTGTTAACTGATGAGATGAATTATTCATGTATTTCGGCGGATGTTTCTTGTTATCTTTTCTGGTTGAACTAAAAAGAATTAAATACATCTTTCCGCCCAGTAGATTTCTCTTCCCATAACAACGCTTTTAAAATGTTCAGATGAAAAAGCAATTACAAGGTAATATATTTTAATATTTTAGTACATTTTAGTATATTTTAGTACTTCTGCACCCTGTCACGGACATTCACAAACATTGCCTTTCAACTTTCATCATAGAGTTTTTTCTTCTAAAGCGCAGCTCATGACCTAGCGGCGTAGACACAGGAGAAAGTGGGTGGGACCCCCGCCCTCACACACACACGGACACACTCACGCACTCATGCTAGAAGATGCCAATTTTATACGCATGCATGCCTGAAATTCCAAAACAGGTCTAGGTACTTTCACCCTGAACATTTGGCTTAAAATTGTTCCCTTTCTGCGTACTTAGGCCTTACAAAGAGTAGTCAGAGTGCTTCGGTTAGCATGCATTTCTCCCCGCCCCGGACCTTAATCTGTGGGAGATATACCCTCTTTACCCAGTGCGGAGTGAAATGAAATGGACGGAAAAATATGGCGGAAGGGACAAAATATTTGTTCTGCTGCCATTCAAATGAGGTGGAGGGGACAATTGTTTTTCTGCTGTCAATTTTGCCCCACTCACCTCATTTATTCAGGCCCTGCCCCTGTCATGACCCCGTATTGGAATGAGCTTCGGGGAATTGTTCCAATGATGAGATCAGAGATAGCCACGCAGGCCAGACCGATACACTTATTTCTCTGATTCATTGTTAAAAAACGTCAAGGAAACTTCATCTGATGTAGCCCATGTTTGAACCCACGAACCTATAGGCTGGCACGTGTTTGTGCATTATAGATGCATCTGCACGGAACGTCTACATCTTCGAGGAGTAGGGGTCGCAAGAAATCATTCGACAGTGGAATCAGCGTAACAGAGCCATCTACCGTATGTAGAGTAGCGCAGGGATTTGATAATGGGTCCTGAATGTGGTTGGGGTGTCCTCTTAAGGGGATTCCAACTGCATCTACCCAGGGCGTGCGTGGCTAGAGGTTTCCGATGGGTGGGGGGGGGGGGGTAGGGTAGTGCATTTCCAGCTGGGGGAGGGACCGAGAGGAGGAAACCCCCTCCCGGTTCCTCCCCCTAGTTGGAAATTCAGTACCGATAAAGATTTTGAAAATGAAGCCATGACAGGGGGCATAAAATTGATTCTAGTTACATGAAATGACAACACATTTATGATAGATTTATCAGGTTATTATTATTTGGTATTCTTAAGGGAATTGAATATGTGCTAAACAAATGCTCAAGCTTTGAACTTTGAACAAACCACACTGTCCTCACCTTAAATCAGATCTTATGCAGGAATGATCAATTTTCGATGTTTCATCATTTTGTAACTGTGAATGGTGGCATTAACTCAGGATAACGATTTTTCATGATGTGATTTTCTTGAAGTGCATTTCGATGATTTTTTGTTATTACGCTAAGTAAACGTTCTATAGAAACCTCGTACCTATTGACATCATTCATATTTATGAAGCTCGATATTGCGTACACTGTAGTTGTAAATAGTAACAGTTGGAAATTGAAACCGAGTTGGAATTTTGGGAAGAAAAGGAGACATCAGCATCGCCAAAGAAGCTTTAAAATCCAGATAGATGGAATTTCCAACTACTCATGACTTGCCTTCCGAATGTCCAACTACAGGACATTTTGGCCAGGATTGGGTGGGTGGGTGGGTGGGTGGGTGGTTGGGTGGGTGGGTGGTTGGGTGGGTGGGATTTGGGTGGGTGGGTGACACACCCCATACCCCCCTGTCGCCACGTCCCTGCATCCACCCCACCTGGTTGGAAACTGACAGAGAAATTCAATAACAACCACTCGCCGCCTTTGAAAATAATAACATGAAATAATACGTCCTGACGTTTTTTTTTTTGTATTTCATCATTGAGTTGCAACCCAGAGAGCGTAGTTTTGAGGTTCATGCTCTCTCTTCTCGGGCGTTTCTGTAGTGGAACAATCAAGTCCTGTGCAGTCGGCATTGTCGCTTTGCGCTGTTTCTTTTTTAGAGCTTGACTGAGGGCCCACGTGGAAGAATGGGTGTATCCAGCTTATTAGAAAAAGTGATTATTCCACCACTCTCCACCCCTCTCACTGATTGTTTGTGCTGGGCTATCATGGAAGAATGCTCCACAAACGTTCCATAGGGATGACATCTTGGTGGAACACGTTAAATTGGGACACCAATTGACCATTAGATGCTTGGTCTCGCGATAAGTTCCATTAACTTTCTGTGAAAGTTGTTAAAAAGTTATTGAACACCTGCTAGGCTGGGATGTCTTACTTCGACAGCACATCATCTATGGGCAAAAATGGAAACAGACTTCTGGCCTTTTTGCTAATTTTGACATTGTATTATTTTGTCCAACGGTGTCTTATTCAGTAGGTTTTGCCTGCTGGCACTGTAGCCTGTGTCATTATATCCTACAGTTAAAACTAGAAGTCATGTCACGAACTGTGCGCTTATCTAGGCTTAATTGCGCGTAGGAATTGCGCGCAATTGTCACATCGAATGGCATCCAAGGCACGACAGGTTCTCCTGGTTACTCATAGCAAACACAGGCAATGTTTCTGCCAATGGACCTCCGGGTTACCCGGAGGTCCATTGTCTGAAACATTGCTTGTGCACAGGCCATATGTACAGAATTTGATAGCCTTACTATGGTAATAACGCATAGATTAACACGCAGATCGACGTGCTATTTGTGCGCATTTCATGACAGGACTTCTAGTTTTAACTGTATGATCCTTTGTCCTGGAATCCACGTATTTACAATTTTGGTCATATGGTATTCGGTGGTTTTCCAGGGATGTGCTTTGTCACATCTCTCTGTTTTTGACTGCCGAAAATGAACGGAACTGCAAGCTCATTATATACTTTTTCACACTTAATGAGAAGGCAAATACCGTGTTGTATTTTTAAACAAACGACACTTGCAGGCCGACCACGCGCAATGCTGTTGTTTCAGTATGGAAGGGGTTTCCTTTTTATACACTTTCTCGATTCGATGCAGAGCTTATGAACCTTGTTTTCGGATGTCGATTCGTTCCTCGGAAAATCTTGACTGCAATCAAATATAGTAAACTCGGTTCATAAGTTCCGTTTAGAATCCACGACCCCGTACAGATATTTTTCAGTGCTATGATCGCTAAAGCAATCACCTTCCCGATCAGATCGCTACCTGATCGCGACACAATTATACCAGTGGATTGAAATTTCATTAAAAATGAATCTTGAAATAACAAGGAAAATAGGATCTGATACTCATCATTCTCTCATTTCTTCTTCAACTGTGGGTTTCAGCAAAAGCAGACGACAACAAATTTCGACTGGATCGCGACCCAGTCGCGATCCGGTAAAGCTTTTCAGTCCGCTTTTGTAATCACAGTTCTGTATTTCTGCAATGAATAATAAAACAATGTTTACAACAGGGATCTCAGCAACATTATGTCTAGTTTCATTGATCTACAGAAAGCGGGTAGAGAATATCGACAGGAGCTCGACCAAGTTAAGAATCTCGGTCCGCTTTTGTAACCACGGTTCTGCATTTCTGCAATGAAAAAGTAAAAAAAAAGTTTGCATTGAGAATCTCGGTAAAATCACATCTAGATTCATTGATCTACTTCCCGTTGTGATTCTACAGACCATTTTCTTTACTTGTCATATTGAAATCTTTTCACCGTGCTTGTAAAGTGCAAACATCGATTCTACAGTGCGGACAAAAATGCTCAGGGTATCCAGATCAACGATACCATGGTGAATTTTACTTATAGTAGGGTGGTTGACAAAGAGGTCTCATTTTCGATCAGATGAGAACCTAAGCCAGTGGGTCGAGATTTCATAAATAAAGTATTGTAAAATCAAACCCGACGCAAGAAAAACACACGTAAATAACAACTGGGATTCGGCGTTCTCGCGTTTGTTTTCCAACAGGTGAAATTCTGAGGGATACTGGAGTTGATAGAAAATCTTAACCTTATCACGACTTGGTTTCAAAGGATATGCATTGCCCAGTCGAAGACGAACTGAAAATAAAACAAGGGTATTCAGGATTAGCTGTAGAAAAAAGCACAAATATTTTCATCTGCAGCTTCGATGCTCAATTTTTTTTCATTGACAACATTTTATATATCATACCAAAACCTAGACGAGAGTGGTGGCCGAGCGAATAAGTGCGCTGATCTCTCAGGCCAGAGGTCTTGGGATCGATCCTCGGTCGAGGAATGTTCTCGGGGTGTCCGAACGCTCTCTGTCAGCATCAATTGTGGGGTTGATGCTATCACAGCGTGCCTATCGGGTGGGGACGTAAAATGACTGTCCTCTGTGCGGAGAGAGAGACACACTCCGTTCAGGCTAAAGATCCCTTTGGAGTACTCGAGAAGAGCGAGGCCACGAAGGTCACCGCACACACCTGCGCCATTGCACCAAGGAGAGGCGTTAATATAAGTTGCATAACTTGCTCGCCTATCCTTGTAAAACAAGTAAGCTTAAAACAAACAAAACCTAGACTTTGGCCTTCGCACAAAACCGAACCTTATACTTTTCAACAGGCCGAATTAGATATACTTCCGAGGAAGAACCGATCTGAGGGGTCATTTGACCAAGTTTGTTTGGGTAAATATACAAGTTTAAAATCAAGTTTATATTGTAGGATGAGTCAAAGGAGCAAAAGTTGACAATTCATGAATTTTAATAAAACAAAACCAAATTTGAACTTTGGTGTCCCATGGCACAGAATATTTTTGAATCCTGTTGTCAGCACTTTTCTAAAACTTGTCAATATATTGGTTTATTTACAAAGTCTAGCATTTATCCTTTCAACTCGTTATGTGTAATTGTTTTGCGTGAAGAAAATAGCATTCGATGACAACACGACACAGTATGCAACAAATTAGAGACGATTCAGCAATAATTTAATTCTACAGCCCCGAAGGGGCTGTAGAATTAAATTATTGCTGAACCTTCCTATGAATATGGAATAGATTCACACACTTTGCTATAAACTGTGTTCTTTAAGACAATATCACTCGGAAGCTCAATGTCGAAGTAGTTGAAGTAAATGAGTTAGCATATTGCAAGGAGGGAAAACAAAATACGAATTACAAAAGAACAACGTCATGAAATTGTATTGGTATCGACTTTAACTCGCACAAGTTTGGGAATGAAAATGGAACTTATGCCATAGCAGTTTATTGTCTTCAAATGTCGTCGACCTATTCACGCGAACGACACTTGACTAGAAACAGTTGTTTATTTGACTTTTGATGACTGGGCCATTAGAAGGTACAGGGAAACGCAAAGGGGGTCCGGACCTGGAGAAAATTTTGATTTTTCGAACTGAAAGAACGCTGCTTCCTTGCACCTGAGAGGTCCACTTCAGTCCACATAGAGTGCATTTCGATGGCATTTTTGTATCATCTTCATCACTCATTCGGCCAAGAAAGGTTGAATCAAGAAAGGTCCCGGACCCATCTGGCCGACCATAGTTCGGCCCAATGAGAGAAAATTTTGATTTTTTAAACTGAAAGAACCCCGTGTACTTACTCTAAACGATCAAAGGCAAACGAGGTTGCTGGCATATCGAGATATCCTTTATGTGGACTGCCATCGGCAGTCCACATAGAGAGCATTTCGATATACCTCCAGACTACGCAATCAGATCCATTTCGCTTTTTGGTCATTTTCACGAAATTCCATGTACAGACAGGTGTTGGGCTGCATCAATTTTGGGGGCACCAGGGAGTCTCCAATAGGGGGCCCACCGAGAATTCTCCCGGTGCACCATAAGACCAGTCCGACTCTGACCATGAGGATTGAAAACTCGCCACAACTTTAGTTTTATTATTACGTGGAGTAGTTTCACTGATTGTGTGAATATCTTGAAGTTTTCAGGGTGAATTAAATATTTATTGATTGGAATATCGTTACTTGGAGCGGGAAAGAATATTTGTGTATCTCTGAGAGTAAAGAGATATTCAATTGTATTAACAGTCGTCAAAAAGTGGATAAACAAATAACAGCACATAACAGAGTCGAATTTCTTACATAATTAGACTGGTGGTCTGGGGGCTTGATCCCAACCGTCAATTTCAGAACAGCAGTTGTACACTATAAAAGAAGAGGAGGTTTGACCTTGCGAGTCTATGTGTCTACAGAGTTGCCATCGTTTATTTACATGTTGTGAAAAAAAACAATTGAAACCAACAGTACTTTTCTAAAATTTTTCATCTCAGTATGTTGTTAGCCTTTGGAAGGGTAAAGTGCGATATATTGATAGCCTCTTTACCCACCATCCATAGAGCTGATTACAGCGTGATAAAACGAACGGAGAGAGAGAGAGCTCTTGGAACTCTGCACTTGTCACTAGATAATACATGAAGTGAAAGAAACCGAGAGTTTTGGATTCCTGTTTTGTACTTTGTTGTCCGTAGACACGCGATTTTTTCTAGCGGTAATTAGAGCTTCTCTGTCTGATATAAAACATCACTAATTTTCTATGTATTGGTGTGTAAGTTAATGGAACAATTCTCCAAATTCTGCCTAACCAATAAAATACATTAGCAGAGCAGTATGCGATATTTACATGTCTAATTATCCTTCCTCCGATAACAATGATACTTTGATACGAGACGTTTCTTTCCACGAAGCATTCAGATTTCTGTATGAAGTATCCCATTAGCTTTTAAATAGGGCAAGACAACTTGGCATTATACCGATATGAGATCGATGAAGAGGTTTAGTTTTGTTTTGGTGTCCGTGCTCGGAGCCTCATGTGATGGATGATTGTGAGTCAATAATCCTATTTGTTCTTCTTTGTAGCATGTTATTCACGTTGTGTCCTTTTCTAGTGACTGTGCAAACACATGTCTTTGTAGCGTTATTGTTGTATTTGCTACGATAGATTGGAGTAATAATGGTGTGTACGTAGACAGAAACCCTTTACCGTACACTACAGGACATCCGCTGTGGACTGGTCACTTTCCACGGATGGGCAATATTTCCGCGGACGCAACAATACCAGATTCCAAACACTAATTATAGAAATAATTGTCAAAATTTTAATTAATGAAGCACCGGGTACAACCTGGTGCTTCATGAATTAAAATTTTGGTAATGATGATCTTTATTACCTGGTAAATGCATGCGTGGGCATCACTGCCCACGCGTGGATTACGACCAGTCCACGTCGACTGTACTGTAAATTTAGATAGTACAAGTACTTTTCTTTTCCTAATTTGTCTAAAACAGTACGTTTAGCTGCGAGCGACCGGCCATCAGCTTAATGCTTCAACATTGACGCCCAAAATGGCATTACTGTATGCAGAGAACTAGACGGGTCTATTTTGCATTTATGGGGAGTTTCAATACTAATATTATCCTACAGTCCTGTAGGGATGTAGGATTAAATTATATCTGATCCCCTTGTCCATGTATAGGTGTCTGTTGCGTTATCTACTCACGAAATGCTAAATAACAGGCATATCAGATTCTAAGGTTTCATGAGTACCAGTGTTTGTCTGTCCGTGTCTCTGTTCGTGAGAAAATATGACTAAAATGATGTCTGTGATCATTAGCTCCGTGTACATTATTATTATTTTTATAGGAGTGAAAAACTATGCCTGTAGGTATATGAAGGGATTCGTTCATTTAACCCTTTACCTAACATGAAAATAAGACGACACTTTCAAACAAAATTTTTGAATAACTAATTTTGTTAATTTTTTGTCTCAAAAACATAGGTTGTGATCCCTCTTTGGAACGAGCTCGGAGAGCTCGTTCCAAAGGGGGTCATAACCTATGTTTTTGAGACAAAAAATGAAAAAAATAATGAAAATTAATTGGCGAATTTTGTGAATAGCGCTGGCCGATTTTGACCGTTACGTTGGGTAAAGGGATAAGATAGTATATGGGGGCGCGGTGGCTCAGTTGGTAGAGGTGCAGGCTGCAAGCCGAGAGGTCCTCGGTTCGAATCCCACCTGCGGCAACCGCGTTGTGTCCTTGGGCAAGACATTTCACCCCGATTGCCTACATGGGGGCACGATGACGCTGTGTACTGAGGCGTACTGCACGTCGATGGTGCGCATGTCCTCAACCAATCTAACCCTGCCTGTGCTGCGGTGCAGAGTTCAGAGTTACGATGTTGGGGAGCTGACAGCTGCTCGTCGTTGCTCGGTGGTTCTCTCCGGGTACTCCGGCTTCCTCCACCCGTAAAACTGTCACGGTCACGATTAGCCATTGTGCATAAGTATGTGACCTTAAACACCAATAAATAAATAAATAAATAATAAGATAGTATATTCTGGTAGTGCAGTAGCGTCTGTTTTTACCCATTTTCTCTGTTCGGGATAAAATGGTTATAGTTGCCTGTATAGTCGTCCTTGCTTACTTGAGAAACATAAATTAAGACAACTTGATAAGTCAATAGAACGATTGCGATGAGATTGATTCAATAATAGAACATAAGTTTTCTTTGGTAAGATTTTTTTTTAATTTGGCCGATTTCCCCTTCTGAATGTTAATTTCATTTATCATACATGTATGGTCCAGGAACATGATGCGTCATAATTTCTTGAAGTAGGGTGGATGCTGAGTGAATGTATGGTGTACACCAATCAATATTTTCAACGTGAAGCCAGAATTAATTGGTCTACTTCTACCCCCGGATAATGAATATGGTCTCCTCTGATTGCTGTCATTGCACTGATTTGGGTTATACCACCAGTGGCCAAAGGGCTAATGACTTTAGAAAATAAGCGAATCTGTTTTATATTTGTTGGAAAGTTTAATAATAATTTCAATTTAATCTTTACATCTCTCTTGGGTTGCAGTACTAATATAGGTATCACAGAACTGAATATTTTCCCATAGGCGACCATTATAACGTTCAGGCAAAAAGAAATATGATCGTATCACTTTAATTTGGCATTTGTCAAGTATAGCCCTTCAGACAACTTTTTTGACCCCAAAACAGGGGGTCATGCAACAAATAAGAGTGAAAAATTGACAGCAAGGGAAGTACCGGCCACGTGCACATATTTTTCGGTTAATTCCCTACAAAAACACACCAAATGTAAATGTATTTTTAGGACCAAAAAATCACACTCTTTTTTATATGGAATATTCAACAATAATCCAACATGTCAATAGAATACTTCAAACATTTATTGAAACAATTTATTTTCCCAAGGCTGTTTATTTTTAGAGATTGCATCACTTCCGATTGTAACATTTCAAGACAGGTATTTCTAATTAAAATATTTAGTTCAGGAATACCTTAAGCAATACTAATCTTCCCTGGATTCATGGATTCAAACATGGATTCAAAGAACTGATTGTTAGCAAGATGCGATTTGTCTTGTCAGATTTCTGGATTTATCCTGGACATATGTTTTGATGACATTTTGTGTGAAATTTCATCCCTCCTATTTTCAAGAACATTTATCTGAGGACGACAAATGAAATATCACGGCAAATGTCACTCAGCTGTAGCCGTTTTGGGCTTCCTGCTATCGATTTATGCTTTAAAAGGTTTTATGTTGCTCAAACGAATCTCTAATTGTGTAAAATAGATAGCACAAATGGAATTTAGTGTGTTTCATTGTTTTTAATCGATGTGTGTATCTTCAGGAAAAGGACCTCCGCGCACGTTAAAGGAAATGGGGATGCATTTATACGGCCGCTCATTGAAGTGGATGGTAGTTGGACAGAACACAAAAGGCGGAGTACCAGAGACTGGAATCAACGAACCCTATTTGTAATTTCTCCAGTTTTAAAGAGCTCCGAAGGCTCGTGTGGCATACAGGAAAAGAACGCGACAAGGGGCGTTGATTGATGGCATCCGTACTCTCTCTGAATTGTGTTCGGTATTTATTCAACGATTCAACTTGGATTAAGTGAATAAAGCTGGTATTTTTAACCCTTTACCCAACGTAACTGCCAAAACCGGCCAGCGGTACTCTCAAAAATCATAATTTAATTTTCTTTATTTTTTCAGTTTTTGCCACAAAAACACAACTTATGACACCTCTTTGGAACGAGCTCGTTGAGCTCGTTCCAATGAGGGGTCGTAACCTATGTTTTTGTCGCAAAAAATTTAAAAAAATAGTTATTTAAGAACTTTGTTTGCAAGTGTCATCTGTCTTTCGTGTTTTGTGAAGGGTTAAAGAAACTTATCACCTTTGGTGGTCTGTTTACATTCTCGCATTCTCATTTTATATCAAAGCATTTCATTCACGCCATACTAGTAACGTAAATCAGATGTGTAACGACCAATCGGATGCGTTTTTATATGACGGTCTTACAGGTTGGCCGGATTCCATGCGTTGCGTACCTGGCACATTTCTCAATGTCTGTAATGTATATCGTAACACAGTAATCGTTGTATAAAGGGCCTGACGCACATTAGTGGAAGCTGATAATGTGACTTTATACGGCCCCTCATTAGAGGAATATACGTGGAAGCAGATTATGGCGGACTAGCCCTAACAAGAGACGGGTTCTTTCCAATTACCAACATTTTGGTATATTCAATATGAAAGAAATTTTGTCGTTTTTTGTTTTGTTGTTGTTTTTTGGTCTTTTACTGGTTCGTTTACTGGTGCTTAATGTCGCATACCTATGCATAATGGATAATCGTGACCGTGACAGTTTTTCGGGTGGATGAAGCCTGAGTACCCGGAGAGAACCACCGAGAACCGACGAGCAACAGTCAGCTCCTCAACATTCTAACTCTGTTCAAGCTCCATTCAATCAGGATTACAGCGGTTGAAGACATGTGCACCATCGACCTGCAGTAGGCCTTAGTACACGGCGTCATCGTGCCCCCATGTAGGCAACCGGCATAAAGTGTCTTGACCAAGGACACAACGCGGGTCGTCCCGGAAGGGGATCGAACTCAGGACCTCTAGCATAGAAGTCCAATAGTCTACCACTGAGACACCTCCCTTTTTTTCTCTTTTTTTTTTTTTTTTTTTCTTAACCGTGCAATAACTTCAAAATGAATGTCCAATTATTGCGAGATTTCTATTGCATTATACTGTTGATTATGCGATGATTCCTCTCGACAAACAAAATTCTGTCATAACTCATTTCATTATTATGGCAGTTATCTTGCATTACAATATTGTGTTTTTGCATGTCCACGTAGTAACTTAATAAAACGAATGATCAATGTTCCTATTTTTTGATGGATCAGTGATGACTAGAGGAAAATTCCTTCCGATAACAAGTGTTTGGATGTATTCAATATGGCCGCCATGCTAACCAGCTGGGATTTTTTGTAATTTTTGCTTCTCCGCATAATAATTTGTAAAGCAAATGTCCAATGGGTCCATGTTTGTCTATTAACGTAGACTACAGGAACGTTTGTTTCAATATCAATGTCTTGGCCCATCCAATTTGGCCGCCATGGCAGATGTTTTAACCCTTTACCTAACGTGAAAAGCAGACGACACTTGCAAAAAAAATTCTTGAATAACTAATTTTTTTCATTTTTTGTCTCAAAAACATAGGTTATGACCCCTCGTTGGAACGAGCTCGACGAGCTCGTTCCAACGAGGGGTCATAACCTATGTTTTTGAGACAAAAAATGAAAAAAATAGTGAAAATTAATTGGCGATTTTTGAGAATAGCGCTGGCCGGTTTTGGCCGTTACGTTGGGTAAAGGGTTAAACTTTTTGATGCAAATCCAAATGTCCAGCGACTCTCAGTTTTTAATAAGGTTTAATACCAGGGCCGGGCATTTCACGGAAAGGTTCTGAAAGTTAACCCTGATACCCGGGAAATTCTTAGATCAAGGTATAAATGATTGTGTATTATAGTTTATGAGATTACGGTGAATATCAGTTTCTTCCGAAATCAGCATCGCCGTTAGAACCATGGTTTAATCTCGCGAACGGGAATTTCTGAAAATGAGTGCTAATGCCCGGGAAATTCATAGGATTGAATCGGGAATCAAAGGTAGCGAAACGCAAACTTTGATTCGCGGTTTTGTCCTATGAATTTTCCGGGTATTGAGACTGATTTTGAGATACGACAACCGGAAAGTTCCCGGTATCGTGATTGACTTTCAAAAACAAAAACCATAAAATTCCCGTTCCCGAGATTAGACCCAAGTTTTTAATGTCTTCACGGATTAGTTACTTGTGAGAATGCCACCCTATCAATGACACACTAGCAGTTGTTACTTCCAAATCCAGGCCCAGTGAGCGGAGTTGCACGTAAGAAAACTGTCCGCTCTGCTACACGTGGGTCGTTCTTGTATCCCAGGCATGATATGACATATATTGACTTGAATCGACACCGAATAAGTCGAAAATCGTCGCGAGTTCAAAATATGGGTCATGGGGATCATTCAGGGATCATTGACTTTCTTTTCCAAATATTCTGCAAATCTCATTTTGAGACCACTTAGCACATTCCTGAACCTTATTTTTTAATATTAACCCTAAAATAAGTGGGCGGAATAAAAAAAATTCTGAAAGTGAGTGACATTCATATTTCAGGCATGGTATGATAGAGCAACTTGGGACCAACACCAAATAAGTTAAAATACAAGGCCACTGGGGTAATCCAACGAATCGTTGCGTAAAACCTGTATTCACGGAGTCTATATTTCACTTTGAACCTTGGACTCAGTTTAATTACTTACTTTGTTCGACAACAAAGTTAAAATTAGCCGAATCACACGTCGTCGAAATTCCAGACATGTTATTACTTTATAGCATCGCAATCCACTCGCGACACGCCTAGTGTCAAGCAGCCTTTAACCCTTTACCTAACATGAAAAGCAGTCGACACTTTTAAAAACAATTCTTGAATAACTAATGTTTTTCAATTTTGTCTCGAAAACATAGGTTATGACCCCTCATTGGAACGAGCTCGAAGAGCTCGTTCCAATGAGGTGTCATAATCTATGTTTTTGAGACAAAAAATGAAAACAATAATGAAAATTAATTGACGATTTGTGAGAATAGCTTTGGCCGGTTTTGGCCGTTACGTTGGGGAAAGGGTTAAACGTCCCACCAGCGGACTGCTTTTGAATAACGACCCTATAAGTCAACCTCTCACAATTTTTTCGACGTGCTTGTTCCATTAAAGGCTTGAACAGAGCGTCGCAAAGATGACCGATTGGGGGAGGTTGTAAAACTGATTCGCTCCTGATTGAGATGGCACACGTCTCAGCTGATAAAATATTCCATCTACATCATCAACGCATGCCTTCGTTGAAGGCATGCCTTGATGATGAAGTTGGAACATTAGTCAATCGAGATTATAGTTCAAAGACTCAAAACTTTCTGGAAATTTATTTGTAGTTAAATAAAATAAACATGTAACAGTCGTGGCGAAAATTCTTATTTACTTACGCTGGGTCCCGAACTGCCCCCATCGGGCACCTCAGCCGTTCGTTTGTTTGAGCGACTGACTGTGTGTGTGACTTGAGTTGAGACTTACATCAAGTGTCGTAAAAAAGGACATGATTACTGGCAAGAGGAAATCCACAAGCCTGGAAATGAACAAACTGTCATTTGCACAATGAGGTTCCCAGTGGGTGAATTTGCTGATGCTATCTCAAACAGTGGGCTAGAATCACCCAATTTATCCTCTGGGTACCTCTTTCTGTTAAGATCTGAGACCTTGATTCAGACTGAGGTACACAGAGGGTAAATTTAGTAATGGTACCTGATGTGCAGGGAAGCATCACTAAATTCACTCTCTGAAGACCTCATTCTGCAGATCACAGTCTGCTTGTATCCAGGTTTGCTAATCCATACCTAAGACTCTAATCCGGACCACAATACCCCCATTGGAAACATTATTGGATGTGTCACCCCCAAATCCCCCATCAATTCGCCACTGGTTTTCAGGAAGAAAAGATTCATCTTCTTGTTTGCTTATATAGCAAAGGTATGGCAATCTCGTCTTGAGCAAGGCTTTGTTTGCTCCTTTGATTTAACTCTCTTGGGAATTTAGGACATGATTTACGTCCAACAATTCAATATCAGCACTAGCTAGAGTCTTATCTCACACAGAGTTATGTGAAGTAACACACAATTCTTTCTGAAAATGACTGATTTGTTTCAGATACAACTCTCGATAAGAAGTTAATTTGGGTTAGAATATGGAAGCGCTGTCAGTGGGTCTATCGACGCTAAGTGCTTCTCTTTTCATGCCGCGTAATTAATGACTAGATGCACGTAGGTTGACCCAGTGCGATTAATTCACGCAACACCGCCATACAGGGGTATTTCAGTCACGCAGACAGGTTTACTATGAACTAATTTGGTATAACAATACCACAGTTCCAAGAAATAATTTGATGGATTTGCTCGACGAGACGGGAAAGTCGGCAAAATTCAGGAAGAGACACTTATATCCACAATAAAGATTGTTACTACGTGAGAATAAGTCACATTGTGCTCGATGGTAATACATCAATCTAATGACCAGATACTGTGACACATGTTTGTTTGTTTATCGGGGTTTAACGACACTTTTATCAGCCAGGGTCACATTATATCGGACAATTTTATGGGTGGAGGAAGCCAGCGTACGACGGAAACCATCGAGTATCGACGAGCAACAACATGTCCGACAATTTTACGTCTGGAGGAAACCAGAGTACCCGGCGGAAAACATCGAGTACCGACAAGCAGCACTCTGCAACTCATTACACAAGCAAATTTAGCAACGGTTGAAGGCAATTGCATCATCGACGTGCAGTACGCCTTAGTACACAGCGTCACAGTACTTCCACATGGGCAACTGGAATTAAATGTCTTGCCCATGGGCACAACGCAGTTACCGTTGTTCAGCATCAAACCATCGACCTTTTTGTTTAAAGTGCAATGCTTTAACCACTGAAGCACCTCTCCCCCTAGCTAATGTGTACCAACATATAATTATCTACCCCGATAAGTAAAGATATATAAAACTACTTTCTAAACTTCCACAAGAAAACAGATTTCAGTACAAGGGAATGGTACTCAGGAAAGCGCAAACATGGCATTGTTGTCTCACCCGTGACTTCACTCCTGGCAACCCTACATCCAGAACAAACTTCGGTTTTCGATGGGTTTGGGTGAAAAAGTCAGTAAACCCGTGTTGAGACAAAGCATATGCCCACACTGAATAATTGAAATATGTGGAGTCGGCCTTCTGTTTTTTTACCTTCGTGAATCCAAGATGTCTCTATGACGTTATATTCAGAATATTGTTTTAAACCCCTGTTCTCTGATGTCGAAATACTAACCTTTTGGGATGCAAATGTTCCCCACAATGCAACTAGGAAGTTATTATATGACTACCACAAATAGCCACTCAATACAACTGTAGTTCGCCCATCAATTCCAGCTCTTCGGAACACAAGTGTGTCTAGTTTTCCAGATCGTTATTATGCCTGTCTCAAACGAGACTACCAGTGATCTCTATAAATAAATTTAGAACATAAGCACAGAACATAAACACGAGTGGCTCAACATTGGCTCAACATTGACAAACATTTCAGTCGAGGTCTATTTGAAAATTTGGAAATGCCATGTTGAACAATTGCAAAATAACAACAACTATTTTCAACAAAACGTAGGAGAATCTGTGTTATCGAAAGCGATTCCGAGAGAAATTCAAGTCTTGCCTCCATTCTTTTTACTTTCAAATTTCATTTTCGACACGGACGTTCGATATTACTATGCGTTTGGGATTCCCCAATTCCATAAATTGTTAATGGTTATTTGGCTAATATAATTCTTGGTGTTTTTGATTTTTCAGGTGTTGTGATCAGTTTAAAATACTAATTGTCAAATAATAAACAAATTACTACAACAGTCAATTGATCTGTGTTGTATTCTGTCTCGTTGACGAGATGAGATCCGCCAGATAAAACTCGACGCCTGCAGCTTCTCGTTTGGTCTGGCCGATCTCATCTTGCCAACTCGACGGAACACATCAGCACAGATCAATTGAATGTTATCGTAATTTGTATGTACCCAATTCAGTCTCTTTGACAGAGCTCAAAGAGTTCTGTCAAACAAGATTAAATACGATAAATTCCTAGTTGCATTATGGGAAGATTCGATATTTTTATATCAGTGTGTAGAGGGTTAACCAAAAATGCATCAGTACATCACGTGGTGAATTCTAGGGCATTGGTTGGTTAATTGCCAAAATTATATTTAGTTTAGTATCCACAAGGTCGTGGCTGTGGGAATATAATAGCTGGTGACCGAACTATATCACAGTGAGGTCGTTTCCCGTTTACTTGAAAACGGTTCAGTGACATCTTACTTCCTTGATAATGCCTAATTTTAACAGGTTATTGCAACAAATTATTATTTTGTATTATTCTATATATTTTGTATTAACCCTTTAACTAACCTGAAAAGCAGACGACACTTGCAAAAATAATTCTTGAATAACTAATTTTTTTTCATTTTTTGTCTCAAAAACATAGGTTATGACCCCTCGTTGGAACGAGCTCAACGATCGGTCTTATAATATTATGTAGAAATTGACGTCTGCTTAAAACAAAAACAAAAACAAAACTCGAGTGTCATTGGCAAACACGTATAACAGATCGATACGTAAACAGAAAATATGAATGAAGATTTTGTCCAAATAGGTTATTTATTCGTATTTTTAAGAAATCAGCTGCCGTTATCCGATAGATATTCGCTCTAAAGTCAGAGTGTTATAAAATCGCTCCACATTTATAGAATAAGTTTTGGTGGATTTGAACAAAAACATTTTCCATTTGACATTCGATTTATCGGCTGTTACTGTAGCTTCCGAATTGATCTAGGTCAGAATTCAACGTTTCGATTGGCCGGTCACGAAAATGGGCGGAATTAATTCTTTTGGTAGATCCATGGCATCAGGTGAAAAATAGTCGGTCAACGAAAATCCATATGGGACACGTGTTCCGTGCGCTTTTGTAAACATGGAACTAGATGAAAATTAATAGGCGTGTAATAATATTGTATTTATCTCAATGTGGTTATTTTAGGAGTCCGAAAAAGGGTAGGTTTGAGGTGGGGTTTAGTGTCACGGGGACTACTAGTACTAGTAGTAAATACACAGTGACACGTTTTGTTCCCATTTATTAATTTCAAATCATTGCAAGTTCTTTGTCTTTGTCTCTGGAGCGCGGTGGCTCAATAGTTATGGTACTGGGCCCATGGGCACTCAATTCTGATATCCCACATGGGGCACAGTGACGCTGTGTAATATGGCGTACTGTGGGTCCATGGGCATTTTCCTTCAAACAATGTTAACTCTGCGGAATGAACACGTTGGTGAATCGTCTGACAGTTGCTTGCAGCTGCCCGGTGGTTCTCTCTGGGTACTGTGGCTTCCTCGACCAGTACAGTTGTCCGAGACGAGCTGATTCTAGCTGTGGAAAGTATCGTTACACCCCAATGAATAAATAAATAAATAACGAAATATTTGCCTTTGTCTGTCTGGGGACAGACTGCACCCGGCGTTGATGCAATTTAAATTTTTCCTGCGTTTATCATACAAGTTATTTCCATTACTGAACTTCCTGTTTGCTGCTGTCACAGTAGCTTATCAGTACACTTCTGATATTACATACATAAAATGTCTTTGTTGAAGGAAATACACATTTTAAAAGATCATTTGCCTTGATCATCTGCGGTGAAAATTTTAGCTTCCTTAGGAGAACACTTAATAAACTTAGGTGCACTATTTCTTTACTCGCCTTGTTTTGACAGAAATGAAGGGCTGTAAGTCGCCCCTTGAGTACAATAAGGCGCCACTTGCAATACCTTAGCATTGCAGATGGCGCATTATTGCACTCAAGGGGCGAAGTCACTGATGGAATACACTACTTGGGTTTATCATTTGAAACGATATGTGCACAGTTTACACTGAGGACGCTTTGGCAGTCTGCCGCGATCAGTCAGGTTTATAATGAACTATACCTCAATTGTGGAGCACCCTTTCGCTGTAGCTAGTATTATTTATACTTTATTACTTTCCAAAGTGTGATTTACTGGGATTTCCGGGTTTGATTATAAACGATAACTTCACAAGTGAATTATGCAATCAACAATTGGGTCATGTATCCGTGCGCGCAAACGAAGATGCTTTCCCGTGGGTGTAATGGGGACTTCATTGTTTGTTTTTTTGTTTTTTGTTTTTTTAACCCTTTACCTAACATGAAAAGCAGACGACACTGGCAAAAAAAATCTTGAATAACTATTATTTTCATTTTTTGTCTCAAAAACATAGGTTTAGACCCCTCATTGGAACGACAAGAGACAAAAAATGAAAAATTTATGAAAATTAGTTGGCGATTTTTGAGAATACCGCTGGACGGTTTTGGACGTTACGTTTGGTAAAGGGTTAAATAATATAATTATCGCTAACAATGAATAGTAATAAACAGAGTAATCGCTTGACTGGATTGGTTACGTGAAATAATTCATTTGAGGTGAGGGACTATATTGAAAAACACTCGTGCGCATTCGCGCACTCGTGTTTGTACAACGTCACTCGCCTCTCATGAATTATTTCACGTAACCAGTCCAGTCAAACGTTTATTCTCCATATCCTGATTCAGAAACACGGCTTTAAAAGTTTGGGTTGAAACCTTACCGTCCACTCTCCATAACGAGGGGGGAATATAAGCAGATGAGAGCCAAATGTAAGTCATAGACCTACCTAGAAAGTATGTATTTGAGGGAAGCAATCTTCTATTTTGGACGAACGTCGTCATTTCAACAACTACAAGAATCCCTATATGACAAATTATGTAACACATCTGGGTGAATGAAGGATTCACATAAGGGAGAATGCGATGAAGAAAATTTCGCGACTTAAATACTGGAGTTGGTCTACGCAGTCGTGCTTGGAAAAGATATGCAGGTGTATTGGCACCTGAGCATTGACGTCAACAGTTTGGGTGATTTTAAATGGGGTTTGGACGTTTCACTATCTGGGTTTGGACGTTTAAGGAAACGGTGTCAACACGTTCATCTCCAAATTTGAAAATGTCTAGTCACGTACCGTCGAATAATAACAGATACAAATAAGAGGACTGTGTTCTTTGTTTTTTAAACGCAAGATATATTTACTGCAAATGTTGGGCAAGTAATATGTTTCTGGGTCAGGAGAAATTATAAGTGCCCGCTAACAAATTATGCTCTCCCTACAAACATTACCATGATAATATTAGTTATCCTTGTGTTTTCCAGGGTGTATTGGGAATTTACACCGGTTTGGGAACTCATACACCCTGAGGCGAAGCCAGACCGGTATAAGTTCCCATACACCCTGGAAAACTCAAGGATAACAAATTTATTTCCAAGAATTTTGGTGTACTTAATATTTTAACCTAAATTGTGGGAAAAAATGGACAGAAAATTTGTACTTTGTAAGTTTCGTAATAAAACCAGACAAATATGGATGTCGTTGGAACTGGCTCACTGAGCCAGTTCCAATGACATCTATATCTGTAATATTCAATTGCACATACATATTAAATTTCCTGTATTTTTATTTTTGTTCCAACATAACCGACCAGAAGGTATGAATTAATAATTAAAAATTGGCACTTTTTAGTCATATAGCCTGCTATTGTGTATTCTTGTTTTTACACCGGTGTAAAAAAGCTACTGTGGATTGCAAGTTACACCGTACCTCTCAACCAATCAAAATGCAGTATTTTGTTTCATTTGGAAATAAACCACGTTATTTATTAGATATGATTTTCTTTCCCAGAATTGCCCATTATCAAGATCAGTTGATATGACTTAAAACGCGATTGATATTACGCCGATCTCGGCCGATATGAATGAAGTCATAGTTATTTCCTTTGATGCGTCGTTACTAGGCGCAGCTAATTTGTTTACATTGAAACTGTTACTCATCGAACGCAATCGAGAAGACTGAAGTTATATTATAGAGTGGTTGAATGATTTGAAGTGGAGTTTTTGCATGACGTGGAATTAATGAGCAATGAGTGGGGACTGTGTGGAAGAATGGAAGAAAAGAGTTGTACGCACATTTAAGATTCAGAGGCGTTAGTAGAGATTCGTTGAAGTGGGAAAAGAGATAGCTCGGCTATCCAGTAAGGGAAACCGAGACATTCAGATGGCTTAACGTAGAGAAGAGGCAACTTCGGTCTTTGTGAAAAGAATGTGAAACAATAACACTGTCGGAAAGCTGTAAAAGATCTGATAACACTTTTTATTACTTTCCAAAGTGTGATTTACTGGGATTTCCCGATTTGATTATAAACCGTAACTTCACAAGTGAATTATGCAATCAACAATTGTGTCATGTATCCGTGCGCGCAAACGAAAACGCTTTGCCGTGGATGTAATGCAGACTTCATTGTTTTTTGTTTTTTTAATCCTTTACCGAATATGAAAAGCAGACGACACTTGCAAAAAACATTCGTGAATAGCTATTATTTTCATTTTTTGTCTCAAAAACATAGGTTATGACACGAGCTCGTTCCAATGAGGGGTCATAACCTATGTTTTAGAGACAAAAAATGAAAAAAATAACGAAAATTAATTGGCGATTTTTGAGAATAACGCTGGCCGTTACGTTTGGTAAGGAGTTAAATAATATAATTATCGTTAATAAAGAAAAGTAATAAACAGAGTAATCGCTTGACTGGACTGGTTACGTGAAATAATTCATTCGAGGCGAGGGACTATATTGTAAAACACTCGTGCGCATTCGCGCACTCTTGTTTGTACAACGTTCCTCACCTCTCGTGAATTATTTCACGTAACAAGTCCAGTCAAACGATTTCTCTTTATGGTATAATAACTAAAGAGATTATTACCTGGTTTGTTTCATATCGGCTGGAATATCAGCCCGAGGTAACTTATCAGTCTGAGACCTCTTCTACCTTCGGTCTTAGGCTGATTTGAAGTTACCTCGGGCTGAGATCTCGGCCGATATGAAACTAACCAAGTAATAACCTATAAGTGTTGTCCGAAAACACCACAGTAAACCATGCTTTAGCATATATTGGTACAATACTATGGTACTTGTTTTTAAGGGTTATTTGTACGTGTTGTGGAAGGCAAGTGTAATTTTGAGAATGATTTTTTCAGTCACCGACAAACCGTCACTTGTACTTGTGTATAATAAATCCAATAAGTCTACACTTCCAAGATACCATAAGTCCCTAACGCCCCATTTCAAACAATATTTGAAGTATTATCTCTCTATCCACAAAGGGCTGTAATGTATTGGAATACAGTACATAAATATCCATTATTAAAGTAGTTATAGGAATAGGTTGCAATGTCCACTGTGATTACTTGTTGGATATATGATGTCGCATTTTGAATGAACAAATATCCCCAAAGAGTTTGGTGCTTTGTATTTGCTGCCATAAGTCGTAAGTGGCGTGATGAGTTCAGACAAAAGATAATACAATTCGAGATTAAGATGCTATCCTCCAGAATTGCAAGCTATTGGTCATTTCCACGAACAACATCTTCGATTTATCTGCAATCCATCAAAAAGAGTACATTGATATGTCTTAAATATTTGGTTGCCCGGAAGATATTAGTGCTTTCAGAATTGTTTTCTTCTGGGCCATTAGTTTTATTTGATGACTCGCGGGAGATATTTCACTGATCTTTATACAGCTGGAACGTCACAACTCAGTGTGCTCCCACCCCATCTCCAATTAAGGTGGCACTATGTCAGTCAACATTATAACATCTGCCGTACAGACTGGTCGTAATCCACGCGTGAGCAGTGATGTTCACGCATGTTTTTACCAGGCAACAACAATCATCAGAAGCAAAATTTTAACTGATGAAGGACCGGGTTGCAGCCGGTGCTTCATTAATTAAATTTTTGATGATTATTCCTATAATTAGTGTTTGGAATCTAATATTTTAATGCGTCCGTGGAAATTTTGCCCACAGGTGGAAAGTGACCATTCCACAGCGGCCGTACTTTAGCTGACGTTTTATGACGGAGAAGCGACTTCTCTCTGACTGAAGTGGTGTTTACCAAGTACGAAATCTTGTTACAAGGTTTCAGCTTTCGAATTTTGGCACTTGTTTTTGTTTTTTGTTTTTGTTTTGTCAACAATAACAAAAATATGTCGTAAATATTCAAATTGTATTGCCGCTTAAAATGGTCACAACATCGACATATTTATTTCGCACAGTCATCAAAGTATATTCTATAAAAATACCATCGAGAATTTTTTGTTTGTTGACTATTATTTGCTTGTAGCAATCGCCTCGACCCCCCCCCCCCCCCCCCCCCCCACCTCCCAAGCTGGCTGTCGGCGATAGACTTTTCAATATGTGCTCAATGCACGTTCCAGCAATCCAGTTGTTTGCATGTGCTGCAGCCACTTAAAGGTGACTTTAATTTACCACTGGCGCGTAACCACTGCACATTTTACGATTTAGCTTCGAATGCAATGAAAAGGCAGCGACAAGAAAGATGCCCATCGTTCAGATTTACGTGATAATCAAAGCCTTTAACGAAAAAAACGTCGTCTGGTGTTATCCGAGTGTGCATATTAGCGATAAACTTAAAATTATAGGACCGGGGGAATTATTGACTGTAATCACTCAGTAACTTGAGTGAATCTGTGAAAAAAACATTTCCACAGAATCTAGTTCTAAACGAGTGAAATCGAAGAAACAATCACATATGCTACTGGGAAAATCCGAAACTGGACTAAGGTCCCGCGAATATTCGATATTCAAAAAACAATTCGATCCGAATAGATACAAGTATAATCGGATCGAAATGGGAGAGCCGAAGTTGGATTATGAGAATATAATTAAATGAATGCAGAAGGTCTTGTGTTTTTTAATTATCCCGACTGACTAATATTCCAACTGCATTATCAAGGCATGTCTTCGACGATGTAGTTGGAATATTTTATCAGTCGGGGACTTGTCCCATCACAGTTGGAAAAAAGCAGGTTTACACCACCACCCCATCTTAGCGACTCCACTTGCCTCAATATACCGCACTGGGCATGAACAGAAAAATGTGCGATGGTTCATATTCGATGTTCGATATTTCTTCGATGAGGAATTTCAAGGAGCTTAATCGATTCGATATTCGATACGAATAGATATATTATATTCGCGACACTCGTGAACACAACATCGACTCCAAAACAGGTGAAACTCGTACGTGCAGCTATACTAGAGTGGATACCGACTGTCAATGGCGACGAGCAGCATAAACTCTGTTTATGGAGTACCATCAACTCTCCCCACAGCCACCAGAACAGATTCCAATGTTGGATGCTGCTCGTGGCGTATCTCTGAGCCGACCGACTAACACCATTAATTATCACGGGAAGAAACTAATATTTATTTATAAGGCATTTTGTACAGCCATAGAGTACCATGTTTGCATTTCAAGCTATAAAAGTGTTATCAGTATTATAATCTCCTGGGTTTAGAAACCCAAATTTCGTGCCTTAAACTGACGCTATTAATGTTGATACTAACAGCGTCAAGCCGTGGATCTGTGCTTATGGCATTAAACTTCAAACTAAGAGGAACCCGCTTCGATCCGCGTCAGGGGTAACATTGTTGTATCCTTAGGCAAGGCATTTAATCCCGATTGTCCACGCGGTGGCGCGGTGGCGCTGTGTACTAAGGGGTACTGCGCGTCTATGGTGCACCTGTCTTCAACCAGTGCTAAGCCTGTTTCGGTGGAGTTAGTACGTCGAGGAGTCTGACAGTTGCTCGCCGTTGCTCGGTGGTTCTCTTCGGGTTTTCCGGGTTCGTTCACCCGTAAAACTGTCTGACACGAGGGAACCCTGTACGTGGAAAGTGTCGTGAAACTCCAATAAATAAATAACAGTGTCAAGCCAATTCAGTTCCCTCTTGTAGCCTCAAAACATGTACAACAATTTGCATAAGGTAAATCTTCAATGAATTGACCATGAAGTGATTTATAGAAAAGCACAGCCTCAAGCTTGGTTAAAAATCTATTTAAAAAAACGTTCGAAGCCTTGGCGGTTTTGGAAGCCTTACAATGCGAGAAGTTGGCCATTATCTCTTCCATAAATGCACAGAACATATTCTTAAAAAATTAGGTCTCAACTCTTTTCAATCGGATCAGAAAATACAATATGTGGAAAGACACAATTCTCGACACAACGCCTGTGGGGTGTGGTTTTTTGACTATCATACATAACCAATGTTATGTGGAAAAGCCGAGGGTGCACGGGCAATAGTTTGTTCTTCATATGATATGCAGGGTAAACGTTTTGGTTGGGCGGAAACTTCACACAACTGGTATTTGGTGGTAACACAATCTCCACATCTGTGCCAGATCGTCAATACGGCTTCTTCTGTTTACCTAGTGCCTTTCTGTTCAGTAACATACTGATGGAAGGAGCTCTGGTAGGTGTGTGACACATTATAGATTTTTCCCAGTAAAACGAAGACAGTTGTGCACGTTTGCCACCACCCTATACAATGCACGTCACTTCCACAAGTGACTAAATAAACTGAAAAAGACAAAAAGAGGAATAGCACTGTGCTCACATAATGTTCATCTGATGTAGGTGATGTAGGTGATAAGAAGATGCAGTGGATCAAAAGGAGGGCAAGGCATAGGGGGCACGTGATACAATTATTACATTAGAGGTTGAAGACGACCTATCATCTCAAACTCCGGCGTCATAAACTATGTGTATTACTGTTTGGAAGGCACCCGTCTTCAACCTCTAACGTCATCAATTATTTTTATTTTGATGTTGTAACGATGCTATGCGCTGGTGACAGTTCGTATAAGGAAAGCTTGGTGAGTTGTAAAATGTTAGGAGTTGTTTCTTGCCAAGTGCCGTCTGCCTGAATAGGCAGACGACACTTGACGAGAAACACACGATAGACAATAAGCCTTGGGCAGTGAGTTCTAACTAACTGTGTTTTTTTTTTTTTGCCTCAACCTTTGCACCAACACAAGAAAGCATTCCAGTATTACGTAATAGTTACCAACCTAGCTGGAGGTATTCATGGGTTTGAACAACCTGACAGCGTGCGGTGAGTGCCGCGTAACGGCGAGGTGTTACAGGACGCTGACAGGTTGCTCAAATCCATGAATACCGACAGCGAGAATGGTAACTGACTTAAACCGTTTCTTTTTTCAATCAATAAAACGCACTGATTCGGGTATATTCAGTACACGAAAGGCATTCAAATGACGTCACTTGAACACTCGGCCCATTGTTCAATCAAGTATTTCAAGTTGGTTACTAACCCCAAAACACAAACGAACCAGGGTGCAATTTATCATTCCCTTGCCTAAAAACTGAACGTAGGTTTACCCGAAAAGGGGTTGCCGATAAAAAGGTTAGGTAATTTCCGATTTTCCAAGTTTTACTTCTGGAATTATCAACAAAATAGAAACAGTTCATGAAAAGAGTTAAAAGTGATTAGGGTTGCTTGTTCTTGTTGGTAAATGCCTAATTATCAGAAAAACACAAAATAATGCAATAATGGAAATTGCGTTATTCAATCAAATGGTGTTCTGATGAATAAATTGGTCATTTAAATACAGTAACACAGATTTCTCCCACATCAACCGACATACAGTGGAAAAATGAATTCGTAAGTACAATCCGTCGCCAGTTGCATTGCACAGTAGTGACAATGCATACAGTACAGTCGCCGTGGACTGGTCGTAATACACGCGTGGGTCGTGATGTCCACGCATGGGTTTACCAGGTAATAAAAATCGTCAACAGCAAAATTTTAATTAATGTTTATTCCTGTAATTACTGTTTGAACGACCCGGTGCTTCATTAATTAAATTTTTGATGATTATTCCTATTATTATTGTTGGGAATCTAATATTATTGCGTCCGTGGAAATGTTGCCCACCCGTGGAAAGTGACCAGTCCACGGCGGTACTACTAAAGTCAAGCAGTTGTTGCGGAAAATAATTTTGCGGTACGCCCCGCACCCCTCCATTCCAGCGCCCCAACACAACCACCTTCAATCACCATCCGGTAAATACAAATGTGTCAGTGCAGAACAACACATGTTTACGAATAGCATTTATTCATATTTTCGTTTTTATTCATTAACAGACTGGGACATAGCAAATGTGTTTTTAGGATGGGACCCCCGGGCACCACACACCCACCAATATTTTTCCAGGCGGGACTTTCTAGTCTGCATTGGTCTCTTAGATATCGATTTGCTCTTGCCAGTTATCATGTACTTTCTTATGAGACTAGATTTGATACTATCAGTTATTCTTGTTTTCCAGGGTGTATGGGAGTTTACACCGGTTTGGGAACTCATACACCCTGAGGCGAAGCCGAAGGGTGTATGAGTTCCCAGACCGGTGTAATTTCCCATACACTCTGGAAAACACAAGGATAACGGATTGAGTTTCAAGAATTTTTGGGGTACTTAATATTTTAACTTAAATTGTAGGGAAAAAAAACTGACAAAAAATTAGTACTTTGTAGCTTTCATAATGAAACCAGACAGCTATATCTGTAATATTTTATTGCACATAAATATTAAATTTCCTGTATTTTTATTTTTGTTCTCACATAACCGACCAGAAGGTATGAATTAATAATTAAAACTAGGCACTTTTTAGCCGTACAGCCTGGTATTGTGTATTCTTGTTTTTACACCGTGGTTGACCACGGTGTAAAAAAAGCTACTGTGGATTGCAAGTTACACCTCTCAGCCAATCAAAATGCAGTATTTTGTTTTATTTGGAAATAATGTGGCAAATGCCATCCACACGGTGGGTAATATAAATGGGCGGCTGTAGTATCGGATCTGGGCATGTGGGGTCAGCATGACCAATTTGGAGTACGGTACGTGTTAATTAAATAAAAGGTTTCGCCACAACTACTTCATGTTTATTTCATTTTTCCACAAATAAATTTCCAAGAAGTCTCGAGTTTTTGAACTATGATCCCGATTGACTGATATTTCAAATTATTACATTTGAGGTTGAAGACGACTTGTCATCTCAACCTCCGGTGTAATAAAATATGTGCATTGCAGTTTGGAGAGCACCTGTCTTCAACCTCTAACGTGACGAACTTATTTTACTAGAGGTTGTAACGATGCTCAACTCTGGTGATAGTTCGTATAAAGGAAAACTGCGCGAATTGGAAATGTCAGCAGTTGTTTCTGGCCAAGTGTCGTCTGCCTGAATAGAAACACCTGCCAGACAATACGCCTTGGGCAGTGAACTCTAATAAGGCATGTCATGGTGAGGTTGCAACATTTTGCCAATCAATGGGACTTGAGCCATCACAGTGGGAACAAATCAGGTTTACACTCCTCCACCCAAATCGGTCACCTTCCCAACACCCCTATTACTTGGTAATACATTATAAAATATAAAGAGAGTGCTGCATACATTAAGGGGGTGGTGCGGAAAAGAGTTACCGAGAGATGTGGCTGGAGGGGCTCCAAAAAACCGTGGTAGTCCAGGCAAGTCAAGGCTCGACATACCGAACCGACCATGTTTGAACCCGGTGTGACAAGGACACAAAATCATTCCACATCGGACATACATTGCGGCCTCTAGATGGATGTACTAACGTACAGAAATTGTAATGAAAATATGTGATAAAGAAATTAGCCTTTGAGCTGACAAGTCACTTTTGTTCGCAAAGAAACTCACAAAAGTGGTCTTTATCTCGATCGGGTAGCGATCCGGTCACGCGCACTTATACATACATCAGCGGATCGAGATTTCATGAAGAAAATACTGAGAATGCAAGCCCCGAGGAAGAAAAGAGAAGAAAAATAGCATCTGGTAGCCAATGTATTTCTATTTCAACGGGTGTGATTCTTCAATGATATATTGAGAAAAGCGGAGAATTCCGACCAAGTCGCGATCAGGTCGCAATTCTCTATCCACTTTATAATCACAGTACTGTATACCACGGGGTCCATTCGTGGAGAAGCATCACAATGGGCCCATGTCACCTTAGCTATTGATGCTTTCACAGCGTCATCAACGGAAGGCATCAATCGGATTAGTGTGCATCACACCTTGCTCAGCTTGACAAATCTAAAACAAGGTATCCAGTGCGAAAACTCCAAGTTACCTTTGCAAATTCTTAATTCTAAAAGGTTGTTAGTAATTAATCAACCATCTCGGGGTTCGAGGAGATGAGCCTGCTTCACCCAATTTTTATTTATTTATCTTTCGTCCTTATGAAGCAGGGCTGCACCCAACGAGCGTCATTGGGATTGGTGACTCCGCAAGGAGTTGTTTTTAAACCGAGCATAGTGAAGGTTTTGGACTGCCATATAATCCAACAACATCGTCACCACCTTCGTCACAAGAAACAACAGGAGAGATCAACAGGAAACATCAATACAACACAACAAGAACAAAAAAAAACAACCATGCCAGCAACAGTGTGTCCATAACCATGGGAAAATAAGAGAAAACTGGAGGAGGGACTTGAATGTAACCGCACCCAGGGGCATGTGGAGTTTAAATCAACATGACAATTTTTGTGGAGTTTTGGTTTCCATATGTTTGAAATGCAGTATCTTTGCTTGGTCGAAACAGAAATAACTGATACTTTTAAGAGTCCAGTGCGGCGGCTGTGGACTGGTCATTTCCACAGGTGTGCAATATTTCCAAGGACGCAATAATATTAGATTAAAAACACTAATTACAGGAATAATCATTAATTAAAATTTTGCTGATAATGATTTTTATTACCTGGTAAACGCATGCGTGGACATCACTGCCCATGCATGAATTACGCCCAGTTCATGGCGACTGGACTGTATACAAGCTGAGCTAATCTCATTGCTCTCCGTCCGTCGTCCGTCGTCCGTCAACACCACGTTTTGGTCTTCTCCTCCAAAACCACTTGCCAATTCAAGTTAAAGTTTGTGTGAGTGAAGGCATTGCATTTTTGTTCAACTCAACATGCACAGCCTCATAGGGAGGGGGTGGGGGAAACTGTTCCAAAATATTTTTAAAATCTTCTTCTCGTGAACCAGTGGGTACAGTGATTTGATATTTGTTATGAAGCTTCAGTTTGAGGTGTAGAATTAAATTTGTTCAAAGTTCGTGAAGTAATATTTGGCTCTGTAATGTTAGGGGTAAGATTTTTTACCCCGCCCCGAATTTCTCCTTTCTGAACCGATGGTCCGATTTTAACCAAATTTGGTATGTGATATTATTGGGTCATAAGTACTTGACTCATAAAAAAAAATCCGCATCCCCATGAGAACCCCAGAAGCTAAAAATAGTAATACCTTTAAACGCCCATATTTTCCAAACCACACGGAAGAGAGAGCTATTATTTGGTATGAAGCATCCTTAGGATCAGTAGAATTGAAAGATAAAAAAATTGCCATCGGTTTTGTTACGGTGTTCGGTAAAGGGCATCGAAAAAATGCTGAGTCAGCATATTTGCAAAAAATTTTTAAAATCTTTTCTCCAAACCCAATGGTCAGAATCTTAACTCAGGGCAATATGGGGAATATTCTTTCAAAATCTTCTTCAGAACCACCAGTCAGAATCTTTTAATGTTTGGTATATACCATTGTTATGAGAGTCAGATTCAAGATTGTTCAAACCAAGTCCCTAGGTTAATATTTGGGCTTCCTATTTTTTTAACTTAGTTCAATATGGGGGATAATTTTGAAAAATCTTCTTCAGATCCACCAGTCAGAATGCTTTCATATTTGATATTCATCTCTAGGGGAGTCAGATTCATGTTTGGTCAAATCGGGTCCCTAGGTATATATTTGGGCTCGCTAGGGTCTATTTCTTTAAAAATCTTCTTCAGATCCACCAGTCGGAATGCTTTCATATTTGGTATACAACATCTCTGGGGGAGGGGGGGGGGGAGGTGGGATTCAATTTTGTTCAATTCGAGTGCCTGGGTTAATACATGTATTTGGGTTTCATATGGGAACCTGAAATTTAACATTTACAATATGGGGGAATTTCTTCAAAAATCTTCTTCTTCAGATTCACATGTCAGAATCCTTTCATATTTGGTGTACAACATCTCTCGGGGAATCAGATTCAAGTTTGTTCAAATTGGTTCCCTGGGTTATTATTTGGGCTCCCTATGGTAGCCCGAATTTTAACTTAGGGCAATATGAAGAATTTTTTTTAAAAATCTTCTCACATCCACTAGTCAGAATGCTTTCATATTGCAACATCTCCGGGGGGGGGGGGGGGGGGGGTCAGATTCAAGTTTGTTCAAATCGGGTTCGTAGGTTAATATTTGGTGGCTCAAATTTTAACTTAGTGCAAAATGAAGAAATTTCTTTAAAATTTTTGTTCTTCAGATCCAACAGTCAGAATGCTTTTTCAACTCTGTGTTCCGGAATGGATTTGCCCCCTTCAGTGTTCGTTACAGCAAAAAAGGCGATTCTGCTTTATACTTGAAGTAAGGCTCAGTAATAATTTAGTTTACGGCCCTATAGGGCTGTATGACTAAATTTCACTGACCATCCCTTCTAGATTGGAAGAAATAAAGGTGAAGGTTTTCTAGTGCTGCAGGGCTTGGGAGACGTATTGTGGCTCTTCTGCGTGCTATCCCCCCTGACGGTAGAGAAATAGGAGTACTCAGTGAGAACAATCAAGTAGCCGTCAGCAGCTGTCAAACATATCAACGTTTCGACCTGGCGAAAGCTGCGCTCGTGTCTGACACGATGGGACCAAGTGATATCATGTGTCTTACCTTAGGCTGTGGATCCGATCTGATTTCACAGCTTCTCCGCCACAAGACCGGTGCGCTATCCAAAGAAGCAATAGGACTTCTTTATCACTTCGAAGTCGATTATGTCGTCCTTTTATCGACTATCTGGATTTCTTTTACGCAAAGAAAAACTACGCTTGGTGGGTTGAATTGATTGAGGACAATAGCTTGTATTCTAAAATTAGTTCCTCGTCTGGTTCTCACCAGCAGGACGCCAAACTGACGAAAATGACTTCCATATTAGGTTAGATCAAGAACTGCATTGTTTAACCCTTTACCCAACGCAACTTTCAAAACCGGCCAGCGTTATTCTCAAAAATTGCCAATTATTATTCATTATTTTTTCATTTTTTGTCTCAAGAACATAGGTTATGACCCCTCGTTGGAACGAGATCGTTCCAACGAGGGGTAATAACCTATGTTTTTGAGACAAAAAATGAAATAAATTAGTTATTCAAGAATTTGTTGGCAAGTGTCGTCTGCTTTTCATGTTAGGTAAAGGGTTAAACACCGAGGGTACCGAAGCTCTTTAAGCCTTCGCCTAACGCGACTGGAGAACGACTCTTGCACAAAAGTTTCTTGAATCACAATTTTAATTTTTGGACCTAAAACATAGCATGTGACCCTCTCATTTGAACGGGCCTGACGCTCGTCCCAATGGACGGTCATAAAATACATGGTGAGTGGATTACCGCAAAAATACCATTGGAGTGGTGTTTCTACCCAGACAATAACTCCTTGTCTGAAAAACCCCTAAAACATCAGCAAAGTTTCAGCCAATGGACAACCGGGATTAAACCGGAGGCATTTTCAGAGGAACTGGCAGTTATCGTTTGCCTGGAAATTTCACTCCATGGGTGTTTTGGTGGTAATCCTCTCTCAGCATACTGAAGGTTATATTTGGAATCGGAAGCAAAATTTGAAAATAATAAAAAAAATTTGAATGACAATTTTTGTGAATAACGCTGGGTGGATATTTTGGTTTCGTTGTTTAAGCTGAAGTATATAGAGGGTGGATAAGTACAAACACGCCTCGGGTGGATTGCCGCCTGACCGCAAATAACCATAAATATAAACACGCCCATACCATCTGTTCATGTTCGATCGGGTTTGTGTTTGTTTATTCTATAGAGGTTTAACCCTTTACCCAACGCAGACGATATCAAAATTTATTATTTTCAATATGATGTTTTTAAATTTTTCAAACAATTTCAACAAAACCATATCATGTGACCCCTCGTTGGAACGAGCTCGTCGAGCTCGTTCCAACGAGGGGTCACATGGTATGGTTTTGTTGAAATTTTTTGAAAAATCATATTTTTTCAACTGCTGAATTTGCATATTACGCGGGCGGATGCGGCCGATTCGTTTGGTAAAGGGTTAACAACACTTTCAACAGTCAGGTCAAATTGTGTCGGACAGCTTTACGGGTGGAGGAACTCGGAGTAACCGGAGATAACCACTGAGGAGTGGCGAACATTTGACTATCGTACAAGTATGGCGACGGAAGGAAGCTTCGATTTGTGTTGAAGCGAATTTGCAATAAAAATTTTCAATTTTATAATATTCAAGAGTCCCTGAAACCTATGAATTGGTGTGATGAAGTTTAGATAGAGTGACAACCGTAGTTAGAAAAGAGGTCGTTTCGTTCGATATATTTGATCAATTGTTTTGATCGGCCCCAGTCAACTTTCTGTCACCAGCCGTGTCCGACCAAGAAAAAGTGACTCGTTCTCGATATATATTTGGCGCGTTTTAGCGTTAAAAAGTATTTTATTGGGCAAGTGGTATACCAACGTAATACTTAATGTCTTAGCTGTCGGATGACATCAATATCTCGACTACAAATTCACGCGTTTGTTTTTTCTGTGAGTTTTAATAAGGCAGGTAGATATCTTCCAAGCTATGGTGTTCATTACCTTGTCTCACTTATTATACATAACCATGGGAAAAAACAATTTGTCAAAAAACCTTCAAATACACCATTTTCCATGATCTTTGGCACATGTCGAACACGTGGAATACACGCTTACTTTGGTTTTAAACATTCCGTAAACTTCTGGTATGCGGCGCCTGTGTACACTTTCGAAATTTCTGTGCGCCGCAATTTTCCATCTCAGATTTGTGATAGTGTGAACACGCACTTATTCGTTTTCACATGTCATAGATTAAGCCGCTTTCTCAAAGATTATACGAATTTGTTTTCCTAATACCAATGTCTGCAGCAACCTGAATGGAATATAAATTAATCGGAATTAATAACAATCGATTTCGGAACCAGACAGAATATTCTCTTTGCCAACAGATGTTGCCTTTTTCAGTGTGTAAATATCTTCAAAAGAAGAAACTTTTTTTCGTGCAATTCAATTCAAAATTAATGACTCATTTTCAAACATTATAAAATTAGCATTCTTCAAGACAAACTAAAGTCACGCGAATGTTTTCTTGCAAAGCACAGACGGCTTTTCTGTCCAATACAGTTAAAACTAGAACCGTGCGCTAATCTAGGCTTAATTGCGCGTAGGAATTGCGCGCAATTGCCATATCGAATGGCATCCAAAGCACGACAGTTTCTCCTGGTTACTCATAGCAAACGGAGGCCCATTGGCTGAAACATTGCTTATGCACAGGCCACATGTACAGAATTTGATAGCCTTACTATGGCCATAATGAGAAGATTAACGCGCAGATCGACGTGATATTTGTGCGCATTTCATGACAGGACTTCTAGTTTTAACTGCAGGTCTTGTGCAGACAGAGAGAAAAATGTAAATCGACGGCAAGTCACGGGAGTCGACATCAATAAAGTTTAAATCTTGTTCTGTTTATAAAATGCTTATATAGTTCTGGTTATATTTTGGGGTCGACAAACAGAAAAGCGTGTAAATCGGTAACAATAGTGTCCTTGTCCACCCCCACACGCACAGCATCGAGATAAAAAAAATCCAACTTTAAAAAAAAACAATTTGCAACTATGCCCACCGTCCTCGAGTATACTGTTCAAACTAGTACCTGTGAATTTCCAACTGCTTAAGAAAATACAAATGCACCCTTCGAAATATATGACCTCCGGGTACCAGAGATGGAAATCGTCATTCGGGTGCAACAAGCCATCATCAGCGATACTTTAGCTTTGCTGTTGGAGCCTTGTTGCACTTGAGGTACGAAATATTGACCCCAATCAGAAATTCCGATGAAATGAAGATGAAAAACCTCTAAATCGTCTCTTGAGTTCCAATGTGTACTATGTGCCTACTGGCACATAGAACACATTGGAACTCAGGGGACGAAATGTCTCTTAGGAACGGTCACAGCCATTGATAAAATTCCACGAAATCAACTTCCTTGAGGCATAAAATTTCCAACTGTTGTTGGTTTAAAGCTTAAAATGTCAAACTATTGAGATTTCCACGGGTAGGCAATTTTTCCACGGACGCAATATTATTAGATACCAAACACTAAGGAATAGGAATAATCATCAAAAATTTAATTAAGGTGCTTCATTAATTAAAATTTTGCCGATGATGGCTTTTATTACCTGGTAAACGCATTCGTGGTCATCGCTGCCCACGCATGGATTACAACCAGTCCACGGCAACTGTACTGTATTTATCTGCAAATAAGAAGATATATACAACACACTGGACGTCTTTATGAGAAGATAATTACAACAGAGATCCGATTAAAACTGTGCGCGTCTAGAAGCTTAGTGACAGTACATCTCGTTTTATTGATTCGGGTTCCTGTTGAGTTACTGTAGACCACTTATATATCTTGTCAAGTTGACGTCTCCACGTCTTCTGTATTCGCCGCGAAGATCGATTCTGCCATGATCTTCGCATTTCAAAGAAATGCACTCAGACGAGTTCGCATCAGAGTGGTTGTATTCCACTAGACGGCGCTTTTTTGTACACGTGGAGTAGAATACCACTTAAACACACGCGGACAGAGTTTCCACCCATACAAGAACTCTTTAATTCTATTCAAATGCGTAGGAAGAGCAAGCAACGTTTAATCTAGAGGGCCATTGCCCGCAGTCGTGGAGTTGCAAAGAGTTTGTTCACAAAAGACAGAGATTACCAAATGGTCTATCGAGCGATGGGCAACCTAGCCATGCATTTGCCAATACGAAGGCCCTAAAGCATGGCTTCTTCTCAAAAATGGATATTTTGAGATCACTACTGAAGATCAATCTAGTTTTCAATTTTGTTTTGCTTTATCGGATGTGGGAATGGAGTCGGGTACGAGATTGTTTCTTATGGGAGACGTACTAATTTTTAACAAATTTACCTAACGAATCGGCCACACCCTCCCGTAATTTACAAATTGAGCAGTTGAAAAAAAAACATTTTTTCAAAAAATTTCAACAAACCATATCACGTGACCTCTCACTTGAACGAGCTAATCAAACTCGTTCCAATGAGAGGGTCACATGATATGGTTTTGTTGAAATTTGAAAAGAATTGAAAAAATAATATTCGAAATAAAAATTGATGATATCGTCTGCGTTGGGTAATGGGTTAACCCTTTACCTAACACGAAAAGCAAATGACACTTGCAAATAAAATTCTTGAATAACTAATTTTTTTCATTTTTCGCGTCAAAACCATAGCTTATGACCCCTCATTGGAACGAGCTCAACGAGCTCGTTCCAGTGAGGGGGTTATAAGCTATGGTTTTGAGAAAAAAAATGAAACAAATCCTGAAACTTGAATGATGATTTTTGTGAATAGCGCTGACCGGTTTTGGCCCTTACGTTGGGTAAAGGATTAAAATGGGCTTGAGTCTCTGTATTACGACATTCAGAGGACATGAACTTTATCTCGATAATTTGCGTCTTCTTGTACAAGAAACCAACATATTAACAAATCTCGCTGAATTGCCCGTTCGCGAACTAAGACACATAAGCGACTATTTTTCGTCTGCGGATAGATCCATTTCTATATACCGCCTCAAAGATTCGAGATTGTCGAGTCGAACACCTTCGTCGTGGCGAATCTTCTCTTCTCAACCGCCTGAAAATTAGAAAGCATGAGCATACCGACATTCCTTCTATTAATAACAAATATTTTTAGCACGAAATGGGCGGCGCGGTGCAGGCTGCAAGCCGAGATATCCTCGGTTCGAATCCCACCTGCGGCAAACCGCGTTGTGTCCTTGGGCAGGACACTTCACCCCATTGCTCATGTGGGGGCACGATGGCGTTGTGTACCAAGTCGTACTGCACGTCGATGATGCACTTGTCTTCTACCGATGCTGACCGTGTTTGCGTGGAGTTTGTATGTTGGGGAGCTGACAGTTGCTCGGTGGTTCTCTCCTGGTACTCCGGCTTCCTCAAACACTCTCGTGGTCATGATTAGCCATTGTGCAGAAATATGTGACCTTAAACACCAATAAATATATAACTATGCGCACGAATTTCTTTGAGATGTTCTTCGCAAATCCTGACAATTTCAGTCTCGCAACGCAAAGCGTCTCGGAGGAGTAGCAATTACATACATACAATGCATGTGGCATTATAGTATTTTGCTACTACGGTACGTAATATTACGTACGAAAATTGCCGTATGTTGCGATTACGGTACGTAATATTACGTACTTCGTAGGTAATATTACGTACTCAGTCTTTGAACCTGTGCTGCCGCTTTTTCGTCCAGAAGCATGATACTTCATAGTTTAATAAAATAGGGCGGATGTTAAGTGCATGTGTGTGGTAGACCACAAGGCTACACGTTGCAAATATTAATTGGTCTACCCCAAATAATGAATATGGACGCTTCCTGTTGCTGTCATTGAACTGACGTGGAAGATACCCCCAGGGTTCAAAGGGCTAACGATTGCGTTTGACGTCGGGAGAACCTGATTGTTCGTGACGTTAAAACATCACGATAAACGCAGTAGGAAAGAGTTAATTAAAGAATGCTCGCTCGATTGTAAAGAACCAGTGAATGGGCTGCACACGTCTCAGTTGTCATTGCTTTGAAATAAAAGTGCAAGGGAAGATCGTCTCATTACTCTCTTCAAACACAAGGTTAAAAGCTGTAATGTTAAAATATTAAATTTCATCTGTAAGTAAATGGAGTTTGATAATGATAAAAATAGATTCAGAGGATGGTGATGCGCCATTTTTTTCTTTTATATAGTTTTAGGTATAAAAAAATACTAATCGATTTTTGCGAATTAGATTTTAGTTGAACCTTTGTTCAATTGACTAGAAACATTGGCCAACCTTTTTCTTCACAGCAAAATCAATAAACTGCGAAAGAAAGCAATAACCATTTAGGGTAATACTGTAGACGAGTGTGTTTGTGATACAGAGAAAAGCCCATCGCGGTGATATTTTGTAAAATGTTCTTCATCTTAATAGTAGGGTTGGCCTTTGTGGCAGGAGTATGATGAACACAGTTTAAAGAATTGTCATCGTGGAATCAGATCAGTCCGCCCACATTCTGTCAGGATACAATTTTCATCGCTACAATGATTTATCACCTCAAGCTTGTTGTGTACATAAAATTCACCGACTCTATTAGTTTGGATATATATATACTTATCTTCCATGGAGTGGATTATGGTGCCATCTGCAATGCTTTAGCATTGTAGATGGCGCCTTGTTCCACTCAAGGCGCGATATATAATGTCAATACTATTGAGTGTCACATTATATATATATATATATATATATATATATATATATATATATATATATGCTTTATGATATGTTATAAGCTCCCAGTCTTAACCCGTACCCAGAGTTGAGTGCACTTTTTGATTCTACTCCCCCATTTTCTGCTTTGACTTATTTGCCTTACTTTTCCGGTAATCTCGTTGTTTCGTTCCAGTAAAATACTTCTGTATAAGGAAGCTGACTTGACTTCTATGATGGCAACTAATTTTTTATGAACCTATCGGTGTTGGAACTGCTATCCTGGGAGCTTGGTCACTCAGAGGTTAGAGCACTGTATGTCAAACCGAAAGGTCCGGGAGTCGAAACTGACTAGTGGTAACTGCGTTTGCCCATGGGCAAGGCACTTTATTCCGATTGTCCACGCGGTGGCACGTTGCCGCTAGGCACTAAGGCGTATTTCAAGTTGGTGGTGCACTTGCTTTCAACCAAAGCTAACCCTTCTCGTGCGGAGTTAGAACATAGGGGGGGATCTGACAGTTGATTGTCGCTGCCCGGTGGTTCTCTCCGGGTACTCCGATAATTCTCTTGAAGAACAATTCAATGATAGAAGTACAAATGGGTTTAGAATACCTTGTACTGTTAAGACTTTTGTTAGATTTTCTTGCAGTATATATTTTATAATCTGTCTTTAACGGGTTTACTAATGCATCTGAACAAAGGAAATGACCGTTAATTGTCCGTTTTCGAGAATAGTCTCCCGAGCAGTATCATCACATGAATAGAGACCCTTTGTTATGTATAGTGTTCCCGTTTAAAAATGTGTTTCTACCTAACCAATCAGTATCTCACAATTTAACATGTAATGTATTAAAAGAATGTAATGCCGAGAATGTTTCTACCTAACCAATCAATATCCTCGAATTTATCATGTGATGCATTAAAACCTTATAATGGCACCTCTTGCTAGATGGTATACTTTATTACACCTCAGTCTAAAACAGCATGGTCGTATTCCCTCATTTAATTATATCACTCAATATGCAATGTTTCACTCATGGTGGAACAGGATTGCAATGTTTGCTGCCGAGACATCCCGAAGACTGTCACAAAAATGTCCAAAATGGACACGGTGACGTTATTTCAGAGCCAAACGATTTTTGTTTCAGTCCCGTATTTGTAAAAATGGATGGCAACGGGAAGAGTTTTGCATCTCTGTCTCCGAAAAATCTATTTGTATATTAAATCACTCCGGTGGTTTTTTTATCGTACTGTGTTGTATCTTACCTGGAATGCATTGTGAAACTTAGCTTAACACCGGTCTTAAATAATGGTGCATACATATGTTTAGTCTGAGTACTATCCGGCCTTAACATGCGAAAGCATCGCGGTGGCGTATACCCAGTAGTCATAGCATGGCACACTCGACCAAGGATATGCATTTCATCTAAAATAAATTTCTGAAAAGAGACATACACTTTGTGCGGATGTCAGTATAAAACTGATACGATACAGACACTTCAATGGAATTTGGAAATGTAGGCATCATGAACTGTGACATGATTATTTGGTATAATAAAAAGGATGATGACTGGGTTTGATGGGAACATTGCGGATAGTCTCCCCTTGGAACAAAAAATCTCTGAGGTGTTAGCTAACGTTCGGGATATAATTATGTCCGAGGAGAAGATGATCCTCAACATTCCCTTCACGCCTAGGCATTATTGCTACAGTACAGTCGCCGTGGTCCGGTCGCTATCCACGGGTGTGCAATGATGTCCACGCAGTGATGTCCACGCATGCGTTTACCGGGTAATAAAAATCATCAGGAGAAACATTTTAATTAATGAAGCACTGGGTTGTACTAGGTGCTTCATTAATCTAATTTTTGATGATTATTCCTATAATTACCTATAATCAGTGTTTGGAATCTAATATTATTGCGTCCGTGGAAATATTGTCCACCCGTGAAATGTGACTAGTCTACGGCCGCCATATTGTTTTAATGAAATGCTACTTGTCCTTTATTTTGGCGTGATGTTCATTTATAAGTGTCTATATATAATTATGAGGAGAGAATAGATATTTTGTTCAAGGTAATTTTGTTATGAACTGTCGGTGTTGCCAGATATCAATAATGTCACACCGCACTCATGCCCTCTTTGCAACACTAATGATTGCTATCGACATTTGCTTTGTGGCTTTACAAATTTTAAGTCCAACAACATTTTTGCAACAATCAATTTCGGAATAATCAACAAACTTGTTTCGACTTTGTCACTTGACATTCTTCACTGACAGCCACTGATAGTCACTGTCAGGTGGTTTCTTTCAATAACGAATTCTACGAAACTGCTTATTATCTTAACCCTTTACCTAACATAACGACCAAAACCGAACAGCTCTATTCTCAAAAATCGCCAATTAATTTTCATTATTTTTTTCATTTTTTTGTCTCAAAAACAGAGGTTATGGCCCCTCGTTGGAACGAGCTCGTCGAGCTCGTTCCAACGAGAGGTCATAACCTATGTTTTTGAGACAAAAAATGAAAAAAATTAGTTATTCAAGAATTATTTTTGCAAGTGTCGTCTGCTTTTCAGGTTAGGTAAAGGGTTAACTGTGATTACACGAAATCTATGCGCATATGTTCGTGAATTATTACCACTCCCGATTCCTTACTTTTAGGTTCCAACACAATGTGCTCCTAAATTCAGAATATCTTCCAACACGCACAAATAATTGTTTTCTGAACTGAAGCAAATTCATTTCTCTTTTGCCCCTTACCTTACATGAGAAGCAGACAACACTTGCAAACAAAATTCTTGAATAATTAATTTTTTAACTTTTTGCGTCAAAAAGATAGCTTATAACTCCTCATTGGAACGAGCTCAACGAGCTCGTTCCAATGAGGGTCATAAGCTACGTTATTTAGACAAAAATGAAAAAATAATGAAAACCGAATAGTAATTTTTCTGAATAACGCTGGTGGGTTTTGGCCTTCATATTGGGTAAAGGGCTCAACATATTTAGGTGTTCTTTGCTTAGCCTATAAGAGGCAATGATGACAAGGTTGATTGTTTGTTTGTGTTTCAGCAGCCAAAGTCACATCGTGTCTTAGCTTTAAGGGTCGAGGAATCGTGAGTACCCGGTTAGAACCACCAAGCAGCGACGGGTAACTGTTAGGCTCACCAAGTAAGGTAAACTTTGGTTGAAAGCAAGTGTACCATCAACGAGCTGTAGCCATTTGCACATTGCTTCGTATAGGGAAACAGGAATTAAGTGATCCCCTATGAGCCACTGGGCTCCCGCCTGGCGATTCTGATGATTGGTCGTCGTTATGTTACTGAACCGTTGTCATATAACTACAGAACATGGAACGTTGAATAATACAATATGTTCAAGGAGTGAAGCTTTCGCCAATATGATTTTCTTGCAAAAGCATATCAATATTTCAGCATATGGTTCTCGGGCAGGGACGTGGCGACCGGGGGGGGGGGGTTATACCCCCCCCCCCCAATCCTGGCCGAAATTCCCACAGTTGGAAATTCGGAGGGCAAGTCATGTGTAGTTGGAAATTCCATCTTTCTGGATTTTAGAGCTTCTTTGGCGATGCTGATGTCTCCTTTACTACCCAAAATTCCAACTCGATTTCAAATCGGCAAATATTCCAGCTGTTACTATTTACAATTACAGTGTACGCAATATCGAGCTTCATACGTATGCATAATGTCAATCGGTACAAGATATCTATAGTACGTTTACTTTTCGTAACAAAAAAAATCCTCGAAATGCACTTCTAGAAAATCGCAACATGTAAAATCATTATCCTGAGTTAATTCCATCATTCACCGTTACAAAATGATGAAACATCGAAAATTGATCATTCCTGTATAAGACCTGATTTAATGTTAGGGAAGTATGAATTGCTCAAAGTTCTCAGCTTGAGCATTTGTTTAGCACATATTCAACTCCCAGAATAATACCAAATAATAGTAACAACCTGATAATTCTATTACAAATGCGTTGGCATTTCAGTTACTAGAATCAATTTTATGCCCCCTTTCATGGCTTCATTTTCAAAAATTTTCTCGGTGGTGAATTTCCAACTAGGAAGGCTTGAGGAGGTTACCCCCTCCCGATTCCCCCCAGTTGGAAACCCACTACCCTAGACCCCCCCCCCCCCCCCCCCAATCGGACACCTCTAGCCACGTCCCTGTTCTCATGGTTCAACCCGTGAAACGGATATATTTTATTGCATATCCGCTAACCTGTACTTGAATATTGACTTCAGTATTATATTGACTTTCAGCTTGAACACCAGTAATGCTGTCCTCTCTGAACTGTTTACCGTATTCAATGAACAATGCAAAAAATTATGTGCAGAATCACAACTGAGAATCCCATTGATATACAACAATTATCAACTTAATGTATGTTTACACTCTCTTTCAGACGCGTGTCCCTGACCTGTCCGTGACCTGTCCAAGTCGTCGAAAACATATCGGTTGCCGATCAACGGCGAAAGGTCCATGGTTTGATCAGTAATCAGATGGTATGTTTGATCTGCGCATACCCGAACGTACAGATCATCATCATAAAATAGGCGACTGTATTCGCTTTCGGCAGCGAAAATGTTAATGGAAGGCCATATAAGCTATTTTCTGTCCACAGGACAGGAACTGAAGCCGTGAGCAACCGCGAGATGCGAAATTTGTTCTACAAAACTTCTTTTAACGATGCTTTGGAGAACAACAATGGGAAAATAATAAAATTTGAATAGTAGTTTTTTACATCGCGAAAGTTTTTGAATGATACATCAGGTGCAGAAATAAAACTTTAAGAACATAACAGTCGTTCGCATTTACCATAAATTTTAGTTTATCTGGGTTTTTTCTCAACTGGCAATTTCAATGCGAAGTAATTTTATCTGCAGGAAAATAACACCCAAAAGGTACTACTAAATCATGCTGAGGAAATATAAAACGGAATCATAGATAAATTACGTCGAGTTGCTATTAAAATTGACTTCCTCCATTTTTCCTTGTGAATTGAGATATAATTGAATGAAAGCAGATATTGGAAACACATCGTGTTTACAAACATTAAAAGAAAAAGTTATAACTGCGTTAATGAAAATCGATAAGTTACAACAACGAATTGTGTGTTTATATAAAGCTCGGTGTCCCTGGGCGATTTTAGAAATTTCTTAATAATGCGTAACAAAATTAAAGATCGCAACTTGCATCTTCCTAATACCCAACAGGCAGGGTATTGGAACGCGTTTGGTGTTTTCCCTTGCACGCTGACATCTCCCTGTTGGAAACCTTTCTCGAAAGGAAAGAATATCGCCTTTTACTTTATTATCACACATGTCCCAGAAACATTTGAACAACCTCAAGTTCATAAAACGTTTCCTCCAGTGCTAAGTAAATTTATTCACTTAAACATATGACGTTTATTCTAATAACGCATTCCTTCAATTTTGCAATGCAGAAGACAAGTGTACTAACAATACTATGAAATGTACAACACTGTGGTCGCAAAAGCGGTCTCTTTCTGCACGCAATTGTGTTCATGAACGGCGATTGTTATGCGTATTCAAAGTTACCCGATACAATATAGACATTCAGAAAAGTGCTAGATACATCACGCGTGGAATCGTGTAAGAACGTCATGTAAGAACGCAACTGATTGGTCATTACGCATTACGCATTAAGCATTTGATTGAAGTAATGGCGTCAAGAAAATGCGTCGACACAAAACGGTGTCACACAAAAAAGTAAACAGACCGCCAAAGGTGATATATTTCTTCAAAAATATAGGCTTCGTTCACTTAATGCATATTTAGTTGTGGTATAAATACAGAACACAATTTGGTTGGGTAGAGTGCCGTGGACAGGAATATTACTTTAATCGTGGTATAAGTACAGAACTCAACTCCGGTAGGGTACGGTGGACAGGAAGCAACGACCCTTGTTGGGTCATTGATTCCTGTCACCCGAACTCTACCCTCGCTGTATCCTATCTTGTTACGTTAACCCTTTACCTAACATGAAAAGCAGTCGACACTTGCCAAACAAATTCTTGAACAACTAATTTTTTACATTTTTTGTCTCAAAAACATAGGTTATGACCCCTCATTGGAACGAGCTCGACGAGCTCGTCCCAATGAGGGGGTCATAACCTATGTTTTTGAGAAAAAAAAATGAAAATTAACTGGCGATTTTGGGGAATAGCGCTGGCCGGTTTTGCCGTTACGTTGGGAAAAGAGTTATACTTAGTTTATGATACAATACTGTAATCACAAAAGCAGGTAGAGAAGAGCAACCGGACCGAGACCTTGTCGCGATGCGGTGGAAATTATCTACCCGCTTTCCTCCTCATACTACCATAGAATATCACCTTTTGAAACGATAGAAAACCGAATCTCAGATGCTTTGTTCGTTTGTTTTTTAGTGATTCGGACTCAATTTCGCAATACTTTATTTATGAAATCCCAGCCCGCCGGTGCAACCGTGTAACGAGCTTATCGCATCTTCCAATGGATACTGTGGTGTACTATCGTGATATAGATATATTGAGGTACGGGTACATCGAACGCCTGAAAAAGTTGTGACGTCGTTATGTGTTGCATGATGTGTACCACAGATACTCAGGTGGGTAGCCATGTTGTGATGTTATAGCTATGATATGATGAAAACGTTGTATTGTCATGGTAACTCCAGCGCTCCAGCGCGCCATCGGCTTTGCCGTGTCGTAAATGTCATTAGAAAAAAGAAAAATCGTTACGGACGTTAGGGGTTCGTTTGATTTGCACAACAGAGGAAAGGAAAACTCATGTGAAGCTATTGCAAATATAAGACTGCGTACGTGAGTAAAGTGACTCATGGGTATATTTACATATCCAAAGAAATCCTGTCCATGTAAATGAGGCTAATGATGAAACAATACGTAACTTCACTGTTTCTGTATGGTACGTCTTAAAAACTTGGTCATCTCCACTGATACAATTTTTATCTTCAGATCAATGTTAACCTTCCAAACTTTAGTGTCCCTCCATATGCGCCTCATGGGCAAATATTGACTGAATCACGAAACACAATAAAAAGACAGTTTTCCACATAAGCGCAAACAAAGCGAAGTGGTTAAAAACATCCTCTTAATTACATTTGGTAAGCTGGAACCTGAAGATCAAAGTGGGAACTTAAATCAGACGAATCCTTCTAAGTAAACAGTAACTTCTTACACTATTCTTGTTTCATAATTACTTTTGTAGCGTTATTACTTCCTTTGATGGAGCGTCTCCTAAAAGTAGTACTCATATTTCATCTTAACCCTTTACCCAATGCAAGTGATATCAAAATTTATTAATTTAATTTTTATTTTTTCGATTTTAAAACAAAAATTCAACAGATTCGTATCATGTGACGCCTCATTGGAACGAGCGCGTCGAGCTCGTTCCAATGAGGGGTTTACATGATATATTGTTTTGCTGAAATTTTTTGAAAATATGCTTTTTTCAAAGGCTTAATTTGTTAATTACACTGGGCGATTCGTTAGGTAAAGGGTTAAGAGCATTTGTATTCGTGTAGAAGACACGCTATGTCACCTTTGTGCGTAAAGCAGAAATCCGCCAGTGAGTTTAATCCACACTCACAGATGTATTTTTCCATTGTATTAACAATTGCGTACCCATGCCACCATCCATGTTAATTCAGTTTCATGAGTTACTTCCACCTCTGAAAGCAAATTTAAAGTTTCTAAGCCGGTATAATTTTTCCAATGTCGGTATAATTTTTGTTGTTGTTATCGACGATGAACTCACGGTTGCTAGCTACTACAGTTAAAACTAGAATTCCTGTCATGAAATGCGCACATCGATCTATTTTTTGTTATTAATAACAAAAATGTGTTGTAAACGTTCAATTTGTATTGCCGAGAAAATGGAGCACATCATCAATAGATTCATTTGTCACAGACATCCAAGTATATTGTATAAAAGGCGATAACTTGGCGTCGTAAAATTGAAAATATATCAAAACCTTTTTTTTTTTGATTGAGCATTATGTAATCATGGCAACAGTTGCTCACCATTTCCCCACGGTGGTAGGTGAGATGCCTTTCTATTTAAGACCAATGAGCTTCCCAGCAACACGTTGTATAGAGATCAGTGGCTTTGGCGCATGGTTAGTTGCAAAGCTCCGCTTGATAGTTTTGTCAATATAAAGGAGTTTTATTTTAAAACAATAAGATAAATGGTAAGGGACAATATATTTTCTTTATCCTATTTGCTTATATATGATTGCAAGAGGTGAGTTTTTCATAACTCGGTGAATGTGTTTCCTATCGTATGGATGTTTTTGCCTTTTTCCCGCCCAACTGTCAAAGTAAAAAATGTGGGCGTGTCACACGGGTTGTTCCATAATGGTTTTCGAGACCGCCAGAAGAAGCCATTGTTGAAACTAATAAAACTGTCGTCTGCATAAATGTTGATATGGCTGCAGTGATATGAATGGCAGATCTCGGTCGCGTAATGATACATTATACATGATACAGTATAACACTGCCTGTAACAACCACTCCAAATTAACCCTTTGAACTCGAGCGGCCGTTTTTTCCGACCAGGAACATGATATGTCATAACCCCATTAAATAGGATGGCTGTTCAGCAAATGTGTGGGGTAGACTAATCAATATTTTCAGCGTGCAGCCCTGAGGCTGCACGTTGAAAATATTGATTGGTCTACCCCAAATAATGAATATGGACTCTTCTAATTGCTGCCATTGAACTGGCATGAAAGATACTAGTATAGTTCAAAGGGTTAAAATTGAAATTAATCAACTGTCGCTTTATCGGAGTACGAATATGGGTTCGGCTGCGCACTTCATGCAACGTTACATTCCCATCCCACATTTATACTCCTATAAAGCAGCAGACGATTCATTCCGAATCTTGTTTACTCACTTTGAGAAGATATTATCGAACTTCAGATTATTTCTGATACGTTTTTGTAGTCATTCACATGATGGAAGGGTTAGTTCTGGAGTGAATATGCGCTTGTTGATTTGTGACTAAACATATATTTCAGAGACTTTTTTTCTCGAAACCTTTGGTACATCAAGCGAGAAGTCATTGTGTTAGGTTGTGGATTAGGAAAACATTTTCTTCTTCGAAGAAACGATCTCCGATTGAAGTGGAATGTCAGTGCGCTCACACAATTTCCGAGGACATAATGTCTCTCCTCGAGCGAACGGTATATTTTAGAGATTTTCCCGTCAATACGCCTGTAGGAAATTACATCGAAGTCTTATGTATGAAGTTAGCACATTGATTTTAATGGCGCAGCGCGTTTTCTTTCCACTTAATCAAATTACGATTTCTTTGAAGTTACCCTTGCCATCGATTAGAATAGCTAAGACGATTTGGATAGAGATAACGCCTGAACTGAAGCTCAAGACACTCTCAGGTTGCGATAATTTCGCCGCGTCTCTTAATTCGGAAGACACGCGTTTGTCGATTATCTGAGTATCGATCGTGTTTGCCCCAGTAATTTTCTGGATTAACTTCTTAAGGGACGATAATGTCGTGGCCAACAATTATTCCAAATAGGTAGTTTCCTTCAACAGAATTAAAAATCGCTCTTCATCACAAGTAAGATTAAAATATCCCATGCGTAAATACTCGACGGTGGTAAGCATACAGTCCTAATGTTTACCGTGGTCCCCGGAGACGTACAATAAGGAAGATAAGACTGCCACACCCCCTCCTACGGAAGTGTTCGGAGGCGGATTGGCCATACGATCCATCGGGTAAATTGCTGGTGAGTCCCAGATTAGGGTCCCCCTGGGGCCTCAAAATTGATGCTGCCCAACACGTGTTGGTGAATGCAATTTTGTAAAAGTGACCAACAGGCGAAATGGATCTGATTGCATCGACTGCGAGTATACCGAAATGCTCTCTATGTGGACTGCCAATTTGGCAGTCCACATAGAGAAATTTCGATATACCAGCAGTCTAGTCTGCATTTGATCGGTCAGATGCAAGGAAACAACGTTCTTTTAGTTTGAAAAATCAAACTTTTATCTCATTGGGTCGAATTATGGTCGGATCGGATCGATGGGTCCAAGCCACCCCCCACTCCCTCCGGTGCAACAATCTTTTTTCCGAATAAGCGACGAAGATGATATAATTATGGCGTCGAACTGTCCTCTATGTGGACTTCAGTTGATCCCACAGATGCAGCGTTCTTTCAGTGCAAAAACACAAAAAAATTTCCGGGTCTGGAGGGCCCTTTGGTGCATTTTCTGTAACTTTTCTTGGCCAAGCGGTCTCCTGGAATTGTTTGCCTCATCAGCCATGGTATGTCTACCATAATAGTGTGATCAGTAAAGCAGTCTCAGATCGCCATTGGATCGCGACACACGTACAGTACGACCAGCGTGGACTGGTCACTTTCCACGGGTGGGTAGTATTTCCACGGACGCATAATATTAAATTGCAAACACTAATTATAGGAATAATCATCAAAAATTTAATTCAACCCGGTGCTTCGTTAATTAAAATTTTGCAGCTGATGATTTTTATTACCTGGAAAACGCATGCGTGGACATCACTCTCCACACGTGGGTTACGACCAGACCACGGCGACTGTACTGTACCCAAGTGGATCGGGATTTCCTAATCAAACTACTGCGAAATCAAGAAACAAAAACAGCATCACGTATTCAATGTTCCCGCATTTCTTTATCGAAATGTGAGTTTATGCAATGTTGCGGTAAGGAGACATAACCGAGAATTTCGACTGGATCGCAACCCGATTGAAATTCTCTGTCCGCTTTTGTGATCTCAACAAGGTAGTACCCCTGTAGTACTATTTAGAATTTAATTTTAATTGGAGTAGTTGGATATAATGTTTTATCTTTTTTAGAGTTTGTTCGGCGAATTTGACATTTTAACAGAATGTTGTATGGTTTTCTAGGTTTGTGAAAGATGCTATAATGAATGCTAAGAACTTAACAGTCACAGCATGCTTATCTATAGACCCGACGTTAGAACATATGGTCCAAGAGTGTCACACTGAACCCAAGAGTACCTTTTAGAAGTATTTCTTTAGTGGATTAGTTGGACACAATGTTTTAACTTTTTTAGTGTTTGTCCGGCGAATTTGAAAATTTAACAGAATGTTGTATGGTATTCTAGGTTGGTGAAAGATGCATTAAGGAGTGCTAAGAACATAACAGTCACAGCATCCTTATTACAGCATTGGATCCAAGAGGGTCACACTGAAATGTCGACTGCCCAGTGTATTTGGCCTTACCAAAATGGCGCGTCAGCTTTGTTCATTAAATTATCAACACATTGGAATAAAACAGCCACAGGTCAGCAGAGATCCAGGAGTTGGTTTTGGGTGCACCTCGTGTCAATCAAGAGTTGCAGCGATTTGGCGGCGAACATACCTCCTCTCGTCGCCGGCAGCCAAACTGTAACGGCTCAAACAATGAAAGACTCGCGCAGATGGCACAGCTGTATGCATGGGGTATGGTATTATCTGCGATAACACGTGTTATCGCGGATAATACCGTGCCCCCTGGTCGCGGTTCTTGTAATCCCACCCACCGGATCCACCCATGCAAATCGTTGTTTGTTTGGTGATAGGTGATAGGTGAGTTGAGCCATCTCTAGAAATTATCCACAATCGGCATTTTGTTAAAAGCCGTCGCACTGTTGTTGACTGCAAATTAGGGGTTGGGTGGGTGGGGGTGAGGGTGAGGGGAGAATCCTTGTCAAACCATCTCCCTTAGGAGTGTAGGTGTGTGTACATAACAATCGAGCAGACGTGTATGTCATCGGATTGCAAACATGAGTCACACCCTCCAACATCACCACGAAAAAACGAAGATAGATGCAGAAGATAGTTACGTACATATTGGAATACAATCGGGCGAACTGTTGGCCGAGTACTCATATTTTGTATCTTGTACTCACATATTTTCGTAATGATGAGATCTTAGAGTGCCTGGACGGTTTGCTTTGAAAGCATAATTTCGTTGTTTCGAAATTATATTATGAATGTGGGAATTTTTCAACAAATATAGTTTAACCCTTTACCCAACGCAGACGATTTCAAAATTTATTATTTTAAATATCATTTTTTAAATTTTTACAAAAAATTTCAACAAAACCATTTCATGTGACCCCTCTTTGGAACGAGTGCGACGCGCTCGTTCCAAAGAGGGGTCACATGATATGGTTTTGTTGAAAGTTTTCGAAAAATAATATTTTTTCAGCTGCTGAATTTGCATATTACGCGGGCGGATGCGGGCGGATGCGGGCGGATGCGGGCGATTCGTTGGGTAAAGGGTTTAAGAAAGTGGTGAACGAGTGAATGGATGCGCTGGTCTCTCACGTCAGAGGTCCGTGGATCGCTCCTCGGTCGGAAAAATCTCGAGAAGGGCTGATGCGCTCCGACCTACATGCATCAGGTAGGGACGTAAATGGCTTCACCATGTGCTGAGGGAGATACGCCCCTTGCAGGCTAACATCCCTACGTACATTGTAGTATTAGAGACAAGCGATGTCACAAAGTTGCCGCTACGTAGGTCATCCCACATATTCGTGCCACTTAGGGTTCCGCGAAAATTTGATATTCGAAAAACAATTTGATTCGAATCGTATAATCGAATCAAATTCCAGACGAAATGGAGTAGCCGAAGATGGAATTAACGAAATATGGTTAACGAAATTAATGCTGCAGGTCTTGTGTTTTTTAATTATCCCGACTAACAAATATTCCAACTATATCATCAAGGCATGCCTTCGTCGAAGGCATGCCTTTATGATGTAGTTGGAATATTTTATCAGTCGTGATATGACCCATCACAGTCGCAAAAAATCAGGTGTACACCCCCACCCCCAGCGTTGCCCCAATATGCCGCATGGGACACGAACAGAAAAAATGTGATAAATGATATTCGTTCGATTCGAAATTTCTAGGTGCATATTCGACTCGATATTCGATTCGAATGGAAATATTATATTCGCGGCATCCTAGTGCCGCTGGACAACGACAACGCTTGTTAATATATCAAGTGGAGCCTGCGCGTAAATCCATTTAAAACGACTACGTTTAAATCAAAATATAGTTTACGGCAAGTGTTAAATGTGTAACAGTGAAGGTGTGTGTGTGGGGGGGGGGGGGGGGGGGGGACTTTAAATACTATATCGTTTGGCGAAGTCGACAACTGGTTTCTTTAAGATATGCTTGCAATATATGGCCAGAACACCTCACTAACACATCTTGTTTCATGGTGCAATTCAACAAAGTAGTCATACCATGAGGGGCCACCACTAGCACGTGTCCTCATGCCCCCCTCACGGCCAAAATAACCTAACGAAAAAGTGCAAAGAGACCACAGCCAGAGAGGGCTAAGTTCTGTAAATTTTACTTTCGCCTGCAACCATTTTCGGTGGCCCAACGGCTGAACCTTTACTTGTGTATCTAACGTTTAATCACCGGGCCTATTGGTTTGAAAACCCAACTGTGGGTGTATGGGGTAATCCACCCTAAGCCTATTGTACAGTTATATGACTTGGGCCTAGAAGCCGCGCTTAACGAAACACAAGTGACTTGCTTGAACAAAATTTAGAAACGGTTTGCCAAGTCTGAAATCAACTGACCGAATGATAGGTATTCTTTATTACTTTCCAACGTGTGATTTACTGGGATTTTCGGGTTTGAATATAAACGATAACTTCTCAAGTGAATTATGCAATCAACAATTGGGTCATGTATCCGTGTGCCCAAACGAAAACGCTTTGCCGTGGTGTAATGGGGACTTGTTTTTTTTTTTTTTTTGTTTTGTTTTTTGGAGGGGGGGGGGGGGTACCCTTTATCTAACATGAAAAGCATATTCTTGAATAACTATTATTTTCATTTTTGTCTCAAAAACACAAGTTATGAACCCCCATTGGAACGAACTCGACGAGCTCGTTCCAATGAAGGGGCATAACCTATGTTTTAGAGTAACCTATGTACAGAGTAATCGCTTGACTGGTCTGGTTACGTGAAATAATTCATTCGAGGCGAGGGGCCCTATCACCTCTCATGAATTATTTCACGTAACCAGTCCAGTCAAGCGATTACTCTCTATGTAAATGACAAGGCGGCACTTTATCGTGATGTTATTATGGTACAGCCAGCTATATTAGTTTGTATGAGCGCAGACCGGAATGTGTTGTACAAGATAAATCATCGATTTTTTTATAAATATCGAATCGATCTGGCAAGAAAGACTGCCAGTTCGCTATGAACTTTAGCATAATCTTGTAATTTAGCCATCGCTTGAGATTACTATTTTGGGATAAACTGTCATTAACTTTCTTAACACTGCGCTTAAACTTATCTTTCGGGTCATTTGATACGACATCTACAGTTACCAAAACATAATCAAGAACACCCCTCCCCCAAATAAAAGTCCTGGATCAAAAGCACAATGTCCAGAGGCGTAAATTCTGGCCGGGGGGGGGGGGGCGGGGCATCCCCTCAAAAATCTTTCGATCATGAGTTTCGTCGGGCAGAAATTGGGAAAGAAATTATGAAATACCATGTTGGGCAGACGTCCTTGCTTGCCAGACGAAAATATACACAAGCTTTGCAGTATTCATTTGGGTGCTTTACGTTGGCTGTGTTGTGGGTTAGAAATATTTATTATTTATTTAATTATTGGGGTCTAATGACACTTTCGACAGCCAGGGTTACCTCGTGGCAGACAGTTTTACGGGTAGAGGAAGCCGGAGTACCCCGAGAGAGCCATCGAGCAACTGCCAGATACCCCAACGTACTAACTCCACACAAGCAGGATTAGCATTGGTTGAAGACATGTGCATCATCGACGTGCAGTACGCCTTTGCACACAGCGCCACTGTGCCCCCACGTGGCCAATCGGGACGAAGTGCCTTGCCCAAGGACACAACGCAGTTCCCTCTGGTGGGGATCGGTTTGAAGTCCACTTCCGTAACCACTGAGCCACCGTGCTCCCAGGTTAGAAATAAGCAGCTCACTTGGAGAGTGACATGTGACTATGGTATTAGGAATTCTGGAACAATTATAGTTTCCAAAATACAAATGATAGTGTTCACGCTAGTTCGAAAATTTTGGCTAAATGAATTTGTTTGGTACCAATTGAATGATTTTGGTGCCAAATGGAATCTGACCGTAAATGGGAACAAATTACCCATGCATCGTCCTTTTTCAGAAGACATTTCAGAAAACACGACATTGCGAAGATATAAAAGAGGGTACCTGAAGGTTATCTGAGATAAACAAATCAGAAAAATCCATGCGACATCAATTCTGAATACACACGGTTTTTAATTTTAACCCTGCAGCTGTTCGAGTAAATGATTGCCACGAACAACAACTGTGCATTATTTTAGCACTAATTGGGTATAATTAGATAAGCGTGAACACAACCTTCACATTTGTCATTCGGGGAAAGCTGATTTCGTCGAATTTGTAAAATGAATTTTCCGTGAATGAGCGTTTAACCAGTTCGGATTGAAAAACTATGGCAGCATTTTTCAAATATACGATAAATTCTCGCCTAGAATGTAATTTCTTTAATCGAATCGAATGATATATAAAACATGAGGGTACTCTTGCATAACGGAAATTGTGGTTTTGTTAAATGGTTGACTTATTTTTTTTTAATAGTCCCTTCAAGTTCCACCCTGAACAGATGTTGTTGTGAAAGGCACATGCAATTTAATTTTTGTTAGTATGACACATATATTATTATTATTTTCAATCATTATTATTTCTACTTTTATACCAGCGGATTTGAACGACTAGTTATTATGGCAATACAGTTTTCCACGGCCAATAATCTTCGATTCGTTATTCAGTCAATTTTATGCAGTCTCTATAACAGTATCAGCCCCATTCTGCGAACACACAATTATCTTTTTGAGTAGAATATGAGATCGAATGAACCATTGTTATGGCACGCTCGTGTGCTATTGTGAAGAAAATGATAATTGTGGCATCAATGCGATACTTGCTGAAGCGATTCAATGGGCAGGGTTTCTTGCGTTAATAATTCTCATCTAATTAAACCTATGTTATGTTTTGTATCAACTCCCCGATGTTCGTTTTCATGTAAACTACCGGGCCTTCCTATGAACTTTTCTAATTGGATGAATAGTTTTCGAAAATCGATAATCTCCCGAGTTTATTCTTTGTGGTACAATGAACCACTGAGAGAAGAGAACTAGACAACAGATGGCGTTGTCTGAAGCGCCGATCTGAAGAGAAGACAAAAAACGGATTTTGTAATAGTTTTCTAAGATTAAGCATCGGAAGTTCTGTTTTCTTGCAGACTTAGCAGGAGGGGACTTGAAGACGTGCTGTTTAAACTCAACGGATGGGATGAAGCTTCTCTAATCCTCTCTAATAAGGAAGTGCGACAGTTGTGTATTTTTCTAAAAGATAAAAAATTTTGTTCTTAATCCTCAAAGACTCAAAGAGACACTCATAGTATTGTTACGAAAGAAAACGTCGTTGAGCATACGGTTTTCAAGTTGTCCGACAGCGGACGAGTTCTTCGGTTCGGCGAATGTTTCTATTGAAGTCTTGGCTGTCTTGAATCCTTCATCTAACGAAAAGGCCGCATCTCCAGCGTAATTTACAAACTACTAAAAAAAGATATTAAGAAAAAATTTCGACAAAACCATATCATGTGCCCCCTCATTGGAACGAGCGCGACACGCTCGTTCCTATGAGGGGTCACATGACATGGTTTTGTAGAAAATGTTTGAAAACTGGAAAATTTTATTACTTTTTTTTTAAAATGTGAAAAATAATATTTAAAATAATTAATTTTGATGTCGTCTGCTTTGAATAAAGTGTAAAAGGCAGCAAGACTTAACTTGAAACATGTGCTTATACCGATTTTCGGTTGGTTACATTGGAAGCCTGAAGTAAATATTCTGTAAACTTCTCCTGACCACTAAACTTAACAACAGTTACTTGTTTCTGACAACTAGCGCATCCCCTTCTTGAGTATCTATACGATCAAAATTATCTCCACCACCCCCCCCCCCCCCCCCCCAAATTCAGCGCAGTGGAATCTGTTGTCTTGTCGGAAAATAAATGCGAGAACACTGAATCTGAGATGTTATTTTTGTCTGTTTCTCGTCATTCCGTCTTCATTTCGCAATATTTTATTTATAAAATCTCGATCAACTGATGAACAAGGCAGCGTGATGGAACAGTGATTACGGCTTTGAACTTCAAACCTAGATGTCCACGGTTCGATCCCGCCAGGGGTAAATGCCTTGTGTCCTTGGGTAAGGCACTTCATCCCGATTGCCCACGTGGGGCCATGGTGGCGATGTGTACTAAGGTGTACTGCACGTTGATGGTGCACCTCTGTTCAACCAATGCTGACCCTGCTTGTGTGGAGTTGGTACGTTAGGGAGTCTGGCAGTTGCGCACCGTTGCTTGGTGGTTCTCCCCGGATACGCCGGCTTCCTCCACCCGTAAAACTGTCTGACACGAGGTGACTTTGGCTGCCGAAAGTGTCGTTAATCTCCAATAAATACATAAATAAATACTGGTGAACTAGTTTATCGCGAATTGATCACTATAGGAGAAAAATACTCCTTTTTTGATTACAGTTCTGTAGAACTGTGTATTTGGTTTTGTACGTTACCTTTTACCTAACCCGAAAGGCAGACGACACTTGCAAACAAGATTTCTGAATAACTAATTTGTTTCAATTTATGTGTCAAAAACATATCTTTCGGCCCCTCGTTGAAGCGAGCTCAATGAGCTCGTTCCAATGAGGGGGTCATATGCAATGTTTTGGAGACAAAACATGAACAATAATGAAAATTGAATGGTGTTTTCCTCAATTGCCCTGGCCGGTTTTTGACCGTTGCGTTGGGTAAAGGGATAAGTGTGATGTTGACATCAACAAAAATACAGGTTTTGCACAACACACGCGTTATCAAATTTTGATATTTTTTTTTTTTTTTTAATTATCTAAAGAAATCCATATTATGTAGCAACCGAATTGCAACGGGCTCAATAAGGGGTCAAGTGATAAGGTTTTGTTGAAATTCTTTTTATTTTTTTTGCAGCTGTTGAATTTGTGCATTCCACGTGCGGATGCGGCCGATTCGTTGGGGTAACACTCAAGATATAAAATTCCATTGCTCTACTCCCTCCCACCAACATTGACTGTACATTTCTCGACTGAGGCTTTTGGTAGTAACAAATTCCAACTACAAATCAATATTGGAAGGAATTTTCCTACTTTTTAATCAATATTGTATGGAAGCGTTGAGGCGCCAGTTGAGTATTATTTCTATCTTGCACGTGCAAGTTAGCTATCTTCCACCTGCAAGTTACTATCTTGCACGTACAGGTTAGCTATCTTGCACCTGCAAGTTACTATCTTGCACGTGCAGGTTAGCAATCTTGCATCTGCAAGTTACTATCTTGCACGTGCAGGTTAGCTATCTTGCACGTGCAGGTTAGCTATCTTGCACGTGCAATTTACTATCTTGCACGTGCAGGTTAGCTATCTTGCACGTGCAGGATAGCTATCTTTCACCTGCAAGTTAGCTATCTTGCACGTGCAGGTTAGCTATCTTGCACCTGCAAGTTATTATTTTGCAGCTGCAGGTTACCTATCTTGCACTTGCAGGTTAGTTATATATATAGTCATATTTGAAGTCGAGTTCATCAAAAGTAGTATATAAGGGTCCAACCCAAATTCCTATCGCTAAGACAACCACTATAAGCTCATTGACCATGTCTAGCCGCCTGGATATGTATGTTTCGCATCGATTGCATCGCAGGCTAGGTGTGCATGCTTTATGCTGGGGGTTTGAATGGGAAAAGTCAGGCATAAAGAGTGAAAAACGGTTAGAGTTGCAATGACGTCGGTGACATCACGGTGAGCTCGCGACGTCATGACGACGTTGACCGCAGTCGATGCCCACAGAGGTGAGTGACTGGACGTCCGTAGGGTCTTTGAATAGCCGATGTCTCCCTATAGGTGGCCGCGCCGTTGGATAGACCCTGCTGGGCCGGGTCTCAATACCCCTTAACAGGAACAGGGATGTCCCTTTTCAGGCTTTCGACCCTTCTTCTCCCTGATCGATTCTGTCCTACTCTGTCGGCTCATACAGATGTGTGACTGGGGAGCTGCTCCAGAAGCAGCTTTTCGAACGACTCACTGAAATGAGCCTTCGAAGAGAAAATTAGGAATCAAAGAGTTAGTCCCAGCGACTCTTCGAACGATTCTTCTGCATCTGGATTATAGTGCTCACCAGCAATGACTGACCTGTCAGGCGACTGTTCGAGCTTGTTGGGGTAGGGGTACTGGAAGAAGGGGAAGAGTGGCTGTGCCGCTCTTAATCGGAACGCTCGGTGTAGGGTTCCTGGTTCACTGGCACAGGTCGTGGAGGCCTGTCGTGGAATAAGGTCGACGGGTCTCTGATATGATTAGGGTATTCGGTCGAGAAGGCAGGGTTAGGGAATCGTGGCGTGAAGGGCTTCTGGAAGAAGGGGAAGGGCGACTGTGTCGCTCTTGGTCAAGCGGCAGAGGTAAGGTCACCGCGTCAAATACGGGAATGTAAGCCTCTGGACAAGTATGGGGAGCCTGGTCTTCTGAGATAGGGTGGCTGTCAAATATGGGAATGTAAGCCACTGGGGCAAGTATAGGGAGCCGGGGCTTCTGAGATAGGGTGGCTGGGGTAGCTGTCGCAAGATAACTAACTTGCAAGTGCAAGATAACTAACCTGCACGTGCAAGATAGTAACTTTCAGGTGCAAGATGGTAACTTGCACGTGCAAGATAGCAACTTGCAGGTGGAAGATAGCAACTTGCAGGTGCCAGTCACCCATTTCTGTGGACATCGATAGCGGTCAACGTCGTCATGACTCGCGAGCTCACCATGCAACTTTAACCATTTTTACTCTTTATGCCTGACGTTTCCCATTCACACCCCAACATGAAGCATCCACACCTAGCCTGCGATGCGAAACGTACATAGCCAGGCGACTAGACATGGCCAATGAGCCTATAGTGGTTGTCTCCGCGATAGAAATTTCCGTAGTCCGGAATGGGGGCCGGCAAATTCGAACCTAGGTCCGGCAAATTGGGGCTAGGTTGGACCCTAAAATAGTAATTTTGATGAACTCAACTTCAAATATGACTAAAATGATGTTCCTCAAATATAACTAACTAGCAGGGTTACCCCGCGTTGCACGGGAAAATTTAGGGGTCATATGAAAAGTACCCCCTAAAAAACAAAAAAAAAATAGGGGCCGCGTATTTTTCGACCCAGCCCGCCCTACAGGCGGCATACTCGGCCCCGCCCTCCGGGCGGGGCCTTCAATCCCGTCACTTTTTAACCCCCCCACCATTAGATTCCTGCTAAAAAGTTACCCCTAGTAGACCCCTTTGAGGAACTATTTCGGTGAAATCCATCAATTTTGCCACTCAACACCCACCCCACTCCCGCCACCTTTTTAAACACCACCATTAGATTCCTGATAAAAAGTTACCCCAAGTAGACCCCTTTGAGGACCTATATCGGTGAAAAAAATTTGATCTAACTTTCGGTGCCTCTCCCTGCCTCCACCCCACCCCGCGCACTTTTTTAAACCCGACGAGGACCTCCGCCATAAAAAGTACCCCCCCCCCCCCCAACCCAAAAAAAAAAAAATAGGGGCCGTATGTTTTTCGATCCAGTCCGCCCTACGGGCGGCACACTTCCCCCGCCCTCCGGGCGGAGCCTTCAATACCGTAACTTTTTTTAAACCCCCACCATTAGATTCCTGGTAAAAAGTTACCCCTAGTACACCCCTTTGAGGACCTTTATCGGTGAAATCCATCAATTTTGCCCCTCCCCACCCCCACCCCGCCACTTTTTTAAACACCACCATTAGATTCCTGATAAAAAGTTACCCCAAGTAGACCCCTTTGAAGACCTAGTTCCAAGGGCTTTAATAACTGATAGTTGCTGTAAGAATTCGGGTTAGTTTATCTGAAGTTTTGCTGGAATAGCTTCCCGAGAATATTGGATCTCCTAATGATTGAATTATTTTGATAGAAGCCATGTAATTGCACGTTGCTTGTGTGATGAGAAGTCGCTGATAATCAAGTTTGGTAGGTTTCTCTGATTACGTGTACTATTATAAAGTCGAACATTAATATTGGAAAAGAATCAAAAGACCTGCAGGAGAAACGAATTGTGGCCTCTTTCCCATAAAGTATTCAGTGCTGATGAACAAACGCATTCGAAGTAAAAATCGTAGTACATTTTTGTATTTTAAAATGCTTTTCGTCTGGAGGCAAAACGCTCTTCGTCTCTCCCTCGCGCTTTCTGTAGTGCAGCCATAGGGACATACAAATGCAGTATATGTTTTGGGTAAAATTGTTTTGTTTTTTTTGCAAATTGTTTCTTACACCTCCGAAGGTGTGAAGAGATTTCTGTTCTGGAAGTTAAATAGTTCGTCCAATTTTCGCAAGGACACTGATGTTTTCCAGATTATTGTTATTTCGAATGCCCGTATCGGGAACCTAAAGGGACACACAAAAAGTTTTATATTCATTGGGGTTTTTTTCATCAATAGAAAGGTTTCGCAAAATTATAATTGAAGGTTACGATTATGGATAAATGTGAAGCGAAGCTCTGGCCAAACTTCGTTCCGCTAAATGAAGGACGAATCAGAATATCGAAGGTTGTGTGTATATAGAATTTTCCCATAGTAGCTTGGTGTACCAAATGTGCACCACTCGTGGTGAAGTGGTGTCACGAGTGGTGAACATTTGGTACACCAAGCTACTTTGGGTATGTTTTCTTTAAACCATGATCGTCAGTTTAAAAAGAGTTTGAATGTTAAATAATACAATATTCACACCTGAGAATCTGTTTTTGTTTACATGAGCACCGGCGGGTGGTACTTCCGTTGTCCATTAAAAAGAAACACACAAATCACGAGGAATTTTTCTTTTTAATAACATAATAACATACTATTTTTTTAGTTATGGATGCTTTATTAACATGAGACAACGCATGTTTGTTAATTTTTGGTATCTTATGAGGTAAACTCATATAAAAACGTACTAAATAATTGTGGGTTTCATTTCACTCTTCGCGAGGCGACGAGTGATAAATTTAGACAAGTTTGCATTCAAGTCAAGGTTACCAAAGTCACCTTGGATGCAGTTCCACTGTAGGTGTAAATTTTGACAACTGAAATCACATTACTGGCGTGTTCACCACGGTTGGTGTGTAAAGCTAAAATTTATGTCATAGGCTTTTTATATATAGTAGAATAGGTAATCATGGTGTAAATTCTGATTTTTATCTACCGATTCAAACTGCATGGATGTTGGGTATAGTGTAGGCCTTTATGATTACTTTGATGTCGCCACAGAATAACTGGTAAGATGCCATGTTTGTCTTTGCGATCTTGGGGACTGGGTCGGTTTAAATACGAATTTCTCCCATCTGATTGTGATGTCACCCAATTGTTGACTTGTCCCGGTACCGGTACCGATTTCGACGTGACAGGCTCTGCCCCGTCCCGGTACCAGTTATGTTGGTACCGATGGTACTTTAATATACCTGTATTGCTGTAACAATAGAAGTCACAAATCGAACGCACGCACACGCGCGTAGTTGATTGTTTCATTGGTATTGGTAATGAAAGTATTCACTTCAAAAACTGGTGATGCTCCAACAAACGATGTGTTTAGTTTCCCTGAACATACATTATCCGTTGGAGGGAATTGCACCATCCAGTACACTCTGAAATCAGTTGGGTAAAAATCAACCCAAATCAACTAGGTTGAGTGAATATAAACCCTATTGGGTTTTTAACCCAACTGATGTTAGCGAGTACATAAAGAATCCACCATGCAAAACACAAAACAATAAAAATGAAGATGAGTTGCAATAACTGAAAGCCACAGATTGAAATGTAACGTCAATCATACTGTGGTTTGCCCGCTTCTAAAAATTAAGAATGAATTTACGTAATCTATTTAAAGAGATTCCCGCAAACTACAGAAATTTAATTCCCTACTCATTTTTGCAAATCGCCCACTTATCCCCTACGGCGGCCGTACTGTATTCAAAGGATAGTCTTGCACAAATCAGAATTAATGAATTTATATTCCAACTGAATGTAAAAATGGAATAGTTATGGATCTCATACCCTTACAAGGAAATCCACCCAATACTCCGTAAATCTACAGTACGTGGAGAGTGTATTATCACTAAATCACTCGCAGAGTGGAGATTCCACCCAGGCAATAATCGCAAATTTGTTGCAAAGCATAACCAGCACAAGCAAAGTTTCAGCCAATGGACCTCCGGGTTAAACCCGGAGGTCCATTGGCTGAAACATTGCTTGTGTTTTTTGTCGATATGTACAGAATTTGAAACTTATTCTCTAAAGTACGCGGAGGGAAGAGCGCTGACATTTTGGTTAGTGTATTGGACATTATATCGAAAGTTCCACGTCCGAGCTTGACACATCATCATCTGTGATATGTTTTTGTGGCACTTAATCACAATTACTCATGTGTGGGTACGGTGATGGCGCTGTATACTGGGGCGTACGGCAAGTCGATGGTACGCCCTAAAATCAGTTGGGTGAAAAAAATCAATCCAAATCAACTGGGTTGAGTGAATATGAACCCATTTGGGTTCATATTCACTCAATCCAGTTGACTGACTGACAATATTTTATTTCCAAACAAACAATATAAAAGTACAAAAAACAGAGATGACACAATAATAACGTAAGCTGTGAATTGGAAAATGGATCCAGTAGTAAGCTGATGCTTATGTAAGCTGCTTCCACCTTAGGATTAAACTCTGGAGTATGAACGTCCGAAGATCACTTTTTGTCTTACCTGCAAAGTGGTAATCTGAAAAGTGAGGTTAAATTATGTAATAACAGAGGTTTGTGTTTTTGAATGGTGAATGTTGTTATAGAAGGTAGAGATTGGAGTAGTTCGACTAGCCGAGTGGGCACTGTGGCTGTTGCGCTCCTGTGAGATGGACGAAGATAGGTGGAACCCGACCAGTTAAGACAGTCTGGCAAGAGGCGCAATCAGCTTAGAATCCGGGCGAGGCACCCATTTGGATCAGCGACATTGAGCGATCAATATACTGAATACGCCATGTGGGAGATTCCAGTGTTTACTTTGGTATGCGATCTACTCATTGACAACCGAATCTAAGAGTTGCCTCAATACATCAATGAAGGCAGAGAAAGATCGCACAGTTGGTTTGTACGTTGCTGTCTGCATTGCCGTGCAGAAGAGTTTCCACGTCAATGGCGTAAGGCAGTTGCTGTAGCGTCTCCCTTCTTATATCTAAATGAAGTGGGCAGTTAAAAAGATAATGATGAGTTGTTTCGCGCTTCCCGTAGCCACATTAAGGTGAGCTAGTGAGAAAATAATTGAACAGGGGTCATTAAGGTTGCTGCAGCCCAGAGGTAATCTACAGTGATATATTTGAATCTGGCGTGATTTGTGAGCGTACAACCATTTTGGAGTCGGGAATCTATCTTTGTTCAGGTTTGAATGGAAATTTCCGAGGGAACTAGTTTCTCTAATTACAGGTGGTAGACTATTCCAAAGTCGGGTTGTCGACGGCAAGAAGGAATGTAGGTGTGAGTCGTTGCGACAGTGTGGGATATTAAAGTTGGCATTGTTGCGAAGAGAATATTCGTGAGTAGCGGATGTTACCGAGGGGACAAGAAATGATATTGGCATATAAAGAGGCTCTACTTGCACTTCATGTAGCACCAGTAACTATCCGAGCCGCCTCAAGCTGTATTTTTTTCTAACTCGAAGGATTCGTAATCGTTACAATTATCCCAAATAGTGTCAGCATATTCCAGTAGTGGTCGTATAAAAGACAAAAATATTTTTCCCAGTGTTCTACAATCAAGGGAAAATTTGTACTTCCTGAGGAGTGATATCCTGTTCCAGGCCTTAGTTGTGATTTTCGAGATATGATCGCCCCAACCCAGTTGATTTGGGTTAATTTGTAACCAAACTTATGTTTGAGTGTACACGTGCCTTAAACCAATGCTAACCCTGATTGTAGCAGGATAGTAAGTTGGAGACTCTGATAGTTACTTGCCGTTGTTCGGTGCTTCCCCCGGGTACTCCGGTTTTCTCCGCCAATGAACCTATCCAGTGCGATGGGATTCTGGCTGTTGAAGGTGGCGCGAATAAATAAATTACGATGAATTTGTAGAAGTCAATACTACCGACATTTGTGCGTAAATCATCCTTTTGTTACCTTGTGAAAGGAATAATTTATACAAGTAACAAATAGAAATTTTGTAAGATTTATATTCAAACATCGCATTATTGAAAACGTGGCATTACAGAGAACGATTGAGAAAGAAGTTGTTCTTCTAAACTGGATACGATAGATTGGATTTCAACGAGAGCGAAAAATCATTATCTGACCGGAAAGTCTTCAAATTGAATTTTGCAGTTTTCTGTTAACAATCCAATTGTTGGGATTTTTTTAGATCGATTAAATGTTCTTCGTCATTGTGTTTGGAGAAGAAAGGATGACATAAATTCTTACGCGAAACATAACAATTTGTATTCATGTTTTTTATCTGACTTTTACCTAATGAAATACCAGTAGATCCCACGGAAATATATAATTTTAATATGATGAATGGACAGAGACTCCTATACGAAAAGGTTTTCTTCTACAAATTATTACGTGCAAAAGAGCAATAATACGAAAGCATCCCCTCCCCCCCCCCCCCCCCCCCCCCACATAGACATACCATTGAGTATAAAGCCCAATAGTACAAGAGTCTTATAACACAAAACCCATATAATTATGATATATATTCTCATTTGAAAAAAGAAAAAAAAAATATTCAGTTCAAAAGTGAAATATATTTTCATGTTCTGTACCCTAGGTGCTCCCTCCCTTTAAAACAATTATACACAGTCATTAACTACAGTAGCTGTTAATTGGAAGAAAAGTATTAAAAAATATTTCATTAACTAATTTTCGTAATGTGGTTTTTGTCGTCTTCAGTATAGAGCTTACAGTACTCTGAAAACGGAGCGTTTTTACTGGATCAGATCGCGATCAGGCCGCGACTCTGTGGCATTGTTGAGTCAAGATTTCGTAAATTATATACTGAGAAATCAGGTCCGCATCAAGAAAAACAAGTGAAAATAGCATCTGAGATCCGGTGAGCTCACATTTCTTTTTCAAAAGATTAGAATCTATCATGTTCCGAGGAGGAAAGCGGAGACAGGATTTTCCACCGAATCGCGGTCGAACTTCTTCCGCTTATGTGATCATATGGCTTATGTGCACTTGCTATTTTCATCGTTTAACATTTTTCAGCTTATTAATTTTTTTTATTGTGGGCGCTAATCCGTACGATTTCAACCCTATAAGGTCTCTGCCCTAATGGGCTTTGCATCTACACTGTTTTGGCCTCCTGGTCTGTTATTGTGCCACTAAGAAACTATCTCAAAACATTTTGTTCCATCGGGGGGGGGGGGGGGAAGGGGCACTAAAAATTGTCAAGACGTGACGTCCTATTTTTTATTCGACTCCTTTTTACACCCACCCACTACGGGCAAATTTTCTACTACCGTTCTCAGACACCCACCCCCACTCTCCCATTAAAATCCAAAATAAGCTTATAAAATTAGTAGGCACAGCTGTCTTTAGGGGTTTTTCATAATGTTCTTAACCCTTTACCCAACGTAACAGCCAAAACCGGCCAGCCCTATTTTCAATAATCGCCAATTAATTTTTATTATTTTTTCATTTTTTGTCTCAAAAACAAAGGTTATGACCCCTCATTGGAAACGAGCTCGTCGAGCTCGTTCCAACGAGGGGTCATAACCTATGTTATTCAATAATTTTTTGGCAAGTGTCGTCTGCTTTTCATGTTAGGTAAAGGGTTAAACTAGTACCACCAATTTAAACCTCTTTGGGCTGCTGTGGGCCCCAGTCTACAAATGACAAGCTGTTCATTATCAGGCTTGGCCAGAGCAGGTGTACATATATGGGAACAAATTTTCATTTGAATTGTTCCCCAAATATTGTCTGCACATTTTCTACATTTCGAACAAGACACCCACCCCCTACTAACGTGTGACATTTTCCCAGTTTAAGCCCAATATTCTCACATACAAAGCCTCCTGATGTTGTATTTATGTTAAGAGTGTGATGTGCAACATCATCTTTAAGGTTTGAAACACAAATGATGGTATATATTAGCTGATATATTGATATATTTTCAAAAAATTGCACAAGTTGGAAATGTACATTTTTGGCGCACTCAAGAGACCCACCCACCCCCACGTCACGTCTTGCAAATTTTTGGTGCCCTCCCCCTGGTTACATCACCAATTCGTCGTTGTATCTAATGCTATGTGTTGTATGGCTTGCATCTATTCAATAAATGTTATGTTTACGAGGCTTTGAAACGAAATAATTGCTATTCCATTTTACAAAATGGACTTTCTTGTCATAGTAAAATAAAATAAATCAATACAAGTCACCTGTGCACAGCAATGGATGGCAAAAATGACACTCGAAATCAAAATTAACTGCCATTCTAGCTGACGATTCATGAGAAGAAGCATACAGTTATCGTGTCCGCCACGCCTTTTTCTTCTCATAATAATAATAAGAAACAAATTTATTTAACCCTTTACATAACTGTAACACTTAAAACCGTCCAGCGCTTTTCACAATTATTGACTGTCAAATTTTATCATTTTTCTGTTTTTGCCTCGAAAACATAGCTTATAACATCTCATTGGAACGGGCTCAATTGAGCCTCTTTCAACGAATGGTTCTAAACTGTGTTTTAGAAGGACAAAATTAAAATGTTTAGCTTTTCACAAAATTTGTTGTCAAATGTCTTTCGATAACAGCATGACTTTTCACATGGCAATATTTGCACGATGCTTTTTATGGAGCGCGGAGGAATGACGTCCCTCTACTTTTCCCCGAATGGGAACGCCGTTCCCCCCGACAATTTCAAGACCTGGAGTGGCTTGATATTCACCAAAATCCATCATAGGGCTCTCTTTCGTCTTTCGTGTCGCACAAAACCCAATTAGCTGTGTACAAGCTTGTTATTTAGCAAACCATAACATATCGTCTGATTTAAATAGCACAGGGGAACTGTTCTGGTGGACAGGTTAACTTATTCAAGAGCCTTTGCATATTGCATGGTAACTGCGCAATACAAGCTCTGCTTTTGTGAACCTTTCCTAACAGAATATGCAAAGTTGTTCAGGATATCAGTAAAGCTGAAACGGTTAGGGGGTTTTCTTGATCGATTAATCACATGGATTAACCTTGGTTAACCGATTAATCACTTGTCCAAATAGATATGGTTGCCATACCTTTGATGATTTACAGCATGAACCCTTTACCCAACTTAACAAACAAAGCTGCCTGGGCCTATATACAAAAATCTCCATTCAAATTTGTTATGTTTTCAATTTGTGTCTCAAAAACATAGCTTATGACCCCTCATTGGAACGAGCTCGTTCCAATGAGGGGTCATAAGCTATGTTTTTGAGACACAAATTGAATTTTTTTAGTAATTCGTGAATTTACTTTGCAAGCATCGTCTGCTACCCGCAATGGGTAAAGGGTTAAGAAAGACCATTTCCAGGCACTGATACAGAATGATGATCATGCAAGTAAACACGTATGTCAGCAAGTAACCTGCATGCTTTACTCTGTCTCATATAATTCATGTGAGTCAGTGTGACAATGGTTGCCTGTTTTGGAGCAAGTTTGTTCCTTTGTTAACCCATATAATACAGTAGTTCAAAAGTAACGGTTAATCGATCAATTACTTTTTGGATCGACCAAGATGTTGATCATTGATTAATCGGTTTCATCGGTTAACCGTTTCAGCTCCAGATATCAGAGTAACGAAATTCACAACAGAAATCGACGAGAAACCGAACTTTAAGTGCAAACTTTCAAACTATTCCCGGGCTGAACATAAAATATCTCCTCCTTCACAGATATGGTGACACCTTCTCCTCGCAGGCAATTCCCAACGGCACGTGCCACATTGTGTGCGATAAGCGCCCATTCCCATGTTCTTAATTTCGGAAAACATCCATGTCGGCTGCATAATCAAGACTGTTAGATGCACAAGAAGATGTAAACGACGCAATAGAGATATAATGAACTATTCGTTGTCCCAGTTGGCAGTTTTTTTCTACTGTATGATGCTCTGATTTCAGATCTTAATAGAAGCCATGTAAGTCGTCCTTTTTGAGATGTGACTATTGGTTACCCTAAGGTGCCATCCAACAAAACTTTGTATTCTTTGGAATGGTGTCACCCAGGTTGTCCCACTTTCTAATTTTATGAGATAAAGAGAGTGAACAGTCGGGATTTTTGTTCATTAGTTTTCTAGCGGCTGGATCAAACATTTTCTCTTATAGTTTGTTTCACGTATTTTTCTGTTTCATTGGTGAACAGAACAAGAAGTTGGTATTTGTTATACAGCATCGATAAACACACATATTCTGTAATGTTTGTTTCTCCATTCAACAACCTCTCGGCCCCTGAGTTCCAATGTGTTCTATGTGCCAGTAGGCACATAGAACACATTGGAACTCAGGGGAAGCTCTGTTCCATGACCTGTAGTCTACCATGAATGTTTCTTTATCTCCTCCTCTTGCTGGAGGGGGTCCACCTGCACTGAGTTGCATTTACGTGAATTCATTGTGGGCCTGGATTTCTTTGATGTGGTCAAAATTAAATGGAAAATGTTTGGATGTGCGATTCGTATTTTTTTATTTTGTTGTGCCAGCCTTGGAGATACACTATCACAATTGCTAATCCTGAAAAGCAAACACTCATGAAAATACTAATAGTTGTTTTAATGATGATCGATAAACAGTGGTTAGTTGTGTTCAAATTATGATAACGACTATAACTATTTTCAAACCCAAGAGTGGGAGAGTCGGGACATCAATTAAAATCCGAAAGTGGGACAATCGGGATTAAACCTCTGGAATACCAAACTTCACAATTTTACCTAACACGAAAGGCAGACGACACTTGCAAATAAAGTTCTTGAATAACTAATATTTTTATATTTTTGCATCAAAAACATAGGTTATGGTCCCTCATTGGAACGAGCTTAACGAGCTCGTTCCGATAAGGGATCATAAGCTATGCTTTTTAGACAAAAATAGAAAATTAAAATTGAATGGTGAGTTTTGTGAATAGCGCTGGCCTCTTTTGGACATTACGTACGGTAAAGGGTTAAAAATGAATATTTTAATTGTATCCCCATTCATTTCCACTCCTAAGCAATTCGAAGACAACTGCAGTGAAACCTTTCAATTTTAATCAGAGATCACAAAACAGAATTGCTTTCAAAAACGTCTATTTATTCAAAACAAATTCAATCAGATGACGACTTGTTTTTTAACTGTTAGAGAGCTAAATTATGTTTACTTGTCAACATTTTTCCCACATCAACAATGCAACCAGTCCAGACCAACAATGCAATAAGTCCAGACCCAAACCAAAACACCTTCAGAAGAGGATAGAGAAGACCAATGAGGAGTTCCACTACCTTTCAGGGCGAAACGACGCCCTGTCTGGGGTTCACTCATTGGTCAGGAAGACCAAACAAGAAGACACCGGCCCACCGCGAGCAGACTACGCGCAACAGAAGACCCACATCTGTCCACTTATGGGATGCACGTCGCAACCCCAAGTGCAGAATCTTTCTATCCCACATCTCTTTATCGTTTCACAGTTTATGGGGGCGTGCCTATAGACACTCGCCTTTAAATTATAACAAGGCAAAAAACACAGACCAAATAATTTCACTTCAGATATAATATGAAGGGTATTCACCTCCAAGTTGTGGTACCTGCACTTCACAAAAAAGTCCAATTTTGGGCTTCGTGCACTCATTTGGCGTATCTGTTATGATTTGACCCATCTTTCTCTATTTGACCAGTTAAGTGGTCAAGTGCTACAGTTAAAACTAGAAGTCCTGTCACGAACTGTACACTTATTTTGGCTTAATTGCACGTAGGAATTGCGCGAAATTGCCATATCTAATGGCATCCAAAGCACGACAGGGTCTCCTGGTTACTCATAGCAAGCACAGGCAATGTTTCTGCCAATGGACCTCCGGGTTACCCGGAGGTCCATTGGCTGAAACATTGCTTGCGTACAGGCCATATGTACAGAATTTGATAGCCTTACTATGGCCATAACGAGAAGATTAACGCGCAGATCGACGTGATATTTGTGCTCATTTCATGACAGGACTTCTAGTTTTAACTGTAGGTCTTGTGCAGAGAGAGAGAAAAATGTAAATCGACGGCAAGTTACGGGAGTCGACATCAATAAAGTTTAAATCTTGTTGTGTTTATAAAATGGTTATATAGTTATGGTTATATTTTGGGGTCGACATACAGAAAAGCGTGTAAATCGGTGACAATAGTGCCCTTGTCCACCCCCACACGCACAGCATCGAGATAAAAAAAAATCCAACTTTAAAAAGAAACAATTTGCAACTATGCCCACCGTCCTCGAGTAGACTGTTCAAACTAGTACCTGTGAATTTCCAACTGCTTAAGAAAATCCAAATGCACCCTTCGAAATATATGACCTCCGGGTTCCAGAGATGGAAATCGTCATTCGGGTGCAACAAGCCATCATCCGCGATACTTTAGCTTTGCTGTTGGAGCCTTGTTGCACTCGAGGTACAAAATATTGACCCCAATCATAGCCTTACTATGGTCATAATGCGTAGATTAACGCGCAGATCGGCGTGCTATTTGTGCGCATTTCATGACAGGGTTTCTAGTTTTAACTGTAGATTAATTTTGGTAGTCAGGTTTGTGGATATATTTTTGTTTCTTACATTTTATTGGAAGGCGCCTATTGTATAATGTTACCCGCGGAAATTAGGCCATTGGATCTCCGAGACTCAACGGTTGTGTTTTTGATAGAAGATAATTTGAGTCTCACAAAACAAATTCGCTGAAAATTTAAACGGTTACAATTTATAAATTGGCAATCTAAATGTCACATGGAATGTCATTTATTTTAGATCTTGAGACGCCGATTGGAGATTATGGTAGTTGCATTTCTCTTGCAATAACACATTTGATAATGCCACAAAGGCTCGCCATCGCTGGAGATTCTTTTATTTCAATCGATGGGGAATATTAACGACACACTTACGTCAACTTTTCTCTTGCCGTAATAATTTTGATTATCTCTGCGCAATCAAGTTGCCTTTGACTTTCACAGATTGGCATTTGTATTCAGTGGAGTTAAACTATTTAATGATGAGTGTTTTTGTGAATTATTATCAAGTCTTGCTTTTACAGTTGAAAGCGCCCATAGCCAGCGGCGTCGGAAAGAAAACAGATTGTGGACTAAGGAAGGTTGCTAAGGGGTCTCGTATGGGGGTGTCCACCTCTAGATGCACCCTGGTAGGCAAAAATCCGACTACCATTACACAATTTCCAACAAGTGAGAATCCCATCGGCACCCCCGCTCCACGGAGTCAAAATTTACTACAGGTTTTAAGATGCAGAATTCCATTTGTACACCTCCTTTGACACTACAATATCCAGCTCGGTAATCGCAAATTCTAAATACAAATCGGTATTTGGGAATATTTTCCAATAAATATTTGGAGGACTTTCACTGCATTTCAGTCTAAAAATTCCACGTGTTGACAAAATTCTAGATATCTTTGAAAGCATTCCACTCCTCCTACTGAAACGTCTTCCAATTTATGGTTTCGAATTTCCAAGTATTGTAAATTTAACGAATTATGGGAGACCCCTCCCCCCCCTCCCCATCCCCCACACTCCTCCACGTTCTTATGTCACTGATTGTGGGTTGTGTAAACCTGATTTGTCCCGAGTATGATGACATAAATCCTCACTGTACAATATTCAAACTGCATCATCAAGGCATGCCTTCGTCGATGATGATGTAGTTGGAATATTAGTTGACTTTATTCAATTAACACGTACCGTACTTCACAGTGATGATACTGCGACCCCTATCCTCGAATCGAGTACTACGGATGTCAATTAGTATGAACGACTGTGTCTGTGACACACGTCCAAGTATCTTATCCAGTCTAGATGATTACTAGCAAGAGCTGATCGATACCCAAGACTCCAATCCAACCGAAAATTATTAGAGGTCTCGCCCCACCTCCACTCCCTTCCCTACGCCCCTGTCCAGAGCTTAATTCTCTAACACATTCAAGAAAACCGTTTTGTTAACTGCCGTATGAAGTGCATTTTTGTTAAAGTCTTTAAAAAGAATCTCATTTGGCGACACAGAAACTGTGTTTTCTTTTCACCAGTGCTTGCTGTGTAGTCTCTGTTGGCAAACTTGTGCTGGGTGAAACTGTCGTTGACCTGTGTTGCAGGTAACCTCCACTACTCCTCATATTACTAGCCGAAAAAAGAAATGCAAGTGGTTTTTTTACTGTGGTAAATATTTCAACTGGGTTATGGATGATGATGTCATTGTTTGGATTTTGATGTTATTTCTTCATTACTGATTAAATTGTGACGAGTTTTGTTGTCTTAACACAGACGAGGTTTGCATGAATAACGTTCAAACGTGGGCACTCTGCGCCATTTTCTGATCAAAATCAATAGCGGGTGTGCTCACCCGGGCTTCAGATGTTGCTCTAACCCTCCTTACCATTGACACCATCAAGTTGCTTATGGTCCTCTGTTGGATGTTATTCCACTCCTGATGAAGGGCCTGCGTGTACTAAGCGACGTTGTTTGGGACGTTGACGCGCCTCCTGTCCTGATCGCCCCCAAAATGCTCGATCGGGGACAAATCTAAGCTGTAGGATGGCCAATCGAGGCAGGTTGAGGAAGTCACGACAAACCCTAGAAGCGTGCAGCCTCGCATTATCCTGCTACAAGGTAAGATAACGCGCATGGATAAGTGGAAGGGTGTGTGGCATGAGGACCCGATCGCGATATCTTACGGCTGGAAGATTATCCAGGATGACCACGAGATGTGTTTTCACGCCATGAGAAATCCCCTTACCAAAAAACCATAACAGACCCTCCCCCAAATCTTTTGTTTTCCTTGATGCACGCGTCAGAATATCGTTCACTTCGGCGTCGCTAGCAACGAAACTAGTCAGTGAATAACACATGTCTGCATTAGGCCAAGTGAAACCGATTTGGTGCATGTGTCCGCAGCCACTGCAATCGACGTTGACGTCACATGGATGAAAGTTGCGTACCAACGTAGGGGCGTCGTGGCCTTAAATTGAACTCACGCAACCAATTCCTAACTGTTCTTGGTCACATTCGGCGACCACGAGTGCCTACAACCTGACTCAGCGTCTCCGTCGCCGTGTGAAATCGTTCACGAAGGGGTGAGAGACGTATGCCCCAATCTCGACGTGGCGAAGTAACGCGCGGACGTCCGCCTCTGGGACGATCAGCTAATTCTCCTGTGGCTCTGAGACGTCCAACTAAACGAGTTATCGTTGACTCATGGACCCCCCAAATTGCTGAGCGACGATACGTAGCGATCGGCCCTGCATAATTAGAGGAATAGTCCTAACTCTATCAACTTCAGACATTCGCTGCATTTTGCTTTTCAATCGAGTTGAAATGAAATGTTGTGCAATCGATGTGTACTGTTCAAATTCGATTTGGTACGGTTGTCAAGTTCATAGTACGTGGGGGTGCCCTGGATACACTCAAAACAAATCATCTATTGCAAGCATGCAGCGTCGCACGTGGTCATGGCTGACCGAATTTTAACGAAAGACTCTTTAGACAGAACACTCAGGAAGCTATGTGTAAAATTTTGCTAAATTTGGTCTACGGATAAAAAAATATATTTCCAAAACTGAACTTGCGTTTCTTTTTTCCATCAGTATATTTTTTCAAAGGTCATGTTAGAATTTTTTTTCTTATTTTGATTGTTGTTCTCCAGATTATTACTTATGATCCCCACAGTGAAACACGCCCATCCAAGCTGTTATTGAAATTTTCCCTTTTCCCTTCTTTACTGGAGAAATTACCACAAGAATCGATGCTTGGGACAGAAATATCTTGGAGTATTTATTCCAGTAACGATTTTTTTTTTGATCCACTGACAGGTACAGATGCTTTTGTGTTTCGCATCTCGTCCTGTCTGTCCGTAAATGTGTCCACTGTTTTTCAAGTTGGCAGAACAATGTGTCACCTTGGCGTTACCAGGACAGGGGCGTAGCTAATGGTGGAGTATTTTTTTCAGTCAAGGAATTTTCGCCTGTATTGGAGTCTCAGTTTTCGATTGGGTCTCGCTTGTTATGGTATGTAGATTTGCTTCTTGAACTTACGTCATTTACACAACGCAATCAAACAAATGGAGGCATGCGGGATCAGATTTGGGTTGTTGGGGCCAGATATGTCCAATTCAGTCACGACTACTGAATCTATTTATTTATCCACAAATACATTTCCACAAACTCTTGAGTTCTTTAGATACATCGGTCTCACTCCTCGTACGGCATTTTCAACTCACACCCTTCTTCAATGTTTCTTGCAAGAAAAAAAGGTGGGGGCAAAAGTTTCGGTATCAGTGTTCCTGATAGATAATTCGCAAAACACTCTCAATAGTCAATAAGCTTAGAATGGACCGGTCCTCCCTATTTTAGTGTAAAGACGGGCAGGTTAGGGTATTTCCATACGGGCACATGATATGTGACAACGTCGGGCATTTCTTTTTCGTACTAAAGCGACATTCACACACTTAAGAATTGAATGCAATTTTTATAATCTTTATTGGAGTATGAACGTGTGGGAATGGGTACAAATTGTATGAATCCCGAAAGGGCGCTAAAAGTTAAAAACCCGCCCAAACACCACCCGAATTACATTCTGTCAACTGCGCTCTACCGTAAATGCGGGTCAAAGTTCGACCAAATGTATTCATTGGAAAATGAATTACATTTGGTCATGACGTTTTCATACAGCTGACCAATGGGAATTGAGTATTTGGACCCAAAAAGTATAACTACATTAACAATGTAATTATTGAGGTATAACAGTACTAAATATTCTCCCATGTGCGACCATTATAACGTTTGTGTGAAAACAAAGATATGATCGCGTCATTTTAATTAGAACATTCAAATACCTTTGGCAAATATAGCCCTCCAGACACAAACTTTTCTTTCTTCAATACTGGGAGTCTTGCACGAAATAAGAGAGAATCAACAGGAAGGAAACTACAGGTCACAGCTACATTTTATAACAATATTTTTTTTCTCAAGGCTGCTTAGTTTCGGAGATTGCATCATTTCCGGGGTGCAACGTTTCACGGCGAGTAACTCTATTTCAAATATTTAGTACTGTCACACATATTAAATGCTCTACTTGACTGGAACATTAAAGTCATCAATGTTTAAAGGTTACAACATATTCGTGCGACGCACTGCTGGTTGAATGACAAGTGTGAATTGGAAACCATATTACGACGGTTAATCGAGCAAGAACGGTTGTTACGATTTGCATAACTACAAGTACGACAACTTCCACTCTTGGTATCCCAACAACTGCAGTCGCTGAACCAATACCAGATAACTTGTAGTTTGCGTTTAATTCCTTGTGTTGTTTCTAAAGTTCACAGGTAAGTGCTGTACCCACAAACAGGTACGAAACACCTTCTAATTAATCGGACAAGAACTTCTGAAACTGCTTGTCCCGTTTCTAAAGTTTACTGGTAAATTCTGCACTCACAAAACAGTCTGCCACACCTCTAATAAATCACAGAAGAAAATTTGAGAAACTTGGAATCATCGATGTCTCAATTAAATAAACGACCCTCTTGGCTATTATTGGCTATTATTTGTCCAAGTGTGCATCACGTGGTCTCATTTCGAATAGTGTGATTCGATTCCCGGGGGTACTGTAAATTGTTTTTTCAAGACAACATGATACTTATAACTCGTAATGAATACCTATTTCCGGAACGAAAAATGGTAGTATTGAAAAGATACCCTATGACCCCCCTCATTAGAACGAGGTCGTTCCAATGGAAAGTATATTTGTAGTGTATAAGTCTTTGATAAAAGTAATTAAGTGTGTTCTGAATAGTTGAGTGATATAACCGAGCCGTCAGGGCACCGTCGTACTATCGCCCCCCCCCCCCCCCCCGAAAAAAAGAAAATGTTAGTTACGCCTCTGCCCATGGACTGTGATGTGAAGTAAAAATTTTAATTATATTAGTTATATCCCACACCTCATATTTTAACCCTTTGAACCCAAGCGGCCGCTTTTCTGTCCAGGAACATGATACGTCATAACGTTATTAAATAGGATGGCTGTTCAGTAAATGTGTGGGGTAGACCAATCAATATTTTCAACGTGCAGCCTCGAGGCTGCACGTTGAAAATATTGATTGGTCTTCCCCAAATAATGGATATGGACTCTTCTAATTGCTGCAATTGAACTGGCACGGAGATACCACAAGAGTTCAAAGGGTTTAACATAGCGAGAAAAAGAAAGTGTTCCCCGCTTGCAAATAATGTGCGCCACATACGCTCGTCGCTCTATATAACATGTCATGACATGCACACGCGTTAGTTGACTGAAGCGGACACATTCACTTTCCAAATAATCTTTGTCAAATATTTTGCACCCGCGTGGAAATATCCTTAGACAATCACATACGAGGCAACAGCAAACAACTGTAACATCGTGTGTCGCGAGTTCTTACCAACAGTGCGGGGCTCCTGTCTAGTGTAAGATAGAATTAATAAATCTGTCGTTCCCAGCTAATGAGAAGTAAACACATCGACATCAGGAAATTGAACATTTGAGCCGGAAGACTTCTAATATAAACAGTCAGTCTATGAATGGTAAAATAAGTCTGAATCGATTGAGACTGTCGTTTGAATATCTATCGATTCTCATTTATCAATAAATAATGCATGGAAAAACAAAATGAACAACGGGGCAATACCCGAGGTCAGGGTTTCGCAGTGTACGTTGCCTTGTACAGTTCGGCCGTCGTGATTGGCAATTCTTGTGGAGTTCTGGTTTCCATATGTTTCAAATGCAGTATCTTTGCTTGGTCTGAGCAAACCTAACTGATAATTTGAAGAGTACGTGAACAGCACTGCACATTTTTCACGCATTCAACCCTACGCTCCATTTGTTGTGGGAGGGCGCCAATGGTCGTACCAACATTCTTTCCCTCCTTTTAGTATTAGAATGAACATATTTCCCTAATGACTAATTATCAGTGGCACTAATGGACCTTTCTGGCGCCGAAAGAAACACATCCTTCGGTCCTTGAACCTGTCCGGCAATGGCCGCATCAAAATGTTTCCACTCTTTTAATATTCCCAGAATGTATATACTTCTCTGGGGACTGATTAGCAGTGGTATGAAATATATTATTCTGGCGGAGAAAGTAGTACATCTTTGATTTTTTCATCACAACGGTCCGCTTTTGTAAGTCTTCTGGAACCAGTTGAACCTTTGTCGCAACAATTTTTTTTCAAATGAATGCAATTTTCCAATGACCGATTTAAAATAGAGGGAAAACTATACCATCCACACGAGGCACTATATGGGCCTAATCAACGCCAAGGCTTGCTTTTGTTCTCATATCACATCGACCATCTTGCGAGACACATTCCCGCTACTCCACCGCAGCAATTGTTTTGATAATACCAGTGTAACGATTGACCATTTTCCACACATTTGAATCACATATCCCGTATCAGTCAGTCCGACTTGGGTATGGAAAAGTTACATGAATACACGAAACTTGTGTATTCGCGTACTGCTGTACAGCTTTTAAACGCCGAGATATGTTGAAATCATGCGAGCTGAGAAATGCCTGGTTTTCATTTATCGTCTGACGGATGCGTCGGTAGTGTCAGCGGTTTCAAAGTATGAACGAGATATTGCAGTCACTTCAAAGACTGCATTGCTTGTTAAAATTATTGTTGTATGTCGACTGGGTTCACTCTTTCGACGAATTCGTTCATAAAAATGAAGCCCGGTGTAACAGGAATGGAAGTCCGTAGGAAAATTAGTCCCTCTGGACTATTATTCCGCGGAATTATAGTCCTAGGTCTAACATTTCTAGGAATAGTAGTCCGCCGGACTAACGTTCCTACGGACTTCCATTCCTTTTACACCGGAATCCACTTTTAAGAAATGACCAGTTTATCCATTCTTATGGCTGACAATGTTCGTCATTGGAAGAGATTTACAGGAAAGTTAACTCCCCGTAATTTTCTGAAGTTGTCGGCAAATGAAGGCTACGGTATGGAAATTATTACAGTACAAGTCAAAATAAATTGTAGGATAACCACTATAAACTGTGTATCTTTCTCTTGGTACACTGATAAGACCAGAAGCTGACATTATTTTCTGGAAAGCTCCCACTGAGATAAGTGAGAGCTTTCCAGAAAAGTCATCTTATCTATTTTTATACTACTCTTCCTTCGGAGTAGTATAAAAATAGATAAGCTGACTTTTACGTTTTCACCGATCAGTTTGAACGCTTGGCTATTATTTTCTGTTGACACCCATTTGTAAATATTAAAATGGCACTTTCACCACCTTTTGATATTCTGTAACCTTTTTTCTGTTCATTATGTCAACAGTATCATGTCGTTTCCGGTGTGGTATGACAACGAATCTCTCCTCCTCAACCACACGAAATAGCTATTAACCCAAGCTCCCAAGCCAACATTCAAACTGTTAAACGAATATGACGCTATTATGACATGGAACCAGTCTAGCCCTTAAATACTCCATCGACTATTTTTGGATTCAGTCGAACGGAATACTTCAGTTGGTTGGAAAAGAGAACAAGAAAGGTTCGCTCTTACGGCCAGCTGAAATATTCCGTCCGTTTCAGTCTACAAATATGATAAACCTTCGTTTTGTCTGAATCAGCGCAAGAAATGTTTCTGAGTCGTGCCTCGATTTGACCAAGTCTTTGCTGACATTACTATTAGACATGTTTGTTTACTGAATATTATGAATTAAAACTCACCACAGCTGTAGTTATATGATTACGCTACGTACTTCCAGTGATATTTTTTTATGTTTTCAAGGTTAGACCTTAAAAATTAAAAATCTGTTTCTCAAGCCATCCCACATGATCCTTTTTGGCTGCCACGTGCTCTCTTTTTATAATCAATGCAAACTTAAAAAAAATAATAATTAAATGGTTTATGTCTGATATTTTTCCCAAGTTAATAAAATTGATTAATTTGTCTTTGAGTGCACTCAAGGGACTAAATACACCATCACTCATGCTATTCTGTAGATTATGGGGCCAAAAACAAAAACAAACCAAAAAAAAGAAGTTATGATGGCAAAAAAATAATTACAAAAAAATAATATAAAATAAAAAATCACCGCCCACATGCAATTTTACAAACAATGGCTTGAGAAACAGAGGATCTACTTTGTGGGGGCCTTAATTAAATACTTTTAAATGGAATATCTATAACTGAAGCACGAAAAAATATCTGTATATTATTTGCTAAGGGGCATCACATTACATCAACGGTAGTCTGCGAGCAGAATTCACGTGAAAAGTAGGTAACAAACAGCCCAAAACAGCGTCGAATTCCTTATGGGATTTGCCTGGTGATCTGAGAGCTTGATATTAATTCTTAGCTAATCTAATCAGAAGGTCATGTAAGATACAGGACATACATGCAGTCATAATTAGAGCTGGGAGGTTTTGATTTTTCAGACTTTGTTTCGGTTGGAGAAATTGTCGGTGTCCACTAAAACTGGACATCTTATTGAATTACACTGAGGAGAAAGATTTGAATACTCGTTTGCAAATAATATGATTTTTTGGCATATCTGTTAGAGCTCCGAGGTTTTGATTTTTCAGATTTGGTTTCTGTTCGTTTTCAGCTAATTCCTCGGTTTCGTTTCGGTGTTTCTAAGTATTAAGAACAAAAAGTTAATAACACTTCAGGCTCCCAAGCTTGGAAAAAATCCGCAATAATTTGTACGATACCACTCGTCACAAAAGCCTTGCCTGTAAGCATCCCCATTGGGTACAGCCTAACTTTCCTTTGATCATTCTTAGAGATTTCAGGGGATCAGTGTCTAAGCCTATTCAGTCAGAAAAAAACATACATTGGGGTAACATAGAGAGTAATCGCTTGCCTGGACTGGTTACGAGAAATAATTCATGAGAGGTGAGGGGCGTTGTACAAACACGAGGGCGCGAATGCGCACGAGTGTTTTACAATATTGTCCTGCGCCTCGAATGAATTATATCACGTAACCAGTCCAGTCAAGCGATTAATCTGTTTATTACTTTTCATTATTAACGATAATTATATTATTTAACCCTTTACCTAAACCGACCAGCGCTATTCTCAAAAATCACCAATTAATTTTCATTATTGTTTTTCATTTTTTGTCTCTAAAACATAGGTTGTGACCGAGATCGTTCCAATGAGGGGTCATAACCTATGTTTTTGAGACAAAAAATGAAAATAATAGTTATTAAAAAAATAATTTTGCAAGTGTCGTCTGCTTTTCATGTTAGGTAAAGGGTTGAAAAAAGCAACAAAAAAAAACCCCAATGAAGTCCCCATTACACCCATGGCAAAGCGTCTTCGTTTGCGCGGACGGATACATGACCCAATTGTTTATTGCATAATTCACTTGTGAAGTTATCGTTTATAATCGAACCCGGAAATCTCAGTTAATCACACTTTGGTAAGCAATAAAAATGAATAAACTTCTTCTTATCTATGTTGAGTTCTCATTGTCACAATGTCTCCCTTTTTGACTCGTCCGATGGAGTCAGTAAAGGAGAAAATGAGGCAATGAGAACACAACGTATTCGCCACTTTGCTGGATGGACTGAGTGACGAGAATCCATAGTGGTAACTAGTTCACTTCCCTCCAGTAAGATATTTTGACTTGTCTATGAACAAACGTAGTAGAACCGTTCGGCCGTTTTTTTTTTTTTGTTTGTTTTTTTTTTTTTGCTGTGTCCTGCGGTTCGGTTTTACGGTTTGCCATAAAACTGGAACCGAATAAGGAAACCGAAAACCCGCCTAGCCCTAGTCATAATGGCGGTTCGGTTTTACGGTTTGCCATAAAACTGGAACCGAATAAGGAAACCGAAAATCCGCCTAGCCCTAGTCATAATGGCCAGTGAAGAAAAGTTAATTGTTCATGATCACCCCATTGTTATGGATTAATATAAGTATTGTCCATGGGAGACAGTAAACGGACAGTGGACTATCGTGAAAACACTAATGGGGTGGAGTTTCTCATTGGCTGAAAATGTGCTTGTCCTTCATGCTTTTCACAGACAATGAAATGCTGTCCAAGTGAAATCTCCACTCTGTTCGTGTCAAAACTCATTCTTCGCGTACCACACTTGATTGTCCTTTATTACTTTCCAAAATGTAATTTACTGGGATTTCCGGGTTTGATTATAAACGATAACTTCACAAGTGGATTATGCAATCAACAATTGTGTCATGTATCCGTGCGCGCAAACTAAGACGCTTTGCCGTGGGTGTAGTGGGGACTTCATTGTTTTTATTTTTTTAACCCTTTACCTAACATGAAAAGCAGACGACACTTGCAAAAAGAATTCTTGAATAACTGTTATTTTCATTTCTTGTCTCAAAACATAGGTTATGACCTCTCATTGGAACGAGCTCGATGAGCTCGTTCCACTGAGGGGTCAGAACCTATGTTTTAGAGACAAAAAATGAAAAAATAATGAAAATTAATTGGCGATTTTTGAGAATAGCGCTGGTCGGTTTTGAACGTTATGTTAGGCAAAGGGTTAAATAATATAATTATCGTTAATAATGAAACGTAATAAACAGAGTAATCGTTTGACTGGACTGGTTACGTGAAATAATTCATTCGAAGCGAGCGACTATATTGTAAAGCACTCGTGCGCATTCGCGCACTCGTGTTTGTACAACGTCCCTCACCTCTCATTAATTATTTGACGTAACCAGTCCAGTCAAGCGATTACTCTCTATATCTTCTCTATAACAATACTGAAATGAAAAAAGGTATAATTCCAGAGATTTTACAAATAATTTTCGCTTACTAGCATACTCAAAGCCTCAATTAATATCCGATTTATTGTCAACACCCAGTGTCATGTCATGTCGGACAATTTTACGGATGTAGGGAGCCGGAGCAGTTGCGACCGAGTTCCTGATATCCCAAAACTTCAGTCCAGGGTCGACTCTGCGGTTCCAAGAGACCGACCTTGGTTCCGCTCAGTGAGAAATATTTAATGATTTTAACCCTTTACCCAACGAATCGCCCGCATCCGCCCGAGTACTATGCAAATTCAGCAGCTGAAAAAATATTATTTTTCGATAAATTTCAACAAAACCATATCATGTGACCCCTCTTTGGAACGAGCTCGTTCCAAAGAGGGGTCACACGATATGGTTTTGTTGAAATTTTTTGAAAACATTTAAAAAATGATATTTAAAATAATAAATTTTGAAATCGTCTGCGTTGGGTAAAGTGTTAACGCCAAAGTGATCGTATAGTTGGGCCCCTTCACGTGTTTCCCGTATCTTTTTAGGCCAATCCTCCTCTCGTGTAAATCAAACCTCCTGCAATGACGTCGAATAATAATTTAGTCTCGCTAAATACTAAATTACCACAGACACACGTGTCGTTGTTGTGGTCAGATGCTCTGACTCCTGCACGGATTGTATCGGAAATTTGGAGTTATAAATTACCTGATTGACTGTTGTCGATAACAATATTTTGACATCCAGACATCTCTTCTTCAAATTACGTCTAGGTTAAATGGGGGCACCATGTCTTAATATAAAAAGTCGTAGCAAGTCGCGTGCTTTGTTGATTCGCAGCGCTATTTTCGGTCAAAATTTGTTTGGTCTCATTTCTCTCCACGAAATGTTATTTACTCTGTCCAAATCGACCCCTCAGAACCCCAGACTTGACATACTCTCACGATAAATTGGATGGCAGAGTACTGTGCTCACAAACGTGGACAGAGACACCCAACCCACCCTCACCCCACCCCCATTTGTGGGCATCCCCAACTTCGCGATCTGCTACAGATACAGCTTTTATACTTCACCAAAATGAATAGTTCAAGTGCTGCACTCTCGCATTTGTATTTATATCGTTGGTAAATATTCAACACTATATGACCAGTCCACCGTCGCCGTGGACTGGTCGTAATCCACGCGTGGGCAGTGATGGCCACGCATGCGTTTACCAGGTAATAAAAATCATCAGCAGCAAATTTTTTATTAATGTAGTACCGGGTTGCACCTGGTATTTCATTACTTAAATTTTTGATGATTATTCCTATAATTAGTGTTTGGAATCTGATATTACTGAGTCCGTGGAAATATTGCCCACCTATGAAAAGTGACCAGTCCACGGCGGCTGTACGGTATGGCAAGTCCACCGATGGTCGCAAGACGTCACAATTAAATTTTAATGCATAATGTTAGCAACTAAGTAACAATTTTGTACTGAACATCCATACACAATCTCCTCATTGTGGAGCGACCCAGCTTTGGCTGGGTTTCGTTGAATGACTTCTGGAAATTCACTTTGCGATTTTAAAAATAATCTAGTTCGCTTGGGGTGGAGGTTGGGGTGGGGAGGGTTGTTGGGGGTTTCTTTTGGTTTTTATTGTATTTTCTGTCTTGTTGGAGATAGAGACCGCTTTTGCGTTCACACTACTATTAAATCTTATATTTCTGTAGTCCGCCGTCTAGTGTCCAGCGAATATACGATATTCGGAAAACAATTCGATTCGAATCATATAATCGAATCGAATTCGAGTCGAAATGGGAGAGCCGAAGATGGACTTTTCAAATATGCTTAACCCTTTACCCAACGAATTGGCCACATCCGCCCGCGTAATATGCAAATTCGGAAGTTGAAAAAATATTATTTTTCAAAAAATAGCAACAAAACCACATCATGTGACGAGCTCGTTCCAACGAGGGGTCACATGATATAGTTTTGTTGAAATTGTTTAAAAAATTTGAAAATATGATATTTAAAATAATAAATTTTGATATCGTCTGCGTTGGGTAATGGCTAACGAAATAAATGTAGAAGGTCTTGTGTTTTTTTAATTATCTCGACTGACTAATATTCCAACTACATCATCAAGGCATGCCTCCAACGAAGGCATGCCTTGATGATGTAGTTGATATATTTTATCAGTCGGGACTTGGTCCATCATACTCGAAAAACATCAGGCTTACACCCCCACCCCATCTTAGCGACTCCCCTTGCCCCAATATGTCGCATTGGACACGAACAAAAACAAATGTGCGATCGTCCAGATTCGATGTTCGATATTCGTTCAATTTGAAATTTCCGGGTGCATATTCGTTCGATATTCAATCTATTCGAGTCGAAATAATATCTTCGCGGGACCCTACCACCGTCTTGTCGCCCTTGGTATTTGGTCAGGCTACAGCCTTTCTATTGTCGTAAAGGTAATGGGAAAAAAGTTAGGAAAAGCGTGAAAGGTTACTGTGGCTATATCGTGCATAGCCACAATAGAGCATTTTATTTTAATCTTGTATTTGATTGTTTTCTGGAAAATCAGTGGTGAAAAGTACAAGTGTATCAGGGTGCATGGCTGATTCACCGTATTCTTTAACACTGATGCGTCGTCCCTTGTATTTATTATACCTTATCTACTTAATAACTGACAAACAGTAATTGTTCAAATATTGGTTTCCTTTAAGTGTGCACTAAATTTTCATAAAACATGGAATGTGAATCAGAAAGGCATTGGCAATCAATGCGCTGGATTCCGTAACGTCCTCAACCAAGTCATTTTATCGAGCCTTTGCGAGAGAACCTCTTGAACCTTAAAATCATGATTAGAAACGTCATTTGCAGTTTGCTGTTTTATTCATGATAAAGTAAAAAGAAAATAATAATATAGAAATATTAATCAATATTCTCAATGTATACGAAAGATACAGAGCAACAATGGTGTCACTTGGATGCTGTTGAAACGGAGGAAGGGCAAAACAATGAGAGTGAAAAGACAATAGACCAGTTCGATTTAAAAAATAGACAGACATAATGGAAGGCTTTCACTTGACAGCAAACCTTACAGAAGAAAGAAATCGACAATGAAAAAACAAATCGTTCAAACTAAAGGTGGGGGTACAGAAAACAAAAGAACCTTGATCTGTGCAACATAACAAGGAACGTGTCAATTCTGAACCTTTGCGTTGTGGGGTAATTTAATGCAACAGTGGTATTGACAACACCGTATTTAAACGTGATTGGCTGTACTTGTGTTTTCAGCCGGGGTGGACTGGCGCACGGTCCCTCCAAAAATATCATAATTTTCTAAGTGCACACACATTTTAGTACCCTGCGAAGCTCAACTTTAGGGTCGAATCGAATCAGGCCGAAGATTTCGAAACGAATTTAATCTCCAATCCAATCTCACGCCTCTTCAAATTATCAATATTGCATCTTCTTACAACCGTGAATATTTCCAGTCTCTACTGAGGTTTTGTAATCAGTGCCGACTCGTCTGTTTGGGCATGTCAATGAAAAAAAGCAGAATATTCCAAAACGGAATTAGAGTAGTCTCGGAAACGCAACCTCCTTGAAGTCTTCTTCTGTCATCAGGTCTCCTGTATATGAGACCTGATGATAAAATAAGAGTTCAAGAGGATACACATTGTGGGATTTTGAGAACATTTTATCGATTCGACAAATTTTGATCGAATGATGTGACGATTTAAATCGAATCGTCCTATTGGCCAGATAAAAATGTTCGAATTTGTCAGTGGCTTCTTCTGGGGCCCTTTGTATCCCGAATTTCGGGTTGAATCGAATTCCGAATCGAATCAGGCAGAGGATTTGGAATTGAATCTCGAATCGAATCTTACGAATCTTCAAATTGTAAATATTGCACCTTCGTACAACCGTAAATGTAACAGTACAGTCGCCGTGGACTGGACGTAATCCACACGTGGACAGTGACGTCTACGCATGCGTTTACTAGGTAATAACAATCCTCAGCAGCACAGTTTTAATTAATAAAGCACTGTGTTGTACTCGGTGCTTCATTAATTATTTTTTCCATGATTATTCCTGTAATTAGTGCTTGGAATCTAATATTATTGCGCCCATGGAAATATTGCACACTCGTATAAAGTGACCAGTCCGTGGCGGTTGTACTGTACAAGTTACTCAAGTATTGTATTCAACCTCGACTCTTCTGTTTGGGCATATTAGTCAAAATACGGAATATTCCATGTCTGGTTCACTGAAGTTTCGGCATCAGAACCTCCTTGAAGTGTTATTTTATCACCAGGGGCCATAACTATAAAACGTTTACAATTGTATTTTCTACCTACAAATATAACTGACTAAAATGAATCATTAGCATTTTAATAGATACGGCAACTGGCAAATTGCAACATCTTTGAAAATGCTCATGGTTCATTTCAGCCCATTTAAAGTCATAACTAGAAAATACATAGAGAGTAATCGCTTGACTGGATTGGTTTCGTGAAATAATTCACGAGTGGTGAGGGGCGTTGTACAAACACGAGTGCGTGAATGCGCACGAGTGTTTTACAATATAGTCCCTCGCCTCGAATGAATTATTTCACGTAACCAGTCCAGTCAAGCGATTGCTCTGTTTATTACTTTTCATTATTAACGATAATTATATTATTTAACCCTTTACCTAAAGTAACGGTCAAAACCGGCCAGCGCTATTCTCAAAAATCGCCAATTAATTTTCATTATTTTTTTCATTTTTTGTTTTTAATCATAGGTTATGACCCCTCATTGGAACGAGCTCACCGAGCTCGTTCCAATGAGGGGTCATAACCTATGTTTTTGAGACAAAAAATGAAAATAATAGTTATTCAAGAATTTTGTTTTGCAAGTGTCGTCTGCTTTTCATTTTAGGTAAAGGGTTAAAAAAACCAAAAAAACAACGAAGTCCCCATTACACCCACGGCAAAGCGTCTTCGTTTGCGCGCATGGATCTTTGACCCAATTGTTGGTTGCGTAATTCACTTGTGAAGTTATCGTTTATAATCAAACCCGGAAATCCCAGTAAATCACACTTTGGAAAGTAATAAAAAAGTTTTATAGTATTGGTCGAAGGCCTCATCTACAGGAGACAAGTTGATAGACGAAGAGTTCAAGAAGAGACACTTGCTATGATTTTGAGAACATTCAAACGATTAGATAATTTCCGAATCAGCACGACTCGAATCAAATCATCCAGGAGATTTCGAATGTACTTTCGAAGTTTCACATGTGGCGACAGGGGGGTGTGAAGGTGTCACCACCCCCCCCCCCCCCACCCCTCCAATCCTGGCCAAAACTTCCTACAGTTGAAAATTCGGAGTGCAAGTCATGAGTAGTTGGAAATTCCATTTATCTGGATATTAGAACTTCTTTGGTGATGCTGATGTCTTCTTTACTTCCCAAAATTCCAACTCGGTATCAAATCGGCAAAACATCCATCTGTTACTATTTACAACTACAGTGTACGCAATATCGAGCTTCATAAGTATGCATGAGTCAACTGGTACGAGATATTTCTAGTACATTTACTTATTGTAATAAAAAATCCTCGAAATACACTTAAAAAAATCACATCATGTAAAATCGTTATCCTGAGTTAATTCCAATTGTATACGGGTTAATTTAAGTACAATACCATGATGCACAGCAGTAGATTTCTTGTATGACCTCTCAGAACCTTCTAGCTTCCGGACAATTTTAGTGGTTTGGGTCCGTTGATGATTTGGATCTCCGCAAGCCCTCTAACCGCAGTACATGCAATCGCGCCTACTTTACGTGGAACTAAAACGTCCGTAGCACTAAGAAGAAGGTACCCCGTGATGGATGTTGCCTATTCAATAGTGGTGTTCATTGATGCTCTATCCTTTATTTCGAGGTGCAGCTCTTTGGAGAGGGTGACCTTTCAACTTGTGTTACAACCCTGTTCAGAGAGCCGAAGTGGCACCTTGTGGTACGCGATCGAGATCAATAATATATCATTCATTTAAACGTGCATTGACCAAATTGTCACTGACTATTGAGAGGAAACTTTCGCCTTTCCTCGCGCGTGCTGTCAAAAGGCTCGTGTTTTCATGTGTGCTTCTGATCAATATTTCCCGTTGAATGTTGAGAATACAAACCGTCATCACTGTCACTTAAATGCCGTTGACATGCATGAAGGCAAAGCGATGACGCGAACATAGCAGAAGATAAATCATATGCAGAAAATAGAGAGAAACAACAGAAGGCTTTCTCACCTGACAATATTCATGACGGGAGAAATAGATCTACAGAGAAAAGACAAACTTATTAAACTATTAGTATGGGGCACTCAAAACAAAAAGAACTCTGGAAAATGGAACATAACAACTTACTTGTCTTTTCCGAACCTTTCTGTCGCGCTGCTGTCTAGGGCAAGCTGCGGTATTTTAAGAAACATATACAAGAAATATTGTGTACGTGCACTGGGGACATTTATATATAGGAACCAGAATGCCCAGCGGTATGCTGAAAGACTGTTAAACTCCAGAGGAGTATCCTCTCTGCTGGTGAAATAGCCGGGGAGATGAGATAGTAACCCATGGATTCGGGTAGGGAGTCTGGCCCAAGACAAGCAGCACGTTTCCAACTATCGTACAGCCGCCGTGGACAAGTATTTCAACGGACGCAATAACTATAGATTCCAAGCAATAATTATAGGAATAATCATTAAGAATTAATTAATGAAACACGGATTCAACCCTTTGCTTCATTAATTAAAATTTTGCTGTTGACAATTGTTATTACATGGTAAACGCTTTTGTGAACATCACTGCCCACTCGTGGATTACGACCAGTCCACGGCGACTTTACTGTAAACTGGGATAAAACTCGCTAGTCATGTATGGGCACCTGGAGACGTTCAATCTATTATATATATAAAAATACATTCATTTCGCACAGGGATTCGAGTAGATTCCGACTTTTGCAGTTCAAATTCGCGGATTCATTTCCCCTCCCATACTTTCCCTCTCGCCGCTTCGAAACTCAAAGCAAATGTGCGACACCCTGCGCTACAGACTATCAAAATGTCCTCAGCCCATAGCGGAATTTACTGCGGGGCTCGAAATTCCCTTCGTTGGCACTCTCTGTTATCGTCGTAGAATAATTTTGAGGCAAAGGTGTATAAAGAATGCTCTTTCTTTTGTTTCGACTTAAATCGCGAAGCACACGACTGTCTTTAGGCTTACGTGATAACTTAGGACCCTCAGAAGCTTCGAAATTCCACTCGATTTAGAATCTTAAGTTGCTATTCGGTTCGATTCGAAATCGGCTGCCCAATTCGTTTCCATTCTAATCTTTTCGCAGGAATATATGAATATAGCAGTGCCTAGTACTGGTGATTCGCTCACTCGTTTCTTGTTTTAACTTGTATCCTTATTGGGTAATATTCCTACTACATTCGATGAAGGAATGCCTTGTTGACGCAGTTGGAATATGTTATCAGCCGAGACTTTAGTCATCACGGTCAGAGCGAACCAGATTTATGTTATCAGCCGAGACTTTAGTCATCACGGTCAGAGCGAATCAGATTTACACCACCCTCCCTCGGTCATCTTCAAGACGCCCCTGAATCAGTGCCCCCCATGATAACCCTCCGTAAATTGTCATGAGAGACAAAAAAGACAATTTTTGGTACGCGCTTGAGTCCAGCAACAATTAACCCATTCCAACATGCATGCACCCACACATGGATAAGGCATTTTAGTCTTCCATCTCTTTTCCCCAGTGTCCTAACGTAAGAGGGCTACTGCGACCAGTACATTCTCGATCGATATTCCCACTGAATGAGAGTCGCCTTGAGGAAGAGCAAAGCAACGGTGGAATAATTCAAGCTTTCAACCCACCATTCTAATTCTGTAGGGGAATGCACGCTGTTATGAGCAGTTTGTGTATCCACTTTTCGCGTACTTTGTGCACAGACTACCTGTACAATTTGACGTTCCTTCACCCACAGCGATCTACCGATATACTTTCGTCCTTCATATATAGATATTCCAAAAATAAGTATTTAATTCACTTTTTAGCAAGACCGATTTTTCTGTCATAATTTCGTCTCATTTTGTCTTCTTATAAAAGGAATATACACGGGGCATTGATGACACAATAATAACTGCAGTCTGCAGCCGTTCGGCTGCAGACTGCAGTTATTATTTTATCCCCTCTCCCCCTCCCCCCCCCCCCCCCCCCGTATATTGATATTGGTCTAACTCATCCACTGTAAGTGTACACAAAAGGCGATAACATTCAAGGAAACGAGGATCCAAAGGGCTAACCCATCAATATATAAACGAAATTAGTAGCCACACGCGTCATAATCATAAAACTAGGCATGTTTTCAATCATCATCACCCCCAACCCACACCCCGGATCATGTATGCACAGTCTTCTTGCACCGAAATACAATATGATTAATAGAAATAAAATATCTCAAAAATTAAACAGATGGCGACTATGAAAATAAAACATTAATGGCTGGTTTGAAAAATATACTATCTAACTGAAATTCTCAATGGTTTAGAGTTCCTTCTTTACGCCACATTTACCCAAAATATCACGTAAAACAAACACCTTATTGACATCGATAGGCATTTTCCTAGACATGTTATTTCCAATGCAAAATTTTCTGTCAGACTGTGTATAATTGATGATGGCAAGAGAAAATGTGTGTGTCGGTTAATCTATTTTGTCCATGAGGGTTTACTGAAAGAAGAAAGGGTTGTCCACAGGTGAGTATGCATATCCTCCCCATACAACCCCAAGTCGTTTTGTAGAGATAACGTCAACAGCATGACTCAACATTTTCGTCATTGAATTTCCTACTGCGAATTTGTATCATCGATGTGAGCATCATTTAACAAACTTCTGGCATTTTCCTGTAAAGCAGTGTAAAAATACACAAGCCATCTTTTTCAATTTTTCCCCAATCAGTTGAACGTTTCACGATTCTTCTCGGTTGAAACCCATTTAAAAATAAGAAAATGGCGTCTTCACCATCTTTTCACGTTTTGTCACTGTTTTTCCGTTCATTTTATTAACAGTGTGCGCATCGTGACATATAATACAGGCGTTGTCCTTTCCATTAATATAAAAAAACCAGGACTTGAGATTTGCTAATTTGTTTCCTGGAGAGAATAAAAACGTCTTAATTACTGTAAAAAACACATTCGCTAAACAAAGCGCCAAAGTGGACGTCACTGTAAGGAGGTGTCACATGTTTACAAATTTGTACAGCCCTATCCCCCCCCCCCCCCCCCCCCCACGTGTGTGATCGCATTACGGCGACTAAAAACTGGTATCATTTCAGATGTGGCTCATTTATTGTAAAATGTGGGAAGAACTCCGGGATTCTAGTTACTTTCTTCTCTCAAGAGGATTTATCGAAACACAGACATTTTATTCCACAACGCATATACATGGCCGACAATTTTCGTCAGTGCAAGAGATTTACAGATAAGTTAGCTCCCCTTACTTTTCTAAAGTTGTCAGAAAATTTAACACTACGGGTATGAGAATTACTTATAAAATTTTTAATTTCGAGATATCAGTGACATTGTACCATCGATGTGCACATCATTTCACAACTTCGGGCATTTTCATCTGGAGTTGCATGAGGATACAGAAGCTGGCTTTTTACAATTTTATCCCCAATCATTTAAACGTTTGACAATTATTCACCGTTGAAACCCATTCAAAAATAGGAAAAATGCGTTTCAACCATCTTTTGATGTTCTCTTACTTTTTTCTTTTAATTATATCAACAGTGTGCGCAGACAAAACAGACACTGTCATTTCTATTAATTTTCAAATCTACGAGGTGAGATCTGATAATTACTTTCCTGGGATTAATAAAAACTTTCAAGTTACTGTTAACATACATTCCTTAAACAAAGAGCCAAAGTGGACATTTGTGTTGGTAGGGGTAATACTGGTCTTAATGACGGAGTATCTCTGAACCAAGTGCTTCTAATTAGCTTGCCATAAAAAGCCAAGTTTCCTTTTACTACTTTTAATGAACAAAAACAACAGACAGCTCTGAGAGCTGTCTGTTGTTTTCGTTTATTAAAAGTATCAAAGGGAAACTTGGCGTTATTTTCAACTGATGTCGCAGGATGTCTCAACAATTGCTTGCTTCTTAATTGGACTTCACTCGCGCGTATAATAATTTCAGGGGCAATAGCTTTATAGAAGGTCGATTTTTATGATGATAACAATCAGGGATCATCAAACATCCTGAAAATTATTTCGAAAACTGAAACAACAGAAAGCTCAACGCACATTTTTGTCTGATATTAATCCAATAAGTTAATATTCAGTCAATACGTTATTGTGCGTGCAACGTAGACAAGTTTGTTCCCATTGGATTTTCCCGGAGTTTAGTGCGTTAACTTGCATTCAATCATATAGTTCCCCAAGTGAATAATTATTGAATGATAGATTGGAACAGACATAATAAGGTTGGTAAAGCGTTGCGTGTACCAGATAACTATAGATATTTCATTTCGTTAACCAACAGCAACAGATAGTGTTTTGACGCCATTGTATTGATGTCTTTCTTGCCCTTTTGTATTTAGCGATGAACGTTTTAAGGATGCCTTGTTGGTTGACATGTTTTTTTTGTAAATTTTCAGTCGTTGTGGCTGAAACATTTTTATGTAGAGCAGAGTCTAGTTTCTGACTATACAGTTCGTCCGCCGTGGACTGGACAATATCTCAATATACTAAAACAATAACATGTTCTTTTGAGGGCGTTATGGTTCATTAACGGGCCTAGAAAAAGGATTAACAGCCCGAGGGCCACTTAAAGGCGCGAGACGGAGTCGAGGGCCGTTAATGGTCCCGAGGGCTGTTAATCATTTTTCGAGGGCCGTTAATGTACCATGACGCCCGAAAAGGAATATGTTATTACTATTATTACCACTTACCAAAGAACGCCATTTCAAGCCACTGCAGACATTTTTGATTTTGAAACAGAAGAACGTCATTTCAAGACACTGAGACATTTTTGATTTAGAAATAGAAGAATCGGATGGTCGTCTGTTTATTTAAAGTTGAGTACAATTTATTTGGATGACTCGAAAATAGGATTGCTGGAATTTAGCTGGAGCGCTTTAACTACAAACTCACGCCATTATTTACAAAATGAGATTATTTATCGTATCAGTACTCACCCCCACTTTTAAATCCTAAATGAAGTTAATAATCCGAAATAAATCATGGTTTAATCTGCTTTGTTGGAATAAATGGTCGACAAAATTTCGAGCACATTAGTGTCATTTTTCCGGAACATAAATTACCCACAATTCTGGGCTAGAGGGCCGTTTTCATTATTAACGCTATTTTTGCGGGCTGTTATTGAGTCTTATCGTCCACCTCAGATCATTTTAATAACCCAAGGAGCGCCCTATAACGTGGTAATAATATAATATTGCAAACACTAATTATAGGAATAATCATCGAACATTTAATTAATGAAGCACTGGGTAGAATCCGGTGCTTTATTAATTAAAATTTTGCTGTTGATTATTTTTATTACCTGGTAAACGCATGCGTGGACATCACTGCCCACGCGTGGATTACGACCACTCCACAACGACTGCACTGTAGTTGCGATGGGCTGTATAATGAAACAATGGCGTAGACAGCATTCTTTGATAAAGGATCGAAGCCAATGAGTTTTCAAAATGATTTAGTGATGTAAAACAATAGACGTCTTTGTGATTACAGTACGGTACCTGGAGAATGGACTCTTCAAAGACAAGTCATCTTTCTATAGGAGGGATACATTTGTAAAATCGTGAATTGAAGAACTAAATCCGTCTATTCTGGGGCCAATACTATAAAATTTTGACAACTGTATTTTCTATAATTATATTCCATTTATGACTTTAAATAGGTAGAAAAGAACCATTAGTATTTTCAAAGATGTGGCAATTTGCCAGTTGGCAAATTGCCACATCTCTAAAAATGCTAATGATTCAGTTTAGTTAGTTATATTAATAGATAGAAAATACAATTCTAGAGAATACAATTTTAAAAGTTTTATATTATTGGCTCCTGGTGAAAAACAATATATATATATGTTCCTCTAAGCATGAGTATTCCTCTGAAGGTATTTTATTTTATTGGACTTTTAATAGTAACCGTCTCATTGTGCAGCAATCTAGAAAGCAACTACAGGGAAATATTTAGACCACTTAGCCGTATACCTGCAAAAGTATCATCCAATCGAATAACTTTCAAACCAAAACTTCATTTTTAGGCCATCTCAACGTTACGTCGCTCTTGTGTCAAGTTGATTGATCTTTCACCCAAAGCACGCATTATCAAAATTTGTTATTATAATTATCTTTTTTTAAATTTTCGAACAATTTCAACAAAACTAGATCGTGTGAACCTCTTATTGAAACGAGCCTGTTCCAATGACGGGGTCACATGATATGGTTTTGTAGACAAGTTTTGTCTACAAAACTATATCATGTGACCCCCCCCCCCCCCCCTCATGTCAACAAGTTATGCTGACATGACCGGCAGCTAGCTACCGGTCATTGTACCGTATTTTAACGGTATCTGACAGTGTATGACACTGTGGAGAAAACTCTATTAACGCCGTGAAACATAGATATTTCTATCACATACCGATCAGTCAAAAATATTAATTGAAAAATGGAAACCGCAAGGGCGTAAACCCATGGACTCAATGTGATTAATGGCCATTTCATTCTGTCCACCCTTGATACTGAAGTCCATGTGAGCAACAGGTGTTTCTATTCTCGACATGCATTGTGATGGTGACGTGGTAAAAACTGGAAGTTGAAAATGTCATTGATCATGTTTTGGTCGCATCGTTCGTTTTTCTTGCTCCACATGCAGGGCATTAGGGTCCCAAAACTACATCATCGGCGTAGATCTAGAGCGCCCAACCGTAGCTCTTCAGAGTAATCCAGTGTAAGTGAGATTTGTTTACTTACACTGTTATATTAACTACACTGTAGTGTTTTTATGCTGGAAATAATTGCTTATTGTAAGATGGGTCCATGAGATTACGTTTTTGCGACTTCTTTCATTTTTCAGTTTCTCGCGAGAAGAGGTTGAGATGACGATATTTTGTATATTAATTATCGGCTATCAGTCCATAAATCTCTGGGGTAAATTTCATGATCTTGATAACCACAGACAAAGCTATCTATGCCACTGGACTACACCAAAGTTACACTTAAACAATCGATAAACGTGATACCAGGAGCTTTGTGCACGCCGAGATCGGGTTTATATGACAATAGCAACTACGTAATATCTGAAAAAACATACCATTGACAATGTCATCGCACTTAACATCAACGTTTGCTGCACAAAAGATCGACCACACAGCAAGTACCCAAAAGATTTACTCTTTGCTTTCTTTTTATAACCCTTTAAACGCTGGTGGTATCTCCCATGTCCGTTAAGTGGAAGTAATTGGAAGAGTCAATATTCATTATATGGGGGTACAGCCATCATACGTAATGAAATTATAAAGTATCATGTTCCAGCTCCTGAAAAGCGGCCTCTCGGGTTCAAGGGGTTAAGGAATCGGCCGCATCCCTCCGCGTAATTTACAAAGTAATCAATTGTAAAAAAATGATATTTTTCAAAACTTGTCTACAAAACCATATCATGCGACCCCCTCATTGGAACAGGCTCGTTTCAATAAGGAGGTTCACACGATCTTGTTTTGTTGAAATTGTTCGAAAATTTTTTTAAAAAAATAATTATAATAACAAATTTTGATAATGCGTGCTTTGGGTAAAGGATCAATCAACTTGACACAAGAGCGACGTAACGTTGACATGGCCTAAAAATGAAGTTTTGGTTTGAAAGTTATTCGATTGGATGATACTTTTGCGGGTATACGGCAAAGTGGTCTAAATATTTCCCTGTGGTTGCTTTCCAGATTGCTGCACAATGAGACTCGTGCGTTGTTTGGTGATGGGTCATCAAACGTTTGTGGAAAGCTTAGAAAAGTGTAGCGAAGCGCGCTTCGGTACCGGGAAGAAGTTAACCTGAAATTTCTAAGTCTCTTACAAAACAATAACATATACGCTTGCAGACAATCCGGTGGGCAAGTCATTAACATTAAGAATTGCCGCGATGTTGTTTGGATTACACAGTCTTGGTTACCGCTAATGGTTTACAACACACAACTGCAAAAGTAAGTATTTATTCTCGCACAGATTTGTTTATGCAATTAGAGGAGATTAATAACCGCCATGTAATTAGCGGAGATTAATAACCGTCATTGCTGAACGAATCCTCTGGTCTCGAACTTTGAGAGACCAGCATGAATTGTGTCGGGGTCTGGTCAAAACGTGACCAAGCCAAAACGTAACATTTTATTTTGGTCAAAACGTAACATATTTTGGTCAAACTTGGATTTATTTATGTATTTATTTATTGGTGTTTAAGGTCACATACTTATGCACAATGGCTAATCGTGACCGTGGTCAAACTTGGATAGGAATCAATAAGTCCTCCCATCTCCGCTGTAAGAGTGGATTGCTCAATCACACCTCCTACTTCCAAATTTATCACACACCTATTAATGTAATACACGGGATTTCCACTGTTCAGCCTGTACGATAAAAATAAAGTTGTATCGCACATATGGTGATACAAAACACATTCGATTTCGTTTATAACGTACACAGAGAAGGAACCCGTCTAAATAAATCCCATCAATAATTGGTCGAATGCACCAGAGTCGAGATGGCTTGAAAATTCCAATTCCTCATTTAGATTTGTTTACCCGGAATATTTAAATAATCAGATTCGAGACAAAAATTTAAGAATAAAAATAACATTCTGACTGCTTGTTTCTTGACAAATACTTTCCACAACTGGTCATATATGATGGAGTGTGCTAAACTTATTAGCTATTTAAAAACTTTTGTTGTGTTATGCCCCGCAGTTTAGTCAATATTTGGAGTTCGATCGCGGCCAAATTAGAAAGCAAATAAGGGTTGGCACCCCGTCAACTAACAGTGATGTCTTCTTGACAACGAAGAAAACGCGGCAATTATCCAGTTAAAATTGCTTTTAGTTCAATTTTCGTGTAGACCCTTTATTACATGGGAGGTGTGTGCTAAATACAAAACCGCACATACGTATGAATGGGTTAAGAATTATCGCACGAGATTTCTTTCGCTCAGGAATTCACGAGAGCCGAAGAATTATCGCACGGGATTGCTTTTGCCCAGGGTATCACGAGAGCCGAAGGCTCGAGTGATTTCCTGAGCAAAAGCAATCTCGTGCGATAATTCTTAACCTATTCAAACGTATGTGTGGTTCTGTATATTTGCATCATGGATCCTGCAATGCAATATTGCAAAGGGACTATTAAGAATTGTGTCTGCTAACCTGTCAATAAAACATGCGAGAGGCGCATATGTTGGGTAGGTAATTAGTGGAGATTAAGCAGATGCGCCCGTGATTTGCTAAAACAAGTCGCAGGTTAATTACTCGTTGGTCAACAAATCGCGTAATTAATTAACCTAAGAATAACATGTGAAATCTGTCCAACATACTACGATAGTGTAAACAATATAGTAATATCAGCAAAATATGTTTACTATACAGTTATTAATACTAAGCAATTTGGCAGGTGTTCGAAAATTCGCAAGTTAATTCCGTGTTAGTCAACACACCCCTGGGATGGTATGTAGAAACTGTCAGTCTTGACATTAGAATTGCAATTAACAAATATGCTACTACCACCTGAGTAAGCGGGAACTTAGTTGTAAAATCCTAAAGCGGGTGTCGCCGACGTTTTAACCCTTTGAAACGCCGTGGTATGTTCCATGTCAGTTCAATGGCAGCAATTGGAAGAGTCCATATTCATTATCCGGGAATAGACAAATTAATATTGTCAACGTGCAGCCTCTGGGTTGCACGTTCAAAATATTGATTGGTTTACTCTATTCATTCACTAAGCAGCCAACCTTCGTAACGCAATTATGACGTATTATGTTCCTGGGCCACAAAAGCGACCCCTCATGTTCAAAGGGGTAAGTGCCAAGCAGTTATTGACATACATTTTAAAGGCAATTGCATGACAGAATCCATGACGTAGAAGTAGAAGGTGTGATTGAGCAATCCACTCTTACAGTGGAGATGGGAGGACTTATTGATACCTATGCAGTTTGGAGCACCGCCTTCGACATGGAGAGCTTCTATAAGATATAAGACCTCCTGCCTCTCGTTCATAATCGGCCGTCACTCTCATTCTCGCCTTTGACTCCAAAGCGTACAGATCTGCAAATTACCATGACAGCTAAATTGGAAATCCCAGTTAAACTTCAGAAGGCTCTATCAGCCCTGGACATCTCTTGTTCCATCAACTGGACTCTGCAGTTGACAGACAAGAGCGTCCATCTGACGCTGGAATTTAATAATGCAGTAGAGGATACCACCCCAACATGGGAGAGGTAGCACCTTTTGTTAGAGGATCTCCCCCTCTCGCACTGGTCTCCACCCGAGGGAGTCCTGAGGCCCTGAAAAGAGAAAGAAGAAAAGCCCATCGATCAGACGCCAAGATGCCCGACGACTGGGCGATTTCCTAAGAAGGAAGAGAAGGCGAAGAAGAAAACTGAGGAAACCACTACCATTTCCCCACCTCCAAGTCCTGTAACTCCCATCCACACTCCAGTCGTCTCCCCTCGAGGGGATGGCCTGGAGGATGGCGACGTTTTCAGTGAGGCGGAGATGGATACTGGATCTCGGAAGCCCTCTGATCCAATCTCTTCCCTGCTCCGGATCACAAACAGGGACTTCCGGACCTCATGAAGATCTTGGAAAGCTTGAGAGAGGAAGTCAGAGAAGCCACCAGAGTGATAAAAGGAAGACACCGACAGATCGGAAGTATTTGTGGCAGAGCTCAACATCCAGAAAACTACTGAAGCAGCCAGAACTAGACCTTACCACCCAAGTCAGTCCTCTAACATCAACAGCCCAACAACACCAACAACAACTACGGTCTCATCGTCACAACCTCCTCCACCAAAAAAGAAAAACAAGACACATAACCGCCGCTAAACAGCCAAAGAGGGTGGAAAGAGGTTTGCCCCCAAACCGTCCCTGCGCGCCTTCGGCGCTTGAAACCATCGATTCGTTCCTAATCGGTCGTACATTCACCGTTCACACCACTGATTTCAGAGAGAGAAGACTTTAAATAGCTGTGTGATGGATTTCCTCACACTTCAAATGAAGAACTCCTTGATGGCCATGAACGCTGGTCCCCTAATTAACTGGGACGTCCGTGTTGACAGTGACAGCATTCATATAACCATCAAATACCAGTAGAGTCCTACCTCTGGGAGAGGTAGTACCTTTCGCAGTGCCCCATGCACTGGTCCACACCAGAGGAAGGGTAAGAAAAGAACGAGCACCACCGAATCCTCGACATCCACGAAGAAGAGGAAAAGGAAGAAGAAGAACAAGTCACCATCCACCAGAGAGGAGAAGGGAAGAGAGGGAGGGAGAGACATGAAGAGAGGGCGGCTAACATCAAATCATCTCCACCACCAACTCCACCCATACCTAACCGCTCTTCCCCAAGGAAGACGGAAGGTGCGGAGGAGTCGGAGAGGGAGACTGGGGAGATGGCGGTCAACCCAACCTTGGCTCTCCTATAAACCTGGACCTCTCAGGTAATGAATCCATCCTGTCTTGGGCATCGGCATCCGACAGCCTGAATCCAGAAGAAAGACCACCACACCACCTGAAATTATTAGGGGACTTTACAGATTGGCTGGATAACGCCTGCATCATTCAACACGGGTAACTGGAACTGGATTTCAAAGGCATAATGGAAGACTACATGGAATTTATCCACAACCACTCGGGCTATCCTCAAGAAGCCATCAACCCAATAATAACTGAATTCAGCTACCAAAAAATAGAGACCCACAAAATACGGAACCGGGATTTCCAGAAATGGATGAAAGAGAGACAAACAACGAGTGTCAAAATCTCCCCGTCTCAACCACCACCTCCAAAAAAGAACCAGAGAAGGCACAAGTGTCGCCGAAGTACCCGTACACTCTCCTCCTTTGGCACGCCCAGACATGACGAAAAATCTTGTACTGTAAAAAAGGGTCGAAACGATTGATCTTGATTTCCTAATCGGCCATCCACATCATTCATCTCTTAGTTCTCCAAGCAATCGGTGGCCTAAATAACACCTCTTGCTAGTGATGGATTTCTTCACACCTCAGATGAAGGGGGCTTTATGGAACTGAATACTGGTCCACTAATCAATTGGGACGCCCATGCTGATGGTGACAGTGTTCAGCTAACATCAAGTACTAGCAGAAATCCACCTCTGGGAGTGGCCACACCTCTGCCCCCCCCCCCCCCAGCACCGATCCACACCAGAGGAATGGTAAATCGGCGACCACCACCAAAAGACACCCATGGAGAAGAGAAAGAAGAAGAACAAGTCACCACCGACAAAACTCCGGGACGCCAGGCGTTTGAAGGCACTGTTCGAAAAGAGAAGAGCTGAAAAGGAGAAACTAGAGAAGGAGAGAGACTGAAATCAATTCATCTCCACCACCTACCCCACCCACACCTAGCCGCCCTTCCCAAAGGAAGTCGGAAGGTAGGGAGGAGTCGGAGAAGGTGACTGAGGAGATGGATGTCCGCCATTATTGTTTGTTAAATATCTTTTTACCCCATCGAGTGTCCATAATTATCTAACCAGCGCGATTCATAATAATCGTCAATCAAAATTTATTATTTTTATTTTATTTTTTTCTGAAACAGAGCGGGGTGGGAGGCATCAGCTATTTTTGGAAGCGCGTTGATAATTTTCTGCTATTTAACCCTTTCAACCCTAAAGGCCGTTTTTACACATGAACATGATACGTCATAATTTCACCAAATGGGATGACTGCTCTTTGAATGTGTAGGGTTACTTACTTACTTATTTTCTCCAAGCCAGTAGTCACCCACGCTGGCTGATCAGTCCAATCTGTCCTGTTCTGCTGTTTTGGCTGTGTTCTAACCTTTTCACCCTAAATGGTTTCGTTCTTGTTCCATTGTTCTCAGCCAGGTTGTTTTGTCTTTCACTTTCCTATTGCCCTTTATTCCTTCTGGTGACCAACCCAAGGCTGTTATGCAATCATGTTCTCCTTCTCTCTCCGAGATGTGTCCAATCCAATTCCATCTTCTCCCTCCTCGCCTCGAAACTAATGTCATTGGTCTTGGCTTGGTTTCTTAGTGTCAGGGACTCCTGAGGCCCCGTAAGGCCTGGGCTGACGTGGGGTTATTTAGTCCCGCTGATGAAGTTGCGGGAAAAATTAGACCAACGTGGAGGGTCGGAATCCAAGTGTCGCGAACTCGGCGCAGAGAGCTGAGTTAGACCGACGCCGTGATTCCTTCTCTGCCAAATTGTCCTGAAATAGGTTCGATTTCCGTTAGGTGTGATTCCTAATCACTTCAGGCTGTATAATGGAAAGAATGATTTAAAGTAACAACGATTCTTTTATTTACACATAAAAATAAATCCGTTTCAATATTTCAACAATCAACAATTCAATTCTTTTCACAGAAAATGGGTCACTACGGTTAAATAATTCTAAACAATCATATAGTCATTCTATAGCCCTGTACTGGCACTATAGTCTACACACTGGAAATGTTACTACCGTGAGCTCGCCATAAGAGCTTCACAAATCTGAAATGTTATTACTGTGAGCTCGCCATAAGAGCTTCACCCGCTTAGGCTCAAATGTCAACGTCTGCGCGTAACTGTACCTCTGGCTGTCGGAGGGTTCCGACCAGCAATGTTCGTCATCTATAAACCACCGTGCTTCTGATTTGGGTCAGATATTGTCTACTCATACCTTATGCGCCTTTTGAAAGTCCTCCGTGAAAGTCCTATTGAAATATCCACCGTTCCTGGTTGAATTCACGATTCACAAATGCCCCTTTTGTGCTAGGGCGAAATTGTCACTCACACCGATCTTCAGTCGGTATTACGATGTTCCGAAAGCAAAATAAACTACTCAGAACGCAATCAGGCTGACGCTTCAAAGGGTTAATAGGCACAATACAATTAACCTACACTTCTGACTATTGCAGGACGATACCTGCTACTCGACAATCTAAACTTTAACGTTCCACCTGGGGTGTTCCTTCCCACGAATTCGGCCCCGTAGCCGCCTATCAACGTTAAGCTAAATCAATCATGGAATGCCCTCTCTGGCGATTCCAGCCGTTTCAGGGTCCTGTGATCGAAGGTACCCTTATGCCAGGAAACAGAGTCCGCCTGTCCTGGACTTCACCAACGCGTGTGTGACCCCAAGTGTGTGTCTAATGCTCTGCTCTTCCAGGTATATATACTTTTTACCCTAAACTGTCAGGTGGACCGACGCTCATCTGTCCACCTGTCAAAACGGTGGGAGATGACGTATATCGAGGCAGAATCAATACAAGTCATCTCACGCGTGACTTCACTTGTCGAGAAAACCGATTCGTTCTTGCCATGATTGTTATAACTTATGATGACACGACATTTCTATCTTTTAGAATCTCGTTTCTCAATTTACCGTGACGACATCTTGACATCAACCGATTACGTCTCGTAAGACTCCGACTACTGTATAAATTAAACGAGATGATTAGACCTTATCTAACATACCGTTTCTCCCCTGGGTCCCTGCGCTAAAGCTGGATATACACCACGTGTGTTTTTTCTATGTCCAGCTTTACAGCGAAGTGAAATTCACGTGGGTTTTTCGCCTTGATGCGGAATATATTTTGAACTTACAATATCTTTAAATATGAGGCCCCTTGCCCCTATATTTAGGCTGGCTTTGCCCTGACAACTCCCTTCCCGAGAGAAACACCCTGTGTATCTCTTAAAACGCAAGGGGCAAAGCCACGCACGCTCGCCTCTCACACCCTTTTACAATCTACCATCATGTTCAAGACTACAAAACTGTACCCTAGTGGTCGTGGGGGGTCATGACCGGGCTCATGCGTCGGCCATGTCGATTCCCACGACACACACGCTACCACATGCTCCCGTCTTGCGGGTTTACATATGATATGGGGAGTAGCCTTATCCTCAGATTTGCAGCACTCTCTCTCTCTGTAATACTATATATTTACACCTAAACATACACATTTTTATACACGTTCGCCCATTTTGCAAACAGTTCACTTGGCACTCACTCCGACGAGTAACACCGTCCGCGCCTTTGCGTCAGATGGGTTAATTCCAACGGAGTGTAACTTCGCCTCCCGTTCCCCTATATCTTGTGAAGGGGCAAACGACCCCTGCATTATGTTGAGCCTCACCCTCGCAAAGCTCAACCAGAGGATTAAAATTGTGCCTCACACACTCACACATTCAACACACAGATTTCCCGACCGCGCCTTTGCGACAGACGGGGTTAGTGTGCCTCACACTCACAACAAACTCTCGTCAATAAAAACAAGCGCGGTTTCCCCGGGCCTTAACACCGGGTTTGTGCATCCCATACTTACAAAACTCGACACACAGGCTCCCCGTCCACGCACACGCGACAGACAGGGCAGTGTATCTCACATTCGCACTCACAACCAACTCTAGACAGCAGTCAGAGCAATAATAATACTAAAAATAAGAAAATTTCTTCCGGGCCTTAACACCGGGTTTACGAAACTCATCACCTCACCCACAAAAATATTTGCGACTGGAGCCCCCGTCCCAGACACCAGGCCCACAGCCACCCAACTATTGCTTCTTTATAACCACCTACCATTGGTAGGGGCCTGGTTCCCAGTATCCCCTTGGGTAACCCTTGACACACCCCTACTTCTCGCCCCGCCATTTCTACGGGTATTCCACCAGGGTCCCCATACCCTGTCGTTGTCGCATTCCCAAGAGCTTCCCTTGGCGCTATATCCCCCAGGCTCACTCGTCCCGGCGATTACCGTCGTTCGAACGACACTGGCCGTCCTTGGCCCTTGTGCCGTCGACCCCCCGGTCCATTGCGACGACTTCTTGCGCCCATTGGGCGCTGTGCGCCCCCGGCACTCTCTACGTGGTCTCCGCCACCTAGGATGCTTCTCCTTTGATTTGTGGACCCTTTTCTCGGTCCCCTGGACGCCCACCTTAGCGGTCCCATCCACTTTAACATACTCAACTTGTGTTGACCCGTGCCCTCTCAATTCTGGGGAAGTTTGCCCAGCCATTTGCGTGGGTCTGGCCTCCCCTCTCCACACGGGTGACACCGACTTCTTGGGGCGCTCAACTCCCCCACATAAATTTGCTTGAGGGTCTTTCCCCAATGATCCCCTTGGGTTCCCTCGCTGTTTGGCGTTTCGCCTGGACCGCCTGCGGCCCCTTCTCCCTAATTGGACAGGAGTCGTCCCTCCTGAAACTTCCCGACATTTCGTCGTGTAGGGGCCATCCCCCGGACCATCGGATTGGTTCCCCCTGGGAACCTTCCCTTCCTTACTCGTTGGGCCTTCACTTGGCCCCCTATCCCTGGACCATAACTCATCAGGGTTTGCCCTCACCCCTGGGATATTACCTATGACCAGGTCATACACAGGTGATTCAATGCACATGGCTTCCACTTCGCCACAATAAAATGGGGTATCCACCGTTATCCTCGCGATGGGGAACCTTCTAACGGTCCCATCTATCAAAATACACAAATGGTCACGACCCAACAATTGCTTGTCGTCAACCAGTTGCCTTCTAACCGCTGCAGAGGAGCACCCAGAATCCCGGAGCAGACGGATCTCCCTTTGTCCCACATACCCTGGGTACACTGGCATATCAACCTTCTCCTGCGAAGTTGTGAGCCTCTCACACATGCCACTTATTATCGGGACAACCTTCCCGCCTTCCAGCCTTAATTCTCCCTCTTGTATACATTCCCGGAGGGGACTGTGTTCTGGACCGATAGTTTGACAGAACGCTGCCGTCTGCCTACTGGGCCCTGGATCTACGCGGTCACCTTGCTTCCAACCCCTTGGCGCTGCGTTCCCGGCCCCCTGCTGAGGTGGTCTAATGTTCCCAGTGGTCCTTACCTGCTTCTGCCAGCAGTCCCTGGCAATATGACCCCGCTTGTTGCAGATAAAACAAGTGGTGTCCTTGGGAGCGCCCCCCTTCCGGCTGGTCTGCGACGCAGGAGGATCGGGGTGGTGTTGCCTTACGGGTGCCATTGCCAACCCGTTTGCCCCACCCCTAGCCGATTTGGGTGCGTTTACACTCCCACCGTGGGCCTCGATGTAGCGTTCTGCCACAGTTGCCATCTCATCATAGGTGGGCGGACCCCTTTCCTTGATGAACAGGCCCAACTCCTTGGAGCATGTAGTTAAAATCTGCTCCCGGAGAAATAGATCTCGCAGGGCTCCATATGACTCATTCACTTCTGCGAGATCAGTCCAACGGTCAAAGTACCGTCTAGCTCGGGCAAAATACTGAGGTACTGTTTCTCCCTTCTCCTGCTTAATCTCTCGGAACTTGGTCCGGAATCCTTCTTCAGTGAGCTGGTATCTCCGAAGGATGGCATTCTTCAGCTCACCGTAGTCATTAAGAAGTGCAGGAGGCATACTGGTATAAGCCTCGAGGGCTTTACCTGACAACAAAGGGCTCAAGCACATAGCCCATGTGTCTTCTGGCCACATTTGACTGGAGGCAAAACGCTCGAACCTCTCCAAGTACGAGTCCAAGTCATCTGTGTTTTCATTGAAATGAGCGAGATGGGGGCGTGGGGCATGAATTGCTACCCCTGCACTCCCATCCCCTGAACGCCGACTTTCATTCTCCACATCGGCCCTTGCTCTGAGGAGCTCTAATTCTCTCTCGTGCCTCTGTTGTTCGAGCTCTCGCTCTGCCTCCCTTGCCTCCCTTGCTAATTGGGCTTCCCTCTCTCTCGCCTCATTTGCTAATTGAATCTCTCTCTCTTTCGCCTCTCTTGCGTCTTTCTCACGCTCTCGTTCTAATTGGGCTTCTCTCTCCCTCGCCTCTCTTGCGTCTTTCTCGCGCTCTCGTTCTAATTGGGCTTCTCTCTCCCTCGCCTCTCTTGCGTCTTTCTCACGCTCTCGTTCTAATTGGGCTTCTCTCTCTCTTGCGTCATTACGTAAGGCAATCTCCTTGGCCTCACGTTTCTGCTCATCTTTAACGAACTTATGAAGTTCTGCCCCCTCAAGGCCCATTTCCTTGCCTAATGATACCAGTTGGGCGAGGGGTGTAACAACATCCATTTTGATTTTTTCTTTCTATCTTCAACACTCGTCAGAAAGAATGAAGAAGGAAAAGAAAGAAAAAAAAATATGGCAATTGATCCTAATTTACCTCTGTAATTTAACGTAATTGAACGCACCAAATATTCTGAAACCTACCGCAGTTATAGTGGCTATTAAGTATCCTTTTGGGGACTACTGTATTGCGATATTAAACCCTTGAACGGCATCAACTGACCGAACGCGTCAAAACCTAAACAGAACCGCCGTTAAAATAAAACAAAATTTCCATATAGCCATTTTTTACCTTTTAGAAATATCCTGGTAGCGCTCGCCAATCAATGTCAGGGACTCCTGAGGCCCCGTAAGGCCTGGGCTGACGTGGGGTTATTTAGTCCCGCTGATGAAGTTGCGGGAAAAATTAGACCAACGTGGAGGGTCGGAATCCAAGTGTCGCGAACTCGGCGCAGAGAGCTGAGTTAGACCGACGCCGTGATTCCTTCTCTGCCAAATTGTCCTGAAATAGGTTCGATTTCCGTTAGGTGTGATTCCTAATCACTTCAGGCTGTATAATGGAAAGAATGATTTAAAGTAACAACGATTCTTTTATTTACACATAAAAATAAATCCGTTTCAATATTTCAACAATCAACAATTCAATTCTTTTCACAGAAAATGGGTCACTACGGTTAAATAATTCTAAACAATCATATAGTCATTCTATAGCCCTGTACTGGCACTATAGTCTACACACTGGAAATGTTACTACCGTGAGCTCGCCATAAGAGCTTCACAAATCTGAAATGTTATTACTGTGAGCTCGCCATAAGAGCTTCACCCGCTTAGGCTCAAATGTCAACGTCTGCGCGTAACTGTACCTCTGGCTGTCGGAGGGTTCCGACCAGCAATGTTCGTCATCTATAAACCACCGTGCTTCTGATTTGGGTCAGATATTGTCTACTCATACCTTATGCGCCTTTTGAAAGTCCTCCGTGAAAGTCCTATTGAAATATCCACCGTTCCTGGTTGAATTCACGATTCACAAATGCCCCTTTTGTGCTAGGGCGAAATTGTCACTCACACCGATCTTCAGTCGGTATTACGATGTTCCGAAAGCAAAATAAACTACTCAGAACGCAATCAGGCTGACGCTTCAAAGGGTTAATAGGCACAATACAATTAACCTACACTTCTGACTATTGCAGGACGATACCTGCTACTCGACAATCTAAACTTTAACGTTCCACCTGGGGTGTTCCTTCCCACGAATTCGGCCCCGTAGCCGCCTATCAACGTTAAGCTAAATCAATCATGGAATGCCCTCTCTGGCGATTCCAGCCGTTTCAGGGTCCTGTGATCGAAGGTACCCTTATGCCAGGAAACAGAGTCCGCCTGTCCTGGACTTCACCAACGCGTGTGTGACCCCAAGTGTGTGTCTAATGCTCTGCTCTTCCAGGTATATATACTTTTTACCCTAAACTGTCAGGTGGACCGACGCTCATCTGTCCACCTGTCAAAACGGTGGGAGATGACGTATATCGAGGCAGAATCAATACAAGTCATCTCACGCGTGACTTCACTTGTCGAGAAAACCGATTCGTTCTTGCCATGATTGTTATAACTTATGATGACACGACATTTCTATCTTTTAGAATCTCGTTTCTCAATTTACCGTGACGACATCTTGACATCAACCGATTACGTCTCGTAAGACTCCGACTACTGTATAAATTAAACGAGATGATTAGACCTTATCTAACATACCGTTTCTCCCCTGGGTCCCTGCGCTAAAGCTGGATATACACCACGTGTGTTTTTTCTATGTCCAGCTTTACAGCGAAGTGAAATTCACGTGGGTTTTTCGCCTTGATGCGGAATATATTTTGAACTTACAATATCTTTAAATATGAGGCCCCTTGCCCCTATATTTAGGCTGGCTTTGCCCTGACACTTAGGTTTCTTACCTTCACGTTTGATGTTCTCTGTTGCCATCTAATTCTCAACATTCTTCTGAGACACTGGTATTGAAAGGTACTCTATTTCTTCTCTTCTGATTTTGTTAGTTTCCATGTCTCGCATCCATATAACAGCGCAGGTCTTAAGGTATGTGTTGGTCAGCCAGTCAATATTTTCAACGTACAGCCCGAAGGCTGCACAAGTCAATATTTTCAACGTGCAGCCCGAAGGCTGCACGTTGAAAATATTGAATGGTCTCCCTCCAGGTAATGAATATGCACTTTTCCAATTGCTGTCATCCGGCTGACGCGACTCGGAAGTCGCCATTAAGGTGCAAACGATTAAAGCAGTCGTGTTAGATAAAGTGTTAATTTCGCATTTTATCGCCTCTCAATTTTTTTTTTGAATCGTCGATTTAAACATGGCGTCATTTTTGTTGACTGACAAAAGCAGTCCCAGTTGGAATGCTGAGCGGTATTTTGTAAATAACGTTTTGAAGACGCATTCAAATGGCAATTTTTCATTTACTCTGCTTGTGGCATGGAAATGGAGTCGTAATCACAGGAAGGAGACAAAGTGGGTTGGCATTTTGTGTTTCGTTCAAACGACAACGTGGACTGACAAACTGTTATTCTGTCAGTACCATTAAAATTTACATGAGGTGAAATTACTGTGGATAGGATACACTAAAATGTGAAATAGTTCCATTATTGCAATTTGGTTTGATAATAACAGCGAGGTCTGTTCATTTATTTTCATTATCCTGCTGATTTGCTCAGTTCCCCGTTCATTGTGACTTTCTATAATAGAAAAAACATGTTACTTGGACATATAAACGGTATCGATTTTTCCAGTTTTCGTGTAGTTCATCACATTTAGCCACGTTATAAAGTATAATTAAAGTTAAAAGCATTTAAAGGTGCCTGTGGGAACGCGGTGGCTCAGTGGTAGACTGTTGGACTTCTACGCTAGAGGTCCCGAGTTCGATCCTCGTCCGGGACGACCCGCGGTGTGCCCTTGGGCAAGGCACTTTATAGGGGCACGATGACGCCATGTGCTAAGGCGTACTGCACGTTGATGGTGCACATGTCTTCAACCGCTGTAACCCTGCTTGAGCGGAGCTTGAACAGAGTTATAATGTTGAGGAGCTGATAGTTACTCGTCGATGCACGGTGGTTCTTTTCGGGTACTCAGGCTTCCTCCACCCGTAAAACTGTCACGGTCACGATTAGCCATTGTGCATAAGTATGTTACCTTAAACATCAATAAATAAATAAAGGTAAATAAATAAAGGCGCCCGGGGTACAGGAGAGTCGGAAACATCAATCAGACCCATTTTCTCGAGATTTTGTAGTAGACTGTTTCTCGTTATTCTTAATCTGTGACTGGACGAATGTCACAGAGCTGACAATTTTCGTCAATGGAATAGATTTACAGGAAAGTTAGCTCACCTTATTTTTCTAAAGTTGTCAGAAAATTTAACACTCAGGGTATGAGAATTTCATATAAAAACTGAAATTTCGAAATGTTAGCGAAGTTTTATACCATGATTACCTATTCTACTATATATGAAAAGCCTATGGCATAAATTTTAGCTTTACACATCAACCGTGGTGAACACGCCAGCAATGGGATTTCAGAAGTTAACATTTACACCTACAGTGGAACTACATCCAAGTTGACCTTTGGTGACGTCGACTTGAATGCGAACTTGTCTAAATTTATCGCACGTCGCCTAGCGAAGAGTGAAATGAAACTGACAATTATTTATGACGTTTTTAAATGAGTTTACCCCATAAAACACAACAAATTAACAAACATGCATTGTCTCATGTTAATAAAGCATCCATAATTCGAAATAGTATGTTATTATGTTGCTAAATGAAAGAGGTCCTCTTTCTTTTTCAATTTCGTACCACCCACCGATCCTCATGTAAACAAAAACAAATTCCTACGTATTTACGGCGGCTGCTAAGTAAAATCGAGAAAAAATAATAGCGACTCTTAATAATCTGACGATCATGGTATAAAAATATATACCCAAATTAGCTTTGTATATCAAATGTTCACCATTCGTGGTGACGTGGTGTTAACCGCGCGCCGAAGGCTCGCGCTTAACACCACTTCACCATTAGTGATGAACATTTGGTACACCAAGCTACTATGGGTATATTCTATATGTATCATCCATGTTGGCATCACTTTACAAACTGCAGGCATTTTCCTATGGAGTAGTATAAAATACAGAAGCTGGCTTTTTACAGTTACTTCCAATCAGTTTGAACGTTTGACTATTATCCTCTGTTCAAACCTATTTAAAAATACGAAAACGGGGCTCTCACCATCTTTTAATGTTCTCAGTCACCACCATTGCCCACGTGGGGCCGCGGTGGCGTTGTGTACTAAGGCGTACTGCTCGTCGATGGTGAACCTGTCTTCCCCCACTGCTAACCCTGCTTGTGTTGAGTTGGAATGTTGGGGAGCTGACAGTTGTTCGTCTCATTGCTCGGTGATTCTCTCCGGGTACTCCGGCTTCCTCCACCCGTAAAACTGTCATGGTCATGATTAGCCATTGTGCAGAAATATCTGACCTTAAACATCAATAAATAAATAAATAAATAAATAAATAAATAAATAAATAAATAAATAAATAAATAAATTAATAAATGAATAAATAATGTTCTGAAACTGTGAACAGTGTGCGCATTGTGGCATATAATGCAGGCATCTTCATTTCTATTAATATGAATGACCGGGGGGTAAGATTTGCTTATTTTCTTTTCCTGGGAACAATAAAAGCGTGCAATTTACTGTAAAAACGCATTCGTTAAACAACAGAACCAAAGTGAACAGTTACTTCTAATTAGAAAAAAGTCAAGTTTCCTTTTGTAACTTTTAATGAACGAAAGCAACAGAAGCGATGGGAGTCAAGTGTTGGATTGCCACATACATTCCTTCCAATACCGATTGGGCGAATCCATTTTGTATTGGAAGGGAGATTCAGTAACAATACTATTCAAATGATCCACTTTAACCTTTTACCCAACGAATAAGCCGTATCCGTCCGTTTAATTTACAAATTGAACAGTTAAAAAAATATTATTTTTCATGAAATGTCGACAAAACCATATCATGTGACCCATCACTGGGACGAGCTCATCGAGCTCGTTCCAATGATGTGTCACATAATATGATTTTGTTGAAATTGTTTGAAACATTTAAAAAAACAATAATTAAAATAATAAATTTTGATATCATGTGCCTTGGTTGAAGGGTTAATCTTATCATGGTTCCTCGACTAAATTTCTGTGTAATATCCCACACCATGCGTTTTCTGAAGGATACGGTTTTTCAGTCTCCAGGTTAAATATACAAGGACAGCGAAGAAGAGCGTATTGTTTTAAATCTCTCCGATTGGTTCTTGGAGCAATTTCCATGTCATTAGAAGGATAATGGCGAGAACACAGGAATAGCTTAAATAAAATCGAAGCCGACTATATGGATGGCGCCTTTGTAAGACATGGGAATACATTATTCAGACAAAATTACCACACATTAACATCTGTATAAACGGGGTTGGGTAATTATGTATACTGTTCATGTCAGAGAATACTATCGACTGTGTTCGGCGGGGTGAACATGATGAACGTAACAAAAGTATGATGTATTCGACAAGTGATTGCTAGATTGCTGTAATTGCAATTCGAACAGATATCAATTGGAGTAGTTAAGTCCATTAAATATATTCAAGTGTATTAATGTATGAATGAAAAATTGCAGACTCGTCTATCTTGGTGAATCTCTGAACGCGTAACCTGCCATCGAGATGAATGTGCACAGTGCATCATTGTTCGATTGTCGCTGATTCATGGAGCACATTCTCTTAGATAGCCTGTCCTTAAGATTCTGCAGTGAGCTGTCGATGAGTCACAATGCATCATTGAATAATTAAAACTCAAACTATAAAATACCAGTCAAATTAAGCTGTCTAATAATTAAAAAAAAACAATTCGCCCTTATCTTGTCTTGTTAAAACCTGCTTCTACCATTGATTATTTTGAAAGCGCCCACAGAGAGCATTTGGAATCAGTGCAAGGCCAGATATTGTCAGCCAAGCAATTCATGTACGAATATTGTTTTCTTGGTGTTTTTATTTTTGTGTTTTTTTCTTTATTTCAATTCATATATTATTTTTGTCGGCGGTTACAGTATTGAAATCGCAAAAGCGGCCTGTTTCTTGAACAGTGCAGGATTACGAGTGGGCCAGTATTTTGTAAAAAGCAACATTACGAAATTCAAGGTCGATGCAAGAAAAACAAATAAAAATAGCATCGATTCAATGGTATTTATTTATTTATTGAGGTTTTACGACATTCTCGATAGCCAGGATCACCCCCTGTCGGACAGTTTTACAGGTGTGGGAAGCCGGAATAGCCGGAGAGAACTACCGAGCAATTGTCAGACTTCCAAACGTACTTGCTCCGCCCATGGAGAGTTAACATTGGTTGAAGGCAAGTCAGCCTCGAAGCTAGGAGCAGCTTTATGCCGAAGGCATACCCGAAGTGGAGGAGAGTGTGGGAGGGGGTCGTCCCATTTAATGGGGCGACCCCTCCCATACTCTCCCCACCTAGGTGCGTAGCGCCCTCATATTGGCGGGGGTTCGGAGACATCCCCCGATTAAATTTTGTAAAAGACAAGCCACTGATAAAGATTCTAGAGTGTCTTGGCTTATGATGCCCGGCTTTTCTATCAGCACCATAGGGCACGGTTAAGATAAGGTGTTTGTTTTTATGCCTCTGAGAATGAGCAAGTAACTAGACTGTTATGCAAAAGAGGAAGAAAATGTCGTACCGATGGTCATTTTCGACAAATCCTCTCGATGTTTAGGCAATATTCGAATATTCGGAATAGTGCTGGGAGATCGAGAGAATCTGTCAGAAAAGGATATCCGTACGACTAGGTCTTGTCAGTCAGAATTTTTTTTCCGACGGCTATTGAAAATGTCCGACGGAGACTTCCATAGGGGGACGGATCGCCTCCTTGCATCCCCACTGACTGAGGCAAGTGCACTATTGGCGTGCAGTACGCTTTACTACACAGAGCCATTGTACTCTCATGTGAGCAATCGGGATTAAGTGTCTTGCCCAAGGAAACAACGCAATAATCACTGGTCGGAATCGAACCGTGCAATTCTTGGTTTAAAGTTCGACACCTTAACCACCGAGCCACCGCGTTCCCGATTAAATGGTGTCGCATTTCTGCCACGACAAATGAGATTCTACAGTGTTGTTTGGACGAAAGTGGACAAGAATTTTATCCAGACTCTGTCGCGATTTAGTCGAAATATTGTCCACTTTTATAATTACGCGGTTATATGTTGGCACTTATTGCCCCTAGTACAAGTACGCAGCCTGACCAATTCAATCTGTCAAGTGAATAAATCTGCATTATGACATGTATCCTTCATACATTTTGCATTAGAGCTTTCTTATCAATATTTTCACTGATTCTTATACCCGGGTAGGCAGTCTATTGACCCAAATTACAGTTCTTCTGCACCGTCAGTCGTCATACCTATTTGTGTATTGGAAAATATCCGTCTTATATTTTTTTAGTAATGAAGCTGATTGCTGACATTGGTTTGTGGACATGCGGGCGAACATGGAACATTATTTTCGCGAACACTTCTAGCACAATAATCTTTTTTCAGCAAATTTGTTTTGTTGATAAAGTCAACTGTCAACATAGGGAACATAAATACAATTGTTGTCAATAATGTCAATACTATTACATGTGTTCCATGCGGATTTCCGCTGACGAACTATTTTTTCACCAGATGTCATGGATCTATTATTTAACACTGTTTTTTTCGTAATCGGCAATTGAAACGTCGCATTCTCATCTGAATCAAATCGGTAATGCCCATTACTTGTACATGTGTTCCATGCGGATTTCCGCTGACGGACTATTTTTCCATCAGATGTCATGGATCTATTATTTAACCCTGCTTTTTTCGTAATCGGCCAATTGAAACGTCGCATTCTCACCTGGATCAAATCGGTAGCTGCAGTGACAGCCGATAAACCGAATGTCAAATGGTAAATGTTTTTGTTCAAATTCACCAAAACTGACGAGCTTTAACTTATTCTATAACTGGGGAATGGTTTTTAACACTCAAGTTCTAACTTTGAAGCGAATATATCTTAGATAACGGCAGCTAAATAACCTATTTGGACACATTGTTTCATTTTTATTTTTTCCTGCTTTCGTATCGATCTGTGATACGTGTTTGCCAATCAAACCTGAATTTTGTTTTTGTTTCAAGCAGACAACAGAACTGTGAGATGTATGAATTTTTATATTAATGGATTCTCTGTCACAGAGGCGTGTAATAAATACTGAAAGCCTCGATGTGTGAATACGTTCGCCAATACGTTATTCATGCCATCGCGGAAGGACAGAACTCGAGGCTGCACCCCTCGATCTATTAATCCGCGCTGGCACCCGTGCCGTATTTACGAAAGCATTCACACATCGTCGCCTGAGTGCTAGAATGTCCTATGTGACATAGGACATTCTAGCACTCAGGCGACGACATCGTGACGTTCTGAGTATACCCGGTCTTACATCGCTCATCTAAAGAATGACTGAAAACAATGTATAAAATAAGGTTGTTAATCTGCTGTAATACTGTTATTTGTATATTCATTTTACTAATAACGTCGACTGTCAACACAGGAACATAAATACACCTACAATCAATAATTTCATATGTTTTGAACTTATCAGCCAATATTTTTGACATCTTGCATGTTACTTATTGTACAAACAATAAATGATTGATGTCCGCATTTCTTTGCTGTGCTAACCTGCTGACGATAGATTTCTGCTTGAGTGCATCTTGCAATGTACCGCATTCTGACAGCACTCAATTCCCATGACATGAATAAAGTGATGCTGTTTCCGTTTAAAATAAATAAGCTTCTTTGAATGCTCAAGGTGATTAAAATCGAACTCGTATATATGTGAGTGGGGAACAGTTTCTCATTTTATAAAAATAGATTTACGCACAGACTTTGTTCACAACCAAGTCCTGTCGTACCTTCAGCGTTTTGCAATGCTCTAAATTGTATTTTACCCTTTAGCGTATGACAATCTAAAATGTTATCTTCCATAACTGCCGAATAGCGTGTGCTGGGCCTCTGCAATTATGAAATTTAGAGGTGGACAATCGTTAATGCTCTTAACGTCATTTTGAATGTGTGGAGAGGGTAATGGTGAGTACGTAACGCAACAAAATTAAGCCGCCCAGTGAATATTATAATATTAGAACGTTTCTCTTCATGTTCTATCGGTCAATAGCACATGAGTTTGTGTGATTTTTTAAATAAAACTGAAGCAGCGAAGCTGCTGAAGGTTTTATTTCAGACATCACACAAACTCAGGTACCATCGACCGATAGCACATGAAAAGAAACGTTCTAATTATTTTATTATGCCGAACAAAAAATAGCTTTCATTGTTAAGCGTTAACTGCAACATGCCATCAATCTTGTAATAACAATGTAGGCGAATCCAAAAACATGACGTCATTTCGAACAAATGACGTCTCTTTTGGAGTTTCTAGATCCCCAAATTCGAAAATGACTTGCCAAAAGTACCGTCGCTTTGGGAGTTTCTATATCACCAAATGCCAGTGTTCACAACTGCATCATGCCGTTCATGTTATAATTCATTATTAATGCTTGTGTGATAAGTGGTATAATGGAATATAAATTCATCTTGGACGACGACAGTTGTTAGAATTAAGCGGAGTGAAACAATTTATTTTGAATTTGAGGCGGAGGCTCAGTGAGGTCGAGGAGTGCTAAACTGGTGGAAATATAATTGATTGAAGTCATAACTCATTTCAAATTCAGAATTCACCAGTAAAGTGGTGAACAACACTTGAGTTTTTAATATTTCTGATTATTTTGAATTCACTGTTTGCAGTTAAAATTAAAAACACACCCACTGAAGATGTTATATTTGTTGGTAAGTTTGTGACTTTCGGTGAAAAAAGTTAATCAGACACAGCGCCAGCGTTTTGTGTTGAGAAATTCCAACCAGAACGAGCGCAATCGACGCTGATCAGTGGTAGTGGAGCTTACATTTTCTTTGTTCTCATGTCTCCAGGAAAGAACGTTCCGATAGTACCCGTGTTTTTCCCCAAAACTCCAGTACTATGACTTTCAGAAGGTGTCAAATTAACCAATCACGATGATGTTACAAACGTGAGTCATAATAAATCTACGTTATGACACGTGTCATCTGAGCATTCTAATTAACTGATGAAATACTAAATTATTTTTAGTTGTCAGAATGTGTTCGCATGCCTTTGTCGTATTACAATTAATGGGAGATAGCCCACAGGTTACGAAACCTTTACACTGCGCACCTGCTTTTCAGAATAGAGCCCAGACATGGGCTTCTCACATTCAAGCAGTTAAGATTTGATGGAATGATACTGACATTAACCCTTTACGTACCTGTTCCTGGAGAGGAAGGACTGTTGAGTGCCCAAACCGCCTTGCATTATATTGTCATTTATTGCAGAACAAGTGAAAAATTAGTTATTCAAGAGTTTTGTTTGTAAATCTCCTTTTCCTTTCGTGTTAGGTAAAGTGTTAACTAACGAAACGAACATATATTCGACCAGCTCTATCCACAAAAACTGTCATTCAAATTTAATTTTTTTTTAATGTTTTACCTCAAAAATGAAATTGTTCAAGTATTTGTTTGAATGTGTCATTTTTTTTTTTCGTTTTATGTGAAGGATTAAGACGATTTTAACTTACCAATTGGGGCGCGGTGGCTCAGTTGGTAGAGGTGCAGGCTGCAAGCCGAGAGGTCCTCGGTTCGAATCCCACCTGCGGCAACCGCGTTGTGTCCTTGGGCAAGACACTTCACCCCACTGCCCATGTGGGGGCACGGTAACGCTGTGTACTAAGGCGTACTGCACGTCGATGGAGCACCTGTCTTCAACCAATGCTAACCCTGCTTGTGTGGAGTTCGTATGTTGGGGAGCTGACAGTTGCTCGCCGTCGCTCGGTGGTTCTCTCCGGGTACTCTGGCTTCCTCAACCCGTAAAACTGTCGTGGTCATGATTAGCCATTGTGCAGAAATATGTGACCTTAAACACCAATAAATATATAAATACTTACCAATTAAACTGTTCAAGTATTTGTTTTGAATGTGTGGCATTTTCTTTTTGTTTTAACCCCTTGAACCCCAGCGCCGGTTTTTCAGGCCAGGAGCATGATATGTCATTACATAGGATGGCTGTTCAGCAAATGTGCGGGGGTCGACCAATCAATATTTTCAACGTGCAGCCTTGAGGCTGCACGTTGAAAATATTGATTGATCTACCCCACATAATGAATATGGGCTCTTCTAATTGCTGTCATTGAAATGGCATGGAAGATACCACCACTGTTCAAAGGGTTAACTTACATTTAAATTGTTCAAGTATTTGTTTTGAATGCGTCATTCTCTTTTCGTTTTATGTAAAGGATTAGGACGATGTTAAATTACCACTTTCACGGAATTTCACGAATGCCTCTAATATACATATTCGTTAATTTGTTCATAATAGTTAGAGTGCAGTCGCCGTGGTGATGATAGTGATGTCCACGCATACGTTTATTGGGTAATAAAATCATCATCGGCAAAATTTTAATTAATGAAGCACCGGTTGTTTAAACTTTGGATGATTATTCCTATAATTAGTGTTTGGAATCTAATATTATTGTGTCCGTGGAAATATTGCCCACCAATTGTAAGCGACCAGTCCACGGCGGCTGTACTGCACCTGTTTCGTTATTGTTTGGCCCGTCATTACATTTGAACTCTGTTGTCACTGTTCCTGGAGAGGAGGGACTGTTGAGAGTTAAGAACTTGCCTTCCAATGCAGTTTGCTATATATTGAAATAAAATATATTTAAACTGAACTAAACTAAACACAAATACGTCCTGAGGCTTTCCCGGACATTGCATTTTAACTTTGTTGCCACTGTTCCTGGAGAGGAGGGGCTGTTGAGTGTTAAGCACTTGTCTTTCAATGCAATTTGCTATACATTCAAATAAAATGTATTCAAACTAAACTAGATACAAATGCGGTCTGTTACAGGGATAGTGAATAGACCCAGGATTCTTCTATAACGCGAACAATCTTAATTGAGCAGTTTGGACAATAATACTCTTTACTCAGTTTTGTTGGTACAGTGGATTACAGACATACACTATTGACAACATTACATCAAAGTAACTTAATAGAGTGGGGCAAAAATCCTTATCTTTAACTTTCTGTTTTGTTGTAAGAATTCTTGTATAGTTTAGACCGGAAACAGACCGTCTCTTGAAAGTAAAATGTCGCCACCTTCAGTGCTCGTCTTTGTTTTCAAGGGTTGAGTTTCGAGCAATGAATCGTGGCCAGCAAACTGTCTATACATCGTTAGTCTTTTACCTCCTCTCGTGCTGATCTGAATACGTGAGATGAAAAAGAGATACAACTGTTATCAGCACGAGAAATATATCGTCCGTTGAGTGCAATAAGGCGCCTTCTGCATGCTTTTGCATTGCAGATGGTGTTTTGTTGCACTCAACGGACGTTATCAGAGTTTTCACAGTAATAATAGTTTTGTAGTGACATATATTGTATATAGGGGGTCCGAAAAATACATATTGTTCACTCTTCCCAAGAATGCAACTTACGGATACTAATATACCATAATATGTAACTAACAACTAATTACTAGAAACTTGATGACCCAACAAGAAACTCCTTGGGTTTCCTGTTTTTCGAATCATAAAACAACAATATGTTTATTTGGGAGCAATGGCATACTTGTGAGGCTCTTATGGTGCTTCCTTTCAGTCATTAGTTCTTCTGCTTCCACTGATACACTTGAGTCTTGCCTTGACTCATTTTTGACCTTTTCGCGTAAGGAAGCACACTTTTGATAGGGGTGAGTCACACTTAGTCGTTTTCCTGTGTTAAACATTATCTTTTAGAGGTAATCACATAAAATGATCCATACACCTTCCTACAAACCAATCCTATCTTTCGACGTAGGAAGGGCCACATAAATTTGTAAATCGCCTCACATTTAACCCCTTATCTTAGACCTGGAAAACCAACTAATTGTTGATTCACGAACAGTATGCCCGGTAAGGAGGTATCTATCAGAATGAAGTGGTCAGAAACAAAGTTACCTTCGGGCCTGTACACCATTCGCAATCTTTCTCAATGCGCGAAAAATATATTTCAATCTGAAGTCGCTTTCGTCACAGAATACAAGTATATCCCCGTCGCTTCCACCTCATACTAACGAGACACGTCCGCATGACACTATGACCTCGACAAACACGGCTAGTCTTCTCCGAACGGGAATGGCCTGTATATTGCCCCATTGCCGCGTTGACATTTTACGCTTGTAAGTTCCGAGTAAGGAGACACCTCACAGAAGCTTCGACTTGTTGCTGGATCTGCTTTCCAATTCTTTATTGGTGCTCCATGCGTCTTCGTACAGTATAATTTGTCATCATAATGTTTTAGAGTTTGGAAAATAAAATGTTATTTAAAACAAGAAATTCTGCTCCTCAATGGCCACCGCTTTGTCTTTTCAATAGTACACAAACTGTTAATTTCCTTAATGTGTTCTCGGTTGTTGTTTGAACAATATTTTAACCCTTTACCTAACATGAAAAGCGGACGACACTTGTAAACAAAATTCTTGAATAACGATTTGTTTTAATTTCGTTCTCAAAAACATAGATTATGACCCCTCTTTGGAACGAGCTCGACGAGCTCGTCCCAAAGAGGGATCATAACCCATGTTTTTGAGACAAAAAAATGAAAAAATAATGAAAATTAATTAGCGATTTTTGTGAATAGCGCTGGCCGATTTTGGCCGTTACGTTGGGTAAAGGATTAAACTAAAACCGAGAACGCTTTAGGAAAATTAACGGTTTTATATTTATCTGTCAAGTAAATATAAAGGGACATGTTCACCCACAGGGTGGCAGGGTATCAAATCACTCCTGATTTTTAACTATCCACTTCATTTCCCGATTCAAATAAGTCAAACCCTTTACCTAACATGAAAAGCAGACGACACTTGCAAAAAAAATTCTTGAATAACTAATTTTTTTCATTTTTTGTCTCAAAAACATAGGTTATGACCCCTCGTTGGAACGAGCTCGTCGTTTTTGAGACAAAAAATGAAAAAAATAATGAAAATTAATTGGCGATTTTTGAGAATAGCGCTCTCAGACAGCATAGTGCCACTTCCTTCATAATTTTTAAATATTTAGAGCCTTACTTCGTCTCCTGAGTGTAACAATGCGCAACCTGAAATGCACGAGCATTGCCGATGACGTCTAGTTGCACTCATGGGACGACCTAGTGTTTGAAGATAATGAAACTGTTACTCAAAAGGAAAATTGTACAAATTATAAATAAATAAGAAAAAAATATATACATACTGAACTTTGTTATGCAACTTATGCTGATCAATCGATCACCATAATGACGTCAGGTATGTATATACTGGATTTTGGACCTGTATCATCATAACTTCCAATTGTCTTTAACCCTTTACCTAACGAATCGCCCGCAACCGCCCGCGTAATATGCAAATTGAGCAGTTGAAAAAATTAAATTTTTCAAAATATTTCAACAAAACCAAATCATGTGACCCCTCATTGGAACGAGCTCATGGGGTTTCACATGAGATGATTTTGTTGAAATTTTTTGAAAAATTAAAAAAAATTATATTTAAAATAATAAATTTGAAATCGTCTGCGTGGGGTAAAGGGTTAAAGCTGGAAATTACCGAAAATTTCACAAGATGTCATTTTATTTATTTATTTATTTATTTATTTATTTATTTATTTATTTATTTAATTTATATTTTTTTTATTTACTTATCTATTTATTGGGATTTCACGACATTTTCGACAGCCAGGGCACCTCGCGTCAGACAGTTTTACGGGTGGAGGAAGCCGGAGAACCCAGAGAGAACCACCAAGCAACGACGAGCAACTGTCAGACTTCACAACGTTCTAACTCCACATAAGCAGGTTAGCATTGGTTGAAGATATGTGCACCATCGACGTACGCCCAAGATCAATGCGCCACCATGCCCGAACGTGGGCAATCGGGATGAAGTGCCTTGCCCAAGGACACAACGCAGTTTCCCTGGCGGGGATCGAATCGATTGAAATAGCTTACCGAACTTAATCCAAATTAAGGTTCCTAAACGAAATTTGAGATACAGGGAATAAATGAGTGGCTATATATCGATAGATAATCGAGTTTCAACATTCATAAATAAAATGGGATTAGTTTCAAAAAGGACGGTGCTTTCCTTTCCCAAAGTCGTGGACCTGTCGTAAGTCAGCCACTTCGCTTTGCTTCTAGGCATGGCTGGAGGAGCAAAATATTTATTTATTTATTTATTTATTTATTTATTTATTTATTTATTTATTTATTTATATATTTATTTATTTATTATGTTTAGGGACACATACTCCTGTACAAAAGGCTAATCGTGACCGGGGGAGGGGGGTTGCAAAGGTCAAGGGAAAATCGCGGAGGATATTTCATCGCGGTGTATTATGCCTTCCGTAGCTGAAAGCCCTCTTCAACCCTCATCTAGCATACAAATTTCGAAACGACGATGAACAGATGACGCGCTGTCACTTGTACAAAATTGTTAGAAGGATATACAGTGAAATGTTCAGCGATTTCAGGGACATCAGAAAATTGAAGAATAATTTACGAAAAACGGTACAGTTAAAACTAGAAGTCCTGTCATGAGATGCGCACAAGTAGCAGGTCGATCTGCGTGTTAATCTACGCGTTATGACCATAGTAAGACTATCAAAGTCTGAACATATGGCCTGTGCCCAAACAATGTTTCAGCTAATGGACCTCCGTGTAACCCGGAGGTCCATTGGCTGGAACTTTACATGCACTTGTTATGCTTTGCAACAAATTTGCAATTATTGCTTGGGTTGAATCTAATACACTCTCCACTTACTGTAACTATGAAAGCTGACGCTCAACATTTTAAGTAGCAGGAAAAATTGGATGGCGTAGCGCATCTAATCCTTCCTAGCCTGAATTCGTCAGTATGTGATCAAGTGATCCTGACTTGCTGTGCTTGGAATTAGACCACAGCATGTAATTTGTTTCGGATTTGTGATTCAAATGTATACCACTGCGCGCGTATGCGTTTGGGATCAATACTGCCGTGCGGTCTGCACTCGGTTTGCGGTATGTTTTGGCATTCATTATTCTAGTTAGTTTACAGGCTATAAATTATCGTGCTTCACATTATGTTGGCTCATCTGCTGGCGATATATTTCCAGTTGATTGTAGTTCGCAATAAACTACTCTCGAAGAACAATTTTCCATGACATAATTTAAATGGCGACATTTGTGTCAGAAAATAAATCAACAACTATCGACTCTTTTAGTGATTAAGGAAATGCAAATCTCGTATCTGGTTTGCTAAAATAATTCCACTTTTAGGAAAAATGAAATTAATGACTCGTAAAATGCATTACCTTGCCAAATATGCCGTTATTGCTTTTCGTTGTCCACTAGTTATTTTATTGTATTCAATTCTAAATTTACCCTCTGTTCGTTAACCCTTCAACGTGGCACTCAGTTATTTTGCGAAAAGAAACTGTATCGTTTAATGAATAGATGTCGCGGTGGACATTGCCGGCAAGTTGGATCCAGCCCAGGATCAATGGAACCGTAATATGGCGACATGTGGATTACGATGGTGTCTAATTTTCACCCTAAAATCCCGGTCAGCATTTTCAATAATTAGAACTTTTAAGTCTCTAACCAAAACAACTGGAAATTTCATGCCCTATGGTAGATGTCATGGTATTTCACATGTGTCTCCTACCGTTCTAATATAATAGCTTCAGGTTTTATTTCAGAAATCACACAAACTCAGGTACTATCTACCGATAGAACATGAAAAGAAACGTTCGAATTATTTTATTATGCCGAACAAAAAATAGCTTTCATTGTAAAGCCTTAACTGCAACTTGCCATCAATCTTGTAACAATGTAGTCGAATCCAGAAACATGTTTTTAGTGACGTCATTTCGAACGAATGACGTCTCTTTAGGAGTTTCCAGATTACCAAATTCGAAAATGACTTGTTACAAGAATAGTGTCGTCGCTTTGGGAGTTTCTATATAACCAAATGTCAGTGTTTACAACTGCATCATACTGTTCGTGTTATAATTCATTATTAATGCTTGTGTGATAAGTGGTATAAAGGAATATAAATTCATGTTTCTTGACCGACGACAGTTGTTAGAATTAAGCAGAGTGAAACAATTTATTTTGATCCTGAGGCGGAGTCATATTCATGGTTAACCAAACCAAAGTGGTGAACAACACGTGAGTTTTAAATATTTCTGATTCTTTTGAATTCATTGTTTGCAGTTAAAATTGAAAACACACCCACTGAAGATGACATATTTGTTGGTAAGTTTGTGTCTATCGGTGACGAAAAAAGTTCTCCAGACACAGCGCAAGCGTTTGGTGTTGAAAAATTCCAATCAGAGCGTGCGTAATCGACGCTGATCAATGGAAGTGAAGCTTATATTTTCTTTGTTCTCATGTCTCCAGGGAAGAACGTTCCGATAGTACCCGTGTTTTGTCCAAAACTCCAGTACTATGACTTTTATAAAAATTAACCAATCACGGCTGATGCCACAGACGTGGGGCATAATAATACACTTTTAGTGATTTTTTAACTACGTTACATGGGATTTTCCATCCGGTGTAAACCTTTCGTCCCTTGGTTGTAACAGGGCGCCATCTGCAATGCTAAAGAATTGCAGAAGGCGTCTTGTTCAACTCAGGAGACGATTTCCAACGCTACAACACAAAATAATGTCATATATTTCGAATACAAAAGGGTGGAAATTCACCACTCAAGGGTGCGTGTGCAAATGGTTTCCTTGGATGTTCGATAGCCGGTGTATGGTTGGAAATTTTGAGGGATACACACCACTAACAAAGGCTTACTGCCACTTCCCTGCAACCGAGGTGTCCACGGCCCGGCCCAGTGTGAGAAATGTTGAGATTTCAGTATTGAAAGTCGCCAAATACTTCCATCTTAGTGATTAACTGTGTCTCGGAAAATGGGTGTTCTAGCGTGTAGAAATTAAATGGGAGAACAAGATATCCGTTTTTGCTACCAATCAATACTGTTTTCAAAGGGACCGGCAAATTCATGCTTGTATGCTTTTAGTTTAGTCTGTCTGTCTGTCTGTCTGTGTCTCTCTCTCTCTCTCTCTCTCTCTCTCTCTCTCTCTCTCTCTCTCTCTCTCTCTCTCTCTCTCTCTCTTTCTCTCTCACATGCTGTCTTATCCGTCATCGCACAGATCGTTCGACTTGATAAGACTATATATCTAGGCTTACGGCTGAACGTAAGTCTCACGACATATCGTTTGGTTCTGATTTATGAACTGGAAATTAGAGTGGTATTCAAGAATAGCGCAGCTACTCTTTTTTGAAGCGGAGAGGGGATAGAATGTACGGTGCCACGCTCCGATAGTTCTGTAAATAATTGATTCCAGAATTTTTATCGTCTCGCACCCACCCCGTTTTACGAAAAGGCGTCTCTTTAATTTGATTTTTTATTGATAAATGGCTGCGTAGGGCGGCAATTATATTTCAACGTTACTGTTTGGCTCTGAATTGTTGAACAATGTCGAGAATCTTCTTATTTTTGAAGTTGTACAAACTTTCATAATGGTAAGTGGACGCTTTGGGTGAGCAACCCTCTCTGACACAAAAAAATAAGTTATTCAAGAATTTTGGGGGGAAGTGTCGTCTGCTTTTCATGTTAGGTCAAAGGGTTAATGTCATTCATAATAGTGGTATTAGGATTAGTCATGGCGATTACAACGATAGATTCGAAGCAACATGAAGCAAGGGAGACCTCTCTTGAGATGTTCAAAACTAAACTGTCACTCCAAGCTAATTTCGAAACGGTGGTTAACCCATCAATCCACGCTTATAACTGTAGCTCATATGCTCAAAATGCTGGAAACTATTTTTTTCAACAGAAACCAGAAATATATTCTTCCTTGGGAATTAGAATTAAACCTCATATTGAATCCGCCACACTTGAATCAGATTTAATAAAAGAGAACCGCGCGCCACATACTCCTCGTGGTGCTTCATTAATTACATTTTTGATTATTGTTCGTATAATTAATGTTTGGAGGTAACTAATATTATTGCGTCCGTGGAAATACTGCTTTCCCTTGGAAAGTTACCAGTACTCGGCGGCCGTACTGTATGTAAATATTGTTCAAAAGATTACAATGTTTTATCTTACAATCAACATGTATTTTGTCTGTATTAACGCCGCAACTGCCGTGTATCCGACCCCCTGATACAGATGTTTGTATCAGGGGGTCGGATACAAGCACGTTCCTTTCGCGTGAGTTTTTTGTCCATCCGTACGAATAAATAGTTCGTTATATATTCGTCTACATTCTTGATTTATCCCCAATATATTGTAAGATAAAATAATTATTACCATTATTACCATCATGTGGATGTACAAAATATGTATCCGAGTCGAGCTCCGTGTTCTAATGGTAGATCACGACGAGTCTTCGACTCGTCGTGATCTGCCCTTAGAACCCGGAGCTCGACTCGGATACATATTTTGTACATCCACATGATGGTAATAATCTCTATGTATAAGATATATTGTTTAGACAAAAAGCCACATTTACCTTTATATAAAATGTGACTAAGGATTGGTAGGGTAATATCCAATACTATTTCTTCGGCAACTCTGGCGAACAACTGAATTTGTCTCCTCTCCTTTCCCTTACACTCTGAAATCAGTTGGGTTAGAAATGAAGTCAAATCAACAGGGTTGAGTGAATATGAACTGAACTGGGTTCATAGTCACTCAGTCCAATTAATCTGTGTTGGTTGTTAACCCAACTGATTTTAAAGTGTGCGAAGTGAACCTCGTATATTCCTCCAGCTGAGCTTATATGATTTTACCCATTAAAACTGGCACTGTCTACGTTTGAGTTCATCAATTATTTATAGTTCTCGTACTTGAAATCTAATTGTGACATGTTTGTATTCAGTATATATCAAACAAAGAAAGTACGTCACTGAACATCGATGCATCTGGGACCAAACCTGTCAAATGTTTGCACTTGAAGTACCTTGTGTTTGACATCAATCACTTAACGTTTAGTTCAAATAATAAATTATTGAACTCCATTCCATTTTGTATAATCTGAAGGTAATGTGCGCTCAATCACTATGGTCTGGAATAAACAAGTCTTCACCAATTGTGACGAGGGGCGCGGTGGCTTAGGGCTTACGGTATTGGACTTCAAACCCAAAGGTCCACCGTTCGATCCCCGCCATGGGTAACTGCGTTGTGTCCTTGGGAAGGCACTGACTCCCGATGGCCCCACGCTGGAGCACGACGGTGCTGTGTACTAAGGCGTACTGTACGTCGATGGTGCATTTGTCATCAACAAATGCTAACCCTGCTTGTGAAGAGTTAGTACATTGGGGATCTGACATTTCTCGCCGCCGCCACTCTCCGGCTACTCCGGCTTCATGAACCCGTAAATATCTCCGACACGAGGTGTATCTCTCTGTCGAAAGTGTCGTTAAACCCTAGTAAATAAATAAATAACAATTATGATGACTACAGCACGGGTTAAATATAACCCAATTAACTATTAAGGCGCCGTTATCGGACAAATAAGATTCCAAAATGGAAACCCTTACACAGTAATGCGATCGGCCGACAGGTCCCTATACAGTTGTCAATGAAAATCTTCGTAACTCAATCTGCACACAACCCTCTACCACCACCCCAAGACGGTTTTAGGGCATTCAAAGAGAGTAGCTCCTCCCAACGTTTACATTTAATGCGGTGGAAGGTGTTACGCTGTGACTGTAGTCATAGCATAAGAGCTTTCACACAAAATTTAAATGAAACCTGGCGCAAAAACTTGTTGATCATAACCAAAATATGATGTTGTAAATGTCTATTGTGAGCCGTCGCGAAATGCACGTTCTCAATATATTCGTTTTACACGCAAAAATATTCTTTAACCCTTTAAGCAACGTAACGAGCAAAACTGTCCAGCGCTATTTGAAAAAACTCGCCATTTAATTCTCATTATTTTATTTTTTTTGTATCAAAAGCATAGTTTATGGCCCCTCTTTAGAACGAGCTCGTTGAGGTAAAGGGTTAAAAAGCAATGGAAAGTTGAAAACTACGAGAGGAAAGTTTTTGTTGACCATTGTCCATCTATATCAGAAATTGTCCCCGCCTTTAAGATGGCGGCACGTGTGACATTTATTTATTTATTTGTGGCCATTGAGCGTTCCAGCAATCCAGTTGCACATATATTAGTGAATCGGACCCGTTGCTTCAGGTTCAAATTCCTTCGCGTCTTCCATATTATACCCACCGCAATCACAGAATCGGGGTGTGAGTCACACTGTAGCGATATTTGTCACTATGGCCAACTATCGCAATAATAAAGATTATTATGCCACGATTGCTGAGTGCATTCAATGTTACCAGATAAAATACAGACATAAAGAAATGTGTTCGATACACCACACGTGCAATCCGTGTAAGAACGGCATGTAAGAACGCATTTGCTTGTTCGTTACGCATCTGATTAACGTCACGACGTTAAAGAAATGCTTTGATACAAAACGAAAAGTAAACAAACTGCTGAAGGTGATATTTTTCTTAAAGATATAAGTTTCGTTCTCAATTCGAGTTTAATCGTGGAATACATGCGTAACACAGCTCAGGCACCACGCTCGCGGAACCTTTGAAAAACTCAAAGTCGGGTAGTTGACACCCTCTTTGTGCTCTGTCTTAATATGCATCGAGCAAGGAAAGGGTTATTTAAGCGACACATATAATACAGACATGGTCGCCGGCAAAAATATGCGTATTTTTACATTCCACCTTATACGACAGATCGAAATGTCTAAAAATTAATTTTCGATATTTATTGTCAGCATATATAAGAGAGAATAAATCTCCGGAAGTGACTAACGCGCATTACGCAGTAAGTTAAGATCGATATGACTGTGCGTTCTTGGAGTTTGGGTGTTTGGATTCGACATGATTAGGATGTGTTGAATGTTTTTGAAAAAGTTTAAAAGACAATATTTAAAATAACAAATTCTTGATGTCGTGTGGTTGGGTAAAGGGTTAATGCTCAAAATTGTAACACCTTCATCATCGAGCACCTGCATAAACACACTCCTATCTTGGTAAATCACTTCGTATTTATTATTTGTCACCAAAATAAGTTAATCCACTTACCAGCAGACGGGGACCACACAAACGACAGGGATGATGCTGTACTGCATAAATTTTATTTTATTCAAAATCAAAATGGCGTTCGTATATTATTGTGCGTTGTTAAATACTTTCTGTCTATTCCATAGCGTGCAGAACGGTTACAGTTAAAAATCAAACCATTAAAAGAAGCCTCAAATTATCGTCGTTTAACCCTTTACCTAACATGAAAAGCAGACGACACTTGCAAACAAAATTCTTGAATAACTATTTTTTTCATTTTTTCTCTCGAAAACATAGGTTATGGACCCTCATTGGAACGAGCTCAACGAGCTCGTTCCAACGAGGGGTCATAACCTATGTTTTTGAGACAAAAAATGAAAAAATAATGAAAATTAATTAGCGATTTTTGAGAATAGCGCTGACCGGTTTGGCCGTTACGTTGGGTAAAGGGTTAAATATTTTCTGTCTATCCCATAGCGTGCAGAACGGTTACAGTTAAGACTCGAACCATTAAAAGAAGCCTCAAATCATCGTCGTTTAAGGAAACAGTCAGACAAAGATTCGACGACTTCTGTGGTCAATGTCAGACTTCAGCCTAAGAGTTGATTGGCCAACCGGTGTTATGGGCTTGACATAAATCGTTGATTGTTATTTGTAATTATTGACGTTCCTTCATAGATGTAATATGTGTAAGGTACTAACAATACATTACACTGAACAAAAATGTATCCTAAGGTGTTTGTTTCCGTTTCCAAGATGGGCCAATAAACACTTTCCCGGCTACCTTAGATGGTAACCACGCAAATACTAATTTGTAGATTAGTTTTCCAGTATTATAATGAATGTAGCCTTGCTAAGTTGCTCGATTCTCGTGTCGATTCACATTTCAGTAGATTGTATTGGTGGATCAGGTGCATGGACGCCAACAACTTCTCAACCCACCTGGTGCAATTACAGTTCGACACGCCAACGGTTTATTCAACAGTTGAGCTGAGAAAGAGTAAAATACACATACGTTAGGGAAAAAATAAATCATCGAGTTTTGAGAAACTCATTTTGACTAATCAAAAGCAAGTAAATCGGTCGTCCTTGAGGAAAATTATATTATTCGCATTTGGCATTCATAAACTTTTTCATAACTGCCATATGTAATTTAATTATTATAATTTAATTTAGGGTGATTGCTTCTATTACAATGTGCTCTGAGGCGGCCGAAGTTTCTACTATTTAAATCCATGGCTGACAGTTTTCGTCATTGGAAGAGATTTATAGGAAAGTTAGCTCCCCTTAATTTTCTGAAGTTGTCAGTATATTTAACACTTAGGGTATGGGAATTTCATATAAATATTTAAAATTCGAAATGTTAGCGGAGCTGTATCATCGGCGTGCGCATCGTTTCACATACTTTGGGCATTTTCCTGTAGAGTGGTATAAAAATACAGACGCTATCTTTTTACAATGTTTTCCCCAATTCGCTGAACGTCTGACCGTTGACTGTTCTCTGTTCAGACACAGTAATCAAGTTGCTTCTATTAGCTTGGCATAAAAGAGCCAAGTTTCCTTTTTGTTAGTTTTAATAAACGAAACCAACAGACAGCACCGAGCGTTATCTCTTGTTTTCGTTGATAAAAAGTAACAAAAGAAAACTTCGCTTTATTTTTTCTCTCCTGATGTCATAGGTGTTTTCTCAACAATTACATGCCTCCTAATTGGACTTCCTCGCCCGTGCGATACAGGTGCAGGAACTTCAACGATCGAAAAGTCTATCTGTTTAGTTGCATCGTCGAACACGCCCACACTACTGTTTTGACAAATGGGTGGGACGAAGCAGAAACATCCAAATGATAGGAAAATTATGCAAAGAGTTATGAAGAAAACACCTCGACCAATTAGATGTAAATAAGTCGGATATCATTAACACTTTACCTAGTGAATCGGCTGTATGTGCCTGCGCCATATTCAACTGAACAGCTGAAAACATATGTGTAAAAAAAATTCAACAAAATCATATCATGTGACCCCCTCTTTGGAACCAGGTCGTCAAGTGCGCTCCAATGAGGAGGGAGGGGGGGGGGGGGGTGACATTATGCACTTTTGTTGAAAGTTTTGAAAATTTTGAAAAGAAGATAATTTACCCTTTACCCAACGTAACTATCAAAACCGGCCAGCGCTATTCTCAAAAATTTATTTTTTTATTATTTTCATTTGTTGTCTCAAAAACATAGGTTATGACCCCTCGTTGGAACAAAAAATGAAAAAAATTAGTTATTCAAGATTTTTGCAAGTGTCGTCTGCTTTTCATGTAAGGTAAAGGGTCAAAATAAATTTTTATATCGTATATGTTGGGTACAGTTCAGTCGCAGTGGACTGGTCGTAATTCACTCGTGGGCATGCGTTTACTAGGTAATAAAAATCATCATCGGCAACATTTTAATTAAATTAAACATTAAATTTATGAACATCAGTCCTATAATTAGCTGCTTGGAAACTAATTTTATTGCGTCTGTGGAAATATTGCCACCCTCGAAAAGTGACCAGTCAACGGCGGTCGTACTGTAAAGGGTTAAAGAAAATTAAATTATAAAGACAGTAATACTAAGCAATCTTCGAATACGAGGATGGATGAATAAACATACTCTTTAAATGAGCTCTCTTAGCTTTTCAAACAGTGTTCCATATCTCAGCATGTCATAACCTTAACCAAAAGAAACATAAGTACTTTTTTAACATCGTACGTTTTCTTCTGAACATTTGCGACAATAACAGTAAACTCGACAGGGTATTGCACTTTATTATATTTCTGCAGCTTTTTCCTTTGTAAATAAAAACCATATCCTACTCCCACGACCTCGAAAGTGTCATTCAACTCCCACGGCGATATCCTACTCCCAGTCATGACGGACTACTTTTACCATTGCAGTTGTTCCGCCTCGAAATCTAGCGATAACACCCAGTCCACTTCGACAAATATTCTTCTTGATATTCCAACTGACAGCGAACAATAACTACGTATACGTCCACACAAAGTTACAAGAAGTTGAATATGACTACGCATTCATGGTGATTGATTGAATTATTTCTTCAACTGGTTGAGGGCTACATTTTTTGGTGGTCTGAATTTGTTCAACAAAATTTGTTTTATTACAAATTACTGAAGAGTGCCAATCTGCACTCTTCAATAATTTGTGATAAAACACATTTATATTAACAAAATATTTGTTTGCATTTGACTGAATATGAAAAATGAGAAAGAAAAATGTTGGCCTTTCCCCCGGTACCCTCATTTTTTTGAAAGCCCTGATAGTGGCTTCTAGCACTCAACCAGTTAAAATGTGTTGATTTCCTTCATAAGTTCATATCTCCCGTCACTTGAATTTCCATTTGAAAACGGGCGTCATTGCTTTCCTTTCTGATGACGTCATATTATCAGTTCATCCATTCATGTTTTTGTGTTCATGCGCCGATTTTTCTGACGCAAGAGGGGTATCAGTGTTGCAGATATTATCGGGGAAATACAATAAACACAATAGTTCACTGTTTGGAGTAACGTACGATGTTTATTCTCGAGTGGGATGCGGAAGGTTATTTTCACGAGAATAAACATCGTACGTTACTCCAAGCTGTGAACTATTGTCTATATATCTTTCTACTGCAGTGAACATGCCTGGAAATATAGAATATATCCATAGTAGCTTGGTGTACCAAATGTTCACCAGGAGTGGTGAACATTTGGAACGCCAGGCTACTTTGGGTATATTTTATTTATACCATGGTCGTCATATTATTAAGAGTCGCTATTATTTTTTCTCCATTTTACAGAGAGCAGACGATCACACACGCGAATCTGTTTTGTTGACATCATCACCGGTGGGCGGTACTTCCGCTGTCAATTTTATCACCAAAACGAAAAAGAAACCGGACCTTTTTTCATTTTAATAACATAATAACATACTATTTCGAGTTATGGATGCTTTATTAGCATGAGACAATACATGTTTGTTAATTTTTGGGGTTTTATGGGGAGAACTTATTTAAAAACGTTATAAATAACTGCCACTTTCATTTCACTCTTCGCGAGGCAACGTGCGATAAATTTAGACAAGTTCGCATTCAGGTCGACGCCACCAAAAGTCAAGGATGTAGTTCCACTGTGGATGTAAATTTTAACTATTGAAATCCCATTGCTGGCGTGGTCACTACAGTTGGTGCATAAACCTAAAATTTATGGCTTTTCATATATAGCAGAATACGTAATCATGGTATAAATAAAGAGCCTACATCGTAACCCGTTAAAAGGTTACGCTATATAATATGTTGAAAATCGATAGGAAAAAATAGTTGTGATGTATTCCCGTCTTCGCTGGTTTTATAACGCCAGACATACTGTTTACGTCTTAATAGAATTTCTGTCAAAATGAATTGCAGCAGTTAACGCTCGACCTCGCTTTGGTGCGATCGCACGTTGATTGTTGCTATTTATTTGGGCGGAATTTCTGTTAAGATGTAAACGGTTTGGCACTCTGTTCAAATATGGATAAAATGAACAACCTTTATATCTAGTTAGTTCCGAAAGATTACCAAATCTGACTAGCAAGACATGGGCGATTAGGAAATTTAATTTATATTGTATTAGTTTGTCGACACCCGTAGTGCGTACGGGTATTTTACGATCGGCTTAACCATCGTTCTCGGGTTATTTCCCGGTCTGGTTGAAAAATCCAGCAATGATTCCTTGCAATAAAACCAAACTAAGCTACATTCAAGCCATGTTACGTCCCGGTATGCATTACATTTCCCACAAGAAAGCTCTCCCGTGAGCCCTGGGCAGTGGCGAAATTTATCTACCACAGTAAACAGGCACTGCTGTGCTTCTTGCTTGACTGGTATAATAGGACTCGCAATCAACACCTAGGGGGGAATCACCAAAAAGTGAGCAATATAATGTTAAACACGTGACGAAACTAGACTTTAAACATGCGTTAATGTCCCGATACCAACCGCAATGCATTGCAGTGATTGGTCAATGCCTCGTTGATTTTATTTTATGTCGCCGGGCACGCGCATATGTCTACTGTCAGTGATTCTTATGTCCACTGTCAAGGAAAGCGTCTCGTTGCCATGAGCAACGGTTCATCGCAATGTCTTTTTTTCATTTTAAATCAACTGAGACAAATACATTTAACTGAAGTAAAATACACACAAAAGTACCGTTATTACGTACAAAAAGATTAGTTACGTAAACATGGGTAATTATTTATGAAACCGATTAGATTATAAGGTCTCTTTTCATTAATTTACTGTATCATAAACTGAAATCGCTTCATTCGAATCATTTTAAAATTTGTTGTTGCACAGCAGACGTTGTTTCGGTAAGGTGTTAACTTTTATCATTTTTTTCCAATTCAATTTTACTTGTGTAAGAACGGGACATATACGTTATTCTGTTAGTTGACAGGGGACATGGTCTCACGTTCCCTGCATGAAACATATATTCAACCTCGGCTGACGCCTCGGTTGAATATAAATTCCATGCAGGGAACGTGAGACCATGTCCCCTGTCAACAAACAGAATAACTTATATTGTCATTATATAGTCATAGATGATAAAGTGACCTTGGATCCCAATCAGCAAACGACCCTTTTACTTGGCCATACGAAGAAAAAACGATAGTATCGTCTCAGTGTGCATGCTTTTTACATTAGATCTATTCTGGCAGTGTTTTTCAATAGTTGGTTAAATAATATCAGCTTCATGTTAGATATGAAAAAACTAATTTACACCGAAAACTACTGAAATGTCAGTCCCAATGTTATTTCAGATAACATATCAATGTCCATATTTGATATTCTAATTGTGTGGTGTGAACAAATATCTTGTCTAGACTTCAACGTATTTTTCAGTGGAAATATAATTAAACGATAACTTCTGATTGTGAAATGAAGAAAGATCATTGAATGATTGTAATGAAGAGTAAAGAAAATTTCAGAATATTGGTAAAATACTCCGGGTGATGTACCAAGCAGACAGACATGAATACAGTGTCCAAAGAATGCAGTTTTTTAACCCTTTACCTTACAAATCGGCCAGGGGGTGCGGCGGCGTTGCGGTAACCGGTTCTCGCCAGATCCTCGAAGTTAAGCAACGTCGAGCACGGTTAGTCCTTGGATGGGTGACCGTCTGAGCGATCGATTCGGATTCCCACGTTTAATGAAAATTAATTGGCGAGTTTTGAGAATCGCGCTGGCCGTTTTTGTTAGGTAAAGAGTTAAATAATATAATTATCGTTAATAATGAAAAGTAACAAACAGAGTAATCCCTTGACTGGCTGGTTACGTGAAATAATTCATTCGAGGCAAGGGACAATTTTGTAAAACACTCGTGCGCATTCGCGCACTCGTGTTTATACAACGTCCCTCACCTCTCATGAATTATTTCACGTAACCAGTCCAGTCAAGCGATTACTCTCTATATATACGTAAACAATTAGCTCATATGGGTAATGAGTACTTCTCTTATTTATGGGCTTTCTGTTTAAAAGTCCTCAAATGATGTCTGCAATAGTCGATTAACCACTGTTAAATTCATAATATAACCACCACCTGTTATAGTATTAGGCGAGAATTTGTAAACTAAATTGGATCAGCCCAACAAATCAGCCTGTTTAATCCGTTTTACACTTCATATAAATTCTGCCAAACATTTTCGTTCAGTTTACAGTTTGACAGAAAACTCCATCGCCAACATCCTTCTGAAGCGATCTTGTCATCATAGACCTGTGAAGACATTTTAGTGATTTCTGATTTAAAACTGTGGCGATGGTGCGGGATGAATAAACAATAAAACTGTAGTACAGTCGTCGTGGACTGGTCGTAATCTGGGTGTAGGCAGTGATGTCCACGCATACGTTTACAAGGTATAAAAATCATCATCAGCAAAATTTTAATTAATGAAGCACCGGATTGTACCCAGTGCATCATTAATTAATTTTTTGATAATTATTCCTATAATAAGTTTTTGGAATCTAATACTGTCCACCCGTGGAAAGTGACCGGTCCATGGCGGCTGTGCTGTACTTAAAAAAATTATAGTTAACATAATTTTGTAAAGAGCACAGTATTGTGGTCGCAAATGTGTTCTTTTTGTCGGTCAAATCTCGAAGTTATCGCAACACAGCTATTCATGTTGGTCGAAACTTTGTAAGTGAAATATTGCGAAATCAAAACCAAACCGACAAAAACAAACGAAAGTAGTATCTGGGATTTAATGTGTTCTAAAAAATTTTTATCGACAAATGATATTCTGGGTCTTGTGGGAAAGGAGGACAGAGAATTTTGACTTGAGTCACGATCTGGTCGAAATTATCTGTTTTGTTATCACACTGATACAGTACTGACGCCGAGGATAGGCCGTAATCCACGTGTGATCATGCGTTTACCAGGTAATAAAAATAATCAACAGCAAAATTTTAATTAATGAAGCTCTTAATGAAGTGCTTCATTAGTTAATTTATTATTATTATTATTCCTATCATTATAGTGTTTGGAATATAATAATATTGCCAACCCGTGGAAAGTGCCCAATCCACTGCGGCAGTAATGTATCAAACTTCATGAGATGTGATAGTACCTCTTTCCGAACTTTGAAGAAATGTTCGGCATCAAATAAAATTTAACTGAATATTTGAAGCCTAAATATTAAGACATTGTAATTGCTTAGGTATGTTCGTATACATGGTGGATGAGGATCAAGGACAGGATAGACCTATTGAAAGTCGGTTATCTTAATTATTTGGTAAATCACCCGGACAGCCGATGGAGTAAAGTAACTTTCCTGAGAAATTTCAACTCAAATATCAAGACGGGGTGGAAGGTCCAAGTGAGGGGAGCTAGTAGAGAACTACTCATTGGAGATCTCGGACCTAGACGTTGGGGCAAACCAGGGTAAAACAATCGTCAGAGAAAGGGTCACGGAGGATTGTAACTGTAATTGGCGAGAGGGGATCAAATCAAAGAGGTCTTTGGGTGGCCTGCATGATAAAGAGAAGCCTGGTTTTGAAGAGTACCTTGATGGCACCTTTGGATGATCACTGTTGTTCAAGCTGAGGTCGCGGTCCCTGGAGCTGAGGGGGAAAATTGGGAAAAACAGTGAAAAGGAGTGCCAGATGTGTAATTTGGGCGTGGTGGTGACCCTGGAACACTTTCTTCTAGAATACCCAAAATACCAGTCTAAAAGAATAAGATTCGCTGGGAGTATAATGGGGAAGTGGGATGGGAGAATGAAGGACATGTAGTTAGTTGGAGACTCAAAGGAGAGGGTTAATATGCACGGGATGACATCAAGCAGTTCGTCTCTGAGTGTTGGGAGGAGAGAAGAAGCGTGAGAATAGGGAGGCAGTTGGGAGTACAGGGGTAACCAAGGCTTTCTCATCCGAGAACCGCGATAAATCAGCGGCCGGCCAAAGTGTTGTTATTATATGTATACAACAAGCAAATGTTAGCATTTAAACTCTCACATGAATCTAAACTGACGTGTCATTTTGTATGTTGATAACGACCTATTTAGAAAAGGATTCTCTTTGTTCGTCTTTCGTCGAGCTTCCTTGTTAGTCTATTTTGTTTTAAATCCTCTTTGATATGGAGAGGCTTCCCCCAGATCTTCAATGATCAGCAATCACTGGTGTGTGTTAAGCCGAACTGTTACTTATTCGCAGTGCCTTATTCAACATTCGGTATCAATCGGTTGATAACGAATGTCGAATAAGGAACTGCGAATAAGTCACAGTTGTTACGAACGCCTCGTTAAGACACAGCGTGCATGCATTTACAGGTCGAGTCGATAAAATACCAAACATCAGATTTTCATTCATTTGACAGCCTGCATGGTGTGATGTCTTCAGTGTGAGCCTCATTGTACAGCAAACGCACACATTAACTACAACAGGGCCAGTGTACAGACTGCGGTAAAAAATCTCTGAATATAATTTATGCAAAGTCGCTGTTCTGTAGCAAATCAAAAATCAGAATCAAAATAATGTGTAGAAATCACAAAATTGAGTATAAAAGTCGTTATGTTTTACTTTATCGGAACGATCGTATTCAATCACATCGCATCTTATTTCCCAATGAAACAAAATACTGCATTTTGATTGGCTGAGAGGTACGGTGTAACTTGCAATCCACTGTAGCTTTTTTACACCGTGGTTAACCACGGTGTAAAAACAAGAATACACAATAGCAGGCTATATGGCTAAAAAAGTACCCATTTATAATTATTAATTCATACCTTCTGCTCGGTTATGTCATAACAAAAACAAAAATACAGGAAATTTAATATTTATGTGCAATAGAATATTACAGATATGGATGGCATTGGAAGTGGCTCATTGAGCCTTTTCCAGTGACATGACTGACATTCATATTTGTCTGGTTTTATTAAGAAACTTGCAAAGAACAAATTTTCTTTCAGTTTTTGCCTACAATGCAGGTTAAGGTATTAAGTACACCACAATTCTTGGAAATGAATCCGTTATCCTAGTGTTTACCAGGGTGTGTGAGAGTTTACACCGGTCTGGCCTCAGGTTGTATGAGTTCCCAAAACGTTGTAAATTCCCATACACCATGGAAAACACAAGGATAACTAATAGTATCTAATGTGTTAACGCCTTGATACAAAACAAAAAATTGTATGAACATTTTGTTTGAATCTCAAGTGGATACACACAATTTTGAAATCATTTTTGTGAACTAGTGTTTCGAGAAACATCATCAGAATAATCGTCAGTACATCGACGTTCGACGGTTGAAAACGACAAAGCACAGGTCCTGTTTCTAGGCAATTATCGCAGATGGAAACGAGATATGTTGACTCGTTATAAGGTGAGTTCGAGTAATTGATTGTTCTAACCGAAGTCTTGCCAATTTGAAGTGTTGAAGTGTTGTAGATAAACTTGTACCAGTGTTATAATTAGGAGAGTTTTCAGTTCAAGGTGGCTAAAAAATTAATGGTCTCCTAGTTTTGTATTCAATTATCCATGCAAATATAATGACAATGACCGTAATTTATGCTGTTGGATCCATTTTGATGTTAGGTGGATTAGCATTACAAAGTGGGGTTGTCGAGTTTGTTTATGCGTGTGGGATACAGGTGCTAGATATACTAGGCTCATGTAAACTACTCACCCGACAAGAGCGCCTTCCCATTCCAGTTCATGGTTTGCGGGGACGTGTGACATCAGAGAATAGCCACTGTGGTATAAGAAAACCCAATATCTTCGCATTGGGGTTCGATCAAACAGTCCGCACAACACTATACATCTTCGTGTTGACCACCCGCCTCAAAACCGATGTCAGGATGTCCGCTGTGTGCTGTTCGTAGTTTGGCCCTGACTCGAATGATTCAGATAAGAGATTTACAATCACAGCAACAAACTGTAATCTACAACCCATCTACACACTGTAAACGAAATGGATACGGCCTAAAAAAAATTAAAATTTGTTTCTCAGGCCCCTCCCCCCCCCCCCCCCGGCATGGTCATTTTGGCTGCCGCATACTATCTTTACTAATGTAAACATAAAAAATAATTAAAATTAAATGGTTTATGTCTGATATTTTAAGCAAGTTAAAATAACTGATAAATTTGTCCCTTGAGTGCAAGAAGGCTTTGCAATGCTTTAGTATTGCAAAGCCTTCTTGCTCTCAAGGGACGAAATACACCACCACCCATGCTATTCCGTAGATTATGAGGCATAAAACATAAAGCAAGAACATGAACTTTTTATGGCAACGAAATAATTACAGAAATAAAGAATAAAATTTAAAAAACGCCCACCCGCATGCAATTTTACAAATTATGGCCTGAGAAACAGAAGACCTACTCTAGAATCAATCCATTTTGGTATTAAAACGTACCTTTTCCATAATATATTTCGCAATTTTGTACAGCCATAGAACACACTATGTGGATTAAAGGCTATAAAATCACTATTCTTATTGTTATACATATTTTTCAACTCTGTGTTCCTGGTTGAGAACGTTGGATGAAATACTGACTGCAGCGACTGAGACAGAACACTTTACATCTCTTGGGAGGTTCTATCATTGGAGCGCAAAATTTTCGCACAACGCAAATATCCAAGCAGGATTAGTAATAATTTAATCCCACAGCCCAACAGAGCTGTAGGATTAAATTATGACAGATCTTTAACTATCTGTTGTTCAACAAATTTTTTACTCACGTTTTCTTTTATGCAAAACTATATGTCCACCGGGTTACTTGAAACGTATTTATTTATTTTGCTTGATCGCGTCGAGCTTGTCCAGTCTTCAGTAAGTAGCCTACAGCGTCTATTGGAAAGTGAGTTGTCGTTTTTGGGCTTCCTACTGTCGGTTGGTATTTAGGATATTGTAAACATTACGACTCCATTTGATAGCATAATTTCAATCTTTTCCAAGGGAGACCACCGCGGGATCTTCCTCCAACAAGCCACCTCTGACGGAGTTGGTTGGTGAGGGGAATCCCCGGATGTTTTGCCCCCAGGAAGGTTTGTGAATGGCAATCAACATGACAATCAACATCAGCTTATGCACTGCACATCACCCGAAGTGGTGGCATGGGCGTTAAGAACTTTGCCGGTGTAAACAGTTACTTACTTACGCAGTAGTAGGGCCTTTCATTAGTATGCTCGCAGTTTTGTCAACGCGATTCAATAGCATCACAACGTAAACCAACGCCCGCTCCGAAACAAAGAATTCCAAACACCAGACCGAAGTAATTTATATTGGTCTGCACACCGTAGACGACTTCTGTGAATCAGGTGGAGATAACCTATTTATCGACAGTCTATAGCGAAGCAATCGAATAAGTGCGTAACCCAATGTCCTTTTTGTTATGAACAGTTTCTATTCAGCAAACGTAAAGAATGCATACAATTTTATTAAACACATTCTTCACATACTGCAAAGAAAGCAGCTTACCTTCCCGGCTATTGCAAGCAGCGCATCGTCGGCGCAACACTTTGGAAGCATTGTGGGTCCCCAATGCCGTTGTCGTAACGTTAGAGGCTACGCAGTTTGTGATTTATGGTACTGTCGCAGTACGCAACAGGCATGTGTGTTACAAGGGACATTGTTGTATTCACAGTGTCAACTGCAGTTGGTCTAGTGACTTGCAAATCTAGGTATGAAACTAAAGATATACAGGCTACGCTTGACAGGATGTATTTGTTTCCATGGCAATATTGTATTTTCAAGTTAGCTTTTCCCTCTTTCTGTTTTTTTTTTTTCTTTTTTCTCCCCTGTGTTCGTTTTCTTCTTCATTTTCTCTCGCCTATTGTCAGAGATTATTACTTGGTTAGATCCATATCGGCCGAGATATCAGCCCGATGTAACCTCATATCGGCTGGAGACCGAAGGTAGGAGGCTGATGTGAAGCTACTGAGGACTGAAATCTCGGCCGATATGAAACTAACGAAATAATAACTTCTTTAAACCATAACAAATAATTACAAAACGTTTTCAGATCGATTACAGTTTTTTTAACCCTTTATCTAACACGAATAGCAGACGACACTTGCCAAAACAATTCTTGAATAACTAATGTTTTTCATTTTTTGTCTCAAAAACATAGGTTATGACCCCTCATTGGAACAAGCTCGACGAGCTCGTTCCAACGAGGGGTCATAACCTACGTTTTTGAGACAAAAAATGAAAAAATAATGAAAATTAATTGGCGATATTTCAGAATAGCGCTGGCCGGTTTTGACCGTTAGGTTGGGTAAAGGGTTAACAGCGTTATTTGTTTCTCATTCTTTTCAAAAAATGCGAAGTTCAGCTATCTGAACGTCTCGTTTTCCCCAATGGGGAAGCCACTACGTTCGGATAGTTCAACTATCTGTTTTTACACTTCGACGAATTTCCGCTTATGACCCCGAATCTTAGTTTGCGTTGAATTTTCTGTTCAAGACTCATTCTTCTCTTCATCCGCATAATCGTTGCTCATGTCAATCTATAATTCCTTATCATACAAAGACTCAGTTTCAAGTTACTCCATTACTCATGGTCACGCCAATTATCGGATTGCATTCGGCGAAAGCGGTGAAAGGTTTCGATGTAAAGAAACTGGTTAAAACCGAGTAACCCATCAAGGGGTACAACTCTAGCGTGGTTCATGTCAGCTGAGATCGACGTCATATCAGTCGAGTTTGAAGTCATATCAGCCGAGCATGATAATGGGCAAATCTGAAAAAGAAAATCATATCTAATAAATAAATTAATGTTTTAACAACGTTACTTGCAGTGTATGAACCAATCCTTCAATTTCAGAAGCACTTGATTTATTTTAGGACACGGCTAATATAAGGTAAATGCTTACCGTCCAATCCTCTTCATAACGTCGTCGATTAGCTCATCTCGATCTATTACATAGTCTCCCTATTGTACATAATATTAAGTTATTTTCATTTTGTTCTCAAAGTTAGATTCTATGTATAATATAGGGAGCGCGGTGGCTCAGTGGTTAAGGCATTGGACTTCAAATCGAAAGGTGTACAGTTCGATCTCCGACCTTGATAACTGCGTTGTGTACTTGGGCAAGGCACTTCATCTCGATTGTCAGCGTGGGGGCACGGTGGCGCTTTGTACTAACGCGTTCTGCACGTCGATGGTGCACTTGTCTTCAACCAATGCTTTACCTGCTGGTGTGGAGTAAGTACGGTGAGGAGTCTGACAGTTGCTCTCCGCTGCTCGGGGGTACTCCCGACTATTTCCACCCGTAAAACTGTCCAGTCCGATACGAGGTGACTTTCGCTGTCCAAAATGTAGTTATACCTTAGTAAATAAATAAAAAATGTATAATATAATTCTTGCAGAATAAATAAAACTAAGCGGTGTAAAAAGCAAATATATTATGTCCTTTGGCCTAAGTTAGTGCACCAGAAAGAAGTATTGAAATCAGTGTCACGTTCAGCCCAGTAGGCAGTGATTATCACAACTCTCCCCAAGTTTTAATTGTTTTCGTAAAGTGGATTATATATTGTTGTAGGTGATGTGTTTGGACATGGCGCGGAGGCTGTCTACTTCAGAACCGAAAGGAATGGCTCCCCAAAATCTGTTGGGAGTTGGATGGGGTTGCAAAAGTATTTCACAATTAAACGAGCTTAACACAACCGCCAATAATATCGCGACTTGCACTAGCATACTTTCTGCATCCAAATTAAAAGGGGGAAAATATTGGTCTTATTATCTTCTGATTCTAGTTGAAAGGGATCCGTCACGATTCACCTCTAAAGACAGAGAGCACGCCTCTGACTGTGTGACAGGTCGAAACTTAGTTTGTACAGAGCAAAAGGACGAAAAACAAGCTGTTGTTGACAATTCTGAAATGTCATCAACCTAACATACGTCATCAGAAGTAAAGACAGGTTGAAAGAGGAAAGTGGGAAATAGATATAGGATATACCCATAGTAGCTTGGTATACCAAATGTTCATCACGATCCTATATCTATTTCCCACTTTCCTCTTTCAACCTGTCTTTACTTCTGATGACGTATGTTAGGTTGATGACATTTCAGAATTGTCAACAACAGCTTGTTTTTCGTCCTTTTGCTCTGTACAAACTAAGTTTCGACCTGTCACACAGTCAGAGGCGTGCTCTCTGTCTTTAGAGGTGAATCGTGACGGATCCCTTTCAACTAGAATCAGAAGATAATAAGACCAATATTTTCCCCCTTTTAATTTGGATGCAGAAAGTATGCTAGTGCAAGTCGCGATATTATTGGCGGTTGTGTTAAGCTCGTTTAATTGTGAAATACTTTTGCAACCCCATCCAACTCCCAACACATTTTTGGGAAGCCATTCCTTTCGGTTCTGAAGTAGACAGCCTCCGCGCCATGTCCAAACACATCACCTACAACACTATATAATCGTGGTGAACATTTGGTACACCAAGCTACTATGTGTATATTCTATATATCACTGAATGAAAAGACAAAAAATCAGAGAGGAGACACCTGTGTGCGGTGTGAATCATTCAACCATGATTTCTTAAAAAATTGTGATTCGTTTGTTCATTCTGACATATCACTTCAGAAACGTGACTCTGAATTCCGTGAGTGGATTAGAAGAGTCCAGATAGTTTCACTTTTGTTACTCATAACAAGTTATTTGAAAACAGTTCCTTATAGGTCAGAAGTCAATAGAATATTTTACCCAATACGTGACTTTGTCTCTGCAATTACAAAATTCTAATATTGCTACACTCTCACATACATAAATGTATGTTTGTTTATTTATCTGCCATGTCTAACGGGTTCTAGTTGCATTTTATATCGCACTCAGTTGCTGAAAGTTGGAGTTGTGAGGCCACACTTGAGTAAATAAGAACTTACAGTGTACCAAACCTTACGACGCGAAACGTACAGGCTACTTGGAGAGGGACTAGTCTAACAATAATGCCCAAAGGGCAAAATGTTAAACACCAGTCCCTCTAGAAGCACACTATAATGTGTGCTATGCAATGTTTGATTTACGCAATTATGCCCCCCCCCCCCCCCCTTCACACACACACACACGCACAGCACACACACAAACCGGTTAGGCCATACCGGCCGCCCTATCTACTCCAGTCATGACACCGGGAAGATGGAGTAAACTTTTTCTAAAGCACATCGGGGCGGAGGTCTAACCGATACTTACTTGCAGATTGTTTTAAAGAAAAGTGATAAAACGTAAACAATCTGAATCAAGAGGCTGCGATATATGCATACCACACGCTAAAAACTAAAGTGTTAAAAACTACACTTGAAGTGCTGTATTTAACACTTACTGAGTGCTGAACTAGCACTTTGTTCAAGTGTAGGTATCCCAGAACTTGACAGGTGTTACTATAATATCACGTGACAAGTGTAATGTAGCGACACTTAAAAGGAAACAACGCAGATGACGCGGATCAGGCTCGAGCTCTCGAGCCTGATCCGGGTCATCTGCGTTGTGTCATTTTAATTATGTACCCACCAAGCGCAAATCAAATTATGGATGATTCTGGAAGAACCACCAATGCTAGACACATGGGAAGTGCCATCCATTCAAGTTTCAGATGTCTGACGATTGTAATATCTAAGTACTTAAAGCATTGCACTTTGAGTGTTAATATCAAACCCTAAGAGTTAGAATGGGTTTAACACCTTGAAAGTGTCAGTTTTAACACTTTAGTTTTTAGTGTGCATGATTACTTAATCTACTATATATAAAAAGCCTATGACATAAATTTTAGCTTTACACACCAACCGTGGTGAACACGCCAGCAATGGGATTTCAGTAGTTAAAATTTACACCAGGTTGACCTTTGGTGACTTCGCCTTGAATGCAAACTTGTCTTGATGTATCACTCGTCGCCTCGAGAAAAGTGAAATGAAACCGGCAATTATTTATTCCATTTTTAAATAAGTTTACTTCATAAGATACCAAAAATTAACAAACATACGTTGTCTCATGTTAGTAAAACTTCCATAACTCGAAATAGTATGTTATTATGTTATTAAAATGAAAAAGGCCCCGTAATTTGCGCTTCGGCGATAAAAATGCTAGCGGATGTACCGCCCACCGGTGCTCATGTAAACAGAAACAGATTCGCACGTGTGAATATTGATTTATATAACATTTAAACTCTTATTAATCTGATGATCTTTTTTTTTTATTCACATAATAAAGCAATGTACAAAAGGTATACAATTTGAATACAATATGTAGTAAATACATTTCTAGTTTATTACTATATTTGGTCCATATTTTTATATTTTTTTTTAACAAAGGGCAGGTTGATGGCAATTTGTGAGAGTGGGGTGGGGTGGGGTGGGGTGGGGTGGTGGGGTGGGGTGGGGTGGGGTGGGGTGGGGGGTTGATCCATGTTATACCATGATCGTCAGATTAACATTTAAACTCTTATTAATCTGACGATCATGGTATGAATAAAATATACCCAAAGTTGCTTGGTGTACCAAATGTTCACCACTCGTGGTGAAGTGGTGTTAACCGCGCACCAAAGGCTCGCGGTTAACATCACTTCACCACTCGTGGTGGACATTTGGTACACCAAGCTACAAAAGGTATATCCTATGTGTATATGGGGTACAAAGTGTGCACAAAAAGCGATGATTTGTTTTAATGAAACAAGAAACAAAATCGCAGTCTGAGGTGAAAACAAGGTTGACCGGGCGCCCAGAAACAACCTCAAGGTGCCTCAAGCCTTCGAAAATGACCATTGACAGAATTCGCTGGTGAAGTATTCTTCCCCAATGAAGTTACAAACCTCAAAGGATTATTGCGTGATATATTTTAAATTAGCATTTATTTTCTCATTTCAGCATGATTTCGTTCATCGAAACAAATTCACCCGAAGATGGACTTGTTACACCTCCAGATAAGAAGAAAAATCCATGGGCAGATAATCGGAAATGCAACATTTTGTGACGTCTCAGTTTTTTATATCGTTACATCATAATTGTTTATGGATCGTTCACTCAAAACTGAATCGTCATTTCACCAGCGCAAGTGTCTTCAAACTCACTTTGAGAATGTAGTGACAGTTCATAGCCATACACCAGGATTGTGGGATCTCCAACTGATTCGTGTTCTTTGCGGGACATTTCAGCAGTTGTTGTGTAAACTCCCAGAGTGTGGTGTAAATTGTTTAATTCTGGTTACGGAGACGAACGAGTCAACTGGATGAAACTGATGCAATGCACTCTGCAAATTCTTCAACCCTTATTTATTGGTAACTGTATTTAAAGTTGTCTTTGTGACTGTGTTAACACTTAGTTCCATTTTATACATTGTTGTTTGCAATATATGGAATTTAAATACCTTTTTGAGACTCCCCTCTAAGTAAATAATACTGCAATGAAGGCTAATCCACCCCTTGGCAGCTTGAAATTCAAGGATTGAAGTTGACGCCTTTATGCTTTTGTGAACGAATTACTCCGTAAGACGTGATGGTTGTTAACCCCATTCTTCTTTGTAGCTGCGAAAGCTCCTTTATTGTTTTATGTTGACAATAGTTTCTAATTATCTTCCATTAATCATCTTCAGATCATAACTGACCTGAAGACGATAGATGAAAGATAACCAGAAACTGTAAACGGACATAAATAACAGATCACTATCATTACGTCTTACTTTTGGTTTACCTATTTTTACATTATAGTAATTAAGAAATATCTCAGAAATTTCATTGTACATCGACTTTGCGAAAAAGTTTCGGTCCCAACAAGCTGGTTCAAAAAACAAAATCATATTATTTTGATTCGAGTTTCTTAGTGGGGAAAGCTGCATAGTTGATTATTTTTCTGTACCACATGACCTTACCCTTTTTGGTATAACACGGTCACATTCATAACATTCCGGAAGTAGACCGAGGTGTATTCTTGCGCGAAATGATAATCCTTGGCCCTGACTCGAGAGATGAGAAAAGAAATAAAAACATTTTCAGTCGCATCATTTAATGAGTTTTAAAAAATAATTTCAATAAAATTCGGTTGGAAAATGCTTCAAAATATTTTCGTTGTTTTGGGATTATTTTTATTCCTTTGTCAATAAACGTATTGTTATTAACAACGATAATCAAGCCATCAGGAGAAATATTCTTTCTTTCGCGAGACATTGAGACATCTCTGATCGCGTTTTGGATCAAGTGATAAATAAAATCTTCAACGTGTCGTCAGTGTGAAATATTCGAACCTCGTCGAGTAAATTCACCAAGCTAGTTTGGGTGGACAGTTCGCGCCCTCCATAACCCTGTCTGCCTGAACACCCAGTTTCTCTGAAATATGCTAATGTGAAAATGAAATTGACCATTTGACGAAATCACAATTGTATAACGCCAGACTACCCTTATCTTTAATATATCCTTTGTATGAAAGCGCTCGTTACGGCAGTCAAGTAGTGATGCACACGAAACATTTTCATGTATTATTATTATAAACAATTTCTTTCGTTATAAGAAAGTAATTCTTTAAAAATAACAGAGACCTTTCGCACAATGAATGACGACTGATAAGAATGACGAATGGGGTAATGCGTCACTGGAATTTGTGTTCTTCCTATCAGCTGTCGTTTTCCCTTATCTCTAGTTACGATTACGATTTCTCATTCAAACAAGCAGAAATATCATACTGCAAAAAGTTTGAGAGCTTTTCTCTGCCACTTAACTGGTAGAGTGCTAGAAGCCACTATCAGGGCTTTAATATGAAGAGAGGTACCCAGCCTAAAGGTGTCATATTCTGTGGATGTGCTCCATATTATCTTAGAAGTGAAATTACTTAGTCTATATGGGTTTGCCTTGAAACAATTTATGGGAGAGTGCCTCTTGGCACTCTCCCATAAATTGTAACAAGGCAAAGATGCAGGAACAAATTTTTATGACCAAAAATAACTTAGCACTCTACCGGTTAATGCGGGGTTCACTCTAAGATTATGTCCTTAAACTGTAATCGCCATGTGGCCTAAATTACTATCTCTTACTGTCAATCACATCATTCGTCGCCGCACAACACGTAAAAATTACGAAACACAAACTGACTCATAGTCGTCAATTCTGCGAAAAGGGTTTTTGATCGTCCGACGAATTTACGGCTACTATTAACCATTCATATTTAATTAACCCTTTACCCAACGCAGACGATTTCAAAATTTATTATTTTAAATATCATTTTTTTAAATTTTTCTAAAAATTTCAACAAAACCATATCATGTGACCCCTCGTTGGAACGAGCTCGACGAGCTCGTTCCAACGAGGGGTCACATAATATGGTTTTGTTGAAATTGTTTGAAAAATAATATTTTTTCAACTGCTGAATTTGCATATTACGCGGGCGGATGCGGGCGGTTCGTTAGGTAAAGGGTTAATCAGTCGTCGTTCATTATGCAAAAGGTGTCTAATAATACTAAATGAACGTTTACGACCTGTTTCGTTTATTATTGTTTTGAAGAGGTATATTAAGTTAGGTTTCTAGTTAGGGTTTAATCCCGGGAACGGGAATTCCCGGATTACCGGTTCCGAAAGCTGGTCACGGTACCCGGGAAATCTATATCACGGAACCGGGAATCACGCATAGCACTGTTTGTAACTGAAGTTTTCTAAATTGAAAAACTGCCCCAACGTAACTTTGTAATATTTCGTCGGTTCTTGCACACCTAAACTTTTTACAATCCTACTTCTTGAATAATCTTTGTCACCAAATCAATGTAGTTCTCAATCAGTTCCGGAGGACTCCTCTTTTCAACAGCAAGTCCCCATTCGCTTCAAACTCGTCTTCATTTTCAGAATCATTACCATCACTCACTATTTACTACCTCCTTCAGCATCAACTTCTTCTCTGCCGCCACCAGTCTCCTCTGCGTTAAGCAGGGGAGACTGGTGACGGCAGTGAAGAGGGAGTTGACGTCAGAGGGGGTAGTGGTGATAAAACTAGCGATTCTGCAAACTGAGACGAGATGGAAGAGTGTTTTTGTTTTCACACTTCTCTCAGGAAAAGAAATTTTCTGTATGGAGATGGCAGATTGCCAATAAAATATGTTCATTTTCACGAATATAAATGCGCCTTGTTACCCTCATATATTTACGTGATATTATTCGGGACATTTCCCGGTTCCCGGTTCTGAGTGTAATTTCATTCCCGTTCCCGTTTACGAGAAAACCAGGAATATATTAAACCTTATTTCTAGTTCGTACTGACGGTCAACATCCTGGAAACAGTATCGGAAAATTTTAACTCTCACCCCACCATGCCGGAAAATTTTGTTTGAGATCCTAGCTTCGGGCATGCCAAAGGATCAGTAATTTACATAACTCGTTTCATATATTTCACGATAAACTGAGAAATCGTTAGAGGTCTCATATTTATAGAATAGTTATGAATAAGTATGATAAAAAACTTTATTGGACATCGATTCTGTAAAAATGTTCTAAGAAAAAAATCATGGTATTGTTCTGATCGAGTTTCTTTCAGTAAGGAAAAAGGACGAAAAGTTGATTGTTTTTGTATAAGGCGAAGTTTGCTAATATTCATTCTTCAGTAATTTACTTTCCTTATCCTCTAAAGGCACGCCGCCAAATGTGAAGTGTGCATTTCAGTTACCGTAACCTCGGCTTGCTTTTTCTATAAGTTCCTCAAATTTCCGGTTTGAGTATACTGTTGGTGGAATGATGGAATGATACAGAATCGGAAATGAGTTTTAAAAGCATGGTGTTTTGTTGGCGATATGAATCATACTTACGAGTTAATATTTTCCATTCTGTGTTTCGCAGAAATTTTTGATAAAGTCCAAATTTATCTTTAAAACACTTTACCTAACACGACAAGCAGACGATACTTGCAAACAAAATTCTTGAATAACTAATCTTTTTCATGTTTTGTCTCAAAAACATAGGTTATGGCCCCTCATTAGAACGAGCTCGATGAGCTCGTTCCAAAGAGGTGTCATAACCTATGTTTTGAGACAAAAAATGAAAAGAATAATGAAAATTAATTGGCGATTTTTGTGAATAACGCTGGCCGGTTTTGGTCGTTACGTTGGGTAAAGGGTTAAGTGTTGTAAAGTTTACTAGAACTTCAGCTTCGAAAATTTTAGGTCTAGTGGCTTTCATAGTGATTTCTAGACACATTTACTTGAATGCCAGGACAATCTGACATTTGTCACGCGGCCTTCTTCTTCTTTATTGAACAAGGGGCATCTATTTTGAGCCCACATCGTTTGGAGGTGTTGGACTTAAGATTAGGTGGTTAACGGAAACATACTTGGAACATCACACAAATACTAACCGTCGCTCCTTTCAGTTACAGTACTTGGAGAGTGGATTGTAACTGAATGACCCGCGGAGTGGAGTTATTACCCAAGCTATAACTTTCAAATTTTGTATATATCGAACAAAAACACAAGAAATGTTTCAGCAAATGAACCTCCGGGTTTAACCTAGGTCTAACATTTCTAGGAATAGTAGTCCGGCGGACTACTATTCCTAGAAATGTTAGACCTATGACTATAATTCCGCGGAATAATAGTCCAGAGGGACTAACGTTCCTACGGACTATTATTCCTGTCACACCGGTTTAGATTGACTTGGTATCTGTTCTGCTTCAGATTTTGAAGGGACCGCCCTGTGTTCACTTCTCCAAGTAGTATTGTTTTTGACCGAGTCTAGCAGGGGACTGAACAAAATGTGTCACATTCTTAATTTCTTTTTGGTTACTATACCCTTAAATCTGATGAAATAGGTCATTGGCAAATTTAAACGGACCACACGGTGTACACTACGTCACTTTCCACAGATGAGCATTACTTCCATGGACCCAAGGATGCAATAATATTAGATTCCAAACACAAATTATAGGAATAATCATCAAACATTTAATTAATGAAACACCAGGTAAAACCCGGGACTTCATTAATTAAAATTTTACTGATGATTTTTATTGCCTAGCAAACGCATTTTGCGTGGACACCACTGTCCACGCGTGGATTACGACCAGTCCACGGCGACTCTACTGTAAGTCATCTGATCGGTGGTGTTAGAATTCAGTACCTCTGTCAATTATATTGATTTCGTTGTCACGCTGGTATCATAACAACTACATTCCACAACGTGTGTAAGCCGATTGACCATTCTAACGATTTTTAATTATCTTGTCACATGCACGTGGCTCGATTTTGTGTTAAGTTGACATTGGTTTAAAAATACAGTTTTATGTGGAACTGTTTTCAGTTTAGAATACATTTTTTTGCAGTTTATATGGCAACGTTTATAAACCCATTACTCCTTTGCCAAACATTTGTTGAAGATAACAGCATCAGTGATTTACCAAACGGCTTTCAAATCAATCGTTCTTTGCCTCAAGCCGTACTCTTGGATCTTCTCATTGCAGCGATCTCGACGTGCTCGTTCCAGTTGGAAGCCATAGGCTGTGGACCAAATAAAATAGCAGGCAGTCAATTGAGATCGAACTATACAGAGATCAATAAAAATACCAATTTTTTGAATGCAAAATTTAAGTGTGGAACGAATTTGTATCTCTGAAAATTTCACAAGAGGACATTGGATCGAACTATTTGCTCAGTCTGGAATATTCAAAAGGACAGCCAAGAAAAGACTGGAAAAACTGAAGATGCTTAAACTACTTTGGTGATGAAAAACGTTTACATACTGACCGATAGCATCATATCGGCAAATGGTTTGAATGCGTTTTTTTCTCTACACGCAGTGTTCAACCAATGTTATTTTCATTATGTGTTTGATCCTGAATACGTTAACCAGCGAATAATTGTTTTGGAGTAGAAACAGTATAGAAACTGACCATCTACCCTAACCCTACACCCCCTTGTTTAGCTGTGTACGTTCTCTGGCATTCTGAAACATTACTCCATGAATAGTGGGAGTTTCAATAACATAAAAACATTATACGAAACCTGTGTCGATTGGTCTGTCGATCGGTCTGTCGTTGGTCGTTAACCACCAAAACGAACTTGAATAATTTCTTTTCAGTGTTTATTGACAACTCCAAGTTGACCTTTCAAACAACAGGCAAATGCAATCGGCTTATGTCCGTTACAGAGCTGTGCCTTTATCGACTTAGCTTCAATATTCTAGCAAGCGAATATTAAGTTAACCTAACAATTCTTTTCACAATGTTGATTGATTGTTAAATAATATCATCCGTTTTCAACCATTAGAAATAATTGACGGGGCCCATCCTTCTGCTTCAAAACAAACTGTGACGGATTATCGTCTATTTAGCTAAAAAACGACACGACTTCCATAGATATGGACAAGTTCTGTTTCAGAGCATAGAGTGTTGTAGACAGGGAAGTCGATGGTCTTTGAAATATTTCAAGGCCCTTCAATTCATGAAAAAATTCCCAAGACCTCCTTGAAAGTACTTGGCAATGCCTTCTGATCATTGTAAATCTACACAAAAACTCTTTCACTTTTTTGTAGGTCTGTTTCTATTTAACCCTTTGAACCATGGTGATTTCTACCACGTCAGTGCAATGGCACCAATTGATGAGTCCATATTCATTATTTGGGGGTAGACTATTCATATTTTCAATGTGCAGCCTTGAGGCTGCATGTACACGCTAAAAACTAAAGTGTTAAAAACTGCACTTGATGTGCTGTATTTAACACTTACTAAGTGCTGAACTAGCACTTTGTTCAAGTGTAGATATCCCAGAACGTGACAGGTGTTTACAATAATACCACTTGACAAGTATAATGTCGCGATACTGAAAAGGAAACAACGCAGATGACGCGGATCAGGCTCGAACTCTCGAGCCTGATCCGCATCATCTGCGTTGTGTGCTTTTAATTATATATCCACCAAGCGCAAATCAAATTATGGACGATTCTGGAAGAACCACCACCAATGCTAGACACATGGGAAGTGCCATCCATTCAAGTTTCAGATGTCTGACGATTGTGATGTCTAAGTGCTTAGAGCATTGCACTTTGAGTGTTAAAATCAAACCCCAAGAGTTAAAATGGGTTTAACACCTTGAAAGTGTCAGTTTTAACACTTTAGTTTTTTAGTGTGTAGAAAATATTGATTGGTCTACTCCACACATTCACTTAGTAGTCATTCTACTTAATGCAATTATGATGTATCGTGTTTCTGGACCAGAAAAGAGGGCTCATGGGGTCAAATGATTAAGAGTACTTGCAGGGAAATATGTCTGAAAAGTGTTTAGATGGTGCAAACATGATTTTAACCAATCATATCCTGTTTGAGAGCTCATTAGCTTTGTCAAATAAGATATGAATAGTTGAACTGCCGGTTCTTCATAAACGTGGGCCATTCGACAGGACTACCAACAATACACTTTCAACTGCCAACATTGTCAATGTTTGTTTTTCTTTTTACGAAAGGTCTTTGCAAGTTCTAGAATTTGGTTTTACGACATCGTCAGTAATTACTGAATTTATACTTCAGTAGAAAATTGGAAGTCCCAGAACTCAGTTCCTAAAATTGCGGGATTGAACCTTGTAGAATTGACGGATGTACAGACCTTTCAGCCACTTTAAAATGGTCTCAGCGTTATTACACATTATAATGCAATGTTAACGTCTGGAATCCACCGGAGTGCTCTGTGACGTACATTATTACTCGATATCATAGGCGTACACACCATTTGTTCATTCCATGACATTCTCAGCTCAACTCTACGGAGCATACTGCCGGTGCACAGCAGACGGGCACGCAAGGCAAGTGCCTTGACAGATCCCTATTTTACACCTAGGTACGGTGTGGATTGCCTAGTACTGGTGAACATTCCCGACGTTCACATCTGGCGCGAGATTCAATGTCGCAGTGTCACACACTCAAACTTCGCTGATCGCACACCAGCCTCTTCTATGGGAAGCACCCGAATAAATAGCTCAGTGTCAACCATCCAAGCATTAACTGGGCTCGACGTTGTTTAACTTTGGTGATCTAACGAGAACCGGTCTCGCTTCGTCAGTGCACCCGACAAATTTTTTGTCATAGACTACATATAGCATTTTAGACATTTGGACTACATATAGCATTTTAGACATTTGGGAAATCCATTGTCTAAAATGGTATATGTAGTCTTCCAGTTAGCAACAACGATTTTTTTGTCTATGAACGACTGTGTTTTTTTACATCTGGCGCTCTGTATGACCGTTCTGACATTCTGACAAATAATTGTTTCTTCTTCCATGCGAATGTTCAGTTATTATTACAGCTTGCTGGTTATCATTTCATTACTTCGTTCAGATTTTGTGACAATTTGACAAGGACATATCGATTTGACCGTGGTTTTCCTCTGCAATAACAACAATACGCATGTCCTAACTACATTGTATATCGATTTATGTACACCATTCGTGTCAATATAAATAAAGTACACGCAGTCATTTTCATAATCTGCTCGGTAACCCTTCCCGATTTGAGCTCTTTACATACAAAGGCCGCAAAAGGCGAATAATGCTCTTACTAGAACCTCCCAAGAGTTCGAAAAGTGTTTGGACAAACTTGCTAAAAAATATAATCTTGCAAAATTATAGAATGACGAAAAAGGGAAATTACAATGTTTCGGAAAATATGGAACATCGTAACAAAATTATGGAATATTGTAAATATGTAATATGGAAATTGGGCAACTATGTAGTGAAATGCGGTAGTAGGGTACATATTTAAACTATTTTCACCACATACACTCCGATTATTGATTATGCAATAGGAACAGCTGAATGTCAAACAGAAAAGGGAATGGATTAATGATTGGCAACGTCACCTCTGGATGGTTAGATGCCGGAGGGACAGGCGACCACCCCACCATACGTTGAGTAAGAAAATCTCTAGGCCTATCGCAAATTTACGCCTGTCTCATTGGTAGATGTACATAAAATGGCTTGGACGGGCATAATTGCCATTATTTCCAAATAGAATGAAGTACTACTTTTTGATTGACTGAGAAGTACATTGTAACTTTTAGTCTACAGTATCTTTTAATTTTTACCCCGTGGTTAACTACGGTGTAAAGCAGGAATTCACAAAAAATTATAAAAGGGTAACTGGCAAAAAAACTTATTTAGTCAAGTGGTCAAAAAATGAACAGCCCTATCCTGACACGATGAGCTTGGAATGTGCATGGGTTTAGGCAGTGGGGAAGAGTGTGGGAAGGGGGGTTGGTTGCTGACATTCCGTGTCACTACATATTAGTAAGGGAATCAGCTCAATAAGCTAGTTTTAATGTTTAACCCTTTACCCAACGTAACGGCCAAAACCGGCCAGCGCTATTCTCAAAAATCGCCAATTGATTTTCCAAATATTTTCATTTTTTGTCTCAAAAACATAGGTTATGACCCCTCGTTGGAACGAGCTCGTCGAGCTCGTTCCAACAAGGGGTCATAACCTATGTTTTTGAGACAAAAAATGAAAAAATTTAGTTATTCAAGAATTTTTTTTGCAAGTGTCGTCTGCTTTTCATGTTAGGTAAAGGGTTAACTTCGGTGATCTAACGAGAACCGGTCTCGCTTCGTCAGTGCACCCGACAAATTATTTGTCATAGAATGATCCATTTGGGAAATCCATTGTCTAAAATGGTATATGTTGTCTCCCAGTTAGCAACAACGATTTTTTGTCTATGAACGACTGTGTTCATTTTTTTCATGAGGTGATATTTTAATAGCGATATTGGCTGTAGGGTTCACAGAACCAAAGGATTTGGAAATAAATCGGTTATCCTTGTGTCTTCCCAGGTGTTTGGGAATTTACACCGGTCTGGGAACTCACATACTGGTCTAGGAACTCAAACACCCTGAGGCTGCGCCTCAGGGTGTATGAGTCCCCAGACCGGTGTAACTTCCCATACACACACAAGGATAACTACTAATACCCAGTTACAATCAAGGAGACTGCGTCTTTCAGAAAACTGTCCATGTCAGGAGAAGATACACCCACACTTAGTACGAGGTTTAAGGTCATACAATTTGGGACAGAAATTAGCGATACAATGCATCGCCGATTTCATTCAACACTTTGATGGTCTATCCCCACAAGAAGTTTAAAAAAGCTATCTATTCCACTGGTCACCTCGTCGCAATCAACAGAACAGTGAAAATCTGTATTTATTGAAAGGTCTTAATGTATGTTCTGAAAAGAAAATAACAATGTTTTGATGATTTCTTTATTTTAACTGCCGCTATTTATTATGGTAGTCATGTTGGGCAAATGGCTCATCCAGCCGATTCACTTATTTATATTCAATTTATTAGTTTGTTAATATATATATTCATTAGCTGGTATCTTCACTTCCGTTTTAAATAAAATACGAGAAGAACTCTATCTTGCTTTCTTTTTTGTTTTTAGAGTGACGATTTGTCGGACTCATTTCAGAACAGAACAAATAGTATGTTCAATGGAGTTCGTAGGACATGCGTCATCACGTTTTTAACATGAGTGTTCTTTCTATTTTGCATTCCGTTACTCATACTGTCCCAAGAAAAGCCAGAAGTCTGTCATCTGACAAACTGTCAAGTCACGTGGTAGTGGAAACCCCAACAATATGACGTTATAACCATTTACTCGAGGTAATCGCCATAATTGACCAATGTTATTTACAAAAAATGCCGTTTACACTTTCTTATTTTTTCAAATTTTGCCTCAAAAACATTACTTTTGTCTCTTTCATTGGGACTAGCTTGAAGAGCTCGTTCCAATGAAGGCTCTTAAGCAATGTTTTGGTGGCAAAATATATTTGCAAGCGTCGTTCCCTATTCAATTTGGGTTAAGGGTCAAGTACATTATTATTCACACCTTTCCGATTACACAGAAATGGAATGCTGTGGAAATGTCACCTGATCAAACATGGTTCCCATATCGTTACGAGAGTTATATTTAAAGGCCCTGGCCGCGTCTTGTAGGGACAAATTTCTGATGACGCATTATGATCCATGTAAATCGTCCCATGCGTGCAACAAGGCGCCACCTACAATGCATTAGCATTGCAGATAGAGCCTTGTTGCACCCATCCCTATCACTTGGAAATAATTCCAAAATATCGGGGGGGGGGGTAGGGTTAAACGGTTATAGTCAAACGGTTAACCGGGGTTAATTTTCAGCATGGCATGAATAATTTTCGCGTTTCAGCAAAGTTAGATAGTCGTTTGCAGAGGTTGCAAAGACCGTATGTTTAACCCACCAGGCGCCCTTCTCGCAATAGCGCAGCTCCTAGCGAAAGTCCACGATCATCGCATCAAATGCAATCGGATCTGTTGCTGCATGTTCAAAATTTGGAAGACTTGATTGCATCTCATCCCGATAATTGGTTCCAGATCGTGGTGATAACTGGCGTATATTAAATCCACCACCAATACAAATTGGAAGTTTTGGCCAAATTTTAAGGATGACTATCGTCACAAAAGACAAATCTCATAAAGTATTGTGCTGATTCGATAACGGAAGTAAAGCAAGCAGAAAAATGTATTTAATTTGTCCGTAAAAATCTAACATGAGACAAAAGAATATTATTTGAAAGAGATCTCAAGTTATTTAAAAGGGCCGAGGGTGAGGCACTGGCATCTATAACCGCACCATTCAGGAACAAAGGCGGACAGAAAATTTCGACCGGATTATTATGATCCCCGATGAGTCTGGAGGTGGGATAGGGAAATCTCACCCGAGGGGCAAGATATGAAGCCTCGGGTCTGGTTCAAACATCTTGCCACGAGGGTGAGATTTCCCCATTCCCACCCTCAGACTCATCGAGGATGATTTTTCTCCCCCACCATGCAGCGATTACGTTAGCCAGAGGTAATCTGGAGTCACGTGCTGATTCAATCAACTCATTTTGTATTCGTTGTTTTGAGACACTGATGACACCATCGGAAAGAGCATGCAAAAGTTATGTATATACCAAAGGTATATACCGCGAAGTCGATTAGGAACGGTGGCAGCTTGAGGGTTGAAGAGTTTTAGAGCATCAAACTTTGATCACACTGCATTCCGATAACGTCAATATGAATTAATTGGTAGCAAGAAACTGATACGATATGCATAACGTCATAATAACGTTATAAATGTACAACGTCACGTTCGTGGGGTGGTATATATCTGTCTCTCCCTGCTATCTCACCCGGGACACACGTATGTTACACATGCAGTGGGGAGCAGGGAGAAAACGACGTCTTCAGCTTTCTCTTCCTCCTTTTACCAGTCAATAGAATCTCACCGGTCGAAACAGAAATGCGAGAATCTCAGATGCTACTCGGGGGTGGGGGGGGGAAGGGGAGGGGGGTAGGAAATAATTTGCAGACACCGATGCCGATGTTTTGTTTTTGACCGGTCGGAGGTTCCACCCACCCACCATGTAATTTTTTTCCAGTTTTACCATTTTTTTCGGGGGTTATCTGAACCACCCACCCCCACTAAATACATGCTTCTGCATCATCCTTCTTACCATACTGCACCATAACCAATTTTATCATACAGTATTGAGTGATTGACCTTGTACAGTAGGACAGGTCTTGAAAGGATATCCGTTTTATCAGACCAAAGTGGTCTCTTAAGGCAGATGGTCTCCCATAACAAAGCAAATATAGAGTAAAGCTGGTATGTCCAGGTATGTCCACTACAATGGCAATAAGAATCATTGGTGTTTTCGTAATAGGTCTGGATACATCGTTGTACAGAATTGTTCCTGCAGCTGAAATCTGTAACTGTTCCTGACTTCACATAATTGTCTTTGCTCCTCATCTAAGCCAGCCGATCTCATCAGGGTGAACATATTAGAAATTTAATCAAACGGAACACCCTCAAGATAACTTATCCTTAGAGTGCAGTGTTTGATAATTGCAATTAGTGATGCATTTTAACTTGCATTATTCAATATGCCATACATTGTATCACTATAAGCCGAATCATAGCTCAGCCGCAATAACATTTTTATAATCGTATATGGTAGGTACCCCCTGATAACTTGAGTGTCTTTTTATTGGTTCTTGAATGATACTTCACTGATTATGGTATACAATTTTTCCCAAAAGGGTGTGAGGAAAAAATTTGCAAGCATCGGAAAAAAATCCTTGACCACCCACCCACACCGGCATCAGTGTTTTGCAAATTTTTTCCACCACCCCTCCCCCGTGCTACTTTCGTTTGCTTTTTTTCTCTTAACTCTATCTTGAGTCCATACTGTTTTATTTTAAAAATGTTAACCCACTGGAATCAGTGTTTCGCAACCAGATCGCGAAGTGTTCGGGAAAGAGATCGCTTTTGATATCACAGTCATGAAATGCACTATAATGTGAACACTCAATACTCATTATAAAAGAGATTGCAACAACAAAAAACGTCGTAACTAAATCTGCTCCCTCCCTTAAGATTTATTTATTCATTTATTTATTGGTGTTTAAGGTCACATACTTGTGCACAATCGCTAATCGTGACCGTGACAGTTTCACGGGTGGACGCTTGAAGCCGGAGTACTGGACAGAACCACCGAGCATCGACGAGCAACTGTCAGCTCCTCAACATTTTAACTCTGTTCAAGCTCCGCTCAAGCAGGGTTACAGCGATTGAAGACATGTGCACCATCGACGTGCAGTACGCCTCAGTACACGGCGTCATCGTGCCCCCATGTAGGCAATCGAGATAAAGTGCCTTGCCCAAAGACATAACGCGGGCCCTCCCGGACGGGGGTCGAATTCGGGACCACTAGCATAGAAGTCCAATAGTCTACCACTGAGCCACCGCGCTCCCCCTTCCCTAAGATGTCGTGAAGTCAGTCAACGCTGTGACTTCGCCAATAGACGACGTTTGATGGAGTGAAAGTTGTTACGTTGTGACAAGTCACAACGTAACAACTTTCACTTCATCAAACGTCTCCATGTTTACCCAGCAGGAAACACTCGATCAGCACTCCAATGATACTACTTGCTTTTTGTCACTAATAACTAAAATATGTTGTGTTGTACATATTCAAGCTGTCTTGCCGCAAAAAAATGTACACATTGTCAACACATTCATTTTTCACAGATATCAATGTTTGTTATATGTTAGCCTGTGCATTATCGCAAATTATCTAAAAGATATTTCTCGATATCTATCGACTCGATAGATATCGAGAAATATTCCTCAGTTGCTTCCTAAATGACGTCACGCTACGCCGCATTACGTGGCCTTGAAGTAACGATCGGCTGATCTTTGTTATTGTTTCGAAACGTACCCATTTCTCGTCGAATTGCGCTGAATATTGTGCAATAAAATGTCTCGTAGCATATAATGAAAAAAGAAAATCTATTCTCTTTTAAACAGTATCTGGAATTATCGCAAGAGTGTGGACCCGAAAGTTTTATTTTTCAGGTCCACAAGATGAATTTTTTTCAGTAGCTTCCTAAATGACGTTACGCTTCAGCGCTTGACGTCGCCTTGAACGTCGCCTTGATAGAACGATCAGAAGCTTTTTGTTATTGTCTTGAAACTGTTTGCAGTCGAATTGGGCTGAATACTGCGCAAGTAGCATATAATAAAAGGAAAATCTAAGGTGTTTTAGCGAATATCGGGAATTATTTCCGATATTCACTAAAACAGAGTAGATATCCTCTATATATCGGTTAAAAAACGGTCGGCGAGTGCAAAGCGTCGAGAAGTCGAAAACTCTCGAGAATGTTTTTTTAGCGTCGTATATTTATAGCAACACAAAAAACCACCTACCCACGCAATAGATGGTGGTTGGGATACTCTTCTACATTTGGCCAATGAGTGTTCCTGCACTCCAGTTGTATAGAGATCCGTGGGTTGCAATCACATCTCTCAGTCTAAAAAACTTAGTTAAATTTACAATTAGCCTTGAAGTAAAAATAAAAAAGTTTCCACAACTGTACTCAAAGGCGAAAGAAAGTCACCTCCTTCGATTTCTGAAATAATTTGATCAGCAGTATTGGAATAGGGTTTGATTGTCAAACTACATGTATGTCGCTGACAGCATTTAGCACCTGGAATATATAATACAACAGGTGATGTGGCCCAAACGCATAATAATTAGCCGGAGTAGTCGTAAATCTGAGCAGCTGTTTCCAGTCGGGTGTCGTCCACCTGAACAGGCAGAATAATTTGTCGCCTGAGATGACACTTGACAAGAACACCTGCTATCCCAAACGTGTTGAGCAATATGTGATATTCAATAAATGAACTCTCAATTCTCAAACTATACTTGTTGAACATTTTAAATGTAGGTGCAATAATAATATCAAAGCTGGAAAGGAAATATCAACTGATATATACTGTTCAAAAAGAGAAACGCAAAATGGATTTTCTGTGATGAGGGGCGTTCCTACGTTATGGGATAATGGAATAAAGAACGACATCAATTCATAACCAAACTTTTAATGGATGAATGAAGTACAAATGGAGACGTTTCAAACGTTAACGTCACGAGTCGACGTCATCGAAACTCAATATCTAGTGAGACCGCCATCTGAGTCCAAAGCTGCTTGGCACCTTCTGTTCATTGAAGCAATCAGATTCCGGATGGAAGCTTAAGGTGTGGTGGCCCACTCTTCCTGCAACGCTTGCGTCAACTGTGGAAACGTCTGAGGTTGTGGTTGACGTTGTCGCAAACGTCGATCCAGTTGATCCCATAGATATTTGATCCATTTCAAATCTGGCGATTTGGAAGGCCAGGGCAGGACTTCAATGTTGGTATCCTGTAAATAAGCTGTCGTGAGTTATGCTGTGGGCAGGCGGACGTTGTCATGCTGAAAAATGGCGATGGCATTCTTCTTAATGGGGAGCGGCGGCAAACTTTCATCTGTGGTTACACTCAACATGGACAAGGCCTGTTCTACCAGTGTGTGAGATGGCTGCCCATCACATCATAACGCTACCACCTCCCGAACGCAGCTACGCGCAAAACGTTCTCCGCGATGTCTGTACACACCGCATCGACTACCAACTCGAAGAAGGAAACGTGACTCGTCACTGAACCATACCGTTCCCCATCTCTGATGAGGCCATGCCCTGTGCATCTGACACAATTGAAGTCGACGATGCTACGCCGTCAAAATGACGCCACGAACTGGCCGTCTAGCACGAAGATCTGATCTGAAATCTTCCGCCAACCTGGTAGCGTTGACGCTGTAGGGGTCGCTTTGGTTGTTCTCTCCCGCAAATGACGTAACCGGGTGTATCGATTCTGAGCTAGGGTAGTCACACGAGGTCTCCCGGATCTTTGAAGGTCCTGCGTTGTCTCCTGGATTTGGTAGCGGTTCCACAGACATATGATGGTGCGCGGGGAGACATTAAATACTCCCGTTACATTCGAAGCTGATTCTCCTGTTTTCAAGCGGCCACTGGCATTATTTCTCCGAGCTTCGGCCAAAAGCGGCATTTTGCATGAGCAAGATTTCCATGTCCATTTATACTCCCGCACGCTCAGCTCGCATGCTCGGAGCGTGCAACTTCATGATCAGGTATTCACTCAGTGAAAACTTTGTCCAACATTTTGTGGTGACGGTGGTCGAAATTATGCCCCATTGTCCAAAATGTTACATAATGTTTAGACCTCCACGATATGTCGTTAATCATATCTACAGCCACACTTCATCACTATATTCTCCCAAATTTGCCATGTTATCGTGACTATACCTGTTTTGCGTTTCTTTTTCTTTTTGAAGAGTGTATAACAAACATTCTATCTATGCAGTGGGTACATTCATTGGGGAATGCTCATGCTTGGTGACATCCTCTTTATTAGAGTATGTGCTCCTAAAATAAAATCCCTCTACTGGGGAGCGCGATGGCTCAGTATGTAGAGATGAAGGCTGCAAGCTGAGGGGCCCTCGGTTCGAGTCCCACCTGCGGCAAACGCGTTGTGTCCTTGGAAAAGATACTTCATCAAAATTGCCCATGTGGGGCACGGTGATGCTGTGTTCTAAGGCGTACTGCACGTGGATGGTGCACTTGTCTTCAAGCAATGCTAACCCTGCTTGTGTGGAGTTAGTATTTTGGGAGTCTGACAGTTGATTGGTGGTTCTCTCCGGGTACCCGAGCTTCCTCCACCCGTAACCTTGTCCGGTACGAGGTGACCCTGCCTGTCGAAAGTGTCGTTTAAACTCCAATAATTAAATAAATCCCTCTACGGATAAAGGAATCGCCCCTACACTAAACTATTGAAAACATAGGCTCTTTTACATACAACAGGTATGTTGTAGCTAAATTAAAACTATGATTCCAGATAAATGGAAACTATCTTACGAAGTGAGGGAGACATGTATAGCCTATCTCAGATGGAAAGTTGGAACTTAATCGACCCTTCGTTACTGATTCGTCTGATAACAGATTAGAACACAACGTGACAGAAAAACCATTGAAACACGCTGGTTTATTTTCAGTTCGGTGAACAGAAAGTGGGGAAATAACGAAATGAGACAACACAACAACTATCACCTTGCACAAAACACTGGAACTGTCAAGGCAATAAATAGATCGTCGGAAAGAGACAGACAAATACGGTTAAAACTAGAAGTCCTGTCATGAAATGCGCGCAAATAGCACGTCGATCTGCGCATTAATCTGCGCGTTATAACCATAGTAAAACTGTCATATGGCCTGCGCATAAGCAATTTTTCAGCTAATGGACCTCCGGGTAACCCGGAGGTCCATTGACAGAAACATTGCTTGTGCTTGCTATGCGTAACTACAAGAATCTGCCGTGCTTTGGGTGGCATTCGATATGTAAATTGCGCGCAATTCCTACGCGTAATTAAGCAATTAAGCCCAGATAAGCGCACAGTTCATGACCAGACTTCTAGTTTTAACTGTAGTACTCACGTCGGCACTATAACGCCTACGATTAGATTACCTAATGCGCATGAGAAGTATATGATTACGCCAGTTCTCCAGAAGCCATTTCTTACACAACTCCAGATCAGCCAGCAGGGTAATACAATGACGAAGAGATCCAGTGTTTGGGAAGATTCGCGCTTTTGAATTCAGGCTGTTGGACGAACCCACATTACATGGGTTTAATACCGACTCCACAACACGGATGGAGACGACTCGAAGGGTTCTCAACATCATTAGAATTAGCAATCGGTACAGAAGAAACAGGTTCTGTTTTGTCAAGCGCGGTTTCTACCTTTCGGATACTGGTGGGTACATGTGGGTGACGACGGCGCGATGAGTATGCTGACTGGTGTGTGCAACATATGAGGTTGTAGTATATAGCCTTATAGTATAGAAAGCCTTCAACCAGGTCTATAGTCTAACTTTTCATTATTAACGATAATTATATTATTTTACCCTTTACCTAACGTAACGACCAAGAAGGGCCAGCGCTATTCTCAAAAATCGCCAATTAATTTTCATTATTTTTTTTATTTTTTGTCTCTAAAACATATGTTATGACCCCTCATTGGAACGAGCTCGTCGAGCTCGTTCCAATGAGGGTCATAACCTATGTTTTTGCGACAAAAAATGAAAATAATAGTTATTAAAGAATTTTTTTTTGCAAGTGTCGTCTGCTTTTCATGTTAGGTAAAGAGTTAAAAAACAAAAAACAGTGAAGTCCCCATTACATCCACGGCAAAGCGTCTTCGTTTGGACGCACGGACACAGGACCCAATTGTTGATTGCTTAATTCACTTGTGAAGTTATTTTTCTGGGGAATATTCGTATTTTGTTTCGTCAGAATATTCGTCTGTTGGCCGTTAAGCCGAATAAAAACAATGAGGCAATGTGGTGGTTACCATTCTCTGTCAACATGGCTTCGAGTCATTGCTTCTATCATGTGATGAACGGAGATCAGGCACGTAGTCATGTATCCGTGTTGGGCAACAGGAATCTGTCTGGGCCGCATTTTTATTAACAGGCATATCACGAAGATAGAGTTCTTGAGTTGGAGGTGTACTCCACTTTTCAGTTTCTCGGGGGAGTGCATATTTTTCGACACGTTTTGGAGACATTTTGAGGTTATAAAGAACGTCAGTTTTCACTCAATGTCTTATGTCATCTGCGGATCGAAATATTCAGGATATTATATTGAGAGTAATCGCTTGACTAGACTGGTTACGTGCAATAATTCATGAGAGGTGAAGGACGTTGTACAAACACGAGTGCGCGAATGCGCACGAGTGTTTTAAAGTGCAGGCCCTCGCCCCGAAAGAATTATTTCACGTAACCAGTCCAGTCAAGCGATTACTGTGTTTATTACTTTTCATTATTAAGGATAATTATATTATTTAACCCTTTACCTAACGTAACTACCAAGAAGGGCCAGCGCTATTCTCAAAAATCTCCAATTAATTTTCATTATTTTTTTCATTTTTTGTCTCTAAAACATAGGTTATGACCCCTCATTGGAACGAGCTCGTCGAGCTCGTTCCAATGAGGGGTCATAACTTATGTTTTTGGAACAAAAAATGAAAATAATAGTTATTCAAGAATTTTTTTTTTTTTGCAAGTGTCGTCTGCTTTTCATGTTAAGTAAAGGGTTTAAAAAACAATGAAGTCCCCATTACATCCACGGCAAAGCGTCTTCGTTTGCACGCACGGATACAGGACCCAATTGTTGATTGCATAATTTACTTGTGAAGTTATCGTTTATAATCAAACCCGGAAATCCCAGTAAATCACACTTTGGAAAGTAATAAATATATCCTCATGTCTGGTGGATCTGAGGCAGTACTGGTTGTTCACGATTGCGCATCATTACTCTAAACTAGCTCAGATTAGTGAACTCGTTGAGGAGGTTATGTACAGTTTAGATTAACGCACAAGACGGACACAAACGATACTGACTGGCTTGGATTTGTTATTCTGAAAATGAGCCTGTTAATCCATTTCCTAACACAAAACAATTCTCGAGCAATACTAAAATTACATTTTATGCCTCAAAAATAGAGTTTATGAACCCTCATTGCAACGCGCCCAGTGAGGTAGCATAATCCATATTTTTTAGAAAAAAAACGAGAAGAATAATTAAATACGAAAGTCCCTAGGGCCAAACGCGGAGGCTTCCAGCAGATCAGTAAACGACCAGCTTCAGTTAGCTGGTCGTTCACTGATCTGCTGGAAGCCTCCGCGTTTGGCCCTAAGGACAAGTGGGTTGCCATGCTAATGTTTTCATATTATCTGCTCATGTCTTGTAGTAAGTCCTAAGATGATAAAAATTAATTCTTTTAAGTTATTAGCTTTATTACATATTACTGGAGAGAGCACTCTCCAATGGTTTGTAATAATCTAACAGTGATGACAAATCCTAACCACGAACAATGAGAACTTAAGCAGTCAAACTATCGGCAAACCATCCCTGTAAACTAAATAGTTAACTGACCATTATGCACGCCAACAATCCACTGGTCATACTTCCTCTTTGGGTCATCCATCGTTCTTCCTACCTCTCAAATCCATTTACCCTATTCTGTCTATTCTCCTCTTACTTAATCCTTATTACACATATAAATGAGCATTCACATAAAGAACACCAAATACTCCAGTACCAGCTGTTTATAACTAGTTTGTTTAATCATGTTTGGAGACAGCCTTGTATAAGCTTCAAGCTTACTGCTGAATCCACTTCAGTTCATCTATACTTTTGTAAATATTCAATGTTGTTCTTTGCATACATATCTGATCTGAAATAAATATTGTTTAAACTAAATACAAAACACCGTTTTTGTGAAATAAGGTTGGCCGTTGCTTTAGACAAAGGGTTAATAAAGGAAATGTCGTCATGACGCCACACTTTGAGCATCAATTTTCTTGAAGGTTACTTCCCGTCGACTTCACTGCCGGATTCTATTTGCCTCCGTGTATGCACTTGAGTTTTTTCGAAAAAAACACTTTGAAGCGAAGAAGAAAATCGAAGTGCAAAATTGTGCACATCGCCTACGCCATTCGTTTATAGAACAAATTCAATTAATTACAATAATATTCGCAATCGCATCTTTTAATGTTACTGAGTTTATTACGTTAGGGACTGCAGTAACAAATCTTTATGTGATAATAGGTTATGTTTATTAAATCAGTAGTCGCAGTGGAAGTTGCATAATTCTTCAAACACGGACGAACCGTAAGTTCAGGAAGACTATGTATACTCACATCGTATCATTCGACCTTATCCCCACTCGGCCATCAACGTAAAGGCCTTCTGTACCTGAGTTAAGCTCTCGGGCCATCAGTCTAATTCGCTTCAGAATTAAACGATGTTTTTTGGACTGTTTGTTCATTTAGTTTTGCGCGCAGACGACCGTTAATATCAGATGATATGCTTTCACTGAAAATCAAACGATTAATAAGCAGGGCCGAATCGTTTTCTTGGTTTCCGCGCGATCTACGTTGTTTCCGCGCGGTCTAGACTCTAGGCTGGTTACGTAACTGTCAATCAAGGATCACAGTACTAATTCCGTAAATTTCAAGCAACTGCACTCAGCGGACTGGACGCATTTCAGTTTTGTCCGACGCTACTATTTTCATCATCTTTAATGTCTTTTCAGCCTACTAGTATTTACACATTTTTCGCCATTAATCCTACCACGAAATCTGTTCACTTTTAACTTCAGACGATCATCTAAGTGTTTTAGGCAGCGTCGGAACCCACTAACAATGGTCTTGTAAATGCAAGTTTTACTCAGTCGCTTCTCTGCACCAATATCCTTAAATAACAAGTCTTTAGTGGCACTATCCCATTGCGCAGGCAGTCCCAGCACATCACCACGTCGTTTTGAACCAGCTAGAAAAACACCAAACTCTAAAATTTCCTCGTAGCGGGCTACTTAGTGCATTTTAAGACAACGGACTTCAAACATTTTTTTTTAAATCACCCAGTTGTCATACTTTCATGTAATACATGAAAGTATCTTGACATTTCTAAAATTCCAGTTCCTTTTAATTTTCGAAGGGTTTATTAAAGTCGGGTTTTACCGGGAGTTAGGACTTTCGGGAATATTTTTAGTATGAGTCTAAGAGTATTTTTTTTACCTTTTGCTTTCTATTTTTACCCCAGAATCTTTTCTTTTCGGGTTGTGTTACACACCCGTTCAGTCAGAACTTGGCGTGCGAGAACTTTTATCGCCACATTTCATTTCTTTTGTCATCTGTGTGTGTTTTTTTCTTATTGTGTCTGTACCGTGAAGAAGGTACATCAGACCGAAAGCTAGGAAAAAAAATTTTCTTGTGCTGTTTGAGCTTTATTTAGACGAATTTCTTTCTCTTTAGGCTCCTAAATCTCTCAGATCCAGCACACTTGAACAGATTTGTTTCGACAGAATATAGATCTTCCTTCACTTAGAACGATATACAGGTGATCTCTCCTGTCTCATTTATAAATATTACAATCATTATGTATTCAATTCCCCTTGAAAATATCAAGATATTAACATGCTTTGTGGAACTATACGTGGCGTAATCATAAAACTACAGTTGTGATGAGTCTTCATTCCCGATTATAACGTCATCAAAATGTCGAACAAATCTCGATTGAGCAACATGTCTAGTTTTGAGTTACAGAAAATTCAGTTGTTCAGACTATGTCAGTTTGTCGGAAAAGCGAACCGTAGGTTCGCTTTTCCAACCAACTGAAATATTCCAAACGAAAGAATCTAAACATAGGCGATGACATATTAGACCGCAGGTTCCAGGCCATTACTGCGGCGAATTTCTTACAGAATTAGACTGGTGGCTTGAGAGATTGTACTTGAGTATGAAACTACGCTCGCAGCAGCCGACGTGTGACGCTTCTATACGAAAAAAGAAGTAGAACATACTGTACGTTTGTTTGTTTATTGAGGTTTAACGATACTCCCAATCGCCAAAGTCAAATCACCGAGGAAACAAAGGATTCAATAAGCCGAATGGCCTGGAGATAACCACTCTACAACCTGCTATCCAGGCACAAATGGAGTTGGAATTTGTTGAAGTGTGCCGTCGACGTGTTATACGTCTTAGTGCACAGTGCTATCGTGCTGCCACTTAGGCATTCGCGGGTTAAGTTTCTTACCCAAGCAAACAACGCAGATTATGCGGGTCAGGATCGAATCGCAGAATTTTCGATCTGAAGCTCAATGAATTAACTAAGGATCCACGGCACTCTCAGAAAAAATACTTTCGTTATATTCCGTGTTGCCGGAGGAGAGGCATCGCTAACTATAATCATCTCCAGGAACACATATTTCGAACAATCTGTAGTTCACTCCCAAGATTCCTAACTTTAGATCAACTCTGGACTCAGCTGATATTTTGACTTGAATCGATATTCTGAAAAAGGTTGAAAGTTGCCGAGTTGAAATTTACCGTCACCGTTCGTGGGTTTTTCGATTAATCGGAACGCATGTCTATTTGCGTTAAGAAAATCTATTGGTCGGTGATCAATACCATAATGTACAACAAATAGATTAAATGAATAGCTAAAAAAATTAATTCCACACCCAGTCTTGGGTGATGACTGGGTGTAGGACTAAATTTTTTCTGAGCCTCGTCACAAATGCAAAATAGATTCACCTAACTGCCATTCAGCTAGTATTGCGTTTGAGGACTCACGATCTTTACTAAAGACTTCAGTCCAAGTCCAATTTAGAACTTCATTTTTTTCAAAATATTCGACTTTAGTCAAACTTAGACTTGATTCAACTTAGGACTAAAATCAGACTTAAGTTTTTTTTCTTTCCCAAACAGAGGACCAGGTCATTCTCAAAGCGTTGCCATTGCAATCTAGAATCGGCACCAAAGAGGAGATTGTGTTTGAATGATTTACCTCCCACTGAATAGTAGAGCTAACACGATGCAGTCAAGATTGATTTGAAAGACAAATCGCGTTAAAGGGGGCGGGCATGGACGGTGGAAGATAGTGATCTCCCTGATACATCGAGCTGACGTGTCTCGTGGAACTGATTTGAAAAAAAATGTATCCTACACCAAAAACTGGGTAATCGAACCAAATCCCTTATATCACGGTTCACGACTGTCTACTAGTGAGCAGTTACAAAACAACAACATTAAAAATATTGAATAACAGAGTTTTTACCCCAATCAACTGAAGTCTATTGGTCAATATCTCCACTGTGATTTAAACGAGTTCATGAAGCATACTGATCAGTTACACTCTCTCCGACTCTCGGCGCACTGATCTCTGAAAATTTTAAGATTTCGAGCAACAAATTCTTCTCATAATGCAACTAGGAATTCAACCAATTCAATCGTGTTTGACAGAGCTCATTGCGCTCCGCCAAACAAGACTGAATTGGTTCAATTTCCAGTGGCATTACATGGCATTATGGAAAAAAAACTCTTCGTATAATTTTGATATTTCGACACCAGTGGGATGGGGGTTAGATTGTGTAGTTTGGTTATCCTTTCATCTTACGTAACAGCCATATCAGTCCAGCGCTCTTCACAGAAATCACCACTCATTTTTTTCAAAAAAGTAGCAGCTTATGACCCACTATCGAAACGAGATCCTTTTGGGGGCAAAAAAATTAAAATTTGTTCCAAAAATTTTGTTGCAAGTATTGTCTCCAACTCGTGTTAGATAAAGAGTGCTAGCAAATAAATCTTTAGAGAACTTAAAAATTCATTAAGTCATCCAATATTCAACTTTCCTTATATTATCACTGAACTAAATATTTGAATTGGAGTTACCCGCCTTGAAATGCAGAAATGATGCAATCTCTAAAAATAAACAGCCTTGGAAAAATATATTGTTTCAATAAACATTTGAAACATTCTATTGACATCATGTATTATTGTTGAATATTCCTGATCAAAAAGGTGATTTGATGACTTTTGGACCGAAAAAATACAATTTACTTTCTGTGTGTTTTTGTAGAGAATTCCCTGTAAAATATGTGCACGTAACCGGTACTTCCTTTCGTGTCATTTTGTCTCTCCTATTTGTTCCGTGACCCCCCTATTTTCGGGTCAGAAAAAGTTGTCTGAAGGGATAAACTTGACAAAGATATTTGCATGCAAAAATTAAAGTGATGCGGTCATAATTTTTTCGACTGAACATTATAATGGTGGCTTGTGGGAAAATATTTAATTCTGTGATACCCGTTAAATACCCCAAAACATCTTTGCAACACATCTTTACAGAAGGAAACTCAACTCATCAGTCTAATTGTAGCAATAAAAAACTATTAATGAAATGAAAGCCGAGTTATTTATAATAGGGGTAGCAGGAAATTATTGTAAAGATGCTGAAGTTATAACAGTGAGGGCTGCTACTTTGATTACAAAAACATTTTTACTGCAACGGTGATTTATTGGAGTTTAACTACACTACCAACAAACACAGCCACGTGGCTTTGGACAGTTTATGCAATGGAGGAAGACGGAGTACCAGGAAAGAGCCACCGTGTAGCGACCCTGTACAAGCAGAGTTAGCAGCGGTTGATGGCAAGTGCACCATTGACGTGAACCGACGGCCTTTTGGATTAAAGTACAAAGTTCTAACCAGTCAGCCGCACTCTACACTGCAACGGTTACTCTCGTGGTTAAGAAGTGGCTTTGATTCAACTGTCTCATGAAGCACTATTCACAAAAATCAACATTCAAATTTTATAATGTTTGTCATGTTTTGTCTCAAAAACATAACTTTTGACCCATCATTGGAACGAGCTAAGCTCGTTCCAACGAAGGGTCACAAGCTATGCTTTTGAGACAAAACAAAATTAAAATTTGGTTATTCAAAAAAATGTCGTTTGCTATGCAGGTTGAGGAAGGGTTATGGTGATGGTGAAGTGAACTATATAATTGGAGAAAATTTGTTTGGAGAAATTCTGACATTTATGAAGTTACTAAGATTATTTTGTTTTTAAGATAATAACATAGAGATATTGAATCCATTGGCTGGAATATCTATAACTGGAGCACGAAATAACAATATCTGTATATCTTTGTGAGTAAAGGGACATCACATTATACCAACGGACGTCTGTGCGCACACTCTACGAAAAATGGGTAAACAAGCAACGGGTACAGGTATGACAGTTTTCCCATAAGCGACCATTATAAAGTCTTTGTGAAAAAGTATGACCGCATTACTTTAATTTTGGTATCCAAATATCTTTGTCAACTATAGTCCCTCAGACAACTTTTTTGTCGTTCAACAGGGGGGGGGGAGGCGGGGGGGGGAGGCATGCAACAAATAATGGAGAAAAACTGAAAGGAAAGAAAGTACCAGCCACGTGCACATTTTTTCGGGGAGTTCCAAACAAATACACATCAATAGTCCATTTTATTTTTCAGGCCCAACATTTCATCAAATCACCCTCTTTATTTCTCTGGATTATTCAGCAATAATGGAAAGTGTCAGTAGAATGCTTCAAAAGTTTTTTAAAACAACATTTTTTTCTCAAGGCTGCTTAGTTTCGGCGATTGCATCATTTTCGAGGCGGGTATCTCTAATTCAAACATTAAGCTCATTTATACCATAACATCGTCGACAGGGACGTGGTGATAGGAGGTGTGGGGGATGTCCTGGCCAAAATTTCCTATAGTTGGAAATTCGGAGGGCAAGTCACGAGTAGTTGGAAATTCCATCTATCTGGATTTTAGAGCTTCTTTGGTGATGCTGATGTCTCTTTAACTTCCCAAAATTCCAACTCGGTTTCAAATCGGCAAACATTCGAACTGTTACTATTTGCAACTACAGTGTTCGTAATATCGAGCTTCACGAGTATGTATGCTGTCAATCTGTACGAGATTTCTATAGTACGTTTACTTATCGTAATAAAAAAATCCTCAAAACGCACTTCAAGAAAATCAGATCATGTAAAATTGTTATCCTGAGTTAATTCCATCATTCATAGTTAGAAAATGATGAAACATCGAAAAGTGATCATTCCTGCATAAGATCTAATTTAATGGTAGGACAGTGTGAATTGTTCAAAGTTAAAAGCTTGAGCATTTGTTCAGCACATATTCAATTCTCAGAAGAATACCAAATAATAATAACCTGATAATTCTATCATTCTATTTCAGTTACAAGAATCAATTTTATGCCCCCTTTCATGGCTTCATTTACAAAATCATTCTCAGTAGAGAATTTCCAACTAGGGAGAGGGGCCGGGAGGGGGTTTCCCCCTCCCGTCCCTCCTCCTAGTTGCAACTTCACCACCCTACACAACCCCCACCCTGACCCCCCACACCCCCAATCGGAATCCTCTAGCCTCGTCCTTGAGCGTCGAACTCCGAAAATAATTAGACTTGTGGTCTGACAGTTCGGAGTTGTTCATGGTATCACAGAACTAAATATTTTCCCATAGGCGACCATAAAAACACTTATGCGGACAAAAATATGATCGCATCACTTTAAATTAAATATTTAAATACCTACATAAAGTACAGACCTTCACACAACTTTCTCAGGCCAGAAAACATGGGGTCATGCAACAAATAAGGGAGAAAATGCACCAGGAAGTAAAGTACCGTCCTTGAACTCAGTTTTTTCTGGGAATTCCCAACAAAAATACATAAATAGTTAACTGAATTTTATAGACCCAAAAAATACTTAGAAAATCTCTTTTTTCTTGTGAAATATTCAGTATTGTTGTAAACACCTCATAAAATGCTTTAACAGCTTTCTCAAGCAATAAGTTTTTTTCTAGGAGTCTTATTTTAGACTATGATGCAATATCCGAGTGCAACATTTCAAGGCAGATAACTCTAAACTGAATATTTAGTTCCGCGATATCTCATGGCATTATGCTGCATCAGTATACCTCAAAGAACGCGGTTGGATCAGTCGACGTTCAAAAACAGTTTAGAGTGATAGTACTTAATTATTAAAAACAGCCTCCGCTAAAAATCTTCGCCTCCATAACTATTCAGCCAATGCAAAAGCGGCTCTCATCTTTTTAATATGTCCACTTCAAGACTTTTTTCAAATATTCTATAACTGTATTTTGGCAGTGGGTTTTCTTCTGCGTTTTCTATCATACTTTTTTGAAACTTTAGCTTATTAACCATTGCTTGCACGGTCTGATGAAATCACAAACACAAATATGGAGTAGATTTAATTTTTCAATACAAAAAATATTCCTTGCACATTATACAGAGAGTAATCGCTTGACTGGACTGGTTACGTGAAATAATTCATGAGAGGTGAGGGACGTTGTATAAACACTAGCGCGCGAAGTGTTTTACAATATAGTCCCTCGCCTCGAATGAATTATTTCACGTAACCAGTCCAATCAAGGGATTACTCTGTTTATAACTTTTCATTATTAACGATAATTATATTATTTAACCCTTTACCTAACGTGACGTCCAAAACCGACCAGCGCTATTCTCATAAATCGCCAATTAATTTTCATTAATTAGGGGTCGTAACCTATGTTTTTGAGACAAAAATGAAAATAATAGTTATTCAAGAATTTTTTTGTGCAAGTGTCGTCTGCTTTTCATGTTAGGTAACGGGTTAAAAAACAATGAAGTCCCCATTACACCCACGGCAAAGCGTCTTCGTTTGCGCGCACGGATACAAGACCCGGTTGGTGATTGCATAATTTACTTGTGAAGTTATCGTTTATAATCAAACCCGGAAAACCCATTAAATCACACTTTGGAAAGTAATAACATTCTTTCATTATGAATATCACATGCTTTATTACTTTATGATAAAATAAATATAGTTTCCCAGTAATGTATTATATATCTCAAAAACACATACCAGATGTTCGCCTATTTTTGTCACACCACCTTAAGTGACTTTATTATTGACGGATGTTGAACACGCCATGTTGGAAATAGCATTCATTCTTCATCTGGTCCACGCGAAATACGAACGATTCAACCTGATTATTATTGATTGAGAAAGAAAACATTTCCATCATTCAAAATGTGCACTGATATTTTGAAAACATCTTTATTAGGGCAAAGTCTTGTACATGATTAATTTGTCATCTGCTGACTGACTAGTAATTGTAAGACGAGTATGAAACCATATCACCGAAGTTCGACACGTCCGGTTAAAATTTATAACTTCTTTATTCGAGATAATGGCAATGCGATGAGCATGAGTTACGACACCCTTCAATAAAATGCAATTTATTCTGGTGATAAACGCGGAATGAAGCGATATCCATGGTCTCGTGTTGCCGATAAGAATATTTTAATCATCACCTCACGGAAGAAGACGGGAAAAACAGAGAGTGGGAATTGATGACATATTTTAGGAAATAATTCATCAAGCCAATCCAAATAAGACATTAACCCTTTTCTCAAAAGAACAGCACGAAAATGCAGAAATAATTCTTGAATAATGGAAACGTTTCATTTTTTGCCTTGAAAACATAGCTTACGGTACGGTAGCCGTGGACAGGTCATTTTCCGCGGGTGGGCAATATTTCCAAGGACGCAATAATATTAGATTCCAAACGCTAATTATAGGAATAATCAGCCAAAATTTAATTAATGAAGCACCGGGTAAATTTTTGCTGATGATGATTTTTATTACCTGGTAAACGCATATGCGGACATCCCTGCCCACACGTTGATTACGAATAGTCCGCGGCGACTGTACTGTATACCCCCCTCATTGGAACGAGCTCTTTGATTCTGGGGTCATAAGCTATGTTTTATTACATGCCTGTTCTATGAAATTCTCATCTACAGCAACACTGAAGGATGCGGAAAACGAAAATCTGTTCCGCAATGGAAATCGTTGACAGATTATTTTTAAATAGAAGCGAAATTTCACTGGAATTTTCTAAAAATCGTGCAACACAATTACAATTTGAATCGCTAGCGATAGGTGAAAAGCGTCCCCTGTGATCCAATGTGTTCTATGTGCCAGTAGGCACATAGAGCACATTTGAACTCAGGGGACGAAATAGTAACACGGTAGTAGTATGTAATGTGGTTTTCACCTCTTATTTGGGGAACCTCGGTGGGGGACCTCGGAAGTGACGTCATGTCACGTGACCTAGTGGCGCCATGTTGTGTTGTCGTGGTAACCCGCGTGGGCGGCCATGTTGTGACGTCATTACCATAGTGATATGTGGTGTTAGTGCGCATGCGCAGCGCGTGTTGTTAGGGTGATACGTGTTTCCGTCGTCCATTTTGTATACTGGAGGCCACCATCTTGGTTTCTATGGTAGCACGTGATTGCTATGTTACCTAAACCCTTCTTATAGGATAGGGGTATGTTCGGAGGGTATGTTCGATGAATGGGAGTATCTTCTGGTTCGGATTTTCCTCAAATACTCGTTTACTTCGTAGAATTGCCACAAACAACCCGACAAGCTGTATTATTTCGAATTCTTTCAGAATTCTCTGCTTCTATCTATATATGTAATAGCTTACGTCTACCTAGACATGTTCCTTTGCCCTGCAGAATACTCCAGTAGCGTAGAAGAGCCTATTAACTGGAACAACTTTGCTTATTATTACTATCCAAATATATATATCAACAAGACCGGTTCAGAAAGCAAGATGTAAAAGCGTGGTGTTCCTCAGGGCTCAGTTCTTGGTCCACTTTTGTTTACTCTGTACACTTCTTCTCTGGGTCGTCTTCTTAAAAGGCATGGCATATCATATTATCTGTATGCGGATGATACCCAACTGTACATTACATTTAATTCATCTCTTCAAAGTGACTCAATCACTGCAGTCAGCAACATGGAAACTTGCATAAATCTGGTGCGGGAATGGATGATAGATTTTAAACTGAAAATGAATGACTCTAAAACACAATTCTTAGTCATATCCGGGGTTCGCATGCCTACACCCACTGTTACATCAATTCAGGTTGGAAACAACATCACCATAAAAAGTGAATCGGCCAGGAATATTGGACTGATTATGGACTCAAATTTAAAGCTAGACATCCATATCAATAAAATATGTCAAAAATGTTACTGGCAGCTTCGGAATATTGGAAGACTGAGAACTTATCTTAACCAATCTGCACTTGAAAAACTTGTGCATTCCTTCATCACCTCACAACTAGACTATTGTAATTCAGTGTTAGTGGGGCTGCCGCAGTATTTGATTCAGAAGCTTCAAAAAGTTCAGAATATTGCTGCTAGGATAATTACTGGTACCAAATGCTCTGAACACATAACACCTGTTTTAAGACAATTACATTGGCTTCCAGTTAAACAGAGAATCAATTTCAAAATATTGATCTTAGTATTCAAATGTATCCACAAACTGGCTCCAGTTTACCTGCAAGAGCTCATCACTGTATACACTCCATCACGCTGTCTGAGATCTAAAGATCAAATTCAACTAGTCATACCTTTTAGCAGATCTAATCTGGCTAATGATCGTGTGTTCTCCATCGTGGGTCCAAGATTGTGGAATGCGTTGCCTATTAGTGTCAGAAATTCAGAAACTATCAACATCTTCAAAAGAAATCTTAAAACTTTCCTATTTACTGAAGCATTCTCCTGAACCTCCCTAGAGGAAACTGAAACATGTGACTCTTTATTTTCAGAAAAGTGTATTTTATTTCTGTGAAGCGTTTTAGGGCACTCTTCGTGGTTTTACGCTTTTACAAAATCAATTATTATTATTATTATTATTATTATTATTATTATATTTAGCTATTCTGGTCTATTCTTGGAACTTCTTGCCCAATTCCGTGTACTCTTGTTGTTTCATTTATCTAGATCCTTTATATAAATTATAACTAACCAATCAGATTGCTTGATTTCCCATAACCTGTATGCAGAGTTATCTCCCCTTATTTCAACGAAGTTGTATCCGATTCTCATCGCCTTGACAATATCCCCGGGCGCCCCAATTTCGGCACCCCTTTTTTTTTAAAAACATATGACCTTCGGCACTCCTTTTTTGACATATGTGCTTATGTGAAAAGGCACAATGTGACACAATGTGCCCTAACACATAGGCACATACGGGTATTTGAGGATACCTATGGCCTGGTATTGTATTATTTGAGGATACCTATCTAGGATACCTTCTGGAGAATCCATTTTTGTCATATGTGCTTATGTGAAAAAGCACAATGTGACACAATGTGCCCTAGCACATAAGCACATGCTTTATGTGTCGATATGTCCTTATGTGAAAAGGCACAATGTGACCCAATGTGCCCTAGCACATAGGCACATACGGTTTTGAGGACACCTATGGCCTGGTATTGTATTATTTGAGATACCTATCTAGGATACCCTTTGAAGAATCCCTTTTGTCATATGTGCTTATGTGAAAAAGCACAATGTGACACAATGTGCCCTAGCACATAAGCACATGCTTTATGTGTCGATATGTGCTTATGTGAAAAGGCACAATGTGACACAATGTGCCCTAGCACATAGGTCCATGCGACCAAAAAGGGATTCCATAACCACAGGTGTTTTCCAAAAAGGATTCTTAAAAAAGGATTCCGTAAAATGGGATTCCTATCCGACTCCATAAATTGAGATTCCGTGTTTTAACATCGAAACTCGAGGGTATTCCCCTTCCCTATTGAAAAAATTTAGTTCAATGGGGAGTAGTTTAAAACTTTAATTCAGATCACAGTCGTTATATTTTCATTAAGTTTAAAAAAAATTATTCAGTTAAACTCTGTTCAGTTCAAAGGGTGTTAATACCTTCATTAGACTTATGGTTCTAAACTGTATTGCCTTCAAAGGGCCTTGTTCAGTTCACCAACTTCATTGGGTTATATTAGGGGTTATAGTTAAAAACTCTGCTGGCTTCAAAGGGTTCATTCCGTTTTGTTCAATTCAAGAGGGTTAACACTGCGCTATATATAGGGGTTATAGTTCATTCAGTTGAAAACTTTATTGAATTTATTGGGAATTAAGATCTTGGTTATGTTGGCTCTTTGTTCACTTCATTCGAACAGTTGTCTTGTATCTGTTCATAATTCAGTTCTGTTCAGTTCGATCTTGGTTGTGTTGGATCTTTGTTCACTTTGTTCTGTTCCCTTCCATCTTAAATTGTATTTCATCAGATTTGTTCAGTCTGTCCAACTAGTTCTGACTAGTTTGACCTTCTTTCAATTTGTTATGTTCACTTCAGTCTTGGTTGTGTTGGATCTTCGTTCACTATTGTATGTTCATTTCACTTCGCCAACTTCGTTGGGCCAATTTACTTCGATCTTGGTTGTGTTCGCTAAATCCAACTGGTTCGATCTTCGTTCACTTTGTTATGTTGTGTTCCCTTCGATCTTGGTTGTCAGCTGTATCTGTTCGGGTTCTTGTAATAATAATTGGGTGTTATCAATCCCTTTCCATACCCTCGAGTTTCGATGTTAAAACACGGAATCCCAATTTACGGAGTCGGATAGGAATCCTATTTTACGGAATCCCTTTTTAAGAATCCTTTTTGGAAAACACCTGTGGCTATGGAATCCCTTTTGGTCGTATGTTCCTATGTGCTAGGGCACATTGTGTCACATTGTGCCTTTTCACATAAGCACACATCGGCACATAAAGCATGTGCTTATGTGCTAGGGCACATTGTGTCACATTATGCTTTTTCACATAAGCACATATGACAAAAAGGGATTCTCCAGAAGGTATCATAGAGAGGTATTCTCAAATAATACAATACCAGGCCATAGGTATCCTCAAATACCCGTATGTGCCTATGTGCTAGGGCACATTGTATCACATTGTGCCTTTTCACATAAGCACATATCGGCACATAAAGCATGTGCTTATGTGCTAGGGCACACTGTGTCACATTGTGCTTTTTCACATAAGCACATATGACAAAAAGGGATTCTCCAGAAGGTAGCCTAGGTAGGTATCCTCAAATAATACAATACCAGGCCATAGGTATCCTCAAATACCCGTGTGTGCCTATGTGTTAGGGCACATTGTGTCACATTGTGCCTTTTCACATAAGCACGTATGACAAAAAAGGGGGTGCCGAAGGTCATATGTTTTTATAAAAAAGGGGTGCCAAAATTTGGGTGCCCGGGGATATTGTCAAGGCAATGAGAATCGGATACAACTTCGTTGTAATAAGGGGAGATACCTCTGCATACAGGTTATGGGAAATCAAGCAATCTGATTGGTTAGTTATAATTTATATAAAGGATCTAGATAAATGAAACAACAAGAGTACACGGAATAGGGTAAGAAGTTCCAAGAATAGACCAGAATAGCTAGATATAGTAATAATACTCCAGGGCAAAGAAACATGCCAAGGTAGACGTAAACTATTATATATATAGATAGAAGCAGAGAATTCTGAAAGAATTCGATATAATACAACTTGTCGGGTTGTTTGTGGCAATTCTACGAAGTAAACGAGGATTTGAGGAAAATCCGAACCAGAAAATACTCCCATTCAATCGAACATACCCTCCGAACATACCCCTATCCTATAAGAAGGGTTTAGGTAACATAGCAATCACGTGCTACTATAGAAACCAAGATGGCGGCCTCCAGGATACAAAATGGGCGAGGGAAACACTTATCACCCTAACAACACGCGCTGCGCATGCGCACTAACACCACGTATCACTATGGTAATGACGTCACAACATGTCCGCTCACGCGGGTTACCACGACAACACAACATGGCGCCACTAGGTCACGTGACATGACGTCACTTCCGAGGTCCCCCACCGAGGTCCCCCAAATAAGAAGTGAAACCACATTACATACTACTCACGGTTTCCCCTCGCAAGTTTGGTTGGTGATAAAATGTGTTATTTTTGTTGATAGTTGTCAAATGAATTGCTGAGTGTCCTTCTAATAATTGTTCTTAGAGACATGAAGGCGTGTAATAAACACTTCGACACACGCCTGTGAATGGGTAAATCGATATGGCACTTGTGACATCGCGGGAGGAGAAAACTCGAGGCCTCCTTTTATCGTCCCGCGCTGGCCTCTCGTTTATCCTTTCGCGCTGGCACTGCGGCCTCTCGGTTTATCCTTCCTCCTCGCTGGCACTAGTGCCATATCGATTAACCCATTCACACGCGTGTGTCTTTCTATGTATTTATGGTCTGAGACAAAAAAAAACAAATGAAAATGTAAAATTTGTATAGCGATGCTTGTGAGCAGCGTCATCGGTTTGTTTACGTTTTGAGGTTTAACGACACTTTCAACATCCAGGGTCACACATTGTGTGGCAGTTTAACGAGTGGAGGAAGTCGGAGTACCAGGAGAGAACCACCAAGCAGCGGCGAGCAACCGTCAGACTTTCCTTCTTACTAACTCGATCAGCGTTAACAACGGTTGAAGACAAGTGAACCATCGACGTGAAAGACGACTTAGTATACAGCGTCACCGTGTCCATACGTGGGCAATCTGGATTAACGGTCTTGCCCGAAGACACCACAACGGTATTACCGTTGGTCAGGCTTGAACTGTCGATCTTTCAGTTCAAAGTCCAATGAGCTAACCACTGAGGCACTGCGCTCCCTGGCACTGGTCGGTTTTAACCGTTATGTTAGTTAAAGAATTAAAGCAACCCTTGATGTTTTCAGACAACCTTTTTTCAGGTAATCCTTTTCAGATTTTTTCAAACAAGATCAAGGAATATTTTTGTTTTCCTTTGCTATTGCAAAGTCAAAACTGTATAATCGAGAATATTGCCACTTATTTATTTTCTGAATTTCTTCCAACAACCTATATTAACCCTTTACCTAACCTGAAAAGCAGACGACACTAGCAAAAATAATTCTTGAATAACTATTTTTTTTCATTTTTTGTCTCAAAAACATAGGTTATGACCCCTCGTTGGAACGAGCTCGACGAGCTCGTTCCAACGAGGGGTCATAACCTATGTTTTTGAGACAAAAAATAAAAAAAATAATGAAAATTAATTGGCGATTTCTGAGAATAGCGCTGGCCGGTTTTGACCGTTACGTTAGGTAAAGGGTTAATTGACGATATAATACATTATTGGAAAGTGCTCAGAGATCCTCTCCATTAGTTTGTTCCTGAACAAAATTTTGTCGCTCAAATCAGTCAGTGTAACAGCCGGGTATGAGCAGGTGTTAAAAATAATAGGAGAAGAATTAGGCAAGTAGTAAATACAAGGACAGGATCGGTGTTTGCCAAAATAGAACCTCGAATGAGCGAAATAGTGTCAGGAACAGGCGGAGTGGGCTATGCGTGTGGACAGTAGAATGTCGTGTGTAAGGAGAAACATGGCGTTTGTCTCTTGACAACAAATTCGAGCAAGAGATAAATAGGACACATAAGGCTCATGGGTAGGTGGAAAGCTGGACGTTTTGATATCGATAAGAAACTCCGAACCCGTAAAGAACGCATATTGAATCTAATACACCTATTGCTACTTCTACCCACAACGGACTACCAAGTCAAGTATAGCTAGAAATCTGAGAATTCAGAAGAACTATGTTAATTGAATAGCAATTGGTCGGAAATGGCAGGAATGTAGCTTTCATTTCTCTCCAGGTGAAACAAATTCATCAAAATCAACTGGGTTGGGAGAATATTCACCCAACCCAGTTGATTTGGGTTAATTTTAACCCAACTGATTCTAGAGTGTACCAGACCGTTATAATCTGACCCGTTAGTTGAGTTCCAAAGAACCAACATATGATCATAATACCTTACCTTGTACTAAATGCCTACCATCAGAAAGCATGTGGCTGAGAATGCTTAGTCTGACTATATTCCCCCATAGTGTACACACATGTATGTGCATCAAAGTCTACTGCGAAGTATACCCTAACTGGTGACCCCAATCGTCGATCTTGTTTTTGTTGTTATCACTATTTTTGCAGAATTGTGGAACCAACTCAAGTATTTGTATAGATAAGAGTAAGCGTGCGACATGGGGCGTGACATGAATGATAGTGTGAGTATAAGGGTGCGTTGAGAATATGCGTGCGCGTACTGAAGGGTGGGTGCGAGAGGACAAATGCACCAATACTTCTTTTTTATTTTTTTTTTACTTTTCTACTGATCTCACTCACAGTGAAGAGAAAAGTATAGCCCAAATGTTAGATTCCGCATAATCTTCACATTAACCGATATGTATTGCCCCCATTGTTATGCCCGCCGGATACGTTATTGTATGTGAGATTTTTAACTGATACTGCCCTCATTTAACTCTACACAAAGAATCAGTACGTCTACATTATACCCACGTTATGGATCCAGTTCAATGTCCACCTCTTACTATAATAAGAATCTGATCACATCCCTTGATAGTTTTACCGCTTCGGGTGGTGAAGAGAACGTTCTACCAAATGCGATTATCAGAAAGACCCACTTGAATCTGAAAAAAGAAAGAAAACTCAATATCTGAAATAGCTCTGTATCGCGCAAAGGTGGAACTGTTTGTGTTTAGGGCTCAATCGTAAAAAGAGCCTCGATTTGCAGTGTGTGATCTTCTTAAACTTACTCTTACCCTATCAAGGTAGAGAGATTACAATTTTGCTACTTATTTCCTTTATTAACTTCTCTGATAACACTCCACAGACAGGGACGTGGCTACAGGTTTTCTATTGTGGGATATATAGTAGTGAATTTCCAACTAGGGGAGGGACCGAGAGGAGGAACCACCCTCCCGGTCCCTCCCCAGTTGGAAATTCACTACCGAGAAAGATTTTGAAAATGAAGTCATGAAAGGGGGCATAAAATTGATTCTAGTAACTGAAATGCCAACACACTTATGAGAGAATTAGGTTATTATTATTTGGTATTCTTCTGGGAATTGAATATGTGCTAAACAAATGCTTAAGCTTAGAAGTTTGAGCCATTCACACTGTCCTAACATTAAATCAGATCTTATGCAGGAATGATCAATTTTCGATGTTTCATCATTTTGTAACTGTGAATGATGGAATTAACTCAGGATAACGATTTAAAAGATGTGATTTTCTTGAAGTGCATTCCGAGGATTGTTTTATGACGATAAGTAAACGTACTATAGAAATCTCGTACCGATTGACATCACGCATAGTTATGAAGCTCGATATTGCGTACAGTGTTGTTGTAAATAGCAACAGTTTGAATTTTTGCCGATTTGAAACCGAGTTGGAGTTTTGGGAAGTAAAGGAGACATCAGCATCACCAAAGAAGCTCTAAAATCCAGATAGATAGAATTTCCAACTACTCATGACTTGCCCTCCGAATTTCCAACTATAAGAAAGTTTGGCCCGGATTGGAGGGCCACACACCCCCACCACCACAACCCTATCTACAGAGCCTAGTCGCAAACATCAAATATGTGTCAAACACCAGAATTTATTGTAAGGCTTTCTAGATGTTTCCAAATACATAATGAAAATACGGATAGATTCCGGAAAGTTTTGATTATTGGGAATCAATTGAGTACTATTCGCGAGGGATACATACTAGTACTTGCATGTGGTGATGTAAAAAGGGAATCCTGCCTCCTTGAATGGATCACCTCTTCATTCAAACTCGTCGCGTCTCCGTGGTCTACTAATATGGTCATTTGAATGGCCAGAGTTTGAAATCAAAAAATGACATATTCCATTGTAGAGCCAAGGAGGCCAATATATTTGCTTTTACAGGAACTTGGTTGACATCCACAAATAGAGATTCCGATATAGGGCTTAAAGGCTTCAATAAAACTGTGTGTAAGGATCGTCCAAATAGAGGCGGGTGTGTGGCAATTTAAATTAAAGTTGAAATCCCATTTTAGATCCGAAAAGAACCAGAAATTAATTATATTAAATGCTTATGTCTTGAGGTCCTTATTGTCCCTTCCCATTCATCATAGATGTTTTCTGTCGGCCCCACGCCCCTTCAAATGCTGGTATTGATCAGTGGAACATAATTTCCTTATCGAGAGACAAAGCTAAGAATCAAGTACCAACAACATAATCGTTGGTGGTGACTTTTATGATAATCAGTTTTCTCCTGCGAGAGGAAATTTTGTAGCTTTAATCTCCATCAACTGGTAAAAGAGCCCACTTGTGACATGGGACATTTATTCACTCTACTTGAGGAAGTTCTAGTTCTATAAGGTAGTTCTATAAAAGTGAAGTTGAAGACCCATTCTTTCGGACTTTATTCGATATCACTGTTCAGTCTCGATTACAATTGATGTATCGCGAAATTGTCGACCTACATTTGAAAGACGTCTGGCTCTACGATAAATGTGACTACGGTGCGAATGGCAATGTACTTCTTGAAATAAACAGGGACTCGCTTGTCTTAAAGCGCACTCTAAGATCAGTTGGGTTAAAAATCAACCCATATGAACTGGGTTGAGTGAATATGAACCCAACTGGGTTCATTTTCACTCAAACCAGTTGATTTGGGTATTTTTTAACCGAACTTAATAAGACGGGTAAATATTCATGTCCATGTCCTTGAAATCATTGAACCCCTAAAAAGCATCGGGACCTGATTTAATGCACCCATTCCTTAACGGTGTCTTTGGGCTTTTTGTTCAATGTACTCCTCCATCACTATTATTTCCCACAGCTACAGTTAAAACTGGAAGTCCTGTCACGAACTGTGTGCTTATCTAGGCTTAATTGTGCGTAGGAATTGCGCGCAATTGCCATATCGAATGGCATCCAAAGCACGGCAGGTTCTCCTGTTTACGCATAGCAAACACAGGCAATGTTTCTGCCAATAGACCTCCGGGTTACCCGGAGGTTCATTGGCTGAAGCATTGCTTGTGCACATGCCATATGCACAGAATTTGAAAGCCTTACTATGGTCATAACGCGTAGATTAACGCGCAGATCGGCGTGCTATTTGTGCGCATTTCATGACAGGACTTCTAGTTTTAACTGTATAGAAAAGGGCCAATGTGACCCTTAACTTGAAAAAGTACACTCTGGATCTTGTGCTAAACTACCGACCGATTTCACCCCTAAGTTGCCTTATTAAGGTTTTCGCTAGATGTGTCAACAAAATGTGGTCGTTGTTAATAGAAAATCCGTCTCGCTCAAAATCAATTGGGATTCACCGCGAGAGATTCGACAGTCCTCCAAATGACTGACACATATGACACTTTCTTACGTGCTTTTGATAGTGGTAAGGAAATAAGAGTTATCTTTTGCGATGTTAGTAAAGCCTTTGAGAAAGTTTGGCACAAAAATAATCTTTCATATTAACCTGACAAAATTGACTTTAATGACGATCTCTCTACTAGCATTCTTAAGTTCGTATCTAAAAGATAGACAACAAAGAATTTTCATACAACCGGAAACGTCATCCCGGAGAGCTATTAATGTGCATGTACCTCAAGCATCGATTGTGGACTCACTCCTGTTTCTTATTTGTATAAATGCCCTAACGTGCGATATACTTAGTAATATACGATTATTTGCTGACGATACTGCTCTTTATTTGATAATCATAGAGTATAACAACCGTTGTATATACTTGAAGTATATACAACGGGTGTTGTATATAATTATAATTTATGCGAACGACCTCTGACCTCTTTCAATTCCATTTTCATTCATTCATTCATGAAACATCGTTATATCACAGGGCAGGTTTTAATTGTACGCTTATTGCACTTTGTCAAAATCCTCTGATGGTGTCATTTCTTATTTATTTTGCTTCAATAAAGGGAACCTAAAATTTTGCTTCAAAACATTGTAGAAATTACTTGAATGTTAATAGTAATTAGTATGCGGCGACTGCGAACTATTTATAGTCACGGCCTCGATCAAAAGTACTCGCGGAACTGCGCTAATTAAAAGTTCGTCTGCTCTACCTGAAAAAAAAACACTTCGTAAAAATTGTAAACAAACGCAAAATTATTTGTTATATTGGGACTACAGCATAAAACACGGAAGAAAACTGGAACTATGTCAAAAAAAGAATAACTCTACTGAAACACCGTTTTGTTACTGTTAATAAAATAGTTGAAATTTATTTTGTTCCAGCGCAGTTACATGATGCAAGAAGTGCAATCGCACTTTACAATCGCCGTCATCGATTTTGTAATGTAAGGGACACAATTCTATGCGTCTTGTCCTATTTCTTTTGTCTCGTAGACTGGTTTTCTTTGGAGGCCCGTGGGAAGCATATATAAGTCGGGTAGACGCACGAGACGGGTGTCTGTTTGTTATCAGATAAAAACAATAAACATATAGTGTGTTTTTATATCTGTGGTATACAACTCGTTGAAATATGGTTTATTTTTTCTCGGCGAAGCCTCGAAAAAATAAACCATATTTCAACTCGTATAAAACAGATATAAAAACACACTATATGTTTATTGTCTATATATCTCATCATCGAGGATCCCACCTAAGCTGCCGTTGTCCTAAACAATGACTCAGAAGAAAATCACGTATCGGGCACATACTTGGTTGGTAGAGTTTAATTCTTCGAAAACAGAAACAATGGTAATGATCCTAGAAAGTAGATGCAAGTAGGATGAACATACAAGCCATTTTTGCGTCATATGAATAGAAGTTATCTTGAACTGTACAGTCGCCGTGAACTGGTCGTAATCCCCACGTGGGCAGTGATGTCCACTCATGCGTTTACCAGATTATAAAAATCATCGACAACAAAAGTTTTATTAATGAAGCACCTGGTTGTACCTGGTGCTTCATTAATTACATTTTTGATGATTATTCCTGTAATTAGTGTTTGGAATCTAATATTATTGCGTCCGTAGAAATATTGCCCATCCGTGGAAAGTTACCAGTCCACGGCGGCTGTTCTGTACACTGTTACTGACGAAAACTTATTTGTAAATATTTGACCGTGGAAACTACGCTGTCGTAAGCTCGATTGATTCCTGTGTCGAATTCATATCTTTTTATTCTGTCAACAGGTTATGCTTTGATTTGAAATAAATTCTGTTTACACCAATATCCTCTTCGTCAGTACAAAATAATCAGTTACCAGGAGAAGTCGATTAACATAAATTTGGTCCTTTTCCTGTATTCTAGTGATAAACCGAACGTTAATATCATTATATTTTGATATAGTGAACTGAGCTCTGTTCAACAAGATACAATTGATTAAATGCTCGTACTGGAAGTACTGGTACCAAATAGGTCTGCAATGATTAAGAATATGAGGGTTATTGGTGGTATTTTTCTAAAAACCACAGATATTTTTTATTCAATTATCATGGATTTATATATATAACTCACATGTGTTTAACGTGGAAAATTTGAAACCCAGGAATGGTAAATAGTTCAGTTAGCACAGCTATTCGTGTAGGCAATATCCATTTAAATGGGAAAACCGTAACTGTTTTCATGATGCGCCTTATTCATAAATTTGTTTAAAATTTCTTAAAAAATGGAACTAAAATCTAAATCTTTTGCTGCCGATAGGCCCTTTGTCCGGTCTAGGAACGTGACACTTCATAATTTCATTAAGGGGTTGGCTGCTAAGTGAGTGTGTGGGACCCTAGGGCTGCACGTTAAAAAAATTAAATGATCTACCCCCAAATAGTAAATATGGACTTATTTAATTGCTGCGATTGAACTGACATGGAAGATACCACTCAGAATTGAATGGGTTAACAATATACCTTATATGTTTGCGAGAACTAAAAATTGACACCGGGCATATGTGAAGCCTAAATGACAAATGGCAAACTGACACTGGCAGCATTCCTTGACTTATGTATTTCAATTAACATTCTGAAGAGCATCAACGCTACACACTGCTTATGTCTTCCACAACAAACAAGAGATTTAGTTTCGGCAAAATTAGATTAAGGCAAACAGTCAGAATTGATTGCTCGTCGGTTTAACTGATTTTCTGAAGTCTTAATACATTTTTGAGATAAGTCGATGCGACTCCGGCGGCCTGTCTAGATAGTGAACCGTAAATTACAGTTGAGGATATCAAACACACATACGCCGTTGGTGTGTCTCAAGAAGCAAATTGATCAGAGAATGGAGCCGAGTCACGTTCCGTGGGTTTTTATTGAAACACTCTACCTTTCTTGTAAGAGAGATACAAGTTTCATAAGTGTGTCTGACATCTTAGTATTAGATAGGAAGTGTTTAGGCTCATTTATTAGCGCATCCGATTTCATACAAACTTATGCTTCAGTTTGTCGTCTGATCCAGAAAATTTGTTTAACATTGCTAACAAAAGTTCTTGAGCCTGTTATATTTTAAAAGTAGGTTACTATTAACAAATTTTAGCATGCCTGAGAAAGTCATTTCTGCTCCTCGTTTGTTAATCTTGTCCAAACTGGCTTCCCAAACTAATACTTATAGGTGAAGAGTTTGAGTGCTGGTCAAGAAGGTAAGGCAATACACTCCCAGCAAGGTAAATGTCAGGGCAAAGCCAGCCTAAATATAGGGGCAAGGGGCCTCATATTTAAAGATATTGTAAGTTCAAAATATATTCCGCATCAAGGAAGGGGGGCCGCCCACCTATGATGAGATGGCAACTGTGGCAGAACGCTACATCGAGGCCCACGGTGGGAGTGTAAACGCACCCAAATTGGCTAGGGGCGGGGCAAACGGGTTGGCAATGGCACCCGTAAGGCAACACCACCCCGACCCTCCTGCGTCGCAGGCCAGCCGGAAGGGGAGCGCTCCCAAGGACACCACTTGTTTTATCTGCAACAAACGGGGTCGTATTGCCAGGGACTGCTGGCAGAAGCAGGTAAGGACCACAGGGAACATTAGACCACCTCAGCAGGGGGTCGGGAACGCAGCACCAAGGGGTTGGAAGCAAGGTGACCGCGTAGATCCAGGGCCTAGTAGACAGACGGCAGCGTTCTGTCAAACTATCGGTCCAGAACACAGTCCCCTCCGGGAATGTATACAAGAGGGAGAATTGAGGCTGGAAGGCGGGAAGGTCGTCCCGATAATAAGTGGCATGTGTGAGAGGCTCACAACTTCGCAGGAGAAGGTTGATATGCCAGTGTACCCAGGGTATGTGGGACAAAGGGAGATCCGTCTGCTCCGGGATTCTGGGTGCTCCTCTGCAGCGGTTAGAAGGCAACTGGTTGACGACAAGCAATTGTTGGGGCGTGACCATTTGTGTATTTTGATAGATGGGACCGTTAGAAGGTTCCCCATCGCGAGGATAACTGTGGATACCCCATTTTATTGTGGCGAATTGGAAGCCATGTGCATTGAATCACCTGTGTATGACCTGGTCATAGGTAATATTCCAGGGGTGAGGGCAAGCCCTGATGAGTTATGGTCCAGGGATAGGGGGCCAAGTGAAGGCCCAACGAGAAAGGAAGGGAAGGTTCCCAGGGGGAACCAATCCGATGGTCCAGGGGATGGTCCCTACACGACGAAATGTCGGGAAGTTTTAGGAGGGACGACTCCTGTCCAATTAAGGAGAAGGGGCCGCAGGCGGTCCAGGCGAAACGCCAAACAGCGAGGGAACCCAATGGGATCATTGGGGAAGGACCCTCAAGCAAATTTATGTGGGGGAGTTGAGCGCCCCAAGAAGTCGGTGTCACCCGTGTGGAGAGGGGAGGCCAGACCCACGCAAATGGCTGGGCAAACTTCCCCAGAATTGAGAGGGCACGGGTCAACACAAGTTGAGTATGTTAAAGTGGATGGGACCGCTAAGGTGGGCGCCCAGGGGACCGGGAAAAGGGTCCACAAATCAAAGGAGAAGCATCCTAGGTGGCGGAGACCACGTAGAGAGTGCCGGGGGCGCACAGCGCCCAATGTGCGCAAGAAGTCGTCGCAATGGACCGGGGGGGTCGACGGCACAAGGGCCAAGGACGGCCAGTGTCGTTCGAACGACGGTAATCGCCGGGACGAGTGAGCCTGGGGGATATAGCGCCAAGGGAAGCTCTTGGGAATGCGACAACGACAGGGTATGGGGACCCTGGTGGAATACCCGTAGAAATGGCGGGGCGAGAAGTAGGGGCGTGTCAAGGATTACCCAAGGGGATACTGGGAACCGGGCCCCTACCAATGGTCGGTGGTTATAAAGAAGCAATAGTTGGGGGGCTGTGGGCCTGGTGTCTGGGACGGGGGCTCCAGTCGCAAATATTTTTGTGGGTGAGGTGATGGGCTTCGTAAACTCGGTGTTAAGGCCCGGAGGAATTTTCTTATTTTAGTATTATTATTGCTCTGACTGCTGACTAGAGTTGGTTGTGAGTGCGAATGTGAGATACACTGCCCTGTCTGTCGCGTGTGCGTGTGCGTGGACGGGGAGCCTGTGTGTCGAGTTTTGTAAGTATGGGATGCACAAACCCGGTGTTAAGGCCCGGGGAAACCGCGCTTGTTTTTATTGACGAGAGTTTGTTGTGAGTGTGAGGTACACTAACCCCGTCTGTCGCAAAGGCGCGGTCGGGAAATCTGTGTGTTGAATGTGTGAGTGTGTGCGTCACAATTTTAATCCCCTGGTTGAGCTTTTCGAGGGTGAGGCTCAACATAATGCAGGGGTCGTTTGCCCCTTCACAAGACATAGGGGAACGGGAGGCGAAGTTACACTCCGTTGGAATTAACCCATCTGACGCAAAGGCGCGGACGGTGTTGCTCGTCGGAGTGAGTGCCAAGTGAACTGTTTGCAAAATGGGCGAATGTGTATAAAAATGTGGATGTTTAGGTGTAAATATATAGTATTACAGAGAGAGAGAGTGCTGCAAATCTAAGAATAAGGCTACTCTCCATATGTAAATCCGCAAGACGGGAGCATGTGGTAGCGTGTGTGTCGTGGGAATCGGTATGGCCGACGCATGAGCCCGGCCATGAACCCCACGACCACTAGGGCACAGTTTTGTAGTCTTAAACATGATGGGTAGATTGTAAAAAGGTGTGAGAGGCGAACGTGCGTGGCTTTGCCCTTGTGTTTTAAGAGATACACAGGGTGTTTCTCTCGGGAAGGGAGTTGTCAGGGCAAAGCCAGCCTAAATATAGGGGCAAGGGGCCTCATATTTAAAGATATTGTAAGTTCAAAATATATTCCGCATCAAGGCGAAAAACCTACATGAATTTCACTTCTCTGTAAAGCTGGAAAAAACACACGTGGTGTATATCCAGCTTTAGCGCAGGGACCCAGGGGAGAAACGGTGTGTTAGATAAGGTCTAATCTCGTTTAATTTATACAGTAGTCGGAGTCTTACGAGACGTAATCGGTTGATGTCAAGATGTCGTCACGGTCAATTGAGAAACGAGATTCTAAAAGATAGAAATGTCGTGTCATCATTAGTTATAGCAATGCGTGTCAGGAACGAATCACCGTTAAGTCACGCGCGAGATGACTTGTATTGATTCTGCCTCGATATACGTCATCTCCCACCGTTTTGACAGGTGGACAGCTGAGCGTCGGTCCACCTGACAGTTTAGGGTAAAAAGTATATATACCTGGAAGAGCAGAGCATTAGACACACACTTGGGGCCACACACACGTTGGTGAAGTCCAGGACAGGCGGACTCTGTTTCCTGGCATTAGGGTACCTTCGATCACAGGACCCTGAAACGACTGGAATCGCCAGAGAGGGCATTCCATGATTGATTTAGCTTAACGTTGATAGGCGGCTACGGGGCCGAATTCGTGAGACGGAACACCCCAGGTGGAACGGTAAAGTTTAGATTGTCGAGTAGCAGGTATCATCCTGCAATAGTCAGAAGTGTAGGTTAATTGTATTGTGCGTATTAACCCCTTTGAAGCGTCAGACTGATTGCGTTGTGAGTAGTTTGTTTTGCTGTCGAAGCATCGTAATACCGACTGGAGATCGGTGTGAGTGACAATTTCGCCCTAGCACAAAAAGGGCATTTGTGAATCGTGAATTCAACCAGGAACGGTGAATATTTCAATAGGACTTTCACGGAGGACGTTCAAAGGCACATAAGGTATGAGTAGACAATATCTGACCCAAATCAGAAGTACGGTGCCCTTATAGACGACGAACATTGCTGGTCGGAACCCTCCGACGGCTAGAGGTACAGTTACGCGCAGACGTTGACATTTGAGCCTAAGCGTGTGAAGCTCTTATGGCGAGCTCACAGTAATAACATTTCAGATTTGTGAAGCTCTTATGGCGAGCTCACGGTAGTAACATTTCCAGTGTGTAGACTATAGTACCAGTACAGGGCTATAGAATGACTATATGATTGTTTAGAATTATTTAACCGTAGCGACCCATTTTCTGTGAAAAGAATCGAATTGTTGATTGTTGAAATATTGAAACGGATTTATTTTTATGTGTAAATAAAAGAATCGTTGTTACTTTAAATCATTCTTTCCATTATACAGCCTGAAGTGATTAGGAATCACACCTAACGGAAATCGAACCTATTTCAGGCCAATTTGGCAGAGAAGGAATCACGGCGTCGGTCTAACTCAGCTCCCTGTGCCGAGTTCGCGACACTTGGATTCCGACCCTCCACGTTGGTCTAATTTTCCCGCAACTTCATCAGCGGGACTAAATAACCCCACGTCAGCCCAGGCCTTACGGGGCCTCAGGAGTCCCTGACAGTAAAATCAGTAGTATTTAACGACACTCACACGGGGATTGGGGATATGAGACCCCACGCAAACTTTTCTTGAAAAATTTCAGTCTTATATGCATCCATGCCTAAAGTCCTTAAAACTGTTTCACGTGTTCTCGCCCTGCTATTTCTTGGGAGATTTTTCTATTATTATTCCTTCACTTTCTGGGTACTTAAGCCTTCAAAATGAACTCAGGGTGCTCTAAATGGCAAGAGAAGTTATTTTCCACCAGGGAAGACCTTGCATCTTTACCTATAGTGATACACCCAGAGCGAGATGAAATGAACTGGGTAGGGAGAAAATATTTTTCTGCTGTATTTGGCAGGAAACATTTTGCACTCCCCTCCCCCTCCCCGCTTCATTAAGGCTGGCTACACCTATATCACAGTCAGAGCCTTGAACAGAAACCTAAATCACAGTAGAAAAGTGGACAGATAATTTCATCCACATCCCGACTTGGTCGCGACAGCTATGTAAATCTCACCAATGACCAATACGATAAAACTTTTATAATTGTATTTTCTTGAAATTTTATTTTCTAGTTATCATTTTAAATGGGTTAAAATAAACCATTAGCATTTTCAAAGATCTGGCAATTTGCCAGTTGGCAAATTGTCATATCTTTTAAAATGCTAATGATTCATTTTAGTCAGTCATATTAATAAGTAAAATACAATTTTAGAAAATACATTTGTAAAAATTTTATAGTATTGGCTTCAGCTGGTGAAAACGAAACGCGAAATCTTCTATTTCACTTGCTATTTTTTGTTGTTTTGTTGGGTTTTTTTGTCTTTCAGTCTTAGTTCAAAATATTTATTTTTGAAGTCTCGATCTACTGGAGAGAAAGTGTCGCAATTAGCTCACGGTCAGATCAAGAAAGAGACCTCTTTTACGATCACCGCAGTATGCGGCGTTGTGTTGGTGCATAAATACAGGCAGATGCATAGCCGTTGATATGGGCCTCAATTACAGAATAATTTGGGTTGACTTGAGAATGTCACCCGAAAAACTGTCTCAATACCAAGTGGGTGTCAGTAGTTAAAATTGGTTTGCGATCCTATGATGTTAACCAACATATTTCCCCTTTACGAAACTAGATTTACATGGGATGAACAGAAATTCCGATTTCACATTAAAAGATTTTAAATCAGCAGGAGATTTTACTGCTAATGTCATTGTAAATTTGGGTTTCCAATTTCCCATTTTTTCTGAAAACGGTACCGGGAATTTCTCAGACCCAAAATCCGGAAACCGGCAAATTTCCCAATTTTTTCCTCCCCATAATATCCTACTGCAATCAAGACTGAATGACCCGGGGGGTTGGGGGGGTGATCATTTTTTCGACAAAATTATAGCGAAGTTTAGAGGAAATAAACGGGCTTTTATTAAACGAATATGAGAGAAAAAGAAATTGAATTGGAGATATTCATGATAACCTTCATCACATTCTTCGACTTCAGTGCCAGTATTTTGTCTGGCAATCGTTTTACTAACAGTCATTGGCTCTGACAATGAGAAACAGATTAGGTTAGACACGTCAAACATCGTGAATCAAGTCCGAAGGAAATGTTATGTAACGGATTTTAAAATCCGCACACATACCTCCGATATTTACAATTATTCTTTGTGTCGCATTTCGGTATTTACTGAACTTCCACCGTATTCAATTGATAGCAGCTTTCGTATTGGCTGTATCCTATTTCTGTTCACAAATTATAATCGCTGTTGCAGATTGAGTAGTGCACGCTTGTTTAGTGCACTGTCACTGGCAAAATCCTATACAGTACGTGGAGAGTGGATTGTAACGATATCACACGGGGAGTGGAGTTATCACCCAAAGTATCACTTTCAAATTCTGTACATGTGGACAAAGAACACAAGCAATGTTTCAACCAATGGACCCCCGGGTATAACCCGGAGGTCCATTGGCTGAAACTTTGCTTGTACTTGTTATGCTTTTCAACAAATTTGCAATTATTGCATGGGTGGAATCTCCACTCTGCGGGTGATTTAGTGATAATACACTCTCCACGTACTGTAAAAGCAGTCTCGCTCATTATTCTACGCCCTTTCACAATCCGACAATAAAGCTTTTAACTTGCTGTGCTTGGTTTGTTTCTAGCCTTTGTAAGTTAATTTTAGGGACCATTCCTGTGGTTACAGAGGTACTCCGTCTTTGGGATGTTTACCTCTCAGTATTGATGGAGGTACGTTCGCTTGTGCAGGGTGCGTCCACTGGTAGGGATGCGCTCTAATGCGCTCCTTTCCCGTTGATGCACTCGCTACAGGCGACAATTCTAATTAAATTGTTTTCTTTATTGTTTCTTTCCTATTATTTTTCTTTCTTTGCAAACATCCCAGGGAATGAGTGCACGTTTTACATTCGCCCTATAGACAGCCACTCAACCACCACAACTACAAGGGTGTCAGCATTTGAGTGACCCATAATTAAATGCCAGTCGTCACTCCAGTTTCTATGCCTACAAAACTGTGGACCCCGTGGTTTATTCATCAGCCATAATTCATTTCATTTTTCACGGTTTTTGTTGAATAAAACAACGTAAAATTATTTCTGTTTTCCTCATTTTTGAGGGGTTCAGCTTCCAAATCCTACGAATCTGAAGACAGGAACAATACTTTATATTTGGTTAGTGGTGTGCCAGATTATTTTAGCTCCATATTTCCGTTATTGTTCATAAGTGTTGGGTTGTCTTGACTTCCTGGAGAGTGCCCGCAAGCATTCTCCAGTAATCCTTGGTGACTTAGTGCATTTGGGCAAAAGTTAATTTCACACAAGAAAATCATTCGTAGGGCTGCTGTTTAGTGCAGGACCCCCTATAGTGGCTTTTGGACATTCAGCCAGTTAATCAACTTAAACCCTTGTAATTTTGTGGGCACACCGACGTTTCATTACAAATTTTGGCGAGCTTACCAGGATTTGGAAAGCTTGATAGTGAGATATGGCGGAAAATAGAGAGAATGATTTTAATCTACTTAGGGAAGATAGTTTTCTATTGCAGTCACCCAATGGTAGGGGCCAAGGTATAGGTCCCCAGGGAGGCTTAATACTACATGTATAGTAACTAGTTCAGTGTCGGCTTTGATTAGTACAGGGCAAGGGGTACGTTGTTTTTCTGAAGTAAGCTTTGGGGCTGCTGTTTCTCAGGAGGAGCCAAGATACACGGGAGCAAATTCGACCAAGTTGCCAGATCATTAGGAGGACTAAACCCAACCTCGCGCCTGAAAGTAGGTAGTCCTGTGTAATCTAAGCTGCCAGATTTTGCAGTTCCACCCTTTGAGAATACATATTCGTCAACGAGGGCATTGAAGGGTGATGTTTTGAATCTAGGTTTATGTGTGGACAGTACTCGTAGAGAGCTGCATTCTACACACAGAGAATACCCGACTTTTGACACGGATTACAGTGTCAACTGGGCACGCCTTGAGGGACTCCGCGAGTTAAAGTCAATACCAACGGCGTTTCAGTGTTATGAGATAGCTCCCAATTTTGATAAGGAGGGATTCATATCATAATACAACCCACTATGAGGAGACCAAACAGAATAGGCAGAATCAAAATTATGCTCCCAGAGGAATGGAGAGTCTCAGCCCTGCTGGGTACTTGAATATATGTGTTGCTATAACTGGAAGAGCTGTGGGTAATGATAGCAGTTTCAGAACCAGAGAGAATAGTAGACTGACGCCAAAGCCTGCTGGACCTGGGGTACATTTTGGGAGGAAGTTCCCAGTGCCTATAAGAACTTACCAATGGAGTAGAAAAATAAAAGCTCATATAGTTCATTGAGAAGACAACCTGGCCTCTCTTTTGCTAACCAGACGCCAATGTCTATGGGAAGGAATGATCTTGAATCTAGAATATTTTCTGACACATATCACAGCCTGCCACATGTGCAAAATAGGACTTGTGCCTCTCAGGTGAATGAAACTACATTTAATAGGCCCAGTTTTCAGTATGAACCAACACATGGCAGATTACACCAACCACAATTAAACATTATTTCCGAGGCGGGTAGTTCTTCGACGTATCAAGGAAAGACACCACCGGTTGGTCGTCCTGGATATGAAACTTCACTTTTTACACCACAAAGATTGGAAGGAAATACATATCTGTGTTTGGGTCAGGATAGAAATGTAGATAGGGAAGGAATAAGGAGACATGACTCAGCACTCAAAGAAAAACCTGTGGATCATACAGTGACACATCCGCCCAGGAGTTATGTCAAATCTATCCAGATACCCCAGATCTTTGATGAGACATTCGACTTCCAGGATTACTTAATAAATTTTGAGTAAGTAGCCGCCTGGAATAATTAGAGTGATAGTGAAAAATTACAACAGTTGTTGATGTGTTCGCATGGCTCTGCTCAAAAGGTGCTGGATGATCTTACCCTGAGCCAAGTTAGCGGTTATGCTGAGGTTAAACACGCCCTACTTTTGAGATTCAAACCTTCTGGCCATGAAGCCATCAGGTGGCAGTTAGGATGGAGTTTCGAAACAGAAAAAAGGCAGGAGAGTCTGCTCCTGAATTTGGATTCTCCTTGCACAGACCAGCTAACTCCATTTTTCTTGAGTAGCCCAGCTGTGCAAAAGAGGCATACACGATTGATCAATTTATTCATGGATTAGGACCTTACGAAGTATGAAAGTATGTTCAATTTGCTAGACCAATCACTCTTGATGATGCAGTTACACAGGCCATGGAGTTTGAAGCATTCGAAGTTCTCAGACCACTGTAGTAAATGTGATCAATAACAAATCTTTGGGTAACATTGACAATAATAAGAAACCGAAATCGGTAAATACATTTGGATCCCTCGGCCAAGATTTAGTGGATGTTCTCCACGAATTTAAAAATTTAAGTCAAATTTGGTAGACAAGACTCCAGATAAATTCTAATAAAAATTTAAGAAGATCTAATTAATGTTTTTGGTGTGGTGCAGATTGGAATGGTATGCATAGATGTGTCACCATCCCTCAAACTGAAAATGAAGCAAATTATAATGGAAAAAAGGAGCAAAACCAGGGAAAATAAAAGAGGTTAAGTTTGAATCTGAAAACTTGATCTCTGATTCCAATGAGTAAAATTTGAAAAAAGGGCAGATAATTCACATATCTTCCTTTCAACCCAGTTGTCTTCTTGCAAATGTTGTTGTAGAAGGCAAGACTCTAAGGTTTTTAGTGGACTCTGGTTCTGCAGTGACTCTCCTGTCTAAGAATATATTCAGTGAGCTGGATGTTGGTTCTCTGTCAGATCATGAAAGTGTTTTTGTTACACTGGTTTCTGCATCAGATAATGATCTTTCCATCTATGTTGAAACTTCAGTGAATTTACAGACTGGCAACCAGACTGTTGGTCACAATGTGATTGCATCTGAGTTAGAAAGAATAGCAGGGATATTAGGTATCGATTTCCTCACAAAGCATGGGATTGATTTAAGTTTTAATAAGCAGATGTTAGAGGTGAATACAGAGAAAGTCAAATAGTTCATTAGGCATGAAAATAGTTGTGCTTGTGTTAGATTAGAGGATTATATTGTAATTCCCTGAACACGGAGTGTATTGTGGGGGGGGGGGGTGGCATTTATGGCACTGTTGATTTTGCAGAAAGTCTTATTGAGCCCACATCCGTTGTTAGGACAAAAGGGTTGATGGTGGCTAGGACAGTTGTAAATATGGATGAAAATAAAGTTTGAATGTCAGTGATTAATATTGGTAAAGAAAATGTTAAAATCAAAGGTAATTCTGTGGTGTCAAAAGTTTCTCCAGTTGATGTTACATCGAGAGAGGAAGAATGGGATGTAAATTTGAGATCCACTATCTTGCCTGATCATTTGCAATCACTGGTAGACGGTATGTCAGACAAGTTGAGTCCTGAGCAACAAGAGAGGGTAATTAAATTACTGATTGAGTTTTAGGACACTTTTGTTGGCCCAAATGGTAAACTTGGAAGGACTTATGTTGTGAAACATAGTATAGATATGGTTGACAGTTAGCCTATTAAATTAGCGCCTAGGAGATCCTCTGCTGTCAAAAATATCTTATTGATAAGGACACTGATAAGATGTTGACAGATGGCATTGTTGGACCTAGTACTAGTCCCTGGTCATCTCCCATAGTCTTGGATTCTAAGAATGATGGAACAGTTAGATTTTGTTTAGATTATCGGAAACTGAATTCAGTGACAAGGAAGGATGCTTTCCCTGTGCAATGCATAGATAATGTTCTATATACTTTGGGAAATGCTGAATGGTTTAGTACTTTAGACCTTGCAGGTGGCTATTGGAAAGTTGACTTTGAAGAACAGGATAAGCCTTAAACAAGGTTAATGGAATTGGTTTTCAGTGGCCTTCAGAAGTCCAAGTGTCTCTGTTATTTGGATGACCACATTCTGTTTGGAGCTTCTTTTGAAATCGCACTTGAAAATCTGAGAGCTGTGTTGGAATGCTTCAGAAATTCCAATTTAAGGTTAAAGCCCAAGAAAAGTGAATTATTTGCTTCACAAGTAACCTATTTAGGACAGAAAGTTTCTGGGGAGGGAATACGTTGTGATCACGACAAGATTAAGGATATTCAAGAGTGGCCCACCCCGAGTTCAGTGACTGAGGTTAAAAGTTTTCTTCGCTGGGCAAGGTATTATCGTAGGTTTATACCAGATTTTCCAACAGTGGCCTCCCCTCTCACAAAATTGTCAAGGAAAAATGTTAAATACAGTCAGACCCAAGATTGTGAGCAGGCTTTTGTAAAGCTGAAAGAGCTATTAACTGCTACTCTAATCTTGGCATATTCAACTGCTACATATACATTCATTTTAGACACGGATGCCAGTTCACCTGGTCTGGGGCCGTTTTATCCCAAGTACAAAATGGAGAGGAGAAGGTCATAGCCTACTACACAAGTCATACCTTAACTAGAACGCAACAAAATTAATGTGTTACCTATAGAGAGTTGTTAACCATTGTTACCTTTCTCAAGACGATTCAGAATCATTTGTGGGGACAGAGGTTCCTCATATGTACTGATCATGCCTCGATAATGTGGCTAAAAAACTTCAAGGAACCTGAGGGTGTGTTAATCAGGTGGATCTCCATTCTTGATACTTATGGCTTTGAGGTTCAATACAGGAAGGGTAGTCATCATTTTAATGTTGATGGACTTTCGCGCAAAATTCATAAATGTAAGCGAGATGATTGCCCCCTCCTGTGTGGCAGAGCTGACTTGTGGGGTGGTACTGAATGGTGTTTTGCCTGTGGAATCTTTCAAAACCCAAAGTCGCAACTGTAACCCTTCTGTAGTCTCAAATAATGATGTTGTGTCTAAGTGGGTAGAACCCTGGTCCCCTGATACATTAAAACAGTGACAGGAGGAAAACCCAGTCTTACAACATCTGCTGTCTTTAAAACAGAGTTATGATCACAAACCTCCAAAATCTGTGTTGACCGAGTTTAACCTTAATGTAAAGGTGTTGAACCAAACTGGGGAATTTTGGACACTGAGAATGGCATTTTATGTAGAAATTGTGAAGTTGACCCCCAGGGTAACCCTTATAGATAAATTAAGGCCTTTGTTAAAATCAGGGATAAAATTATGGAATTTGTTCATAATATGCGAAACTCAGGACACTTGGGATAGGACAAAACCATTGAAACAGCAAGAAAACGTTTCTACTGGATAGGAAAGAGCAGAGATGTGGGAAGGTGGTGCTATGAGTGCAATAAGTGAGCCAAACACAAGTCTGTGGTGGGTGCAGGAATATTTCCCCTCCAACAAGATCTTGTTTCAAGACCTATGCAAAGGATTGCTATTGACAATTGGGGAGGCCTTCCAGTCACCCAGAATGGCAATGAATATATCATTGTTGTGAGCGATTATTTTTCTAAATGGAAATAGGCTTTTGCTGTCCCAAATCATAGAGCTTATACAGTGGCTGAAAAATTGCTTGCTGAATTTTTTGTACGTTTTGGCATACCTTTGCAAATACACAGTGACCAAGGAAAGGAGTTTGATTTATTCCAAGCTATTTGTGATAAACTGGGTATACAGAAGATGATGACAGCTCCCTAAAGGCCACAATCTGATGGGTTGGTGGAGTGCTTTAATTGCACATTAATTCAGATGTTGTCATCCTTTGTCAGTGAAAATCAAGATGATTGGGGTGACCATCTCTCTTCTGTGATGATGGCTTATCGCTCCACCGTCCAGGAGAGCATGAAATGTAGGCCAGACCTAATTATGCTTGGCAGAGAAATTAATTGCCCATTGGACCTGATGGTGGGAAATAGGTTACAGTAAACAAATATGTCCCGTGCATTATGTCCAATGGGTACAAAATGCAATGAGATATTGCCATGAATTGGCATTTAACAATTTAGGTAAGGCAGCATTTCGACAGAAGAAAATACTATGATCGTGGCTTTAAGCCAAGGGAATTTAGTCGCGGTTGTAGGGATTGGAGGTGGTATCCCCCAGCTATAGCAAATAAATTGTGTCAAGGAATAGGATGGACTGGACCTTACTTGGTGGTTAGAAAATTAACGTCTGTAAATTATGAAAAACAAAAAGGATGAGATTTTAATCCAGCAATTGTCCATGTAGATCACCTCAAGCCATTAACTGATAGGGACCCACCAGAAGTTTTGATAGATAGGAACGTTAAAGTTTCTTCGGAAACTATTCCAAATAGAAGTGAACCAATTGCAGACAAATTCCACACTTTCGTCAAACAGGTCAATAACAGATATAACGTATAATGAACCTGAGTGGTCTGTGAGGGACAGTCAAGTACCTTCACCTGAGTCAGCAACAAAAGTTGGTAATGAGATTTTGGAGGAGCCATCTTTGGGTAGGCTGAAAAGATGGGGAAGGATAATTAAACCTAGGGATGTTTACTCCCCATAAAATGTCTTACTATAATAGGACGGTGTTTTAACTTTTCTCACTTATGTTACTATCTGTGAAAGGCCTGTATGTCAAATTTTAGTTTTTAACCCCACTATCGGTGTAAAGCTTCTACTGCGGTTAAAAAAAATTTCATTCAAACATATGATGTTTTGTGGTACCATCTACTTTGTGCAATGGCTTATTAAGTTTAAAATACCTACAATTAAATATTTAAAATAAAATTTAAGAATTGTTAATAATAATTTGACTGAAGAAGTAAGGTAAATTCAGTCACCTTTGATGATGTGTCTAGCTGTCAATCAAGCATTCAGGTGCAGTCGCCGGTAGTCCTGCTCACCGGCGCAGATGTAAACAAAACAAACCCTGTGTTTGCGATAGAAAGTGTAGCTTTTTCTCCATTTTAAGTGACAGAGACGATTGTTTATTAAGAGCATGATATAAATAAAACAAAATAGGTACTAGGGCCGGTGATCAGATTTACACCACTCGTAGAATAGGTGTTTTAACTACTCGGCTCTGATTACCGGCCCTAGTACCTATTTAGTTTTTAGATCCTCGGCTTACAACTGTTTTAGCTCGATGGGTGAGTATACTATTGATCTTTTATAGTTATGGTCATGGTAAGAACAGCATACTCTAAAATTTATCTGCAATATTTTGTATTGAAATTTCAAACTTAACTTCCATTGAGAAATTAGCTAATTCATGTGCGACACAAATTACAGCAATATAATTGCTGCTTGTTGAGCACATGGTTTTCTTCTACTTATAGAGAGATGGATATTGAACTAAATGTAAGTGCTGGGGAACTAGTAGAATTAGATGTGGAGTTAGAAGAAGGTGAAGAGGATGTGTGGATGGTGTTCCTAAGGGAAAGAATGAGATACCCAGGGGAAAGATGTGGGGATACCCTCTTTCTGGAATACAGAAAATTAAAAAGCCGTTGGTACAATAGACATGGATCCCCATAGATGATTAAGATTTTCTGCGATTTGTGTGATTTTCATAGCATTAGCTGAATCCAGCTGCAAAGACATTAAAGCAAAAAGATAAATTTACAGCCCTGACGGCAAAGGAAGAGAAAGATAGCAACAACGGCAGGTTTGACAAAAACAATTTATACATTGATCCCGGGACATTACAAATGCCCTGCCAACCAGTGACAGAAAGACATGAGGCAGCTAGAGGGAGAGGAGCAGCAGAACGTCGGGCGCCAGCGCGGAGTGAGGGGTCGTCACTTTTAGAAAGGACAGTTAACCCGGTGTGTAGATCGGAGGAGATTATCGGGATTATCGGGACCATAAAAGAGAATGCTTCAACAGAGTGTGTGTCATCGGAGAGTTAAAAGAAACTGAATAGAGTATTGTCCCGATCAAGAAGAGACTTTAGAGAGAGTTATTCCACCTTAATCTTCATTTTTTCGGGGATGTGGGTTTTTATTTACAATAATTTTCTGGTTTTAGTAATAGAAAAGGCACACTCTTTGTTTCCATGGGTCTGCATAGAGAAGGGTCATCTCTATGCAGATTTGCGGAAACAAATGTCTGACATATCAAAAAGATCATTTTTCAAAATTTGATGCAGATTGAACAACTTTATTTAATTTGTGTTGACTACATCCCTGTTCATCTCTTCATGTTGTTTTTACCACGGACTCCTGTGGTTATATTTTGAACTATATCCACCTCGTTCGTGGTGCATGCTGGATCTTATGTGGGTCCATCAGGAATGTGATGCCTGTGGTTCACTAAGTATGTGTGCCACTGTTATATGAACATTGCTTTTCATTTTTTAAGGAGGGGGAGTGTAACGGGTTTTAAAAACTGCACACATACCTCCGATGTTTACAATTATTGGTTGCTGTGGCATTTCGGTATTTACCGAACTTCCTCTTTTGCCGTATTCAGTTGATGGCAGCTTTCGTATTGGCTGTGTTCTATTGTGGTTGATAAATTATAATCGCTGTTTCCGAGTGAATAGTGCACGCTTTTTAGTACACTTTCACTGGCAAAATCCTATATAAGAGCGATCTCCTAATTATTCTTCGCCCTTTCATAATCCGGCAATAAAGCTTGTAACTTGCTGTAGTTTGTTTCTAGTCTTAGTACGTTAGTTTCAGGAGCCATTCCTCTGGGGTACGCCGTCGTTGGGATTTTTTACCTCTCAGTAGTGTTGGAGGTACGTACGTTCGTTTGTGTAGGGTACGTCCGCTGGTGGGGATACGTTCCAGTACGCTCCTTTCCCGTTGATGCACTCGCTGCGGGCGACAATTCTAATTAAATTGTTTTCTTTATTGATTCTTTTCTATTATTTTTCTTTTTTTCAGCAAACATCCCAGAGAATGAGTGCCCATATTTTACATTCGCCCCAAAGGACAGCCACTCATCCACCACAACTACTAGTTTGTCAGCATTTGATTTAAATTTAATTTAAATGCCAGTCGTCACCAAAGTTTCTGTATCGGCAAAACTCGGGGGCCCGTTTATTCATCAGCCATAATTCATTTCATTTTTCACTCATAGTTTTTGTTAAATAAAACCACGTAATTAAGCTCCATACTTCCATTATTGTTCGTACATATTGGGTTGTCTTGATTTCCTAGAGAGTGCCCTCAGGCATTCTCCAGTAATCCTTGGCGAATTAGTGCTTGTGGGCGAAAGTTAATTTCACACAAGTAAATCATCTGTAGGGCTGCTGTTTAGAGCAGGACACCCTATAGTGGCTTTTGGGCACCCAACTAGTTAATCAACTTAAACCCTTATAATTTTGTGGGCGCACCGACGTTTCCTGTTACAGTTACAGAGTTCAATTGGATTATCAAAATCGTGAGTGCAAAGTGCATAGAATTCAAACAGAGGGTAGATTCCACTTTGAGTTTCTGACTTGCAGCTTCGCTGCTAGTCAGAGACTCAGAGTGATGATCTAGCCTCTGTCTGATTTCCATGAATAATGCTGTTGGATAATTACGATTAAAGTGTTGAACTGATGCATGCTGTAAAATTGCGCTAACTGGTTAAAATTGTTGGTAAACAGGAATTAATGGAACCTCAAACATATCTGACGATAAATGTGGTATCAAAGTAACTAGAATTACGAGACTGATTTTTCCGGTTCCCGGTGGAGAAAATATAGATATCGGGCCTGCCAAAAACTCAATCGGGAACCGGGAATTCCCGATCCCGATGGAAACCTTAGTACAAATGTAAGAAACTGGATGAAATGGAATGTAAACTTCACATATATTACTGCTGATACATTTGTTGTTGTCGTTTAATTATTAATGTGGACTAGAGCGACAGAGGATCCGCCAAGTGAAGACCGACAAGAAGTTATCAACATACATGTCCTTTGAGTATTGTTTTGAGAAGAAACAGGTAATGTAAACGTTATCAGCGGTTGTAAAATATTCGGTTGTTTCAAGCAAATTACGGTACTAATCGAATCATTTTTTATCGATGTTCAATATTGTTTTGCAGATACTTGTAAGCCTAATAGATGATATATCCAGAATTTTGAGGAAAATGTAATTCTCCACGCACAGTCACGTGATGTAGGTTCAAATGCAGACGATTCATTCATGCCCATGCACTAATTTGCAGTGCACAACAGCTGGAAAAGACATTGTTCATAGGAAAGCGTAAAAGTGACCTACGCGGCACTTCTACCTCCTAAATATCGGGCGTTATTTTTTTATCATTTTCGAAGCCAAAACGGAAAAACAAACCACTCATTCTGTTGTACAGAGCACCACACGGGGGAATTTCTGCATAGGCACGATAGCAGAACACCCTTACAGGTGTTCAAAAATAAGGACTTAATAACTGTAATATCATTTTCATCGAGAATAATATTTTTCTTTCAAAAAATCAGCAGAGGGACTGCACCGTTAAATGAAAGTGTCAATGACACTGTAGCTTATCTTGACCTTATGGTATATTTTGGGGATTAATGTTATAATTACTCAACTTTTATGTTACATTCAAGTAAATTGTGCCAAAATTATTGACTTTTTGTTGTCTATCAGAAACTACAGATTTTTTGGCTTTAAAATGTGTTTTGGATATTTTCAGTGATTTTATGCCCCCCAAAAATCCACTCCATGGACCCTTATTCAATGTGACTGGTTCCATAAGGTGACTATTTTTTTTTTTACTTTAAAAAGCATATTGGAGGATTTTGAGTAATTTAATGCAAAAGCAATTCACGACTGCCTGCCCGGGGCATCTTATATGGCCAACTGGGTGAATTTGTGTGTGTGTGGAGTGGGGGGGGGGGGGTGCATCAAATCACTTTCATCCACTGGGACCCCACACCTACCCCATGGGGTGAACAAGGAAAAAATATTGCACCTAATTGTGTTTTGGGAGATTTTGAGAGATTTTATTCAAAAAATTTCACCCCATGAACCTATCACCCCAAGCCCAACTGTATGGGGCCCGTCAATTGGGTGATTTTTATTTCATGAAAGCACTCAAAATCCCCCAAAACACATTTTAAAATAAAGGTAAAAAAAGAAAAAATCACACACCCCCCCCCCCCCCCCCCCCCCCCGGACCCCACCCCATCTGGTGAACTGGGTGAACAATTTTTGTTCTTGGCCTTAAACTGTGTTTTGGGGCATTTTTAGTGATATCAGGCAAAAAAAAAACATTGAATCGCTCTGTGGATGAAATTTTTTTGTTATGAAATTACTCAAAATCCCAAAATAAACTCTAAAAGCAAAAAAAAATTCACCCATGGAACCCCCAACCCTAGCCCCACCCCCCCACCCCTGCCCGCATCCCTAATTTCGTTGAAATTGGGAGAAAAAAAATACATGGTTGCAGCAGCCATGCTACAATTGGCTGATTTGAAGCCAAACATTATGAAAAATAGACATGGTCAAAGCTAAACCTACATATGAAATTTTGTGGAAATCAGAGAAAAACATGCATGACTGCAGCAGCCATGCTACCACTGACTGATTTAAAGCCAAACATTATGAAAAGTAGTCATGGTCAAAGCTGAATTCGTATATAAAATTTTGTAAAAATCGGAGAAAAAAATACATGGTTGCAGCAGCCATGCTACCATTGGCTGATTTGAAGTCAAACATTACGAAAAGTAGTCATGGTCAAAGCTATAAAAACTTGCAAATGAAATTTCATCAATTGGAGAAAATAAATACACATTTAGAATGTACTTACTGATCCCAAACACACACAGTTGATGACAGTGTCCGACATGCCTGAGATATCATATTACATTCACACAAAGACAATTTTATTCACTGCTTTATTGGTTTTTTTCACTCAATGTAGTAGAAGAGAAAACAAGCCAGAACAATTTCATCCCTCAATTCCCACACCCCAGGGGCAGCCACCATGACCAAAATAGGAAGGTTTCATCAACTCATCAGTCTAAGACAACCTGCCAAATTTCAAGAAAATTGGTTAAGATAAAAAAAAAATTTAAAATCACCCCACACTGCTGCTGCTGCAGCAGCCACTGTGTGCAGCCACCTGTGACCAAAATAGGACGTTCTCATCTAGACATCAACCCGAACATGCATATGAAATGTGGTGATGATCAGATGAGAACTACGGCCTGTAGCCTGCGCCATACAAAATTCATGATGGCTGCTGCAGCAGCCAATGTAAGCAACCAACCATGACCAAAATAGGACGTTCTCATCTAGACACCAACCTGAACATGCATATGAAAGTTGGTGATGATCGGATAAGAACTACGGCCTGTAACCTGCGCCATACAAATTGTGGACAGACAGACTCATAGACGCACAGACTCACAGACTTCCGCATGCCCATGACAATAGCTTAGCTTGACTTTGTCAAGATAAGCTAAAAACATGAATTGCCTTACTTCCTCAAAAATATTCGGAATGTATTATCTCAACACCCATAATCTTGGGTCAGTCACTGTTGGGTACAACCTACAACCGAGGTTCTAGTTTATCGAATAACCTATTCAAAAGTTATTGTAAGATAAAAAAAAACGTGATAAACTAATGCTGAAAGTATGTGTATTACGGTACGACCGCCGTGGATTGGTTACTTTCCACGAGTGGGCAATGTTTACATTCCAAACACTAATTATAGGAATAATCATCAAAAATTTAATTAATGAAGCACCGGGTACAACCCGGTGCTTCATTAATTAAAATTGTGCTCATGATTTTTTATTACCTGGTAAACGCGTGCGTGAACATCATGGCCCACGCGTGGATAACGACCAGTCCACGGCGACTGTACTGTACGAATACCAAACGGAAGCTGAAATATGACACAAAAATGATTTTCCGCATGTGGGTGGGTTTTTGGCACTGGTCTCTATACACATGGATTGGCTCCACAAGAAGGCGTCAAGTCGATCAACACGATAACGCCTCCCAATCCATGACGCTTGACGGTGTGAGAATTGTTAAGCGTGCTGCTTTCGCTTCCTCAAACGTCATGATTTTTAGCTAGCACGAAGATCAGTAATACGGTTTTAAATTTCCAATCTCGGCCCTTGTTTTCTGTCAATAATAACTAAAATATGATTTAAGGTGCTATATAAGTAAGGGAAATTTGTTCACATTTGTAATTTCCACCTCTGATATTCCATAAATTCAAATTAAATATACACAAATTATGCATCAAAATGAAGATTGGGATGTATAGAATACGTAAAATATATGAAATTAACGCATAGAGTTGGTTCCTGGAAGTCTGTTACCGTATTCGTACCTGTAAAATAATATTTCCGGAGAACAACTCCTGGCGAAATGTGCAACAGATATCCAAGAACAAAACTAGACATTCAAAACACTTCGGGATGCAGCGATAGGACTGTATTTGGGAAAAGGACAACACTGACTGCATTTTTATTGAAGATGGATTTCATGTTCGACGGACATGCGCAAGTCCCTCGATACCACGAATTTCTATAGAAAAGCAAAATGGTAATTCTAAGAAATTCCAACAGGTGTTATGACACCTTGCAAGTAATATGGCAACTGTGGAGTCTCCATATAACAATAGAATGCAGTATAAAGACGATCTCTCCTATTATTTGATTTTTGACGGCATTGTGTGTCGATGTTTTTTCGGTCCGATGACCTTGACCAAAAATCTAAATAAACTAACAATGTAAGCTGTGTTCCTGCGTTTTGAAGAATTTTGATGATCTACAGTACAATCGCCGTGGACTAGTCGGAATCCACGCATGGGCAGTAATGTCCACGCATGTGTTTATCAGGTAATACAAATCATCATTAGCAAAATTTTGATTAATGAAGCATCGGGTTTTATTAAATTTTTGGTGGTTATTCCTTTTCATGAGTATTTGGAATCCAATGTTATTGCGTCCGTGGAAATATTGTCCACCCATGGAAAGTGACCAGTCTACGGCGACCGTACTGTAGCTTTGTTCTTGGATATCTGAGCACATTTGGACACTGTTTGCCTGAAATATTATTTTGTTATCAGTTCTGGTACGAATACGGTAGCAGATTTCCAGGAACCATTGGTGTGTGCTGTCAACTCGGTGGGTTCTGTACATTTTCGTGTTCTATACATCATAACCTTCATTTTGGTGTATAATTTGTGTATATTTAATTTGAATTTATGGAATATCAGAGGTGGGAATTTCAAAGTAAACAAATTTCTCTTACTTATAACTATGCAAAACAATGTGCGTATCATCAACATTTTCCTTTCGGGAAATTAATTTTTTTGTTGTTGTGCACTGTTTATTTAAGCACCCCCCGCCTCCTTAAGATGTCAGTGGTGGAGACAGTTTTCAAATGTGACCAGTGACCGTTTCAGCAATCCGCTGTATAGACATCGGTGGTTTGTTGGGTTTGCGTTAGAAATTAATGATGAATATATCGTAATAGAAAGTGGGAGCTGTTAGAATCTATTACACTGTGATTCCTGCGTGTATTCAACGTTACACGATACAATACAGACATTGGAAAACGTGCTATGCACCCCACGCGTGGAATTCGCCCTACGTGTAAGAACATCATGTAAGAACGCATCAGATTGGTCGATGTGCATCTAAGTGACGTTATGACTTGAATGAAATGCTTCGATAGCATACAGTGTCAGGCAAGAATGTAAACAAACCGCCGAAGGTGATATTGTTCTTTAAAAATATCAGCTTTATCCACTGGCTTCAAGTCTAATCGTGGTAAAAATATAGAGCTTGGTGTACCGAATGTTCACCACGAGAGGTGAAGTGATGTTAACCGCGTGTCTTTGGCGAGCGGTTAACAGCTCTTCACCACGAGTGGTGAACATTTGGTACACCAAGCTACTATGGGTATATTTTATTTATACCAGGATCGTCAGATTATTAAGAGTTTAAATGTTAACTATTACAATATTCAATTCTAAATAATGCCCCCAACGTGTACCCCGCTGCAACTTGTACCTCGCAGAATTCGGTCACGAGTATGTAGACATTACTCGTATGTAACCGATCTGATGTTTAGAACTTATCTCTGTGAATAAAAGTTCGTTAGACAACTATAACTACAATTCATAAAACATTATATATTGATGTCAACAAAATATCAAACTTTATATTGATTATCCACGGGAACTATATTTTGTTGCTGGCACTCAAAAACAACAGTCGCTAATCGCCAAAGTTACTGGATTTTCTCGAATTTGAATGTTTTCATTTATGAAAGTAATTGTGGACGTTTAAATTGTTAATTTGGATATGATTTCCACGAAACAATGTGCTTAACATCCCGTTTGGTGTGAATGGCGCGTTAAGATCTGACATGGTGACATTAACAGTTCTAGGATTCTGTTGAGACTTTAAAAAGTTTGTGTTTTGAACTTCTTGCATAATTTCGTTGGAATGAGGAAGGAAGTCTGTGATACAACTGATAGATGCATTTGAATGAGGATTACTCACTGAGGATTTAGAAGTAAGTGTACTACATGTCGACCTTAGCAACCTTGAACATTTTGCTTTCTCATTATCATCTGAAGTAGAATAATTGTTTATGCTACATAAATTATTATGTCCTGTAATGGTAGCAATATCAACAGCAGCAACACTGTGTTCCCTCAACTTTTGGACGAGGTGCTTTCTTGCACTGGTGTTAGTCAGTCTCTTGTTAATGTCCAAAATACCTTCTTTTGCCATATGTGACATGATGCCCTACAGTTTATTAACATCTACGTTTTGTCGTTTAAACCACATATCACCAATGTTTGTGACTGGGGTTGTTCTTGTCGCTATGTAGAATGGATCGTCCTCTGTGCTGAACCCAGCGGGCCTTTTCGCTGCATAAAACTTATACATGTACACTGGATTTCGCTCATTGTTTTCACCGGTGCTGTACATGCGTGGCGCAGTTTCGCGAACATTCCGAAGGTCGGCACCAGTGCGCGTTTTAGTTTGACGCTCATTCAAAACAAGATACTCCTTGCCATCGCTGGTTGTATTAACAGTTATGTCGCCCCATTCCACGTTATAGTGCTCACTAACATCGCGTAAGCAAAAGTGTAGTGCATTGTTAAACCAGATCGTGTTTAGGATCGACTTCGGAGTTGATTCCCCAAGAATTCCATTCTGGTACAGTAGATTGATTTCGTGATCATTTATCGGTTCAGCTTTTTGGGGTCTGTTCCCTTTTCCAGCCCTCTTCAACTGCTTTTGCTTAGCTATCAGTGCTGTACGAGTAGTGTCGAATGCATCGTCTGACTTGTTCAAGATGGATGTTCCATATCTATGCCGTTTTAAATATGGATCAATACTGGTGTCAGGACACCTGAGGCCCCGTAAGGCCTGGGCTGACGTGGGGTTATTTAGTCCCGTTGATGAAATTGCGGGAAATTTAGACCAACGTGGAGGGTTGGAATCCAAGTGTCGCGAACTCGGCGCTGGCAGCTGAGTTAAACCGACGCCGTGATTCCTTCTCTGCCAAATTGGCCTGAAATATGTTCGATTTCCGTTAGGTGTGATTCCTAATCACTTCAGGCTGCGTAATGGAAAGAATGATTTAAAGTAACAACGATTCTTTTATTTACACATAAAAATAAAGCCGTTTCAATATTTCAACAATCAACAATTCGATTCTTTTCACAGAAAATGGGTTGCTAGGGTTAAATAATTATCAACAATCATATAGTCATTTTATAGCCCTGTACTGGCACTATAGTCTACACACTGGAAATGTTACTAACGTGAGCTCACCATAAGAGCTTCACAAATCTGAAATGTTATTACCGTGAGCTCGCCATAAGAGCTTCACCCGCTTAGGCTCAAATGTCAACGTCTGCGCGTAACTGTACCTCTGACTGTCGGAGGGTTCCGACCAGCAATGTTCGTCATCTATAAAGCCACCGTACTTCTGATTTGGGTCAGATATTGTCTACTCATACCTTATGTGCCTTTTGAAAGTCCTCCGTGAAAGTCCTATTGGAATGTTCACTGTTCCTGGTTGAATTCACGATTCACAAATGCCCCTTTTTGTGCTAGGGCGAAATTGTCACTCACACCGATCTCCAGTCGGTATTACGATGCTTCGACAGCAAAACAAACTACTCCCAACGCAATCAGCCTGATGCTTCAAAGGGTTAATACGCACAATACAATTAACCCACACTTCTGACTATTGCAGGCTGATGCCTGCTACTCGACAATCTAAACTTTAACGTTTCGCCTTGGATTTTCCTTCTCAACGAATTTGGCACTGTAGCCGCCTATCAACCTTAAGCTAAATCAATCGTGGAATGCCCTGTCTGGCGATTCCAGCCGTTTCAGGGTCCTGTGATCGAAGGTACCCCTATGCCAGGAAACAGAGTCCGCCTGCCCTGGACTTCACCAACGTGTGTGTGACCCCAAGTGTGTGTCTAATGCTCTGTTCTTCAAGGTATATATACTTTTTACCCTAAACTGTCAGGTGGACAGACGCTTATCTGTCCATCTGCCAAAACGGTGGGAGATGACGTATATCGAGGCAGAATCAATACAAGTCATCTCGCGCGTGACTTAACGGTGATTTCACTTGTCGAGAGAACCGATTCGTTCCTGCCACTCACTGACACGACAGACATTTCTATCTTTTAGAATCTCGTTTCTCAATTGGCCGTGACGATATCCTGCCACCAACCGATTACGCCTCGTAAGACTCGCGACTACTGTATAACTTAAATGAGATTAGACCTTGTCTAACATACCGTTTCTCCCCTGGGTCCCTGCCCTGAAGCTGGATATACACCACGTGTGTTTTTTCCATGTCCAGCTTCACAGAGAAGTGAAATTCACGTAGGGTTTTCGCCTTGATGCGGAATATCTTTTTGAACTTACATCATCTTTATATATGAGGCCCCTTGCCCCTATATTTAGGCTGGCTTTGCCCTGACAACCGGAAATTTGGCCCCGCAGTGAGCTTGGCTCGAAATCAATGCCATCCTTACGTCGTACACTGAGAATATAATTAGCGATCAGGGGATCTAAATCCTTCACTGGTATCTCATGGTTTTCTGACTGCTTTGATAAAAACGTTTTAAACAGCTTTAGGTCGTGTAACGATTTCTTGAGTGTTTGTCTACTCTCTTGGTCCGTAATGAAGTTTTCAACGTTTTCGTTGAAAAAATCCTTAAACCGGCTTAACATTTACTGCATGTCAGTTTTCAAAGCATTTTCTGCTGGGAATTCATTCAAAAGCTGGGCAGGAACGGTGTTTGCCTCATTTGGTTCGGTTTGGTGGATAGTCAATCCAGGTACATTACTAGGGAGGTCATGTCTTGTTATATATTCTTGGTGATATGGTTGCATTTTTGAGCAATGTTACTAGTGTCACGCAGAGTAGGGATCGAAATTTTGCCTGCAGTAGTAGCATTCATAGCTTCAGGGGCAGGATTTTGAGTGTCAGTATTAGTACTTGTAATATACTCATTGCGATATGGGATATGGTTGCATTTGTTTTAGCAATGTTTGTGTCACACAGAGTAGGGACTGAAATTTTTCTTGCAGTTGTAACATTCATAGCTTCAGGAGCATGATTGTCAGTGTCAGTATTAGCACTATTAACATCACCAGACTTCAAAGGTTGCTCATTATTGTCTATACTGAATTGAATGTCAAATTCTCCCATGAGAATTGCATCGTCGAAAATATCTTCTAGATCGCTGGCACAAGTAAACCCACCAAATCATTTACTCTTGTTGGAGCATTTCCTGTATTTCACGAGCGCCTTCGGCGCTCTTGAAATACAAAAAAAAACTTCAACACGGCTTGTTGATTCTAGTTCCCCGCACTCCACCCTCGTAGTGTTCTGTCTTAAGATTAAATCCGTAAGAAACCGAACTTCTGCTGGTAAAAACTCAATCAGCTATTTAATTGCCATATTTCTGCCATTGGAAGTTAAACTTCCAGCCCCTATTTGTAGAAGCGGGAATACTAGTTTATACTGGTGGAATTTCAATATTTTGATTTCATCTTCTACCAGCAGAAGTCGGAATTCTATTCTTTATTGGTAAAATTAGAATCCTTCATTTCAGAAAAAGATAGTGAGAAATGGGGAAAAAAGATGAAAATAACAAAATTGTTTACAAAAAATTCTAAATTCTCTTATTGTGCATGCAAGAAACATATTGTACATGAATTTTGTTCCTGGCATTGTGCGGTTTCTTTTTTGATCTACTTTGTCAAACCAGGAGATGAAGTGAGTGAAAAGGTACTGCTTCCCGTAGCAAGAACATAACGAGCGTTGAATACGTGGAATATGGATCAACAACCTGAGATGAAGTTTTTCCACCGTTTCACGAGCGCCGTGGGAACGAGTGAAGTATAAAACTACACCTAGAATCGTTGATTGCTGTCCTCCAGACTCAATTAAGCGTGGTGTTCTGGATGTGTACCTTAGAATGAAACATTAGATTTTCAAACAAAATGTCACTTTCGGTGGTATGTTTGCTTTCTTGTGTGACACTGTTTTGTGTCGAAGCATTTCATTCACGCCATATCACCATTCAGATGCTTATCGACCAATCAGTTCCGTTCTAACATGACGGATTCCATGCGTTGTTTATCAGGCAGATTTCTCAATGGATTTAGTGTATCGGGTAATGTTGAATACGCACAACATTCGTGGATGCAGTTTCTACCACGACATGTATATTATACACACAACCAGTCATAGTTAAGGTTACCGAGAAGAATCATCCCTGTCACCTGCCTTTTTATCTATTGGCATAATAATTGTAGATCATTGATTAGCTGAGTTGTTTGTTGATTCATGGTCATGTTCTTGTTATTTGAACCGGCTTGTCTGAGTCAATAAAGCGTTACAACCCTTTCAGGGTGAAAGTTGCTTCTCCGTCGTTCTATTCTTAACTCTCTACCTAGACAAAGCAGACTTCACATGCAAAAAATATCCTAACTAACAAAATTTCATTTTTGCCTCAAAAACAAGCCTTATGATTCCTCACTGGAACGAACTCGTTCCAATTAGTGGTCATAAACTAGGCTATGTTTGTAGTAAAAAATTTGTGAAGATTGTTGTGGATGGTGCTGGCCGGTTATGGCTATTATGTTAGATAAAGGGTTAATATGTGAATCAGTTTAGCCAACATAACAGAGTTAACAGTTTATCAGTCAGATACAAGCGTACACTTACTGTTTGATGATTTCTTTTCAGCCTTGGTAAATTCCTGCGAATAACCACACATGAAGGTCACAAATACTGTTCTTTTTCATTCTTTTACGTTAAGTGACAGTACGATACTCGATGCTAAATTTTGAAAGCTCATGGAAAAGTGGTCCAAGAAAAAATCCTAAAGACTTCTTTCGGGAAGAGTTTCCGTAGAATCGTTATTGGTTGCAGGTGCTATAGAAGACGATAGACTGGAACAAAGCAGGCAGTTGTCAAAATTAAATGTTAAAACATTACCGTAAAACAGGGTGATTAGAGACACGGGGGTGAAAATGGACAGCATCCAAAAAATGTTTTCAGGGTTTCGAAGGATCTTAAAATCAACTTTGCACTTTAAAAAGGTTCATTTCTCCAACCTGGAAAACAAAAGAGGATAAAATGCCCTGGTGGTATTTTGCAGCAAATTTTATACCTGGTCAAGACTTTGGCTATGGAGGTCAGGTAAGTGTATGTACAGAGTTCCCCGTGGCAGGGTACTTTCACATAGATGCGCTACGGATGTAACTGGAATATCCACAACTCCAGCAGCTGCATTGTTGTATCACACAGGAAATATTGACAGTTCGGTGGGGTGAATAGGGACAAGATGGGTCGGACTTATGAACCAAAGCTAGGATGAAAATCGTACAAAAATACGACACTAAAATAATTAAAGCTTGTCTTGCTGCTATTAAAGAGGGCATGACATTTCGAAAGGCTGAAGATCAGTTCACAGTAGATCAGAAATGTATTGAATAGGTATAAAAACTGAAACCGGGAGTCAAGGCGGGCAAACTGAACGAAGTAAAGAAACTGAAGCCCTATAGTAAAAGCCTGATTATTTCAGCTGAATGAAGATGGTACCCCTTTGACCAGATTGATCTGCGAATGCCCGTTAAAAGGCATTTGAATAGAAGAGGTAAGTTCATAAGATCATAAACGATATGCCAGACAATGATTCGATCTGGTCCTTCATTAGGAGTGAGTCAAAGGGAGAAACTTGCACAGACATTTTGTCTAAATATTAAACGATCAAGATCAGGTGCTAAGTAATCAAGGTATCTTGTCAAAGGAATTTCAGTGTCTATCGGTATCGAAATAGTTGTTCTGATGCCACTGGTGTGACGTTTATAGGGTCTAATCAAACATTGCAATCATTTTGTTTCTTGCTTTCTTATTGATTGTTTAAAAACCTATTGCAAGTCCCGATTACCCATTTGAACCCTCGTTTCCTGGAATTGTATTGCCTTTGTGTACACTTACAGCGAGATGGGCCAATCCAGTATCAATATAAAGGGGGGATAAAATGATAACTTCAGTCTGCAGCCGTCTGGCTGCAGACTGCATTTTTTATTTTATCATCAATGCCCCGTGTATAGACCTCTTATAATAAGACAAAAATGGGACGAAATTAAGCCTTGGGTCGAAAACTCGGTCTTCCGCGTTTAAAGGGTTAAACAACTCTCACCTTCACCATCAATTTTTCTCTCACATTCCCATACGATATACCCAGAGCCATGTCACATACATCATTACCCATATTATAGCATTCAAATACTAATTATAGGAATAATCGTCGAAAATTTAATTAATGTACTGGGAGCAACCCGGTTCTTCATTTGACTTTTATTACCTGGTACACGCATGCGTGAACATCACTACCCATATGTGGATTACGACCCGGCCACGGCGACTGCACTGTACACACACTTTAGATGCAGTTATCTCAACATTCTAAAATTTTAAGATACATGTGGGATTCTAGTACCTTCAAATGAAAAATATTATTTATTATATGATCTGACCTTACTTCCGGTTATTAAACCCATTCATTAAAAATGGTGATGCATGGCCTATCAACAGCAGGAGAATAATCGTAGATTCAGACTCGGGGAACGAGGGATGATGAAAGTTTGTTGGCTGTGACAGTAGATGATGTTTATTGGAAAATTATTTCATTAAATTTCTGTCATTAAATTTAGTATTTATTTAAATATTTATTAGGGTTTAACGACACTTTAACAGCCAAGGTCATATCGTGTTGGTGACAGTTTTACGGGTGGAGGAAGCCGGAGTACCCGGAGAGAACCGCCGAGCTACGACGAGCAGCTGCCAGCTCCCCAACATCGTAACTCCGCACTGCAGCACAGGCAGTGTTAGCTTGGTTGAAGATATGCGCACCATCGACGTGCAGAACGCCTTAGTACACGGCGACATTGTGCCCCCATGTGGATAATCGGGGTTAAGTGCCTTGACCAAAGACACAACGTGGGAGTCATAATCGATCGCTCAGACGGTCACCCATCCAAGGACTAACCGGGTTCGACGAGAACCGGTTACCCCCAATGCCACCGCGCCACCTTGTGTTACCAAATACTTCGCGATCTATGCTTTATTGTGGATTATTTCCTGACGCGGACACTGCGGACAAACAACGCATCTTAAGTTGTAACGTAATCGCAGGCCTTATAGAAGCCGCTGCTTGTTTCTCATTCCATTTAAGTATTTTTGTAGGGTTTTGGGATCATATAATAAATATAATCGTCAAGTCGTCCCTACGTTATATTGAAATTATAAGACTCGCCCAGTAAATTAGGTCTGGATCTCGACAAAACTTGGGCCAGACCTAACTTACTGAACTCGTTTTGTAAATTTTTAAAATTATTAAATTAATGGGGGGGGGGGGGGGCAATTCCGCCCGAAAGTGCGAAAGATAAATGCGGCTGACCATGTATTATAACCTCGTCTGTTTCCTTACACGATCCTATTGAGTAATTATAACCTGGGATATCCTTGCCCACAGAAAGAGTTACAGAACGGCCGCCTTGGACTTGTCACTTTCCACGGATGGGCAATATTTCAACGGACGCAATAATATTACACCCCAAACACTAATAATAAGAATAATAATCAAAAATTTAATTTAAGAAGCACCGGGTACAACCCCGTGCTTCATAAATTAAAATTTTGCTGATGATCACTTTCATTACATGGTAAACGCACGCGTGGACATCACTGCCCACGAAGGATTACGACTGGTCCACGGCGGCTTCACTGTACACATAATATCAAATTTAAATAAAAGGATTACGTATATTGGGGAGCGGTTTTTAAAAACTACTCAAACGGCGCACATCAAGGCCTCTATCTATTTATTTATTTATTTATTTATTTATTTATTTATTTATTTATTTATTTATTTATTTATTTATTGGTGTTTAAGGTCACATACTTATGCATAATAGCTAATCGTGACAGTTTTACGGGTGGAGGAAGCTGGAGTACCCGGTGAGAACCACCGAGCATCGACGAGGAACTGTCAGCTCCTCAACATTCTATCTCTGCCCAAGCTCCGCTCAGGAAGGGTTACAGCGGTTGAAGACATGTGCACCATCGACGTGCAGTACGCCTTAGCACACGGCGTCATCGTGCCCCCCCCCCCTCCCCGTGTAGGCAACCGGGATAAAGAGATAAAGTGCCTTGCCCAAGGACACAACGCCGGTCGTCCCAGACGTGGATCGAACTCGGGTCCTCTAGCATAGAAGTCCAACCGTCTACCACTGAGCCACATAGCTCAAAACGGTCTCTGTCAGATTCCCAGCTTGTATTTTAGCAGCAACACATATCAGATCAGAACAGTCGACAGCTCATTGCGTCCTTCCCCAATAGGTTTTCCTCTTCATAAGATAATATTTCAGTTTTGCGCAGCGGACCACATATAACAAGTCGACCTTTCAAGTCAACAAACACGTTAGTAAATTGAGGCTACTAACTTTGAAAGTGAAACACGTTGAACCAATTCATGATTGGAATAAAATATCGGTCATCAGATATCGATCGTTTTTCTCACTTAAAACATTGTTCATATTATTCATAGAAATAAACGGTAATTGTATGTGACAAATGTCATGAATGTTAGCCAGTTGTTGTTAGGTATTATCATAACAGACAGTGCTTTAATCTACGCCGACCATAATTTCCTATAATTTACGATCATTTCGGCTTCTGCGTCTTCTATGACTGCTATGGTTCAATCCCGTTTGTCCCACTTCTGGATTTTCACACCTCGGGATAGATTTCCTGGTTGTCCCACGTTGCTTAAAACAACATGTTATAGTCTTTATTATATTAGTCATTTTTATAATCTGAACGCAGGTTCACCTGATATGGTGATCATTTATTAATTAACATTTATCACAGAATTGTTTTTAAAAATGATTAATTTTAACCGGTGAATTATACACAATATTCGGTCAATCGTTTTAAGTTTTGGGTATAAGTATTTGACATTTAGCAGAAATGTTTCACAATTTCATTTTACAATCGTATCGTCGACATGGCAAGTGCACAGATTCAAGTTGAGTTCATCGAGAATAAACGTGGTGGACAAAACCTTGTGTTCAACAATTACTGTTATATGGTCAACAATCGAAGACAAGATAAAGTATATTGGAGATGTGCTGTAAGAACGTGTCCTGCAACACTGCGTACACATAATCAAATACTAGTTGGGTTCAATCATCACAAATTGAATGACCAACCACATCGCAATGCGAGTTGATGGTGCGTAAAACCGAAATTGTGCCAAAATAGAGTGGAACAGTGTCCCCTAACCAGACTTTAACACAGATTTGCCCCCCCCCCCTCCCCTCCATCACACACACACACATCTACAAGCACCCTCACACGCTGCATATCTCTTATATTTCAACTCTTAGAAGCCGAGGAATCAGAATGAATTTATTGAGCATGACAAACGCGAAAAACTTATAGTAAAGCAGGTGCGTGAAGTCAAGTGTCGTCTGCCTATTCAGGCAGACGACACTTGACTAGAAGCACCTGCTCAGTGTATAATTCTCCCCCAACCCAAAGATAGCCTAACCGTCACGACCAGATTACCTGCCGTATTACATCACAGGCAAGAAAACTCGACTCCCGGCTTCTAAGAGTTAACTAACTCGAATCCAGTGGTTAGTTTATACTGTGGAATAGAATATACAGCATGAAGACCGTAGACACAATTGGCTGGGGACCTGTCACTCTTTCCAAAGTGCTTGGGATGTAGAGGAAGACTTTGAACAGCTAGTGAAATATCTTTAAATTCGGAGCATTGTTCGTTTATCCAGAATGCAATGCTGAAGATTTATAAATAGAGAACAAATTTCTGTTGTAAGGGAAACTTCCCCAGCCCACTGAGATAGCTTGGATCCCTGCTGTGTTTCATACCTTCAGAGAGACTTTCGGGTGAAAGACGCGCGATCGTATTTCTTCATCTTCGGAGAAAAGAGGAGATTTAACCCCCCCCCCCCCCTCCAAGCCACCAGATGCTTCATTCTGTGATTGCTTATTGAATTTAGATACCATAGACATCTGCGCGTGTTGGGAAACTCCCCCCCCCCCCCCCGTCACTCCCCCTCCCCTCAAAAAACATTTTGTGGCGCTTCTATTGACAGTACTCCAGTTCTTTCAAAACAAGGCGAGTAAAACAAATTGTGCATCTAAACATTGTGAATTACAATTTTCACTGCAGACATTCAAGGCCAGTGGTTTTGAAAGTGTACATGGATGTTATTTTCTTCAGTGGCTTCTTTGTCAGTGGCAATCTCTATTTATAATTATATAAACACAGGCGATGGACTATTTAAGGACTAGACTGGCTCCTGTCCAAAATAGCGTCGAATTCTTTACGGAAGTTGACTGGTGGCCTCAGCGGTTGTTTTAACACGATGAACATTGATAGCAATAACTTGTATGATAATAATAGGGGAATTTGATGATGCTGTCTGCCTCCCACGCCTGTGCGCACTCTGCGCTCTGGTAGGCATAGGCTAGGAAGTTGAAATTAACAAATGAAAACAAAATGTTGCATCCCGTTCAGGGAGTAACATCGCTTTACACACCATTTCCTTTGTCTTCTAAGAGACGTGAAATACCCGATAGAACAATAGACTAGGTGTTCAAGTGACTTGAATACCTGTACTCACTTACAATACCCGGATCCGTGCGTTCTGTGAATTGGCGTGTTAGTAAGTTACTAACCTCGCTGTCAGTATTCATGAATTTGAACAACCTGCCAACGTTCTGTAACACCTCGACGCTTCGCGGCTCGGCCTCACATACCGCACGTTGGCAGGTTGTTCAAATTCATGAAAACTTCCAACCCAGTAACTATTACGTATCGCTGTATCTCTTACACTAGTAATCTCTATAACACTATTCCTCACCTCAGACGTAACTCTTAATTTATTATCGCACCCGTCCCTTTTTTAACTTTTTTCCGTACTGGGTAATATTTCAACTACATTATCAAGCATGCCTTGATGATGTAGTTGGGATATTTTATCAGTCGGGACTTGAGCTATCACGGTCGGGACGAATCAGGTTTACAACTCCCCCCCCCCCCCCCCCCCCACCTTAATCAATCATCTTCAAGACGACCCTGATTCGATTCGAGGTTCGAATCTATTTCAAATAGAAGACCCGATAAGATGCATCTAACAATTTCTACGCCGCATCTCAAATCTACCTGGGCACTAATTCCGGGTAGACCTGGGGTGTGTCACAGAAATTATTAGATATAACCTACCGCTGATATTTTAAAAGTAAGAAGTGTATCTCAGTTGTAAATAAGGTGCGTCATAGCTACGTCATACTTATAGCACACATCAGAAATGAAATGCACCGGTCACGAGTATCTATCGATGATGGTTGGTTGGAACCATAACAGGCAATCAAATGTAGAGCCCTGCGAATAACACATTTTAGATTCGAATGGAATCGGGTCGTTGGAAATAGATTCGAACCATCAATCGAATCAGCGTTGTTTTGAGGATGATTGGTGGGGAGGGGCTGTAAACCAGATTCGTCCCGATTGTGATGGCTCAAGGCTCGACTGATAAAAACTCCCAACTACGTCATCAAGGCATGCCTTCATCGAAAGCATGCATTGATAATGTAGTTGAAATATTACCAAGTACGGAAACAAACAGGAACGGGTGCGATAATTACCCGCACTGGGCACTGCATGGGGTTAGCGCCCAACAACAGCTCATCGTCGACATTGTCTGGATACGTAACGGCTAAAACCGGCACGCGCGATTCACAAAAATCGACAATTTTAATTTTTTTTCTCAAAAACATAGGTTATGACCCCTCGTTGGAACGAGCTCGTCGAGCTCGTTCCAACGAGGGGCCATAACCTATGTTTTTGAGACAAAAAATGAAAAAAATTAGTTGTTCAATAATTTTGTTTGCAAGTGTCGTCTGCTTTTCATGTTAGGTAAAGGGTTAATAAACACAAGTGTTTCTCAATCGAGATACGATTTGAACGAATCTATGTGTCAGGGCAAAGCCGGTCTAGAAGGGAGGAGGCCCCCTCCCCTAATTTCAAGTTCAAATATATGTATATATATTTATTCTCTCTGTGTTGGACCAGTACAGGGCTATAGATAAACTGAATTTGATGAAAAACTATTAACCCCTGTGATAAATCTTCTACCATGTTGATCAAGTTGTTAAATATGTGGAATATGGAAGTGAGTTTATTTTGAATGTAAATAAAAGAATCGTTGTTACTTTAATCATTGTTTCCTTTCCGCAGCCTGAAGTGATTAGGAATCACACCTAACAAAGAACGAATCTATATTTCGAGTTCACTCGGCAGGGAAGAAAATCATAGTGCGGTCCCAACTCAGCTCTGTGAGCCGAGTTTGGCCCGTGCCCGGATTCCGACCCTCCTAGTTGGCTCGTCCCCCAATACTTTTAATATGGAGGCTAAACAACCCCATGTCACCTCTCCCACGCGGATAGAGGTGTGCTGACACTATGATAGCATTGCCTTTACCAATAGACGTGTGTGTGTTTACTAAACATTATGAATAAAGATCACGCCGCGCAGTATCACTAATTATGTTAATATCTTGATGTTGTCGAGACGAATTAAATACTTATTTATCAGAATATTTATAATTGAAACACGAAAGAATATTTATATATTTTGGAGAGTAAAGGGTAGCACATTCCTCCACGGGCAGTCTGCGTACATACCTTACGCAAAGTGGGTAAACAAACAGACCATAACAAACAAACGTCTAATTTCTTACAGAATTTGATCGGTGGCCTGAGAGTGTGTTAGTAGACAAGGGAAGGGGTGCATTGTGTTAGTTCAATCCTTTGCCAAACACGAATAGCAGACGTCACTTACAAAAACAATTCTTGAATAAATAAAAAAAATTCTCTCAAAAACACAGATTGTGAACGCGCACAACGCCCCATGCACCACAAGACAAAAGTATTTCTAGAATTGTACTTTTTACACGCGAATATAAATGCAACCAATGAATCAGTAAGTTTGAAATACGTGGTAATTTACCACGTCTTTTAAAATGCTAATGGTTCATTTTAATCTGTTTTAATTGAGGACAGAAGGTACTATTCTAGACAAGTAACAAAGAGATGCTAGTTAAGCATCTCAGCGGGGGCCCTCTTACCAATCATTTTAGCGGGGGAGGAATTCGTCACATACAGGTGAATTGTGCACTTGGTGATACCTTCTTGAAATTTGGCACACTGTTAGTGTAGGCTATGAGGTTCTCAAAAACGATCGGCTACAAGTTGACACCGACCGGTGGCGACCAGTAGCGGCACAATCCAAAATGGCCGCCAGCGGCTGAAGGGAACCTCCTTTTCGACGGTCTACCGACTATACATCCGATTGTAAGGGCGCGAAAGTGAACTCTGATCCACGCACGTGTTGGAAACAGACGTGGGAGATGATGTAGAATAAAACGAGATTCTCTATACGGACGCATCAATTTCTTGGAACTTGAAAAGAGCGTTGTTTCTCCGGGATCAGCGTCATTCAGGCAAACCTGAATGACGCTGATCCCGGAGAAACAACGCTCTTTATGAAGCAGTCTCTTTGCCATACAATCTCTTGTTTGGCGTAATTCCGCAAGCAATTCTGATTTGTCTGTCGAAATTAATTCGAGAACGCGATTGTTCACAAAAATCATTCACAGAATGAGTGAGAATCCTCTTCGTGTACGGACTAGTACTGACTGGGAACGTTGTTGCTTTTGCCAGCAAGACAGTTCCAAGAAATTGATGCGTCCGTATAGAGAATCTCGTTTTCATGACGCCTATAAAGCTATTGAGGAAGACATAACGCGCTTCCTAGATAATGGCGTTGAGCTTCCATATAATTTGACCATTGATTGTTTGATGAGAGAGAGTGATGAGTGTATGTCGATGTCACTGTTGACGAATAAGGCAATATATCATAAGACATGCCGTGACAGTATTCGGACTCACATCGTACAGCGCGTGCTACACAAGCGAGAGCGAAATGAGGCAGTGGCATCCTGCTCCACGCTGAGTCCTAAAAGAACACGGACAAGTTTTGAATCTGGCTGTGACAGGAAACTGCCCCAGTGTGTTTATTGTCACAAACGCGAAGGTGACAGCAGTGAGCCTATTTGCAGATCAATGTCTGATAACAATAAACTCAAAATTATGGCAAAGGAAGCCGAGAACTGGGTTGTTTTTTCTCGGGTCAATGCAGCATTTGATTCCGCTGCTAGTGATCTTTACTATCACAAAACCTGTTATTGTAAGCTTGCCAATGAAGCACGAGCGGCTAAATCTAAAAAGTCGAAGAACGCCGAACATTCCGCGTCAGGCCTGCCCTATGACCCTCTCGTTATGGCAGAGCTCATAACATTTGTTGAACACAACGATTCCGCGATGAAGCTTGTCGATCTCAAGAATCTGTACAGTCGGAGGTTGAAGCAAGTCGGTTCTGATTGGCTTAGTGAAGAAATACATTCCACTCGATTCAAAGAACATTTGTTGCAGAAATTGGGCGATGGCTGGGACGCCTTCACACAGGGTAGAGATGTGTTTATTTCAAGTAGGTTTCGAGTTGGCTCCTTGTTGTCCGAATCTTTAACTCGTATAGTGTCTGAGGAAGAGGCAAAAAAGATAGTTGATGTGGGTCTTCTTCTGCGTAAACACATACTCATATCTCAAGCTCCTTTCACGGGATCATTTTCATCTTATTGCTTGAGCGAGCCTGTACCCAACTCACTCCTGACTCTTCTTAGAGTTCTACTTGAGGGCACATGTAGTATACAGAACTTAGGCGATGATGAGACTGTTAATGCCAAGACTCGAGTGGCTTGTACTATTTCACAGATGTTGATCAGCAATTCAGCGAAACGCTCCGAACATGCACAAAATGTTCACCAGAGACGTGACAGAGAAACTCCAATGCCTCTTTATGTGGGTTTGAAGTTGCATGCCCATGATCGTATGAAAAATCTTATCAGAGATTTTCATCAAATGGGACTCTCTGTCTCTTATGATCGCGTAATGGATGTTCGCAGGAGTTTCGCGAGAGCTGTTTCACTGCGGTTCAAGAACGAAGGTGTTGTAGTCCCAGCTAACTGCAAACGTAATGTTTTCTCGATAGGAACCACTGATAACATTGATGTATCTGGTAGATCTGATATGCATGGTACGTCCATCACACTCATTGGTCAACTGAGCAGGGACAATGTGGGTACTGATCCCCCACCACTGAGTTTAGATGTTCCAGAAGACACACAAATTGAACTCCCAGACGACTATGCATTTGTTCCTTTCGTTGAAGACTTTGGTGGGGACATCAGGCTTGAATCTCCAGATGAATGTAATGTACGGCCCAATGAATATGCAGATTTGAACGTGGGAGAGAATGACTGGTTGTCTCATGTGTCACAGATCAGCAATAAAGGGAAGGTTGATGGCAGCTGGCAGCTTGATGAAGTCCCTGTGACCTTTTCAGGCTTCTTTTCAAAACATGAAGATCAAGACAATGTCAAACCTCGTGCAGTTATTGGGGTATTCCCTGTTTTCAGTGAACAGAAAGCGGACTCACTCAGTATGCAGAAGCATGCTATGTATGTGGTCAGGGAAGCTACTGCTTTCGTAAACCCCGGCCAGATACCTGTCATTGAAGGTGACTGTCCGTTGTATGCCAGGCAGAAAAAATGTCAATGGCTGTTCCCAGAGGAGATAGGTGAGGATCGAATGGTGTGTATGATTGGATTCCTGCATCTTGAAATGTGCACCCAAGAAGCTGGTGGTAAGCTTATGGGTGGTTCTGGTTGGGAGCGAATGTTTCACCTCGCAAAGATATTCACACCCGGTGTAGCATCATCCCTACTTGGTGGGAAACATGTCAAGAGGACGCGACAGGCATATCTTCTCACTCTAGCTTGGCTTGAGATCCTCAGAAAGAATGCTTATGAGATTTACTGTCAGCAGACTGGGCCCCATGAGTCATTTGAAATGTGGGAACAGAGGATTCTTTCACAATCTCCAACTGCGCGCTATTGGGGTGAAATCGTTCGGAACTTTCTCTTGACAAGCTGTCAATTCGTTCGGAACCAACGAATCGGTAACTGGCCTGGTACACTGTGTTCTATCGATGAGTTGTGCAGTTACTTTTTTGCCCTAGGACATACAAATTATTGTCGGTGGGTCCCCGTATTTCTGAGAGACATGTCTCAGCTACCCAGGCGGCATCCTTCAATCCACAACAAATTCATGGAAGGCCATTTTGTGGTCCAGCGTAGTGAGAGGAAGTTCAGTATGATGGGTTTAGATCAGAGCCAAGAACATAGTATCCAACTACTCAAAGAAGACAGTGGTCCAAAAGGTCTCTATGGCCAGGCTGAAGAGAAAGTCGTTATTGAGCTTTCAAGGTCAGAAGTTCTGCGTGTTATAGATGAGTATGAATATGCAAGTTTCCACACAACATCATCAGATAACACGGAACACCCGGAAAGTTCGGTATCAGAGCAGAAAAAATTTCTGAATCAATTGAAATCTCTCCTCGATCTGGTGAATCAGGGACTCATTATCAACCCTTATGATGAAACTAGTGGTCAGCTGGTGACATTAGATACTGGTGAATATATGGACCCCGAAGTTAGTAAGAGTTTACGGTCATTACCCGAAAGGGGCAAGCATTTATATTCCACTTTCTTGAAGGAAAGGCTTGTGGAATGCACCGTACCCCTGAATGATGTTATTCCCAAGGCAAATATATATACCTTCCTTAACCCACCCCCAGCCAACCTGGACAAAGGCCGAGACAAACTCATGTCAAGTAAAGCAACTGCCGCAATAGTTACCCAGATGTTCGTTTCACTGCAAGCCCGGCCTGATTCAAACATGGATGAGTTTTTCATGCACGAGAATGCACGTGATCCGCCAGCATTATCCGATAGAGGTAAGCTACGGAGTGGGACAAAATCTCAAATTCTCAATTGTTTACCAGCTATTCCTGCACAAGGGAAGAATTCAGCAGCTAGACAAGCTTCAGTTGTCATCTTGGATATGCCTGCTGTAGTCCATGTAATCAAACCACAGAAAGCGGATCTGTTTGGAGAATATGCTCGATTGCAATTATTGCCATACATCGAATCTCTGATTAACACGAACACCACAAGGGTTGATGCGATCTATGACTGTTACCCCGAAGGCAGTTTGAAGAATCAGACGCGAGCAAAACGCCTCGGTGAGACAGCAGTTAGGTTGATACGGGTGTCCGAGAACGTCCCTTTACCTAAAGGGAAGAATTGGCAGGCATTCTTGAAAGTTAGTGAGAATAAAGACGAATTTTTCAAGTTCCTGTCTGCTGAACTGCTGAAATTAACATCAACATCCGAGTACCAGTTGTTAACGACATCAGGAGAATATGTACTATGCAATAAGGATGTTAGCTTATGTGACATATCTCCATCGAACCACGAGGAAGCAGACACGCGCATGATGCTTCATCTCAACCATGCAGTCTCACAAGGTCACAAAATAGCTTTTCTTCGCACGGTTGATTCTGATGTCGTCATTCTGTCTTTGCACCATTTCGCAACATTCCGTGACCTTGGACTCAGTGAGCTGTGGATTGGGTTTGGAATTGGAAAGGCATATAAAGATATGCCAATTCATGAGATAGCTTCACAACTTGGACCTGATTACTGTAAGGCCCTGACTTTCTTCCACGCCTTCACAGGTTGTGATGTAACATCCAGCATGCTCGGCATTGGGAAGAAGACAGGATGGAATGCATGGATGAATTTTCCCGCATCAACTGAAATGATGATAGAATTGACTGAGAATCCGCAAGTCTTTTCAGAGGATTCCCCTCATATGCAGCATATCGAAAAACTCACCATACAGATGTACAGTAACAGTTGTGTCAGTACACGTGTCAATGATGCGAGACGGCATATGTTCACACATGGCCTTAAGTCTATGGAAAACATCCCGCCCACCAAAGCAGCTCTGTATCAACATGTAAAAAGGGTAATTCTTGTGTCATCTTTCATTTGGCATCGTGCTCTGCAGAAACACTTATGTGTGCCAGACCCATCACAGTACGGATGGGAGTGGAATCCACGTCTCAATATTCTGGTCCCATTTTGGACTCACCTAGGAGACGCAAGTGCTGCATGTGCACTGATGCTCCACTGTAGTTGTGCCAAGGCCTGCAAGGGCAATTGCAAATGCTTGAAAGCTGGATTAAGGTGCACACCTTTGTGTAAGTGTGAAGGTGGCTGTTGTAACAATATTGAGTAGTATACTGTCATGTTAGGACCAGTCATCTCCTATTCTGGTATTTTTTTTTCCATTTTCGGCCAGTTAACACATGTCATGTTTCTAGTTGAGTTGATTTTGCTAACAAATGTTCATCCCATGTGGCTTGCTACATTGTCCGGGGTATAGGAATACAGTTTTAGATTTCGGAAAATAGTCTGTTATTTACTGCACAAGACGGTGTTAATTCATGCATAGCATGATACAATATCCCCAACTATTTTGCCTCTGTACAACAGTTGATACCTTCGTTCACCCGTGTGTTCATCTATGGTATCCTTGTCTTTCTCTGGCCATAGGCCACATGTGACTAGTCAGTTCCTACTCCATAGCAAATCAACTTGGAAATCCTTCATCTTGTAGCGCACTCATGTCTCAATGAATCCATACCTGAGTTGATCTAATAAATCTAACGTAAGGTATCAAATTGCCATACCGGATCATATTTCGATAAGTTATTCGCTAAAACATTTCGACCACTCATCGACATCAAAGGTCATGTTTTGGCTCCCAGTGGTGGCTATATCTCTATATCCCTGGTAAAGTAGCATACCATGAGGGATGGGCATTAAGTGTCGGCAACATTAATCCTGACTTGGAACACACCACATCTTAACTGGCCGAAAATGAAGAATACTACTTGTAGTCAAAAAATATTCCTGTACCTCGAATGACTGCAAACATACACTCACCCCTTCTAGTCCCATTTTGCCAATGTTCTATACTGGCAAGATAACATTGTATAATTAACAACGGGAACTAATGCATCCCGAGTTCATTCCAGCACTGCCCTTGCTGGCAGACGTGTCGCTATGGTGTTGAGATTGAACCAGAACTCCTCTAGAAATTTGATAGTTTTATTTTCTTAGAAAATAAATCTATCGAAAATGCCGGAAGTTGAGAATAGACTGTCACTTTAATTGGATTATCAAATGTCCAAGTATCCCCACTGCTGCATACTATCGAGTACCCTTGTTCATGTGTTGACAGGAATCTCTCATACCATGTTCATTTGACCATTGCATTCCCGAGAAACATTCAACACTAATTTATCTACGGACGGACGATCATACTGACAGTCAGACACACAGACGCACACATCGACGGAAATTCTGATCCCATTATCCATTAATCTTCCCCCCAACTTGTTCCAAGGGCTTCACTCCATCATTCACATCAATTACAGCACATGTATGGTGTTAGGTTTGGAGCTTCAGTTGTGCGATCGGCGAAAATAGCTTTTTTTCGATCCGCTTGGCGGCCATTTTGGATTTCGCTGCTAGTGGTGGCTAGAGGATGGTGCCAACTTGTAGCCGATCGATTTTGAAATCTCTGATGCCTACCCTTACATCATGCCAAATTTCAGGAAGGTATCACCAAGTGCACAATTCTAGCGAATTCCTCCCCCGCTATTTTCATAAGTACCAAACAAGGTCATTTGTAAAATCTAACATATATTCAGTTTGAAATCACACAAGTAAAGCATTTTAAATCCCTTTGTGTATTTTATTAAGAATACGGAATTTCTACATTTGGGACGATTTGGACTCACAAATCCAAAAAGCTGTTATCAGACAAAAAGGAGTTATACATTCTAAAACGTTGAGATAATACAAATCCAGAATATTGTTATCTTTTGTTATTGTTTTTGAGGGGGTTTTTTTTTTGGTGTTAGTAAATTTGAAATGCATAACAAGCGGCAAGCCGTAACCGTGAAAGGCGTGACTCAATTCAAAGTCTGCATCAGTAACTGTTAGCCGTATGAAATAAGTTTAACCTTATTTTGATCTTCTACTCTCACCTAACCTTCATGAAGAGCGAATTTATTAGACAAATGTCTGGGCTAATCTTGTAATTATTTAGAATTTTGTTAAGCATGGATATTACTGAAAGTTTGCACATTTTTGACTTTTAGAGAGAGAGAAAGAGAGAGAGGGTGGAAGAGAGAGAGAGGAAGAGAGAGAGAAAGATAGGGAGAGAGGGGGGGGGAGAGCTCGAGTGTTTGGATTTTTTTGTCAAACGCGTTTGGTGCCTGAAGTGTTCGGCTCCCATTCAGTTATAATGCAACGCATTCGCACGCGTGATATCAATATCTTTGTTCAGTAACTTCAAAATATTCACTGCTTCAAGGAATTTGGCCGTCAAAAGATCATTATGGTGAGTAGGCAAGTTATCATAACAAGCGGAATCGTTATGACGAGTTGCAAGTCGTTATTCCGAGTTGTGAAGTCTTTATAACGTGATAATATGTTGTTACAACGAGTTCACAAGCCGTTATTATATAATGTGCAATAATTATAATGAGTTGCTAAGTCATTGTAATGAGTCGAAGGGTCATTAAAATAAGATGTAAAGTTGTTATAACTAGTTGATAAGTCGTTATAACGAGTTGACAAGTTATAACGAGTAAAAGTAATATTGAATTGAGTAGTAAGTTGACCATTTGTTAAATCGTGTTGTGATGCCAATATGATAAGCTGGCAAGTCTTTAAGCTATCATAACGAGTTTGGATGTCCCCATAACTAGTTGGTAAACGATGGTATTGATTTGACAAAGCGTTATAACGAGCTGTAAAGTCATTATACAAAAGTGGCAATTAGTTATGAGTTGGCAAGTAATATTAACGAGTTGGGAAGTCCTGACGAATCGAAAAGTAGTTATAACGAATTTGCAAGTAGTTATAGTGAGTTGATCAATCATTATAGCTAATTGACAAATCATTTTAAGGGGTTGCTTTGTCGTTATAACGAGTTTTCAGAGTCATTATAATGAGTTGTCATGTCATTATAATGAGTTGAAATAATATAAGCAATGGAAGCCCAGTCGTTAAATTATTATAACGAGTTGATCAATCATTATAACTAATTACCAAATTATTATAAGTGTTTGCTTTGTCGTTATAACGAGTTTTCAAAGTTGTTATAATGAGTTGTCATGTCATTATTATGGGCTGAAATAAAATAACTAATGGATAAGCAGTCGCGAAATAATTACAACAAATTGATAAATCAGTATAATAAGCAAACAATTCGTTATAATAACAACCCGTTATAATGACAACCCGCTATAAAAAAGATGTGTAATCATTTGCTGCGAGTTCCACTGATGTTATAGCAGGTTAACAAGTCTTTATAACGAGTTGGCAAGTCGTTATAAAGAATGGGAAAGTCGTGATGAGTGGTAATGTCATTAAGAGGATTAGACGAGCTGTTATAACTAGTTATGGAATCTTTATAAGAGCTGTCCTGTCATTAAAACGGTTTGAAAAATTACTAAAAAAAAACTGTAAAATTGTTATATTGAGTTATAATGACATAACAGTCGGTTCATGTTGACAAGTTTTATAATGTCGTGCAGTGTTGTTATATATAAAGTCGTTATACTGTGCTGACGAGTCTTTATAAGCGGCATAGAAGTACTTATGTGCTGTAAAGTCATGTCATTATAATGAGTTGTCAAGTCATTATAACGAGCGTCGCCATAACGATTTGAAAGACCATGGCGAATTGTGATGTTATTATAATGGTTTGTGAATCTTCCATAATGAATTTACAGTTAGTTAATACGAGGGGTAAAGACATAATAACGAATGTGCAAGTCGTTATAACAAGTTGACAAGCCATTATTACGAGATGTGAAATCATTATAACGAATTGTTGTGTCAGTATATCAGTTCCCCAGGTCTCTATATCAAGGAATGACGTCATTATAACGAGCTGCGAATTTACAGTGCGTTGTGATGTTATACGAGTTAGAAGGTCATTATAATGAGTTGAAAAGTCATGGATTGCCAATTCGTTGTAATGAGTTCTGAATCAGTTATAGGGAGTTGAAAGTCATTTTTAATGAGTTCACAAGTTTGTTTACAAATAGTTGTAACAAGTCGTGACTTCATTATAAGGAGTTGACAAATCGTTGTGAGTCCCAGACTTTGTTATAACGAGTCCGCGGGTTATTTTGAACAGAGTTGTGATGCCATTACATAGGGCTGGGGTGTCATTTTAACGAGATGCAACGTCTTTATAACGATTTTACATGTAGCTATGACGAGTTGGATAGGCGCTGTAATGAGTAAAAAGTCGTTAAAATGATCTGATACATCATTATAGCGAGCCTCAGACAACGCTATAATGAGTTACCAAATTATTAGGATGAATTGTGACGTTGTTGAATCAAAGAATGCCTCTGGCGGCCATGTACTCCAAAATAAGGATAGTTAGTAGAGGACCTCCAACAGAACATCCCTGCCAAGTTTGGTTCACATCGGCTCATTGGTTCCAGAGAAGATGAAAGTGTGATTTCCCATAGGGTTCCTATAGTAACTATAGGCCGCAATTGAAGCCATGTTTGCAACTCAATCAACATTAAATGAGGATCGTTGGTAGAGGGTGTCCCAGTTATCAAGCATCTGAAGTCTCCAAACATTTGGCATTGTTGTTTTTTTTGGAGGATAAGATTTTTCAAAATCTACCAATCAGAATCAAAGAATGCCTCTGGCGGCCACGTGTTCCATCCAACGGGAATAAAATGAAGGTCGTTTATAGTGGAATTCCCATAGACAATTGCTGCCAAGTCTGGTTCACATCTACTCAGTAGTTCTAGAGAAGACGATGAAAATGTGATTTCTTATAGGGTTTCTATAGTAAATATGAGTCACAATTGTGGCCATGTTTACAACCCGATCAACATGAAATGAGGATCGTTGGTAGAGGGTGTCCCAGTCATCAACCAGGCGAAGTTTTAAATCATTTGGCCTTGTGGTTTTAGAGAAGATTTTCAAAATCCTCCCAAAAGAATCGACGAATGCCTCTGGCGGCCATGTTTTCCATCCGACGAGAACAGAATGATGATCGTTTGTAGAGGACGTCCCATAGCCTATTCCTACCAAGTTTGGTTTATATCAGCTCAGCAGTTCCAGAGAAGAGGATGAAAATTTGATTTCCCATACCGTTTCTATAGTAACTATAAGCCACAACTGCGGCCATGTTTGCAAGCTAATCAACATTAAATGAGGATAGTTGGTAGAGGGTGTCACAGTCATCAATCTTGTGAAGTTTCAAAACATTTGGTCTTGTAGTTTCTGAGAAGATATTTGAAAATCTACCAGTCGGAAGCAAAAAAAATGTTTCTGGCAGCCATGCTTATCCACCGACAGGAACAAAATGAGGATCGTCTGTATTGGACCTATCCCTGTCAAACTTGGTTCACGTCGGCTCGGTCGTTCAAGAGAAGATGAAAATGTGATTTCTCATATCGTTTCTATAGTAACTATGAGCCGCAACTGCCGCCATGTTTGCAACCCTATCAACATTAAATGACGATCGTTAGTAGAGGGTGTCCAAGTCATCAATTGTGCGAAGTTTCAAAACATTTGTCCTTGTGGTTTCAGAGAAGATTTCTCAATTAGACTAACCAGAATCAATGAATGCCTCTGACGGCCATGCTTTCCATCTGACGGGAACAAAACGAGAAACATTTGTAGGGGACCTTCCATATACCATTCCTGCTAAATTTGGTTCACATCAGCTTAGTAGTTCCAGAGAAGAAGATGAAAACGGGATTTCCCATAGGGGTTCTATATTAACTATACGCTGCAATTGCGGCCATGCGTGCAACCTGATCAACATTAAATGACGATCGTTGGTAGAGGGTGTCCCAGTCATCAATCGCGTGAAGTTTCAAAACATCTGCCCTTGCACTTTCAGGAAATATTTTTGAAAATCGACCAATCCAAATCAAAGAATGCTTCTGGCGGCCATGTGATTTCTAATAGGGTTTCTGTAGTAACTACAAGTCGCAACAGCGGCCATGTTTGCAACCCGATCAGCATTAAATGAGGGCCGTTGTTAGAGGGTGTTCCGGTCATCAATCATGTGAAGTCTCAAAGTCATTTGGCCTTCTCGTTGCAGAGGAAAAGATTTTTTCAAAATCCACCAATCCGAATCAAAGAATGCGTCTGGTGGCCATGCTTATCAACCAACAGAAATAAAATGGGAAGCGGGTATATAGGACCTCCCTTAGACCACCCCTGCCAAGTTTGGTTCACGTCGGCTCAATAGTTCCACAGAAGAAGATGAATATATGATTTCCCATTGGATTTCTGTAGTAATTATCAGCCCAAATTGTGGCCATGTTTGTACCTCGATCAACTTTAAATGAGGATCTTTAGTAGGGGGTATCCCAGTCATCATTTACATGAATTTCCAGATATTTGGCCATGTAGTTTCAGAGTAGATGATTTAAAAAAAACACCAACCGGAATCAAAAAATGCCTTTTACATCCAGGTTTTTCATACGACGGAAACGAAATAAGGTTTTTTTTGTAGAGGTCCTGCCATAAACCATTTGTGCCAAATTTGGTTCACACCGGCTCAGCGGTTCCAGAGAAGAAGATGAAAATGTAAAAAGTTTCTGGACGATGACAGACACCAAGTGATGGCAATCGCTCACATGACCCTTTTGGACCAAGTGAGCTAAAATGAGTGTACAACATAACGAATTGACAAGTTATTACAAGATAATAAAATAAGAATAAAATAATAACGAGTTAATAAGTCATTATAATAGGTTAGAAGTCGTTATAACGAAGTGTAAATTGATGATAAATTGCAATCTACTTAAAATGAGTTGTTGAGACATCACAACGAGTTACAAGTCGTTACACCGATTTGTGAAGTTATTACAAAGAACTGACAAGCCGTTATAACGAGTCTCAAATGTCGTTATAGCGACTTGACAAACAACTATGAGTTGTTAAGTCATTACGATGAGTTGGCATGCCATTTTAAAGAGGTGCAATGTCATTATAACAATTTGACAAATCGTTATATCGAGATTACATGTATGTAATTATAACGAATTTGGTTTTCAAATTATCATAAACAGGTGCTGAAGTATTATCATGAAAAAACGTTATAAGGAGTTCCAAAAGTCATTAGTTGGCCAAAATGAGTTGCGAGATAATTATGACAAGTTGTGAAGTTATTTCATTGAGTTGTCGTGTCATTATAGAGAGTTAAAAAATCATTATAATGTGGCACGCAGTAAGTATAAAGAATTTTGATTTTATCAAGCAGAGTTGACAAGTCGTTTAATACGTACTGAAATTTTTATAACGAGTTATGAAAAGTCGCTATAACGAGTTGGCACGTCATTATAACGAGTTTTAAACGGGTTATAGATAATTACCAAGACATATCGAATTGACTCGTCATAATGGTGAGTGGGCCAGTCGGTATAAAATGTTGTAATGTCATTATACAGTTTGGAAGTTATTATAACGAGTTGGAGAGTCACTATAACGAGTGGACAAACTGTTATAATGACTTGCCAAAGCGAAATCATGAAGTCGTTATGACAAATGGGCAATTTGCTCTAACGAGTAGATGAGTTATGTAATGAAGTGTGGAGTCATAACAAATTGTGAAGTCATAACGAGTTAACAAGTAGTTTAGGGAGTCGATCGATCATAATAAGTAGTAAAGTCGTTATAATGAGCTGATATGTCGTTATAACGAGTTCCCTTATAATGCCATTAGCACGAGGATAAATATTTGCCCGATCGAGTGTACAATGTATTATAATGAGATGCGGGGTCATTATGGCGAGTTGGAATGTTGTTATAACAGGCTAAGTCTTTATAACAAATTAACAATTCGTTATAAAGAATTTGTAAATTCCTGATGTGTTGTTATGTCATTAAGAAGAGTAGACTGGGCGGTATAACTAATTGTGAATTCTTTATAATGTGTTGTGAGTCATTATCGTCATGTCATTATATGCAATTGTCATAATGAACTATAACAAGGCTCAAAGACATTGTGATGATTAGTAAAGTTATGAATTTTGATGTCGTTATACCGGTTGACAATTCGTTATGATGAGTTGACAAGTCGTTCTGAGGGATTGGAAATTCGTTATAACGAGTTGGAAATTCGTTATAAGGAGTTGGAAGTCATTATTAAGTTATTTATTTATTTGTAAGTTAGTTTACAAATCACTATGACGAGTTGAGGAGTCGTTATATTCTATCCTATTTTCATTATTTTTTAGAAGCTGGCAAGTCGTTGTGACTCCTAAACATTATTTTAACGAATTGGCAAATAATTATGATGAGAGTTGTGATATCGTTACAACGAGCTGAGAAGTCATTTTAACGCATTGTAAAGTCCTTATAGCGATTTGACCTGTAGCTATAGGGAGTTGGAAAGCCACTATGGTGAGTAGATAGGTTGTTAAATGAGCAAAATGAGAAATAATTCTATTGAGTCTCAGACATTGTTATAACGAATTACCGAATTAATACGAGGAATTGTAAAGTTGTCTTAACGAGTTGTTCTGACGTTATGGTGAGTTGTGGAGTCATTATAACGATTTGACAAGCCATTATACCGAGTCCCAAATGTATGTAATGGCATGTAACTATGAGTTGTTAAGCCATGTAATGAGTCTACATGTCATTTCAAAGAAGTGTGAAGCCATAATAACAAGCTGAAAAGTAGTTATATCGAGATAAGTCGTTATAACGAAGTAAGTTTTCAAGTCATTATAAAGAGGTTCTGTAGAATTATAAAAAGTAAATTATAAGGAGTTCCAAAAGTCATTAAAACTATGCGTTGGTAACTCACAATGAGTTGTGAAATAATTGTAACCCTTAAGCCCCCATATAGCCCCAAACCGCCACTTTTATATTGCATTGAAGCAGGTGCTCCCTTGTGTAATCTTTTTTATTACTCTTGTGTGTAGACTGAATTTTCCCTGGCAGTGGTTCTACATCACTGCTGGCTGCCTGTATAGGCAGCCAGCAGTGATGTAGAACCACTGCCAAGTCATCAATAACTATGTAAGCAGAAAAAGGCCATAAATACTTTAAAATTAATCTGAGGACCTAAGGGTTAACACGTTGTAAAGCTATTCTAACGAACAGTCATGTCATTATAAAGAGTAGACAAATCATTATAATGAGGTGTGTAGTCGTTATTACATATAAAGGGCTTTGATGTTGTTAAAAAGAGTTGGCTAATTGTTATACTAATATACGAAATAATTATAACGAGTTGTCAAATTATAACGAGCTGGCAAGTTATTAAAATAAGTTGTGATGTCCTTCTAGATAGTTTTTACGTCGTTATAACGGGATGTCTAGTTGCGAGTTCCAAATTTCAATATATATAACGAGTTTGGAAATTCATAATGAGGATTTGACATGCCGTGATAATGGTGTTCAAGTCCTTATGAGGAGCTGCAAAGTTTTGAAGTCATTATAACAACTTGAGAAGTGGTTATACCTAGTTGACAAGTCGTTATGACAAATTGTGAAGTTGTTAGAAGTTGTTAGAATGAATTCCTTATAAGGAGTTCCTTAGTCATTTTAAAGAGTTATAATCTTATTATAATACGTTTCAAAGTCATTGTGATGAGTTCCGAAAGTTGTTATACTGAGTTGTCAAGTCATGACAACGTGTTGTGCTGCCATTGGTATAATGAGTTTCACAGACTTAGACAAGTCATTCTGACGAATCGCAACTTGAGTCGTTATGTGTCGAAAAGTTGCTATAATGAGTCACGAAGTCATTATAACGAGTTGTGAGTTGTGAAGTCATTATAATGACTCATGGTGCCATTAGAATAAGCTGACAAGTCATTATAATAAATTTATAATGTAATTATAACGAGTCGACAAAGTCGTTATATTGATATCGAAACTTGCTGCAACGAGTTTTGAAGTCTGTATACTGCACTGACAAGCCGTGCGTTATAACTATAACGAGTCATCAAGTCGTTATACCGAGCTGCCAAGTCGTGATAGCGAGTTGTGAAGTTATTACAACATATTGTACTGTCGTTAAATCAAGTTTATAAAGCGGTATAAGGAGTTGGCAAGTTTTTTCCTTTATTGACAAGTCATTATAAAGTCTTGGGTTCTGAGTTTTGAAAACATTTTACGTACATCTGCCGTGGACTGATCACTTTCATCGGATGGATAATATTTCTACTGATGCAACAATATTAGATTCAAAACAATAATTATAGGAATAGTCATCGAAAATTTAATTATTGAAGGGTACAAACCGGTTCTTCGTTAATTAAAAAGTTTCCTGATGAAGTTAAATCAAAGTTGGAGAGACATCACTTGTTGACACTTCTCCCATATATTCAAGAATCATTGCCCTCCAGTCCTCTGGCCAAACTTTGCCAATGAAGGATATACTAAAATACGAGTTTGCACCTTTCTCTTTATCTATGTTCCTCGAACTTGCGTATTGCCAAATCCAAGTCTGATCTGAAGAATAAGCTGACATATGTAGTGACCTCATGAAAGTTACCTGTACCGCAGTGCACTGTGATCGACGGCTGTGCAATCATGTGGGTATTGCACTGGCCCAGAAACGGTACTGTCGCAGACTTTGTGTCAACATTCTCTAATTTTATCACGACATACCTCACGAAGTCGAATGTATATTTTGTTTTTGACAGGTATTTTGACTTTAGCATCAAGTTATCTACCCGCACAGAACGTGGCAAATGCATGTTCAGAAAGCACAAGCTGGCACCTTACATCACACTGCCACAAAAGCAAGTAGTTCTGTCGAGTTTCACAAACAAAAAGCAACTCATATGCCTCATATGTTCACACATTACCGAATGCGTCGCGAATGGTAGTCACTCGAATACACCAGTCATAACAGGTGAATCTTGCACACCAACAATCATTAGGTCAGGCGATGTGCAAGAATTTGGTGAGTTATTCACAGAGTATGAAGAGGCTGATGCTAGCATTTGCCAACAAGTCAATAACATCCAGAGATCATGCATAGACATTTGTCGCATTAATGTCATATCAGATGACTGACACGGACGTGTTTGTCCTCCTAACTTCTTCTATTGGAAAAACAAAATGGGCTGCTTATTGACAATGGAAGCTACGAGTGGGGAAACAAAGGTCATTGACATAGGTGAAACATGCAAGAAAAATGCCACAATTGTCCCAAAACTCATCGCAGAACATGCACTATCGGGCTGTGGCACTGTCGCACAATTGCACGATGTTGGCAAAGTAGGTATATTGAAGAGACTGCAGGGTTAATCATTGGACGGGCTTGGCGATCATCGTGCAGACATGGATGCTATGTTTGTCCAAAGTACCCTCCTGATCAGTGCCTGTTATGGTTATCAGGTTACAGAAATCATCGAAGCCAAGGTCAATGTCTGGACATCCAAAACAGCAAAGGCGCGATTATCTGCCCCAAGCTAGCAAACCTTCCATCCACAACTGAGTCATTCCACGTGAATGTTAAAAGGGCCCACCTTAAAGACATACACAGGTGTTCTTGTAAATCGGGCATTCCACCAAAACTCGATCCATCTGATTTTGGATGGACCTCTGATGACAAATCTAAGACTTTGGGGGCCAATACGCATTCTCGACTCTGTACATGCTGTCTAGAACAGGTATTGGATTTTGTCAAGTGCGGTTGTATTTCGTCCAAGGCATGTTAATCCAAGAGATGCACTTGTATCTTTGCAAACATCCCATGCACCATTGTATGTCATTGTAAAGGTGATTCAAACACGTGGCACAGTGAGCTGACGTGGGGGAATGTCGAGTCAAACGACCGCTTAGATGATGAAGATGATGACGAACACTTGAAATGAACTCGGTGCAAGATGGGTGGATTTTTGTGAAAGTAGTGGACATGTTAGACGCCATGTCTGAACTCAGTGGACTGGAGTAAGTTTACATTTTGCACACAATCTATACCAGGAAGGTGTTGCTACATTGTCTAATTTGTTCTCCTAATTATTAAGTCTTCAAAATATCTCAGCTGGCTATGAAAATGATTTCCTCGACGAATTGGTTGATTTTCCAGTCATTTTGGCGGCCTTCTCTGTACCTATAAAGGTCAAATATCTTGAATTCCTTGGATTTAGTGTACTCTCTAGGTTGATTTCATTTTAGCACAATGATATACCCTATAAATAACGGTAATAGCACATAAATGGTTCATTCTTAATGTTCAGAAAATTCGGTCGCCATTTTGTCGGCCATTTTTTTTTAAAAATGCAAATAGCTCAAATTCCCCAAAGTTTACAGACTGGCACCAAATGTCTTCGAATTTAGCACACAAATTTACCCTAGAAACACCAAAAACATTGCGTCGACACCAAAATGTCCAGGTTTGACCCGAAATACACTAATGTGTGCCGGACTAGAGGAAAAACATGTACGGAAACGACCCACCCCCCCCCCCCCCACCCCCACCCCCCGCCCACTTCGTCTGCAAAGCATTCCGTAAAGACAAACTAGACCACTTTGCAAACTCCCAACTAACCCAAATCCAGGCAGACGCCCATATCGTAAACATACGTACTTATAGGCCCATAAACCACTGATTAATGCCTACGGTCATATAAAAAAGACCTAGTCATTATTTTTTTAATTGGGCATATGCATAGGAAAAAATAAACTAAGCACGCACAAAGCCAGTAAGGAGAATATATGCTCAACATCGAAAGTAGCTCAGTCTACGTTCATGCCTACCCTAGGAATAAACGTTAAAATGGTAAAACTAGTCTTTTCAATATAGTATATAACTTTTAGATTTTTTTTCTCACAAAAGGTCATTTCAATGTTTAACACTCGCCACCTTTCCTACCTGACTCGACCATTTATGATTTTTTAAAATTTTTATTCCATGAGGGTAATGGCCCTTTAAACAACGAACGTTTACCCTATATGCTTAAAACGTGAATTTACCCCCCCCCCCCCCCCACCCCCACCCGAAAAAAAAAACCTCAAATCATTGCAAATGCAATGTTTCAAAAAGTTGCATGTGACTTCACTTTGTTCGTTGTTGTTATTTACTATGTAATCCTAAACCTTTGACCTATAGATAGTAATGTAAAAACCAAAGGGATACAGCGATATTTACGCCCCACACCACTACCCCCCCCCCCCCCTCCCCCGTACATCCATGCGTAAAATATTTTCAAACACTTTTTGGCAACCCAATGTAAAGTGGTCTGAATTGGCCATCTATGTGCAATAACATGTTTTTTTACACCCCTTGGCGCTTTTCCAAAAACTAGTAAGTAAAAAGTTACTAGTGAAAATCAGACAAACTGACTGTAATAAAAAATAACTGAAAGGTCGCTGTCAAACAACCCAGTGATGCGTTTTCGAGCCGAAATGCTGTGTGAAAGGTAAGATAAGATAAGATTTATTCAGCAAATACACAAGAACAAAGACAGATTGCTATGTACAAACAAAATCAACACAAACAGAATAATAAAACACACTAATTCCATATGACATGTGAATTGAGTATCCTCTATTTTACTCCCTTTAAGTACTGCCTTTTTCCCTAAAGGTTTACCGACAAAGCGCGATCAAAATTGAGGGGAAACAAAATACACATTGTCAAATATCGTATATGATTTGCTTCCCGAATTCACGGCACCAAAATGTCTGCCACGAAGAAGAAAATGCGTTTTTAGTAACTGATGATCTTAGTAATTCGAATCCCACCTGCGGCAACCGCGTTGTGTCCTTTTGCAAGACACTTTTCCCCCATTGCCCACAGGGGCATGGCGGCGTTGAGAACGAAGGCGTACAGCACATCGATAGTGCACTTGTCTTCAACCAAAGCTAACCATGCTTGTGTGGGGTTAGTAAGTTGTGGGGCTGACAGTTACTCGCCGTTGCTCGGTGGTTCTCCCAAGGTACTCCCGATTCCCCCAACCGTAAAACTGTCGTGGTCATGATTAGCCATTGTGCAGAAATATGTCACCTTAACCCTTTACCCTACGTAATGTCCAAAACCGGCCAGCGCTATTCTAAAAAAACGCCAATTAATTTTCATTAATTTTTCATTTTGTGTCTCAAAAACATAGATTATGACCACTCGTTGGAAAGAGCTCGTTTGGCTCGTTCCAATGAGGCGTCATAACCTACGTTTTTGGAGACAAAAAATGAAAAAAATTAGTTATTCAAGAATTTTTTTGGCAAGTCTCGTCTGCTTTTCATGTTTGGTAAAGGGTTAAACACCAATAAATAAATAAATATATCTAAGTAATGTAACTTGTCTAATCGATAAATATACATATACTAGCGGGTGAATACCCGGCGTTGCACAGTAGAAGATGGTTATATCAGCCGTTTTCGAAATAGAAGGTCAAGGTCGCCAATTTCAAGGTCAAGGTCACCCCGCACGGGCACCCCGATAAGTCAAAATGATCGATGGGTCAGTATACCCCACATATGAAATTTTAGCCCGATCGGCCCAGCCTTTTTCGAAATAGAAGGTCAACGTCACCAATTTCAAGGTCAAGATCACCCCGCACGGGCACCTCGATAAAATGAAAATGATCGATGGGTCAATATACCTGCACATATGAAATTTTAGTACGATCGGCCCAGCCGTTTTCGAAATAAAAGGTCAAGGTCATCAATTTCAAGATGAAGGTCACCCCGCACGGGGACGGCACCCACTCCTTGTTACTCGCAGGGACGAAGTACCCCCGTGTACAAAATTTTAGATCGATCGGTCGAGAAACGGAGGAGTTCACCCGGAACATAGATAGATAGATAGATAGATAGATAGATAGATAGATAGATAGATAGATAGATAGATATTTTCGATAGGTAGATACGCACTAGCACAGAGTGAATGAATTAATTCACTTTCTTGACTAAACCTGTTTACGAGACTTGCTTTTGTTTTATAGGCCCGATATTGATTGGGTCAAAAAAGATCAGTGATCGATACCTTCCGGCCCGAGACTGGCCGTCAATCAGAGCGTGTCACCCTCAGACAGGCGACGTCGCATGTGGTTTCAAAAGAACCACACACGGCGTCGCATGTCGGAAGTAAAGCGCGCTGGTATACTGCATTCAACATCGACCTACCCACCATTAAAAAATAAAAATAAAAATAGAAGAAAAAATACAAAAAACAATAATAATAAAACTAAAACAAAGTAAGCACCCAAATAAATAATTAGGAAATAAATAAATAAATAAAGTTCCGCTCAGTTCCCAAGAAGCAGGCACAAAACAGCCATCGGAAGCCGGGCAAGCAGAGGTCCCCGTGCAAATCACATCACCAAAGCATTCTTTGCCCCGATAACGCAGTCTACACCGAAACTCGCGACGCACCACACCCCCAATGGATATGCCCCTCTCGGACATTCAATCATCGCAGAACCCCCCTAAAAAAATATTAAAAAAATAATAAATAAAAAAAATGAAAAATAAAATAAAAAAATAAAAAAATAAAAAATGAATAATAAATAAATAAAAAATAGTAAAATAATAAATAAATAAATAAATAAATAAATAAATAAATGAGTGCCAAAATTTGGCTCAAGCATATAAATGTTTATCTGGTGCTGCTGAATAACTTAGTCCATAAATTTGCAAAAAAAGAACGAAAGTCCATCTTCATGCAAATTGATGGAATACATATTCACATCTTCGGCACCGAAAATGATACGATTTTACATTTTGCAAAACAGGAGTTTAAAATAGACCCTTATCCATACGTTCACCCAGGGCGTATGATTCAAGGCCAACTTTTAAAAAAATCATGACTGTGAAAAATATATTTCTCAGTACATGCACAGAAGAATATCAACTCTTGGAAAATTCTTCATTTTGCAAAAACATTAATTCAAAATAGACCACATACATGGCGTTTGATTCAAAGCCAAGTAAAAAATTAATCATGACTGCGAAATATCCAACGATAGATTCACACTTAGTCATTTCAATGTGAGTTTACTGTAGTTCATTGAACTTGACTGGGGTCAGGACCAGACTGTAGGATATATCAGGTATTGGGAGGGGGGGGGGGGGGGCAAATGGTTCTTCGTTCTCGGGCGCTAAGTATTTTTTTATGCTCTAGACCCATAGAACTACAAGAATCGAGGTCTGGAGTTGGAGCAAAATTTGAAGGTGGTACACCTATTTCGTTCGTAGGACGAGGGCCTCATCCGGATTGGCCTACATTTTAAAAATGTGACCTAAATGGCGCCAGTTGAATGCATTTTGAGTCTCAATGGAACGTTAGGCGTTGTAAGCCGAATGTGATTTCCTCAGTTGACACCCAATGCACACCGTAGAATTCAGAATTTTTAGGGTGTTAAACGATATCTAGGTTCACCGCAACCCCGCCTCGCGCCCGCACCCCCCCCCCCCCCCCCCCCCCCCCGGGGCTGGATTAATGATCAGACCCAGACCACTTCACACAGCATACTTGTTCCCATGACCACCATGGCCAACTGCCCTTCTCACTCTCAGTGCGCTAAAAGCGACGTGTGACTGAACTGAGGAAGAAACGAGACGCACTGGATGAATCTGTGTTTTTCACCCTTACAGACCCTCTCATCTGAACGCAGATAATTCTGAGTTAGGTCGTTCTCAAATCGTCTCGGGGGTGTAGACTTTACACGTTGTTAAATTTGTTGTAAACTGGATTTTTTCGTGTTTCAATGCCGCAAAAATATTTTTTTATTGCTTATCAACTCATGATGTTCAGAAATACGTTAATTTAGCGTTGAATATAAAAGGAATTAAATAAACAACCGTTCGTAACCCACCTTTTTGAAGTGAGTTCAGCTATTTATAATATGACACGAGGTTAAAACAATTGTACCAATACTGACCTATGTGCATAAATTAGGTGATGTAAAGTTACGAATGTTTTTAACAACCTTCAGATTGCCGTCAGAAGAAAAATAATATTTTTTAACACAACCTTTGATTCAGCTGAATAATTTTTTCAAGATAAAACAATTATTTTCGAGTGAAATTGTAAGTCGGTACAAAAGTTCACGGTCAATGACCTGAAACAGAAATATTTGTTTTCAGTCGAAGAACATCTGAGAATCTAGTTTGCGTGCCCTGAAAAAATGATCAAATACGCATATCCAAAAATAAATTCTTGATTTTTAAAAAATATTCAGTAGAAATGTTACGACCCAAGCCTTAACTGAAGTAAATGCAGAGCAATTAGAACCGATTTTAATAAAAAGTATGCATTTCTGTAGTCGGTCGTGATGATTTCTCCCCAATTTAGAAAAGGCTCACAGTAAATCTTCCCCTGAAAAAAGCAACCACATGTGGTGGAGCGGGGGCCCCCATAAATTGTAAAATACATTACAGCATTAGTCCCAGAAACCCTTGCTGTCAAGCAGTGGCCAACAATAATATATTTCCTAAACGTGACTAGAAAAAGAAGTACTGTGGTAACTGTTTCCTAATTTCGATTTATGAACAACTGAGAGGAGAGCAATGCCGTAAAGAACCGAATGTCGATTGAGTTTATTAACCCCCTGCACACTGATGTCGAAATATCTAAAGTTCAGGGTGCAAATATTTCCCATAATGCAACTAGAAATTTAACCGATTCAATCTTGTTTGACAGAGCTCAATGAGCTCTGTCAAACAAGATTGAATTGGTTAAATTCCCAGTTGCATTATGGGGAAAATGGCTACTTCAAATCTGGATATTTTGACATCAGTGTGCAGGCGGTTAAAACGCAACGACGACTCTAATGTGTACAATTAGAAAATAAAAAACTCATTTTTTGTTTTAAAAATAGTTCGTTGTGACAATACTTTTCAGATGAATTATTGTTCCAACTACCGAGACACGCTGTTTCTCATTTCCTATTTTTAGAAGTAAATGATTTAATTAAGTGGGTTTCTCCACATAAAACTATTCAGTTAATTTACAGAACCAGTGCTTGTATCCTCAACTGGTTAACCCTTTACCCAACGTAACGGCAAAAACCGGCCAGCGCTATTCTCAAAAATCGTCAATTAATTTTCATTATTTTTTCATATTTTGTCTCAAAAACCTTGGTTATGACCCCTCGTTGGAACGGCTCGCCGAGCTCGTTTCAATGAGGGTCATAACCTATGTTTTTGAGATAAAAAATGAAAAAATTAGTTATTCAAGCATTTTTTGCAAGTGAAGTGTCGTCTGCTTTTCATGTTAGTTAAAGGATAAAGGCATATTTTCAGTGTATTAGGTCAACGTTTGTTATCCAATAGGCTAGGTAAAAATTAATGGCGTAAACTACACACCCAAGCAGGCGAGTAGTCAGGATTCTATAATAGGTGGTGCCCTTGCTACTAAGGTTGTATTTTTTTGGTGTGTGTGTGGGGGGGGGGGGGGGAGGGGGGGGGGGCAAAGATGATATTTGAAAGGCCGTTGCGTGGGGTTTCGGGGGTCTCTTCTCTCTAACTAGGACCCTCCGATTTTTACCGCCTTCTACCACTTCCCTTAAAGGAAATGGGATGAGGGGTCAACGAGCGGAGGATAGCCCACTCCCCCACCCCTCCCCACACTCACACACCAAGAAAATTTGGAAAAATATAGTGCCCTAAGAGCGAATCGGAGGCATTGCAGCGTATGTAGTCCCCATATTGGAGACCATTTTGGGGTCCTATGTTGTGTGAAACTTGCATTGGGCAAATGTTTTGGGGAGGCCAGCGAAAACTTTAGAGGATAGGCCACCCCTACCCATACCCCCAGCCACCCCGCCCACCTCTTGCCCACCCGTAGCTACGCCTCTGCAACCAAAGCCAGCTTGGATCTCTTATAGCTACTGGGCATATAAGGTACTGAGTTGTGCATCGGTAGAGCTGTGGGCCAGAAGGCATGTGGGCCGCCACGACGACAAAACGAACAACGAACAGTTAAAAAGAGTCGGGAATCATTTAATCTCATGTCCAGGGGGCTGGTAGATTAAATAATTGTTGACCCTTTCCAGAACAGGGAAATCTGTCTATTTACATGAGGCATTGTTATCAAGCATTACGCATTTCAAGAACATGTGGTCGAAAATATTTTTCTTGCCAAGAAGATCCATTTGAAACGTAGTTCCGCAGTTTGAAAGGGGTGGCAGTGTTATAAATTCTAAAGCCTGTCTTTCGTATTTTGGAATTATAAAGCGGAAAAGTTAATAACAAGTGTCCAATCGCTCTGTGGTCAACTGCGTTCCTCTCCATGTAGTTGCACAATTTATTTCAATTTAAAAATTCTTAATTCTATATCTACCAATTGCTTAACATTGCAGATGTTATTTTCAAGCGGGCTTATTTAAACCCAGTGTATGGCAGGTTAACCCCCTCCAATCTGGATACTAAAGTAAAATGAACTCCCTTATGACGTCTTATATTGTGAATGAAAGCACTGAATAAACAAAAGAGAAACTTGGTAAACTTTTTTCCTGTTTTCTGGATGGTAGAAAAGCATTTGACACCGTTTGGCACGATGGTATTCTTTACAAACTCAATGAGAGAGGGGTTAACGGTACATTGTTTTATTTATTTGATAATTTATTCACAGATATGACGGCCGTTGTCATGTTTAGGGGTCTCTATTCACAGCCATTTCAAATTAAACAAAGCACAAGGCAAGGTGGAATTCTCTCACCATCGTTGTACACCTTGTTCATAGACGATCTTCTAAATAAACTTGTAACCTCGTGTCACGGTTTATACATAAACCACATAAACTGTGCCTGTCCCATTCATGGGGATGACATGACTCTGTTAGCCGCCTCCAAATTTTCACTAGACGTGCTTTTGGATATATGTACAAAATACAGCTTAAAATGGAGATACCAATACAACCCATCAAAATGTTCTGTTGTTGTCTTCAATGAAACCCTCAAACCCAAAAGTGTGCCTAGTCGTAAATGGCTGTTGTGCAATGAAGTTATCTCGGAAAGTGATTCTGTTGTACACCTTGGTATACAAATATTGAAAAATAGACAAAAAACAGCGAGAATGGACAGATGTATTGGTAAATTACGATGGACGTTCTTAATGTTACTCAACAGTGCGTCCCCTGAGTTCCAATGTGTTCCCTGAGTTCCAATGTGTTCTATGTGCCAGTAGGCACATAGAACACATTGGAACTCAGGGGACGAGTGGCATTCATCCCAATGGTCTTACACCTCCAACTGGTTATAAAATGTACATGACCTTAGTTATTCCTAGGGCTCTTTTTGGATCAAAAACTTGGAACAATATGTCTGCTGAAGAAGTTAGTAAACTTGAGAAAACACATCGGTTCTGCCTCAAAACTCTCCCAAGTTTACCCATAAATGCTAAAACAGACGCAGTTCTCAGCCTTTCAGGGGCTATGCCATTATCAAGTTTGATAGATCAGCAGAAATTGAGGTTTCTGAGAAATATTTGTGATGTGAGTTGTACAAAAACATGTAAGAAACTATTTCTATATAGATCACTCTACCTCATCTTCAATGATGGTAATAACTCAGTAAGTGGGTTCTCAGCAGATATTTACACAATTTTGGACAAATATGACCTGGAAAATTATTTTATTACTCTCTTTCGTGAAGCAGCCTTTCCTTCGAAGTGTGATTGGAAGCAAATTGTGAAGTTTCCTATTCAATCCTCCGCCCAAAACGACATCATCAGGTCAAAGGTCAAGGTCACATGACGGTCACTATACTATAGTACGCGACACACCGGCTCATGCTGATACATCCACATGCCAAACATCTAAGGTCTAGGTCAAAAGACAAAAAAGTTATGCCCCGGACAAAGTTTCCCTTAAAAAGCACATAAATCTGACCTTCAGGTCAAAGGTTAAGGCCACATGAAGGTCGCTATGGTACGCGACACACCGGCTCATGGTAATACATCTACAGAAGAAGAAGAAGAAGAAGAAGAATATGCACTAACACAATATGTCTTCCTTCTGGGAAGGGGAGACATAATGAACATTCGTGTGACAGTGAAATAATTACGAAGGCAGTAGTGAATAACGATACCAAATTTTTAATGAATACTGCGTAAATCAACCGATGATTAAACATTCTTTTTGTAGCTAAAAGAAAAAAAACAAATAAAATTTAGTAAAAAGTTCGAATCCTTTGAGAAACAAGCGAACCTGGTGATAATTACAGTACAGTCGCCGTGGACTGGTCGTAATCAACGCGTGGGCAGTGATGTCCACTCACGCGTTTACCGGGTAATAAAAATCATCATCAGCAAAATTTTAATTAATGAAGCATCGGGTTGAACCTTCATTAATTAAATATTTGATGATTATTCCTATAATTATACCCCCACGCCCATCGGCGAACTTGTGTGCGCAACTGCTTCTTCATTATTGAACTGATTTTGATGAAACTGCTCAAACATTATGACCAGCAAGTGAGCATACGTATGTTCTAAAACAATTTCATATGCGACAATTTTAGCCAGGTCATCTCCCCCGTACTTAGATTTATTATGGACTTTCAAATGCAATTCTTGTGAGCGCAACTCCTCCTACATTATTGAACCGAGTTTTATGAAACTTCTCAAACATTATGACTAGCAAATGAACATGCGCATATTTTAATTTTTTTCTGCTACAATTTTAATCAGGTTATCTCCCCTGAACTTAGATTCATTATGGATTTTCAAATGAAATTCTTGTTCTTGTGTGTGCACAAGGATGTTCGCAATATTTTGGGAAGCAAGAGTGATCACCTAAATCTCAAGCTTTTAGCAATACATGCGCCTGATATCACAGAGTCGGAAAACACGAACAAATATATTTATTACACGCCTGTTCTATGTAATCCCCAATATACAGCAACACTAAACCGTGCGGAAAATGAAAATCTGTTCCACACATATGTGCGGAACGCAAATCGTTGACGGACTACTTTTAAACAGAAGTGAAATTTCACTGGAATTTTCTACAAATCATGCAACGCAATTACAATTTGAATGGCTAGCGATAACTGAAAATCGTCCCCCGAGTTCCAATGTGTTCTATGTGCCGATAGGCACATAGAACACGTTGGAACTCAGGGGACGAAATAGTAACACGGGTTTCCCTCTCAAATTTGATTGGCAATAAAATGTGTTCTTTTTGTTTGCGGTAAATTTCTGAGTGTCATTCTAATAATTGTTTTATAGACGTGAAGGCGTGTAATAAACACAGAACGACACGCCTTTGTGAATGGATTAATCGACACGGCACTTGTGCCATTGCGGAAGGATAAAACTCGAGGTCTGTGGCCTCTCGTTCTATCCTTCCGCGCTGGCACTCGTGTGTGTCGTTCTGTGTAAATAGTTCTGGTGGTACTGCTGTAGTCTTGTCACTTCTTTTTTTCTTTTTTTTTTCTTTTTGTTTTGGTCACGTCTATCTATTTTGGTATTTTTAGTGTATCAGGACTAAAGTATCATTGAAAACACTCATTGATTGGTATTTACCACCCGGACAAAAATGTTCAAATTATGTGCAAGAGTTCTAAAAATGAAACGTTTCAGATCACCATCCTCTTTGTGGACCTCATAGGTTTTTCAGCTGAAACCTTGAATGTGACGGTTTTTGACCTGTACAAACAATACATCTCAACTATATAAAGATGGATACGGCTTGTGTGGGGTCTGCATTGAGAATATTTGTTCAAACTTCAACCATGGCAGAGCGTATGAAAATAGAACATTTTAGCAGAGAAATTTCGAGGTTCAGCCGAGGGTCACTGTAAGTTTGCAAATGTAGTTTTACTGATTTTCGGAAATGGGGTTAATAACTACCCCACCCCACCCCCTGCAAATACAATTAGTGGTTAAGCGTACTGTTTTTACAAGTTGGGTTGTTTAATTAGCAAGATGTTAAAATGATTCATTGCAAATATATAAAACACTTCAAAACAGCTACTCGCGATTTCGATAGCATTTGTATTTCAGGAGACAATTTACGTTCCCACTTACCGTTTTATTGGATCTGGGAATTTAGAAATATACTACTCAAACTTTGCTAAGCACCAAATATTTGACACATCATTGTCAAATTTGCTTGTGACATATTTGCGATATTTTTGGTGGATATGATTGAGGAATGTGTTGAGATGGTCCCCAGTGTTTACATTAGCTCTCTTGACAGGCAGTCTTTTCGTGACAGTCATGGAAAGCATGTACCCCTCGATTTTCATGATGTTTTCGTGTACTGTCTACATGTACATGACATGTGTAGGGTATTCAATCTTCATTTCAACACAAACCCTTGTGATTTAATGATTGAATATGGCAAATGCAAATGTAAGAAGACATTTTTCTCAAGCAGAAATGTGGCGGGCTGTAGGGATGGTGGAGCATCGTCAGGTTGGTGAAGCCCTTGGTGTTCACCATACGGTGATCACCAGAGCTTAGGCAAGATTTCTGCAGTATAGCACACCAGTAAGACGGCATGGTGGTGGCAGAGACAGGGCAACATCTGCAGCTGAAGACCGGTTTTTGATCATTCAGGTCCATAGGAACCGCTTTGCCACAGCAACCCAGCTTCGCAGTGACCTTCAGAATGCATCCGGGGTAAATGTTTCGACGCAGACTACCCGTGCAAAGGTTGCACGAAGGTGGTCTCCTATCGAGAAAACCATGCATTCCGCAATCCCAGAACCACCGCCAGGCACAATATGAATGGGCCATGGACCACGTTAGATGGACCAGAGATGATTGGCGACCTGTCCTTTTTACAGATGAGTCAAGGTACTGCCTAGACCACACAGAGAGGCGTTCTATGGTATGGAGAAGACCAGGAGAGCGATTCCATGCAGCCAACATTACTGAGCATGACCGCTATGGTGGAGGGTCAATCATGGTCTGGGGCGGCATCAGCAGGGATGGACGTACAGAGCTCTAGATCCTTGAACGTGGTACATTGACTGCACAATGGTATATTGATGAGATCCTGGATGCCCACGTCAGATTGTATGCAGGTGCAGTGGGTGATAGATTCATTCTGATGGACGATAAAGCCCGTCCTCATGTGGCCCATGCTGTCGGGGAGTACCGGCAGAGGGAGGCGATTGAGCGTATGGACTGGCCAGCAAGATCCCCTGACCTCAATCTAATCGAACATGTCCGGAATGAGTTGCAGCTTGCAATTTCAGCCCATCCAGTCCAGCCAAGAAGTGTCCAGGAGCTTGGTGTCTTGCTGGTCCAAGAATGGAACAACATCCCACAAAGGATCACCAGGAACCTGATTGTGAGCATGATAAGGCGTTGTCAAGCTGTTATTAACAGTAATGGGTCTCATACTCGATACTGAAGCCATACGAGTTCGCGCCGTCAACTTTTTGGCATATTGAAAAATTTCCTCTTTTACCAATAATATCCATTTCCCATGGTTATCGTATTCAAAAGCTAAAAATGAAGTCAAACACAAATAAAATCTTAATTTCTGTACTTAAATCACTGAAGATATAATTAAATAAAAAATATATGTACTTTTCATTACAATATTTCAACCAAAACGTAAAATAGGTAGTTGTATGTATTTGGTGCTTAGCAAACTTTGAGCAGTAAAAAATAGGTCAGTAACTTGTGCAGAGGGCGTTTCAAGCGAAGCGAGGGGAGACAACACTGATTGGGGTTAGACAAAATAAAAAAAAACTTTATGTTTTAAACAAGTACATCGCTTGCTGTTTCATCTCTTAGTTCCATTACAATCCCATTTTAAAAAAAGCCGAGATTACTATGAGGAGTCGGGGGCGCAGTGGCTCTGTAGTTAGAGATGCATGCTGCAAGCTAAGAGGTCCTCGGTTCGAATCCCACCTCCGGCAACCGCGTTGTGTCCTTGGGCAAGACACTTCACCCCCATTGCCCACGTGGGGCCCGGCGGCGTTGTGTATTAATGCGTACTGCACGTCCATGTTGCACTTGTCTTCAACCAATCCTAGCCCTGCTTGTGTGGAGTTAGTATGTTGGGGTGCTGACAGTTGCTCGGTAGTTCTCTCCGGGTACTCCGGCTTCCTCCACCCATAAAACTGTCGTGGTCATGATTAGCCATTGTGCAGAAATATGTGACCTTAAATTCCAATAAATAAATAAATAACTATGTGGAGGATCAATGTCAGAAGCACTGAGAAGTCTCCGTAACATCAGAAGCACCGAGAAGTCTCCGTGTGAATAAAACTTATTTCGGCTAAACTTCCCTCTTAAAGCGCCAGAAGGGCAATCGATCTTACAGTATTATACCACGAATGTTAACTCCTACCACTCTAGTAGCATTCCATAATTTTCGTCATTGACACCATATTTCCAATGCAGCATGAAAAATTCAACACATTATATCTTGTTTGACAGAGCTCAATGAGCTCTGTCACACAAGATATAATTTATTAAATTCTCAGTTGCATTGTGGGAACTATCTGCTGCTGAAACCTTAACTGTCAACTAAATTTCAATGTTGTTCTAGTACACTATGAGCATTTATGATATCAAGGCATACAAATGTGAATTTATTTGACTGTTTGCCTAGAAGTATAATGCTCCTGGAAAACTGTCAAGATTATGTCACTAAAATAGAGTTATTTGGCTAAATGACTAGAAAATTTAGGCAATTTACCGAATGACCGACGGTCACGGGCATTTGATCAAATGCAGACATGACAATAATAACACTTTGGCCAGCCGCTGATTTGTCGCGGTTCTCGGACGAGAAGGCCATGGTTACCCCTGTACTCCCAACTGCCTCCCCATTCCCACGCTTCTCCTCTCCTCCCAACACTCGGAGACGAACTGCTTGATGATATCCCTTGTCCCATTCTTCCCAATCTCTCCGATTAGCATATTAACCCTCTCCTTTGAGTCTCCCCCTAACCACATGTCCTTCATTCTCCCATCCCACTTCCCCATTATACTCCCAGTGAATCTCATTCTTTTGGGCTGATACTTTGGGCATTCAAGATGAAAGTGTTCCAGGGTCTCCACCATGTCCACGTTACACATCTGGCACTCCCTTTCACCGTCTTTCCCAATTTTTCCCCTCAGCTCCAGGGATCGCGACCTCAGCTTGAACAACAGTGACCCCCCAAAGGTGCCATCAAGGTACTCTTCAAAACCTGGCTTCTCTTTATCACGCAGGCCACCCAAAGACCTCTTTGATTTGACCCCCTCTCGCCAATTACGGTTACAATCTCCCATGACCCTTTCTCTGACGATTTTTTTACCCTGGTTTGCCCCAACGTCCAGGTCCGAGATCTCCAATGAGTAGTTCTCTACTAGCTCCCTCATTTGGACCATCCACCCCGTTTTGATATTTGAGTTGAAAATTCTCAGGAACATTACTTTACACCATCGGCTGTCGGGGAGATTTACCAAATAATTAAGATAACCGAGCTTCAACAGGTCTATCCTGTCCTTGATCCTCATCCACCCAAGCTCACCCCTGACTGCTTCTAGCGCTGCGGCATTACTCGACCCCGTTATCCATCGGCCTGCATCGTTCTGCAGGATTTCCAAGCTCTTTACGGCCGTCTGGTGTAGGGGTACCACTTCCGTACCGTATGTTATACTTGGCAGCCCCACCATTTCCCAAATGGTTTTCCCCACGAAAACCTTATTGAAACTGTTTCTCCCTATAAGTTTCATGTTAACCTCCAGGATAATTTTTCAGGGAACCTGAGGGTGATTTTTGGGGAAATGGGATGGATTTCAGGGAAAAGTTCGCGTGGGGACAAAACAAAAGAAAAACTTGCGAATTTTCAGCTCATGGACAACCATTAACACCAGGTTATATCCAGATCTAGTTGTGAATTGTGCTGATGCATTTATATTATGTTAAAACATCATAAAATAATTGTTGATTTGACCTCCACCCCCCCCCCCCCCCCCTGCCATCCTCTTCTTCATGGCCCCACCCCCACCCCATCCCCCACTCACTCACAGAGCAGCACCACCTGTGGTTTACTTTTATGAAAATCTACTAAGCTAATAATTTCCAAAGTCTGTAAATGTTAACAGGAAAAGATGTCCTAATTTTCAGTTACTGCAAGAAGATTAGTACTTGGAAAGAATCTCTATCAAAATCCATCTTGCATGTGTGGACGCTTGTGCCCTGCACAAAACTTTTCTTTTCATCATTGAAGCATTTTTTTTTTTTTAATTCCATTCAAAATTTTCTGGGTACAGACGGCCAACAGTTAACAGTTCTGTAGTCAGCACAACGGAATAAATGTAGTGTTAGAAAATAAGTCCATTTTGTATAATTTTTCGGCATCCTGAGCGACTTTAACGTATTTAAATAGTTGAGGTCATGACAGGTGTTGTTTATGTTTTGATTTGGAAAAGGGATGAGGATTAAAGCTATTCTATGAATAAATAAAGATATATTATTTAATTCCTTTTCATATATTTTATTTACCAAAAAACTGCATTGAAGGTGGAGTTTTCAATTTTTTTAAAGTAACTCACCTATTTTCACTTCGACACTCGCACATTGATCACGAATCTCCTGATTACGAAGAAAAAAAAACAGAAATAAACATGAACACAGTTGAAATCATAAAATACCCTTTTCTTAAATAAATTTAACTTAAATCCATATTTTACTGCTTCGTGAGTTTTTACCAGAGTTTGGAATGCATGTGATTTGACTCTGAACAGTTTACATAAGTTACAATGGGAAAGAAATATTCAACTGTTGTTTTCGGGGATTTTTGGTCCAGAACTGATTCTCGTCCGGGAGGCTGGGAACTACACTGAAATTTCGGGATTTTCCCGGCATTCCGGGAGAGTTAACATGTCTGATCAAATGACCGACACATTTAGTCATTCAGTGAGGTCACAGGCATTTGGTCAAATGGCTGACACGTTTATTCATTTAGTGCCTGGTTTGATAAATTTACTGTGACATATATATATAGGTAAAAGTCATAATTCATATTCTTGATATCCCAGTGTGTGTTTGGTTATTTCCAGCTAGGCGAATGTAAAATGTTGCGTATAAACAAAAGCGTCCGTCGCTACCTTAGTTAACTTACGCCGCTAGCAGAGGTTTGTTACGCTGTGGGGTGTGTATTTTAATATTCAGAAGCATCGATGAATTGTGAAATTGTATAACCTTGATAAGTCGAATCTTTGGTGAACTGTGACCTTGTTCGGGCCTAACGAGGCCAATCTGCAAAAAAAAACAGTGATATGGTTTGACCCCAGCTCTCAGGCCTCCAGTATAATTCTGTTAGAAATTCGACGCTGCTGTGGGGGGGGGGGGGGGGGGGGGTCAGTCGAACCCCAACTGGGTCATCATCTATGTTTAGATTCACTCTGGAATATTTAAGTTCTCTTTTTCGACAATTGATATATTCCGAACTATTGAATCTGAAAAAATTCATAAAGACTCATATTTTGTGAATCGACGCTAGAAATGTTGTTCAATCGAGACATGATTTGATCGGCATTTTGACAACAATACAGTCAGAAAGGAAAACCCACCGCAGCCGTAGTATTGTGATTATGCTGCGTATAGGTCAAACAAATTATGTTTCTCCTGTTTTGTTATCTGATTGAGTGCTAGAAGCCAATATGAGGGTTCTGTTTTATAGTGCTGAAGGCCAATTTAGTGGTTTTACACTATATTCATTATCTCATTTGATCAGGAGTTGAAACAAAAGAATGTTAAAACAAAATTGTTTTATTACAGTTTATTGGAGAGTGCCAATAGGCACTCTCCAATAAACTGTAACAAAACAACTGTTTATTACCAAATCTTACTAAACTGTGGCTCATTTTGCTTGAAGCATGATAACCTTGAAAAAATTCTCGCGTTACTAATCGCCATTGAAAAATAATTCAGCCCTCTATCAGTTAATATCTTGATGTTTTCAAGGGGAACTCAGTAATCTGAATATCTATAAAAGGGACAGGACAGGAAAGGAAAGGAAAGAAAATCTGTATATCCTAATTATTTTTATAAGTGATGTGGGACCTTACATCAACGGTCGACTACGAGCAAATTGCCACACAAACTGGGTAAACATACAACCCTAAACAGCGTAGAATTCAGAACAGAATTATACTGGTTGCCTGAGAGCTTGGTTTGGTCTTGACAAAACGAGATGTAAACATTCGTTAGTCACTGAGAAAAGGTTAAAACTTCGATCGGCGAATAATGACAAAAAGAACTAAGACCCGGATTTGATATGCGATAGTGTTATATTTTTAGTTCCCCCTTAAAATCGAAATCACTGAACGGAGAAGTGTAAAAGTAAATGGTCGAAGAGAGGAACAAACAACATACTGGTAATTAGAAAACGGACAAATGCGAATAATGCTGGTTGTTGAACTTGACTAATAAGTGAGATTTCAACAAAATATGAGTAGAATATTTGCAACTGTAGACGCTGAAACTAAATCTCTAAACATTCGCGTTCCTTGTAAAAATTGATATTTTGCATCAGACCATGATCCGCGTTTTCTGAGAATTTGGCAATGTACCAAATACGGATTGATCTTGTTGATTATTGCTATCACCCGGAAACCAAAAAAACATCTTGTGAATTAAGGGGCAATAACTCCAAAGTGAAAGACGGTTAAACATCAAAATTGAACTTTATCTCCAGTTTATATGCATGAGGCAAAATAGGAAATATGCATTGGATGTACAAACAAAAAGCTGAGTACAAACAAAAAATCTTGGAAATTCTATGTCAACAGTACGTAATAACTTAGAAATGGCGTGTCCGACAGAGGTACAAAATCAAAGTTGACCAGCATGTTCCAGAGATATAGCCAAATACCAAATATGGTTCGTTCCTGTTGCGCATGTGTTAGCGTCCTGAAAAATAAAATTTGGGAAATTCCGTGACATTAAAGGCCTATAACAGGTGCACGAAAGACAGGCAAATGTCACACCTGGACTTGATCTCCGTTTTCTGTAAATAAGGAAATATACTAAATATAGTTTGGTTGTGTTTAGCTTAAACTATTATTCGAAAAACATAACTTTTAACCTCTCAGTGGAACAAGCTTGAAGAGCTTGTTCCAATGATGGGTCATAAAGTATGTTGTTGAAGCACAAAATGGTTAATGTAGGTTGTTCTGTGACCCCGAATATCGAACGGAATGCATATACTCTTATTGTAATTCGATTTGTCCTTCCAGATATTACAATAAACTTATTTGCACTGCTCATTTGTTTTATACAATTTTCCAATAAATATCAGTTACATGGGATAAACCTATATTTGTACAAACTTGTGCGTGATTTTATGAGATCAGGCAGCATCCCTCAATTTGCATGTCTAGATCAGATGAGTGACAGAAGAGATAACTGTTAGAGGAATCTAAGTCAGTCATAAACGTTCCCACTAGCAGTTATCATCCAGCACTCATTGCAACTGGAATGGCTCTTGTGTGGTATTTTTCATTCTCTGCACTCTGATGTCAAAATGACAAAGTTTTCAGCAGCAAATATTTCCCATAATGCAGTTTAGTTTAAACAATATTTTATTCCAGACTGTAAGTGTACATTGTTTCAAGTTAGACAATAATTAACAAAGTTGTGGAAAAGGATTCAGCAGCAAGCACGTGGCTTATGTAAGCTGGTTCCTTAAAGCATATTACATATGACATATAAGACGAATTATTCAATCTGGATGTTCGGATAATAAACGATTGAACAGAAGAGCTGTATTGTGGAGAAGAAAAGGTAGAAGATTGTGATAGATATGCAGGATCGGGAGCCAGGAGAGTTGATCTAGCGAAAAACGTAGCTAACCATTCAGCTGAGACAATCTGCTCACAGGGTATTAACGCCTGATAAGTCGTATCCCATGTGGCCTCTTTGCAGTACGAACTCAATATCCCTCTGTCCAACACAAGTAATGGACAGCACCGCTTTCTTTTCTCAATTGTTAAAACGTTTACTGGCAATAATGAATTCGTGCAGTTTTTGGAAACTGTGCTTGTTATCGCTTTGGCTATATTCAACACACCCATTTAGCAGTATGTCTGTATCAATATATTTAGTTAACTGACCGAGGGTTGCCATTCTCTCTCGGTTAAAAAGTGGGCAGTGAAACAAGTAGTGATCAGTGATCATAATGCAGTTTGATATTTAACCAAATATACCTTGTTTGACAGAGCCCAGTGGGCTCTGTCAAACAAGATATAATTGGTTAAATTCATTGATAAAACAAGAGAAAACAGAGTGATTGAAAAAAATTATGTTGTACTACCAGAGTGCTAGGGGTTAAAAAATGCAGCAATCGGGTTTCTGCATGGACAGAACTGCATAAGGTTGAGGTCCGACTCTGAAAAACATGTATTCAAATGTGTTTTCAACGAGTCCATATGGTGAGGTTAATCGACCTGAAATTCATGTGTAGCATGAACTATGGACGTGACGGCCATTACTTATTCCCAGTTCCTTATTCAGCATTCGTTATCAACCGATTTTATGGTAGTCTAAAAAGTGGCATGTTGTGACGTCACCTCAGAATGATGCGTGGTCCTAGGGGGCATGCGCAGCGCGTTGTTAGGGTGACACGTGTTTCCGGTTTTCTTGGTTTCTACGTAGCACGTGGTTGCTATGTGTCCCAACAATCCTCAGTAAAACGGGGGTACGTTCGGAGGGTGCGTACGATTGAATAGGAGTAAGTCTATCTTCCCAAATAGACCTGACAATTTCCACAAATCACCAAAAACACCCAAAACTACCGAAATAGACTTAGCAAAGTCACCACCCAGGACTTATAATAGTAGCGTGTGGTGCTATAGGCGTGTTCGTTTGTATAAGAGGAAACCTAATTATCAAAAACAACCCGACAGCTATTTGGCTAGGATTTCCCACTGACTCCTCGGTAGCAACCTGTTTATTTCAGGTAGAATTCTTATTTCTGGAGAATCCTTCTTATAAGAGTAGCATGTAGTGCTATAAGGTGCTTTCATTTGTTTAAGAGTATACCTAATTACCCCAAGAGAGGCGACGACGACCCCCACATCACCAAACAAATTACTGAGACCATGTCGGATTCCCCCCAATCCCCATTTTTTCTACCTATTGCCTCAGCTGTATTGCGAAACTATACTTTTTATAAGTTCCTGCACTCACTAACCTATATTTAGTAACTTCATTAACTACCCTCACCCCAACTTGGTCGCTTTAGTTTCCTGTAATTTCAATGTGGAACTATATTTTTACACGCTCCTATGTCTAATAGTCTATATGTCGTAACATCCCTAATTCACCACGTATGTTGCTACTAATCTAAATGTAGTAAGTTCATTAACTGACCCCTTAACTAATTTCAATGTGGAACTATATTTTCACACGTTCCTACGTGCATCGAAATGTTTTTAGTTACATTCGTAACTGCCCTCTGCCCCCCCCCCCCCCCCCCCCTCCGCTACTGCTGCTACTGATCTATTTTGCTAAGTTCATTAACTATTTCCCTTTATTTTAATTTAATGTGAGGATCAAAAAGTTTCTGAATTGACCATTCAGATCGAAGTTTTTTCCATTACTTTCTGTGTCATTTTCCTATTTTCCGACTTTAACATGTAATTCTAGGGAAAACAAACACATTTTGATTGTTAATCGAAAAGTGGATCAAAACGGTAACCTCCCAAAACTTCTACAGCCAAAACTTCTACAGTCTAAAACAACACATTTCAGGGTCCAAGGCATGATTAATATTGTGCATGTTACCTTAACTTGTGAATGGGATTGTCCAATTAAATAAAAACACAGTATGTGAAAAATGGGTTGTTTAGTATTAATTTTATGATAAGGCGCATATAAATTAAAAGTTGTTTTGATTTTTGATACAAAATAAAATACAAGTAGTTCATAATAAATAGAAGTAGTTTTGATTTTTGACATATGCCATGATTAGGTGCATATAATTAAATACAGGTAGTTCATAATAAATAGAAGTGGTTTTGATTTTTGACACAAAATTAAATTCAGGATATGAGTAGTTTTGATTTTTGACATAAAATTAAATGCATTTAGTTCCTAATAAATATAACAATGGAATTATAACAAAAGATATAACAGTTGATTTAGTACAAAAAAAATTAGTTTGTTTTTAGGTTTAGGTAAAGGGTCAACCTCAACCTAATCTCAGAAGATGGCCTACAGCATCTAAAAATTCTAAGTTTGTCTTTTGTCCTCTATTTAACTGCTCCTTCATACGACCTAAACGATTTTCCGTTTCTGTGTAGACACGTTTTCTGCTTGGTGGGACTGCACCAAAATCTAATTGTCCAATTTTTGCTCTGTCAGCATTTTCTACTTTTTTATGACTTCAATAAAACGGTAAATGTTGGGATGACAGTGAGGTAATGTCGTGTTCAGTCGGTTATGAAACCCTTCTAGATTGTTGTTAGTTCGTGGTCCATTACTGAGGTTATGATTCCACATGTAGATTGGGTACCTTGCATCATCGTCAACCTAGGTAGTCACTATGTAGTCATTGAAGTCTGTAGCTCTTGAGACCTCTGATGTAGAGCTCATGACATCAACCCAAGTGTCTTGTATAGTATTTTCGGGAAGGAGTGCTAGACCAGCAGCCCTACGGACCCATTTTTGTACCTCAATGTCCTCTTTGTATTGGACAGCTAGCCCAAGCTGTTGTGTCTTCCTCCAAATGGCTTGACAATAGTGGAAAAAACACCCTTTTATTTCGGCACTGGGGAATTCTCTCAACTGCACGTATCGATGCAAGTTCAAAGTCAGTTTGTACACGGCTTGGGGTTAAAGATTTAGTCTTTGTTGTATTTCCATCTTGAGCCGGCTGAAAAGTCTTTCATATGTTGTTGCCTGTCGATCTGGCAGCAGAGCAAATACAAGTGGATATGTGGTTGAACCAGTACGTGCATGTATAATGTAAACTTGATTCCAAAGATCAGGAGAAGATGTGAACGTTCCATCCATATATATGGTTTCAGATGACTGAAGTGACTCAAGCTGTTCAGTGGTGGAAAAAACCAGCATTTTGTCATCCTCACCATCTGTGAAAAGAAGAAACTTCATTCGGGTTTTGTCTTGCTACCTCCTCGTTGTACATAGTGTGCATCTGTGTAGTTTCGTCTCTGGCTCTCTTTCTCACAGAACTTACGAATCTGACTCGGTTGCTGTCTTCTGGGCCATGTGAATGTTCAGTTACATTTTTAAAAATATCCCCCACAGTTGTGCAACGTCCTTTACATGTAGACAATGCACACTTCCAATGGATGCATGTCTTTCTAGCAACATTCTTGTTATACAAATATCCATCTAGGAGTACTTGGGAAGTTCCTTTCTGTGACATAACAAACTCTACTTTTCTCAAACCCGCCATTCTGATATTTTTGATGACATGAAGATGACATGAAATGAAGAGATACATCATTATATACCATTTTTTAAATCCATCACAATTATATTCACTGACTAAAATTCACTTTATTTAATATTATTTTGTAATTTGTTGTTACTAAATACACATACAACTCATCAAATTTTATTATTAAGATGAGCAGTTATTTTAGGTGATCTCCTAATCACTGTTTGGTTTGTTCCATTGCAAAAAGAGGTGTGAACAATTAACTGATCAATCATAGTGTAGAAGTTCTGGGTTGTAGAAGTTTTGGCTGTAGAAGTTTTGGGAGATAACCATCAAAACTGCATGGTGTTTTACTTCAGGGACCTTGTGACTTAGTGCGCTCTCCGTTTTAATATCTTGAAGAAAAATGATCACTTCTGCGTACTCAGGCTATTTAAAAATGGGATTGTTGTGTTCGTGTGTGTTTAAGGTTAACAATTCACAGGACAAGGTAGTGTTGTAATAGCGTTGTTCCATTTCTTACTGAAACGTTTTTTCTTTTAATATGCAGCTGACAAATTGTTTTCACTTACTGAACCTTGATGGGTTTCAAACATAACAAAAAACATAACAAAAAATACATAAAATTGATTTAAACTAAGTGATGAGCTTAGGAACTGGTTAAACTGACTGGCAATAAATGATGTTATTGTTGATGGGCTCTAATTTAGTCCTTACAAGGATGTTACGCAAGCTTTTGTTTTTCTTATATGCGATGACAGGTCGAAGATTCAAAGTTTATTTAATTTAGCATGGGTTAAATTGAATTCATCTTTTAATATTTTTGCTATTTCGATATTCATTCTATTGTATGTTAAAGTGAAAGGAATGGTGGACCCCTTTTTGCATTCTCCCTCTGATATGTTCATACCAAATGGCCAGAGGTTTTGAAACGTGTTGATCCAAAAAGCTTCACCTTTTTTCTCAATTCATCCGTTTCTTCTAATGTTTCTTTAATTGGTAGTTGTTCAATAGGATGGATTTCGAAATCGTCCAAAGAATGGCCAGGAAGGTTAAAATGTTGTGCTACTCCGTTCACCAGCTGTTAAATTGTCTTTATTGGAGAGTATGTTCATGCTGAACACCTTTTGGAGGATTCGTTTGTTAGCCTCAAGAATTTGGGGATCTACTTCACTATCTGGAGGTTACCAATCAGTTGATCCTGTAAAAGGAAGTTTCCGACCGCTGGAGTTTCTAAAGCGGTCTGCTAATTTCATTTGCCTAGGAAAAATACAGTTATATAATGGTATATGTGTTTGATTACCAGTTTTAGGCTTCGATGCCGGTTCAAAAGTTAAACCGCGATCTAAAAGAGACTTCTCTTGGGTTGTTAGGCCATTGGTGCCAGACAGGTTAACCACATTAATTCCTAATCCCACATCTGTTAGGCGGTTGTTACCTTTCCCTTTACTTAGTTTAAATCTAGATGGTTCAACCAGTGATTGTACACAATATTGGCGGTTCTGGTGGTCCAATGTATTAAATCCTGAGCAACAGCAAACTTCGCGCCATCAATTTTTGGTATCAGGTTAACGTCCTTCACTTTCCGATCAGTTTCATTGATGATGCTCAATGCTCAGCCTGGGGAAGTTTTGCGAAAAGTTTAGTTCAGCGAAATAAATTCTTGTCGATCTAAACTTGACCCTGATATCGCAAAGCATATTCTGCAACTGCTTAACTACAGTATTATCAATTCGAGAATTCACGCCAATATTTAATAATATTTTGGGGGGACTGGACTGGCCCCAGTGCCCTTTAAACATAGACCGAAAATGATTGAACTTGGCGCCGGGGTAACACTTCACCTTGATGTCCGGGTGGGGATTTCGATCAATGCGTCCTAAATATGAACTACCAATCATAAGGATGTTTTTACAAACATCGGGGAGGTGCCAGTTCCTTTTGTCAAAATTAACTCCGCTCTTATGCCGAAACTGGGAGAATTTAGAATCAAATGAGCGGCCCGAGTTGCGGCTCGGTGATTTGACTTTCTCTGAGTACGATATACCTGGTTGAACCACACTAGAGGCAGGAGAAGGGAGAGAAGAAACAGAAGCAGGAGAGGAAACAGAAGGAGAAGCAGAGGAAGCAGGGGAGTAGGGGGGGGGGGCGGTCTAGCGAGAGCACTAGAACAACCGGAGAAGAAAGGCTGTGGAGGAGTAGGAGGTAGATGAGCAAAACGAGGCGAGACAGCGTTACTCAATTTGCGAGCATCTTCAGTCACAATATGGATCGGAGATGTTTGCAAATTGAGGCGCTTACTCTGAGAGAATCAGGAGAAGTAGAAGGAAAAAAAGAGGGAGGAGGGAGAAGTACTTTGCCTTGATCTTTTCTCATTATGATTTTCGCGTTGGGGTAGAGGGACAACTACTCCCACCCCAACTTGGTCTGTTTAATTTCCTGTAACTGAGATTTTTCTAGCGTGGAAACCAGTGAATTGAAGCTTCTCTTCTACTGATAGTAGACAATGGAGCTGCTTGAGTTCAAAAGTATCTCAAGTTACGCGACAGAAGTTTAGTTCTACTCTCAAACTCAACCCCTCGAGATAAATCGGATAAAGTCCCCATATTTTTATTTTGAGAATCATTTGAAATAAACTACTGCAATAAACTACTAATACAATGAAAAGTAAATACATTCTATGATTTTAAAATCCTTGTGTTCCAGTTTTCTCTTTGTGGTTCTTGGCGTATAGCATTGTCTATGAATAATATTAATAGTATACACCTGCAACTTAATTAAGCACCCCCCAACATGTTTTATGACTGTGAAGTTGGTGTTAATGATTATTACGTTTTAATGATTGCTTTGTCTTGCAGTACATTTCATCCCGTGAAACAAGATGTTTCTGGTTGATGGCGAATCCCAAACACATCCCCTCGTCAACGTGAATCATGCTACCCACGAATGTCACACAAACACTATCATCCACATGAAATATCTGGGTAGGTATAAAACAAGAAAAGTTGTCGCTTCTTTTATCAGTAAATATTGATATGGCAAGGAGGAGACTGCCAGAGGCACTAAGATGGCAAATCGTCGACATGCATACAACAGGCATGTCATTCAAAGCTATTGGAAGACAACTTGGCTATAGTCATTCTGTCATCAGCAGGTTTGTCCGAAAAATCAACAAATCAACGATGTTAAGGACCGACCAAGGCCTGGACATAAACGAACACCTTTACTCGGGAAGATCTGAGTCTGACACGCCTCGCTGAGCATGAACCCTTTGCTTCAAGTGGGGTTTTGAAACTCCTGTGGCTCCCCAACAGGCGTTTGTTCAACAGAACTGTCAGAAACCACCTCAAAGCACTGCGTATAGCTCCAGAAGGGTCATCAAGCGTCCAACTCTGTCCGATCAGCATCAAAGACGACGTTCGGGGTGGTGTATGGCACGACAACATTGGAATCTCAAGACATGGGGATGAGTCACTGAGCAGACGAGCCTCAGAGTTGGTTCCTGCTTCACGTCACAAATGGTCGCATGAGAGTGTGGAGGCATAGGAATACTGCTTACGTGCCCTGGAACTTCAGACCTACTGTCCCTTATGGTGGAGTATCAGTAATGATATGGGGATGCCTCTCTCATGACTGTAAAAATGATAATAATTATAGTGACTGTACGGGGGAATCTCAATGGTCATCAGTACATCAGGAACATTCTCAATCCGGTTGTCGTGCCTCATTTTGACAACCAGCCGTTGGCTACTCGCCCTGTATTCATGGATGACAATGCAAGGCCACATCGTTCCCATGCTGTGAGAGCATTCCTTCAGAACAACGCTATTACAACACTACCTTGGCCTGCAATGAGCCCCGATTTGAATCCCTTAGAGCACATCTGGGACTTTTTTGGACGTTATGTGCAAACAAGGGATCCGCCTGTATAGAATTTGGCCGATTAGGAAGCTGCATTGCATTAGGAGTGGCGGCATTTGCCTCTGGACCTTATCAGAACACTCACTGGTAGCGTTAGGAGGAGGGTTCAGGCTGTCGTCCAGGCACGTGGTGGATACACTCGCTACTGACGTTAGACACTGCTATTGAGTTCAGGAGATCACTTGCTACATTTTTTGCCAGTAATTATCGGTATTATTTTATCATGGACCGTTTCAGCACCATACTTGTCGAGAGAACTTATCTTTAGAAGGTTTTGTAACATGAACATGGGACAAGTAACGTGTATTGATCTTTGTCTAGAAGATATCAAAAAACCTGAGAGCACTGCGACCCCTACAGTCTTTTTTTAAATTATTTTATTTTTTTATTTCAGTAACAAATCAATTGTCACCTTTCATAGAATCTATCACGAAGTCGGCCATACATAGTCTCTGGTCAACAGACAATGCTGTTACAAATATCTCTTCATATTCAGCTTGCACAGATGGTGGGATCGTACATGAAGTATCCTCGTGCCATATCATATGTATTTACTTTTGATAAAGCCTTGTCAAAACATGTGATGATTCGTTCCTCCAATGTCATCAAAAGGCACAAATCATGTTGCAATTGACTTGCATGGTCCACTTTACAGCCATAACTTTTCTCTTTGGCAACAGTTCCAATCCGTTCTGCAATACAGTGTGCATATGCTATACAAAATACATGTCGAATTCTTTCTTTACATAATTCATAATCGATTACATCGACCATGCAGGTGTCTTCTTCCCCCTTATTCCATTCCTGTTCTCATGTTTGGGAAGTTCTTTAAGAAGCAGTTTGTTAACTTCAGCGTTGACCTCTTGTATGTGGCCCTTGAATACGTGCCATTTATCCATAGATAGTGCGATTCCAGTCTTGGTTGGTGTCCCGTCATAAAATTTTCTTATGTAAAACTCCCCTTGGAATATATTCATATTGACGTGGGTGTTTCTGGTTCTGAGACGCAGCATCTTGGCCTGTTCAGTTCACAGGTTCACAGTAGAATGATGAGAAAATGACCAGGCGTCGAAATTGATCTAAGTCTGGCGAACGTGAATGAAAACACCATGTAGGTTTGATCTAAAGTTCGATTCTCGAAAGGGAATTATGTTTCTTTCCTGTAGGATTGTAGGTTAAAGTCGGGAAAATCAGGAAATTAACATAGAAAGTAATGGGAAAGAAACACAATGGGAATATACAAACCTTAGTGGTTCATTCCGTTCAATCTGATTGGTTTAATGCCTCATATCCTGTAGATGATGTCCCTCTGTATTTTGTACTGACTTGGAACAGGTCACGTTTATTGGTCCTTGGTCAGGAGATAAAGATCAAATAATTTCAGAGCATTCCCACCCCCATGAGGAACGTTTGTGATTTGTTAATGACTCATATACTGTAGGCGATGTCCATCTGCATTTATTTGTACTGACTTGGGACAGTTCAAGTTTATTGGTCTTTGGCCAGAAGATAAAGATCAAATAGGCTGAGCGCATTCCCATCCCAACGGAATCTATTTTTTTGGGGGGGGGGGGGGGGGTAGTGGGGTGGTGTAGGGGTTTCTTCTATAAAAAAAAAGTAGACGGAAAATAATTGTTTTGTTCAACAGAGAATGATGATAATGATGATTTTAACTCTTTGCGCAGAAAACATGAAATTACCCGGGTAGGGGTAACCAAAAGGATAACCCTTTGTTAACTAAAATATATACAGATTACTACAACAGTCAATTGATCTGTGTTGTTGTATTCCGTCTCGTTGACGAAATGAGATCGGTCAGATCAAACTCGACGCCGCGATCTGACCGATCTCATCTCGTCAACGAGACGGAATACAACAACACAGATCAATTGACTGCTATGGTAATTTGTTTATTACATGACAATTAGTATTTTAAACTGATAACAACACCTGAAAAATCAAACACAAGAAGAATTATTTTAGACAAATAACCATTAACAATTCATGTAATCGGGAAATCCCAAACGCGTAGTTATATCGAACGTTCGTGTCGAACATGAAACTTGAAAGTCAAAACAATGGCGGCAAGACTTGCATTTTAATCGGAATCGCTTTCCAATAGGGGTTACCTAAGGGATACCGGGAATCAACATTGTGAAATAAACATAAGTTCATTTGGTTCCAACCGCGTTAGACCACACCAGGACTGAACAGCATGAATGATTTTGTCTGTGTATTGTGATTAAAGAAACAAACTTCCTTCCAAAACTATTTACAAATATTTACCACTGTGTATAACTGTCAAAGCCAGTTCCATCTTCTGAATAAAATTGGTAACTGGCATTGATACATTGTACGCTTGGATCCGTTTGTGTTGATCAGAAATTCGGCCAATTGTTTGTTATGTGATATGACTCCACTGTATCAACATCCACTTGATTTCGGAAACGGCAGAACAAAATCGTTATCAAGAACAACTTGATTACTGGGCACTTTTTGCCGAAGGCGCTATCAATACGGTGTGGCGTTATGGAAACATTGAGGTTATCCGCAAACGCATTATGGCCCAAATGGCTGTGATTGCACCATGTTCTATCTCTTTCTCTGGGGCAGTGGGATGGGAGAATGAAGGACACGTAGCTAGTGGGTGACACAAAGGAGAGGGTTAGTATGCTTACCGGAAAGATTGGAAAGAAAGGGATACGAGATGTCATCAAGCAGTTCATCTCAGAGAAGAAGAGGTGGGGAGAAGAGGCGTGGGGATAAGGAGGCATTTGGAAGAACAGGGCTAATCAAGGCCCGAGAACCGCGACAAATCAACAGCCGACCAAAGTTTTATTATTATTAACACTTGGGAAGTAAGTGAGGAAAAGCTCATGAATATTATGTCTGTTGCTGACCTCAAATTCTTGTTGTCAACCCCAGATTGATTTTGTGAACGTGTGAGGCTACAGCACAGAAAAGAAAGAAGGCAAAGTGTAACAGGAGCTCGACACATTCTTCGTTCGGGGGAAAAATGGGGGTGAACGGTACGTACAGAACGGCCATCAAAGAAGTGGTATTGTTATCGATTGGATCGAGATCGGATCGCGATCGGATCGCGACATACTTATACACGCTAAAAACTAAAGTGTTAAAAACTACACTTGAAGTGCTGTATTTAACACTTACTAAGTGCTGAACTAGCACTTTGTTCAAGTGTCGATATCTCAGAACTTGACAGGTGTTACAATAATACCACTTGACAAGTGTAATGTCGCGGCACTTAAAAGGTAACAACGCAGATGACGCGGATCAGGCTCGAACTCTCGAGCCTGATCCGCGTTATCTGCGTTGTGTCCTTTTAATTATGTACCCACCAAGCGCAAATCAAATTACGGACGATTCTGGAAGAACCACCAATGCTAGACACATGGGAAGTGCCATCCATTCAAGTTTCAGATGTCTGACGATTGTAATGTCTAAGTGCTTAAAGCATTGCACTTTGAGTGTTAAAATCAACCCCTAAGAGTTAGAATGGGTTTAACACCTAGAAAGTGTCAGTTTTAACACTTTAGTTTTTAGTGTGTACACTGGCAGGTTGTAATTTCATAAATAAAATATGGCAAAATTAAGATTGAATCACCCTTCAGGAACACACTCACAACTCTTGTTCGACAATGTTAGACTACAGTCCGGCAGTCGTGGACTGGTCAGTTTCCACAAGATGGGCAGTATTTCCACTAACGCAACAATATAAAATTGCAAACACTAATTACATGAATAATCATTACACATTTAATTAATGAAGCACCGGATTCCTGTGCTTCGTGGACATCACTAACCACGGGTGGATTACGACCAGTATACCCAAACAAAGGTGGTAAGATTATATCTGCAGCTGTACATGTGCTGACATCCATACCTTCCACGGATTGATTTAATTATTAGCCCTTTACCCAACGAATCGGCCGCATCCGCCCGCGTAATATGCAAATTCAGTCGTTGAAAAAATATTATTTTTCAAACAATTTCAACAAAACCATATCATGTGACCCTTCGTTGGAACGAGCTCGAGGAGCTCGTTCCAACGAGGGGTCACATGATATGGTTTTGTCGATTTTTTTTTAAAAATTTGAAAAAATTATATTTAAAATAATGAATTTTGGTATCGTCTGCGTTGGGTAAAGGGTTAACAACATAAAATATTTTCCAGCATTAGTTGCTTTTGTCCCAAAAGATAATTAAAAAGTTAAGATATTGCTTTCGGTGCTGGCACTTGAAGTATACATATAAGCAGCCCACTGCAAGAGCTTTGTCTTATCCTTTCCAGATATTTGATCGTTGGTACAAATCCATGCGCTGAGACTGTTTCCTCTTACTCTTTCCTCTTTAATTTCTTTCTCATTGTAAAACTGTATTTCATGAACCTACCGTTTAACCCTGTGTCTAAAGTAAACACCATATCAGCCAGGGATATTCAAACAAATTACCAGTGAAATTTTATTATATCATTATTGTTGTGAGTATTTAACGTTACGAAACAACACGCTAAAAACTAAAGTGTAAAAAACTACACTTGAAGTGCTGTATTTAACACTTACTAAGTGCTGAACTAGCACTTTGTTCAAGTGTAGATATTCCACAACTTGACAGGTGTTACAATAATACCACTTGACAAGTGTAATGTCGTGACACTTAAAAGGAAACAACGCAGATGACGCGGATCAGGCTTGAACTCTCGAGCCTGATCCGCGTCATCTGCGTTGTGTCCTTTTAATTATGTACCCACCAAGCGCAAATCAAATAATGGACGATTCTGGAAGAACCGCCAGTGCTAGACACATGGGAAGTGCCATCCATTCAAGTTTCAGATGTCTGACGATTGTAATGTCTAAGTGCTTAAAGCATTGCATTTTGAGTGTTAAAATCAAACCCTAAGAGTTAGAATGGGTTTAACACATTGAAAGTGTCAGTTTTAACACTTTAGTTTTTAGTGTGAATACAAACATTGGAAAATGTGCTAGGTGAATCCGCTTGGAATCCGGCTACGTATAAGAATACCATGTACGAATGCATCTGATGGTCGTTGCGCATCTGACACAAAACAGCGTCAAGCAAGAACGTAAACATACCGCTGAAGGTGATAGTTTTCTTTAAAAATATCAAGTCTATCATCTTAATTCAAGTTTAATCGTGGTTTAAAAACAAGACACAAGACAGGTAGAATACGGGGTGGGAGGGATGAATCAACGACTCTTTTGTTTTGTTTTCTGTATTTCACGCGCGATTTGGTTCTCGTGAAATTTAGGAAAAACTCCAACTCGGGTCTTTGATTCCATTCCTCCGTCCTCCAACCGCATTGTGTTCTGCCGTATTATTTTTCAGTTTTTGCCTTCAAAACATAACTTATGAACTCCTTACTGGAACGAGCTCAAAGAAGAGTCATAATCTTCTTTTGAGTTATAAATTGAAGAGCTACAATATATGACAAAAGTGTTTGCACCTGTCATCTTCTACAGTTAAACCTAGAAGTCCTGTCATGAAATGCGTACAACAGCTCATCGATCTGCGCGTTAATCTACGCATTATGATCATAGTAAGCCTATCAAATTCTGTGCATATGCCCTGTGTACAAGCAATGTTTCAGCCAATGGACCTCCGGGTAACCCGGAGGTCCATTGGCAGAAACATTTCCTGTGTTTGCTATGAGTAACCAGGAGAACCTGCCGTGCTTTGGATGCCATTCGATATGGCAATACTGACCCTGCGTGTTTGGAGTTAGTACCTTGAGGAGTCTGACCGTTGTTCGGTGGTTCTCTCCGGGTACTCCGTCTTCCTCCACCCGTAAAACCCTCCGACAGGAGGTGACCCTACATGTCGAAAGTTTCGATAAATCACAAATAAATAAATAACCCTTTGACCTCGTCCGGCCCAAGAACATGATACGTCATAATTTCATTAAGTAGGATGGCTGCTAAGTGAATGTGTGAGGTAGACCAATAAATATTTTCAACGTGCAGCCCTAACCATTCGTTGAAAATATTTAATTGGTCTACCCCCAAATAATGAATATGGACTCTTCCAAATGATGTCGTTGGGGTGACCTGGGAGATATCACCAGTATTCAAAGGGTTAAATGCGAGGTGTGTGAGTCTGTGCTTGATGTTTTCCATTGTATAGTTCATAAGTATATTGTAAACAGATTTGACGCTCAACAACTGTTCTTGTATATACAAAAAGGGGACACTGTAAATGATTATTATTATTCATCACACAGCTCCTCCCTGCCCAGGGCCGGCGGAACAGGAGGAGGGGGGGGGGCGACGGGGGCGGTCGTCCCCCTGCCCTCGCCCACGGGGGCGAGCGGGGGTGAAAGTGCCCTTAAATCAAAAGTTACCATTGTCATTAACTATCGGTATAATTATTCATCCACAAATTGTGATATGTTGGCAGTGTTGTGTAATTTTTATTGCATTTACAGCTTTCCGTACTTTGTTTGTTTTCCGCGGAACCGGTCATCTATTTACTATTTTTAGCAAGTGGAATTCAACGCAAAAAACAAAGCTTTATGTAAGTATTAATGATAGATTATTATTATTTACGGTATAACACATGCAGTCACAAACGAACTGCTAAAATTGCAACAAGGGGGATATATGTACATCGTCTTCAAGAAATGAATGAACAAACATTCACGTTCCGTGTCAGCAGACGACGTCACGGCGAAATTAGAAAACATGGCTACACTGCACAGCAGAAGACAACCATCTTCGATCGATTACAAAAACTACGGAAGGCCGAAAGTTGCTTAAATAATATATGGTATGCAGAGTGCTTTGAACAGTCATGGCTCAACGTTGTTGTTCATTTAGAGTATAATTAAATCTGTATATCGCCAACGTGGTACTGATACATAAATTTATCGGTGTTCAACATTAGCGGCCCGGTCTTGCTTCTCTCTCTCTCTATCTCTCTCTCTCTCTCTCGCTCGCTCGCTCTCTCGACTCTCTCTCTCTCTCTCTCTCTCTCTCTCTCTCTCTCTATCTCTCTCTCTCTATCTCTCTCTCTCTCTCTCTAGATAGAGAGAAAGAGAGAGAAAAAAAAGGAGAGAGAAAGAAAAGGAGAGAGGGGGGAGAGAGACCATTGAGCCTATCGCCCATGTGTGTGAGAGAGAGAACATATACAAGGTTTATAATACAAATACGTTGGTGTTGATTTTGATATGGAGTTGACCCGGAATTTGGTGGATTCTAATTTTGGTTCGGTATGTGTGACAATTTAGTTTAAACAATATTTATTGAATAACTGATAAGTATATACACTTCACAAGAACAATTAACAAGAAAGATCTGAGCAACATAAGATACAGTAGTACACACGAAACAAGTGAAGACTAGATGAATGCTTACTGTGTGAGAGAGGGATTCGACAGAAAGCTTAAAGCTTATGTAAGTCGTCTCCCTGACAAAATATAAAAATTACTCCTGTAGGTGATGCATATCCGTGGAGAAGCTCACACATCGCGACCAAGAGGCTGAGACTCTCACTCTATTGGATATAAAAATAGCTTAGTTCCTGTGGTTGTAGATCAGTACAAGTACGTGTGCACAATCAGTCCCAATCACCATGACCCAGTCCCCAGAATTAGTGCGACACAATATGGTTGGAGAGATCAATAGCATTCAGGTACGGAGTATAGAAATCCTCAACCGCCAGGCAACGATGTGTGAGATTGTTTAAACATCAAATTGAATTGGAAAGAAAAGGAAAAGAAGGTAGAACAGCAGCACTGGTAGGAGAAAAAAAGATAGAAAAATAGAAACAGCTTGAATACATCATACATCGATCGAACACTCGAGAGTCAAGGAATCGGGTATTGGCAGCTTGTTTCGTTATTTTATTTTGTAGAGTGTTTCGCGTGAATAATTGTCGGTAGTGTTGAACGATGAAATGCATGAAAAGGTATTCGACCTTAGGCATTGGTCGCTCGGTCCTATTGTACCAGCTAAGCAGAAATTATTTCCCGCAGTGAACAATCACAGCTTCAATATCTTGATTCCCATAAGAAGTGAGAATGACGGCATAGTATCGAGTTTCAAATCGTTGTTTATTTAATTATTAATGATTAAGGTCACTTTTCTGCAGCTATGGATAGTTGAGACTTGCGACCAAATCAAAGAGGTAGAATCGAACTTAGCTAATCGTTGCCCATTTAAGAGGACTCCCATTGCCCATTTAAGAGGACTCCCCATATGTGTGACAATTTGAAAGCATTATAAAGCCAAATATTTTTACAATGTATTATGTACCAAATAAACAAATGAATGTTTGGATACTCTAAAATATTGTTTTACACCCCATATATGTTCTAGGAAGTGCTTGCAACAATGTATTCACAAAAAACACAGCTGTATATATTCTCTAGTAACGTAAGCCTGTCATATTGTTAGATGCAAGGATACAATAGGTGTCATTGGAACCATCTCTCTAAGCTGGTACATCTGTCTGTACATCTGTATACTTGCGGAATCCATAAATAGATGCCCCCAAATCTAATATATGCAGCAAAATACTATTCTTTTCCAACAAATATTACGTTTGTGTGCATATGGTCCAGCATTTAAAAATATTACAACTTGGCTGCTATAAAAAAATCAACTTTTTCAATTAAATTAGGCAAGAGGAATTTCAGTCCAAATGCTCCCAGAACGCACTATTTGATGCCTCATTTTGAAACATTTTCCGGGGGGGGAGAACCCCGGACCCTCCTATAATACTTCATACCTTCGGCATCTGCCATAACGTGTTCCATAGTGCCCTTCTGGAACGTTTTCACCCACCCCTGCTCTTTCATGCTTCCGCCGGCCCTGTCCCTGCCCCAAGCTGAACGCGCAAACGAAGATCATTCTCTAAATGAATGAAAAATATTGTGAAATCTTCTGTTTATTTTGCTTATTGTCGATATTAGAAGGTCACTCCATCTCACATACCTGGTAAACTGTGGATCGGTTACCAAATGATCATCGCATATATTTCATTTTCAGGTTATTTTATTCAACTTTGTGGGGAGTTAGTTTAGTATAGTAACTGGGACAAAGTTAGGAGGCCTTAAATAAAACTGTGAGCGCTAAGTTGTCGAACGGTTCGTCGTGTTGCCTTTTGTCGCGTGTTTACAATTTTCCCTGTCCGATCGCGTAATTTTGTCTTGATGATGGCGAGCAAGTCTGTTCAGACGGAGGTAAGTATGGAGGTAAATACGTGTAATATCGCGGTCCAGGTCAACGGTGTCAACGGAGTAAGTATTGGTGTGCAGACAGAGGTCACTGGGGGTGTCGGTCAGAGCCGGGTTGGTGGGGCCACCGATGGCGATATTGGGCTTGAAGTTTGTAAACAGTGTTCTATGATGTATGGGGACTGTCGCTCGATGGGATATGGAGAGGTATGTGCAAACTGTCAGGAAATCCTCCGCCTACTTGAGACAATTGTTAAGTTTGAGGGGGAGATTGCTGAGCTGAAGGGAAAACTTGGTAGGGCGGGGCTGTCTGGAGTTACGCCTGTGAAAGTGGCTTTCCGAGAAGGATGGAAGGTTGTCGGTGGCTCCAAGAGGAAACATGGGGGTAGAACCTTTGATGTGAATGAGGTAGGTGATGAGGTGGGGGCTGCTAGAAAAGTACGTAGGACAGATGAGGGGGGCCCAGGCCGGAGCAATGCTGTAAAGCGTTTGGCGTGGACTACCAAAAGTGGTAGGAAAGGGGGGCCAGAGAAGCAGGTAGATAGGGGTGTAAAGTCCAAAGGCAGTGGGGAGTGCAGCACCAGAAACAGATTTGATGTGCTCGATTCGGAAGAGACAGAGGAGGAGATGGAGGTAGTTGCAACAGATAGTAGCTTGGGGTCTAGGCCAGGAAAAAGGAGGAGGGATCCGGGGGAAGACCAGGGGAGTAGTCCAGGTAGCCCAGGGCCTGGAAAGAGACGGAGGGACAAGGATAGGAGTAATCCTAGGTCAAAGATACCGATACCGATATTGATTCCGAGTGGGGCTGTTGGAGAGGAAGAGGACGCTGTAAACAATAGGAGACTAGAGGAGATAAATAGGGCGAGGTCCAAAAGTAAGTTGGTGGTTGCGGGAAGTAGCATAGTTCGGGGGATCGACAAGGTTGTCTGTGGTCCGGACAGTAAAAATAGAACAGTTCTGTGCTTTCCGGGGGCTAAAGTGGAGGACCTGAGGGATAGAGTGGACGGTATTGTAGCTGGGTCGGGGCCTGATCCGGTAGTGGTATTACATGTGGGGTCCAATAACATCAGGGAGAGGAAATCAGTTCGTTTGGTGGACACATACAAGGACCTAATTAGTAAGCTACTTAGCAGGAATGCTCGGATCATCGTTTCAGGGGTGCTCCCCGTTATGGGTGGTGGGAATGAGAGGAACTCGCGGATTATGGCACTAAACGAGGAGCTGGGAGAGCACTGCAAAGACTTGGGAGTACATTTCATTGACCACTGGGATTCATTCTGGGGACAAGGAGAGTTGTATGGGCGAGACGGATTGCATTTAAGTAGGATGGGTACAGACCTGTTGGGCCAAAAAATCTTACAGGTGGCTGGGCCTTTTTTGGAGAAAAGGGGGGTAGGGGACCACAGCCGGTAACCCAGAGTGGCACAAATGCTGGGAACATAGGAAGAACAACAAACATGCACAATACAGGGACATACCAGGGTTATAATAATGTGCCAGTGATGACAAAAAAACAAAGATTCATTAAGTTTGGGTACTGCAACATCCAGGGTCTGCACAAGAAAGTAAGCGAAATATCAACAATGATGGACGAAGGAGACTTCGATATAATGGGTCTAAGTGAGACGTGGATACGACGGGATGAGCGGGTTGATCAGATGAAGGGTTGCGTGTGGATAGGAGCTGGGCGAACTGAGGGTCAGAAACGGGGTGGGGGTGTTGGCATCTACGCTAAAGAGGAATTACAGCCCTCATTGATTACAGATCTCACAGAAGCAAGGACTCAGATTCCAGTATCCAACGAAATAGTCTGGGCAAAAATCAAGTTAGGAAGCAGGAGTGTTGCCGTTGGTGTTGTATACTTAGCAGTGGAGGGAAGTAAGCCCGAGTGGAATGATTCAATATATACAACTCTTAGATCGAATATCACAGAGCTTGGGAGCAGAGGGTTCAGTATTGTCCTAATGGGGGACTTCAATGGGCACATCGGGGATAAGGAGGAGGGCATACAGGGAGGTGATAGGAAAATTAACACGAATGGGAGGAAGATGTTGGACCTATCAAAAGAGCTTGGTTTAAAGATCCTGAACAGGGATGCGAAATGTAAGGGTAAATGGACCTGGGAGAGGAACGATAAGAAAACAATAATTGATTATATACTCACTGACATTAGCGTATGGAGGGAGGTTATAGATGTAGAAATAGATGACGAGGGAAAAAATGACTTGGGTAGTGATCACAACCTGATAACAGTCAAGATTATGGGCAAAAAGACGAATAGAGACAGAAATACCTTCAAGGAAGTTTGGGGACTAAAACAAGGAGCCGACTGGAAGCAGTTTCGGGAAAAACTAAAACCAAATCTTGAATGTATACCTAGGGATGCAAATGTCCAGAGTATTTCAGATGGCATAGTAAATAGCCTAACAGAGGCAGGGAAGGAGTGTATAGGAAGGGTGAGGGTCCCAACGAGAGAGCTTGGATACAGGGTTAACAAGGGACTGAAAAGGGCTATAAAAGAAAGGAAGGTAAAATGCGCTGCTTACAGAAGAAGTAGGAAGCTTAAAGGGGTGGATAACAATGACACGAGACTAATGAAAGGAGAATATGAACTGGCACGGAAAAAGGTGAATGAGATAAAGGATAATAATAGGAAGGAGCGCAATTGCAGTCTTGCCAGAACAATAAAGAAAACGGGGGGTTCGAACTCAAACGTATTTTGGAACTGGGTAAATAAACGGGGGAAAAGTAGTGTGCAGAGTATCAAAGTGGATGGGGAAAGTACAGAAGATAAAGGCCGTATCGCTTCAGAGTTAGTCAAGCACTGGGAAAAGATAAACGATAGGCGATGGGGCAGTGGGTCCCCACCAAAAAGAAATACACTGGTGGAGGAGAACCTATCCAATCGTGTATGTAGCGAAATAACGGCAGAAGAAGTGCGGAACGTGGTCTCGAAATTAAAAAATGGTAAAGCGGGAGGGACTGATGAAATTCCGAACGAATTCCTCAAAAATGGAGGGGAGGCACTTATTGAAGTCCTGACAAACCTTTTCAACCTGGCTCTGCGAAAGCAAGAGGTCCCCAGAGAGTGGAGGGAAAGTAAGGTGTCGTTCATACACAAAAAGGGGGATAAGGAAGTTCTAGATAACTATAGGGGGTTATCAGTTAGTAGTAACATCGGAAAAGTATTCTGTAAGGTCATATACGGTAGACTAGAGGAAGTTATAGAAGAGAAAGGTTTTTTAGGAGAAATTCAAAATGGTTTCAGGAAAGGACGAAGAGTCACTGATCACCTATTTACACTCACCCAACTGATAGAATCAACAAAGGCTGAAAAGAAAAAGATGTTTCTGACATTTCTAGATGTGAAAAAAGCGTACGACCGAGTGTGGAGGGAAGGTATGTGGCGAAAGCTCGAGGGATCGGACTGGGGGGTGACTTTGTGGGAATCATGAAAGCACTGTATACAGATGTGCAAAGCCAACTCAGTCTAGGGAGTATCACTACAAAACGAGTCCCTATGGATATAGGCCTCAAGCAGGGGTGTATCTTTTCACCGATTTTGTTTGCATTGTATGTTAAAGATTTAGGGGACGAACTAATTCAGAGTGCGGAGGGGGTAAATGTTGGAGACATAAAGATACCAGGCTTATTCTTTGCGGACGACATGGTGTTAATGTCTAGAACTGAACAGGGGCTAGAGAAACTGCTGGAAATTGTTGGTAGATATGGGAACACTTGGCGGCTCGAACTAAATGAAAATAAAAGCAAGGTAATACCCGTTGCACGCAAGGTAGATATGACGAAGAGATGGAGAGTGGGGGAGTTCTCAATCCCCGAAGGGGAAAGCAAACAAATCACTGTAGGAGAAACGGGAGAGTATGAGTATCTAGGGGTAAGCATAAATATAACGGGAAGAGGGGTGTACAGAAATTACTCAGCCAAACTGATTCTGAAGGGGAAAAGAATTCTGAACCAACTAAAACTTTTAGGGAAAAATAGTTTCAACAAGGTCTTTGTGGGGAAAACACTGTGGGAGAGGGTGGGTTTACCAAGTATAACGTATGGCACGGACGTGATTCCATTAAACCAAACCGTTACTAAGAAGTTGGAAAATACTCAAAATGATGCCGGCAGATGGATAACAGGGTCGAGTAATGCTGCAGCTTTGGAAGCAGTAAGGGGGGAGCTTGGGTGGATGAAAATCAAGGACAGGGTAGATTTGGGAAAACTGTGTTACTTTAACTCCTTGAGAAACCTGCCTTACAACCGGTGGTGCAAATTGATGCTCGATTCCATTTGGAATTCTAATATAGAAACGGGGTGGTCAAAACATGTGAGGGAACTAATGGACAATTACTCTATAGAGGTCACAAACATAGAAGTAGGAATGAAAGAAGGCAAAAGGTTTGTCAAAGAGAGAGTCATGGAAGATTGCAATCGAAACTGGCGAGCAGGGGTTAGCGTGAAAAGATCACTGCAGGGGTTACAATATAAAGAAAAGCCAGCTTTTGAGAAGTACCTAGATGGCACCTTTGGAGGGTCACTGCTGTTCAAACTGAGATCAAGATCACTGGAGCTTCGGGGAAAAATTGGGAGAGATGGGGAAAAGGGATGCCAAATGTGCCACTCTGGAGTAGTGGAGACCCTGGAACATTTTCTCTTGGAATGCCCACAGTATATACCTCATAGAATAAAATTTACTGGAAGAATAATGCAGAAGTGGGGTGAAGAAACAAAGGATAGATGGCTGAAGGGGGACATGAGGGAGAGGGTAGGAATGCTTATTGAAAAAATTGAAAAAGAGGAAGTGAGGGACACTATTAAGCAGTTTATATCTGAATGCTGGGAGGAGAGGAGGGGAAGAGGGGGTGGGGTGCAGGGGGAATGATGGCCTTCTCTTATGAGGACCGCGACAAATCAGCGGCTGGCCAAAGAGTTATTATTATTATTGTGCATTCTATACCCCAAGCTGAACTCTCGAGCTTTATATTCCTTTGCAGCTGTAAATGTGCTGGCATCCATTCCACACATCGATTGATTGAATTATTTACAACCCAATATATTTCCCTCGCATTGCTTGCGACAGGTGCAAAAGATAATTTAAAAACTTAAGATATTGCTTTCAATGCTGGAACTTGAAGTATTCATCAAAGCAGCACAGAGTAAGAGATTTGTCTTATCTTTTCCAGATATGTGATTATTGGATGATCCAAGTGAGGGAGCTAGTAGAGAACTACTCATTGGAGATCTCGGACCTGGACGTTGGGGCAAACCAGGGTAAAAAAATCGTCAGAGAAAGGGTCTTGGAGGATTGTAACCGTAATTGGCGAGAGGGGGTCAAATCAAAGAGGTCTTTGGGTGGCCTGCGTGATAAAGAGAGGCCAGGTTTTGAAGAGTACCTTGATGGCACCTTTGGGGGGTCACTGCTGTTCAAGCTGCGGTCGCGATCCCTAGAGCTGAGGGGAAAAATTGGGAAAGACGGTGAAAGGGAGTGCCAGATGTGTAACTTGGGCATGGTGGAGACCCTGGAACACTTCCTTCTAGAATGCCCAAAGTATCAGTCTAAAAGAATGAGATTCACTGGGAGTATAATGGGGAAGTGGGATGGGAGAATGAAGGACATGTGGTTAGGGGGAGACTCAAAGGAGAGGGTTAATGTGCTAATCGGAGAGATTGGGAAGAATGGGGTAAGGGATGTCATCAAGCAGTTCGTCTCCGAATGTTGGGAGGAGAGGAGAAGCGTGGGAACAGGGAGGCAGTTGGGAGTTCAGGGGTAACCAAGGCCTTCTCGTTCGAGAACCGCGACAAATCAGCGGCTGGCCAAAGTGTTATTATATTATTGGTACAAATCCAGAGACTTTTTCGTTCCTTTTTAATTTCTTCCTCATCATAAAACCGTATTACATCAACCTACCATTCTGACCTGTATGTAAAGTAAACACCATATCCGCCAGGGATATTAACCCTTTACCCGACGTAACGGCCAAAACCGGCCAGCGCTCTTCTCAAAAATCGCCAATTTTCATTATTTTTTCATTTTTTGTCTGAAAAACATAGGTTATGACCCTCTCGTTGGAACGAGCTCGACGAGCTCCTTCCAACGAGGGGTCATGACCTATGTTTTTGAGACAAAAAATGAAAAAAAGTTGGTTATTCAAGAATTTTTTTTGCAAGTGTCGTCTGCTTTCCCTGTTAGGTAAAGTGTTAAAAAAAATTACCATTGAAATTTGATTATATCGCGATTGCTGTGTTACCGATACAATACAAACATTGAGAAATGTACTAGGTGAATCACGCCTGGAATCCGACTACGTATAAGAACATCATGTACAAACGCATCTGATGGACGTTACGCATCTGACGCAAAGCTGTGTCAAGCAAGAATGTAAACATACTGTCAAGATCCACTCGAATTCGTAGCGTGTATATTATGTAAAATAAATTATACTTTGATACGTGGTTAGCAGAGGCCAGCTGTTAATCTCTTAATTAATCGGACATCAACATTATCCGTGAAAACAGGTGAACATGTAATTTTTTTATCCCGCAGATAGGCAAACGGGCAAAGATAATCAACATCGCTGAGAACGCACAGAGCTTCAAGGAGGTACCGCTCAGATTTCCCCGGGGTATTCCTTGATAATATGAAAAGGAGTAGCAAGATTTGGAAAAGCAGAGTTGATCGTAAGGTTCAAACTCCAGTCCGGTTGCTGTGTTTGGCTATGGACGTGTTAATAAGTTGTGGGGCATCGGGTCCAACATATAGTTTAGAATAGGCGAGAAGTTGTTAGGCTAAGTGGCGCGGGAGGGCTTTGAGAGCCATAATCGAAGTTTAACGTAAAACGTGAAGTAAAGTTAGTTGGAGGGAGGGAGCTATCAAGAGTTCGAACATTTTACTTAATTGGAGGGAGCTATCGAGAGCTCGAACAGTTGACTTAATTGGAGCTATCGAGAGCTCGAACATTTGACTTACGCTAGGAGCACGGAGTGAGCTTAGTGGAAGCCAGGCAAACCGCATACATGGACATTATTGGTTTAAATGGTAGACGGAGAGTGGTTTAGGCGCTACAAAACTGTAAAGTGGAGTAACGATATATTATCACACGTGTGATGTGAGATTGACTGAGTTGGTTAGAGGAGCTGATGGCCAAATTGAGCGTACTTAAAGGTGGAAGCAACTATAAATAAACTGTACGTTATGTGTACAATTGCATGGGAAGTGAGAGGACTGGGGGCGCGGTGGCTCAGTAGATAGAGGTGCAGGCTGCAAGCCGAGAGGTCCTCGGTTCGAATCCCACCTGCGGCAACCGCGTTGTGTTCTTGGGCAAGACACTTCACCCTCATTGCCCACGTGGGGGCACAGTGACGCTTTTTACTAAGGCGTACTGCACGTCGATGGTGCCCTTGTCTTCAACCAATGCTAACCCTGCTTGTGTGGAGTTAGTATGTTGGGGAGCTGACAGTTGTTCGGTGGTTCTCTCCGGGTACTCCGGCTTCCTCCACCCGTAAAACTGTCATGGTCATGATTTGCCATTGTGCAGAAATATGTGACCTTAAACACCAATAAATAAATAAATAGTGAGAGGACTACCAGGAGCTGAGGAACAACACGAGACAACCAGGCGACAGCATTGAACACGGGGTACCCCGGAAAGAGCTCGAACTTTTGAGGTGGGAAAAATTCACCTGTTATTTGTTTTGTGGTCTGTATATATTTTCATGGATTGTTCTTGATGCGTACATGTGAGTACATAATGGTATTTTATTTTCATTAAATTATATTCAGATAATACCCGTCGGTTATATTTTTAAATATCAAGTCACTGGTACCTTAAGATAACACATCTGCCCCAACATAACCATAACACCACGAGGTGGAGAGACGTATGTTCACTCAAAAGCCCGGCTGTCCTCTCCGAGTACGGTCGAGCTCTAGAGTGATCATAAATCTCACATATCTGCCCCAACGTGTTCTGACACATACCGCCAAAGGTGATAGTTTTTTTTTTAAAATATCAACTGTATCCTCGTAATTCAAGTTTAATCGTGCTGTAAATGCAAGACATAAGCCAGGTGGGGTACGGCATGGGAGGGATGAATCCATTTTCCTGTATTTCACGTGCGATTTGGCTCTCGGGAAATGTAGGAAAAACTCCAACTCGGGTCGTTGATTCCAGTCACCCGTACTTCACCCGCGTTGTGTTCTGTCTTATTATTTGTCAGTTTTTGCATTCAAAACATAACTTATTAACCCCTTATTCGAACGAGCTCATAGAAGAGTCATGATCTTCTTTTGAGATACAAATAGATGTGCAACAGTTTATATTATATATGAAAAAAGTGTTTTAGCTGTCGTCTTCCAGTGGAGCTATGGAAAGATTTCAGAATAATCACTTTTATTTTGTCATATTAACCCTATGAACGGGAGTTCGGTAGCTCAGTTGCTACAGCATTGGACTTGAAACTGAAAGGTCCATGGTTCGGCACTCAATCCAAAATGCCCACGTGGGGGCACAATGGGGCTCTGTACAAATAGGCACTGCACGTCGATGGTGCACTTGCCTTCAACCAATGCTAACCCTGCTAGTGTGAAGTTAGTACTTTGTGGAGTCTGACAGATGATCGCCGTTTCTCGGTGGTTCTCTCCGGCTTCCTCCACTCGTAAAACTGTCCGACATGAGGCGACCATGGCTATCGAAAGTGTCGTTAAACTCCAAATAAATAAATCCCCTTTGAACCCGTGAGGCCGTTTTGCCGGCCCAGGAACACGATACGCCATAATTTCATAAAGCAGGGTGGCTGCTAAGTGAACGTGTGGGGTAGACCAATAAATATTTTCAATGTGCAGCCCCAAGGCTGCACATTGAAAATATTAATGGGTCTACTCCCAGATAATGAACATGAGTTCTTCCAATCGCTGTCATTGAGTTGACCTGGAAGATATCACCAGTATTCAAAGGGTTAAATCTGAGATGTGTGAGTCCATGTTTGATATTTTCCACTGAAAAGGTTAGAAGTGTATTGTAAACAGATTTGAAGCTCAACAACTGTTCAAGTGTTCTTGTATATAAAAGAAGAGGGCACTGTAAATGCTTAATTAGTAATCATCACACAGGTCCTCCATGCCCCAAGCTGAACTCACGAAGTTTATTTTCTTCGCGCAAACGACGATCATCGCCTAAATGTGTGAAAAATATTGTGAAATCCACTGTTTATTTTGCTTATTGTTGATATTGGAAGGTCACTCCATCACACACATCTGGTAAACTGGTATAGTGCAGACAAAACCACCTTGGCCCCCAATTGACTTCGGAATGTTTAAGATTAGATGTCATATCGAAAATCAAGTTCGAGTACCAATGCGATAAAAAAAAATAATAAAAGCTCTGGCACACAGAGACGAAAAGAAAAAGAGAGACAAAAATACAGAATTGCTTCCCGTGAATTTGAAGTACAACCGATAACCTCGACCTCCAAACTGCGCCACTGTAAGGTTAACCTTTTACCCAACGCATACGATATCAAAATTTATTATTTTAAATATCATTTTTTTTTAATTTTTCAAACAATTTCAACAAAACCATATCATGTGACCCCTCGTTGAAACGAGCTCGTTCCAACGAGGGGTCACATGATATGGTTTTGCTGAATTTTTTTTTAAAATAATAGTTTTTCAACTGCTAAATTTGCATATTACGCGGGCGGATGTTATCTACGCCTACTCTCTTTCACGCTTCTGTGAACTCTATCAATGATGGAAGACGTTGAGAGTGATCCATTGGGACTGCGCCGTTGTGAGGTTATTAAATGACCATCGCATTGTACACTCACTACCCAAGCTGAACTCTGGAACTTTATATTCTTCGCGCTACCGACGATCATTCCGTAAATGTGGGAAAAATATTGTGGAATTCCTCTTGCATTTCTAGTAAACTGTGAAGCGGTTATTTCAACTAGTTTGAGAAAGCCATGCGTTTTCAAAACATAGAATGCAAGTGTTGTCCGACCTCTTGAAGCTTATAGCTCGCTGACTTGTCAATACAACGAAACGTGTGATGATCACCACTCATTTGTGTGCTGTCCTGTCTTCAACCGATGACATATCCATCCCTCAACGACTCGTGTTGAAATACTGGGGAAAATAGTTTTGCGCCGCACAATTTCATCTTCACCCCTCACCTTTAATCTTCGAACTTGCAAAAATCCAAGTCAGTTGACTTCAGAATGGTTAAGATTAGATGTTATATCGAAAATCAAGGTCGCGTTCCAATGCGATAAAAAAAACAATAGCTCTGACACACAGAGACGAAAAGAAAAAGAGAGACAAAAATACATAATTGCTTCCCGTGAATTTGAAGTTCAACTGATAACCTCGACCTCCAAACTGCACCGTTGTAAGGTTAACCTTTTACCCAACGCATACGATATCAAAATTTATTATTTTAAATATCATTTTTCTTTAATTTTTCAAAAAATTTCAACAAAACCATATCATGTGACCCCTCGTTGGAACGAGCTCGACGAGCTCGTTCCAACGAGGGGTCACATGATATGGTTTTGCTGAATTTTTTTTAAAAATAATATTTTTTCAACTGCTAAATTTGCATATTACGCGGGCGGATGCGGCCGACTCGTTCGGTAAAGGGTTAAGGTAAAGTTTCTTCCACAATGCATGGTTAAAATTCAATGGGTTCAAACTGTTTGTCCAAACATACATACATGTTTTGATAACTTTTCTTTTGATCAGTAATATCGTTTCGTTGTCCGTGTCAGTCGATATTATCTCCGCCTACTCCCTTTCACGCTTCTGTGAACTCTATCAATGATGGAAGACGTTGAGAGTGATCCATTGGGACGCCCGGGTGGTCGAAAATAACACAGTATATCTTGAATGCTTTTGAAATGAATACACTAAAAGGGTCAAACTTGAAAACGAGAGTTTTGCAAAACTGTATGAAATGAATGAGAAAATAGGCAGAAATCGTCCCTTGAGTGCAACAAGATGAGATCACCAATGCTTTGGCATTGCAGATGACGCCTTCATCCACTCAAGGGACGAAATAACAACTGGGAGGACAGAGGCTGAGTCACAATACGGGTAAACATTGGAGCTACTGGTAACAGAGGCGCATGCGGACACAAAGGCTTTAGAGATTTGCAGAAAGTCGTCAGTGTTCTGTTAAGTGAATCTTCAGGCGGTATTAACCCTTTCAATCGGAATACCTCAATCGCCAAAGAGAGTCCGTGCTAATTTGCTTCAACAGCCCCATTTGGGCTATTAGATTAAACTATTAATGAACATCCCTACAGATACAAAATGGATTCGCCCAATCGACAAAGACATTATTGTATGCGACATCCTAATTCCGGAACTTAATGTTGAAATGGTTTTGGGGAAAGAGAGAGCTAATATTTGTGAGGAAGGCTTCAACTCACAGGGCAAACATTCAGGACAATGTGTATGTAGCGTACCAGTCGAAAGAGGTATCAGAAATGCCTGGCGCTACTCTGCGTTAAAACTTGAAACAAACAGTTTAAACTCGGTGGTAAAGACCTTCAGCTATTATTGAAAAGAAGCAACATTTCGTCCCCTGAGTTCCAATGTGTTCTATGTGCCAGTAGGCACATAGAACACATTGGAACTCAGTGGACGATTTGTAGATAATTTTTCAGTTATTGAAGATCTTATATTTTAGGCAGTTTAAAGTTTTGATAACTTTTCTTTTGATCAGTCACGAGGGAGCGCGGTGGTTTGGTGGTCACAGCATTAGACATTAAATCCAAAAGTTCATGGCTCGATACTCACCAGGGGAAACTGCGTTGTGTCCTTGGAAAAGACATTTTATCCCAATTGTTGGGGTACGGTGGTGCTGTGTACTAAAGCGTACTGCAAGTCGATGGTGTACTTTTCTTCAACCAATGCTAAACATGCTTGTGTTGACTTAGTGCTTTGGGGAGTCCGACAGTTGCTCGCCACTGCTTGGTGGTTCTCTCCGGGTCCTCCGGGTCCTCCGGCTTCCTCCGTCCGTAAAACTGTCCGACACGAGATGACCCTGGCCGTCTAAACTGTCGTTAAGCCCTAATAAATAAATAAATAAATAAATAAATAAATAAATAAATAAGTCACGATGTTGATTTTAAATTCCTGAACCGAATGCCCTAAAAAGGATTGCAGCTAAGTTTTACCAAGGCTCAGACCCATTTTCGGGATATTATTTTTATCACATAACGTGTGATTTAATCCTTTACTAAACGTGATGGATAAAACCGGTGTGTGCTGTTAAGAGAACGCCAGCCAAATTTTATTATTTTTTTCAATATTTGCCCCGAAAACATAGCTTATTGTCGTAGCATTACGGGGTTAAATTGATGGAGGAAAATTTATATTCTTATCAGTGCTCAGCCGACAGCCAGTGACTGTCGTCTGAACCCCAGTTCGAACGTAAACCTTGCCACCTTATCAATACCCTATCCGCTTGGGACTCTTAGGATTCATGAAGGTGCCTGTGGCTTACAACGCCAAAGGGTGATCAACGATAATTAACTGAAAATATTATTTATTTACATGTACGAAGAAATAAAATATGAAACAAATTACTCACAAAATTATCCATAAGAATACACTAATTATAAAAGTTTATTCTTTAGGGCCCCCGACGTCTCCCATAGTTAGCTGTGTCCGCTGGATCAACCTCACATCAGCTTCATCCTCTCACGGTTTGTGACAAATACAAAGTGTCTATTCACTTCTAGTTGCTTCCTCCTCGGAGGGTTAACTTCGCCGTCAGTCTCGCTTAACTCATATAATGCTCTGCTTGTGTGACTCTATCAGCGTTCTCGCAGTTCAATCACAATTCAATCGGCCTCTACCACAGTTCACGATCACTTTGCGTCTTGCCTGGCTCTCACGGGGTTAAGTTATTCTTCGAATCCAGATATATACTTAACAAAGCTTACATAATAATATTCTGCAAAGTGTTCTCAACATCACCAATTCTCGCACCGCCTAGAACTATCTTATTTCGCGAGCTATTCCAGCGCTTACTCAAGCTCTTAACACGATTTCTAGACCTCAACGTTACAGCTTTTACTTGTTTGGCTACTATGCCACTACGGTTCGTAACCGTTAACAAACTACAATCGATTCCTTACAACCCTCACAGGGTTACGACAATACGCGGACTTCCAATCTCGGTACCTATGACCCTCGACGGCCAAGGCTAAATTCGGATCTTCTCTGAGTGCCTTCAGGCCAACTGCCTCGGTATGTCTTGTCTTCTAAACCAGGTAATGCCGTTTACCTAAATGCATATAGCTCCCTGTGCTCGTACTTCCTGTTCCTGGTCCTATTCTCATATACGGCCACCGACTTGGCCCGCGACTGCTCCTATTCTAAATATGAGCTCTGTGGCTCCCCCTATATCACAACGTGTCTTTACTTTCGCACCGATGCGGCACCTTCTCTAATCGTTAGCATGGGACCTCCCCATCTACTCGCAACGACCCACAGCCGTACAAACCTTCCGACTGGAATTGGCTGGAATGACTTTTTCGAGAAATGCCCCGATCGATTTTTATTTAGATAGCCAGAACATTTATTCTCGGTTAATCGCTTCTCTTGAACTTGGCCGCTTAGATCTATCATAATTGAACACTCGCTTTAAAGTTTCTTTGAAAGACTCGCATTTTGGTATCTTTTGACATGTCGGAGACAGGATAGATGCGTAATATGGGCGTGTGTGTCCAGAACATATGTGATGCACTGTATTCTACAATTAGATTTTAACAGGCTTTAATTACCCAGATAATTATTACAGAAGATAATATTGTCTCTCTTACTATTGATCCGTTATCAGAAGCCCATATGGCGATGAACACGTGCGCAATAATGGACATTAAATTTCATACTTAATTTAGCAGCGTCTGAATTATTGCCGATCTGTTTTCGGGATCCGCCACATACCTATCTTTAAGTTTTATGTTTAACCCATTCAGAAAGATTATAGAAAATATTTACACTTTTATACAACAAAATCGCAACTTTTGGCTATCACCTTGACACTTATCACCCCTCATTTGAACAAGCGTCGAGCTCGTTCCAGTGAGTGGTCGAAAAGTGTGTTTTCGGGTTAAAAAATGAATTTGTTTAGTTATTCGGGTAATATTTTCTCCGCTATTCGTATTCGGTAAACAGTTAATGAAATATCAGAGACGATTAATTCAATTCTATTTCCGAAACTCACTCACAATGTTACGACGTCGATGTTAACTTCTGACTTCACGGGTTTATTAGACATATTGTAGTGAACGATATTTCTGTTATAAGCTATCTGACGCTGAATACGTGATAATGAAAGGTTACGCAAAAAATATCGGAGGTCTTTTAATTTTGCTTTGCTGAAATGAAAATGAAAGATCTCGTAAAGGTCATCCGAAAACTACATCGAAATAATTCCCCCCAAACAATAGAAAACTAAAGTTAATTAACTATCTCGCCCATTGTGATCAATATATATGATAAAAAAAATCTCTCAAAGTATCAGTGAGGAAGATGAAACGAATATCAATCATATGTTAAATATATTCCTGTATTCTAATCCATGGTCTTATGAGGCAGAGCGGCGGATAACTGTAAAAAGACGGCACTGTCTGGCCTTATTCCAACATGTCAAGTCAAACGTCAACTTCCAGATCAACTTTATTACTGGGGATTAGACCTATCTAAAATGACAGACATGCTGCATTCGAGTGGAAAGTTTCTTATCAGGAAAGCAAATCTTTGTGCACTAAATGATTATCTGCCTGAGGACGGAAAAGTAGTCCACTACAAATCAAGGGAGACAGTCAAGGCGTATAAACATTACTGAGTGAAATTAACATATACTCGTTTACCCCATTCCACCCACTTGACCCTTACGTGCAGATATTTCAAGCTACATGATACTCTCTGGATTCAGCTGAGAAGATGTGCGAAGTCTGTGGTGATTCAATGGGCGGTTTTGGGGGAATTTGAGGAATAAACACGGCCATTCAAAGTTCTCAGGTCACCAGTCTAATTCTGTTCGGAAGTCAACGATTTTATGCGCTGTTTGTTGACACACTTTGCGTAGAAATCTAGGCGCGTACGATCGTTGATACAATGTGATATTTCTTCACTCACAAATATATATAGATATTCATTCGAGTTGCTGTATAAATATTTCAATCAATAAGTATTTATTTCACATTTAAAACATCAAGATATTAACACGGTTGGTGGAACTACGCAGTGTAAAGTACAGTCGCCGTGGACTAGTCATAATCTATGCGTAAGCAATGAAGTCCACGCATGCGTTTACCGGGTAATAAAAATCATCAGCAAAATTTTAATTACTGAAGCACCGGGTTGTACCCGGTGCTTCATTAATTACATTCTTTATGATTATTTCTATAAATGGTGTTTTGAATCTAATATTATTGCGTGCGTGGAAATGTTGCCCATCCGTGGAAAGTAACCAGTCCACAGCGGCTGTACTGTAATCATAAAACTACAGATGTGGTGATTCTTCATTCATAATGATTTTGTCATCAATGATTTGCTCAAATCAACCCTCAGAAACATTTTTGGCATTGATTGCAAGAAAATAAATCTCTATTGTATTTTTTAAATTAAATCGTCTGGAATGTTTCCACCAACTGGAATATTCCAGATATTTATTTTTTATTTATTTATTTATTTATATTTATTTATTTATTTATTCATTTATTTATTAGTGTTTAAGGTCACATGCTTATGCACAATGGCTAATCATGACCGTGACAGTTTTACGGGTGGACGAAGCCGGAGTACCCGGAGAGAACCACCGAGCAACGACGAGCAGCTGCCAGCTCCCCGACATCGTAACTCCGCACTGAAGCACAGGCAGGGTTAGACTGGTTGAAGACATGCGCACCACTGACGTGCAGTACGCCTTTGTACACGGCGTCACGGTGTCCCCATGTTGACAATCGGGGTTAAGTGCCTTGCCACGGAAAAAGCGCGGGAGTCCGAATCGATCGCTCAGACGGTCATCCATCCGAGGACTGACCGGGCTTGACGTTGCTTAACTTCGGTGATCTGACGAGAACAGTTTACCGCAACGCCACCGCGCCCCTAATATTCCAGATGATTTAATCTAAACGTGAGCGATGGACTTTTTAACACAACAGCATCGGAATCCTCATAGATTTAGGCTGGTGGCGTGAGAGCTTGTTCCGTTCCATGCTATACTGCAAAACTCGCCATTCAAATTTTTCCAGTTTACTTCCACAACATAGCGTATAGAACTTCAGTGGAATGAACCCACCCAGCTTGTTCCGGTAATGGGATCTTAATCTATTTTTTGGAAGCAAAAAGGAAGATATTTAGTTTTTTAAAGAAATTTGTTTTGAAAATGTCGTCTGCTGGTAGTGTAACGTGAACTGTTAAATTCTAGGAACAAATAATGCGGTTGCGTGCTTCTTGACTCAAAGTAGTTTTAGAACTGGGCCTGACGCGAAAATGACATTGGTTTCCATTAGCTCAGGAAGAATAGAGAATGAAGCAGGTTCTGTTTATGACTGACAGCAGATATTAAAGAGTAAAATGACGGACTCATCTCTGCATCATGATCGGTTAGTAAAGGTTATACTGGATTTGAGATTCTCCACATGGTAACTGGGGTCTTCCAAACTGTTCTGTAAACTCTTTTGTTAGATCATTGGCACTCCTTTCCATCATGGAGAAGTGGATTTCAAAGTTGTCGCAGTGAGCTGCTTCCTACGACGGCCACGGAGCTTTCGAGCTGCAGCCATTCGTTTATTTCCGGAGTTGCAAGTAGGTGTATTAGTATGAGTACAAAATGCATAAGGTGCCACAAGGAGATTATTCAGGTCTCTTTATTTTTGTACCTTTTTTGCACCGAGTTGTTCCCGATGGTTCATTAATTACATTATTGTGATTATTTCTATAATTAGTGTTTGGAATCTAATATTATTACTTTCCAAAGTGTGATTTACTGGGATTTCCGGGTATATTTATTCATTGGCGTTTTAGGTCACATATTTCTGCACAATGGCTAATCATGACCACGACAGTTTTACGGGTGGAGGAAGCCGGAGTACCCAGAGAGAACCACCGAGCAACGGCAAGCAGCTGTCAGCTCTCCAACATACTAACTCCACACATGCAGGATTAGCATTGGTTGAAGACAGGTGCACCATCGACGTGCAGTACGCCTTAGTACACAGCCTCACCGTGTGTACTAAGGCGTAATGCACGTCGACGGTGCACCTGTCTTGATTGTAAACGATAACTTCATAACTGAATTATGCAATCAACAATTGTGTCATGTATCCGTGCGCACAAACGAAGACGCTTTCCCGTGGGTGTAATGGGGACTTCATTTGGGGATTTTGTTTTACCTTTTTTTAACCCTTTACCTAACATAAAAAGCAGACGTCACTTGCAAAAAAAAATTCTTGAATAACTATTATTTTCATTTTTTGTCTCATTGGAACGAGCTCGACGAGTTCGTTCCAACGATGGATCATAACCTACGTTTTAGAGACAAAAAATGAAAAAATAATGAAAATTAATTGGCGATTTTTGAGAATAGCTCTGGCCGGTTTTGGCCGTTACGTTAGGTAAAGGGTTAAATAATATAATTATCGTTAATAATGAAAAGTAATAAACAGAGTAATCGCTTGACTGGACTGGTTACGGGAAATAATTCATTCTCTATTTATTGCATCCGTGGAACTATTGCCCAGTCGTGGAAAGTGACCAGTCCACGGCGGCTGTACAGTACCAGCAAAAATACATCTGTACCTTTTATGAGCCATATACACAAGTCATCATATATGATGAAACATAAGTTAAAAAACACGACTTGAAACTATAATGTGCGGCCGAAAGACATGTCCCAATTGGCAAGTACCTGGGTTCAATATGAAAATAGACCGATTAAATTGATTGTACTCTAATTTTAAGTCATTATTGCTAAAGCTTAAAAGAACAATTTGATCAAAAACAATACAAGCAATTTCGTTTTTGCATATTTTCCCCTGTCCTGAATTATCTTGTCATTTCGGTGACGACATCGAAATTTAAGCGAATGCCACATATCATTTAGCAGCATGTGCTTCTCGACGAACAAAGTTCACCGATAGGAAGGAATTTGAAAGTAGATTTTAAAGAACTGAACCGTATACTTATTCATCATCATTTCAGTGACATAGATTTAAATCAAGTGCCATATTATAGTACATGCATGTTTGTTGTTTAACATTATTATTTTTGTGAAACTAAATGGAACAAACTTTTCACCAACGGAAAGACCACTTAAATGTTTGTCTATGCCTTCATTATAACAATAATGTCAATTTGGTGACAGTCAATTCGGTGACAGTCAATTCGGTGACATCACAAAGGCCACCGAAAAGACACATTGACAACTAAAGAGGGTCAAAAGGGGTCAACATGTCCCACAACGTTCCTGGAGAAATTTGGGGTACACAAACCATTCATTCCCCTCTGCTAATCTGTCCGCAGTAGTGGCGCCAAGCGGTGGGTGGGGGGGCTAAAGCCCCACGTCAGTCATGGCGGTCAAGCCTACCGTCCGTCGGGAAAACGGCCTCCTGTATTGTGGGCTTGTCTCGGAATAATGCACTAACCAACTGGTCGTGAATTGCGGAAGTGAACGTGTATGCTGTCATTCAATAGTAGTCCCAAAGGAAACGAAAGATGGCGACGCATGCGATATGAACCACTTCAGTGGATGAAAAGATGTTTGGTTTTTGTGTGTGTTGGTGTGGGGAGGTTTTATTTTACTTATTTATTTATTTATTTAATTTATTTATTCATTTATTGGGGTTTAACGACACGTTCGACAGCCAGGGACACCTCGTGTCGGACAGTTGTTTTACGCGTGGAGGAAGCCAGAGTACCCGGAGAGAACAACCGAGCAAGGGCGAGCAACTGTCAGGTTCCCCAACATACTAACTCCACACAAGCAGGGTTAGCCTTTGTTGAAGACAAGTACACCACCCACGTGCAGTACGCCTTAGTGGGCAATGGGGGTGAAGTGTCTTGCCCAAGGACACTCAGCAAAATCATATGCTGAATTAAGATGTTTAGGTTCCTTCGCACTCAGTCTTTCTGAGAAACCATCCGTAAACCTAATGTAGCAGATTTTCTGCCGGAACCTGGTAAAAGTTCACTCAGAGCTCCTATTGCTGGAGGGACGACCACCAGTGGAATGAGAGGGATGTGTGTTTGATCCCTGAAGAATGGACTCATCCATACAGCCACTTCTCCTGTGAAAATGTGTATTCTGTTTTTGGGAAATGTGGCTTGACAGTATGTAACTCTTTATTTCAGACTCAGTGGTCCATAGAACATACAGAAGAAAGAGAGAGAAATATATACATTGGAAGTGGTTACACAGATGACAGTACAAAAAAATACACTGTATTGTACACGAGGGTGACCTTACCAATATGCCATCTATCAATAACGGCATTAGCGCCTTTAACCTGCAACTCCGAATACTGAGAGAAAAGCTTTAGCGGGTGACATGCGTGAAAATTGATTCGGTTAGTGGTGCAGTGAGGAGATCCAGACATTGACTGGAGTTGATGAGCACGCAAGGTCTGAGACTGAGTGTAACAAAGATTGCGTGATATTATTTTCGAGAGAAAAAATCCGTTCACGGAATTCTAAACGGTGAATTCCTTTCTTATGGTCAGAAGCGATGGAACTCTGTCCGACACAAACGTATTACTGGTGCTTACAGAATGTGCCGTATCTGAGAAGTAATCTGTACGTATCTCAAGGCACTATGTTTCTGATAACAAGGAAAATCAATGGTGAGAAAACTTATAATTACAAACACAAATAATGTCATTGTGAAGTCTGAAACAAAAACCTCGGGGGCGCATACTGGTTAATGTGATGATTCACATTTGTGGATCGGAAGTCATAATGTTGAATTGTAGGACCTGCGGGAATTTTCCAGGATGTTGATAAATATGCTTTCAAACACAATGTACAGTATGGCCGCCGTGGACTGGTTACTTTCCACTGGCAGTGGCGGACTGATCCAAGGAAATGAAGCAAGGCGGAAACCGAATCCGGAATAGGTCGCCTCCATGGGAGAAAATTTCGATTTTTCAAATTAAAAGAACGCTGTTTCCTTGCATCTGAGCGATCAGTGCCAGACGAGACTGCTGGTATATCGAAATGTTCTCTATGTGGACTGCCAATGGCAGTCCACATAGAGGACATTTCAATATATCGGCATTCTATGCAATCAGATCCATTTCGCCTGTTGGGCGTTTTCACAAAATTTTTGGCACCAACTGGTCTGGGCAGCATAAATTTTTGGGAGCCCCAGCGGACATCCAATAGGGAGGCCCACCAGGAATTTTCCCGGTGGATCATACGGCCAGTCCGCCTCTGTCCAAGGGTGTTCAATATTTCCACGGACGCTATAATAATATATTTCAAACCCCAATTATAGGAATAATCATAAAGAATGTTATTAATGACGCACCGGGTACAACCTTGATGATGATTTTTATTACCTGGTAAACGCATGAGTGGACATCACTGCCCATGCGTGGATTACGACCAATCCATAGCGACTGTACTGCATGTGTCGCGAATATCTTTTTTCTCGTGGGTCGGGAATATAAAATGAAATATGGGGAATGGATTAAAATAAAAACAACACACATCAGTGAGTATTTTCTATCTTTCATTCAATAGAAAAGCAAACTGATAAACTTTGAAATATGGGACTCTACAGAAACGCCCACCAAAACAGCGCACGCAAGATTTAAAATGCGTGCGCCAATCGTTGCGCGTGTGTTGGTTTCCAAAATCGAAGGCCTGTCGTGCCGGAGCGGTGTAACTGTACTGTCTGGTAAAACTCGAAACCGAAAGGTAACACTTGGTGCTCGTTATGTGCAAGGTCTGTTCATTGCTGACCAGGAAAACATAAATCTAAAATCTGTCATAAGCCACAAGATTTTACATCATGTTAATGCTATTTTGTGTCGCATAATTTGATGCGATACAGGCCAAAGTATTTCCTGGTCATGTGCGGATTACTCATCTCTTTGAGAACAAGACAAATCATCCAATAGCAGAAGTGATACCTTAGGCATGTGACAGGAGGGATGGTCGTAGACAATTCAGTCCTTCCCGGGTTCTGAGACCCGAGCTTTTCAAATACCTTGCGTCGGAAATATCTTTAAAATAATAGTAGACGGACTTACTATCGACAGTATTTTATTAGCTTTTATAGTTTCAGTAACAAGTGTAAATAAGAAGAAAAAATCAACAAAAAAGAAAACAGAAAAGAAAAAAATATATTTCTACAAGATGTTTTATTTCAGCCGATAAATATTTTATATTCTCCATTTTTCGTACATTCGAACTAAAATTTTCAGTTCTCGCCATTTTGCTATCTGTGTCTAGTTTAGATACAAGGGGCACTCTGATTGGTCAAATCCTGCGATGCGTGATTGGCTGGGTATGTGATGGGAGACCTTGGGTAGCCAATCGGGTTATTCCAAGAATCATTACTCTCTATATTACTCTCTGTATAAACGCCGTTTCACATAGTTTCTTCGTACCCAAACCAGAAAAAGACATCTCTAATCCAGCCTTCTCAGCTGCATTGGTAAGATCTTCGAAAGAGTCCTTACCAATTGGTTAAGGTAACACCTTGAGGACGCTAACTTCTTTAATGACTGGCAACGGACCTACAGAACCCGCAAGGAAGGCATGCAACACTTCCATCGTCTTGTGGAACAAATGAAAACTGCCATCGATAATCAACAAGTGGGTGCAGCGATCCTACTTGATGTTGAAAAAGCGTTCGATACAGTCTGGCACAACGGAATACGTTATAAACTCTCTAAACTAAACCTCTCAATAAAACTGTTAAGCCTACTCTTCGTTTTTCTTAACGACCGAAAAATCAAAGTCAGGGTCAACAACGAAATGTTCGACAGTGTCCAGACCGAAGCAGACACCCACCCCCGACTCCGTCCTCAGCCCCCTCCTCTTTATCATCTATGTACACGACCTTAAACTGGCCAAGAACCGCGTCCAAATATCACAATTCGCGGAGGACAAAGGGTTATGGGATTCCAACAGAACATCCTTCCAAGTCCAAAAATCCCTCGCGCGCTGGTGCTCCAAGTGGCGAATTAAACTGAACATAAACAAAACCCAAACATTCACCTTCACCAGTAAGCTCAATAACCATGACGTTGACGTAAAATTACTGGGTAAAGTCCCCCCAGAACACACCGAGGCAAAATTCCTCTGTATAACCCTTGACCAAAAACTCACCTTCAATAAAAACACAACAGTAGTATCGCTACAAATGCAACGAAACGTGTTTTATCTACTAAAAATGCTACGCGGCACCTCCCGGAGGCCAAGGAAGCAGTTCTATATAAACTATACCAAGCATTCGTGCGCCCCGTACTTGAGTACGGAGCTCTGGTCCTCAGTAAAATAAATAAAACCAACCTCGGAAAACTCTAAAAAGTTCAGAATCAATCACGCGCGCAGAGTCGCCCTCCGCGTCCCCTGGGACTCCTGAAATCAAACTACTCCACCAGTGGGTTGGCATTCCAACTATAAAAGACCGCCTAACTACACTAGCCGCTAAAACAGGACAGCAACTAATATCAGAATTAAACGACATCTGTGCCATTCGACAAAAAAACAGAAATGTTATAGAATAATCAACTCAAACCGAATTCAACTACCCCAGGACCGGTCAGGTCGGGAAGTTGGCCGGACCGACCCGGCCAGGCGGACTTGAACCAAATCGGATTCAGGCCCGCCTGGCCCAGCCGCTCCTGGCCCACTCTCGACCGGGGCGGCCCTGATGCCAAAACTTCACTGACCTTTTTTGATGAGCAATAAATAAAAACAACTCACTTCGAAAGCAGTAAATGCACCTTCGGGTGTGATACGCTATTTTATTATATGACTATAGGTAATTTAACCGCTAAATATCACTACTGTTTGACGATCTTTTCCTGGTCCCCAGAAAATCCAAAGTGTGGAATCGGATTCCGTATCACTGTAGTGTGACGGACTATTTACGGGTGCGTTCGAATTCGCATAATTAGCTGTTCCAGTCACAGAGACTACTTTACTCCGAGCTGGAATGAGTGCGCTCGAACGGCGGTCCGTTTTTAATCGTATTCATATTTTTTTATCGTATTCATACGCATCGGGGGATTCCCCGGAAATGTTCACCTGCTACAAAAATAAGTGTAAACAAAAATAGTTCTTTTTGGCTTCAATCCAATATACCAAAAAAGGTTGGCGGTATTGTTAACGCTAGCGTTGGTATGCGATGTTGAACTATAAGCCATATAATAAACCTTTTATCGCTACAGTGAAATGATCTGTCTGGGTCGTCGCATCACGTCTCGTTGAGGAGGTCAGATCGCCGGATCAAACTCTCTGATCCGTGGTGGTCCATGTTGTATCTTTGATGTATCTGAAAGTGAAAAAGTGTATGTATGAGTTGCACCCCCCCCCCCCCCTTCCCATCCGCCCATCAGCCCTTACCGTAGGTGTTTTTATTTATAGGGGACCATTTTTTGAATGCCCACCAATACCCGCCGGCTACAATGACGTATCACACACGTAGGTGTATTTACTGCTTCAGAGGTGAGTTGTTTTTATTTATTGGGAACCATTTATTGAACGACCATCAAAAGCAACCAGCTACATACATATTATCGCTACAGTGAAGTGATCTGGGCCGTAGTATCAGTTCGAGTTGAGGAGGTCAGATCACCGGATCATACGAGCTGCCGCAGGCAGAGAGTTTGATCCGGCGATCTGACCTCCTCAACGAGACGTGATGCGACGACCCAGACAGATCATTTCACTGTAGCGATAAAAGGTTTATTAGTAGGAAACTACTTGGAAAGTGACTGTCCTGTCACTGGTCCTGTAACAGATTTTGAACAAATAGATTTCAAGCCTCTGAGTCGAATGAGCAGTATATTGTAGGATAACATTGACATACACTGCGTAAAAGGTAATCATATATAAATCACAGGGGCGTCACTGGACACATCAGAGCCCCCAAATTTCCATAATGCATCCTAACCAAATTTGGAGAGATATGGTACATGCACCCTTTTCAACTCACATGATCACCATTTTTCTTTCTCACTTTCTTTTCTGACTTTCTAAGATGAAGCATCTTTGTGGAATTATATTGTTACTACATGTATATGAAACACGTTCTTAGACTAAGAAGCCAGAATGACTACCTTTGAAAGTCCGGGTGATTCTTTTGCAACGTGTGTCAAAGAACAGACAAATCGGAAATCCATCCCCCATAAACTCTGCGCTGTTTTACCCTGGCCGATATGAGCAGTGTTTCATTTGACTTTGGTCATGCAGTACGAGAGAATCCCAACTATGTGGCCCATTTACTACCGAGGGGAAAAAACACCGGTAACGTAAGTGCCTTAAAATATCATTTTATGTCACGCACATTACCCGTGGTTTTTCCCCTGGGAAGTAGTAAATGGGCCAGCTGGCTGAAATTCTCTCTTACTGTCTGACTAAAGCTTACTAACCGCTCCATCAAATAAAGCCCTACTCATATCGACCAAGGTACAACAGCGCAGAGTTTATGAGGGATGGATTTCCGATACCAAAGAATCACCCTTCATTACATTGACTATTGACAGGTTCAATACAACATTGAGCTAAATGCCTCAACGAATTTTGCACTTGATAATGCTTAATAAATTTAGATTTGACTGATGAAACTAAAATGCGTTCTCTTCCCGCAACTACGTTCTATGCGGATTCTACGCGAAAATGCGATTGCCTCACAACTATAAGAAGGACTAATTGATTTACTTACTGGAATTGCTTAGTGTACTTCCAGCTACCATGGTTATATCATGATCGCAAAGCACGAATGCTGTCAAGTTCAGACAATTGGTTTTTTTTTTATTACACGCCTGTTCTATGTAATCCCCGTCTACAGCAACACTAAACCGTGTGGAAAATGAAAATCTTTTCCGCACATATGTGCGGAACGGCAGTCGTTGACGGACTTCTTTTAAATAGAAGCGAAATTTCACTGGAATTTTCTACAAATCGTGCAACGCAATTACAATTTGAATTGCTAGTGATAGCTGAAAATCGTCCCCTGAGTTCCAATGTGTTCTATGTGCCGGTAGGCACATAGAGCACATTGAAACCCAGGGGATGACATAGTAACACGGTTCCCCTCGCAAATTTTGTTGGCGATAAAATGTGTTCTTGTTGTTGATAGTTTCCAATGAATTACCGAGTGTCCTTCTAATAATTTTTTTATGGACGTGAAGGCGTGTAATAAACACAGAACAGCACGCGTGTGTGACTGGCTTAATCGATATGGCACTTTTGACAGCGCGGAAGGATAAACTCGAGGTCTGTGGCCTCTCGTTCTATCCTTCCGCGTTGGCACTCGTGCCATATCGATTAACACATTCACACGCGCGTGTCGTTCTGTGTATACACTTAAGCTGCCCACTTTCAAGCACTTCCACTCTGGCATTGGTTAACGGATCCAATGTAATCAGTAAGCCAGAACTCGGTTACAACAGTAAAAGGCGCTTCTCATTGTCCTAAGCTTCCCAGCCAATGCCCTTCACGTCCAGAGGCGGCGGAGCCAGGGGGCACTGGGGGCACAGGGGACAAGTGCCCCTCCACTTTTTTCCACAGATATGTTTCGAATTCACACAATGAGTTAAAATGGGCGCATGTAAAACGTGTCGATATACAAGCATTCCTGTAACATTATTTTCAAATCCAAACAATATTTAGCCAAAGAATCCCACTTTCGGTCGCTTCGGTCCGTTTCTTCTACTTCAACTATCTTCCAACCCGAAGGCCAGCCTTCGGGTTGAAAGATGGTTGAAGTAGAGGAAACGGACAGGGTAGTGACCACACAGTGGTATATTCATCTAAACGGGAGACTATAGCGAGTCATGGTACATTTATGTAAATTTGTGCCCCTCCACTTCTATCGAGCTTCCGCCGCCCCTGCTCACGTCTGAACCAGACGATCCGTTAGTTCAAATGTTGTGTGTGCTCTGTATGCACTTCAGCATGCATTTGGAAAGTGTTGTCTGACAGAAAACTTCACTCGCAATTGTTCAGTGGTAATCCGTTTCCACTGAAATGCCATTCAGTAAAAGATTTTAATTATCCTTGATGGTTTCGGATTTAACCCTTTACCGAACATGAAAAGCAGACGACAATTCTTGAATAACTAATTCTTTTTATTGTTTGTCTCAAAAAACATAGGCTATGACCCCTCATTGGAACGAGCTCGACGAGCTCGTTCCAATGAGGTGTCATAACCTATGCTTTTGAGACAAAAAGTGAAAAAATAATGAAAATTAATAGGAGATTTTTTAGATTAGCGCTGGCCGGTTTTTGTCGTTACGATGGGTAAAGGGTTAAAATGGGGAAATCTCATCCGAGGGACAAGGTATTTGAGCCAGATACGAGGCTTGCCCCGTATCTGGTGCAAACCTCTTGCCCCTATGGTGAGGCCTCCCATCCCACATGCACCCTCTGAATGCCCACGTGCCCACATTTCGATTCAAAGACTGGTGACTCAGTTACTTGATGCCGGGTTGGTCGTTAACAAAAACTAATTACATATTCTGAAAGGGTTGCGAAATGTTTAGTAAGTAAAGGTATACGTTCTTGGAAAGCGAATGGGACTATGCATAAAATGTTGGGTTAAGAAGGTGAAGCGAAGAGGAAATGCCAAGATGCACTGCATGACTACTGACCTCTATGCAACTGGATTGCTGGAATGTCAGCGAAAAATGTCACAACTCATTTCATTCTACAAGTGTGGCGGAGAACAGTATTCCATACGGGCCGCGAATTGTTCGCCAGTTCGCCTGTCACAGACAGAAATTTTTTTGTCAAGGAAAAGGAAAAAAAATCATCACATGCGACAGGTGTGTATTATCAGGCAAATATTGGTCTGAACGGTGTTTTCTATCTTTTAAAAAAACGTTAATTCCAATAATAGCTGCTCGATACAGCTGAAACTTTATCATCATTTTTGGCTCGTCGGAAAACGAAAGTCTCAACTTTCTAAAACCATATCATGCCAGTCTCAAACGAGGCTGACGGGATGACGTTGAGGTGTGCAAGTTGTAGGTGGGAGGTGGAGTTTTCTTTCCTAAAAGTACCCCGGAATTGACGTCATAGTCACGTCAGACAGTAATGTTGTAACGTCATGGTTATGGTGATACTTGGTGTCAGTGCGCATGCACATCACATGTTGTTAGGGTGACACGTGTTTCTTCCGCCATCTATTTTGTTTTTTGTTTTGTTTTTTTTTTTTTTGGGGGGGGGGGGGGGGTTCTGAGAGTGAATTCCATTCGACAGGAGGAAATCTAATTACCCAAACTGACACGAGAGATGATTATTTTGTTTGGTTTCTACCTAACTAGACCGCCATTGTTAATGGCATTTGTACTATGTAACTAAAAGGCCCCTAATAGGATGACAGTGTCTCCAAAAGTTATGTTCTATTAAACTGGGGTATCTTTATTGTTCCCCAGGCTTGGCAATTTCAGGAGAGCGATTTTTTAGCTCTCCTTACTGCCCCCCTGAAAGAATTAAGGAGAGCGAAAAATTGCCCTCCTAAATATTTTGGTCTGGGATGATTGAGATTACATGTATTATGCTCACATTAAATTTTTGTTGTAAAGCAAAAATGTAATTTAACTTCGAAGTCACATAACATCACGTAATTTCATTTTGAAAGTGGTTTAGTGGTAAAAGGTAATGGCTGCAACTGTGTTTGGATATGTACTTTGTATACCCAAAACGCAGTTGCAATCATTTGAAGCAAAATGGGTCACAGCAATATTTTTTTTTCTGTCAGTTTCAAGTTCAACAACTGACATCACAGTTTGAGGGGTAATTATTCAAGGAATATTGACACTATAATATACTACCATTACTACTATCCTGTCACTTGAAGCACTTGCACCAGGATGTGACTGTAGATTCAAGCAGACCCGTTGTCCAAGAAAGTCATACGCCTACCACTACCACCTTCAACCCCCTTGGTGGTAGTGGTAGGCGTATGACTTTCTTGGACAACAGGTCTGGTAACACACAGGTCTTGTCAAGTATGTGTTCGGTTGTTGAGTGAGACATCTAGATATCTAAGAGGTTTCGCTTTACCTTAGTAAAGTTAATAAAATCACTGATGTAGTCTGTTGGTTTCAGTTTCAATGAGTTCGTTCAATTGGATACTTAAAATGCTGTGTAAAGCTAATTGCTCTCCTAAGCTGATTCAGGAGAGCGATTTTTTGCTCTCCTGCATTTTTCAGAATGCCAGGCCTGCTCGGACTCGGAATTCTCGTTTTCTACATATTACAGGCCCTATTCTAGCTACTCTAACCCGAGCAGTCCTAGCTGCTCTTGACTATTCTCTACCTTCAGTTCCAACCTTTACCATTTTCCAAGTCACAGAATGTCTAATCATATTTCCTTCATTTCCCACAATCTGTATCTAACTATACAGATTTATCTCCCTTGAGAATGAAGAAGGCCTCTATGATTCTTAGACCCGAAAAAAACTCGAGCAGTGACTGAAGTGGGTATTGCTCTAACGTCTCGAATTTTATCGAGCAAGAAAGCTATCGAGTATACAATGCACCTCCTATCAGGCGCGTTCAGTTACATAGTAAACAAATGCCATAAAAGATGGTAGTCTGGGTGGGTAAAAACTGAGGACTGTGGAGGAATCAGAGCAAAATAAACAGATCTTGGGTCTAGTTGGGTAAATAGATTTACGTCTGTCGAATCGAACGCACCCTCAGAACACGCCCCCTTCATGTTAGACGACGTACAGGATTACAGCAACCACGTGCCACCCTAGAAACCAAGATAGTGGCCTCTAGTAAACACGTGTCACCTTAAACACGTGCTACGCATGCGCAATAACACCACGTAAAACCATGATGATGATGCCATGATATATCAGCCCCCGTGGGCTACCATGACAGCTCCACATTGCGCCACTCGGTCACCTGGCAATGACACCACTTCTTCCTAAAAAGGGACGTTTCATCCCTTTCCTACTACTTGCACTGATTCTTGATGTGACCTTTTTACAAACACGAAATTAATCCTCTTGTGCCTTTTTACTGAACATTTAACAATTTCTTTATTTTTTGTTTACTTTTGGGGTGTAGTAGTCAGTTATTAAATGTCCATTGTTATAAAATAAACAAATTATTACAACGGTCAATGATTCTGGATTGTCATATTCTGTCTCGTTGACAAGATCAGTAAAATTAAAAACGACTTCTCCGGTGTCGTGTTTAACCCTTTACCTAACGTAACGGCCAAAACCGACCAGCGCTATTCTAAAAAATCGCCAATTAATTTTCATTATTTTTTTCATTTTTTGTCTCAAAAACATAGGTTATGACCCCTCGTTGGAACGAGCTCGATGAGCTCGTTCCAACGAGGGGTCATAACCTATGTTTTTGAGACAAAAAATGAAAAAATTAGTTATTCAAGAATTATTTTTGCAAGTGTCGTCTGCTTTTCAGGTTAGGTACAGGGTTAACCCTTTTACTGCCCCGCTCACTTTAGCCATATATGAAGGACCTCTATGTACGCCTGTATGCGAGAAAGTTTAATAAAATTTATGACATACTTGAAACTCTATCATCTGATTAATTGTTGGAAAGGGCTTTGTAAGCCCTTTCCAACAATTAATTAGATGGTAGGTTTGATCTGTGCATACCAGAAAGTAATCATCATAAAACAGGTGACAAGAGTCGCTTTCGGCAGCGTAAGTGTTAACCTGGTGTCGTCAACGAGGCGGGATATAACAGCCCAGATCAATTGTCTTTTGTTATCTGTATCTTTCAGCTTGCAAAATAAAAAATAACACGAAAACTTAAATACATTTCTTCATAAAAAAGTAAACACTCCGAACAATCAGAACGAAAATCGTTCGATGGAACGTCGTTGCTCTTTTGTGCGTGAGTGTTTTAAATAGAATGCGCCCAGCAGACATCGTTTATTTACTAGTTCTCAGATATGGGAAATAGTTTAATAGTTTAATACTAATGGCTTTCTAAAATATCCAGAAAAAAAGTCAAATTTGTATATTACACAAAAAAGTGCACCATTAACCCGCAACATCATATTTGATATGACGTAACAGTTCAATGGTATATCTCTAATATATATCTCTAATGGTATATCTCTGATATATCTCTAATTAATTCAAAGTTATTAGTTTTCAGATAGAACTTGGGCTTGACAAGTAGAACGAACATACGTTTTGTAACAGGTAGAACTACTTTCACAAACATTGCTAGGCCACAGTTGCATTGGTTAAAAAAATCTGGAAATACTCTGAGGAGGTGAAAATGTATGAAGATTTGAGCGCATTATGGGCGATTATTTATTTATTTGTTTATTTATTGGTGTTTAAGGTCACATATTTCTGTACAATGCCTAACCATGACCGTGACAGTTTTACGGGTGGAGGAAGCCGGAGTACCCGGAGAGAACCACCGAGCAACGGCGAACAACGGCGAGCAACTGTCAGCTCCCCAACATACCAACTCCACACAAGCAGGGTTAGCATTGGTTGAAGACAGGTGCACCATCGACGTGCAGTACGCCTTAGTACACAACGTCACCGTGCCCCCACGTGGGCAATGGGGGTGAAGTGTCTTGCCCAAGGACAATACGCGGTTGTCGCAGGTGGGATTCGAACCGAGGACCTCTCGGCTTGCAGCCTGAACCTCTACCAACTGAGCCACCAAGCCCCCATAACGGGTGATAATATAATATAATGGGTGATAATATATGAAACGGTCCACAGTTAAGGGCATGAAAGGAGGAAGCAATAATGTCCATACGGCTGTGCCACAACTAACTCAGTCTCAGGCTATCAATGTTTTTTTACATAACAACATCACATCTCAATCAATACATCAATAAAGGATTCTGAAAATACAAAACATCACAAAAATATACCGATTGTCATTTATATATTGCATAATTATACATCTACAATTAGTTCACACCTCCACAACCCGCAGGGCTCCCACAGCAACAACTAACTACAGAATAGAAGAAAGCTGGTGCGACCAGGAAAACCACCACCACCCCAGGAGTAGGGCTGCAACGATTAATCGTGATATGATTGAATCGTGATACATTGCTCATGATTCAATACGTATCGTCGTTCGCTTTGTATCGCGACACAATAAATATATATAAAATGATGAAAAACGTATTGAATTTTGAAAACTAGTTCAGAGAAACCCTGTTTTTGCATACCAACATTGATAGTGATAAATATTCCATTAAAGAGATTATTCAGTTAACCCAAATTTGGTGAATTCCATCTATTGTACTAAATATTTATTTGATTAATTCATTATATTTTGTTTGTCAGAGCTCAATGAGCTCTGTCAAACAAAATATAAGAGATTAAATGTTTAGAACATATTTTCTGAGAGATAAAAAGCACTGGAAATTGGGTCATAAAATCAAAAACTTAAATTACTCAATGTCATGGGTTATCACATTGAAAAACTACCTATTGTTTAAAGAGTGCATCCTAATTTGTGATACATGTAAGCTCCTGGAAATGAATAGATGCAGTTCCCAAAGTAGGCGACATCTGTAGTTGCATGCCAAAAGGGACCGTGTGTATCATGATACATATCGTATCGTCCACACTGAATTGTGATACATATCGTATCATTAATGAAGCATATCGTCGCAGCCCTACACTGCAAAAAAATATAGTTCTCTTTAGAACCAAAACTGGTTCTAATCTAGTCCCTGAGATGGAACCAGTTTTGTTTAAACAGTATTTATTTCAAATCAAATAAATTTACCAATATTAGCATTCAATTTTAATAGAATAATACATGAACTGAAGTAGATTCAGCAGTAAACTTGGAGCTTATTCAACGCAGTCGCCAAACATTTTGAAACAAAGCGAATATAAATACCTGGTATATTGGTTCTATACAGAACCCAAACTGGTTCGGTATGCCAACTGTTCATATCTCCTTTGCTTAATAATGATTTGAGACAACTTCGTATAAGCTCTAAACTTACGGCTGAAACCCCCTCAATTTATGTTTAATTCTGTTAATATTTAATGTCAATCTTTATAAATTTATTTGATTTGAAATAAATACTGTTTAAACAGAACTGGTTCCATCTCAGGGACAAGAATAGAACCAGTTTTGGTTCTAAAGAGAACCTATATTTTTTGCAGTGTATCCAGGAACAGCTGGAAACCAAACTAACCACCAAACCGGCATACGCGACCCGTGAACTCCGTGAGAGCTAGCAGGATAACAATAATAATAATTGTTATATTATTATTATTATTATTATTATTATTATTATTATTATTATTATTATTATTATCCTACTCTGACCATTACGTCCACAGTTATCACAAATAATCACTTACCAAATAAAAATACTGCACATAACTGTATTAAAAATATTAGCATACATAAAACTTTAACCCTTGAAACTTACTCAATGTATTCAGTAAAAAATCAAAAAGGCAAATGAAGCGACAGAAAATTTCTGTCGCCAGATAAATACTGACCGAATAAATAATCCAGTTGAATGAACTCCCTTCAAAACAGCGCAATCGATATATTTTAATTGCATGACCAAACCCCCAACCCCGCGAAAAACTACGGAAACCCATAAAACCCATACAATAAACTCTCTAACACAATCACTACCCGACAGTAAGCTATTTTCAAGGGACCAAATAACTGAAATATAAAAGGTCAACAATGAATCCAAAACATTTTTAAAAACACATCTGTTACATGTGTATATTTGAAGGACATCATTGTTTAGGAATTTAGGATGTCGCATTTTGATCTCTGTCGGATACTGAACCCCACAACACCGTCTGGCAATCAGGAGTCCAACACCTACACGAAAGGATGGCTCGAAATTAGTACATCGCTGAACCCGTTTGGTTACTTGATCCACATGTTCTCGCGTTCGCGAAACTCTGAAAAGCGCTTGCTACAGTACGACGAAAGTGTTTTGCTTTGCCTTAAACGAAGGCGGGCACGAGCCGGAAAGTATCTTTGGGAGGACACAACCACGTGGTAATGCAATCACCCAGGCAAACAGTTTAATTCTGTTCGGAATTTGACTCTGTTTGTCCATTTTCCGAAGAGTTTATGTATTGTGATGTCCCTTCACACACAAGGATATACATATTTTTTATGCTCCAGTTATAGATATTACAATCAATAAGTATTTAATTCACTTCGAAAACCATCACGATATTAACGCAATGAGTGGAACTATGTAACGTAATCATGAAACTACAGACGAATTTAGTTTACTAACATGTCTAACACCATTGCAGTGTCATTAAGGATTCGGTTAAATCAATTCTCGATTGAAAAAGATTTCTTGCATAATTCAGAGAAAAAATGAATGTTTATGAAACTTTTAGATTCAATCGGCTGGAAAATTGCAGTTGGTCGGAAAAGCGAACCGTTGGTTCGCTTTTCCGACCAACAGAAATATTCCAGCCGATTGAATCGAAAACATAGGCACTAGACTATTTAAAGGCTAGGTTGTCCCAGGCCACAACAGCTTCAATTTTTTCACAGATTTATTTATTTGTTGGTGTTTAAGGTCACATGCTTATGCACAATGGTTAATCGTGACCGTGATAGTTTTACGGGTGGAGGAGGCCGGAGTACCCGGAGAGAACCACCAAGCAACGACGAGCAACTGTCAGCTCCTCAACTTCCTAACTCTGTTCAAGCTTCACACTAGGAGGGTTACAGCGGTTGAAGCCATGCGCACCATCGACGTGCAGTGCGCCTTAGTACACTGCGTCATCGTGTCCCCGTGTAAGCAACCGGGATAAAGCGCCTTGCCCAAGGACAGAACGCGGGTCGTCTGTGACGGGGGTCGAACTCAGGACCTCTAGCATATAAGTTCAACAGTCAACAACTGAGTCACCGCGCTCCCCTTTTAGAGAATTGGACTAGTGGCTTGAGAGCTCGGTGGTAATGTTTATAACTATAGATGGTGAATGACGTTCCGCGATCGTCCAGCTATATAAAAGAGTTATAATGGTGTATATATCTTACCTCCTACAAGTTTTTTATAATTTCGTTGGTTTTAAAACGTCAAATGCTGTGTATAAACCATTTCAATCAGTCGAAATATACACGGCTGACGGGCAGGATTATCTACCCATTTGTCAATTCGTCTAGCAAACTTTCAGTAGACGGTAATTGCTTCACATTAAAGAAATAAGAATTCTATAATTTATTGTTCATCAGGGTTGCTAGTCCAGTAAAAGGAGGAGGTAGTCAATAAGATATATTCGTTATACAGTTTATTAGTGACTTACCTCACGCCCTTTCAACAAATGAAAAAGTCATCCAGTGGTTTATGTAGAAACAGAAAATTTTGTTCATCTACCCAACTGAATTTGTGTAAGGCTTTTGTGACTTCTTTATGGTGGGTGTTTTCAGGAACAACCCTAACCATGCGTTTTGTTAACATTAAGACATTTATTCACCCAGTAATGATAATAATTGGGAGCACTGGCGAAGCGACAACCGGTCTCGTTAGATCACCGAAGTTAAGCAATGTCGAGCCTGGTTAATCCTTGGATGGATGACCACTGAGCATTTGATTCGGGTGCTTCTCATAGTAGTGGCTGGTGTGCGATCAGCGAAGTTTCAGTGTGTGACTCTGCGACGTTGAAGTGCCAGCTGTGAACGTTGGGAATGTTCACCAGTGCTACGCAATCCTCACCGTACCTGGGTGTAAAAAGGGACCCGCTGGGGCGCTTGCCTTGTGTGCCCGTCTTTGGAGCACCGGCAGTGTGCTCCGTTGAGTTGAGCTGATATTGTCATGGAATAATCAAAGGGTGTGTACGGGGTAATAATGTGCGAGCAATGTGGTGGATTCTAGACATTAACATTGCATTATTATTACAAAATATTATACCTCACGTGACTTCCTTACATTCTGATTGGCTGAAAGGTGATACCCTATTTCGTGTAGTTGTCCAGCACAGAGCTGTTGGGTCACTACATGCGGGCATTATGTGTTTTCTATTTTTAGCACAGGCACTATATGCATTTTCTGGTTATAAAAATGCACAAAGCAACGATTTATCTAAAATAGTGGCAGAAAATCCCGGCCACCAATTAGACAATTCGATTTACATAAAAAATATACACTTCGTTTTTTCAGTGTCGCAGGAATAGCCGCAAAGTTTTCCGAGGTGATATATTCCGATAAATAGAGATTATTACCATTATGTGAATGTACAAAATATGTATCCGAGCCGAGCTCCGGCTTCTAAGGGCAGATCACGACGATTCGAAGATGATCTACCCTTAGAACCCGTAGTGAGACATTGGCAGGGGCGAGGAATAGTATCATTATAATAACAATTATCAATATCCACACATTATTCTCATTTCTCTTTTATTGTTTAAAATAGAAACATCATTACATGTTTTCAATTTGGATTGTAGATTATTTGGTTAATTTGAATTTTCGGGTTGTTCGATATAATATAAGGACTAGTGCATAGCTTGTCGTTGACTACGCCCATATAGTGCCCAATGAGGTGGTGTAGTTCCCTCCGCTTCGCGTCGGGAACTACACCACCTCACTGGGCACTATATGGGCGTAGTCAACTCCAAGCCATGCACTATTCCTTAATAACTGCATAGCCCGAAAAAGAGACAAGGTGCTCTATGGCTGTACAAAATTGCAAAATGAACTATGGAAAAAAAGATCACAGCTTTTTGCTGCGATTGTGTCTTGTGAATCGGTGGGGGCCGAGTCGATTATAGGTGACTCATTACTTGAAAACAAAATAAATTTAATTCCTTAAAAGCATAGTGTCCATACCCTGAAACAATGGCCATTGCACACGACTTGTTCAGATCTGTCATAAATAACCTGCTCAGGGCAACAGTAGTCCAGGCGCGTAGCCAGGTGATTATATTAGGGGACACTTGGATTTTTTTTCTTGGAGGTGGGGAAATTCAATCTTGTTTATGTTGTTGGCATATCACGAAGATCGAGGTCTTGAGTTGGTGGAAGGTATAGAGGTGGTTTCCTCGCGCTGGGGGGGGGGGGGGGGCTTGGATTATATTTTATTTAATGTCTCCGGGTAGGACAGGGCGTGTGCGTCAATCGAAGACATTTGGAGGCTCGAAAGAACGTCAGTTTTCACCATTCGTTGTATTTTCATTAGCTGATTTCCCGTGCAGATTGTAGAACTCGTGTGCGTTGGTATTTTGGGGAGGGGTAGGCTTTCCGGGCCCCATTATAGTATTGGTGAATGCTAATGTAACTTAATGACACTTTTTTCCAGTTTTTAGAGCTGGAAAGGTTGTTATAAAGTAACATAACAAGTTTACATTGGTTGCGTTTCAAAACCTTTCTTCTCCAGCAGCGGACCAGTGGGTTTGCAATCGCCTGTCTTGTACCGGAAGTGTTCGCGTAATGACATTTCAATCAGTCCATCCGTGCACGTCGCTCCTCTGAATAATAATATCACACCAGCTTTACTCTCAGTGATGAAAACTATGAATTGGCATTGATGGTGTTACAAATTTTATATTATCCCAACATGACACCATGTGGGAGTGCATGATGGAACTGATGGATGTGACGAGACATTTGAAATAAATCAACAATAAATTGTCATTTGACGCTCGCTGTGCCTTTCCCTATAACGGAAACGGAAATTTCTCATCGATTCCCATAATGCTTGTTTATCTTTTAGTGACTTCCGTCAATAACGTTTATCTTGTGGACAGTAATGGATTTGTACATGCCAGATAACAGATAGCCGCGTGCGGCGCAACTTGAAAACATTGCAGTGAGCAAACAATGTGACAAGACACAGTTTGATTCACTGAGCCATAACAGTACAATTTCCATTTGTGATGAGTTCTGCTCTTTATTCTATCGCTTCAACGCGTAAAATGCTAGACCTTCGGTGTGTTTTCCAAAACTGGGAATCAGGTAAGAGGTCGGGAGCAGTAACCCCTGGGTGGGAATAGCAGAGTAAGTGGCCCATTGAATTGGTATAAGAGCTGCCACTCACTTACAGATGAAAGTTTAGGGCATTCAAGAGAATCCGAAAACGAGAACTTTTGCAGTCCAAATCCGGAAACATTCGCGGGAACTTTTTCGAATTTCTACTGTAAATGTTGTCTTCCCCCTCTCCCCACCCCACCCCCCCCCCCCCCCCCACCCCCACTGTCTCTGTAAATTGGGATTTGCAAATTCGGAAAATTTCATGGAATGTGACGTCTAGGGATATTTTCGGAATATGGACTGCAAAGGTCGCGGATAGCCGTCATGTCCCGATTACACGGTCAACCATCTCTCTCTCTCGTTTGCCTTGTGTCCCCAGCAAATGTAATCGGGCCTTTGAAAAGATAATAATACAATGCGGAATAGTTTTTGATAAATTAACTGCACAATGTCTAAAGAACTGATGAAAGAAACAGTGAAATACGCGATCATATGAGATTTCATATCGCATTTTCTCCCGTTACCAGCCAATTGAGGTTCGCGTGTCCCTGGTGAGATACCCGTATGAGACAGATCTATCTTACCCAGCCACGTGACCATCTTCATTTGAATATTTAATGATCATCAGACTAGTTTATCATCGCATGCATTTTGTTAACCCTTTAACCAACGTAACGGTCAAAAAGGGCCAGCGCTGTTTACAAAAGTGGCCAATTAATTTTCAGTATTTTTTCATTTTTTGTCTCAAAAACATAGACGAGCTCGTTCCAATGAGGGGTCATAACCTCTGTTTTTGAGACAAAATATGAAAAAAAATTAGTTATTCAAGAACTTTTTTTGCAAGTGTCGTCTGCTTTTCATGTTAGGTAAAGGGTTAACAAAGATAGCTTCCCGCTTCGTTCCCATAAATATAATTATTATTAACTCATTGTTCGCTACTTTCATGCTAATACTAATTTACACAACCTGTAAGGGGGCATAACAAACTTTAAACAAATTTTGTGAAGCGTAGCCTGTCACTTTGTCTATTTTAAGTCATTAGCGCCCGCGGACCGGCTATCACGCGCTAACGTTCTGCGTATGATGTCATTTCGTCTACTTGGAAATCTGTTTACATTTCCCTAACGAGTTTACTTTTCATTGGTGTTGATTGAGATAAAAGGTGTTCTGCCTTAAATTTCTTAATAAATTGTGTTTCACATTGATTCTTTTTACGAAATAATATAAATCCAAAAGGGTCGAAAATCGTTCTTATAACTTCTGATTATTGATAATAATAATAATAATAATAATAATAATAATAATAATAATAATAAGAAGAAGAAGAAGAAGAAGAAGAAGAAGAAGAAGAAGAATAATAATAATAATAATAACATGATTTTCTGAGTCGTCGCTTGGCTCAATTACTGGACCTCCATCTGTGATTAGCAGCTCCACACCCATTAGCAACCCCGGCTATCCCCTCGGGTTACTAATGACTGCTGGGCTGCAAATCACTGATGGCGGTTCAGTAATGGAGACCAACGCCCTCGAAAATCATGTTATTGTATAATTATCCACCACCCCCACACATAACTCTATGATGATTTGTCTCCCATCACACCCACATGATATTGTCGAAATTCAAAATTTCAAAAGTGATGTCACTGAAATGTCAGTTGGTTCATCTCCCTTCAATATGTTAACCCATAGTTGTTGAGCTGACGCTCGTTTTCGCTGGGCCGGGAGAGGGCGGGGGCCGGGGTAGCAACCCCGGACCCGGGACTTTGGGGGATGCGGGTCTGGCCCAGGAGTCCAGGATTCTTTGGTTAGTCCCCCCCCCCCCCCTCCCAGTCCAAACATGGCCTGAAAGAGTGTACGTTAACTAAGCAAACCACAAATGTAAAATAAGGGCTTTCGTGGCTTTTCATGCCATGTTTGGACTGGGGCTCTCATCCCCCCCCCCCCCCCCAGGTTATTCCTCCTGTGCCAACTGTTAAGAAAGGGGCTTATCGTGAATGGAGATCTGCACTTGGCCAACGGTTGTAATTTTGGACTGCGTGATTCTTGAAGTAATAACTTTATGAAATCAACTTGACGTAATAAAGTCAAGAACTGTGCAGTTAAAAGCTGTAACTCTTGGTCACTGGATACTCACCGGTGAACTTGGAAGATTGAAACATGCTGCTAAAAACGGCATTTTGGCGGTCAAAAAATAACGTGATTTTTTTTATCCCAAAAGCCGTCTGAAGTCTCCATTTAATAACAGATATAAAAAATTTCTTCCGAATTTGCATCAGTATCCGGACACTTTTGAAAAGGGGCCTGTCACAGAATTAACAGGCCCGAATTTTCTCTCCCCGTATATACCTACGGGTTTCCGAATTTACTTAATTATTTATTGGTGCTTAACCCTTTACCCAACGCAGACGATATCAAAATTTATCATTTTAAATATCATGTTTTACAATTGTTCAAAAAATGTCAACAAAACCATATCATGTGATCCCTCATTGGAACGAGCTCGACGAGCTCGTTCCAAAGAGGCGTCACATGATATGGTTTTGTTGAATTTTTTTTTTCAGCTGCTGAATTTGCATATTACGCGGGCGGATGTGGCCGATTCGTTGGGTAAAGGGTTAACGCCACCTCAACAACTAAGGCTATATCGTGGCAAGAAAACGGTAGGAAGTAAAACATGTCATTGCCTATAACGAAGGAGTTGTGCCATTCAAGAACACCGATTTGGACAAGCTGTACAGAGTTGGCAGTGGTGTTGTCTTCGAACAAATGTTCGCCGGAACTGAAATGTAAATTTACACAAAGTAATAATGGTCTGCCCTACAAGGAAGTTGTCAGAAGATTCATTATTTGTTTACATATATTTACCCTTGGTGGACAGGGGCGTAGTAACCGGGAGGCATATTTCACATGGGCTCACCCAACTCGTTCCAGAAATAGTTGGGAGAGAGAGGAAGAGAACGAGTTTAGGCCAACATTATCTTTACCAATGGGACATTGCAATGGTATTGTGAATTAGCAGAGGAGCACGTGCAGACTCTTTTCTGTAGATATGTAACTGAAGATTCCCACTTTTGATTTGTCTCTACTATGGCCTTTAACCCTTTACCTAACACGAAAAGGTGGCTCAGTTGGTAGAGGTGCAGGCTGCAAGCCGAGAGGTCCTCGGTTCGAATCCCACCTGCGGCACCCGCGTTGTGTCCTTGGGCAAGGCACTTCACCCCCATTGCCCACGTGGGGGCACGGTGACGCTGTGTGCTAAGGCGTACTGCACGTCGATGGTGCACCTGTCTTCAACCAATGCTAACTCTGCTTGTGTGGAGTTAGTATGTTGGGGAGCTGACAGTTGCTCGCCGTTGCTCGGTGGTTCTCTCCGGGTACTCCGGCTTCCTCCACCCGTAAAACTGTCGTGGTCATGCTTAGCCATTGTGCAGAAATATGTGACCTTAAACACCAATAACTAGCTAAATAACCTAACACGAAAAGCAGACGACACTTGCAAACAAAATTCTTGAACAACTAATTTTGTTCATTTTTTTGCGTCAAAAACATAGCTTATGACCCCTCATTGGAACGAGCTCAGTGAGCTCGTTCCAATGAGAGGTCATAAGCTATATTTGCGACAGAAAAAACGAAAAATTTATGAAAATTAAATGGTGAGTTATGTGAATAAAGCTGGCCGGTTTCGGCCATTACGTTGTATAAAAGTGTTAAAGTCGAGAAAAATTCGCATTTTGGGCTTCATATCTAACAAGCTTTCTTCTCGGGGGATTTGTTAAATATGGAACCAAAAATGTGCATTTTACTCAGTGTACAGGTACGTGAGTCTCATACATAGCTTGGTGTATTGTGTTCCTACCACATCTCTAAGGCACATGGGCCACCACTAACGTGTATCAGTGTGTGGTTGCCTTTGTACGACCGTACACCCTTTCCCCTAAGTTGGAATTGGTTCCTACGTTCTCTGTCGGGGAATATTTATTTATTTATTTATTTATTTATTTATTTATTTATTTATTTATTTTATTTATTTATTTATTTATTTATTTGATTTTAACAACACTTTCGACAGCCTGGACAACCTCGTGTCAGATAGTTTAAGGGAGAAGGAAGCCGGAGTGCCTGGACAGAACGACCGAGCAGTGGCGAACAACTGCCAGACTGCCCACTGAACGTACAAACTCCGCACGTGTAGGGTTAGCACTGGATGAAGGCAAGTGCACTATCGACGTGCAGAACGCCTTAGTACATAGCGCTACCGTGCCCCATGCGGGCAATCATGATTAAGTGCCTTAACCAAGGACACAACACAGGACTAGATCGGGATCGAACCGTGGACCACTGAAGTTTGATACTCTCACCACTGAGTTAGTGTGCTCCCCATTGGATAATATAATCAATCCACTATTAAAAAAACACGGAAAATAGCATGTTTTCTTTGCACTTTCTAAATACCTGATCTGATGCAAACTGTAGTTCAATTTACACCGAGAATAAGCTCTGGAATCTTCAGTTACATATCTATAGAAAAGAGTCTGCACGTGCTCCTCTGCTAATTGACAATACCATTGCAATGTCCCATTGGTAAAGATAATATTGGCCTAAACTTATTACGTTAACTCTATCCCTAACAAGAACAGGCAGCACTCATAAAAAAAAAACTTAAACAAGGCCCCCTTTACCTAACATGAAAAGCAGACGACACTTGCAAAAAAAATTCTTGAATAACTTATTTTTTTCATTTTTTGTCTCAAAAACATAGGTTATGACCCCTCATTGGAACGAGCTCGGCGAGCTCGTTCCAATGAGGGGTCATAACCTATGTTTTTGAGACAAAAATTGAAAAAAATAATGAAAATTAATTGGCGATTTTTTTTTTTTTTGAGAATAGCGCTGGCCGGTTTTGGCCGTTACGTTGGGTAAAGCGTTAAAATCTGTTTCTTCAGTCATGCCCTCCCGCATGGTTCTTTTGACTGCCGCAAGCTCTCTTTTTATAACCAATGCAAACTTAAAAAAATAAAAATTAACTGGTTTACGCCTGATATTTTACCCAAGTTAATAAAATTGATAAATTTGTTCCTTGAGCACTCAAGGGACAAAATACACCACCATCCATGTTATTCGGTAGCTTTTGAGATCGAAAACATAAAACAAACCAATAACATGAACTTGTGATGGCCAAGATATAATTACAAAAATACAAAATTAAAATAAAAAATCGCCCGCCCACAAAGCACTGATCGGATATGGCTGTTATATGACGTAAAGAGTCAAAGTTTCTTGTAGTCATAAATTCGATATTAAATTTGCATTTTGGTATATTCTTCCATGCATCCTCACTAATAGAGTTCTCGGTTGTGATTGATTTTATTACTGATAGCGTAATTCGTCTGCTCATTGTTAGACACTCTTGATGAATTATACCCAGACGGCAAATAGAAATGTTGTTCACACATCGATGAATACATTACTTGCTTTATGCCTGTTGTCTATAGGTAAATTGCAAAGTCGAGTTCCAGTGCTTATTAGGTGGTTGAAAAAAATGAAATACATGAACACTTTTTCTTCAGCTTTTCGTTCGACCAGATAAATTCATGGACCCAGCGGGTTAATCTGTACATAATCAAAATTGAGGACGCAGTGCCAAATATTTATCCGACGTAACTAATTTCTCTTTCTGAAAATCATAGCTTATGATTCCTCATCGGAAAGAGAAAAATTCGTTCTTTTCATAGAGGAAATTTTCTTTAGCGCTGGAGCGTTTTTTTTTTCAGCACAAACGGACTCGTTCGGTGGGTCTGCGGGACAGATCATTTACTGATCAGCAAAACACATCCGGTCTACAAAAAAATCACATTCACTCTATAAATCCAAGTGCGGATAAAAACGGGCAAAGTTTAACAAGGTGGCTTCCCGCTCTTGGGCTATACAGTACAGTCGCCGTGGATTGGTCACTTTCCACGGGTGGTCAATATTTCCACGGACGCACTAATATTAGATTACGAACACTAAAGATAGGAATAATCCTAAAATATTAATTAATGAAGCATCGGGTAGGACCCGGTGCTTCATTAATTAAAATTTTGCTGATGCTGATTTTTATTACGCCACTGCCCACGCGTGGATTACGCCCAGTCCACGGTGACTGTACCGTATACTGAATGAAAGGAGATGAACGCCAAAAGTTCAGCTGACTTTGTTGTCTGGTTGCTTTGTTGGAGTTTAATAACACGTCCAACAACTAGGGTCATATCTCGTCTTACGCGTGGAAGCTGGAGTGCCCGGAGAGAACCTCCCATCAGCTGCGAGCAACTGTCCAACTCCCTACTTACTGACTCGGAACATGCAGAGTTAACAGCGGTTGAAGGCAAGTGCACAGCCGACGTTCAGTACGCCTTAGTATAGAGTGACACCAAGCCCCACGAGAGCATGTAGGATTATGTGTTTTGACCAAGGACACACTGCAGATGGCGCGGGTCAGGATCGAATCGTCGACCTTTCTGTTTCAAGTCCATTCCCAACCGCCAATTCCCTAACCAATAAACCACCCCGACTCCAACTGGGAGTATCATATATAGTACGAAATTCGAACGCTCTTGTGATCTCGTAACTAACACAGTTTTTCAAGCTACGATTTTGACCCATGTAACTGCTACATCCGTCAACACCACTCACAACAATCGCCTTTCGACTTTTATTTTTTCAAGTTTTACCTTTAACACAGAGCTTATGACATCTAATAACTTTGAAACGAAAGACACAAAAGCATGAGACATTTTTCGAATGAACAAATTCAAAACCAGCCAGAAGTTACAAAAGTGAAAACTCAAACTTTCCAACATGGCCGGTTTTGTCTGGTTAGTTTTTTTCGCTACGCCTTTAACGTGCATCCTTGTACATCATGCTTCAGTTACTATGAAATTTGAACTTGAGTGGCGATAAACAAAATTGCGTTTATAGAGATATAATTACATTGTTAATGTAGTTATACGTTTTGGGTCCAAATACTCAATTCCCATTGGTCAGCTGGATGAAAACGTCATGACCAAATGTAATCCATTTTCCATTGAATACATCTGGTCGAACTTTGACCCGCATTTACGGTAGAGCTCAGCTGACAGAATGTAATTCGGGCGGTTTTTTAACTTTTAGCGCCTCTCGCAGTGATCAACTCTGCTGCTGTTTCTTTGGTGACGTTTCCCAACTGTGGCATAAAGCCCGTCACTAAAATACTCATTTTCATTTCTAAAGTTGTGAAAATTAAAAATCAGAGTTGTGCGCTTTGTCCTTTGTGTGAGGGTGGTTTTTCGCCTCGTTCTTTCGTATATGTTTTATTTCGTCTTTCTGCTTTGGTGTTTGGTAAAAAGTAGTTTAAACAGTTACGGAATATAATTATAAGAAATGAATGCAATTTTTTATAATCTTTATTGGAGTATGAACGTGTGGGAATGGGTACAAATTGTATGAATCCCTTCGGAATTCATACATAATTTGTACCCATTCCCACACGTTCATACTCCAATAAAGATTATAAAAATTGCATTCAATTCTTAATTGTTTGTTAACCGATAGAGTGTCGAATTATTTTTAGTCGCCAAAATCTGTTTACAGGTCAACCTTGTTAGAATTTATGGGAGATTATAGGCACTCTCCCATAAACTGTAATATGGAAAATTCACACAGATTACATAATTTAGATTCAAAGATAATATGGTGGACATCCACAGAGTTTGAAGCCTTTGAGTTGCAGTACTTGCACTTTAGAGAAAAGCCCAAAAGCCCAAACCAGTTAACTAACTTTTCCGCTTCAGTTTGAGCTAATTAATTCCCCGAATGTTTTGCCTTCCGTCCTTGAGAAGCTTCATATCGTCCAGACCATTCATCATCTAGAGACCTGGCGAAAAGAATATCTCTTTTTTGCCTAAAAATTGAAACTATCAAAGCTTCAATTAATATAGGTTCACACTCTGATTTTCCAAACAGGGTCGACATGCCACGCAACTGTGTTACCATTCAAAACAAGAGGTATCCAAAAATTAATATCCAACGCACCATCTAAGTAATGCATGTGGATATTATTCCAACTTGCAGTTAAAATCAAGTCTCTCGGAGTTAACTGCACCTATTGTGAACTTGCCAATTCACTCCTCCTCTCTGGTGTTTTTTCCATCAGGACTGAAACATGCTTCAATGAAGCTTCCTCTCAAAAAGCCAACGCTAAACTCGGAGATTTTGAAATACTACCGATCGATCTCTAATCGTTCACTCCTATCAAAGATTATTCATCATGTAGTAGCTTCTCAGCTGTACTCTTATTTGGCAGCCCACGGCCTATCCGGATTTTACCAATCTGCATATTCAGGCACGTTGTGACCCTGGCTGTTGTAAGTGTCGTTAAACCCCAATTAACAAATAAACGAACCAGACTGCATTCAGATAGAATTGGAGTACAAAGACTGCCAATGGTCCAGAATGACATCACCTTACCCATGGTGGGCAAACATTGTCATGCCTTGTTTTACTGGATTTACGCGTTCCGTTACGAAGGTCTACTGGCCACTGAACAGAGTTGCACTCGAATTGTAGAGTCTAGCAATGAACTCGAGAAGATACCTATCAACAAGAAATGGTGAGCAATATTGTACAGAAATTGCAAGGGTGCGCAGACAGCCGATAAATCCAATGTCTATTTCAAAAATGCTGTTGAACCTACCAAAATTAACGAAATTAAACTTATTCTATAAATGGGCAGTGATTTTATAAAGTCAAGTTCTGACTTTGTAGGGAATATCTCTCAGATAACGGCTGCTAATTTCTTTAAAATACGAAGAAATAGTCTATTTGGACCAGGGACAGCGGAACAGGGGGGTTGAGGGGGGGGGGGGGTCAGCCCCTCCACTTTTTTTGCCGGGCCATGTTTTTTGTATGCATATATTTTAACATAACCAATGACTGGTGAAACAAGGGGCGGATCCAGAGCCTCCCCCATATTTTCGCCCGCTATATTTCTCTCGTTCTGGTTCAGTTTCGATGGATTTCGGATCATTTTTTGCAGTAAGTGGCAGCAAACGCTAAAATGTATACAGTCTGTTAATAAATCGGTTAACTGAAGTAGATCGTAATCTTGCAGACATAAAAGTACCAAATGCACCCCAGATAATCCACAGACAGTATAATTGCTGTAAACATCTGGTAAAGCATACAGGTGAGGTCTGTTTATCATCTTTGATCGTTACGACCAAAGCTGATAAATAGACCTCACCTATATGCTTTACCGCCGTTTTTTAACGGCTCTTAGAGTGTGAAATCTTTCAAAAACATCTCCTGAAAAATCTCAAAATATGCATTCAGATGCATGGAAATGGGGGTTTTGGGACCCTGGAATTAAAAATTTTCATACCGACGACCATCCATCGCCCGATCCAGCACCACCCCCCCCCCACCCCCCCCCCCCCCCCCTCACTGTGAAAATCGTTCCGCCGCCCCTGTGGACACAATTTTCATTTAGATTTTTCTGTATATGTATCGAAGAGTACATGTGTTTGCCAATCGCACACGAGTTTAGTTTTTGTTTTTATTTCAAGCAGAAATGTAACATTTTACAAAGGAGAGAGAATTTTTAAATTAATGGATTTTATCACATAGAGGTATGTAATAAACACAGAACACCACGATGTGTGTGTTTTATTGACAGAATTAAAGAAACTAATCTTATCAATACGGGTGCGACTTTAATAATTAGATTAAAAGAGACGTACGATGAGATGGAGAGCGGCAAGCGCCCAATCCTATGATGCGAGCATTAACTGGAGGTGATGGAGGGAAGATGTCCTTTTTCGGAAAGGCAACGTTTGTATTTAATGTTGGCGATGGAAAGTGATAACAGAATGCCGTAATAGCTAAGATATGATCGCCAAGTATTTTTGGATCAGATATTCTTCAGCAAAGCAACTGCAGTACAGAGGTGAAAAACAGAAACCTGATTGTGTCGAGTGGAGTTTTTAAGGTGGAACTAGAAGGTCCCACCGGAGTTTGCCGAACCACTCTCAGTGAAGCCAAAACTGTTCCACCCAAACATGAGGTAGTTGTGCAAAGGCTGCCTACATGGCTGTACAAGCAACCTGACAGACAATTTTACAGCCAGGCATTATGATTTAGCAGCAAAAGATTTAGTCAAACCAACAGGATCCGGAGGGAAAATTCGCCAGTTCGCTTGTTGAATTCAACATATCAGACACAAGTTAATCTTGTAGGGGTTATTAATGGTGTTTGTCCAGAAACGCCATGTGGAAAGGCGTCTCTACTACATGGGTACCTACAAAAACAGGGGTTCGAGGAATTAGAGGAAATGGCAGATGTACAGGCAGTGAAATTCAAGAAGTCATTGAAAAGAAATGAACAGTTGTTTGCCCGATCTTCGAAAGATAAGGTATGCACTGATAAAACACATCATTTATAAGTAGGAACGCTTTGCCGATAAAGTAAAGGCCACGAACAGTGGCTATTCACCAGAAGAAGGAAGTTGAGAAAATAATCGAGAAAATGCTGGAAAGGGATCTGATCGAGCTGTCTTCGAAACCTGGGTTAGTCCGTTGATTTCTGTGAAAAGATTTTGTGTGGTCTATGTCTCCCTTAACGAGATCACTGGGAAGGATACTTTTTCTTTTTCGCACATGTTTTACATATATAATTTCTCCCCCCCCCCCCCCACACCCCCCCCCCCCCCCACTATACGTGAAACATACGCGTGTCCCGGGTGAGACAGCAGGGTGGGATATTTCTATCCCACCACCCCACGTAACATACTCATTTGCATATTTTATTAGGTCGCCGGAACTTTTTCATCATCGCCTGAAAAAAACGCTTCTTAAATTGTGTTCGTTTATTACCTATTTGTCTGTTCCTTGTTGATATAGACTCAATATTTAATTATTATTAAAATATTAAACCTGATTTGTTTCAACCCCATGTTTCTCTGCAGATTTAATAATATCACTGCGCGAATTTATCGATCGCTCAATTATCTCACAATGCCCTTTACATTAGAGTTTGACACACGCAAATTCATTAACCCCTTAACGAACAGTGTTACAGTGTCAAATTACCTAACGTTTGTACGATCTTTCCTACGAAATTGTTCGTTTTTCGAAAGGACTACGACTTGATAAATTGGGCATGTCAGCACGTGACCGCCAGTTATCTATAATGACGTAATCCTCGTGTGTGGGAAGAAAAATCACCCTCGATGAGTCTGATGGTGGGAATAGGGAAATCTTACCCCTCGGGGCAAGATATTTGAACCAGACCCTCGGCAAGCCTTGGGTTTGGTTAAAAAAAATCTTGCCCCTCGGGTGAGACTTCCCCATCTCACCTCCAGACTCATCGGGGACCATAATAATACCCATAGCAGTTTGGTGTACCAAATGTTCACCACGAGTGGTCAGGTGAACATTTGGCACACCAAGCTACTTTGGGTATATATTCTATTTATACCATGATCGTCAGATTATTAAGAGTCGCTATTAGTTTTTCTCGATTTAACTGAACAGCAGACGTACATACGAGCGAATCTGTTTTTGTTTACACGAGCATCGGTAGGCGGTACTTCCGCTGTCAATTTTATCGCCGAAACGAAATGTAAAAAACAAACTGAGCCTTTTTCGTTTTAATAACATATTAACATACTATTTCGAGTTATGCTTGCTCTGTTAACACGAGAAATGCATGTTTGTTAATTTTTGGCATCTTATGAGGTAAACCCATTTAACAACGTAATAAATAATTGCCACTTCCATTTCACTCTTCGCCAGGCGACGTGCGATAAATTTAGACAAGTTTGCATTCAGGTCGACGTCACCAAAGGTCAACGAGGATGTAGTTCTACTGTAGGTGTAAATTTTCACCATTGAAATCCCATTGCTGGCGTGTTCATCGCGGTTGGTGTGTAAAGCTAAAATTTATGTCATAGGCTTTTCATATGTAGTAGAATGGGTAATCATGGTATAAACTGGATTGCTTAACAGTGGTGGGGTGGTTTTTAACAGTCGACCGCATGTCTGGATTTTGTGAAAATAGCACCAGAGGATATGGCAAAGATAGGGTTCGTAACGCAAAGGATACTTTTCCAGCTGTAGGTGATGAGGTATGGGTTGTGCAACATTAGAACGTCTGATTGAGTTAATATTAGCAGGGTTAACCCTTTACCCAAACCGACCAACGCTGTTCTCAAAAATCGCCAATTAAATTTAATTATTTTTTTCATTTTTTGTCTCTAAAACATAAATTATGACCCCTCGTTGGAACGAATATTCAAGAATATTTTTTGCAAGTGTCGTCTGCTTTTCATGTTAGGTAAAGGTTTAACCTTACATAGTTTGCCTAGTATATTTGGATAGTGTTCTTATATTTGGAAAGGTGTTCGAGGAACACCTTCGTCGATCGATTGGAACAGGTGTTGATCGGATTGTGCAGGGTATAAGTTAACATAAAATGTTACCTGCATACGTGCATGACAAAGGGGGCAATATGTATAAACATCTAAACTATGCCACCTTTATCTATCGGTCAACAGTGCATTCGTCCACGGTGTCAATATCCTATTAGTTGATGCTAGATCGGAGGTAAGCACACCTCTTGATTACTGTGTGGCAGACCCTGCATGGATTACTACGATATTTGAGAGGGGTTTGCGTATGGAGCGGGAAAAGGCCCATACCAGGTCATTAATGGAGGGTAAACTCGAGCGACAGAATAATTATAATCAACGAACAGAGAGTGACGATTCGGAAGCAGGAAAAGAGGTTTGGTCGTAAATACCAGGCCATTTGGAGGAGGGACTCAAGTGTGTACCTGTCGTCCATATTCAGCGTCGAAAACTTCTAACTGGCAGCGAGACACGGAACCATGAGTCATGGTGAACCATATGAGGTCAGTGAGGTTCGGAACCGGAAGGATCGTACGAAGATCATGCCAATGCAGACGAGAGTTCGTCTCTTTGTGTGGACCCACAAATTTACATTGACGAAGAACACGAAGAGAGTAAAGCAGCAAGTGTTGCTCGGTCGTTAATGTCATCTTGGGTGTTTGGTGTAGGTGAAGCAGAAAGGCTGCGCAGTGCGAGCTTCGCACTCTTCGGTGTGGTGTTCACAGAGGAAGTTGATGTTCGGAGCCGACGACGAATACAAAGAGAAGCTTGCGAAGAAGCACAACTGTGTGACGAAGCGCATCAACGGTTAATGCAAATGTTTGAGAGATGATAGGTCTCTCCGAGTTTCGATTGATTACAGTACGGCCGCCGTGGACTGGTCACTTTTCAAGATTTAAAACACTAATTATATATAGGAATAACATGAATAATTTAAATAATGAAGCACCGGGTACAACCCAGTGCTTCATTAATTACAAGTTTGCTGATGATGATTTTTGTTACCTGGTAAACGAATGTGTGGACATCTCTGCCCACGCGCGGGTTACGACCAGTCCACAGCGACTGTACTGTATGATAATACCTGCCGGGTAATAAGAGACTGGTTATTTTATCCTTTTTATTTGGAAGGATAGTCGAGACGGGCCAGACAGCTCCGCCGTGCGCATTGGTTGATGCTTATACTCATGTAGTTCTATGTAACTGACACGGCTGCTTACCGTTGACGTCATCCTGCGTGTATAAAAACTAGGCGCGTCGAGCTAGAGATACATGAACGAAACGAAGGACGTGTATGAACACTGTAGAGAGGCTTCCCATCGGCACATAGTCCAGCTGGAATGTATATTTTGTAAGTATCATTGCATCAATAAACTTGACTGCATTTCTTAATTTCCTTACTTTGTGTCCCCATGTGGCTGACAGAACCCGTTAGGACAGGGAAAGCCCCTTTTGGATTAGTTGCCCCCCCCCCCCCCCCCCCCGAATCTACTCTACGACGTATTGAGGAAATACTCCCATACCCTGTTATTTAGAGGTCGGTCGAATATCATAATAAAGATGTTTTGCCGAAAATATATGAGTGTTACCTGAAAAAAGCCTTAATACCCTTTGCAGTGTGAAATAACTGGATCTATGGGGGACTCTGTTGGGTAATGGGGTTAAAGATAAGTCATTAGTAAATCAATTTACATTTGTATTCCAACTAATTTGGTATAAACCTTCTATTATAGGAGGTCATTTATTCAAAGTCCACGTAGTAAATTGGTCTCGACATTCTTGGACAGGAGCCACAGAAATCGTATAATTCAAAGGATTTAATAGAGCATATGTAACGACTTATAAAAGCTGGACTATACTATTTCTCTATGCTCCGTAATCCGTGGACAACAAGTGTGGGTTTTTTCAAGTGAAAGTAAGACTGGCAGAAAGAAATTCAACCCTCTGATAGAAATGAAATACCTGACCAGACTCATTACAGAATGGAAGGAATTCCACCGGCGATGAGACTGCGGGGCTCAAAAGTGTCACTATGCATGTACTGTTATGTAACGTTTTAAGCATTTAAACTCTGATGGCATCATCCATGTCAATTCAGTTGCCTCAATTGGAAGAGTCTATATTCATTATTAGGGGCAGACCCGGGGGGGGGGGGGGGGGGGGCTACAAAAATTTGCAAGACGTGACGTGGGGGTGGGTGTGTCTCTTGAGTGCGCCAAAAATGTGCATTTCCAACTTGTGCAATTTTTTGAATTTTTTAAAAATATATCAATATATCAGCTAATATATACCATCATTTGTGTTTCAAACCTTAAAGATGATGTTGTACATCACACTCTTAACATAAATACAACATCAGGAGGCTTTATATGTGAGAATATTGGGCTTAATCTGGGAAAATGTCACACGTTAGTAGGGGGTGGGTGTCTTGTTCGAAATGTAGAAAATGTGCAGACAATACTTTGGGAAAATTCTCTCTGATGCACTAAATTCAACCCAATTTATTTATTTATTTATTTATTTATTTATTTATTTATTTATTTATTTATTTAGTTATTTATTTATTGGTGTTTAACGACACTTTAACAACCAGGGTCATATCGTATCGGTGACAGGTTTACGGATGGAGGAAGCCAGAGTACCCGGAGAGAACCACTGACCAACGACGAGCAGTTGTCAGCTCTTCATCATCATAACCCACGACTGCACTACACACTGCACAGCGGTACTGTATCGTACACAGCACAGACAGGGTTAGATTGGCTGAAGTCATGTGCATCTCGGCGTGCTATACGTCTCAGCACACAGCGTCATCGTGCTCCCACGTGGGCAATTGGGGTAAGTTTATTTTGGATTTTAATGGGAGAGTGGGGGTGGGTGTCTGAGAACAGTAGTAGAAAATTTGCATGTAGTGGGTGGGTGTAAAAAGGAGTCGAATAAAAAATAGGACGTCACGTCTTGCAAATTTTTAGTGCCCCCCCCCCCCTCCCGTGGGACAGATCGTTTACTGATCAGCAAAACACATCCGGGCTACAAAAAAATCACATTCACTCTATAAATCCAAGTGCGGATAAAAACAGGGGCGAAGTTTAACAAGGTGGCTTCCCGCTCTTGGGCAATACAGTACAGTCGCCGTGGATTGGTCACTTTCCACGGGTGGTCAATATTTCCACAGACGCACTAATATTAGATTCCGAACACTAAAGATAGGAATAATCCTAATCCTAAAATATTAATTAATGAAGCACCGGGTAGGACCCGGTGCTTCATTAATTAAAATTTTGCTGATGCTGATGCTGATTTTTATTACATCACTGCCCACGCGTGGATTACGCCCAGTCCACGGTGACTGTACCGTATAATGAATGAAAGGAGATTAACGCCAAAAGTTCAGCTGACTGTGTTGTCTAGTTGCTTTGTTGGGGTTTAATAACACGTCCAACAACTAGGGTCATATCGCGTCTTACGTGTGGAAGCTGGAGTGCCCGGAGAGAACCCTCCTCCATCAGCTGCGAGCAACTGTCCAACTCCCTACTTACTGACTCGGAACATGCAGAGTTAACAGCGTTGAAGGCAAGTGCATAGCCGACGTTCAGTACGCCTTAGTATAGAGTGACACCAAGCCCCACCAAGCCCCACGAGAGCATGTAGGATTATGTGTCTTGACCAAGGACACACTGCAGATGGCGCGGGTCAGGATCGAATCGTCGACCTTTCTGTTTCAAATCCATTCCCAACCAATTCCCCTAACCAATAAACCACCGCGACTCCAACTGGGAGTATCATATATAGTACGAAATTCGAACGCTCTTGTAATCTCGTAACTAACACAGTTTTTCAAGCTACGATTTTGACCCATGTAACTGCTACATCCGCCAACACTACTCACAACAATCGCCTTTCGAATTTTATTATTTTTTTCAAGTTTTACTTTTAACACAGAGCTTATGACATCTAATAACTTTGAAACGAAAGACACAAAAGCATGAGACATTTTTCGAATGAACAAATTCAAAACCAGCCAGAAGTTACAAAAGTGAAAACTCAAACTTTCCAACATGGCCGGTTTTATCTGGTTAGTTTTTTTCGCTACGCCTTTAACGTGCATCCTGGTACATCATGCTTCAGTTACTATGAAACTTGAACTTGAGTGGCGATAAGGAAAATTGCGTTTATAGAGATATAATTACATTGTTAATGTAGTTATACGTTTTGGGTCCAAATACTCAATTCCCATTGGTCAGCTGGATAAAAACATCATGACCAAATGTAATCCATTTTCCATTGAATACATTTGGTCGAACTTTGACCCGCATTTACGGTAGAGCTCAGCTGACAGAATGTAATTCGGGCGGTGTTTGGGCGGTTTTTAACTTTTAGCGCCTCTCGCAGTGATCAACTCCGCTGCTGTTTCTTCGGTGACATTTCCCAAATGCATAAAGCCCGTTACTGAAATACTCATTTTCATTTCTAAAGTTGCGAAAATTAAAAATCAGAGTTGTGCGCTTTGTCCTTTGTGTGAGGGTGTTTTTTCGCCTCGTTCTTTTGTATATGTTTTATTTCGTCTTTCTGCTTTGGTGTTTGGTAAAAAGTAGTTTAAACAGTTACGGAATATAACTATAGGAATTGAATGCAATTTTTATAATCTTTATTGGAGTATGAACGTGTGGGAATGGGTACAAATTGTATGAATCCCTTCGGGATTCATACATAATTTGTACCCATTCCCACACGTTCATACTCCAATAAAGATTATAAAAATTGCATTCAATTCTTAAATGTTTGTTAACCGATAGAGAGTCGAATTATTTTTAGTCGCCAAAATCTGTTTACAGGTCTACCTTGTTAGAATTTATGGGAGATTATAGGCACTCTCCCATAAATTGTAATATGGAAAATTCACACAGATTACATAATTTAGATTGCAAAGATAATATGGAGGGCATCCACAAAGTTTGAAGCCTTTGAGTTTCAGTACTTGCACTTTGGTGTAAAGCCCAAAAGCCCAAACCAGTTAACTAACTTTTCCGCTATCAAAGCTTCAATTAATACAGGTTCACACTCTGATTTTCCAAATATGGTCGACATGCCACGTAACTGTGTTACCATTCAAAACAAGAGGTATCCAAAAATTAATATCCAACGCACCATCTAAGCAATGCATGTGGATATTATTCCATCTTGCAGTTAAAATCAAGTCTCTCGGAGTTAACTGCACCTATTGTAAACTTGCCAATTCACTCCTCCTCTCTGGTGTTTTTCCATCAGGACTGAAACATGCTTCAATGAAGCTTCCTCTCAAAAAGCCAACGCTGAACTCGGAGATTTTGAAATACTACCGATCGATCTCTAATCGTTCACTCCTATCAAAGATTATTCAGCGTGTAGTGGCTTCTCAGCTGTACTCGTATTTGGCAGCCCACGGCCTATCCGGATTTTACCAATCTGCATATTCAGGCACGATGTGACCCTGGCTGTTGTAAGTGTCGTTAAACCCCAATGAACAAATAAACGAACCAGACTGTATGCAGATAGAATTGGAGTACAAAGACTGCCAATGGTCCAGAATGACATCACCTTACCCATGGTGGGCAAACATTGTCATGCCTTGTTTTACTGGATTTACGCGTTCCGTTACGAAGGTCGACTGGCCACTAAAAAGAGTCTAGCAATGAACTCGAGAAGATACCTATCAACAAGAAATGGTGAGCAATATTGTTCAGAAATTGCAAGAGGAAGGGTGCGCAAACAGCCGATAAATCCAATGTCTATTTCAAAAATGCTGTTGAACCTACCAAAATTAACGAAATTAAACTTATTCTATAAATGGGCAGTGATTTTATAAAGTCAAGTTCTGACTTTGTAGCGAATATCTCTCAGATAACGGCTGCTAATTTCTTTAAAATACGAAGAAATAATCTACAGTACGTGGAGAGTGGATTGTAATTAAATCACCCGCGGAGTGGAGTCATCACCCAAACTATAACTTTCAAGTTTTTGTATATATTGATCAAAAACACAAGCAATGTTTCAGCCAATGGACCTCCGGGTTTAACCCGGAGGTCCGTTGGCTGAAACTTTGCTTGTGCTTGTTATGCTTTGCAACAAATTTGCAATTATAGCTAGGGTGGAATCTCCACTCTGAGGGTGATTTAGTGAGAATACACTCTCCATGTACTGTATTTGGACCAGGGACAGCGAAACAGGGGGGGGGGGGGGGGGGGGGGGCGGGGGGCGGGGGAGTCAGCCCCTCCACTTTTTTTTGCCGGGCCATGTTTTTTGTATGCATATATTTTAACATAACCAATGACTGGTGAGACAAGGGGCGGATCCAGAGCCTCCCCCATATTTTCGCCCGCTATGTTTCTCTCGTACTGGTTCAGTTTCGATGGATTTCGGATCATTTTTTGCAGTAAGTGGCAGCAAACGCTAAAATGTGCACAGTCTGTTAATAAATCGGTTAACTGAAGTAGATCGTAATCTAACAGACATAAAAGTACCAAATCCACCCCAGACAAGATAATCCACAGAGAGTATAATTGCTGTAAACATCTGGTAAAGCACACAGGTGAGGTCTGTTTATCATCTTTGATCGTTACGACCAAAGCTGATAAACAGACCTCACCTGTATGCTTTACCGCCGTTTTTTAACGGCTCTTAGAGTGTGAAATCTTTCAAATACATCTCCTGAAAAATCTCAAAATATCCACTCAGATGCATGGAAATGGGCGTTTTGGAACCCTGGAATTTAAAATTTACATACCGACGACCATCCATCGCCCGATCCAGCACCACCCCCCCCCCCCCCCCCCTCACTGTGAAAATTGTTCCGCCGCCCCTGTGGACACAATTTTCATTTAGATTTTTCTGTATATGTATCGAAGAGTACATGTGTTTTCCAATCGCACACGAGTTTAGTTTTTGTTTTTATTTCAAGCAGAAATGTAACATTTTACAAAGGAGAGAGAATTTTTTAATTAATGGATTTTATCTCATAGAGGTATGTAATAAACACAGAACACCACGTTGTGTGTGTTTTATTGACAGAATTAAAGAAACTAATCTTATCAATGCGGGTGCGACTTTAATAATTAGATTAAAAGAGACGTACGATGAGATGGAGAGCGGCAAGCGCCCAATCCTATGATGCGAGCATTAACTGGAGGTGATGGAGGGAAGATGTCCTTCTTCGGAAAGGCAACGTTTGTATTTAATGTTGGCGATGGAAAGTGATAAAAGAATGCCGTAATAGCTATGATATGATCGCCAAGTATTTTTGGATCAGAATTTCTTCAGCAAAGCAACTGCAGAATAGAGGTGAAAAACAGAAACCTGATTATGTCGAGTGGAGTTTTTAAGGTGGAACTGGAAGGTCCCACCGGAGTTTGCCGAACCACTCTCAGTGAAGCCAAAACTGTTCCACCCAAACATGAGGTAGTTGTGCAAAGGCTGCCTACATGACTGTACAAGCGACCTGACAGACAATCTTACAGCCAGGCATTATGATTTAGCAGCAAAAGATTTAGTCAAACCAACAGGATCCGAAGGGAAAATTCGCCAGTTCGCTTGTTGAATTCAACATATCAGGCACAAGTTAATCGTGTTGGGGTTATTAATGGTGTTTGTCCAGAAACTCCAAGTGGAAATGCGTCTCTGCTACATGGGTACCTACAAAACAGGTGTTCGAGGAATTAGAGGAAATGGCAGATGTACTTGCAGGGAAATTCAAGAAGTCATTGAAAAGAAATGAACAGTTGTTTGCCCGATCTTCGAAAGATAAGGTATGCACTGATAAAACACATCATTTATAAGTAGGAACGCTTTGCCGATAAAGTAAAGGCCACGAACAGTGGCAATTCACCAGAAGAAGGAAGTTGAGAAAATGATCGAGAAAATGCTGGAAAGGGATCTGATCGAGCTGTCTTCGAACCCTGGGTGAGTCCGGTGATTTCTGTGAAAAGATTTTGTGTGGTCTATTGCTCCCTTAACAAGATCACTGGGAAGGATACTTATTCTTTTTCGCACATGTTTTACATATAGAATTTCTCCCCCACTATACGTGAAACATACGCGTGTCCCGTGTGAGACCGCAGGGTGGGATATTTCTATCCCACCACCCTACGTAACATACTCATTTGCATATACTCATTTGCATATTTTATTAGGTCGCCGGAAGTATTTCATCATCGTCTGCACAAAAAAAAACGCTTCTTAAATTGTGTTCATTTATTACCTATTTGTCTGTTCCTTGTTGATATAGACTCAGTATTTAATTATTATTAAAATATTAAACCTGATTTGTTTCAACCCCATGTTTCTCTGCAGATTTAATAATATCACTGCGCGAATTTATCGATCGCTCAATAATCTCACAATGCCCTTTACATTAGAGTTTGACACGCGCAAATTCATTAACCCCTTAACGAACAGTGTTATATACAGTGTGAAATTTTTAGTATATACCTATGGTATATACCTAACTTTTGTACGATCTTTCCTACGAAATTGTTCGTTTTTCGAAAGGACTACGACTTGATAAATTGGGTAAACCTCGTGTGTGGGGAGAAAAATCACCCTCGACGAGTCTGAAGGTGGGAATGGGGAAATCCTACCCCTCAGGGCAAGATATTTGAACCAGACCCTCGGCAAGCCTCGGATCTGGTTAAAAAATCTTGCCCCTTGGGTGAGACTTCCCCATCTCACCTCCAGACTCATCGGGGATCATAATAATACCCATAGCAGCTTGGTGTACCAAATATTCACCACGAGTGGTCAGGTGAACATTTGGCACACCAAGCTACTTTGGGTATATATTCTATTTATACCATGATCGTTAGATTATTAAGAGTCGCTATTATTTTTTCTCGATTTAACTGAACAGCAGACGTACATACGAGCGAATCTGTTTTTGTTTACACGAGCATCGGTAGGCGGTACTTCCGCTGTCAATTTTATCGCCGAAACGAAATGAAAAAAACAAACTTAGCCTTTTTCGTTTTAATAACATATTAACATACTATTCCGAGTTACGCATGCTTTGTTAACACGAGAAATGCATGTTTGTTAATTTTGGCATCTTATGAGGTAAACCCATTTAAAAACGTAATAAATAATTTCCACTTCCATTTCACTCTTCGCCAGGCGACGTGCGATGAATTTAGACAAGTTTGCATTCAGGTCGACGTCACCAAAGGTCAACGGGGATGTAGTTCTACTGTAGGTGTAAATTTTCACCATTGAAATCCCATTGCTGGCGTGTTCATCGCGGTTGGTGTGTAAAGCAAAAATTTATGTCATAGGCTTTTCATATATAGTAGAATGGGTAATCATGGTATAAATTGGATTGCTTAACAGTGGTGGGGTGGTTTTTAACAGTCGACCGCATGTCTGGATTTTGTGAAAATAGAACCAGAGGATACGGCAAAGATAGGGTTCGTAACGCAAAGGATACTTTTCCAGCTGTAGGTGATGAGGTATGGGTTGTGCAACATTCGAACGTCTGATTGAGTTAATATTAGCAGGGTTAACCCTTTACCCAAACCGACCAGCACTGTTCTCAAAAATCGCCAATTAAATTTAATTATTTTTTTCATTTTTTATCTCTAAAACATAAATTATGACCCCTCGTTGGAACGAATATTCAAGAATATTTTTTGCAAGTGTCGTCTGCTTTTCATGTTAGGTAAAGGTTTAACCTTACATAGTTGCCTGGTATATTTGGATAGTGTTCTTATATTTGGAAAGGTGTTCGAGGAACACCTTCGTCGATCGATTGAAACAGGTGTTGATCGGATTGTGCAGGGTATAAATTAACATAAAATGTTACCTGCATACGTGCATGACAAAGGGGGCAATATGGATGAACATCTAAACTATGCCACCTTTATCTATCGGTCAACAGTGCATTCGTCCACGGTGTCAATATCCTATTAGTTGATGCTAGAACGGGAGGTAAGCACACCTCTTGATTACTGTGTGGCAGACCCTGCATGGATTACTACGATATTTGAAAGGGGTGAGCGTATGGAGCGGGAAAAGGCCCATACCAGGTTATTAATGGAGGGTAAACTCGAGCGACAGAATAATTATAATCAACGAATAGAGAGTGATGATTTGGAAGCAGGAAAAGAGGTTTGGTCGTAAACTCCAGGCCATTTGGAGGAGGGACTCAAGTGTGTACCTGTCTTCCATATTCAGCGTCGAAAACTTCTAACTGGCAGCGAGACACGGAACTATGAGTCATGTGTGAACCATATGAGGTCAGGGAGGCTCGGAACCGGAAGGAGCGTACGTAGATCATGCCAACGCAGACGAGAGTTCGTGTCTTTATGTGGACCCACAAATTTACATTGACGAAGAACACGAAGAGAGTAAAGCAGCAAGTGTTGCTCGGTCGTTAATGTCATCTTGGGTGTTTGGTGTAGGCGAAGCAGAAAGGCTGCGCAGTGCGAGGTTCGCACTCTTTGGTGTGGTGTTCACAGAGGAAGTTAATGTTCGGAGCCGGCGACGAATACAAAGAGAAGATTGCGAAGAAGCACAACTGTGTGACGAAGCGCATCAACGGTTGATGCAAATGTTTGAGAGATGATAGGTCTCTCCGAGTTTCGATTGATTACAGTACGGCCGCCGTGGACTGGTCACTTTTCAAGATTTAAAACACTAATTATATATAGGAATAATCATGAATAATTTAAATAATGAAGCACCGGGTACAACTCAGTGCTTCATTAATTACAAGTTTGCTGATGATGATTTTTGTTACCTGGTAAACGAATGTGTGGACATACGACCAGTCCACAGCGACTGTACTGTATGATAATACCTGACGGGTAATAAGAGACTGGTTATGGTATCCTTTTTATTTGGAAGGATAGTAGAGACGGGCCAGACAGCTCCGCCGTGCGCATTAGTTGATGCTTATACTCATTTAGTTCTATGTAACTGACTCGGCTGCTTACCGTTGACGTCATCCTGCGTGTATAAAAACTAGGCGCGTCGAGCATGAGATACATGGACGAAACGAAGGACGTGTATGAACACTGTAGAGAGGCTTCCCATCGGCACATAGTCCAGCTGGAAGGTATATTTTGTAAGTATCATTGCATCAATAAACTTGACTGCATTTCTTAATTCCCTTACTTTGTGTCCCCTTGTGGCTGACAGAACCCGTTAGGACAGGGAAAGCCCCTTTTGGATTAGTTGCCATCCCCCCCCCCCCCCCCCCCCCGAATCTACTCTAGGACGTATTGAGGAAATACTCCCATCCCCTGTTATTTAGAGGTCGGTCGAATATCATAATAAAGATGTTTTGCCGAAAATATGTGAATGTTACCTTGAAAAAAGCCTTAATACCCTTTGCAGTGTGAAATAACTGGATCTATGGGGGACTCTGTTGGGTAATGGGGTTAAATATACGTCATTAGTAAATCAATTTACATTTGTATTCCAACTAATTTGGTATAAAACTTCTATTATAGGAGGTCATTTATTCAAAGTCCACATAGTAAATTGGTCTCGACATTCTTGGACAGGAGCCACAGAAATCGTATAATTCAAAGGATTTAATAGAGCATATGTAACGACTTCTAAAAGCTGGACTATACTATTTCTCTATGCTCCGTGGACAACAAGTGTGTTTTTTTTCAAGTGAAAGTAAGACTGGCAGAAATTCAACCCTCTGATAGAAATGAAATACCTGACCAGACTCATTACAGAATGGAAGGAATTCCACCGGCGATGAGACTACGGGGCTCAAAAGTGTCACTATGCATGTACTGTTATGTAACGTTTTAAGCATTTGAACTCTGATGGCATCATCCATGTCAATTCAGTTGCCTCAATTGGAAGAGTCTATATTCATTATTAGGGGCAGACCCAGGGGGAGGGGGGGCACCAAAAATTTGCAAGACGTGACGTGGGGGTGGGTGGATCTCTTGAGTGCGCCAAAAATGTGCATTTCCAACTTGTACAATTTTTTGAATTTTTTAAAAATATATCAATATATCAGCTAATATATACCATCATTTGTGTTTCAAACCTTAAAGATGGTGTTGTACATCACACTCTTAACATAAATACAACATCAGGAGGCTTTATATGTGAGAATATTGGGCTTAATCTGGGAAAATGTCACACGTTAGTAGGGGGTGGGTGTCTTGTTCGAAATGTAGAAAATGAATATTTTGGAAAAATTCTCCCTGATGCACTAAATTCAACCCAAGTTATTTATTTATTTATTTATTTATTTATTTATTTAGTTATTTATTTATTTATTTAGTTATTTATTTATTGGTGTTTAACGACACTTTAACAACCAGGGTCATATCGTGTCGGTGACAGGTTTACGGGTGGAGGAAGCCAGAGTACCCGGAGAGAACCACCGACCAACGACAAGCAGCTGTCAGCTCTTCAACATCATAATCCACGACTGTACTATACACTGCACAGCGGTACTGCGTACTACGCAGAACAGACAGGGTTAGATTGGCTGAAGACATGTGCACCTCGGCGTCCAGTACGTCTCAGCACACAGCGTCATCGTGCCCCCACGTGGGCAATTGGGGTAAGTTTATTTTGCATTTTAATGGGAGAGTGGGGTTGGGTGTCTGAGAACGGTAGTAGAAAATTTGCATGTAGTGGGTGGGTGGGTGGGTGTAAAAAGGAGCCGAATAAAACATAGGACGTCACGTCTTGCAAATTTTTAGTGCCCCCCCCCAGCACCCCCCCCCCCCCCCCCCACCCCCCCACCCCCCCCGGCAGACCAACTAATATTTTCTCCGTGCAGCCTTCTGCTGCACGGAGAAAATATTAATTAATTGATCTTCTCCACACCTTCACTTTGTTTCCATCCTACTTAATGAAATTGTGACGAATCATATTTCGGGACCGGTAAAGGGTCTTTCGGGCTCAAAGGTTAAGGCATGTGTTGTGCATCCCTTTATGTAGACTAACGTGAGACCCCTTTGGTCTAAAATACCTTGGAGGGAAGCAGTACTATCGCGAAGATGATCGATTGGAGGTGCAAAACCGGTTTTTCCTGAATGTAATGGCTCAAATGCTGACTGATAAAATATTCCAACCGCATCAACAAGGAGCGCCTTCGCAGAAAGCACACTTTGATGATGTAGTTATAATATTGGTCATTCGGGAAAACTTATTTGTCGATACAATAAAATATAGGTGTATCAGTCATGACGCTACTTATTGTTTAATTAACATGTACCTTGCTTCAATTTTGTCATGCTGGGACTGCAGTAGCCGCACCAGGCACCGCAGACCCCCATTTGTATGATTTGTGTGTTTAATATGAGAAACTTTTGTCCAAATGCCAAATCGAGACTTGTTACTAAGAAAGTACATGATTATCAGCAAAAGCGAATCTGTATCAAATAGGGAGCACGGTGGCTCAGTGGTAGACTGTTGGGCTTCAATGCTAGAGGTCCCAAGTTCGATCCCCGTCCAGGATGACCCGCGTTGTGTCCTCGGGCAAGGCACTTTATCCCGGTCGCCTACACGAGTGCACGATGGCGCCATGTACTAAGGCGTACTGCACGTCGATGGTGTACATGTCTTCAACCCCTGTAACCCTGATTTTTTACTAAGAAAGTATATGATTACCAGCAAAAGCGAAGCACTATCAAAATAGGGAGCACGGTGGCTCAGTGGTAGACTGTTGGACTTCAATGCTAGAGGTCCCAAGTTAGATCCCCGCCCAGGACGACCCGCGTTGTGTCCTCGGACAAGGCACTTTATCCCGGTCGCCTACACGGGTGCACGATGGCGCCATGTACTAAGGTGTACTGCACGTCGATGGTGTACATGTCTTCAACCCCTGTAACCCTGCTTCAACGGAGCTTGAACAGAGTTAGAATGTTGAGGAGCTGACAGTTGCTCGTCGATGCTCGGTGGTTCTCTCCGGGTACTCCGGCTTCCTCCACCCGTAAAACTGTCACGTTCACGATTAGCCATTGTGCATAACTATGTGACCTTAAACACCAATAAATAAAAATAAATAAATATTAAAGACGGCAATTCAGACAAAAATGTCTCGACTGGAAAAAATATTTTGAGGGAGTTCCGGTGTCGCCTAATATTAACGCTATTGGGTGTCAATGGTTCCAATTGCATTGGAAAAAATCGTTTGATACCAAAAATATAGCATTTAGCACCAATATTTGGCATCAAACATTTTATGTTTTGGTAAGTCTCAAAGGTTTTGTGGTTTAATATTTTAATGCGTCGTTTTCGTTATATAGTTATGTCGATTCGTTATGGGTTAACTGAATTAACAATTTATCCATTTAATCTGATTCTTATCAACATATTTGTGTTGTTACTTAATCTTTTTTCTATCTTGCTTAACCCTTTACCTATCATGAAAAGCAGACGACACTTGCAAAAAAAATTCTTGAATAACTAATTATTTTTCATTTTTTTTTGTCTCAAAAACATAGGTTATGACCCCTCGTTGGAACGAGCTCGACGAGCTCGTTCCAACGAGAGTCATAATTTGTGAGACAAAAAAATGAAAATTAATTGGAGATTTTTTAGAATAGCGCTGGCCGGTGTTGGCCGTTATGTTGGGGAAAGGGTTAATCTGTTTTATAATCCTTCTGAATCTTTCAGAAGGATTATAAAACAGATTAACCCTTTCCCCAACATAAATAAATTATTTTCTACCAGTTTATTTGGAGTGAATAAACAGTGAGTAAATAATAATCATGAAATTATTTTGTCAATAATAGCCTTTTACTTTTGTATTATCTATATTTTTATCACTTTGGGTTTTTTTGCTGCTAAAATACGTAAAAGAGCCAGGTAACACTAAATTAAAATATCGTACTTTCAGTGTAACATCTCGCCATCTGCAATGCTCTTGCATCATTGCAGATGGCGACTTAGTGTACTCAATGGACGATACATGGTTAATTTGTTCTCGTTTACAATCAGATTCCATTTAGCACTAAAATCTTTCAGTTGGCGCTATAAAATTCATTTGGCACCGAACAAAAAATATCACATAGAACAAAAACATTTCGGGCCAGCATGAACCCTGTTGCCGTGCATTCTCAGTGAACCCTTCCATTTGTTTCGTCAGATCACCAAAGTTAAGCAACGTCGAGCCCGGTTAGTCCTCGGATGGGTGACCGTCTGAGCGATCGATTCGGACTCACTCCCGCGTTGTGTCCTTGGGCAAGGCACTTAAACCCGATTGTCCACATGGGGGCACGATGACGCCGTGTCCTAAGGAGTGCTGCACGACGATGGTGCGCATGTCTTCAAGCAATCGAACCCTGCCTGTGCTGCAGTGCGGAGTTACGATGTTGGAGAGCTGGTAGCTGCTCCTCGTTGCTCGGCGGTTCTCTCCAGGTACTCCGGCTCTCTCCGCCCGTAAAACTGTCACGGTCATTATTAGCCATTATGCATAAGTATGTAACCTTAAACACCAATAAATAAATAGAAAATAAAGGAAAGTTTCCTTTTGCTACTTTTAATAAACGAAAATAACAGACAGCACTCAGGGCTGTCTGTTGTTTTCATTTATTAAAAACTACAAAAGGAAACTTGGGTTCTATGGCAAGCTAATTAGAAGTAACCACTTCAGGGATAATCCGCCATTAAAAATATCTAGCCGTATCACACCCAGGGACACAAAGTAAATGTCATCTTTGTCTCTTTCTTTAGCGAATATGGTTTTACAATAATTTGTTAATTTTTATGCGTCTCTTGAAAAAAATAACCAAATATCAGTCCCTGGATTTTTATATTAAAGGAAAGGGCAGTGTGCGCATTATATGCCACTATGCACATAATGTTGATATAATGGACAGAAGAAAAAGATAGTGAAAATATAGAATATACCCATAGTAGCTTGGTGTACCAAATGTTCACCACGAGTGGTGAAGTGGTGTTAACCGCGAGCCTTTGGCGCGCGGTTAACACCACTTCATTACAAGTGATGAACATTTGGTACACCAAGCTGCTTTGGGTATATTTTATTTATACCATGATCGTCAGATTATTAAGAGTCGCTATTATTTTTTCTCGATTTTACTGAGCAACAGCCGTACGTACATAAGTGTGAATGTTTTTTTGTTCACATGAGCATAAGTGGGCGGTACTTCCGCTGTCAGTTTTATCACCGAAACGAAATAAAAATAGAAACAGGGCCTTTTTCATTTTAATACCATAACATACTATTTCGAGATATGTATACTTTATTGACATGACACAATGCATGCTTGTTAATGTTTGTTAATTTTTGGTGTCTTATGGGGTAAACTCATTTAAAAACGTAATAAATAATTGCCACTTTCATTTCACTCTTCGCGGGCTGACGTGCGATTTATTTATTTATTGGTGTTTAAGGTCACATACTTATGCACAATGGCTAATCATGACCGTGGTAGTTTTACGGATGGAGGAAGCCGGGAGAACCACCGAGCAACGACGAGCAGCTGTCAGCTCCCCAACATCGTAACTCCACACTGCAGCACAGGCAGGGTTAGATTGGTTGAAGACACGCGCACGTGCAGTACTCCTTAGTACACGGCGTCTTTGTGCTCCCATGTGGACAAACGCGGTTAAGTGCCTTGCCCAAGGACACAACGCGGGAGTGAGTCCGAATCGATCGCTCAGACGGTCACCCATCCGAGGACTAACCGGGCTCGCCGTTGTCAGTAAATTTAACACTAAGGGTATGGGAATTTCATATAAGAATTGAAATTTCGAAGTCTTAGCGACTTTGTATCACTGATGGGTGCATCATTTCACAAACTTCAGACATTTTGTTCTGTAGAATAGTGTAAAACTACAGAAGATGGCGTTTTTTCACCTTTACCATTTTCCCCAATCAGTCTGATTTTTTTTACTATTACTCTTTGTTGTTACCTATTTACAAACAAGAAAACGGCATTTTATTCCATGGTTACCTATTCTACTATATATGAAAAGCCTATGACATACATTTTAGCTTTACACACCAATCGTCGTAAACACACCAACAATGGGATTTCAATAGTAAAAAATTTCACCTACAGTGGAACTACATCTAAGTTGATTTTTGATGACGTCGACCTGAATGCGAACTTGTCAAAATTATCTCACGTCGCCCGGGGGCGCGGTGGTGTTACAGTAACCGGTTCTCGCCACATCACCGAAGTTAAGCAACGTCACGGAGCATAGAATCTACCTGGCAACGTCGAGCCCGGTTAGTCCTTGGATGGGTGACCGTCTGAGCGAACGATTCGAACTCCCGCGTTTTGTCCTTGGGCAAGGCACTTAACCCAGATTGTCCACATGGGGGCACAATGACGCCGTGTACTAAGGAGTACTGCATGTCGATGGTGCGCATGTCTTCAACTAATTTAACCCTGCCTGTGCTGCAGTGTGGAGTTACGATGTTGGGGGCTGACAGCTGCTCGTCGTTGCTCGGCGGTTCTCTCCAGGTACCCCGGCTTCCTCCACCCGTAAAACTACCACGATCATGATTAGCCATTGTGCATAAGTATGTGACCTTAAATACCAACAAATAAATAAATCGCGCGTCGCCCCGCGAAGAGTGAAATGAAAGTGGCAATTATATATTACGTTTTTAAATGAGTTTACTCCATAAGACACCAAAATTTAACAAACATGCATTGTGTCATGTTAATAAAGTATACATATCTCGAAATAGTATGTTATGGTATTAAAATGAAAAAGGACCTCTTTCTTTTTTTATTTCGTTTCGGTGATAAAACTGACAGCGGAAGTACCGCCCACCGATGTTCATGTGAACAAAAAACATTCACACGTATGTACGTACGGCTGCTGCTCAGTAAAATCGAGAAAAAATAATAGCGACTCTTAATAATCTGACGATCATGGTATAAATAAAATATACCCTAAGCAGCTTGGTGTACCAAATGTTCACCACTCGTAATGAAGTGGTGTTAACCGCGCGCCAAAGGCTCGCGGTTAACACCACTTCACCGCTCGTGGTGAACATTTGGTACACCAAGCTACTATGGGTATATTCTATATGTTCACTATCTTTGTCTTCTGTCCATTATATCAACATTATGTGCACAGTGACATATAATGCGCACACTGCCCTTTCCATTAATTTAAAAATCCAGGGAGTGATATTTGGTTATTTTTTTCAAAAGTCGCATAAAAACTAACAAATTATTGTAAAAACACATTCGAAAAAGAAAGAGCCAAAGATGACATTTACTTTGTGTCCCTGGGTGTGATACTGCTAGATATTCTTATGGCGGATTATCCCTGAAGTGGTTACTTCTAATTAGCTGCCATGAAACCCAAGTTTACTTTTGTAATTTTTAATAAATGAAAACAACAGACAGCCCTGAGTGCTGTCTGTTATTTTCGTTTATTAAAATTAACAAAAGGAAACTTTCCTTTATTTTTTATTGATGTTTTATCTACAACTAAATTGGGCATTTTCGCTCGTCTCATAATTTCAAGGGAGATAACTTTATCGAAAGTAGATTTTAATGACGATATTGGTCCAGTGTGACAGGAATGGAAGTCCGTAGGAAAATTAGTCCCTCTGGACTATTATTCCGCGGAATTATAGTCCTAGGTCTAACATTTCTAGGAATAGTTGTCCGCCGGACTACTATTTCTAGAAATGTTAGACCTAGGACTATAATTCCGCGGAATAATAGTCCAGAGGGACTAACGTTCCTACGGACTTCCATTCCTTTTGCTTTATAGTACTGACGACTGTTCTTATGTTGTTGTGCTGACTAATTTCATTTCGAAATAGATTGCCGCAGCTCTTGTGTCTTCCCCTCGGGGCATATTTATTTATTTATTTATTTTATTTATTTATTTATTTATTGGTGTTTAAGGTCACATACTTATACACAATGGCTAATCATGACCGTGACAGTTTTACGGGTGAAGGAAGCCGGAGTATCCGAAGAGATCCACAGAGCAACGACGAGCAGCTGTCAGCTCCCCAACAACGTAACTCCGCACTGTAGCACATGCAGGGTTAGAGTGGTTGAAGACATGCGCACCATCGACGTGCAGTACGCCTTAGTACACAGCGTCATCATGCCCCCATGTGGACAGTCGGGGTTAAGTGCCTTGCCCAAGGACACAACGTGGGAGCCCGAATCGATCGCTCAGACGGTCACCCATCCGAGGACTAACCGGGCTCGACGTTGCTTAACTTCGGTGATCTGACGAGACAAATGGATGGGTTTATTGAGAGAGCACGGCAACAGGGTTCATGCTGGCCCGAAATGTTTTTGTTCTAAGTGATATTTTTTGTTGGGTGCCAAATGAATTTTAAGGCGCCAACTGAAAGATTTTAGTGCTAAATGGAATCTGATTGTAAACTAGAACAAATTAACCATGTATCGTCCATTGAGTGCATCAAATCACCATCTGCAATAATGCTAGAGCATTGCAGATGGCGAGATGTTACACTCAAAGTATGATATTTTAATTTAGTATTACGTATTTTAGCAGCAAAAAATCCATAAGTGATAAAAATATAGATAATAAAAAAGTGAAAGGCTATTTTATTCACAAAATAAAAAAAAAAATTATTATTTACTCACTGTTTATTCACTCCAAATAAACTAGTAGCAAATAATTTATTATGTTGGGGAAAGGTTTAATCTGTATTATAATCCCTCTGAAAGATTCAGAAGGATTATAAAACAGATTAACCTTTTTCCCAACATAACCGCCAACACCGGCCAGCGCTATTCTAAAAAATCTCCAATTAAGTTTCATTATTTTTTCATTCTTTTTTGTCTCACAAACATAGATTATGACTCTCGTTGGAACGAGCTCGTCGAGCTCGTTCCAACGAGGGGTCATAACCTATGTTTTTGAGACAAAAAAAATTAAAACAAATTAGTTATTCAAGAATTTTTTTTGCAAGTGTCCTCTGCTTTTCATGATAGATAAAGGGTTAAGCAAGATAGAAAAAAGATTAAGTAACAACAGAAATATGTTGATAAGAATCAGATTAAATGGATAAATTGTTAATTCAGTTAACCCATAACGAATCGCCATAACTATATAACGAAAACGACGCATTAAAATATTAGAGAGATCCACAGAGCAACGACGAGCAGCTGTCAGCTCCCCAACATCATAACTCCGCACTGCAGCACAGGCAGGGTTAGAGTGGTTGAAGACATGCGCACCATCGACGGATTATAAAACAGATTAACCCTTTACCCAACGTAACGGCAAAAACTGGCCAGCGCTATTCTCAAAAATCGCCAATTAATTTTTCATTTTTTATCTCAAAAATATATCGTTGGAACGATCTCGTCGGAAATTTTAGGGGAGCTAAAATTCCCGTAAATCTCTTCCAGCGATTAAATTGTCACCCATGATTGTATTTTCACGAATTGTATTTTCTATTTATCTCAATAAATGGCTGATATGAAAAGACGTGACAATTTATCTGCCGGTAAACTGCCACATCTTTTGAAATGTTTATGCTTCGTTTCATTGACATTCCCCTCCAAATTCCACCGCCACCGATGCTATCGTAAGCAATCTGTTTTGGGTGATGGGTTAAGTCGTAGTGGCGTAAAATTACTGTCAACTGAATGTTTTGTTTCCGAAAGATTCCCCTGGAGGCTGCTCGAACTTTTCTTGGATAGAATATTTGGAGACAACATGTCTCTGACTTTCACTCGGCTTGAGGAGAAAATTGACTTACGCTGAAATGTGATATAACACTCCAAACAGAAATGCAAATATTTCCCAAAGGCGCACTTTCTTAAATGTTCTTAACTGTTAGGGGAAAATGTTGATTTTTTATATTTCTCACCAATAAAATGAAAATTGGTTCAACGCTAACTCATCGATTCTTCGATTTGTTATACAAATACCGCATTTTCATACTTGGAATGTGCAGACCTATGGAGAGCGGTGGCTCAGTGGTTACTGTATTGGACCTCAAACCGAAAGGTCTACGGTTCGATCAAGGGATAACTGCATTGTGTTCTTGGGCAAGGCACTTAATCCCGATTGGTCACGTGGGGGCACGGTGATGCTGTGTATTAACCCTTTACCTAACACGAAAAGCAGAGGACACTTGGAAACAAAATTCTTGAATAACTAATTTTTTCATTTTTTGTCTCAAAAACATAGGTTATGACCACTCATTGGAACGAGCTCGACGAGAGGGGTCATAACATATGTTTTTGAGACAAAAATGAAAAAATAATGAAAATTAATTGGCGATTTTAGTGAATAACGCTGGACGGTTTTCCGTTACGTTAGGTAAAGGTTAAGGCGGCGTACTGCACGTTGATGGTACACTTGTCTTCAGCCAATGCCAACCCTGCTTGTGCGGAGTTAGTACGTTCGGGAGTCTGACAGTTACTCACCGTGGTTCGAAGGTTCTCTCCCGGTACTCCTGCTTCGTCCACCCGTAAAACTGTCCTGCCCGAGGTGGCGTTGAAAGTGTCGTTAAACACCAATAAATAAATAAATAAATAAATAAATAAATAAATAAATAAATAAATAAATAAATAAATAAATAAATAAATAAATGTGCAGACCTGTGATCGCAAAAGCAGTCTCTTTCGCGATCTAGTTAGTGGACACCTCTGATGAGCGTATCAGGTCCAAAGCTAGTGGGGATGCGGAGGAGTGTGGTTCATCCCCTCCCCATGACCATGTATGTCGGACATTTTTGGTGCTCGAATGTCAACATATTGTCTGGAAACCGCTACTTTGAAAAAAAAAGGTTTGGCGAAGGCACAGTTTTCATTATGCAAAAATAGTTTTATGTTTCAAATATTTTTTGTATGAAAGTGCTCGTTTTCAGTAAATGATAATTGAGAAGCCATATGCGCTTAACCCTTTACCCAACGTAACGGTCAAAACCGGCCAGCGCTATTCCCTAAAATCACCATTTAGTGTTGATTATTTTTTCATTTTTGGTTTCACCTAAATAGCTTATGACCCCCATTGGAACGAGCTCATTGAGCTCGTTCCAATGAGGGGGCATAAACTATGTTTTTGGCGAAAAGGTTAAAACAAAAATAAATTTGTCTGCAAGTGTCGTCTGCCTTTCGAGTTAGGTAAAGGGTTAAATACATTGTGTATTACTATTATTTTAAAGAATTACTTTCTTTGAAATAATCCTAATATATGAACTTTTACGAGCTGTTTCGCTTATTGTTGCTTTAAATAGGGAATTGCGAATTACAAATTTTTATTCGAATCGATTCGTGTCTCTGTTATCGATATCGAATCGAATCCCGAATCGAATCTTAAAAGACAAGTTATTTCATATCGCACCAAACGGAAGTTACGGAACACTGTCTGTGATGACTCTCACGCGACTGACTGAACACCTTAAACACCAATAACTGAATATTCTCTGTAGCACCTTCGCTGAAACAGCTGGGCCTATTATCCATAGGTTTAGCTTTTGAAGGCTTAACTTATTACTATTCACGTTCTTAACAATGTGAATAGTAACAAGTTTAGCCTTCAAAAACTAAAACTATGGATAATGTTCTGGGCAACATTCACTACTTACCTAACATTTAAACATTGTCAATTCCTCAGTTAAATAGGAATTGAGACTACATGAATGAATTTTCTGATGACAATTTTATCCAATTTTTGTTGGAAATGTAACAAATTGAAGTTAGTACGAGAGGTTCGAAAAAATCGAATCTTGAGACTGATTCGGGATCGATCTCGAAGCAGACGTATGGTATCGATATCGAATCGAATCTCGAGTATTCGCAAGACCCCAGATTTAAAGAAATATATTGAGTTTAGTTTCAAGTTTGTGCCGGCGTCCATGACCCGGGAATACTGTCGGAAACTTGTAAATCTCGCCCCACCATGTGGGAAACTTTTTAGATCCTGCTACCGGGCTTGGTGGGCATAGAGTTCGTCCACCACCTTATCTCTCCATAATATGCTAAGTTTGTAAAAAGAATACAACATATTTCATTTTTCAAAAAGTACATACACAAACGGTCATGATTAGCCATTATGCATAAGTATGTGACCTTAAACACCAATAAATAAATAACATACACAAAAGGGATTGGAGAAAAGTGTTATCAACTTATTTAAGTCCCATTTTCCGTAAATGAGTTAACAAAATCTGTTTACATTGAAAGATTACATTGAAGATCACAAAAGTGAAGGCTAAAGGGAGGGGTGTGATTCCCCCCCCCCCCCCCCCGCAATAATTATTCCAGTCGGGACATATTTGTCTGGATTGCAGTCTAAGATAACGATTTTCTCTTGCTAGTAATCATATACTTTCTTAACCCTCTAAACCCTGATGGTACCTTCCATGTCAGTTCAACGGCAGCAGTTGGAAGAGTCCATCTTCATTATTTGGGGGTGCACCCATTAATATTTTCACGTGCACCCCACGCCTACTTAATGACATTATGACGTATCATATTCCTGGACCGGAAATGCGGTCTCTCGGTTTCAGAAGTGTTAAAGGACTAGAGATGATACTTGTACTTGAGTCATACACAATCTGGTGTACAAATGTTGCAATGTAATACCCGATTAGGCAGTTTAAGAGTACCGGTATACTGTAGGTGTTAAGTAAATAAGTTGTCTCACTACTAATACACAGGGACGTGGCTAGAGATTTCCGACTGGGGGGGGGGGGGGGGTAGTGAATTTCCAACTAGGAGAGGTACCGGGAGGGGAAAACCCCTCCCGGTCCCTCCTCTTAGTTGGAAATTCGCTACCAAGAAAAATTTTGAAAATGAAGCCATGAACGGGGGCATAAAATTGATTGTAGTAACTGAAATGCCCACACATTTATGATAGAAATTATCAGGTTGTTATTATTATTTGGTATTCTTCTGGGAATTGAATATGGGCTAAATAAATGCTCAAGCTGAGAACTTTGAGCAATTCACACTGCCCTAACATTAAATCAGATCTTATGTACGAATGGTCAGTTTTCGATTTTTCATCATTTTGTAACTGCATGTGAATGATGGAATTAACTCAGGATAACGATTTTACATGATGCGATTTTCTTGAAGAGCATTTCGAGGATTTTTTTTATGACGATAAGTAAACGTACTATAGAAATCTCGTACCGATTGACATCATGCATACTTATGAAGCTCGATATTGCGTAAACTGTGGTTGTAAACAGTATCAGTTCGAATTTTTGCCGATTTGAAACCTAGTTGGAATTCTGGGAAGTAAAGGAGACATCAGCATCACCAAAGAAGCTCTTAGATCCAGATAGATGTAATTTCCAACTACTCATGACTTGCCCGCTGGTTTTCCAACTATAGAAAATTTTGGCCATGATTGGGGGGGGATACCCCCCCCCCCCCTCCTGTCACAACGTCCCTGCTAATACACGAATATTTTATTTATTCACTTATAAATTCCGAAGAAGCCTTGAGTTTCTTAAATATGATTCCTCCCGATTGTTATTCCAACTACATCATAAAGGCATGCTTTTGTAGAAGGTTTGCTTTGATGAAGTAATTGGAATATTAGTCAGCCAGGACATGAGTCATTACAGTCCGGACACATCAGGTTTATACCCCACCCCAACCGGTCACCTCCACGACGCCTCTGATTAAGGCATTGAATACGGAATGTTAGCAGTTTCACACAACAATGAGCCCCAGAATGGTCTCCACTGTAGGGGCTGCACACGCTACAAATGCTGCCTCAGATTCGCTCCGAGAGCTGTAAGTTCTGTTAGATTCTCTCGGAGTGTGTGTTGTGAGGGGGACTATTCCTAACTAGGATCCCTCGGTCGTTGTGCCCCTAATCCCATTTCCATGAAGGGGAGTGGGAGGAGGGGGCATTGACCGGTGGCCCTAGTTTGGACCGGGGGAGGCCCCGAAACCCCACACATCGACATTTCAAATATTATCTTGCCCCCCCCCCCCAAAAAAAAAAAACGGACAAGGGCACCCCTATTATAGAATCCGGCTACGTGCATGCCACGAAAGCTGTGATGTGCAGTAAAGAAATAGCCTGGGGATAGTTTATATTTATCTCCCAACATGTCACTTGATCAATGATCATTAGTAGTATGTCATGTTCCCCTATATCTCCAGGTTACTGGACCTCGGAAGTGACGTCATGTCACGTGACGTAGTGGCACCATGTTGTGTTGTCACGGTAACCCGCGTGAGCGGCCATCTGGTGACGTCATCTCCATAGTGATACGTGGTATGAGTGCGCATGCGCAGCGCTTGTTGTTATTTATTTATTTATTTATTTATTTATTTATTGGTGTTTAAGGTCACATATTTCTGCACAATGGCTAACCATGACCGTGACAGTTTTACGGGTGGAGGAAGCCGGAGTACCCGGAGAGAACCACCGAGCAACGTGAACAACTGTCAGCTCCCCAACATACCAACTCCACACAAGCAGGGTTAGCATTGGTTGAAGACGCCATCGACGTGCAGTACGCCTTAGTACACAGCGTCACCGTGCCCCCACGTGGGCAATGGGGGTGAAGTGTCTTGCCCAAGGACACAACGCGGTTGCCGCAGGTGGGATTCGAACCGAGGACCTCTCGGCTTGCAGTCTGCACCTCTACCAACTGAGCCACCGCGCCCCCAGCGCTTGTTGTTGTTAGGATGATACGTGTTTCCGTCGTCCATTTTGTATACTGGAGGCCGCCATCTTGGTTTCTATGATAGCACGTGATTGCTATGTTACCTAAGACCTACAACAGGACAGGGGTATGTTTTGAGGGTATGTTCGATTGTAGAAGAGTAAATCTGATTACCACAAACAATCCGACAATCCCCCAAATCACCAAAATCTATCCCAATTCTCCGAAATTGACTTTATTTCCTCAATTTATCGGCTTAGCACGTAGTGCTATAGTACTAAGGGGTACAAGGGGTGCATTCGATTGAACAGGAGTAATGTTCTGGATCAGAATTCTCTCAGAATCCCTTTTTGGATCCTTATCCCATGACGTTTTTCCCATTAAAAGACAGGTTCCTTTGGTAATTACCCAGAATTCTCCGCTTCTATCTACATATGCAATAGTTTTCGTCTATCTGACCCTGTTCCTTTGTTCTAGAGTATACTCCAGTAGCCTAGAAGAGCCTATTAGTTGGAACAGTTTTGCTTATTATTACAAAATTTAGCAATTTCTGGTCTATTCTTGTTAGTTCTGACCCTATTCCAAGTACTCTTGTTGTTTCATATATCTAGATCATTTATAACCAATCAGATTGCTTAATTTCTCATAATCTGTATGCAGAGTTATCTCCCTTCTGCATAATAAAAGCCTATATCCAATGGCAATATCCCCAGGCACCCCAATTTTAGCACTCCTTTTTTGAAAACACCTGTGGCTATGGAATCCCTTTTTTGTCATATGTGCTTATGTGAAAAAGCACAATGTGACACAATGTGCCCTAGCACAAAGGCACATGCTTTATGTGCCGATATGTGCTTATGTGAAAAAGCACAATGTGACACAATGTGGCCTATCACATAGGCACATACGGGTATTTGAGGATACCTTTGGCCTGGTATTGTATTATTTGAGGATACCTATCGAGGATACCTACTGGAGAATCCCTTTTTGTCATATGTGCTTATGTGAAAAGGCACAATGTGACACAATATGCCCTATCACATAGTCACATGCTTTATGTGCCGATATGTACTTATGTGAAAAGGCACAATGTGACACAATATGCTCTATCACATAGGCACATACGGGTATTTGAGGATACCAAAAGGCACAATGTGACACAATATGCCCTATCACATAGGCACATACGGGTGTTTGAGGATACCTATGGCTTGGTATTGTATTATTTGAGGATACCTATTGAGGATACCTATCGAGGATACCTTTTGGAGAATCCCTTTTTTGTCGCATTAGGCTATGTAAAAGCCCTCAATGGGTCTAATGTAGTCTTACCAACCGCTTCCATCTTGTCGCCAAAGCTTCAAGGCCATTACAGGTCTATGGCCTATCTGTCCTATCATTAGCTTCTACAACAGTCTTGTTCCATTGCGGCCTATTGGCTTCAGTTATTCTGCCCCATATCTCATCCATTACTTTCTAATATACCTACCTATCTCAGTCACGCCTATAACATTGATCAAGGTTGAATCAGATTCCCCCTGTATACATATAAGGCATTCCGTTATTGAGATTCCTAGCCGAGTTCGTAAAATTTGGATTCCATGTTTTAACATCGTCCACTCGAGGGTATTTCCCTCCCCTATTAGAAGAATTCAGTTCACTGGGTTGTATTCTCGAGTTAAAATTCAGATCACCTTTCGTTATATTTTCATTAAGTTTAAAATTCATTCAGTTCAATGGGTGTTGATACATTCATTTAGGTTATGGTTCAAAAATTCATTCAGTTCAAAGGGGTTAACTATATATACATTCGTTAGGGTTATAGTTCATTCATTCAGTTCAACGGGTTTTTAATTACATAAAGTTCATTCAGTTGAAAACTTTGTTGAGTTCAAAGGGTTCATTCAGGTTTGTTCAGTTCAAGGGGGTTAACATTGGGTTATATTTAGGGATTACAGTTCATTCAGGTGAAAACTTTGTTATGGTCAATTCACTTCGATCTTGGTTCTGTTGGATCTTCGTTCACTTCATTGGAACAATTGTCTTGTATCTGTTCATAAATCAGTTCTGTTCACTTCGATCTTGTTGTGTTGGATCTTTGTTCACTTAGTTGTGTTCTGTCTGTCCGACTAGTTCGATCAATCTGACTAGTTTGACATTCTTTCAATTTGTTATGTTTACTTCGTTGTTTTTTAGTGACTGGTTGTATCTGTTCAGAGTCTTGTAGTCATTGTTGAATTGGTTTTTATCAATCCCTTTCCATACCCTCGAGTGGACGATGTTAAAACACGGAATCCAAATTTTACGGACTCGGTTAGGAATCTCAATAACGGAATGCCTTATATGTATACAGGGGAAATCTGATTCAACCTTGATCAATGTTATAGTCGAGACTGAGATAGGTATAGCTAGGAAGTAATGGATGAGATATGGAGCAGAATAACTGAAGCCAATAGTACTGGTACAAGGCCGCAATGCAACAAGACTGTTGTAGAAGCTAATAATAGGACAGATAGGCCATAGACCTGTAATGGCCTTGGAGCTTTGGCGACAAGATGGAAGCGGTTGGTAAGACTACATTAGACCCATTGAGGGCTTTTACATAGCCTAATGCAACAAAAAAGGGATTCTCCAAAAGGTATCCTCGATAGGTATCCTCAATAGGTATCCTCAAATAATACAATACTAAGCCATAGGTATCCTCAAATACCCGTATGTGCCTATGTGATAGGGCATATTGTGTCACATTGTTCCTTTTCACATAAGCACATATGACAAAAAGGGATTCTCCAGTAGGTATCCTCGATAGGTATCCTCACATAATACAATACAAGGCCATAGGTATCCTCAAATACCCGTATGTACCTATGTGATAGGGCATATTGTGTCACATTGTGCCTTTTCACATAAGCACATATCGGCACATAAAGCATGTGCCTATGTGATAGGGCATATTGTGTCACATTGTGCCTTTTCACATAAGCACATATGACAAAAAGGGATTCTTCAGTAGGTATCCAAGATAGGTATCCTCAAATAATACAATACCAGGCCAAAGGTATCCTCAAATACCCGTATGTGCCTATGTGATAGGGCACATTGTGTCACATTGTGCTTTTTCACATAAGCACATGTCGGCACATAAAGCATGTGCCTTTGTGCTAGGGCACATTGTGTCACACTGCGCTTTTTCACATAAGCACATATGACAAAAAAGGGATTCCATAGCCACAGGTGTTTTCAAAAAGGGGTGCTAAAATTGGGGTGCCTGGGGATATTGCCATTGGATATAGGCTTTTATTATGCAGAAGGGAGATAACTCTGCATACAGATTATGAGAAATTAAGCAATCTGATTGGTTATAAATGATCTAGATATATGAAACAACAAGAGTACTTGGAATAGGGTCAGAACTAACAAGAATAGACCAGAAATTGCTAAATATGGTAATAATAAGCAAAACTGTTCCAACTAATAGCCTCTTCTACGCTACTGGAGTATACTCTAGAACAAAGGAACAGGGTCAGATAGACGAAAACTATTGCATATATAGATAGAAGCGGAGAATTCTGGGTAATTACCAAAGTAACCTGTCTTTTAATGGGAAAAACGTCATGGGATAGGGATCCAAAAAGGGATTCTGGGAGAATTCTAATCCAGAACATTACTCCTGTTCAATCGAATGCACCCCCTTGTACCCCTTAGTACTATAGCACTACGTGCTAAGCCGATAAATTGGGGAAATAAAGTCAATTTCGAAGAATTGGGATAGATTTTGGTGATTTGGGGGATTGTCGGGTTGTTTGTGGTAATCAGATTTACTCTTCTACAATCGAACATACCCTCAAAACATACCCATGTCCTGTTGTAGGTCTTAGGTAACATAGCAATCACCTGCTACCATAGAAACCAAGATGGAGGCCTCCAGTATACAAAATGGACGACGGAAACACGTATCACCCTAACAACGCGCGCTGCGCATGCGCACTCACACCACGTATCACTATGGAGATGACGTCACAAGATGGCCGATCACGCGGGTTACCACGACAACACAACATGGCACCACTACGTCACGTGACATGACGTCATTTCCGAGGTCCGGCACCGAGGTCCGGCACCGAGGTCCGGCAACCTGGAGGTGTAGGGGGAACATGACATAACTACTATCATTACCTTGCTTAACAGCCTCGTTAGATATGATGAGGTTTTTGGAACCAAGGCACGTTGTGGCACCGACCCAATACCCGTTGTACTACCCCCTATTACAATACAACCCCCAGTGCAATAAATTATTTCAACAGTTGTCGAAACATCCTTGGCATGTCAACCCCTATTGCAATAAATTATTGTTCCAACCACTGCAATCATTTATTACATTAGGAGTTGAAACACTTGTTGTGTCAACTCTTATTGCGATGGGAGTTGGAACGCACCTGTCAGATCAAGCCCTTGTGCAATAAATTCATTGCATAAGTGATCGAATTGTTTTTCGAATAACGAATATTCGCGGGACCCTACATTTGTTGCTGTGTCATCTTCCAGAATAATTTTTCATGTACCATTTTCATACATTCTCTAATAAAACATAAATCCATTCTCAATGACGTTTTACTTGAATTTAGAATCTTAAATTTGGAAAGTTCAATATCAATGCTATTATTTTTATGAATATAAATTGGTATCTCATTTCGTCAGCGGAAAATATTTTCGTCCAGCTATGATTTATTGCCTGTACAACTCTGATAATGTAATATATTTGAGATGGAATTTGTTATTCTGTTTTTGACAGGTAATTTGTACGTGATGTGACGTAAACTGATTACTGCCTTGATTGGTATAAATCCGTTCAGATAAGGTCAAACGTGTGGATAAGTTTCCCATGAGAGATACTGATACTTGCATACCACTAAAAATGCCGTGATTACGCAATATCTACAACATTCCATTTTTAATACACGACTAGTACCAGGGGCTTTGCTGTGGAGGGGGTGGTGTGGGGGGTGGGGGGGGGGGGGAGGTGTATGTGTGACATCCCAATAATATTTCCAGTCGGGACATTTTCGCCACGATTGGAATCTAAGATATCAGTTCTCTCTTGCTAGTAATCATGTACTTTCTTAACCCTTTACCTAACATGAAAAGCAGACGACATTTGCAAAAAAAATTCTTGAATAACTAATTATTTTCATTTTTTGTCTCAAACACATAGGTTATGATCCCTCATTGGAACGAGCTCGTTTCAACGAGGGGTCATAACCTATGTTTTTGAGACTAAAAATGAAAAAAATGATGAAAATTAATTGGCGATTTTTGAGAATAGGGTTGGCCGGTTTGGCCGTTACGTTGGGTAAAAGGTTAAAGGCTAGATATAATACTATAGCACCCTATTCGGGTTTTGGGGGACCTCGATCGATTTGAAGTACCAGTACTGTGTGTGTTAAATAAAAAAAAATGGGGTCACGACTACAGTACAGTCGCCGTGGACTGGTCGTAATCCACGCGTGGGCAGTGATGTCCACGCATGCGTTTACCAGGGGATAAAAATCACCATCAGCAAAATGTTAATTAATGAAGCACCGGGTTGTACCGTTTTTGATGATTATTCCTATAATTAGTGTTTGGTATTTAATATAATATTATTGCGTCCGAGGAAATATTGCCTGCTCGTGGAAAGTGGCCAGTGTACGTGGCCGTACTGCACTACATGTGTGTTTTATTTATTCACGGATAGATTTCCATGAAGTCTTGAGTCTTTTAAAACCCTTTACCTAACGAATCGCCCGCATCCGCCCGCGTAATATGGAAACTGAGTAGTTGAAAAAATTAAATTTTTCAAAATATTTCAACAAAACCATATCATGTGACCCCTCATTGGAACGAGCTTATTGAGCTCGTTCCAATGACGGGTCACATGATATGGTTTTGTAGAAATTTTTTGAAAAATTTAAAAAAAATATATTTAAAATAATAAATTTTGATATCGTGTACGTTGGGTTAATTATAATTCCGACTGATTAATATTTCGTCTACATCTTCAATATTAGTCAATTGTGAAATGAGGAATAACAGTCGGAACAAATCAGGTTTACACTCCCCCCTCCCCAATCGGTCACCTTCGTGTTGCCCCTGATCAGTACATTTTGTTTTAGAAATTCCAAATTCGTGTACCATTACATCATATCTGTTTGAACATAAAAATAATTAGTCTACAATATAAGTGGTGTTTTCCTAATTTGTCAACTACATAAGCAGGCCATTCAAACTCTAGTCTCGAAGACACGAGAAGATTTTTGGGTCTCGTGGTGAATACTGTTATGGGACCCGGCCCCTTGGTAGTCTCTAGCTCATGGTGCCTAAGTGCCGGAGGGTGTAAAAAGGGGATAACTGGCGACATTACGCTGTTGGAATGAAGTTTGTTGAACGGGAATTCAAGGCCAATATTTGCCATCGTAACGGGAGGGACAACAATTTTTTGCTCCGCTTAAAGTTACATTTTGGAACCCTTTTCCAAATTTGAATAAAATTTGATACATTATGAGCGGGTGACATGTTCTTGATTTATATAAAAACAAGTAGTCAGTTGCACCATGGGGGCCCTCAAAGGCTAAAATAGAACAAAACCACAAATGTCATTTTTCAAAAGGTCCACGGCACAACTAAGCGATTTCGGGGATGGAGGATCCTTAGAATGAATATAATAAAACTAGTAAAAGCAATCTTTATCGGGGTTTTATGGGGACCCATATGGGGTAATGCTGAAAAACAGTTTGAAAGCTCCTTCTCTCAAACCATCAATCAAATTACTTCCACGCCTGTCAACCGTTTATACCCATGTTACCCTTTTTAGTGGATTCCATCCCAAGATGCTATTTTATATTGGCCTGCCATGCATTGAATCCGAACAATAAAACAAGGAAACACACAGCTGAAAGACTACTATAAACTCCGGAGGCTTCAGTACAAGTGGAACAATGAATAGGGAATACGTCATCCACAGCTCAAGAACGTAATACCATGACGTCAGTATATTCATTCACAAAAAAAATCATTTCCTAGACGCTGAATGATTGTCGAAGTGCATGTGAAGAAGTCAGGAAAGGGGGCCTATTTTAGTAAGATAAATTGGTTATTACCACCAGGTGAGGTTTGGGCATAGAGTTTTCAAACTGGTCTAAAACGCATGTTTTCACCAGAATTTGTGGGTTTTTGAAAAAGAAAAATCATTTTGTTCCATAAAAACCTGCAATATTTGAAATTTGTCTAGAACATAAATATACCCATAGTTGATTGGTGTACCAAATGTTCACTACGAGTGGTGAACATTTGGTACACCGAGCTACTTTGAGTATGTTTTATTTATACCATGATTACCTATTCTACTATATATGAAAAGCCTATGACATAAATTTTAGCTTCATACACCAACCGTGATGAACACGCCAGCAATGGGATTTCAAGAGTTAAAATTTACACCTACAGTGAAACTGCATCCAAGTTGGGCTTTGGTGACGTCGACCTGAATGCGAACTTGTCTAAATTTATCGCACGTCGCCTCGCGAAGAGTGAAATGAAAGTGGCAATTATTTATTACGTTTTTAAATGGGTTTACCTTATAAGATGCCAAAAATTAACAAACATGCATTGTCTCATGTTAATAAAGCATCCATTACTCGAAATAGTATGTTATTATGTTATTATTATTTCATTTCGTTTCGGCGTTAAAATTGACCGCGGAAGTACCGCCCATCGATGCTCATGTAAACAAAAACAAATTCGCATGTTTGTACGGCTGCTTCTCAGTAAAATCGAGAAAAAATAATAGCGACTCTTAATAATGTGACGATCATGGTATAAATAAGATATACTCATAGTAGCTTGGTGTACCAAATGTTCACCACTCGTGGTGAACATTTGGTACACCAAGCTACTATGGGTATAGTCTCAGTATATTTATACGATGATCGTCAGATTACTAAGAGTTTAAATGTTAAATAATACAATATTCAAAATTAAATTCTAAACAATGTCCCCTAGGTGTACCCCACTACAAGTGAGAATTCGGTCACGCGTATCAGGGTACACACGGACGAAGCTGTTTTTGTTTTCAAGAGCACCGGTGGGCGATACTTCCGCTGTCAATTTTATCGCCGAAACGAAATGGAAAAAGAAGCACGCAAATCACGAGGCCTTTTTCATTTTAATAAATAATAACATACTATTTCGAGTTATGGATGCTTTATTAACACGAGACAACGCACGTTTGTTAATATTTGGTATCTTATGAAGTGAAGTCATTTAAGAACGTAATAAATAATTGCCGTTTTCATTTCAATTTTCGCGAGGCGATGAGCAATAAATTTAGACAAGTTTCCATTCAGGTCAAGGTCACCAAAGGTCAACTTGGATGTAGTTCCACTGTAGGTGTACATTTTAACTACTGAAATTCCATTGCTGGCGTGTTCACCACAGACATACGTGTTCACCACGGCTGGTGTGTGAAGCTAAAATTTATGCCATAGGTTTTTTTATATAGAGCAGAATAGGTAAGCATGGTATAAATAGAGATACACTCAATTTTCACAGATTCTGGGAATTGAGTTGGTAGACGGGAAACGCAGTCACGGTGTTTTTTTCTACACATCGGGGGAAGTGATGGATAGCCCAATCGGTTGTTTTTTTTAGCCTTCTACACGTGTTGTCTTTCCAGAACTTTCTCCTGATCTTTAAACATTTTTATCTTATACCTGTTGAAGATATAGCCCATGTGTTATAGATTATCTATAACACATACCCCTATGTCATATAGATTGGAGAACGGACTATAGTCTTTTTCTATATTATAATATAATGATGACATTCGCAAAATTGTTTATAAATCGTGTCAAATCTGGTGAAATTGATTATCAAACATATTTTTGTCATAAATCATAAGAATTGAGGCGTAAGTATATTTTCTGTAATTGTTTTCCCAGTTACAGGGCCACTTTCTAAGGGGAACTATACTCTATCATTCACTTGAATTTGTAGCCTTGTTACGCACCAACAGCTTTTCCGGGCACATCACATGTATTCATGCCCAACAAGAGAAAGCAGTCGACTCCACTCCAGATGAGTCGACATTTTGAAACGAAATCATCCCCAAAACCCTTTTAAAAATGCAGAAAAGAACAAAAATGGTCGGTGTAAGATAAATACAACAATACCATAGAGTGTTTTGATATGTTTGATATCTCAACTCGTTGAAAGTGAGTTTTTTTCGCTCGGCAAGCCTCGCGAAAAAAACTCACTTTCAACTCGTTGAGATATCAAACATATCAAAACACACTATGGTATTATCATATATGTAAAAAATATTCAATTTTAATTTTCGAAACAGTTTGTCAATATATATTCAATAGTCATCTATATATTCTTCAAAAGAAATTTTGTTGTTTTTCTCAAAGTTTCGTAATTTGAAAACAAACTGATATTCGTTCTCATCAGTCGTTGTGTAGCTTGGGGTCATATTTAAAGACAATAACACAAATCGAAAAACTAATAAGTTAAAAAGCCATCAATTTGCCATAAATCCGATAAGGATCGCGTTGTATTTTCTGGATAAACCAAGTTACAATATTGATAAATCATTTATCAAACGAACAACTGAAGCCCTGGATGATAAAACGAAAGATGAATACCGACATTTCATTAATAGTTCATACGAGTTCTGTGGCAAGGTTACAATGCATCAACCTTGATTCCGGAGATTGACACAATAAAAAACAGTCAGACCGAAAAAAGAACCTAAAAAATTCATTAAAAAATACAATTCCACAAAAAGCAGTTGTAAATATTTTATTGAATAGCCCACGGTCTAACTAACGCAGATTTCTAAGAAGGCCGCAAGCTTACGGGACACCATTCAAATTATGTAAGGAATCTGACTCTATTAGGGGCTGTTTGTTTAACCACATTTTGTGGAGTTTGCGCGCAAACTACATTTGATTTAGTGTGGAGTCACTTTGTTTACAAACTCTACAGGTATTTTTCGTGTTTTATTTATAGATTCTCCACTCAATTGTTAACCAACTCATCTTGAACAGATCAAAATATTAACACAATTAGGGGAACTACGCGACTAAGTCTCAAACCAATGATTTAATCAGCAAAAACGCACAAAAGATTCGTTCGATAGATAAAACGACACGCGCGTGTTAATGGGTTAATTTATATGGCACTTGTGCCATATGGATTAACCCATTCACATGCGAGTGTCGTTGAGTGTTTATTATACGTCTTCACGTCTACAAAAAACAATTATTAGAAGGACACTCAGAAGCGCAGTCCAAAAATAGTCTGTCAACGACTCCCGTTCGCACATGTGTGTGGAACGGATTTCCATTTTCCGCATGGTCTAATCTTTCTTAGACGGGGAATTCATAGAGCAGGCATGTAATAAAATCCAGTATCGATTGAGAAACTTTCCTTGCGTCCATTCAATGAAAGTGAATGTTTGTGATATTTTTAGAGTCAGTCGGGTGGAATATTTCAGTTGGTAGGAAAAAGGAACCATGGGTTCCTTTTTCCAACCATCTGAAATATTCCAGCCGACTGAATCCAAAAATAGTCAACGGACTTTTAAGAATTTGACTGGTGGCTTTTGGGTTTTGGAAGGCCCCAGTGTAGATATTCGGATTTCTAATGGATTGTCAATATCATCTCTGTTCGATTATATCGGCGATACATAATCAAGTGCAACCTGGTACACATGAGGTTATGCCAGTTTCATTTTGAACCCGTCATACACGTAAACGAAACATTAACGGACCCAAGTCAGTTATGAATATGGATGACCTAAAGAAGTCGGCACTTTATTCCGAAGATCCATTACTCCGAGGGGCCATTACTCTGAAGGGCCCAGTACTCTAAAGGGAAGATATTCGGAAGGTTCAGTGCTCCGAAGGCCCAATATTTCTGACACAAAGTAATACCCCGAAGGTCCGATATTGTAATGTCTCAATATTCCGAAGGCTCGATATTCCGAAAGTCCGATAATACGAAAGTCCGATATACTCCGAAGGTACAATACTCCAAAGGTCCGATATTCTGAAGAGTCTAATACGCCAAGAGATCGATATTCCGTAGGCCCAAAACTCCGAAGGCCCGATAATCTGCACTGGCAGCCAACAATGATGTAGAAACACTGGCAAGTCATCTGTAGATGTGTACACACATATAGGGTAGTAATTATCGTAAAACTTAATCTAGATTCGGTTAAGGGTAAAAAAATAAAAATTGTTTATCATTATAACCCTTTACCAAACACTACTGCAGACAACTCTTTTGTGGAATAGTGAAATCAAATTTTATTTCTGCCTGAAAAGTTTAGCTTATGACCTCTCAATGGAACGAGCTCGATGAGCTCGTTCTAGTGAGAGGTCGTACGCTTGTTTTAAGACAAAAATTGAACAAATAAGCAATTTGAAGGGTTTTGGTCATTACGTTAGGTAAGGTATTAAGAGGGTTAACTGCAGATGGTTATTCTACTTTGGTGAGGAAAATGTGCGAGGAGTTGTCTACAGAGAAGATCCAGGAAACAATACTACATAATGGTCATAGATATCTTCCTTTTAGAGAGGTCGTTCTGACACGATATGACCCTGTCCGCTGAATATGTCGTTAAACTCAAGTAAATAAATAAATAAATAAATAAGACAGGCGAGTTTTCATAGACTTGATTCATTTGCTTATTCTTCTCTATACAGTTTTTCAGAACTGGCTGTGCTGTTGTTTATGAAGGAAGGAAGCCTCAATTTCTCGTCAAATATGGCAAGGTTATTTATATCGCTAATGGCCAATTATTGGATTCTGATTACCCATTTGAAAACGCGGAGATTTAGAATGCATGTTTAAATAAGCTATTAGGAACTCTATTTGGTTGCTTGCTGTGGTATTACCCATTTGGAGATGTGGAGATTCAGACAACACGTTTTTAAAAAAAAAGTTATTAGGGACTGTAGAAGTTTGCTTGTTATGTTATCTGAGAATAATTATGACAAAGTACTGACGAGAGGCGTCAGTTTTTTTGAAGAAATTTTAAGAGGTGGAGGTTTCATTGGCATAGGGGTTTGAATCACTATTAACTGGTTGAGTGCTAGAAGCCACTATCAGGGCTTTCAGAAAAATGATGGTACCAGAGCAAAAGCCAGTATTTTCCTTGTTCAAGTTTCATATTCAGTCAAACGCAAATAATATTTTGTTTATATCAATTTGTTCTATTACAAATCATTGGAGAGTGCCTGTAGGCACTCTTCAATAATTTGTAATAAAACAAATTTTGAATATCAAATTCAGACCACCCAAAATAATCTAGCCCTCAACCAGTTAATCTTACAATAATTTCTTCAGCTACCAGCACCACCAGCTTCATCGACGGAAAGTCAAAACAACACCATTAACAGTTCTAGTCGCACGCGTGCTGTCATCTTATATGACTATCGCCTTTAACATATCTCGAAAAGGGAGTTACATAGGCATATTTAGAACCTAGTAATTCATGCCAAAAATCTAGTCCTCCAATGTACAGATGAAATTAAGACAATTGCAAAGATCATATTGTATTAGATTCGGAGTACAGCCGACCAGTAAGTTATAAGAAAGGGCTGCCAAAAGTGAAGGACATGAAACATTGTTCTTCAATACATAGTTGAGGATTAACTAACTTTATTATGCCTCACGTTTGTAACTTCGGCCGTGATTGGTTAATTTGACACCTTCTAAAAGTCATAGTACTGGAGTTTTGGGGCAAAACACTGGTACTATCGGAGCGTTCTTCCCTGGAGACAAGAGAACAAAGAAAATGTAAGCTCCACTTCCATTGATCAGCGTCGATTACGCACGCCCTGATTGGAATTTCTCAACACCAAACGCTGGCGCTGTGTCCGTTTAACTTTTTTCGTCACCGATAGACACAAACTTACCAACAAATATATCATCTTCAGTGGGTGTGTTTTCAATTTTAACTGCAAACAATGAATTCAAAAGAATTAGAAATATTAAAAACTCACGTGTTGTTCACCACTTCAGTGAATCCTGAATATGAGTTATGACTTCAATCAATTATATTTCCACAAGTTTAGTACTCCTCGACCTCACCGAGCCTCCGCCTCAAGTTCAAAATAAATTGTTTCGCTCTGCTTAATTCTAACAATTGTCGCCGTCCAAGAAACATGAATTTATATTCATTAATTTTTACCACTTATCACACAAGCACTAACAATGAATTATAACATAAACAGTAAACACTGGCATTTGGTGATATAGAAACTCCCAAAGCGACGGCACTTGTGACAAGTTATTTTCGAAGAGACGTCATTCGTTCGAAATGATGTCATGTTTTTGGATTCGGCTACATTTGTTATTACAAGATTGATGGCATGTTGCAGTTAACGCTTAACAATGAAAGTTATTTTTTGTTCGGCATAATAATATTGTGTGATTTCTGAAATAAAACCTTCAGCAGCTTCGCTGCTGAAGGTTTTATTTCAGAAATCACACAAACTCAGGTACTATCGACCGATAGAACATGAAAAGAAACGTTCTAATATTATAGTAGAAAAGTATCTCATTGAGTTGTTACCTCACAGACCTAAATCCCATTCAATAAAATGCCGTGATATTGCCGTAGTCCGATCCTAGTTAGGGGCGCAAGAAGTTGGATGTTGTAGGATAAGAATAACAAGAGATTCACCTATTCGAAATAGGTGAATCTAACTAGCCATCCAACAACAAAACCAGAGTTGACGAATTTCCAGTTCAAATCTAGAACAGTGTTCAGATAAAACCTTTTAGCAACTTCTAGCTCAAAGTCCTCTTAAATACCAAAAGAAGGTCCTGTTTGAAAGATGGGCCAAAGCAAGAAAGAAGCTCCGGCTTCAAAATACAAAGTAAGATTAACAGACCTACAAGTATGCGAAGTGAGAAAAGCAGTAGTTGAAGGGTTGAGGTTCTACTCTACAGTTTCGCACTATTGGACAGGTGTAAAATTCTAAACTAAGGGCACATATTGAAACCAATGCCATGTAAACTGGAGATGTATTTTAGTATCAGATATATGATTACATTAGGCTATTTAAGATAATTTGAAGTTTGGGTCAAGGAGTTGGAGTCTGGTGCATTGAAGTAAATTAGCAGAGCAATCATGTGAAACAGTGGCTTCAAAAAACTGACTGTTTCTTAAAATGTCAATTTTACAGAACTGTTACCAGGCATGTAAGCAAACAATGAGAAGGAACCATATCTTTTACATTTTAGAAACAGGGGATGATACTGATATACGCCAGGGGTAGGTAAGTGGAGGTACCGCGAAAATTCAAATTCTACTTTTGAGGCTGCTGGGTGGCTGAAAATGACTGGTTTGGACATTGTTTTCCAGGTTGAAGCCTTGAATTCGACAGTTAATTATTTTAACCATATTCAGATTGTTTATTTCTACTTATTCAGATAGTGTTGTATGTTTTTAGTAGATTTGGAAAATGTAATACATGTTATGGGTTAGATAACTAAGTCAAAGCATATTCGCATTTAACCTTTTGAACCCGAGCGGCCGTTTTTCCGTCCAGCAACATGAAACGTCATAACGTCATTAAATAGGATGGCTGTTCAGTAAATGTGTGGGGTAGACCAATCAATATTTTCAACGTGCAGCCCCGAGGCTGCAAGTTGAAAATATTCATTGGTCTACCCCAAATAATGAATATGTACTCTTTTAATTGCTGCCATTGAACTGGCATGGAAGATACCACTAGAGTTCAAAGGGTTAAGGAGAGTTTGTGGCGTGCTATTTTTAGAAATGCCTGCAAAACTGTGGAGCGGAACCTGAATGCGGATGTTTAAAAAATAGTGCTCCACTCTATATGAGTATTTATTTATTTATTTATTTATTTATTTATTTATTTATTTATTTATTTATTTATTTATTGGTGCTTATGGTCAAATACTTATGCACAACGGCTAATTGTGACCGTGAGAGTTTTACGGGTGGAGGAAGCCGGAGTACCACGAGAGAACCACCGAGCAACTGTCAGCTCATCAACATTCTAACTCTGTTCAAGCTCCGCTCAATCAGGGTTACAGCTGCTGAAGACATGTGCACCATCGACGTGCAGTACACCTTAGTACACGGCGTCATCGTACCCCCATGTTGGCAACCGGGATAAAGTGCTTTGCCCAAGGACACAACGCGGGTCGTCCCGGACGCGGATCGAACTCGGGACCTCCAACAGTCTACCACTGAGCCACCGCGCACCCCACTCCTCCATTAGTTTACATAATATAACAGCTTAAGTAGCAAAAGTGTTAAAATTACAGCTTCGGCGCCAAAGACAGACCAAGTTTAGTAGCAAATATAATTTATCCGACAAAGACAAAGAAAGTGTTTCAGAATTGCTGGATATCAAACAAGCATCCAAACATAAAGGTTATCTCACATTCCGGGAAAACGTTGACTTAGACTAAATGACTACTTCATACTGATAGGTATCTTCGACGATGACGTCAAGGGTTCAATGGAAAATCAGTTAAAATGACTTTCTATATTGCGAACGCGGAAATCAATTGTATACCAGGCACTTGAATAGTGTTATGAAGAATACGACTGGTTCAGAGGATGGAATAAGATAAATCTTACTTGTACATTCCTACAACCATCTGCATAAAATAAACTAATATTTGCGACTCCATTCCCCAATCGTATTAACCCTTTACCTAACACGAAAGGTAGACGACACTAAGTCTTGCAAACAAAATTCTTCAATAACTATTTTTTTTCATTTTTGCATCAAAAACATAGATTGTGACCCATCGTTGGAACGAGCTCAACGAGCTCGTTCCAATGAGGGGTCATCAGCTGTGTTTTTGAGACAGAAATGATACAATAATGAAAATTGAATGGTGAGTTTTCTGAATAGCGATTGCCGGTTTTAGTCGTTACGATGAGTAAAGGATTAAACGTCTTTATATTTGGATTCTTCAGAATTGTATTTTCTGTTTAAGGCTAGAAATAGATGAAATATAATTGTAAAAGTTGTTTTGTGCTGACCCCATATGTACTTTGCTATTCCTGTTATCCCATCGAAAACGATTGCGTCCATGTCAGCATCATTTAGAACATTTTTGAATAACATACATCCATAGCAAATACGACAAACTAATCATTTGTCTTTAACCATGTTCTCTGGCGTTACTTCGAACATCCATTTTAATAAAAATGATTCTGATCTATAATGGTCTCTTTATTAGGTTTGACTTTAGTTCCCAGAACTGCCCATTATCAAACAGATATGGCTTTTAAACTCGACTGGTATGACGTCGATCTCGGCCGATATGAACCAAGCTTGAGTTGTTTCTCTTGATGCGTTACTGGGCGGAACTAAGTTGTCGGTGTCTTCCCACGTAGCCAACATTTTGAATTTTAAGGTAATCAGGTAAGATTTAAAATGTTGGCGGAGTGGGAATTGATGTTATGGAGAACAATAGGCGCTAATCCCCAATTAAGCTATACTCTGTTTCACATTTTTACCTGGTTTCCTATAAATTTTCTCATAGAAAGAGACCAGGTATATTTAAAATTAATAAACCTTTATCCACTTACACTTTCTAAGAATTTTCTCTCTACAATTTATTTTAAATATACCTGCCTGGTCTTCTAAGAATTCTCTCACAGAAAATTTTGAGGAAATCAGGTATATTTCAAATAAATTGTATTTAAAATAAATAAACCTTTATCAACAGCAGTAGACACAGAAACATTGAAGGTGAAGTAGAATGGGGGACTCTACAATTTATTTTAAATATACCTGCCTGGTCTTCTAAGAATTCTCTCACAGAAAATTATGAGGAAACCAGGTATATTTTAAATGAATTGTAGACTTCCCAATTCTACACCTTTATCAACAACACTGAAAGTGAAGTATAACACAAATTTTAGTCTAAATGCACTAAATCCGAAGCCTTATCAGCATATATCATAATGTCAATTTCTCCCATTTGAAGGCAGGTTTTCAACAAAGAAAGACGAGAAACCAATTGTCTGTATTTTCTTTTATTGGGGCGCGATATTCCCCCAGCTTGCAACTGAATAAATTTGGATTCATTTGTTGCCTGGATTTGTTTCAATAAAGTCAACAAAGAAAATATATTTGGATGTGAATGCCGACACAATTTGTTTATCTTGCGACCACTACATTGTTTATCAGCGACCACTGCATTTCTTGCAGCTACCTCAAAATCCATTAGAAGTGTCACTGGTGATAGGGTTAAATTTCGCTCAATGACAGCGTCTTTTAGTAACGAGAAAAAACGGCGGTAAGTATGTTCAGTTTTGTTAGGCAATAAGCCAAACACTAACGGAAATACTGATCCATCAATACAACCATGAAGGGTATAAGCTGATAAAATAAGCCAGGACACGAATAAAATGTTCCATCTCCAAACATGATTGGTGAATCACACAGTTGTTTCAGATTGTCATCATTGCCACAGACCATAAGCAAATCTCATGAAGGTGTGAAATCAAGAATGTTGGCTGGATGCAACTTGCTAATTTCAAAATGTTGGCTGATTGGGAATGAACTAAGTTGTCTTATTCGTAATCGTTCACAGTTATCCGTCGAACGCAATCGGGAAAATTGGCGTTACCGGGCATAATGGAGTCGACTGCAGATGGGTTTTTGTACAGTGAGAAATTAATGGTGGCAATAAGTAAGGACTTGGTGTATGAGGGGAAGAATGCTGAGAGTTGTGTAGTAAAATGACCGCAAACGAAGAGCTGTATGCGGAAATGCGAGAAGAACAAATTTCGAACTTTGTGAATAGATGAGAAACAGTCACACTTTTATAAAACTGCAACAGATTAGAGAACATTTTGTAATTATCAGCCGATAATATCGGCCGATATATCAGTACTGGGTAACTTCACATCAGCCTTCGATCTGATATGTAATTACCTTGGGCTGATATCTCGTCCGATATGAATCTAACCAAGGACCAAGAAATAACCCCTAAGTAACTTCGCAGTTATTCCTATTTTTGTTCATTTTCCTTCCAATTGTTTCTGAAGGAGCAAAAACGTTATTTCACACCTTCTCCACCTCAAATTGTCAACCGAGTTAAGTGTCTTCTTCATTATAAACACTTAATCCCATTCTCATTTCCACAGTACTTTCTCAATAATTTAAACCGATTTTTTTTACATCTTATCAATATTCGGCAAAATTAAATCCTCATAATCACAGTATCGAAGGTGAAACAAGATATTCACGTATGAAGTTTAAACCGAAGTGGTTGTGCGCATAACGTCTTTAACCCTTTACCTAATATGAAAAGCAGACGACACTTGCAAAAAAAAAATCTTGAATAACTACTTTTTTTCAATTTGTCTCAAAACATAGGTTATGACCCCTCGTTGGAACGAGCTCGTTCCAAAGAGGGGTCATAACCTATGTTTTTGAGACAAAAAATGAAAAAGTAATGAAAATTAATTGGCGATTTTTAAGAATAGCGCTGGCCGGTTTTGGCCGTTACGTTGGGAAAAGTTTTAAGGACGTTATGTGCGCAGCCACTTGGATTTAAACTTCATACGTGAATATCTTGTTTCACCTTCGATTCTGTTGCACAAGAAACATAACTAAAGTGTTTATATTCGACCACATTTTATGGAAGTTTTTTGGCTTGAACCTCGCAAAAATATTACATTTCTGGAGCGTGGGGTGAGGCTGTGAGTGGGGGTTCCAATTTTTTTTTCAGGAACGTATGAATGGGTGGGTGTTCGGAGTGGCCAGAAATAAATTTTTTGCCATGACCTAAATATTTTTTGCCTTTTATTCTTTTAACGATTTTGTAGTCTTTTTAGGACAGGTACATCCATATAAATGTTGATTTTGTCCTTTTTATAGATTCGCAGCAATCATTCAATGAGTTATTGGTGACTTTTTGTCAACCAGTTTGAACATTTTTAACTTCTTACTCAACAATGTTAGTTATGTAGTAGCGACATTTGATATTTTTCTCAAACAGAACCGTAGGATGAACGCAGAAGAGACTTATTATCAAGAAATACCAAAGATAAGAAACAGTTTGAAGTATAAATCTATTATCATTTTACTTCCAATGACTTTCAATAATTTTGAGTACCTATCCACTGACCTATCTTTAGTTCCTGTCAGTGCATGGTCATGTCTCATATCAGGAGTGTCAGTTGAGAATAATCTGTCTGAAAGAGCACTGAAAAAATGTATGTATGTGTATCATTAGGTCATTGTGGAGGGCAATGACATAACTGCTAGGTGCTACATAGGAGCCATAACGGAGCTAGGAGCCCTATAATAGCAAGGAGCTGTAGCGGAACCAGGAGTCCCATAGGAACTAGTAGCTATATGGAAGCCATGACGCGGATATAACCAAATACCGAGATGAGTCGTAGTACACAAGTACATATCGACACATTCTGCATGTGCCTAAGCGCTACCAGCGACGTGTACACATTGTGCACTAGCACACAAATACACTGGAGAAGTTAGAATATTTTATAGGGTGGCCGGAGAAGTCATAGCATAGACAGGACAGGCCAAGGACAAGCAGAGAATAAGCTATAGAATAGACTAGGATAGGCAGAGCAGAGGATTCCGACGGAATCCAAACTAGAAAAACTTGTCGGGTCTATTTGGGTAATTCTTCGAAGTAACCAAAGATTCTGGGAAATTACATTTACTCTTATACAAAGGAGCGCGCCTATTATTAGAAAAAGGAGGATTTGGGGGAACTCTGAGTCCGTTTCGGTAGTTTTGGGTTGTTTTTGGTGATTTGGGGAAATTATCGGGTCTAGTTGGGTAATAGGATTTACTCTTAACTCTATGGACATACCTCTGTCCTATTAGAGAGTTTGGGATACATAGCAACCACTGCCTCCTTAATAACCAAAATGGCGGCCTCCAGTATGCAAAATGGACGGGAACAGTATCACCCTAATAACACGCGCTGCCCATGCGTACTGACACCACGTATCACTATGATAATGGCGTCACAACATGACCGATCACGCGGACTACCGTGACAACCAAGCATAACGCTACTGAGCCACGTGACATGATGTCACTGTCGAGGTCCTCCACCGGGGTCACCCAGAATTGAACTCAAAGGGGAGAGACACACTACTACCGCTGGTCAGGATCGAACCCTCAACCTTTCGGTTTAAAGTCCTATGCTCAAACCTTTACGTCGCCGCACTCCCGAAACAGTATCTTCGGATTATTATAACAGTCGATTGATCAATTAATCTGCGGCGTCTTGTTCAAGTTGTTTGATCTGGAATATCGGGGACCAATACAAAAAACTTTTACAATTTCATTTTCTCGAATTGTATTTTCTACAAGTAAATACGAATGAAGGAAATGGATCATTAGCATTTTCAAAGATATGGTGATTTGCCAACTGGCAAATTGCCACATTTTTGCAAATGATAATGGTTCATTTCCATTAGTTAATTCCATAAACAGAAAATACAATTCTGAAAAATACAACTAAAAGTTTTATAGTATTGTACCCTGGTCTCGTCAATCAGTCGGAATACGAATACGGCACAACTCAGGTTGATTGACTGTTGTAATAAATTGCTTATTATATATTAGATAGATAGATCGATAGATATTTATTTAGCAAATACACCAAAATCAAGGCAGATTGCACACTTTTTAAATGTATAATAATCATTTGTATGTAGATAATAAAAACAAATAGTAACATTTCTTAAAATAAACAAGTTGATTATCCCTGAAGCAATAATTCCCGTTGTTTGAAAAACTGCCGGATCATGTTACAAATAACATTACAGAGCGATGGAATTTCATTTTTCATGAGGAATATAAATCTTATCGAGCTAATCATTTCAGAAAACTGTGGATATTCTCTCACGATTGTCCGAAATGTATTATCCCTGATTGATTCGTATCCCATGCAATCCATTACAAAATGTATCTCATCTTCTACAGCTCTGGAGTCACATACCCGACAAAGCCTTTCGTTGTGAAGCAAAGGAGGCTGTGTGTGTCTACCTTTCTCAACAAGTAACTTGTGGTTACTTATTCTCAGACGAGTGAACATGTTTTTGGCATCCAACGACGTGGTGTTCAAAAGATATGGTTCCAAACTGAACGTTTCTTTGAACATCCTGTATGTTCTCAATTTATTTTTACCGTTCTTTTTACTGTCGTCGTTGATGTCGTTTAAGAATCGCTCAAAGTGGGTGTTTTCTGAGGTCATTCTGAAGCTCTTGATGTCAGACATTCTGATCGTATCATTTTCTCTGTTGTCATTTTTTACAAATCGCTGACATTTAATAAATACTGAGTCGCCCTTTGAGTATTTCTCATATTTCGTTCTCGCCTCGCTCAGTAAAAGGGGCGATGGTAACTGATATAATTTCTGAACATATCTGATCATGCGAAGTGTTGCATCTATGTGCAATTGGTATCGCCCAACTTCAGCTCGTACAGCATGGTTGGAAGATTTGTTGCCCACACCCAGTAGTAGCTTGCAAAACCGAAGATGGACATTTTCACATGGTGTGTTATCGAAGGATACGTTATTTAACTCAGCAGCCCAAATTTCACTTCCGTAGAGTACAATAGATTTTATAAGGGAGTCAAAAAGTTTTAAGGAGGTGGATATTGGTGGAGACCATTTGTTCCTAAAAGCAGTTTGCAGGCTATGAAGTGCCTTTAGGCCTTTAAGACTCAACTCCTTCTGTGCGTTTTGCATTTTACCTGTAAATGTAAAAGTTAAACCCAGATATGTATATTATGGCACTGGATGTTTAAAAATTGAATGCAAACAACTGAAGTGGAAACGACATCAAACTTCATTTTGGAGTGTTTGTCCAGAGTATTCAGCCCAAAGCTACTCGAGTTTGTTGTACTTCGTGTTTGTAAAATGGTCTCCTCGATCATCTGTGCACGTCTGTGGCGTCATGCGAGCCTCGTTGGAGACAGAAATGACATGGATTTAGAAAAGCTAAGCCTCTCTTTTTCCGGAGAACAAGAATTAATCAGCAAACTACCGAGACATTTGGGAGATATTTGGGATAGGCAAGTCTTGTAATAAATTGATAATATAAAGGTCGGCTCAAAACTCAAACCTTTCTCATTTGGTTGTTCGGCTTTTATTTTTGTTAGTCTTCTGAAACAACACACGATAAATCAGAACACTTCGGAAACCTCTGGCGCTTCAAATTGGTTGATATTGTTGATGTTCAATCGAAAGCTTTAATTCACCTTGAACTCGTAATTGCACTCTGGAGAAATTTTTTAGAGAGAATTCTAATAAGCAGGAATTGGTTTTCCCTCTATGTTATATGTCTTTGTAGATGCTGGGTCAGAAAGCGGCCACCTCTCTGGGGAAATTTGAAGTCCAATTTCAATTATCTATCATTAGTTTAGTGATGTATTTTGGTGTCATTGTTCAAACAAAATGACGAACTGATATAAATCTTCGTTTGAGTGATGAGGTTGATGCTCGAATTAATCAGAAGCACAAAATGCCAGTGAATGGCAGTAACCAGTTATGATTGTTTATTGTCGACCTGAGATCTGTACAATAGCATAAACTGCCGACTTTCTAACGCGTAGGAAAACTCGGACTTTCCAACCTGTGAGAAACATTTAACTCAATTTTGCCCACCGCCTTTAGCGAAAGCGATGAATTATAGCATTCAGCTTTCCCGTTATTGCCTCATGTCCTTTCTCCCTCCTCGACACCTTCTTTCCATCCGCCCGGAGTCATATCTCAAGAACTGTCGGAAGTAGCAATACAAACTTTTTCAGAAATCCACATTGTCAACATAACGCCCGCGATACTCCACAAAAGGTATTGTTTCAGAGTTCTGGCCATTGCATTCATGCTGGTCCCCTTTTTCCGTTCTCTTTGTTGGCCAAATTTGTGATTTTTAGTTCCTGTCGCATACATGTTAAACAGACGTGTTTGTTTTTAAAATGCTGCAACATCTTAACTTTTATTACACATCCATTAAACTTTAAATCCTTGTATTTAACGGAATCGCCGCTGTTACAGAAATGTTTCTGTGTTCAGCTGGTGGTGAACAAGCCGGAACCTTTTTCCTAGCACCGTTTATTAAATACCAGTTCCTTTCCCGTCGAGTCATTAGTTTCGCTTCGAAAAGTTTCCAAATTTCGTTATACAATTATCGATCGTCTGTCACGTAGTTTGAAAATGAAAACGTCCAAAGCAAAATAAAGTCGGTTCTCAAAACAATTAGTTAACCAAAAATGAGATAATATTTAAAAAATCAATCATTTCCAACCACAGCATTAAGGGGCTACATAAGTAATGGGATGTTCTTCATTTTGAAATTCTCACCTCTGATATTTCTTAAATACAGATTAAATGTACACAATTTATACATCAAAATGAAGGTTGGGATGTATAGAACCCGAAACACATAGAGTTGACAGCATGCATCACTGGTTCCTGGAAGTCTGCTATCGTATTCGTACCAGAACTGATAATAAAATAATATTTCGCAAGAACAACTCGTGGTCGAATGTGCTTCAGATATTCAATAACAAAGCTAGGCATTCAAAAAAGTTTCGAGTGCAGCGATAGGACTGCATTTTGAAAAAGGACAACACTGTCTGCATTTTTTATTGAAGATGGTTTCCATGCTCGACAGACATGCGCAAATCACTCGATACCACGAATTTCCATCAAAAAACAAAATCGTAATTCTAAGAAATTTCAACAGGTATCATGATACCTTGCATTGAATATGGCAACTGTGCAGTCTCCAGCTAATGGCAGTATACTGTAAGGCGATCTTTCTCATCATTTGATTTTAGACGGTGTTGTATATAAACGCTTTTTCCGTCCGATGACGTCGACCGGAAATCGAAAGTAAATTCATATGTAAACAAAAGCAAATGTTTTTTGGAATTTATCCCCATGCAGCTATGTCGCTGTGTTTTGAAGAATTTTGATACCCTAGCTTTGTTCTTGGATATGTAAAGCACATTTGGCCACAGGTTGTTCTCGTGAACTATTATTAAATTATCAGTTCGGGTACGAATACGATAGCAGACTTCCAGGAACCAGTGGTGCCTACGGTCGACTCTATGAGTTGATTACACGTGTGTTTCGTGTTCTATACATCTCAATCTTCATTTTGATGTACATTTTGAGTATATTTAATCTGAATTCAACGAATATCAGAGGTGAGGATTTTCAAAATAAACAAAATTCCATTACTTATATAACCCCTTAAGGGGTCGTCCAACCTAACTTTGGTCAATTTTTTGACATTTTTCCCAATGCCTCAGAAACAGATAAGAGAAGTAAGGAAAGGCAAATTATATATCAAATTAATGAGTAAAGTGCATAGAAAAGGTACATACAATTTTTTTCAGGAAAAAAAGTGAATTTTATGATTTTGAAGAAGATTAATTTGCAAATGGCATAAGTAACGAACCGGTAAAACCACAAAATAATCGGTAATTCGAAAGCCTTGTCCTCAATATAATGATAACATACTACAGACTCGGAGAAAGCATTTTTTTGACACACACTCTGGTGGGTTTTGACGTTTGAATGTAATAACATCAACACAAATTTTTGATGTTCCGGATGTGGCCATGTTTCAACGATGTTTTTCCGGTCATGTGATTACGATGTGGTTCTTGCAGAAATACTCAATTTGGGCAATCGTAAGAATGCAAGGACGTGATCACGCCCTTTATCTGTTCGAGACAATGTATGAGCGGATTTGCAAACAGGTGACAGCAAGTACTTGAGCTGTTAATGTCATAACTGCAAAACATGGTTCGAAATTCCCTCTCGTGTTTACAGGCCGTCTGAACTTTTTTGTTGACAAAAAATCTGAATTATTGCGCACTAGAAAGACAACATGAACCACTTGTAAAAAAAATAACCGAGTGTATAAAATCAGGACGATACACATAAAATAAGGCAATATTCATAACAAAGTAAGCAGAATGCTTCAGAAACCACTTTTTCACGAAATATATTCCAAGTGACCTGGAACTATATTGAGCGTGTTAATTTCCCCCTGTCGCTGCGAAGTTATTTACTTCCTAGTAACCATGGAATTTGAAGGCGGGTATGTTTGATGTCTGCAAAGGACCGATTGAAGATGGGTTGAAAATGATGCATTCGTGCTTTTAAATAAGGTGCGCTTGGACGATGCTGAGAATTTAGTTTTTTCTTGCAACCAACCATAGTAATACAAGCGTCGATCAGTGTCTTTTATGATCGTTTTACACTGACAAATGTGACAAATCTCCTTCACCGGAAACCATCCCCCAATTTGCATATCACAATAAACATAACCGCTGTCACGGAGTGTCAGCGTGGCCGTGTGGTCAAAACCGAAACGAATTATCGAATGCACGGTCAATATTAGCTGCAATTGGCTTTTAAATAAATGAAATACACGAAATATTCGCAATTTCTTCATTATTCATGCCGAGTTACTTTTTAATCAAACCACATGCGTTCAGTTTCGTTTGTCGGCATCAAACTGATATTGTTTGTGGTAATTAAATAGTCCGAGAAGGCGAAGGAAGCCAAATATTTTCCATCATCTATTATTTAATTCAAATTGATAATTTCTTTTATTTTACTGAAATTATAAACTGATAAGGTGGGTGTGTTGCGATTATTATGCCCCAGACCTGGAAGTTGGAAAATGAAAGGTGCATCTAGGGCCGTGCAGTAGTGACCCCTGTCCTCTTAATCTTAGTCTTACCCATTCATCATTACATGTACCAACATTCCCCCTTGTATCTCAACCATTGCTACTCCAATTTGAAGGATATTTGGTTTTGTGATCGAGCATCATGGGGAAACAATGCCTGTGTAGCTGCTGTAGCATGTGTTTCTTCCCACATTTTTTCAAAGTCGTGGTACTTTCTCACTCTTTTGACTATTTGAGTTAGAAAATTTTGTTTATAACTAGTTGATTTGTTACAATTTGTTGCAAAGTGCCTGCTAATACCCTCAATTGTATTGCTACAGAATTTTCTTAGGAAGATTTTGTTCCTATTACTTATCAAGCAACAACCTAATGAATATTCTGTATAAAGCCACCAATCTGATGTTTGACACTTTTATCAGAGCTGTTTTGAAGGCTTTTGGAACTCAAAATGTTGATTATGGCAGGACTTTTCCATTCACCCATTAATCGATAAATTAAGTGTTATAGTTGGAAGTAAGAAGCGTGAAAGGTCCAGAACTAAAACTCTGAAAAGAATGTTTTGCAATGTAACATGATTTTTGCAGATACACTTATTTGGAGGTTTACCTGTCTGATAGTGTTTGGAACATGTGTGGCCAGGATCTTCAAAAAGAAAAAAGAGTTAAACTTTGAGAAAAAAAGGCATATGCCTTGAGTGCCGGAGGTAGAGTCATACAAGGAAGAGCCGCCCCCCCCCCCCCCCCGAAATTTTTTGTGTCAAATGGAGCTCACTTGTCAGCTTGTAGGGATTGCTTTGTGTACTGCGTTCTTGAAAAAAATATGTGAGACCCTCTGGATGTGCCCTTCTGATCTCAATATGTCAATAAGCCTCCTTGGGGAAAGTACATGCAATAATGGTTATGTAAGGTTGATTTGATGTGTTTTGAATAGCAATGTACTTTTTAAGTACTTTAGATGGTTTATTGCAGTGACAGGTTACAGTTACCCTTATTTCTTCTCCAACAGATATCATGAGTGTATTGGTGTCCAAGAGTTAAACAAAGCTAATATACTTATTGATAAACCAGACAAATTTAACAATTTAATCACTATCAAATTGATGCATGGGATAAAAGGGGTTACAGTGCAAGGGGTTTGTAAATATATTTATTCAACTACAATGTATGACTTTGCAGTGCATTCTACATAGGAGAATATCATATTTTCTTTCCAAACCATTACAGTAACACATACATCTTGATATTGGGATACACTCTTTTGTCCTTCCATACTTCTTCTGCTGGACTCCTTCAAGTTGACCTTTGTTGAACTCCCCAAATCAAACATAAACAAAAGAAAATGTCTGCCTTCAATCAGTGAGCACTCCACTTATAACATTTGGTCTCAATCTTCATTACTTTCATGAATTAGGAAAAGATTTCTTCGAGTATGTACTTAAATGTTTATAGAATACAGCTGTTATTTTATTTTGAGGTATTTTATTGTAAACATTTTGTTCTCTTACTTATGCCATAGCAGACTTTCAGGTGGTGCTATTTACACATGGCAACAGTTCCATGGCAAATTTCAGTTTCCACATGTTCTATGTTTCATTCCAAGCATTTTGGTATATAATTTATTGGGGTTATTCATTTTGTGCCTTTTTTAGACTTGAAAGGAAATTACATGAAATTTGACCAAAGTTAGGTTGGACGTCCCCTTAAGGTGATTCTAAAGTCGTGGCTGCCAACTTGGAAGCCAGAAACACAGAAAAATGTGAACATTTCATTGAACAATAACTTGGCAACGAAACAGCCTTGCCCTTGGATACCAGGGCTGTTGGGGGGGGGGGGGAATGGTCATGTTACATAGAACGTGATGGGACCCGCAAAATATGCATTTAACAAATTTACGAGTCATTTGGAGACATTAGAACATGTGTACTGTCAAAAAGTCGGAAATGGCGTGGTCAGGTTTTCAAAAAATAGCGAGACGCCTCACCTTCCAATGAACAACCAACGTGAACTATCAATAATGTACTGCAGCAGTTGAGTCTTAGTTTTGAATAAAACACATCGAAGATAGAACTAAGCACGTTGTCAACCTGGGTCGTTTCAGTCTCAAAAGTGTCCGCCATGTTTACGGTGGGAAATTCAAAACACTGAATGTTGTGGGCAACACTGCGACGAAAGATCTCGCCATATGTCCCGTAAATTCTCATGACAGTGCCACTGCTGAAATTCTGATTGTCGATATATTTCAAAGGAAGCAGACTAATAGAGGCAAATTGCATTGATTGTCTGTTGTTTGTAAATATTCTTCCCTCACCAACTGAAGCAATCAATTTGTTTACATGGATCGACCTTGCCATTATTTGTATTCATGCGCCAAAATTACCAATAGAGAACAAAAATTTCAGTTTTCTTTCATTAACAAAACTGTGACATATAGTGGAATTAGAAAACCATGTTGTATTCTTTCGTTGTTGAAATATTCGTAAACTGGTTGCTTTTTCACTTCTTTTAATCGCAAATCGGGGGAACTATTGTTCGTCATGTAATATTGATGGTTAACTTTATTGGTCGGTCATTCGGCCCCGTTTCGGTCTGGTTTCGGTGAGTTCCAGAAATAATGCTCCTAATTTTGCAATCTGGTGTGATTTACATTGCGAATCATTGTAAACGATGTATTTCATTATATTTGTTTGCAATCCACAAAGATCATCGATAATTTCGAATAATCTGTGGGCTATTAGACTCATGCCTGCAAGTATTTGTTGATCGAAGTTGTTGTCACCGGAAAGTCACATGCCTTGGTAAGTCGCTTGTTCAAAGTGCGAAAAATAATATTTTTTTCTTTCTATCCACCCCACTAGACCTCCTAATCACAAATGAAAGTATGACAGAAGTGTGAACATGAAATTTTTCTCTAGGAAATTATTTTATCAGTCGTTGCACAGAAATTCTCAACGGAAGTGAAGTATGGCAACACACACATGGCACAATCGAGCTTCAAATTTTTGAGTGCTTTGCTTTATCGAAATATTGGCTAATAAATCCTCATTTTCACAAAATATCTCTGCACAAAGTTACAAATAGGGCCTCTAAATAATAAAAAATCCAGAAAACGGAATTAAAAAACAGTAATTAGATAACCAAAATACCAAGAAGATTATGTACGAATTCACTGTCAATGGCTCGGCCACTCTGAATAGCACAGGAGTCTAAGAGATCCACGCACACACAAAAAAAAAATAAATTTACGTAATCTTCACAAGACATTATACATTCCATAAATCAGGCAATATATTTTCAGGCAATGTATGTCCGTCCATCTGTCCGTTGGTTTACTTTTTGCATTACACTCTTACTTGCCTCATAATAGTGATGGCTGAAAAATGGTGAGGTCTTGCACATGTGATAAAAGTTATTGAAAATTAATAATATTGATGGCATTTTCACCTTTGGGCTCTTTTAAATAATAGTGGTGACTGAAATTTTTCTTCAAATTTTCATGTATAACAGTAATTCAGCACTATTATTCAACAAGGTCAAGGTATTCTAAAATTCTTACTTATTACACAGGGTGGATGGATTCACAGTATTAGGAAAAAGGTTAAAAGAAGTAAATTCTAGCAAACTTTTTTCATATATTCCCGTGTGTTCGTTTAACTTGGTGGCCATGGGTAAAACACAGCTTTTTAAATGTATTAACTTGACTGGATATGAAAAGCACTGTATCTAACCTACATGTACAGTTCAGGGTTTGATCCAGGTAAATTGAGAAAGGGGCCTTTTTCATGGTCTTGGGGAAATTATTCATTTAGCCATCTAGACATAAACCCAGCTGAATATTAGGAATTTTATTGCATGTCCCCCATTGGAATGAGGCCTCAATTTGGCCACACGAAGCTCTGATGTAGTGGGCATACCAAAGCAGCACCATTCCCCAACATATAATTGAAAGGTTTTCTTTTTTTATTTTCTGTACCTCAACCAACACCTCGTGTGAACAAGCTTTGGTTGGAATGGTAAGGATTGCTTGTGGGAGGGAAACGATTAACACTTTCAACAATGCAGAGGAAAGGTGTCACTTCTGTGATGTTTTCTCGTATCACGGAATATATACACTTTCTGCCTTAAAAAACAGAGCTCATAACCTCCCGTTGGAATGGCTCCAGTAATCTCATCAGTTACCATTGAAGATCATAATCACTTGCTATGTTTGTGTTGCAAAATTTGTACAAATAATGAAATCTGAATGGTCATTTATCTGTGCAACAATAGTGATTTGATCAGTGTGTTAGATAAATACTTGAAAGAAAGTTGTCATAAATATTGTCTTCCAGTTATATTAAATACAAGTACATAGTGATAAAGAGGTAAGAGATTGTCATTTCATGGGACTCTTCAACATCTTGAATGGGTGTTTTGGTGAAGCAAAATGTTTTCATGAAAAAATAATGCCAAGCAAAATGGTTGAGAAGAATGCATAACTGTATCATACCACTGGGGGTGTGGGTGGTACTAGTCTGCAGGTCACAGACTGAATCAGAATAATATAGTCTGTCAACACTAGAACCTAAAACCTGAACTCACCGTTTACACTATTCACTGCACAGGTTTCACAGTGTACATACTAGTAAGGGGGCACAAGAATCAAGAGAAAACCTTTATGACAAAAATACTGAATACAGGTGGAAACTGAAGCTGGCTTGGGAATGCTGCGCGATTCCAGTCCAATCTGGAAATCTGTGACTGTTAAAGGGGTCTCTATTGTGGATGGGATGTGAACCAGCATCAAATGCTGAGTTGGTCTATTACTGTTGCAGGCAATATTAATCTGTACCATTTTTCCCTGTACAAATTTTTCGGGGGACTATTAAAATAGTCGGTGTCCGTCCGTTCGTGTATCCGTCCCACTGTGGTTCCCCTATAATAATTTGAGTTATAGTTGACCAAATCAAATGAAATTTGGTATGCAGGTGTAATATAAAATACAGGTCCAGTTCGAATCGTGCAGTCCGACAATTTTTTCCAGAGTTATGTCCTTTTTTCGATTTTGAAAAATTCAATTTTTTATGGGGGGGGGGGGGGGCGGGGCGGGGTGGCCACACAATCTTTTATTTTCTATTATTGGGATTTAACGATACACTTTCAACAGGGTCATCTCATGTCAAGACAATTTTACTTGTGGAAGAGGGCAGAACAGATATATCACTTGTATGGCTAATATTTCCAGGGGAGGTAAACTAGATTACTGATTAGTGTGGTGTGCCATACTTTTGAACTGTAAATAGTTCCCTGTGAAAAAAATGGCTGGACCAGTGCATGCAATGGTCCTTCAAAAATTTAAATTAACATATAATTGGATTTATTTTTTTAAAAGTTATTACTCAACTGTTGTTCTCTAGTGCATATAGAAAACATATCCTTCAATGTGAGATTCATATTTTAAGTTTTGGTGGCAGGAAGTTGACTGTGAATTCGGAATTTTCAAAAGCATTTTTTTGGTGAGTAAATTCTTTTTTTTCAATTTTTATCACATTTTTTAAATCTATTAGGTAGGAAGCAATCATTCATGTATTAAATAACCATTACTATTGAAAAGTGATGAAAAAAACATCATGTTTTCCACCTGTCCACTGAAACTACAATCTTCAGTTCAGAATCGCCTTAACTCAGTTCCGTGGCCGTCGTGTCTGCGGAATCCTATATATCTAAATTGGTCAACTTTATTACGATAAATCTTCGGACATCCTGACATGCTTCGAACTTCTTTTAAAAACATTTCCCAGCTGTTTTGCAAATCTGCTCAAATTTGTACTTATGTTTTTACAACCAGTAATAGCCACCAAATGGTTTGGCGTGAATGGACACTAGCCAAAGAGAAACAACAAACACGCCCAGCAGAAAAGATAACGAATGTAATTTAGACTGGCTACCAAAGGTTGTATTGATTTTTTATCGACCTATTTGATCAGTACACCTTCAAGCAAAACAAACGGACTCTTCACCTTTGAATTTAAACATTGGAATTAAAATTTGTTTATTTAAGGGGTCGTCCAACGTAACTTTAGTCAATTTGTTGACATTTTTCCCAATGCCCCAGATAAGAGAAGTAAGGAGAAGCAAATTATATATCAAACTAATGAGTAAAGAGCATAGAAAAGGTACATACAATTTTTTTCAGGAAAAAAAGTGAATTTTATGATTTTGAAGAACATTAATTTGCCAAAGGCATAAGTAACGAACCCGTAAAACCACAAAATGATCGGTAATTCGAACGCCTTGTCCTCAATGTCATGATAACATACTACAGACTCGGAGAAAGCATTTTTATGACACACACTCTGGTGTGTTTTGATGTTGGAATGTAATACCACCAACACAAATTTTGGATGTTCCGTATGTGGCCATGTTTCAATGATGTTATTCCGGTCATGTGATTAGTACAATGTGGTTCTTGCAAAAATACCCATTTTGGGCGATCGTAAGAATGAAAGGACGTGATCACGCCCTTTATTTGTTCGAGTCAATGTATGAGCGGATTTGCAAACAGGTGACAGCAAATACTTGAACTGTTAATGTCATAACTGCAAAATATGGTTTGAAATTCCCTCCAGTGACATGCAGTGTCTGCAGGCCGTCTGAACTTTTTTGTTGACAAAAAATCTGAATTATTGCGCACTAAAAGACAACATGAACCACTAAAAAAAAAAAAATAACCGAGTGTATAAAATCGGGACGATACACATAAAATAAGGTAATATTCATAAAAAGTAAGCTGAATGGTTCAGAAATCACCTTTTTCTCGAAGTATATTTCAAGTGACCTGGAACTATATTGAGCGTGTTGATTTCCCCCGATGGTGTGAAGTTGTTTACTTCATTGTAACCATGGATCTTCGCTACGGATTGTGTTGATGTCGGCAAAGGACCGATTGAAGATGGGGCGAAAATGATGCATTCGCTCTTTTAAATAAGGTGCGTTTGGACGATTCTGAGAATTTAGTTTTTTTCTTACAACCAACCATACCAACACATGCGTCGATCAGTGTCTTTTGTCATCGTTTTACACTGACAAATGTGACAAAACTCCTTTACCGGAAACTATCTCCCAATTTGAATATCATAATAAACATAACAGCTGTCAGCGTGACCGTGATGGTCAAAACCCAAACGAATTAACGAATCCACGGTCAGAATTAGCCGCAATTGGCATTTAAACAAATGAAATACACGAAATATTCACAATTTCTTCATTATCCGTGCCGAGTTACTTTTTAACCCGACACACCAGACCACATGCGTTCAGTTTCGTTTGTCAGCATCGTTCTGACTGCAGATGTTTGTGGTAATAGTACGAGAAGGCGAAAGAAGCCAAATATTTTCCCATCATATGTAACTTAATTGAAATTGATAATTCTGTTTATTTTACTGAAATTATGAATTAATAAGGTGGGTGTGTTGTGATTATTATGCCCTGGACCTGGAAGTTGGAAAGTCAAAGGCACATCCAGTGCCATGGAGACCTCTGTCCTCTAACCCATACCAACATTCTCCCTTGTATCTCAACCACTGCTACTCCAATTTGAAGGATATTTGATGTTGTAATCGAGCATCGTGGGGAAACGATGCCGGTGTAGCTGCTGTAGCGTGTGTTTCTCCACACATTTTTTCAAGAGTTATGGTCCTTTTTCGCTCTTTTGAGTTAGAAAATTTTGTTTATAACAAGTTGATTTGTTACAATTTGTTGGAAAGTGCCTGCTGACACCCTCAGATTAATTGCAACAAAATATTTTTTGTGAATATTTTGTTCCTAACCGATTTGTGCTACATCATGATACCTGTTGCCTCAGAACTTTTCAATGAAGATTGTGGAAAAAGCAAGTACTTTTTCAAGAATAGAAACAATTTCAAGAACTTTTCCAGGATGGAGCCAAAATTCAAGGATTTTTCATTTGAGTGGGTACCGTGAAAAACAGAAGTTTGCAACAAACAGGCAAAGTCCTTGATTTTTACGGATATCTCAAAGTTTTAATTTCTGTTGCACAGCATGGAATGTTGTGCAGCAGAAATTAAACTGTGGAGCTTTTTTTTAAAAAATCAAGAACTTTCAATGTTAATAATGGACAAATTTCCAGTACTTTCAAGGCAAGGCCTTGTAAACACATTTTTCAATTCAGTGAGTATCAAATGAACCCGGGCAAACCCGCACGATACACACTTTTGACAAGATTTATTCCTGTTTACCGCCCAAACTAAATGTGACCATCCTCTGACTTTACAAATACTGTCCTCGGTGTAATTACATGAGCATATCTTAGCAGCGCGGGAGTGCTAAATGTAAAAAACTAAAACTACTTTTTGTAAGTATTTACATTCATTCGCACTCTATACGAACATGGATTTTCGGTACTTTTTGACTCGGGTGGTGGATATGTTTACTGTTTTTATTGGAGTTTGGGGACACCTCCAACTGCCAGTCACACATCGTGTAGGACAGTTTTACGGGCAGAGGAAGCCTGAATACCCGGAGAGAACCACCGAGCAGCGGCAAGAAACTGTTAGACTCCCCAACGTACTAAGTTCATACAAGCAGGGTTAGCATTGGTTGAAGACAAGTGCACCATCGATGTGCAGTACGCCTCAGTACACAGCGCGAACGTGCCACCACGTGGGCAACCGGGATTAAGTTCCCTGCCCAAGGACACAACGCGGTGATAGCAGGGCAAGATCGAACCGTCGACCTTTCCGTTTAAAACTCGATGCTATAATTACTGAGCCACCGCGCTCCCGGGTGATGGATATATGCTACACACCCTACTTGCTAGAACAGTAGAAGCTTGAAAATCCCAAAAGCGAATAATAAATCATGGACCATCTGACAATGTACTCAATGAGATGCAAATTTGCTTGTTGGGTTATTAAGTGTTTACTGGCCTTGCATGTGTATCGGTAGATATTCACTCATTAGGTGGCTAAGTTTGTATACTGTACAAATTCGTGCCCTTTGTATATTGAAACCTCTCATTAGGTGGCTAAGTTTGTATACTGTACAAATTCGTGCCCTTTGTATATTGAAACCTTGCCCACAATAACAGACGCACAACGGACGGTTGGCAAAAAAAAACTATGAGTAGAAAAGCTCCACTGACTAGGTCAGAGCGAGGGTAATAAAATTGTACCGATATTACTAGGCGCGTAGCCGATATTCTATAGCAGGCAGTTCCGTAGCCAGTTTGGGTGTGGGGCAAAGATGATAGTCGAAAGGCCGTTGTGTGGGGTTTTGGGGGCATCTCCTAGTCCTAACAAGGACCCTCCGATTGTTGCCCCCTCCTCCCACTTCCCGTAGGTCTATTACCTCACCCCAAGGAAGTTTAGCAAAATTCAGTGCTCTTAGACTGAATCTGAGGCTTTTGTAGCGTGTGTAGCCCCTATATTGGAGACCATTCTGGGTCTCTGTGTTGTGTGAACGTTGCATTGGGTACATGTATTGGGGGCGAGCTGCGAAAATTCTAGGGGTTGCCCACTGGGTATTAAAGGGTCACGTTACCATTTTACACTGTGCACAAAACGAACAGCTATGTTTCAGGCAAACTGCTTTCAATGCAACTCAGTTTTTACAGGCTTCACTACGAAAAAACACTACTTCAACACGGACGTAAATTCTGGAGTGACACCGCCCAAAACTCTTGGTTTCTTCGGGCAGAGCTTGAGCAAGAAAATATGAAATACCAAGTTGGGCAGACGTCATTGCTTGCCCGACGAAACTATACACACGCTTTGGAGTACTCAGTTTGGCAAACCCTTGCTAGACCGACAAAAATATACACAGATTAGACAGTGCAATAAATACCCGTCTCAGTTTTTATCGGTAAACAAACATGACACACTTATTTGAAAAGTAAATTTAGTGAATTTTGTCTGGATCCATTCTCTGTCTCGAATATCTGTTTCTTGCTAAAGGACGCACATGTGCCTTTGCCTTTGTTCTGTCCACGATATGTATTTTATGTAACCATTTCGTTATTATTATTATTTCTTTTTCCTTCTTCTTGTTTTTTATATGGACCATGTGTCTGAAATAAACAGTTATTATTGGGGACCCATATTGTATGAAGTGGAAAGAAAATTACATCTTATTGAATTGCGTTGGTTGGAATAACTCACTTGACCTAAACTGGTTTGGTGACAAAAAATCTGGAATTAAAATTCTTATGCTTGAAGAAACTGTCACTTTTCGCAGAAACCGCTTCGTGTGAAGAATTAAGCAGTGATTGGAAGTGCAATACTGAAACCCGCGTTGTCACGTCCTGAAGTCAAAATTACAAAATCTCTAAGCCATCTTTCAAAAGAAATCACGAAACTAATTTGCAAATGCATCTCCGTGTGATTGATCAGTGATCTGAAGTTGAAAAAAGTTAATCTTCAGCTGAAAAAAATCGAGTGAAGTCTTATAACTCCATTGATAGAATTAAAACCAAATTAATTTTTGAAATCGAGCTTTGGAATGGAAAGAGAGAGAAAAACAAACAGCTTCGTTGTGTAATGGCAGTGGAATCAACTCACGCAAGAGTTACCTACTTTGTATTTTAAGAAAAACGGGGTTCGCTGATGTTTTTCTGTCAAGCATATACCAACCATTTTAACCCTTTACCTAACATGAAAAGCAGACGACACTTGCAAAAAAAATTCTTGAATAACTAATTTTTTTCATTTTTTGTCTCAAAAACATAGGTTATGACCCCTCATTGGAACGAGCTCGACGAGCTCGTTCCAATGAGGGGTCATAACCTATGTTTTTGAGACAAAAAATGAAAAAATAATGAAAATTCATTGGCGATTTTTAAGAATAGCGCTGGCCGGTTTTTGCCGTTACGTTGGGTAAATGGTTAATGAAAAAGAACAAGACTAACGGTGACCGCCCGGCCACAGATGTCCCAGAACTAAGACCAAATGTCCTATAATGCTGGAATGAACAGTTTTCTGTTGAATTTGGTGCTCACTGTAGTCCGTAAGGTTTCAAATTTAACCCTTTGAGACTTTAATTATCCTGACTTTCAAACGTCACTGGGAATTCAGTTTCTTCAACGTTTTTCAAAATGCGACGTCATACGTTATCTGGTTGTGGCACTCTCCAATAATTTGTAATAAAACAAATTTATATAAACGAAATATTAGTTGTGTTTGACTGAATATGAAATATAAACAAGGAAAGTGCTGGCTTTTGTTCTGGTATCCCCATTTTTTGAAAGCTCTGATAGTGGCTTCCAGCACTCAACCAGTTAAGAAGTCTTGACAGCAGGATTATACTAGTATTTTAAGCTGCGATAACATTTGGCTCAACGGTCGTCACTGAGCACTATTCGGGATTGAGGTTAAAATTTTAATAAATCGAAAAATAATAACAAAACAAATGAAAACAAAGTATCAACGCGCTGTTTGATTTCGTACAGTACGTGGAGATTGTATTATCACTAAATCACCCGCAGAGTGGAGATTCCACCCAAGCAATAATTACAAATTTGTTGCAAAGCATAACAAGCCCAAGCAAAGTTTCAGCCAATGGACCTCCGGGTTAAACCCGGAGGTCCATTGGTTGAAACATTGCTTGTGTTTTTAGTCGATATATACAAAATACAAAAGTTATAGTTTGGGTGATAACTCCACTCCGCGGGTGATTTACTTACAATCCACTCTCCACGTACTGTACATCATAAGACGTATACAAGTATTAAAGGGTTAATAAAATACACCTGAACATAGACGTCAAAAAGCTATATTGACCTTATTTCCATGTGTTTGGCTAGAACTTAGGTCTGTTTCACATCCTTCAACATTTGTCTCCATGTAATGTAGATTCGTACCTTATTCAGTGATGCTTCATGCAACCTGCAGTGGCCAGGCAAACTGTAGGCGGTGTGAAACCCTCTCTAATTTTCCTGTCTGGACATTGTTATCGAGCTTGAAGCCTTAGATATCGATTCTCTCTTACTGGTAATCATGCTAAATCTTACGAGACAAGATCTAATACCGTCACATACACAATCCTCCTTCTCCTCCTCCCTTTTCTCTATTTCTTTATTTATTCAGTTCTTCTTCACATGTCAAGTTTAAACAATCTCATGTGTCGTTGTCTGGCGGCCTGAGTCACGTCCGCTATTTTGTTGTCGAATTGTTAGTTTATACTGCCACATTTCCGCTGCCCTGGGCGGGGACGTAGGGCCTCTCCACCTGCGATTGGTTCTGTGTACATTCTTCGTGAATGTAGACGGAATTGGTTGCGCGTGAGGGGTTGCGGCGTCCCGCCCTGTATCTCGGGGTGTACGGCTAGTGTTATAATCAACTAAATCAGTATAATTAGAAAGGGTCTCGACTAACAGACAGTAATATATGAGTTTATCATATAACTCGTCCGTTTTGTTCACTTTAAAACATTTGATATTTTGTTTTCATATTAATCAGTGATAAATAAAGCCTTCCGTCAATTTCATTGGTCAATTTCAAAATTAGACAATTTTATTGGCTGAACAAAATACAACTGGGCCATATTATCATAATTTGCATAATTAGAGTTGGGAGCTTTCATTGGTCAATTTCAAAACTGGACAATTTGATTGGCTAAACAAAATACAACTGGGTCACATTTGCATAATTTCAGTAGGGAGAATTTACGTTATCGGTCCTATTTAGGGTGGGTTATATTGTATTAATCTTTTACCTACAAGAAAAACGCCATTCATTTTTTTTATATTTTCACTTTTTGCTTCCAAAACATAGGTTATGACCCCTCATAGGAACGAGCTCGTTCCAATGAGGGGTCATAACCTATGTTTTGGAAGCAAAAAATGCTGCAACTCAAGGTGATGGGTTAAAAGGTCATACTAAGTGGCTAATTTGTCATATGATAAATAGAATATGAAATGAGTATTTTTCTCATATAATATTTATGAATCTCGTCCGAATTTTACGTTTGGGCTCGCCAGAGGCTCGCCAAAACGGAAAATTCTTTGACTCGTTTCATAAATATTATATGAGAAAAACGCTCATTCCATATCCTCTATTTATATTCCATCTATACCACCAAGACGAGGTAAATGACACAGACGCTAGAGAGACGACTTACATAAGCTATAGGGTGTGTTTCAGTGAACTATTCCGGTTTACTTGGTTTACCATTCCATGTAAACCTAACTTGTGGTTTAATAAACCCAACTGAACCGTTCGTTTAATGACAATACTATTCCACGTAAAAAGTGGCTTGGTGTCGCTAGGAAACGTGCAATATGGGCGTATTGTTATAGGAGGGGGATATCCAAAGCGTGGGAATAACATCCCTGCTTTCATTTTTTAAACAATCATAGAAAACCAGCATTAGAAAGGCTCTCATAACAAGCTTTCCAATGATGGTGTCAGAAATTGCGTTACTGCTATCATAGAATAAAACGGCCCAAATGGGTTTTCTGAAAGTTGTAACAAAGAATAAGCGAATAATTCTGAAAAGTCGCTTTTATGGGCTAAATAAACATTATTAACTTTTTATCGCTTTTCTCTCTTTAGTTATTACAATTTTTATGTGCCTGACATTTTTTGACACTCGAAATCAGAATATCTTTTATTCTTGCTGAGCGAGGTCTAGAACTTTTATTTGCACTCCACTGCCCATGTTAAGAATAGAATGCTAAACCCGACAACCCTGCTCTCATGGAGACCTAGATGGTTTAATCCAGGATGATAATCTGGTTTACACACCATTTCCTTTGTCTATTACTTGGCAGAACAAACACAGGGGTGTGGTGGGTGCTACCCTTCAGCTTGAGAGATGGTTAAAGTAGAAAAAACAATAAAATAGTGAATCAAATTCCCCGCCTCTGATGACATATGACACTAGAAGTGTAATGAACTAAATATTATTGAAACTTGATAATTACTGTTGAAGTTATCACATAGTAATTAAATTTCCAGTGAAATGAAAAAAGGGGCAATAACACTATCATTTTTTAACAAATCGTAAAGTTTTCTAACTTTTCCAAGAAAATGTCAATATAAAGCAGCATGCCAAACGTTACTGAAATATGAGGATTACTTTTTAAGTTATCACACAAATATAAAAAATAAACATAAAACAGAATACACAAGGGCAATAACTCTCAGTTTTCAACAAATCATCGTGATTTTCAACCAAATCTAGGGCAACATTAATATAAAGCAACAAGCAATAATTTTTTTTATTGAAATCTGATGTTCACTTTTCAAGTAATCACAGTCATGAAAAATTCAAGTAAAATGGAACCAACAAAGGGTAATAATAACGGAACCAATGAAATTCAATAACTCCCTCAAATTTTAATTCTTTTTTTAATTTTTTTGTTAACCATTTCACTAACATGAAAAGCAGACGACACTTGCAAAAAAATTCTTGAATAACTAATTTCTTCCATTTTTTGTCTCAAAAACATAGGTTATGACCCCTCGTTGGAACGAGCTCGTTCCAACGAGGGGTCATAACCTATGTTTTTGAGACAAAAAATGAAAAAATAATGAAAATTAATTGAGAATAGCGCTGGCCGGTTTTCGCCGATACGTTGGGTAAAGGGTTAACATGTCCAAGACATTATTAATACAAAGAACAATCTCAATACAAGGCACAATCTCAACATTTATTGAAATTGAAGGTTTACTGTTCAAGTTATTGCATAAACAAATGAAATTTCAGGAAAAATTCAACAAAGGGCAAAAACTCTTAATTTTTATCGAATGATGGTGGTTATCGAATGCTTCCAAGATTTTGTTAAACCCGTTACCCAACATGAAAGGCAGACGACACTTGTAAACAAGTCTTGAATTACTATTTTTTTCATTTTTTTGTATAAAAAATATAGCTTGTGACCTCTCATCTGAATGAACTCAATGAGCTTGTTCCAACGAAGGTCTTCAGCTGTTTTTAAGACAGAAAATGAAAAAAATAATGAAAAACGAATGGTGATTTTTGTGAATAATGCTGGCCGGTTTTGGCAGTTACATTGGGTAAAGGGTTAACAAACAGCAGCACACAAAACACCTGATAACTATTGTTCAGGTTACCGCATAACATCTAGATGGATGGACGAATGGACAGACAGATGGATGCTCTTCACTATATACCACGCCTATGGGGGATAATAAACCAAACCATTTGCACACCATAAGAATAAAAGAGTGGCTAGCAGGTGTTTGAACATTGGTGGATATATAAAAATAATATGTGGAGTGACACGAAAGAACTGGAGTTGTGACATTTTGATTTTTCAGGTTCGGTTCGATTCCAGGAAAAAACCTCGGTTTTGATTTTGTTGTTCTATGTGTTCAGAACAGTTGGTAAATTAAGTAAGGCTCCTTATCTTGGAAAAAAATCTACACCAGTTTGACACCTTTCACCACAAAAGCCCTGTCTGCAAGCATCTCCATTGGGCTCAGCCTAACTTCCCTTCGTATATATCCCCAAACTGGTTTTATTACATTACGAGAACGCAGAAAAAGACACAAAATAGTTACAATGTTTAACAAAATGTCTGGTAATGCGCCTCATTATCTCACGACAATGATTCCGCCCCAGGTGTCGGAATACACAAATTATCCACTTCGTTCAACAAACAACCAACGTGAAATACAATGTCGGACTAAACTTTTTTATGATTCTTTTTTTATGCCTGTTGTAAGACTCTGGAATGATATGGATATAAATATGAGAAGTTATGGACGTGCACAAGTACTGAAAAACTTTCTTAGAAGGAACGACCCTATCGTTCCAGGGTATTATTAAGTTGGAGGGAGAAGAGGCAAGATATCGCACTGCAAATTAAGATTGAGATGTCGCGACTTGATGTATGAACGATTTCTTCGCGATGACCCGAAATGTTCCTGTGATCACGAATACGAAGGACTCTGAACACTACTTTCTTTTTTTGTCCAATTTATAATACTCAAAGAGAAATTATGTTTCAAAGTATAGGTTACGCTATTGAAGAAATTAGCATTATCTTATCCGGAATTGAAGCAAAAACAGATTCAGAAAATATTCGCATATTTAGAGCCTTGCATAACTATATCGAACAAACAATGATATTCCAATGGTTACCCGAGTAGTAAAACAACTTACCTCAATCAGTCATTACATCCAAATATCAATCTGGAGAGTCCAATCAAGACTCGTGCCACAAGTTAGCTTGACAGAAACCTTGATTGACAGGAAACTGTCTCTTGAAGAAACTTGACAACTCTGCACTTGTTTTCGCGCCATTGTTGTTAACCCTTTACCTAACATGAAAAGCAGACGACACTTGCAAAAAAAATTCTTGAATAACTAGTTTTTTTCATTTTTTGTCTCAAAAACATAGGTTATGACCCCTCATTGGAACGAGCTCGACGAGCTCGTTCCAATGAGGGGTCATAACCTATGTTTCTGAGACAAAAAATGAAAAAATAATTAAAATTAATAGGCGATTTTTGAGAATAGCGCTGGCCGGTTTTGGCCGTTACGTTGGGTAAAGGGTTAAAATAAAAATGTATATTTTATGTATCGGTGAGGTATATACATAGGCATATGCCTGTTTACCAAACCATTTCATGATGAATAAAATATTATTTATAAAAAAAACCTTCTCTGATCATTCTCAGGGGTTCTATGGGATCAGTTGCGAAGCCTATTCAGTCAGAAAAAAACATAAATCAGGGTAACAAAAACGAATGAAGTTCATCTCATCTATGCTGTGTTCGCTAGACCCCGAAGACACCGCCGCCAGCCATATTCACCTCAAACCGTAGCCACCGAATTTTGTGTCCAGCCGCCATAAACATTTTTCACAGCTGAGCCATGTTAATTGTCAAACATCGTCATTATTGTACTTCGTTACTGAATATATCCGTTGTTATTTTACTTCCAAATGTTTTGAAAATGTTGTTCTTGCTTCAATTGACCTCCATACTCATTATTCAACTAAAACAACCAGGACATATGTGTAAATAAATCTCATTTCGGAAAATATGACACTTGAAACATTTGGTCTTGTCACCAATTGTCACTTGTTCCAATAGACCTTAAGATTTTTTCTACTCTCAGCCGACAGAGCCGCCATATTCTTTCAGCCGCAGAGCCCATGGCTGAGCCAACTAACCCGACTAGCCAGCTGTGAAATCGCTCAGCCAGCCGTAAAAAATATATTTCACGGCTTTGGGGTCTAATGTTCGCCCTTCTGCTGGAAAGACTAGTGACACGAGTCCATAGTGGTCACTCACCCTCTTCCCTTCAAGTAAGATAGCTACAATACGCGGAGAGTGGATTGTAAGTAAATCACCCACAGAGTGGAGTTATCACCCATGCTATAACTTTCAAATTTTGTACATACAGACAAAAAACACAAGCAATGTTTCAGCTAATGGACCTCCGTGTTAAACCCGGAGGTCCATTAGCTGAAAATTTCTTGTGCTGGTTATGCTTTGCAACAAATGTGCAATTATTGCTTGGGTGGATTGTCCACGCTGCGGGTGATTTTGTGATAATACACTCTCCACGTACTGTAGTCTGTGTGAAACACACAGACTAGTGTTTTGTACGGTTTCTTTTTCTTTTTCTTCGCAGCCTCCAATTTCCTGATACAGAAAATTATCCTCGTGCAATACTATGCTATGTTATTCACACTGAAGACAATGTAAACATCAGTGGAGTCAGCTGTCAGACATTAAATGTAATCTGTTATTATAATCAGATTTCAGTTCCTGGAACTAAGTTGAGAGAAACCTTTTGCTTTGCAAGGAAATAAAGTATAAATTATTCAGTTGAATGCTTTTAACCCTCTCAAGGCTTCAATGTGGGTTCCAAAGATTTTATTTCAGTCAGAATAATGTTAACCCTTTACATACTCACAATACTGCTCTAAACATCATTCAAATAACTTGCAGAGGAAAGTAAAAAAAATGACCATTTCTGATCCCTTGATCAAAAACATTGAATGCTGTGCACATATATGCTTTTTTCTGGTTTCTTGTAAAAAAATTGTCTGATTCCTGTATGAATATCTTTAAATACTATTAACGAAAATCTATTTCTGATTTCTTTAAAAATATTTCACCTCCAGTACTAAGCCTCCAAAAATTCTCTTTCTGTTTTATTTCTGATGCTTTAACCACTGTCACATACATGGATTTACTGGATGCAGTAAATTCTGTTTCTCCAGTTTGATCAGTTTCTTCACAAGCACAATAAAACTGTTCGGTTGGTTTTTGCTGGGTCTTGTGGTTGGTTTTCTGGTTTGTCACAAAACCCAGAACCAAACCAGAATACCACCCAGCCATAGAAAGAAAGTCTGCTGTTTCTGGGTATAGTATATTAATCAGTGCCTAAACACACACTCTTTAGCTGGAAGAGTACAAAATTATATTTAGTCATCAAAATTTGTTCACATGTCTTCGATTGTTTCAATTTATGGGAGACTGCTTCTAGGAACTCTCCAGTACATTGTAACGAGAATAATTCAGACTCAAAAAAATCACTTCGAAGATAGCTTAGCAAGTCTACGTCACATACCTTATACATGTGTTCTGTGATAGAATTCTTTTTGAATGTTCCTGTCCTTTTGAAATACACACAGCTATCTAACAATAGCGGCGTACAACGGAGCTTCGTGGATTGCCCTGCAACTCCATTCGCACGAGACCCTATATGGCCTCTCCTATTCGGCCGAACCCAAGTGTCACTCCTAAACGGTCGGAACCCAAGTCTCCCTGAACTAGCTTGTTCCCCATACTATATACCTGGTCTTGGGATGGTCAGATAATAATATTCCAAGATGCCTAAACATGGCACGCGACATTTCTGAAGATAAATCACCGTGCACCAATGCATATGCTATCAAGCGTATCCCGAGAAATTATATACTTGATAGCCGTGACGACTGACATCAATCTATAAGTGGCGGTCACTTTCGAAATTAATTATCTTCAGATAGCATGGCGACATTTTATTCTGACTAGTGATATGCCAGAGAAGTATTCTACTGTGAATCGCCTAAGGCTAATTATCTAATTAAAACGTGTGCTTACTACACAGAGAGAAGAAATAAATACATATATCTGAACTTGAAAGTAGGGGGAGGGGCCTCCTTCCTTTTAGACTGGCTTTGCCGGGAAAGTTTGCCCTGACACTCCCCATTGTCTTATCACACACAGAATATATAGAAAGTGCATAATTATACAAATTAACTTAATTTTAACATACAATAGACTAATTTCCGACTTTGATCACTTTTTACTGCAACAGAACAGGCGCCCCAACATGCTATCTCTGGGAAACTTGCAAGTTACACTGCAAAGCCACAGGCTGGAGACTGTCTTTAGGTATGCTCTTCAGATTTCAGTTATATATATCAATAAAAAAAATGTTTGGGGGTCCCCCATTTTTGTAGCAAATTTGAAAGACACTGCATAAAAACGTCCAGCGAAGGGTCTCAATTTCAGTGAGGGGTTGCCGAGAATCAAAACACTTTTGTCTGCCAAAAGTTACAGTACCAGCAAACATGGACTTCCAGCATTCAACCAGTTAATACCTTCAGCCACACTCATCACAGCATGAAAATCCAAGAAATGGCATTTCTGTGGCGCCATTTTTCAATTATTTCTCTCCTTGATATCCAGGACATTTGTGCCCCCATTCCACTCCCCCCCCCCCCCCCCCCCCCACACACACAGGCACAATTTTTTTTAGCTTCCACCATTCTAGTAATAATTCAGGTTTCATGCCCCACTTTACAGTAGATCTGGGAGATATTGATTTTGCAATTAGCATAGACTTTAGTACACATTACGCCTACCTTTTAATACTTGAGTTTTAATTAAGCTGCTGAAATGTTGTTATATCAACTATTGGAAAAGCTTCAGACAGCGTTGTCCAATTTTCGGTGTATCACTGAACAGTAGTCTGTCAGCAACAATAACAACTTTCCAAACTGCCAGCATTGATTCAAAAATCATGTCATTCAAACAGATCGAGTTGTGAACTTGTGAAGTGAGCTATGTGCGGCATATTTAGAATCATTAACCTTTTACCGAATAGAAGACAGAACTTGCAAAAAACTTTCTTGAAAAAAAACAGGGGGGGGGGGGGGCAAGAGGGAGGGGAGTGGACAAAATTCCAGGAACTTAGGTTGGGGTGGTGGGTGATCCTCAACACCAAAAGTTAATTTTTCTTGCAATTTACAAACTTTTTCCTCTTTTCTGTAAGTATTAAGTTTGTCCAATCCGGTTAGGAATACTGTTAAGCCATGAAAATATAATACAGTGTCCTTTAAAATGGGTTCTGGTTTGAGAACACAACCATGATCCATCTTTTGATTTTCAGAGACAGATCTTTAGATCAGACTAATTTGGGCACAACGGCAAATATGGATGTGGCCTGCATGGTTGGAGAAAAAGCACCGGTATTTTCTTCTTCTTGGCGTTTGTTTTGGGTCCCCTGTCTTAAAATTAGTTTACAACCCCCTGTTATAGGTCTTCACCATTATCACTGGTTCCCACCACCCTTTGAAGTAAGTTTACTCGACTAATTCGAGAAGGCTTCTTAAGTTTCCCAGTGTCGAGCCAAAGTCCTATTTGAATGTAAATTATGCATGGCGTTTACCGAGAAATGCCACAAACATGAATACAGTAGATCTCAAGCTTTAGGTGCATGTCATATAGAATTCGCCACAGAAAAGCAATCGCCGTCGACAGTGTCGTATACGACACTGTCGACGCCGATTGCTTTTCTTTGGCGAACTCTGTGGGGTTTTTTTTAAAAATATTTATCTTTTGCATTGTTTGCTTCGAAGGTAAGCTCTAAGCTATATTGCAAGCATCAGGGAAACCTGGCCAAACTATGTATTGCTGAAACACTGCAAAACTTTGGAAAAAGTTTCAAACTCCGCATAGTTTGGGCGCAATTATCTTATTTGGGCACAGCGTTTACCGTCGTTAGTTGGGAAGAATTTAAAGGCCTGTTCAGGGACAAAGATCTCAATGCTGCTGTTCGAGGTGAAGATGATCACCCACAAAATGAAGGACTTGGCTGCATCGATGACTTCTAAACAGTTTAAGTGAAGTGGAGCGATGATGAATTGGATTTGATCATAATTAATATAATAAAACTGACACTGACATACATGTAGGATAACGGAACGTAACATAAGAATAAAATCAAATTAAATTTGGTACAATCCAATATGCATCACACAATGCTGTCTGGAAAAATGCAATAACGGTCAGACTGGTAACTTGAAATACTAGACAGCACTTGACAATATACAGTTTATCTCTATGAAAAGATGCATAACAAGTAACCCAGGCCAGACCACGCTTCATGAAACCAGTAACTTTCGATTAATCACATGGATTAACCTTTGTTAACCAATGAATCACTTACCCCAAAATAGAGCTGAATAATTGCTGTACCGTTGATGATTTACAGCATTAACCCTTTACCTAACGTAATGAACAAAACCGACCAGCGCTATATACAAAATCTTCATTCTAATTTTATTATGTTTTTAATTTTTGTCTCAGAAATAAAGCTTATGACCTCTCATTGGAACAATGGGGGGTTATAAGCTGTGTTTTTGAGACAAAAATTGAAAATTTTTAGTAATTCAAGAATTTATTTTGCAATTATCGTCTGTTACCTGCATTGGGTAAAGGGTTAAGAATGCCCCTTTCCAGCTACTGGTATGGTATAATGATCATGCAAGTGAACAAGTATGTCAGCACGTAACTTGAATGCTTTACTCTGTCTCATAGAGTCAGTGTGGCGATGTTTGCCTGTTTTGGAACAAGTTTGTTCCTTTTGTTAGCCCATACAATACAGTAGTTCAAAAGTAACAGTTAATCAATCAATAACTCTTTTAATCGATCAAGATGTTGATCATTGGTTAATTGATTAATAAGTTACCATTCCATCACCCATATAACACCAGGAAATCGAATAATAAATGTGTTGAAGAACAGGTTGGAACATTAAAAATTAGCTGAGTTTTAATGAATCACTAGTCCTACTACAAACCTTATATTGATGGTTTGGACTGTTATGGTATCTCTTTGACTTGATTCTGTTTGTAGGGCTTCACCCTTGAGTTTTATTATTTTATATTAACCCTTTACCCAACGGGACGGCCAAAACCGGCCAGCGCTATTCTCAAAAATCGCCAGTTAATTTTCATTATTTTTTCATTTTTTGTCTCAAAAACATAGGTTATGACCCCTCGTTGGAACGAGCTCGTCGAGCTCGTTCCAATGAGGGGTCATAACCTATGTTTTTGAGACAAAAAATGTAAAAGATTAGTTATTCAAGAATTTTTTTTGCAAGTGTCGTCTGCTTTTCATGTTAGGTAAAGGGTTAAACAAGCTATTAATTGAAAATATAATGTTTTCATTTTTGGAATTCACTAAAAAAAAAAAACCATGAGGGGTCTTAAGCTAAGTTCGAATGCTTTTTGAGAATAGTACTGGCTGATTTTGGTCATTACATTGGGTAAAAAGTTGCTTTAGATGACATTACACGAAGGCTGTACAGAACACAGGGTAAGTTACTCAGTTAACTGGTAGAGGGCTGAAGCCTATATTTGGGCTTTATTCTGAAGTACAGGATCGTGATCTTAACAGCTTCATTTTCTGTGGATGTGCTTCATATTACCTTTGAAGTGAAATTATTTTGTTGTTGGGATTTGCCTTGTTACAACTGATGGGAGGGTGCCTATGGGCACTCTCCCATAAATTGTAAGAAGGCAAAGAAGTGTGAACAAATTTGAAAGTGAAAAATAATTTAGCACTCTACCCAGGGGGGCCACCAAAAATTTGCAAGATGTGATGTGGGGGTGGGTGGGTCTCTTGAGTGCGCCAAAAATGTGCATTTCCAACTTGGATAATTTTTTGAATTTTTTAAAAATATATCAATATATCAGCTAATATATACCATCATTTGTGTTTCAAACCTTAAAGATGATGTTGTACATCTACTCTTAACATAAATACAACATCAGGAGGCTTTATATGTGAGAATATTGGGCTTAATCTGGGAAAATGTCACATGTTAGTAGGGGGTGGGTGTCTTGTTCGAAATGTAGAAAATGTGCAGACAATATTTTGGGAACAATTCAAATGAAAATTTGTTCCCGTATATGTACACCTGCTCTGGCCAAGCCTGATAATGAACAGCTTGTCATTTGTAGATTGGGGCCCATAGCAGCCCGCAGAGGTTTAAATTGGTGGTACCAGTTTAAGAAAATTATGAAAACCCCCTAAAGACAGCCGTGCCTACTAAGTTTATAAGTTTATTTTGGATTTTAATGGGAGAGTGGTGGGTGGGTGTCTGAGAACGGTAGTAGAAAATTTGCACGTAGTGGGTGGGTGGGTGTAAAAAGGAGCCGAATAAAAAATAGGACGTCACGTCTTGCAAATTTTTAGTGGCCCTCCCCCTGCTCCACCAGTCAAAAATGAAAAAAAAGTTTATACCATGCAGACAGTGTAACTACTCCTGTGCATTGCACTGGGTTAGTCACACTTTCTTGTTAAATAAATTGACTAGATGCAAAGTGATGGGGGCCAACACTGGGCTCTGCCTTTGAAATGGTTTGCAATTCGAACAGAATACAGAACAGTAAAACCTTCCTTATGACACAACCTGTCTCGAGAGGCCAGTGAAACGATGTACTGAATAGCTGTTTTGGTTTCCAGGGTATTTATATCATTATTACATTATTATATAACAGAGATATTTACAATGAAATGTCTTGTTTCCAGTCAATTTTTACACAACAGCAGTCTGTATGATGGACGAAGTTCTTTTCCACAGCTAATATGTGAAATTTCTAAGTTCGATAATTGAAAGGATCAGAATGAAATTAAAACTTGATGTGGAAGTACCCACCAGGAAGCTACATACAAATGAAAGTGTCAATGACACTGTAGTTCAGCTTGACAAACTTGAACTTGGAAAGTTATAAATGAAACGGCAAAATTGAAGATCATTGGTACCAATGTTATTTGATGAAATTTGAACATAACAGCATTGTGTGTGCACAACGTCAGAGTAACCCATGCATTTTTAAATGTAAACTGTAAGACTGGCTAAAGGAAGAATGTTGATACACAAATGCAGTATGTTCAGAGGTTATTGTAAATGGCAACTTTTTTCACAGAAATGAATGCTAATCAATAGCTCTTATCTAAAGGTCTTGCCTAATGAGCACACCAAGTTCAAAAACAATCCTATGATAAATGTGGACTGTAGGCCATGTCAAAGAATGTTGATGCACAAATGCAATAAATTCAAAGATTGTTGCTAACAGCAACAGTTTTTGATGGAAATGAAAAGAAAACCAATAGCTCCTATCTTTGTTACCCTGCATAAGCATACAAAGTTTCAAAACAACCTGATAATGAATGTGCCCTCTGAGGCATGCCAACGGAAGATGTTAATGCACAAATGAACTAAGTAGAAAGTCATTGCTTGTGGCAATAGTTTTGGGGTTTTTTTTATGGAAATTCATAAAAAAAAACCTGCTGAGAGTTCAAAAGGGATAAGTGGATGCACAAATGCAGTAAGTTCAAAGGCTGGTGATAACAATAATGAAAAAAAGCAATAGCTCACATCTAGAGGTCACCCCGAACACACATACCAAGTTTCAAAGTGATCCGATCATAAATGTGTCCTGAAGGGTGTGTTAAAGGGAAATATTGAGGCCTGACTAAACTAAGTTCAAAGGTCAGCGGCAACATTTTTTGACAGAAATGGAAGAAAATCGCCAGCTCCCATATAGATGTCACGCCACACAAGCACACCAAGTTTGCAAGCGATCCAATCGTAAATGTGCCCTGCAGGGAGTGTCAAAGGGAAATACTGATGCTTAACTGCACTAAGTTTTTACTAAGTTCATCGAAGGTCATTGCAGTGGCAACATTTTTTGACGGAAATCAAAGAAAATCGATAGCTCCCATCTAGAGGAAACTCCAAACAAGCATACAAAGTTTCAAACCGATCTGATTATAAATGTGCCCTGCAGGGCATGCCAAAGGAATATATTGATACCTGACTAAACTAAGTTCAAAGATCGTTGCCAGTGGCAACATTTTTTGACGGACGGAAATGGAAGAAAATCGATAGCTCCCATCTAGAGGTCACCCCAAACAAGCATGCCACGTTTCAAGGCAATCCAATCATAAATGTGTCCTGTAGGGTGTGCCAAAGGGAAATAATGAGGTCTGACTAAACTAAGTTCTAAGAACGTTGGCCGCGGCAACATTTTTTGATGGAAATTGAAGAAAATCGATAGCTCCTATCTAGAGGTCACCCCAAACAAGCATACCGAGTTTCAAAGCGATCCAATCATAAGTAGGGTGTGCCAAAGGGAAATATTGAGGTTTGACTAAACCAAGTTCTAAGAACGTTGGCCGCGGCAACATGTTTTGACGGAAATCAAAGAAAATCGATAGCTCCCATCTAGAGGAAACTCCAAACAAGCATACAAAGTTTCAAACCGATCTGATTATAAATGTGCCCTGTAGGGCATGCCAAAGGAATATATTGATACCTGACTAAACTAAGTTCAAAGATCGTTGCCAGCGGCAACATTTTTTGACGGACGGAAATGGAAGAAAATCGATAGCTCCCATATAGAGGTCACCCCAAACAAGCATGCCACGTTTCAAGGCAATCCAATCACAAATGTGCCCTGTAGGGTGTGCCAAAGGGAAATATTGAGGTCTGACTAAACTAAGTTCTAAGAACGTTGGCCGCGGCAACATTTCTTGATGGAAATTGAAGAAAATCGATAGCTCCCATTTAGAGGTCACCCCAAACAAGCATACCGAGTTTCAAAGCGATCCAATCATAAATGTGACCTGTAGGGTGTGCCAAAGGGAAATATTGAGGTTTGACTAAACTAAATTCTAAGAACGCTGGCCGCGGCAACATGTTTTGACGGAAATTGAAGAAAATCGATAGCTCCCATCTAGAGGTCACCCCAAATAAGCATACCAAGTTTCAAAGCAATCTGACTATAAATGCGACCTGTGAGGTGTGCCAAAGGTAATTGTGGACGTACGTGCTAACGTACGTACGCCGACGGACGAGAAGTGATGTCAATAGCTCAGCTTGACTTTGTCAAGTTGAGCTAAAAAACAGGGGAGGGGGAGTCATCCCCATAGGCTCACCAACAGTATCCCATAAAATATCACCAGGCATATTATAAATGAAAACAATTGGGTGTTCACACTCATCAAAACTTTGTTAACCAGTGATTGCCTGCATTCATGTATAGCAAAACAGGGCAGAATGTTTCTTAAGTCAAAAGAAAGAAATAAAGTTGGACATTGCATTAAAAATCTTCACAATCTGTAAAAACTGTCTGGTCAAGGGTTAATGTTAACTTATATTGAAGCAATTAACACACATATGAAATTCGCACATATGAAATTTGAAAGCCCTTGGATACCAGTGGTTGCCTGCTATCATGTATAGAAAAACAAGTCAGAAATTTTCCAAGTCCACTCTACTCCTTCAACATTGATGACCTAAAAGTTATTTTAATGATTCCAGTCCCATAATTCTAGAACGCCAAATCTGAAAATTGTCAAAAAATTAAAGGGAGCTTTGTTTGATTAATCTCTATAGTGTGTATTTTTAGAATTGGTCAAAACAAACTTGAGTTATGATATGACATGTGAAAAATTGTCATTTTTACGATTGAAGTCCCATACCACCAGAATGACACACCTGAAAATCGTAAAAATTGAAAGGGGCGTTGCCTTTACTGATTGTAACATTGCTACAAAATTTCACGAGATTTGATGAAAGCATTGAGTTATCATATGACATGTAAAAAATTGCCATTTTTTAAGATTCAAGTCCCATAACTCTGGAAAGAAAAAATAGAAACTGTCAAAAATGAAAGGGAACTTCGTTTTACCAATTTCAATATTGTGCATAAATGTTATGAGAACTGGTCAAATGAAACTTGAGTCATTGTATGCAGATGCATTTTATATTATTCAAGTCCCATAACTCCAGAATGACAAACCTGAAAATCGTAAAAATTAAAAGGGGGTGTTGCCTTTATTGACTGTAACATTACCACAAAATTTCAAGAGATTCAGTGGAAGCATTATTGAGTTATCATATGACATGTAAAAAATTGCCAATTTTTTTTAAAGATTTAAGTCCCATAACTCTGGAAAGAGAAAACAGAAAACCGTCAAAAACGAAAGGATGCTTCGTCTGATCAATTTCAAAATATTTGTGTATAAATATTTTGTGAATTGGTCAATGGAATCTTGAGTTATAGAATGACATAGGAATGTGCTGACGGACAGATGCATTTTTTCACTATTAAAGTCCCATAACTCCAGAATGACAAACCTGAAAATCGGAAAAATTGAAAAAGGTGTTGCATTTACTGATTGTAACATTGCAACAAAATAATTTCAAGATATTATGAGCGTTAGTCAAAGGAAACTTGAGTTACTGACAGTGATTACTATAGGGCTTCCGCCGAAAGTTGGCAGGGCCCTAACAGCTACCATAGCACACACTACATGATAATATACACTTACCAAGGCTACATGGTTCATTGGTTACATGTTACACAGAGTGCAGGATTCAAGGAACTACTTATACTGGGTTGTGGGAATTTTTTGAAAGTGAATTCCAAAAATGAAAACATATTCTATCATCACTACAATTAATAGCTTGTTATTAATAACTACCGAGGGGCGCGGTGGCGTTGTGGTAACCGGTTCTCGTCAGATCACCGAAGTTAAGCAACGTCGAGCCCAGTTTGTCCTCGGATGGGTGACCGTCTGAGCGATTGATTCGGACTCCCGCATTGTGTCCTTGGGCAAGGCACTTAACCCCGATTGTCCACATGGGGGCACAATGACGCCGTGTACTAGGGCATACTGCACGTCAATGGTGCGCATGTCTTCAACCAATCTAACCCTGCCTGTGCTGCAGTGCGGAGTTACGATGTTGGGAAGCAGGCAGATGCTCGTCGTTGCTCGGTGGTTCTCTCTGGGTACTCCATCTTCCTCCACCCGTAGAACTGTCATGGTCATAATTAGCCATTGTGCATACGTATGTGACCTTAAAGACCAATAAATAAATAACTACCGTATACACATTTACATTGGTGCAGATGACTTAACAGTGTTTTTACATGGTTGTTGGCTGCCTGTACAGGCAGTCAACAATGATGTGAACATGCTGTCAAGATAAATGCATCTTACCAGTAAGTTCTCTGGGAAGAATGCACTTGGAACCAGTTTTTCAAAGCCAAGAAGGGGGCAGTTTGAGGCTGTATGGAGACTTAAGGGGTTAATAATAAGTTTGATCAATTAAGGTTTTTTATCCCATAAATGGACGTTTATTCGAACAATAAAAGTCTTGGATAAATTTTTGCTTATTCACCTAGTAGCAGCTGCTAGTAGGGTGATAACTTTCCCGCAGGTTTGCCACTGAAAGAATTTATTCCAATAGTAGAGACGGACTTGTTGACCTCTCCCACATTTAGTGGTCATGACCAGACCTGTTAATCCCTGAATGCGGCTCTCAAGGAGATTTTGTTGAGCTCTCAGGGAGAATTCCATGCTTGTCAGGGAGATTTCTCTGCACGTCAAAATTCACTGCCATTATACAATATGGGCAAAATGACAGATCCCTTTTTACCTCTAGTGACTGAACGTAGGTAAATTGCAAGTTGCTTAAGAATTCCCTGCATTCATAACATTTTGTTCTTCGCATTATTCTTAGGAAAGCTCTCAGTCTCATTGACTCATGACCTGTTTTACGTTTGTGGGAGAATGAACCATTTATCAAACATTGATCGTCGCTGAAATGTTCAGTTTTAGAATATATGACACATTTCAACTCTGTTTAGCAATAAAATGAACAACAATTAACAAAGAAAACAACAAGAGGCCCCACGTGGCCTTAATCGCTCACCTGACAAAGTGACTCTAAGAAGTATTTTAGGTCACCTTCACCATGTCATGTCTCATCAACATTAACTGGTTGAGTGATAGATTTTGTTTGAAGTTCAACATTTGTTACCTAAAATTAGTTTTATTTAAAATCATTGGTGTGTGGCCAATCTCCAATGATTTTTAATAAAGCAAATTTATCTCTGCAGACAAACTGGTTTAGCATGAAGCACAAACAAGGAATGTGAAGAGATAGCCTTGGACATCTCTCCCCAACTGTGGATATCTTCCATGTGCTAAATGTATATATTTGCATGCAAGAAAACAAAAATTTTCACAAATTTTATTTTTTTTTATCATCATTGGAACAAGCTCAAACAGCTTATTCCAATAGGGGTATGGGAAGATCAGGTATATTTTTGAGACAGAAATGTGAATATATAAATAATGGTGTTTTTTTGTGAATGATGCTGGAGAATTTTGCGTAAAGATATGGTAAATGGTTTGTTCTAGATACAGAATGATGCAAAAGTATTTAAATTTGATTAGGCAAGTTGTTCCTATAATGCATTTAAAAATTGAAGTAACTGTTTTTTTGCTGATGAACTTTTAGATGTGTGTGTCTGTGTTTGTGTGTGTGTGTGTGTGTTTGTGTGTGTGTGTGGGGGGGGGGGGGGGTAAGAGTGTTCCTGAATAAATGGAAAATTTTATTTTTTGTGTGAAAGACATAGTGCGTGAATGTTGATTGGAACAAGCTTAGAGAGCTCATTTTAATGTGAAGTCATAAAGCTGTGTTTGACGTACGAAATTCTGGAATAACTAAAAAAATTGCTTTTTTGACTCAAAAAGCATGGTGTGGGACCTCTCATTGGAATGAGCTCAAAAAGCTCATTCCAATGGGGTATTTACAAGCGATAAGTACATGTATGTTTAAGAGACAAAAATTAAAATTTGAATAGCGATTTTTGCGAAGAATGCTGACAAGTTTTGGCAGTTATGCTGGTAAAAAGGTAAGATATGCAAAGTGGTTGTTTTTTAGAGGCGACATTTAATTAAGGGGAATTAACCCTTGATTACTGAGGTAACTTCTAAAAGTACTGAAATTTCATGAAGCAATGTGAATAACAGACAACAGTTGCCTAAAAATGTCATGAATAACTAAAATTTTTATTCCTTTGTCTCGAAAACATGGCATATGACCTTTGTTGGAATGAGCTGAATGCGTGTGTTCCAATGAGGGGTCATAAAATTTGAACGAAGATTTGTGTGAATAATGCATTAGTACTGCTAGATTTGGGTAAACGGTTCACCCTGGATACCACCCCTTCTATAGTAGATCTTTTCTGCAAATTTTGTCTAAGATTCTATCAACTTTACAAATAAATACGTTCATGAATCACAATCAGATCCACCCTACAATGTTGCATACCAAATATCAAAAGATTCTGCCTGCTGGATCTGGAGAAGAAGATTTTTTAAGAAATATGCCTGAAATGCACTAAGTTAAAATTTGGGCTCCTATACGGAGCCCAAATATAAACCCAGGGGGCCGATTTGAACAAACTTTAATCAGATCCACCCCACAATGTTGCTTACCAAATATGAAAAGATTCTGAAGCTGGATCTGGAGAAGAAGATTTTTTAAGAAATTTGCCTGAAATGCACTAAGTTCGAATTCGAGCTTCTATACTGAGCCCAGATATGAAACTAGGAAGCCGATTTGAACAAACTTGAATCAGATCCACCCCACAATGTTGCATACCAAATATCAAAAGATTCTGCCTGCTGGATCTGGAGAAGAAGATTTTTTAATAAATTTGCCCGAAATGCACTAAGTGCGAATTCGGGCTTCTATATTAAGCCCAAATATGAATCCAGGGGGCCGATTTGAACAAACTTGAATCAGATCCACCCCGCAATGTTGCATACCAAATATCAAAAGATTCTGCCTGCCGGATCTGGAGAAGAAGATTTTTGAAGAAATTTGCCTGAAATGCACTAAGTGCGAATTCGGGCTTCTATATTAAGCCCAAATATGAATCCAGGGGGCCGATTTGAACAAACTTGAATCAGATCCATCCCGCAATGTTGCATACCAAATATCAAAAGATTCTGCCTGCTGGATCTGGAGAAGAAGATTTTTGAAGAAATTTGCCCGAAATGCACTAAGTTTGAATTCGAGCTTCTATAGTGAGCCCAAATATGAATCCAGGGGGCCGATTTGAACAAACTTGAATCAGATCCACCCTGCAATGTTGCATACCAAATATCAAAAGATTCTGCCTGCTGGATCTGGAGAAGATGATTTTTTAAGAAATTTGCCTGAAATGCACTAAGTTCGAATTCGAGCTTCTATAGTGAGCCCAAATATGAATCTAGGAAGCCGATTTGAACAAACTTGAATCAGATCCACCCCACAATGTTGCATACCAAATATCAAAAGATTCTGCCTGCTGGATCTGGAGAAGAAGATTTTTTAATAAATTTGCTTGAAATGCATTAAGTTCAAATTTGGGCTCCTATACTGAGCCCAAATATAAACCCAGGGGGCCGATTTGAACAAACTTGAATCAGATCCACCCCACAATGTTGCTTACCAAATATGAAAATATTCTGCCTGCTGGATCTGGAGAAGAAGATTTTTTAAGAAATTTGCATGAAATGCACTAAGTTCCAATTCGAGCTTCTATAGTGAGCCCAAATATGAATCTAGGAAGCCGATTTGAACACACTTGAATCAGATCCACCCCACAATGATGCATACCAAATATCAAAAGATTCTGCCTTCTGGATCTGGAGAAGAAGATTTTTTAAGAAATTTGCCTAAATGCACTAAGTTCGAAATCGGGCTCCTATACTGAGCCCAAATATGAACCCAGGGGGCCGATTTGAACAAACTTGAATCAGATCCACCCTACAATGTTGCATACCAAATATCAAAAGATTCTGCCTGCTGGATCTGGAGAAGAAGATTTTTTAAGAAATTTGCCTGAAATGCACTAAGTTCGAAATCGGGCTCCTATACTGAGCCCAAATATTAACCCAGGGGGCCGATTTAAACAATCTTGAATCAGATCCACCCCACAATGTTGCTTACCAAATATGAAAAGATTCTGCCTGCTGGATCTGGAGAAGAAGATTTTTTAAGAAATTTGCCTGAAATGCACTGAGTTCGAATTCGGGCTTCTATAGTAAGCCCAAATATGTATCCAGGGGGCCGATTTGAACAAACTTGAATCAGATCTACCCCGCAACATTGCATACCAAATATCAAAAGATTCTGCCTGCTGGATCTGGAGAAGAAGATTTTTGAAGAAATTTGCCTGAAATGCACTAAATTCGAATTCAAGCTCCTATAGTGAGCCCAAATATGAATCTAGGGAGCCGATTTGAACAAACTTGAATCAGATCCACCCTACAATGTTGCATACCAAATATCAAAAGATTCTGCCTGCTGGATCTGGAGAAGAAGATTTTCAAAGAAATTTGCCTGAAATGCAGTAAGTTCAAATTTGGGCTCCTATACTGAGCCCAAATATAAACCCAGGGGGCCGATTTGAACAAACTTGAATCAGATCCACCCCACAATGTTGCATACCAAATATCAAAAGATTCTGCCTGCTGGATCTGGAGAAGAAGATTTTTTAAGAAATTTGCCTGAAATGCACTAAGTTCGAAATCGGGCTCCTATACTGAGCCCAAATATGAACCCAGGGGGCCGATTTGAACAAACTTGAATCAGATCCACCCTACAATGTTGCATACCAAATATCAAAAGATTCTGCCTGCTGGATCTGGAGAAGAAGATTTTTTAATGTTTTTCCCATTGCCTACAGTGTTAAAAAGTGCTGACTCAGCACTTTTTCAAAGTCCCGAAACTGTACCCTATGATAAAACCGATGGCAATTTTTTTTTACCAATCCTTTCTGTTGGTCCTAAGGAAGCTGCACACCGAATAAAAATTCTCAGTGCTGTGCAGTTTTGGAGATATGGGCGTTTTAAATTTTTTCTATTTTTAGCTCCTGCGGTTCCCACGGGGCTGCGGGAAAAATTTTTTTTGCATAAATCAAGTACTCATGACCCAATAAGCCCTCACATAAAATTTGGTTCAAATCAGCCTCTCGGTTTGGAAAATAGAAATTTTGGGCGGGGCAAAAAATTTTGCCCCTCTCATAACAATGCCAAGTATAGCCCCACAAACTTCTCTTGAACAAATCTGAGTCTACACCTCAAAAGGAAGCTGCACACCAAATATCAAGTCTCTGCTACTGCTGGTTCATGAGAAGAAGATTTACAAAGATTTTGGTGCCCCTTGGGGGCGTGGCACCACCCAGGAGGAGGGGCAACTTCATTTGAACAAATCTGAATTGGCATTAGGTAATAAACATTTAGCCAACATTTGAATAAAATTGGGCTAGTGGTTTAGGAGGAGAAGTCGATAATGTAAAGTTAACGCCGGACGGACGACGACGGACGACGGACAGAAAGTGATTAGTAAAGCTCCCCTTGAGCTTCGCTCAGGTGAGCTAAAAAGTAAATCAATCGAAACCAAGCGTTGAAAAGCATACAAGTTCGATTGTGAAAAGCGGGGGCATGATGACTGATGTTTCATTTTCCAAATTAGGAAAGTGTAAATAAACAAATGCACATGTCATCTGTTTTGTTTATAAAACTCAAGTTGAATCGACAACGAAAATAAGAAAGAGAACCAATGTTCATTTAATTAAGTATTTTTGCAAGTTTAGGGGAATTATTTTTAGACAGGAATATATCACTGTGCCTTGTTTATTTTTGGCAGTTTTGCTTGTCGACTGAATTGGACCAATGTGCTCCTCACTTCTCGTAGTGTTTTGTAGAGAGTAACAGCATGATTTCGCAGCGACTGCCCTATAAAGTATTTTTTGGATAAACAAAATAAACGTATAGTGGTTTCAAGTAAAACATTTATTCTACTTGAAGGATTAAGAATGAAATCAACGAGCCTCTAGCGAGTCGGTTTCATTCTTAATCCTTCGAGTAGAATAAATTTTTTCCTTGACAAAACTATACGTTTATTCTATATACTCCATCCAGTTGATTTGCAAAAAGTTCATTATTTCTTTACTTTTGCAACAATAATCATAGTATCAGTGTGATAACTTGGGTTTGCCAGGGGTAATTTTGTTTTGGACTCATTAAACTCAACTGTTGTAAAAGAATTGAACTCTGTTACTTCTGGCTGAATTGATCAAGGAAATCACAGACAATTAAACACTTCACATTTATCCCATAGAACAGTATGGCATTGCACAACATGCATAATGCATAGTATTCATAATACACGGAAAGCCTCCAATGAATTCCCTGAATCTCCTTCAACATCTCTTGGAAAGGAGTTTGGTGTCCAACAATGCAGACAAAATGTTGAAATAAAAAATTAGGGGTGTTGGGGGTCAAAAGATGCCAAAATAAAAAACAAAAATGCGTATGTTCGGAGAACTTTTTTCTGACAGAAATTTCCATTTTTACCTCAAAAACATAGCTTATGACTCCTTCTTACCACCACTATTTCACGGTGAAAAACGTTTAGAATTTGAATATTTTGAACAATTTTTGTTGAAACAAGAAATTGAAATGTGTTTGTTCCAATTCACATTTTGTATAAGATGTGTATATACAAAAAGACCATGAAACTCAATATGTCATATTTTTATTGCTTGCATAACACAATAATTTGATTACAAAAGTCATGCGAACTATAACAAAAGAAAACAAATTGGAACACAGAAATTCTTCAACTCACACAATGTCTGAAGAGGTGGGTGAGAAGAAAAGCAGAAACTCATGTACAGTACAACTTTGTTAACTCCTTTCCTTAATGAATTGCCCACATAGGGCCAAGTAATTTACAAATAAAGCTGTTGAAAAAAAGTTAAAAAATTTATAGTAATTTATATATTTTTTATACTTACCAATGACCCAGACTTAGCTGGTGCTAACTCTAACAAAACCAGGGCCAAACACAAATTTTGCCCCCCAATCCCCAAAATTTGCATTCAAAACAAAAAGAAATCATGTCCTAAAGGACCTCCATACTACGCCTCTACTGCGCATGCGCAGTGACGCAGACGTCCCGAAATTGGCGCCAATTATCATTCTTACTGGCAGTGCCTGGTCAGTGCTATGTACTCAGCGGGGAGGCAAGAGTTCCCAACTCCAGGGAGGGCCATCCCCGTCTGGGTCATTGGTAAGTATAAAAAATATATAAATTACTATAAATTTTTTAACATTTTTATACTGTACCAATGACCCAGACTTAGCTGAATAGTAAACAGGCTGGAGGGCCTAGGACATAGAGGAAAATCCAATAAGCTCAACTATATAGTAAAGAGGTAACCCCTTAAGGAGAAAAGGAGTATTAGGCTTTACATGTATCTTTCTTATTTAATATTAAATTAGAAAGATACACTACCCTTAATAATTGAGCACAATAACATTCATGTTCTCTATTAACATCCAGTATAACCCTTATACTAATTATTTTTAAAGCAAGCCAATAAATAAAGTAGTCCAGAGAATTGAGACTCTTTATATTCTTTAAAAGTGTCCGAGTATTGTATATTAAAGCCCGTTTGACACTTGACATATACAAATGCTTCACACCGAGCTACACTTTAAAAATAAGACATGAATGAAATTTAACATTAATATTACACTTTAAAACCATCCCGGAAGCGACTCAGAAATACTGACTTGGAGGAGGCATTCACTTGCTTTTCACTATAAAGCAGGTGACCTAAGGGAACACCCGCCCCCCACCCCCCCCCCTTCCCCTTGCCCTGGGTCAAATAGCCCAGAGCGAAGAGGGCAGCAGGACGGAGTCACTGCCGGAACAGAAAGCCTGCATAACTATAGTTGCAACTGTTTAGTGGACGACATTCTGAGCAACAGTTAACGGACCTAAACAATGCAGGTCTCCAGAAATGGACTCAATATTTCTGAGATAAAAATTCGTAAATGTGGATGGCTGAGACCAATAAGCAGCCTTCATTAAATCTGTAATAGCAACACTATTAGCATAAGCCCAGGAAGTAGAAAGAGCTCTTACTTCATGAGCAGAAATCTTAAGCACAGACTGCTGAGAAGAAGATAAATCTTCATAAGCAGTACCGATAGTTAATTGAATCCATTTAGCAATAGAATGGACTGAAATGTCCTTTCTATTAGGCATCAAAGACAGAAAGAAACGTTTCCGTCCCTTTCTGATAAACTGAGATCTCTGTTTATAGATACGTAATGCTCTAACAGGACAGAGTAAAGGCCTACGCCCGTCTGAAGACGGAAGAGCCTTAATAACAATAGGTTCCGGATATTTATTAGGAGCCTGATTCTTAGCTAAAAAAACCACATTAGTAGTGAAGGTGATAGTGTTCCCAACACTACGATAATGAGAATCATCCACCGATAGTGCATGAAGCTCACTGACTCTTCCAGCAGAAGAGAAAGCTAAGAGAAAAGCTGTCTTATAAGATAAGAATTTGAAATCTACTGTCCCAAGAGGTTCAAATGGCTTTTCCTTCAATTTAAGAAGAACCCAAGCTAAATTCCACTTAGGAATTAATCTAAGAGTTCTGGGTCTATTTATCAAAAAGTTTCTAACCAACTTAGATAAAGAGACATTAGATCCAATTTGTAAACTATCATGATGTGCAAAGGTATCAGAGAACATAGATCTATAACCCTTTATAGTAACAGGCTGCAGTTTGATTTCGTCAAACAAGTATACTAGAAAGTTTGCAATGTCTGGTATAGAGGGATCGAATATATCTACAGAATGATCCCTACACCAACGACGAAAAACCTTCCACTTAGCCGCATAGTTTAGCGAAGAGGAGGTCCTCCTACAGTTAGAAATCGCGTCCACTGCTCGTCCTGTAAAGTGCTTGCCATGCAAGAAGGACCGCACAACGGAAAAACGTGAAGGTTGAGACCTTGCGGGTTGTGATGGAGTTGGCGCGATTTCCCCTGCGAAAGAAGATCCTCCCTGAGTAGATTTATCCACGGACTCTGTGGCGACAGAGATGCTACCAACAGAATCTTGCATTGAGATTGTTTTATCTTTAGCAATACTTGTTGAATTAACGGCGCTGGAGGATACGCATATCCTATCATTCCGTCCCAAAGGATCGACAGAGCGTCTACTGCAAATGCTCTTGGATCCGGACACAGAGACACATACGTCTGCAACTGATTGTTGAGATGTGTCGCAAAAAAGTCTATCATTGGCCGTTCCCATTGGTAGCAAATCTGATTGAATACTTGTTTGTTGAGAGTCCACTCCGACGGCAACAAGCGACCCTTTCGTGAAAGGGAGTCTGCTAGCACATTCAGACGACCCGGTATGTGACGGACCGAAAGAAGAACGTGATGTTCTAGCGCAAACAGAAGGATTCTTTCCGTTAGATTGAACAACTGAACTGAATGAGTGCCTCCCTGATTCCGTATATACGCCACTACTGTCGTATTGTCAGATAGGATTTGGACATGAGCATCGTGAATAATGTCCATCCAGTGACGTAACGCAAGCCAAATTGACATCATTTCCTTGATGTTTATGTGCTTGCACAGGAATTGCGGATCCCAAAGACCCTGGCATCTCGAATCCGTTGGGATTAATGATGCACCCCAACCTGTTTGACTGGCATCCGTCATAACAGTAAAACTCGGATCCGGCAACTGCAGCGGAACTCCCTGAGTTAACCACTGAATGTTTGCCCAAGTCTGAATCTCTTGTTTCACTTGATCTGACAAGAGAACGTCTACATCGAGCGAATGAATTTTCACACTCCAATTCTGAGTCAAGAAAATTTGAAGAGGACGTGTGCGTAACCGCCCCATCGGAATGAGATCCGTGGCGGCTCCGCACAGACCTATCAGTCTCAAAAATTCTCTCGCCGTGACTTTGTCTGCGTGCAGACAATAGCGAGCGTAACAACTGACTAATTTCGCTCTGGTTAACGGCAGACGAACGAGATTGTTGTGCGTCTCGAAGCTCATTCCCAGATGAGTGAATGACTTGGACGGCACCAGATCCGACTTCTCCTCGTTTACTATAAAACCGAGACGTCGGAGCAATAGAAGAAGATTCTGAACATCGTTCTGAAGCGTTAACTCGTTGCCGTACCTCTGAAGAATGTCGTCCAGGTAGGCCGACGTTACCGCAGACGAATGAGCTCGGAAGTAGATCATTACCGAGTTCATTACCCGAGTGAAAGCCCAGGGTGCTAGATTCAATCCGAAGCACATCGCCTGGAATTGATACACCACTCCTAGGACTGCGAAGCGTAGATACTTTCGGAATGTCGGATGTACCATGACGTGAAAGTACGCATCTTTGAGATCTATGCTCGTTGCATAATCGTTCACCCGAATACTCGCTCTGACCGATCGAATCGTCTCCATATAAAACTTCGGAGCGACGATCAGCTTGTTTATCCAGCTCAAATCTATGACTGGACGGAACGAGCCGTCTGGTTTCGGAACCAGAAACAGATGGCTGTAGAATCCCGGAGATTCCTGGTTTTCTACGACCTCTACCGCGTTCTTCATTAAAAGAGACTGCACCTCTGATAACAGAGCGTCTCTTTTCTGCGGATTTGACGGAAGATGAGTCCACTTTGGACTTCGAGTTAATGGAGGCTTTCGTTTGAAGGATATCTTTAGACCTTCCGAGGTGACTCCTCTCACCCAAGGGTCGTCCGTAATCGACGCCCATTCTTGTGAAAAGCTCGACAACCTTCCGCCAACCGGAACGCGATAGAGGTTTAAGCCATCACCTCCTGGACCTGCGAGGCCTGCAGTAGGAGAAACCACGTCTTCCACGGCCCGCACCTCGCCCCGTCAACCTCGGGGCGTCAGACCGATTGTCCCGGCCTGAAGGACGTCCCGAACGAGAGTCGCTATCCTGACGGTCTCTCGAATAAGACCAAGAGGACGCACCGGAACCTCTATAGGAACCTCTCTTGGGCGCATTAGACCCAGAAGTGCCTGTCTTATTCGTGTCTGCTGTATCCGACTTCTTAGGAGCAGATTTGAACAACAGAGAATCCTTAGCTTTCTTTGTAATTTTTTCATAAATAGCAGAAAGCTTGCCGTCAAAGAGAAGTTCCCCTGAGACCGAAGCGACTCTAAGAGAGTTCTTCACCTTAAAATCCACTAGTGTGGATGTAGATAGGGCTGCGTCACGTCTAACCAACTCCAAATTTGCCACTGAAAGGGTGGAGTTACACGTGGAATAAGCTACTGCCCTTGAAAGAAGTCTTAAAGAGGATTGTATATCCTGAAACTCTTTCCCCTGAAGGCGCAGTGATAACGCCTTAGTAAGGTGATCTGCGTAAGATAAGGCATCTAAATTGGCTCTGTTAGACGCAATAGCTGTTTCCAACACCACGGTTGGAATAGAAGCTGACGACGGTAATGATAGCTCTAAGTCTTCCGCCTCGTCGTCCATACGCAGAGGAACTCTCGGTATACCCTGTCCTGCCGTATCGAATTTATTCCTTGCATTAATGAAAGGCAGGTTGAGAGTATTAGCGGACAAGAAACCTGCTTTCCCCGTCCTGGAAGCAAGTTTAAATATAGCGTCGTTCAATAGTTCAAATGTTCTTGCAACATTATTGGACTGCGACGGAAACTCGGGAGCGATGTCCCTGAACCGCTCAAAAAATTCAGAGTCCAATGACGCTATAATTCTCTTGTCCGGAAGCGCAGCAGTCTGGCCCGACGGAACAACTTGAGGGAGAAAGTGCCGAATGAAGTCCACGGCAGCTTTATGTTGTTCTGAAAGGAATAGCTCCAAGTCATCCGTATCCCTTTCACCATCCGGTCGGACCTCATGATGTTCCCGGTCGTCCGCCCCCGATGCTTTGGCGGAGCGTACCGACCCAGCGCCGTCGGATAATTCTCGATCCGACACCGTTTCTGTCGGCTGCTGGGATGCTGCGATAAGCTGTGCTATCTGCACAAGAATGTCCGGCGACGAGACCTGCGGAGGCGCAGTCTTTCGCTGCTTCGCCGAGGGCAGCTCCGCATCAGATGGCTCCCGCATACTTTTCCTATGCGAACGTCCGGAGTCCATCGGTCTCGAATCCCTGGCTGCCGGATGGTGTGACCTGGTCGCCGAAGAATCCTTGATCGGCGAAGCTGGTACTATATCGGCGGTCACGCAGCCAAGGTGCGGTCGTGTGTGCTGACGAGAAGAGGAAGCCTTAACAGTCTCTACGGACTGCTTATACAACGGAGCGTCCCGAGCGACGGACGTATGCTCCGCTAAAGACACATTTTGTACCACAACATCTGGTCCCAGATGTTGTTGTACGAGAGAGGGGCCTCTCTCGCTCGCGGCCCGGCTGGACCTGGACGAGCTAGGAACCGGACTCAAAGGCTTCCTCCGTTCTCGCTTACTATCCGCCGTCACTGGGTGTGCATCTATTATGTTTATAGTGCTCGCATCACCCAAAACTTCCTCTTGGACCGCATCGGACGAACCCGGCTGCCGAACCATTCGGTGAATGGATGCTACACCGGGCGAGCTAGCGGACGACATTTGTCTAATCTCCATGAGCACTTTTGCCGCTAGCTCTGAATTCATTTGTGACGACGGACGCACACTTGTAGAAGATAACATGGAAACAGCACCCTGTTCTGGTTCCTCTGAAATAGAAACTGAGAGAGTAGAGTGACCTTGCGGAGAAAGAGCCGGCATCGCCCTTTCTCCAGAAACAACATATCGTGACACACGTTTCCAATGTTTCTCATCCCAATATTCACATATAGGACAGGGATTAATGCGAGAACACTGACTACAATTAATACAATGATCATGAAAGTCAGAGGAAGATTTCTTCCTATTACAATTTGAACAACGTCCCTTCATTGTGAAAGAACAACAATAAGTCCTAGTTACTCGCAAAAACCCCTGACACAAAGATACATAATAACATGATCCATTAATAAATGAAAAAACAATTGCAAATCAAAATAATTTTGAAAAAATATTTTTTCAGCGAAGCCCAAGTTGCTGAAAAGTAACGTTGAGCCCCGATGGATCCGATGGCAAAGTGTGGTCAAAAATTTTAAATTTATATTAAATAATTAATGAGACACTTACGGATAATATAAATGTATCTTATAGTGAGATAAACTACAGCAAAGGCAAACAGCCCCCCTCAAAAAAGGCTGTTGCCAATGTAAACAAACAGTGTAAAAACACCAGAAAACATGACTCCAGGCACTGAAAAAACTGGCCCGGAATCAGTCATCAAATTACACTCTATCTGATGCAAAACAGAGACTCCCAGGGGAGAATCTGCAGAACATCAGATGGAAGATGCAGAACACAAACGTTATACACCCATGGGTGAACACGTAACTATGGGGAAAATAACAGAAAACATTCTGTAACCAAGCAACTCTCCCAGGAAATTTTAGAAATGAAATTTCTCAAAAATATGCCAAAAGCATGGGAGAATTGCAAGGGGGGACTTTAGAAGGCTAGGGGAGAGGAAACACTGAATAAGCAGTGCAACATTTAGCAAGAATGACAACAAGAGGCCCATGCCTCGAAAATAGGCAACTTAACATAATTTCATCAAAAAATTTTAAGTACAGCCCTGATTATTTTTTGTCACTTCTTTTTCCTCTCCTCCTTCTATCCTCCTTAGAATCACATTTTCTCCAAAAATTACGTGTCTGGCATCCTTTAAACTGAGATTTACAAGCACAAAGATCAGTGAGATGTTGACTGATGAAGGGCCAAACAGAGAATGATAATTGGCGCCAATTTCGGTACGTCTGCATCACTGCGCATGCGCAGTAGAGGCGTAGTATGGAGGTCCTTTAGGACATGATTTCTTTTTGTTTTGGATGCAAATTTTGGGGATTGGGGGACAAAATTTGTGTTTGGCCCTGGTTTTGTTAGAGTTAGCACCAGCTAAGTCTGGGTCATTGGTACAGTATAAAAATTTATATTTTTCATAATATTTCAACAAAAAATGTAACCCTCCCACCCCCACCCCCCTGCCAATTCAGCTCATTCCACTGAAAGGTCACACGGTATGGTTTTATTGAAATTTTTTGAAAAATTTATAAAAACAGTAATTAAAATAAATTTGATATCCTATGTGTTGGTGAGATGATTAATTGAATGGCGACCTTGTAAGCGAAAATTATTTGCTTAACAGTATTCAATTAAAATGAATTTGATCACTTTCCTGTACTCGAGAGATAAACTTTTCATTTATTCTATTATATCTTGTTTGACAGAGCTCATGGAGCTCTGCTCAATAAACTACATTAGGTATAGGTTTAATAGTGATATTTTTATTCCTTTCTTGTGGAAAAAAATATTGACTGTAAGGTCACATCATTCATCTTCAGTCGATCAATGAAATCATATGAATGGTGATTTTTGTGAATAGTGCTGGCTGGTTTTGGTAGTTATGTTGGGTAAAGGGATAAAACTGGTTCATGGACTCTTACCTTTATATTTCCTGAGTCATTTTGTAGAGCTGGGAGGTTTTTTTGGTTTTCCGGTTCGGTTCCAGTTTTGCAGCAAACCCCCAAAAACGAAGATCAAGGCCGAATAGTTTTACTGTGTTTGAGCATAAACTGATCAAACTATCTTAGTGGGAGGGAACTGGACTAGTGACCCATATGGTCTCTCGTCACTTAGTCTATCAGGCAAATCAGCGAATACATTGATACAGTTGAATTTTATCCATTTGTTACCCTAATTGCTAAGCCTATTGGAAACGTGTTTGTGTATGTTTGTTGAGATCATTCCAATGAGGGGGTCACATTATAGAGTTTTGTTGAAATTTTTAGAAATGAAAGTGTCAAAGACAGTGCAGCTCAACTTGTCCAAGAAGGGACTGAACTAAATAGAAAGATTTGATAGCTTCCATCTAGACACCACACCAAAACTACATATGAAATTTGAAAAAGATTGGGTGAGAGATGTGGCCTGCTGGGTGTGCTAATGGAATTGTTGACAATTCAAATGTGAATCCAAGATGGCTGCTGGCAGCCATATTTTTGAAAGAAATTCAGAAAAATTTGATAGTTCCCATCTAGACATGGCCCCAAAGCTACATATGAAATTTGGGACAGATCGGATGAGAGCTGCGACTTGGAGGGAGTGCTAAAGGAATTGTTGGACAATTTATATCCAAATCCAAGATGGCCAATGGCGGCCATGGTTTTCAATGAAATTCGAAAAAAAATCGATAGCTCCCATCTTGACATTGCCCCAAAGTCATATATGAAATTTGGAACTGATCGGGTGAGAGCTGTGGCCTGTAGGGTGTGCTAAAGGAATTGTGGATGGACAGACATATGTATGTACGGCCGGATCACAACCCATCCCAATAACTCATACTTGACGTTGGCAAGTTGAGCTAAAAATGTTCTTTTTCAGCTGCTCAATTTGCAACATTACATTTGCAGATGTGGACGATTCATTAGGCATAGGATTAATAGTAATATTTTTATTCATTTCTTATGGAAAAAATATTGACTGTAAGGTCACATCATTCATCTTCAGTCGATCAATGAAATCATATGACCAAGTGAACTGGTAATGTGATTTAGCCCTACAATATATTTGTTATGTGATTTAACTGGTAGAGTGCTGGAAGCCCATATTTGGCCTTTACTCTGAAGAACAGGAACCACAACTTAAAGGCCTCATATTCAGGGGATGTGCCTTGCTTAACCTTTGAAGGGAAATATTTAGTCTGTTAGGATTTGCCTTGTTACAATTTATGGAAGAGTGCCTATTGGCACTCTCCCATAAATTGTAACAAAGCAAAAACACTTGAACAAATTCTGACGACCAAAAATAATTTAGCACTCTACCAGTTAAGACCCCATGTTTGATGTGTAGAGATCCTGAACTGTAGTTTCTAATGAGATGTACACTGCATGGGTTTCAGACACAAATTTCTGCAGGGACAAGCAAAGACCACAAAGAATCCAAGCTGCTCTACTGAAAATGCCAAAATACTGATTATCCTGTGGTTAACAGTAATGCACCAGACGAAAGGGGTCCATTGGTCATTTATTCATTTTTCAAGTTAAATTGCTTCGAAGAACAAAAGTCACATAAAAATCCAAGATGCAACAATGGAATCTGTTGGACGTAATATTTTCATATTATTGCTCAGTCAACAAAAAATAATGGATGGGCAGACAGATGGACAGACATAGCCATACCATAATATGCTTGGTGCACATGATTGGCTGATTAATATTGCTTCGCCAGATGAGATTCGTTTCTACCATGTTACGGAGAAATCTGCTGGACATATAGTTTCTAAGATTTTGCTCAGAAACCCAAATTAAGGGATGGCTCAACAGACATAGCCATACATAATATGAGCATCAAAATAGAAATGGCTTGCTAGGAGAATATCGTTTATACTATTTGACTGAAATTTCACTTCAGCAAAAGTTACGTAACACAGCCCCTGAAATTCCAAATCATTTGCAATGACACAATGCAGATTCAGTTATTGAATCAACTACCCAGGTGATCACAAAAATAATACTAAGACAGTTTATCGCCATCGTTTTCAGTATCACCTTCAAGCCAGATAAGCAGACTGTCATCTTCAGAATAATGACCCCAGAGGGTAGCATCACTAAATTTACCCTCTGTGAACCTCAATCTGAATCAAGGTCTCAAACCTAAACAGCAAGAGGTACCTGGAGGATAAATGGGCAAACAGCATGGGATAGCATCAGCAAATTCACCCTCTGGAGACCTCATTCTGCAAATGACTGATTGCTTATTTTCAGGCTTGATCACCTGAACTGTTAATCATATATCAAGTGATATTTATTTTTATTACATACCTGTTCTATGAAATCCACATCTACAGCAACACAAAACCATGTGGAAAATGAAAATCTGTTCCGCACATATATGCGGAACGAAAATCGCTGACGGACTATTTTTATAAAGAAGCAAAATTTTGCTGGAATTTTCCATAAATCGTGCATCGCAATTACCATTTGAATTGTTAGCAATAGCTAAAAATCATCCCATGAGTTCCAGCGTGTTCTATGTGCCAGTATGCACCAAGAACACGTTGGAACTCAGGGTACAAAACAGTAACACAGGTTCCCCATTCAAATTTGGTTGGCGATAAATTATGTTCTTTTTCTTGATAATTGTCAAATGAATTGCGGAGTGTCTTCTAATAATTGTTTTTATAGACGTGAAGGCATGTAATAAACAGAATGGCACGCATGTGTGAATGGGTTAATTGATATGGCACTTGTGTCATCGTGGAAGGATAAAACTCGAGGCCTGAGGCCTCTTGTTCTATCCTTCCACGCTGGCACTTGTGCCATATCGATTAACCCATTCACATTCACATATGCGTGTCATTCTGTGTATGATGAAAATAAAGAAGAAAATGTTCCATGATTCCATGATTCAACCCAAAATTTAAATATATAAATAAACTATCACAAACAATTTATCACAGTCATATAATGAAGAGAACATGTTGAAATATGGACAGATTTTTTCTCTCTTGTTACATCAATTGCAGTAGTAGACCTTTGAGGAGTCTGGATTCATAGGTAACTGTATTTTTCCCAGGATGCATTGGTTCTTCTTCAAGAGGCTGTTCAATTATAGCTTTCACATCTTTGCCATACACTAAAACACACACAAAACATTTTTAGAGGCCAATATTTTCATTGCATACTCAGCTGTAATATATACATTCCAGGTCTGAAAAATTAAGGTGAGATATGTATGTGTGCGGTGTGCCAGCCTGGAAATAAGTCCCGAACCACTGTTTAGGTTATGTGTGGGTTACGTCATCTATAAAATATGCAAACGGGATACAGGTTACAACAAACTAGTACAACATAACTTTATTAAATTAGTAATCTCACATGTTTTATCAGAAAAGATTTGTCAGTCTTTCAAAACTATCTCGATTCAAAGGTTGAGCATTGCATCCACATATGAATAGAATGGTATCAAGCTTGAAAATAAGCAGACTATCTGTAAAATGAGGTCCCCAGAGGGTGAATCTGGTGATGCTACCCTGCACAGCAGGGTAGCATCACAAAATTTACCCTTTGTGAACCTCAGTCTGAATCTAAGGTCTCAAGCCAAAACAGAAAGATGTACCTAGAGGATAAATTGGCCCAATGTATGGGATAGCATCAGCAAATTCACCCTCTGGGGACCCCATTTGGCAAATGACAGGTTGCTTATATTCGGGCTTGAATGGTATGCTCTTCCATCTTAAAAATCCTTCCACCAAATTAAATAGCAACAACTAACATGCGATTTTGCTTCAGTGAGATCACACGTTAGTTGTTGATATTTAAATAGGCAAAATCCTGTTAAGACCAGACAAAAGCTTGACTGACATTATAAAAACAGAATCAAATGACCCTTTTTCACATGGGTTACCATCATGCTATATAGTGTAACCTGCCAACGGGTTACAATATAAACCCTTTACTTCCTGGTCTGGGTATGCTGCACCTCTAGAATTAATTTGGTATGTGTGATTATTGCAACAGGCCATCATTTTTAAATAAATGATCAGCTGAACTTGTCGGAAGTTTAAAAATTTGAGAAAGATGTATTATACAACAATTGCAGTGCGTATTCAATGTTACACATTACAATACAGACATTGGGAAATGTTCTAGATATGCTATATGTGGAATCTAGATTATGCTTAAGAACATCATGTAAGAACGATTCTCATTACACATCTGAGTGGCATTATGATGTGAATGCAATGCTTCGACACAAAATAGCATCAAGCAAGAAAGTTTGTATACAGTTAATTTCTAACTCTGACCAAAAATGTACCCGACTCTGATGTTTAGAAAGCTATCTCCAAGTACTTTCCAAGGAAAACAAGAGGTGCGCATCGGAGATGCAGACATCCAGTTGTGGTGGCAATCAGAGAGTGTTGCACATCCATAACCTGCTTATCAAACATATCCTGGTTGTCAAATGTGAACCCTTTGTTCAAGTTATAATGCTAACAAGTTCAGAATTCATAAAAATTATTTATTCAAGGTCCATAAAACTGTAAGGAAAAATCGAGACGGGACAGTTTTTGAACTCGCTGGAGATATTATTACAAAAGACCTGTTTGGCAAATATTACTCAAATTGGAGAATGTTTGTTCAAGTTATTGCGCTAACAAGCTCAAAATTCGTAAAAAATGACTAATTGAGGCCCATATAACTGTGTAATGAAAAATTGGGGTGGTTATATCAAATCGGAGAAATCTGCTCATAAAATTCATAAAAATTGACTAATTAAGGCCTATAACTCTGTAATCAAGGCCCCCAAACTCTACAACAAAATATCAGGCCAGGTGTGGCAATTATTAGTCAAATCAGAGAACGTTTGTTCAAGTTATTGTGCTAACGAGCTCAAAATTCATAAACATTGACTAATTAAGGCCTATAACTCTCTATCAAAAAATATGGCTGGGCCAGTTTTCAAACTTGCTTCAGATATTATTGCAAAAGACCTGTAAGGAAAATATTGCTAAAATCAGATAACGTTTGTTCAAGTTATTGCACTAGTAATGTGAGAATGCCCACCTTTTCGGACACACACCAACCATCGCCAAACAATAAGTGTCGGTTGTTAACACAACTCGACCAAAAATGCAAATTTTGGAACAAAAACATACAATTACCACAACACATACCTGTATTATTCCTTTATTGGAGTTCAGGCAAAAAAAAAAAACTTTTTCATTCTCAGAGACCCAAAAATTTTTTTCGTGCACATTGGTACATTTTATTGGTATTCTTCAAATATCACCATTGGTTGTGACAGGAAAATAGGAAACATAATCAAATTCAATGGGTGCTAAAGGTCAGAAGCATGAAGCTGTATACTGGGGAGTCTGTTTCATCAATGGCTTACCTTGTAAAATAACCATGAACAAACAGCTGACACAGTGGCATTGAATTATGTTGAAAAGTTCAAGTAAAAAATTCCACAGTTTCCAAAAATATGAAGTTGTCGAATTGAATGAAATGACCACGTGCGTTTTGTGTATACAAGCCTCCAAGTGAAAATGGCCCTGTTTGGGATATATTTCTAACTATGAATATACATGCACTGAATGACGTACTCATTGGAGAAATGTTTATGATTTATTCAATATTTGTATGATTATAGTCTCCTGCTTTGCATTTAATATCCAACAAATTGTTTTTAAAATGCATATATATATAACACTAGTTCAGCAATCTAAATGTAGCGACTACCCCACTACTATATAAAACATATGACACTTGGGGCTGGATCGCCATGGCTATGTTCCTTATAATTCATAGCCCCAATGGTAATAAAAAATAAAAATAAAATCCTCCTTCCCTCACCGATTTGAAAAAGCAATTCCCTGAGAATCACAAGAGTTCCCAGGGGGCCTGAGGGTGCTCACCTGACATGGTAGACTAAAAACCAACACAGAGAATTGATTTCAACAAGTTGCATCTGCTTCTCCTAAGAAAAGCTTATACCAAATACCCAAAGATTCTGACCAGTGGCTCTAAAAAAAAGGATTTTAACAAAATATTCCTCATATTGAACTAAGTTATAATTTGGGCTCCCACAGGGACCCAGGGACTTGGCTTTAACAAACTTGAATCTCCCGCCCTAAGGATGCTACATTCCGACTGCTGGATCTGAAGAAGAAGATTTTTTAAGAAAATTCCTCATTTCGAACTAAGTTACAATTCAAGCTCCCACAGTGAGCCCAAATATGGACCTAGGGACATGGCTTGAACAAACTTAAATCTCCCCCCCCTCCCTAAGGATGCTGCATACCAAATATCAAAACATTCCGACTGCTGGATCTCAAGAAGATTTTTAAAGAAAATTCCTCATTTTGAACTAAGTTATAATCCGGGCTCCCACAGTGAGCCCAAATATGAACCCAGGGACTTGGCTTGAACAAAATTGAATCTCACCCCCCTAAGCATGGTGCATACCCAATATCAAAATATTCTGGCTGCTGGATCTTGAGGAGAAGAAGATTTTCAAAGAAATTTGCCTGAAATGCACTAAGTTCAAATTTGGGCTCCTATACTGGTGAGCCCAAATATAAACCCAGGGGCCGATTTGAACAAACTTGAATCAGATCCACCCCACAATGATGCATACCAAATATCAAAAGATTCTGCCTGCTGGATCTGGAGAAGAAGATTTTTAAAAAATTTGCCTGAAATGCACTAAGTTCGAATTCTGGCTTCTATAGTGAGCCCAAATATGAATCCAGGGGGCCAATTTGAACAAACTTGAATCAGATCCACCCCACAATGTTGCATACCAAATATCAAAAGATTCTGCTTGCTGGATCTGGAGAAGATTTTTTAAGAAATTTGCCTGAAATGCACTAAGTTCGAAATCGGGCTCCTATACTGAGCCCAAATATGAACCCAGGGGGCCAATTTGAACAAACTTGAATCAGATCCACCCAACAATGTTGCATACCAAATATCAAAAGATTCTGCCTGCTGGATCTGGAAAAGAAGATTTTTTGATGTTTTTCCCATTGCCTAAAGTGTTAATAAGTGCTGACTGAGCACTTTTTCAAAGTCCTGAAACTGTACCCTATGATAAAACCGATGGCAATTTTCTTTTACCAATCCTTTCTGTTGGTCCTAAGGAAGATTCACACCAAATAAAAATTCTCAGTGCCGTGCAGTTTTGGATATATGGGCGTTTTAATTTTTTTCTATTTTTAGCTGTTGCGGTTCCCACGAGGCTGCAGGAAAAATTTTTTTTGCATAAATCAAGTACTTATAACCCAATAATACCTCATATTAAATTTGGTTCAAATCGGCCTCTGGGTTCAGAAAATAGAAATTTTGGGCGGGGCAAAAATTCTTGCCCCTCTCAGAACAAAGGTAAATATTGCCGGTCAAACTTCTCTTGAGCAAACTTGAGTCCACACCTCAAATGGAAGCTGCATACCAAATATCAAGTCTCTGCTATGGCTGGTTCATGAGAAGAAGATTTTTTAAAATTTTGTGCATTTTGGCCCCACCCCCACTCCATAAGATGAGCAGAAATCCAATTTGAACAAAAACCCAAATGCTCCTATATAACCACTACTTACATGAAATTTAATTAAAATGTGGCCAGTGGTTTATGAGAAAGAGGCTCAAACACCACCTTCACGTAGGACGACAGACGACGGATGGACTATGGATGAAGAGTGATAAGAAAAGCTCACCCTGACTTTCAGTCAGGTGAGCTAAAAAAGTTGGGTTTTATTGCCTTAACAACATTTTTAAAAGCCAGGTTTATATCACATAGGGCAGTTTTATGGGTAGAGGAAGCCAGGCTACCCAGAGAGAAGCTGGCAGGGATGAGTAACTGTCTGACTCTCCAACTTATAACCCTGAAGAAGCAAGGTTAGAATCGGTTGAATGAGGCATGCATACCATCAAGGTGCAGTGCACCTTAGCACACAGTGCCACCATGCTCTCACTTGTCCAGTTAGGATTTCCAATGGACACAATACAAATGACTCAAGTCGGGATCGATCCTACGACCAATTTGTTAACCAATGAGCCACCACGCTCACAACACATACAAAAAGATTTTGATCAAACTGTGCCAAACATTTCATGAAATATATCTTTTTTCAAGGACTTTCATGGACTTTTACCAAGACCATGATTTTCAAGCATATCAAAGGACCAGGAACGTAATTTGTCAATTTTAATCACTTTCAAAGACCTGTATGAAGCCTGTGCCAGACTGCATAGTATCACATGAAAATTACATAATTTAAGGAGGAAAAAAAGTTCAAAATCTGTTTCTCAGGCCCCTCTGCATGGTCCTTTTGACTGTCGCATGCTCTCTTTTTATAACAAGTTTAAAAAGATAAAAATTAAATGGCTCATGTCTGATATTTTCCCCAAGTTAATAAAACTGATAAATTTGTCCCTTGAGTGCAACAAGGCTCTGCAATGCTGCAGCATTGCAAAGCCTTCTTGCACTCAAGGGACGAAATACACCACCATCCATAACAAGCTATTAATTGAAAATAGAATATGTTTTCATTTTTGGAATTCACTAAAAACAAACCCAACGAGGGTTCTTAAGCTGGCTGTGAATAGTACTGGCTGGTTTTGACCATTACATTGGGTAAAGAGTTGATATAGATGACATTTACACTAAGGCTGTACAGTGCAGCACAGGGTTAGTTATTCAATTAGAAATAAAAAAAATTTATCGCCAGAAAGTGTGACTAACCCTGTGCATTGCACAGGGTTAGTCACACTTTCTGGTTATAAAAAATTGGTAACTGTCTTATCACATTCTACATGAAAATATGTAATGACTATGGCTATAAAAATGCTTTGGGTAAGTTAGTGACATGTTGTTACATAGGGTGCTGGATTCAAGGAACTATTGGAAATACTTATACTGGATTGTGGAAATTTTTTAAAGTGAATTCCAAAAGTGAAAACATATTCTATTTTCAATTAATAGTGTGTTCCATTCTATTCTATAGATTATGAGGCCTAAAACATAAAACAAACCGAAAACATAAACTTTTGATGGCTAAGAAATAATTACAAAAATAAAAAGAAAATGCCTGCCTATATACAATTTTACCAAAAATGGCCTGGGGAAGAGACCTACTTTGTGGGACCTCATTTAAGAAATCTCAAAATAGACAAAAAGCAGAGGAAAATTATTTTTGTATAAAATCACTTGAAACTCTTCAAAACATATTTTAAGGACAAAAATTCTACTCAATGCCCTCACCTCCAAGCCTGGAAATAAGCAGCCTGTCACTTGCAGAATGAGGTCCCCAGAGATGGAATTTGCTGATGCTATCCCACACAGTTGGCTAGAATCTCCTTATGTATCCTCTGGGTACCTCATTGAAACCTTGATTCAGATTGAGGTACACAGAGGGTAAGGTTAGTAATGCTAACCTGCTGTGCAGGGTAGCATTACCAAATTCACCCTCTGGGTGCCTCATTCAGATGACAGTCTGCTTATTTCCAGGCTTGCCCACCTCCATCACTGTGGTAAATTTTTCTTTGTATAAAATGACTTGAAATCAAAATGGCTGATGATGGCTATTTTTGATGGCTGTCAAAACCCAAAATGTAATGTTCTCCTCTTCATGTCAATAATGAAAGTGTCAATGACACTGTAGCTTAACTTGTGTGTTGTGTTTGATGAAAAGGATAATGTTCAATGTTTATGAAAGGATTATGAAATAAGACAAGAATTGTGATAATTGGGAATATGTTCATTTCCGTTCCCTGTATGCTATGTTTATGATAAAAATAATATGAGGTGTACACTGTACTAAAGATCTGAGGGGTGAGTTAATATGACCTCACAGTTAATATACGTGGCCCTCACAGTTAACGTATATCAACAAAAGTTACCAAGTTACAGTGAAATTATTCCAAAATGAGTCATCCTATCAAGTTACATTAAAATCCCTTCATAAATATGCCCTGTAGACTGTGCTAATGGTTTTCGTGCTAAAGGTTTTCGGGCTTCGGGCCCCTGTAACCGTCAGTCTCCCAATTGCGTCCAAAGGGGACGTTCTCATCTAGACATTATATGAAGTTAACCTACCAAGTTACAATGAAATCCCTTAATAAATATGACCTGTAGACTGTGCTAAAGGTTTTTGGGCTTTGGGCTCTGGCAGTCATCATGGTTGAATGATCGCAACCAAAAGGGGACATTCTCATCTGGGCATCATCTGGAGTGATCCTCCAAATTTACAATGAAATCCCTTCATAAATATGACCTGTAGACTGTGCTCAAGGTTTTTGGGCTTCGGGCCCCTGAAGCCGTCACAGTTGACCAATCACGACCAAAAGGGGGGATGTCATCATCTAGGCATTATATGGAGTCAAACTTACGGGTTACAATGAAGTCCTTCCAAAAATATGACCAATAGACTATGCTAAAGGTTTTGGTGTTTTGGGTTTAGGCAGCCATCAAGGCTGAATGATCGCGACCAAAAGGGGACGTTCTCATCTAGACATTATTTAGAGTCATCCTACCAAGGTACAATGAAATCCCTTCATAAATATCACCTGTAGACTGTGCTAAAGATTTTCGGGCTTTGGGCCCCAGTAGCCAACACAGTTGCCTAATGGTGTCCAAAAGGGGCTGTTCTCATCTAGACATTACATGAAGTCAACCTACCAAGTTACAATGAAATCCCTTCATAAATATGATCTGAAGACTGTGCTAAAGGTTTTCGGGCTTTAGGCTTGGGCAGCCATCATAGTTGAATGATCGCAACCAAAAGGGAACATTCTCATCTGGACATCATCTGGAGTGATCCTATGAAGTTACAATGAAATCCCTTCAAAAATATGACCTGTAGACTCTGCTCAAGATTTTCGGGCTTCAGGCACCTGCAGCCATCACAGTTGACCAACCACGACCAAAAGGGAATGTCATCATCTAGGCATTATATGGAGTCAACCTAACAAATTACAAGGAAATCCTTCCATAAATATGACCTACAGACATGCTAAAGGTTTTTGGGCTCGGGCAGCCATCAAGGCTGAATGATTGTGACCAAAAGGGGACGTTCTCATCTGGACACTATTTGGAGTCATCCTACCAAGCTACAATAAAATCCCTTCATAATTATGACCTGTAGACTGTTCTAAAGGTTTTCAGGCTTTGGGCCCCTGAAGCCGTCACAGTTGCCCAATCGTCTCCAAAAGGGGACGTTCTCATCTAGACATTATATGAAGTCAACCTACCAAGTTACAATGAAATCCCTTCATAAATGTGACCTGTAGACTGTGCTAAAGGTTTTCGGGCTTCGGGCAGCCATCATGGTTGAATGATCGCAACCAAAGGGGACAATCTCATCTGGGCATCATCTGGAGTGATCCTGTGAAGTTACAATGAAATCCCTTCATAAATATGACCTGTAGACTGTGCTCAAGGTTTTCGGGCTTCGGGCACCTGTAGCCATCACAGTTGACCAATCACGAGTCACGACCAAAAGGGGATGTCATCATCTAGGCATTATGTGGAGTCAACCTAACAATGTTACAATGAAATCCTTCTATAAATATAACCTTTTGCCTATGCTAAAGGTTTTTGGGCTCGGGCACCCATCAAGGCTGCATGATCACGGCCAAACTGAAACGTTCTCATCTAGACATTATTTGGAGTCAACCTACCAACTTACAATGAAATCCCTTCATAAATATGACCTGTAGACAGTGCTAAAGGTTTTCGGGCTTCGGGCACCTTTAGCCGTCAAAGTTGCCCAATCATGTCCAAAAGGGGACGTTCTCATCTAGACATTATATGAAGTCAACCTACCAAGTTACAATGAAATAAATCCCTTCATAAATATGACCTGTAGACTGTGCTTAAGGTTTTCGGGCTTCAGGCTCAGGCAGCCATCATGGTTGAATGATCGCAACCAAAGGGGACAATCTCATCTGGGCATCATCTGGAGTGATCCTATGAAGTTACAATGAAATCCCTTCATAAATATGACCTGTAGACTGTGCTCAAGGTTTTTGGGCTTTGGGCATTTGTAGCCATCACAGCTGACCAATCACAACCAAAAGGGGATGTCACCATCTAGGCATTATATGGAGTCAACCTAATAGGTTACAATGAAATCCTTCCATAAATATGACCTTTAACCTATGCTAAAGGTTTTTGGGCTCGGGCACACATAAAGGCTGAATGATTGCGCTCAAAAGGGGACGTTCTCATCTGGACATTATTTGGAGTCATCCTACCAAGTTACAATGAAATCCCCTCATAAATATGACCTGTAGACTGTGCTAAAGGTTTTCGGGCTTCAGGCACCTTTAGCCATCACAGCTGCCCAATCATGTCCAAAAGGGGACGTTCTCATCTAGACATTATATGAAGTTAACCTATCAAGTAACAATGAAATCCCTTCATAAATATGACCTGTAGACTGTGCTAAAGGTTTTCAGGCTTCGGGCTCGGGCAGCCATCATGGGTGAATGATCGTAACCATAGGGGACAATCTCATCTGAGCATCATCTGGAGTGATCCTAAGAAGTTACAATGAAATCCCTTCATAAATATGACCTGTAGACTGTGCTCAAGGTTTCCGGGCTTCGGGGCACTTGTTGCCATCACAACTGACCAATCATGATTGAAAGGGGATGTCATCATCTAGGCATTATATGAAGTCAACCTAACAGGTTACAATGAAATCCTTCCATAAATATGCTAAAAGTTTTTGGGCTCAGGCACCCATCAAGGCTGCATGATCACGATCAAAATGGGACGTTCTCATCTAGACATTATTTGGAGTCATCCTGCCAAGTTACAATGAAATCCCTTCATAAATATGACCTCTAGACTGTGCTAAAGGTTTTTGGGCTCCTGTAGCCGTCACAGTTGCCCAATCACGTCCAAAAGGGGATTTTCTCATCTAGACATTGTATGAAGTCAACCCACCAAGTTACAATGAAATTCCTCAATAAATATGACCTGTAGACTGTGCTAAAGGTTTTCGGGTTTTGGGCTTGGGCAGTGGTCACGGTAGGCAGATCATGCCCAAATGGGGAAATTCTCATCTAGACATCATAAGGAGTCATCCTACCAAGTTAAAATGAAATCCCTCCACATTAAACATGACCCGCAGACTGTGCTAAAAGTTTTTGGGTTTCGGGCTTGGGCAGCCATCACGGTTGATAGATCATGCCCAAAAGGGGACGTTCTCATCTAGGCATTATACAGAGGCATCCTACCAAGATACAATGAAATCCCTTCATAAATACGACCTGTAGACTGTGCTAATGGTTTTGGGGTTTGGGCAGCCATACCGGTTGCCCGATGGAGACCAAAAGGTGATGTTCTCATCTAGACATGACCCCAAACCTGCATATGAAATTTCGTGATGATCAGACAAGAACTGCGAGGTGTAGCCCATGCTAAAGGAAAATGTGAACAGACGTCACAGACTCACAGACTAACAGACTTCTGCACGCGTGATGGCAATAGCTTATCTTGACTATGTCAAGTTAAGCTAAAAACCATAAAAACAAATGACCTTGAATTACTTGAGTTATGTTGACTTGGATGTTTTTTTTTCTGTCTACCGATGGGTTGCTTCTGAAAACTAAAATGACCTAGTTAATTTGCATAATTTATTCATAAGAAAAAAACCTGTATACTATGTATATATATTGAGCTAGTTGTTTTCCATAGCAAAAATATTCAAAATCTGAATCACCATCTGGAAGTTCTTACTTGAAAAGTGTAACAGCTATTTTTAGAACAATATGACTAATAGAGCTGAAATAGTTAACTGATTAATCGATTAACCAATGATCAACATCTTGATCGATCAAAAAAAGAAATTGATCGATTAACCGTTGCCTAAAACTAATGTATTATATGGGTTAACAAAGGAACAAACTTGCTCTAAAACAGGCAAATATTGTCACACCGACTTGCATCAATTATTATGACACAGATTAAAGCATGCAAGTTATGTGCAGACATGCTTGTTCACTTCAGTAGGTGGGAATGGTCATTCTTAACTCTTTGCTCGTTGCGGACAGCAGACGATACTTGAAAAATAAATTCTTGAATTACTAAAAAATTTCAATTTTTGCCTCAAAAACATAGCTTATGACCCCTCATTGGAACGATCTCAATGAGCTCGTTCCAATGAGGTGTCATAAGCTATGTTTTTTTACACAAAAATTGAAAACATAATAAAATTTGAAGGAGATTTTTATATATAGCGCTTGCCGTTTCTGTCTGTTACTTTGGGTAAAGGGTTAATGCTATAAATCATCAATGGTACGGCAATAATTCAGCTACAGTTAAAACTAGAAGTCCTGTCACGAACTGTGCGCTAATCTAGGCTTAACTGCACGTAGGAATTGCGCGCAATTGCCATATCGAATGGCATCCAAAGCACGGCAGTTTCTCCTGGTTACTCAAAGCAAACACAGGCAATGTTTCTGCCAATGGATCTCTGGGTTACCCAGAGGTCCATTGACTGAAACATTGCTTGTGCACAGGTCATATGTACAGAATTTGAGAGCCTTACTATGGCCATAACGCGTAGATTAACGCGCCGATCGACGTGCTATTTGTGCGCATTTCATTACAGGACTTCTAGTTTTAACTGTACCTCCTAAAACAAGTGATTAATCGGTTAACAAAGGTGAATCTATATGATTAATTGATCAAGAAAACCATTTCAGCTCTAATGACTAATGGCATCCATTTTTGACGGCTCTCAAAACTCAAAATGAGAAATCCTTCTCAACCCCTCTACACCATTATGTCATATCTTCCTCTGTGTCATATTGTTTGTCAGCTGATATGTATATGTTTGTATGGACTAACTCTTGGATGGTGAGATGGGCAAATGGACAGACAGATGGCATCAAGTATATCCTTTAATATTTGAGTTGGGGTATAATATGTTTAGGATGCTTTACTTTTGAGTATTTTAAAATAAATTTGGAGGTAGAGAGGGGAATAAATTTGAGGGTAATTCAGAATGGATGTCAATATTTTGATGTATATTTGGAAGATACTTCAAAAATCATTGATATTTATGGGGGATTTTACAAATTTCATGACTTCAGTTGAAGATTAGTGGTAGGATATTAAATAAAAATTTAGTACACAAATCAATGAAATTACCCGAAATAAATGAGAAGGGAGATTTAAATGAATAAGAACCTGATAAGTATATTGATTTCCATTTTAGCAGATTATCCTTTGGGTCAATATATGGATATTCATTAGAAAAATGATTAATATATAATAATAATTTTATCAGTTTTTGACACATGATACTTGCACCTGACAAAGAAGGATGAAATAAAAGATGATCTCCAATGCTGTTATGATAAATTGTACAAGATAATCTGCATAATAAATTATGAAATTACTGTAAGAGTTTTACAAAACTGAATTCTGCCTTTCTCATCCTCTAATCACTCTGGGAGAAGGGCGAATACAAGAGTGCTCTATTTAACGGTAAGTGGTAGAGTGCTTTATTATATGCTACCCCCATTGTGACCTTCACCTTGCAGATGCGGCAGAAACTATTATATGCGACACACCTTCTGACTGTCCTTAACATTTGTAAAAAGTTTAACAATTGTGCTATGATTCATTTCCGAGATATGGCCGAGACATGAATATTGACAGATTTTTAATGTGACCTTGACCTTGAAGGTACGAACCCGGCTATGGTATGTGACACATCCTCCCATGGTCCTTTATAATTGTGTGAAGTTTGATGACTGTGGCCCTAACAGTTTTCGAGTTATTGGCTCGGACACACACACAGACACACGCACACTTCAATCACTATATGCCACCCATCCCAAGTCGGAGGGGGGGCATAAAAATTGCGGAAAGATAGAAATCGTATCATCCACTGTGAAGAAGATATAGAAATTTTCACCAAAGCTATATATGAAATTTGGAAAAGATTGGGCCAGCAGAGTGTGCTAATGGAATTGCTGACAATTCATATGCCAAATTCAACCTGGTGCTTCATTAATTAAAATTTGCTGATGATGATTTTTGTTACCTACTAAATGCATACATGGACATCACTGCCAGACATGTTAACTCTCCTGGAATGCCTGGGAAAATCCCAAAATTTCAGTGTTGTTCCCGGTCTCCTGATTGGGAAACAGTTTTGGACCAAAAATCACAGAAAACAACAGTTGAATATTTCATTCCCATTGTAACTTATGTAAAACATTTGGAGTCAAATCACATGCATTTCAAACTCTGGTAAAAACTCACGAAGCAGTAAAATATGGATTTAAGTTAAATTTATTTAAGAAAGGGGTATTTTATGATATATATGTTTATTTCTGTTTTTCTCTTCATAATAGGAGATTTGTGATCAATGTGTGAGTGTCGAAGTGAAAATAGGTGACTTACTTTCCAAAAATTGAAAACTCCACCTTCAATGTAGTTTTTTGATAAATAAAATATATGAAAAGGAATTAAATAATATACATTTATTTATTCATAGAATAGCTTTAATCCTCATCCCTTTTCCAAATCGAAACGTAAACAACACCTTGACCTCAACTATTTAACAGTTTAAAAATAGGTTAAAGTCACTTAGGATGCTGAATGAAAGTGTCAATGACACTACAGCTTAACTTGTCTGTGTGTTGTGTTTGATGAAAAGGATAATGTTCAATGTTTATGAAAGGATTATGAAATACGACAAGAATTGTGATAATTGGGAATATGTTAATTTCTGTTCCCTGTATGCTATGTTTTTAATAAAAATACTATGAGGTGTACACTGTACTAAAGGGCTGAGGGATGGGTTCATATGACCTCATAGTTAATGTATGTGGCCCTCAACATTAACGTATGTCAACAAAAGTTACCAAGTTACAGTGAAATTATTCCAAAACGAGTTATCCTATCAAGTTACATTGAAATCCCTTCATAAATATGGCCTGTAGACTGTGCTAAAGGTTTTTGAGCTTTAGGCCTGTGTATCTATGACGGTAGACCAATTGCGACTAAAAGGGGACATCCTCATCTTGACATTACACAGAGTCATTCTACTAAGTTACAATGAAATCCCTTCACAAATATGACCTGCAGTCTGTACTAAAGTTTTTCGGGTTTTGGGCTCGGGAAGCCATCATGGATGAAAGATCGCAATCAAAAGGGGACGTTGTCATCTGGGCATAATCTGGAGTGATCCTACGAAGTTACAATGAAATCCCTTCATATATATGACCTGTAGACTGTACTCAAGGTTTTCGGGCTTTGGACCCCTGAAGCCATCACAGTTGACCAATCATGACCAAAAAAGGATGTCATTATCTAGGCATTATATGGAGTCAACCTAACGAGTTACAATGAAATCCTTCCATAAATACGACTTATAGACTATGCTAAAGGGTTTTGGGTTTTGGGCTTGGGCAGCCATCAAGGCTGGATGATCACGACCAAAAGGGGACATTCTCATCTAAACATTATTTGGAGCCATCCTACCAAGTTACAATAAAATCTCTTCATAAATATGACCTGTAGACCGTGCTAAAGGTTTTCGGGCTTCAGGCACCTGAAGCCATCACAGTTGACCAATCATGACCAAAAAAGGATGTTCTCATCTAGACACTATATGAAGTCAACCTACCAAGTTACAATGAAATCTCTTCATAAATATGACATGTAGACTGTGCTAAAGGTTTTTGGGCTTTGGGCTCTGGCAGCCATCATGGTTGAATGATCGCAACCAAAAGGGGACATTCTCATCTGGGCATCATCTGGAGTGATCCTACGAAGTTACCATGAAATCCCTTTATAAAATGACCTCTAGACTGTGCTCAATGTTTTCAAACTTCGGGCCCCTGTAGCTGTCACAGTTGGGGATGTTCTCGACTAGACATTATTTGGAGTCATCCTACCAAGGTACAATGAAATCCCTTCATAAATATGACCTGTAGAGTGTGCTAAAGGTTTTTGGGCTTTGGGCCCCTGTAGCCATCACAGTTGCCCAATCACGTCCAAAAGGGGACGTTCTCATCTAGACATTATATGAAGTCAACCTACCAAGGTACAATGAAATCTCTTCATAAATATGAACTGAAGACTGTGCTAAAGGTTTTTGGGCTTCGGGCTCAGGCAGCCATCATGGTTGAATAATCGCAACCAAAAGGGGACATTCTCATCTGGGCATCATCTGGATTGATCCGACAAAGTTACAATGAAATCCCTTCATAAATATGACCTGTAGACTGTGCTCAAGGTTTACGGGCTTCGGGCACCTGTAGCCATCACAGTCGACCAATCATGACCAAAAAGGGTTGTCATCATCTAGGCATTGTATGGAGTCAACCTAAAAAGTTACAATGAACTCCTCCCATAAATACGACCTATAGACTAGCTAAAGGTTTTTGAGCTCGGACAGCCATGAAGGCTGAATGATCGCGACCAAAAGGGGACGTTCTCATCTAGTCATTACTTGGAGTCATCCTACCAAGTTACAATGAAATCCCTTCATAAATATGACCTGTAGACTGTGCTAAAGGTTTTTGGGCTTCGGGCTCCTGAAGCCGTCATAGTTGCCCAATCACGTCCAAAAGGGGACGTTCTCATCTAGACATTATATGAAGTCAACCTACCAGGTTACAATGAAATCCCTTCATAAATATGACCTGTAGACTGAGCTAAAGGTTTTCGGGCTACGACTCGCGCAGCCACCATGGTTGAATGACCCCAACCAAAAGGGGATATTCTCATCTGGGCATTAACTGGAGTGATCCTACGAAGTTACAATGAAATCCCTTCATAAATAAGACCTGTAGACTGTGCTCAAGGTTTTCGGTCTTCGAGCCCCTGTAGCCGTCACAGTTGATCAATCACGACCAAAAGGGGATGTCATCATCTAGGCATTATATGGAGTCAACCTAACAAGTTACAATGAAATTCTTCCATAAATATGACCTACAGACTATCCTAAAGGTTTTTGGGCTCGGGCAGCCATCAAGGTTGAATGATCGCGACCAAAAAAGGAGGTTCTCATCTAGACATTATTTGGAGTCATCCTACCAAGCTACGATGAAATCCCTTCATAAATATGACCTGTAGACTGTGCTAAAGGTTTTCGGGCTTTGGGCCCCTGTAGCCATCACAGTTGTCCAATCACGTCCAAAAGGGGACGTTCTCATCTAGACATTGTATGAAGTCAACCCACCAAGTTACAATGAAAAGCCTTCATAAATATGGCCTGTAGACTGTGCTAAAGGTTTTCGGGCTTTGGGCTCGGGCAGCCATCGTGGTTGAAAGATCATAACCAAAAGGGGACATTCTCATCTGGGCATCATCTGGAGTGATCCTATGAAGTTACAATGAAATGCCTTCATAAATATGACACGCAGACTGTGCTCCAGATTTTCGAGCTTCGGGCACCTGTAGCCGTCACAGATGACCAATCATGACCAAAAGAGGATGTCATCATGTAGGCATTATATGGAGTCAACCTAACAAATTACGATGAAATTCTTCCATAAATATGACCTATAGTCGGTTTTTGGGCTCGGGCAGCCATCAAGGCTGAATGATCACGATCAAAAGGGGACATTCTCATCTAGACATTATTTGGAGTCCTCCTACCATGTTACAATGAAATCCCTTCATAAATATGACCTGTAGACTGTGCTAAAGGTTTTTGGGCTTCGGGCCCCGATAGCCATCACAGTTGCCCAATCACGTCCAAAAGGGGACGTTCTCATCTTGTCATTATATGAAGTCAACCTACCAAGATACAATGAAATTCCGCCATAAATATGACCTGTAGACTGTGCTAAAGGTTTTTGGGTTTTGGGCTCAGGCAGTCATCACGGTTGACAGATCGTGACCAAATGGGGAAGTTCTCATCTAGACATCATACGGAGTCATCCTACCAAGTTACAATGAAATCCCTCCATATTAAATATGTCCTTCAGACTGTGCTAAAAGTTTTGGGGTTTCGGGCTTGGGAAGACATCACGGTTGACAGATCATGACCGAAAGGAGACGTTCTCACCTAGGCATTATACACAGAGGCACCCTACCAAGTTACAATGAAATCCCTTCATAAATACGACCTGTAGACTGTGCTAATGGTTTTGGGGTTTTGGGCTTGGGCAGCCATACCGGTTGACCGATCACGACCAAAATGGAAGTTCTCAAAGACAAAGACATGACCCCAAACCTGCATATGAAATTTTGTAATGATCAGACAAGAACTGCGGGGTGTAGCCTGTGCTAAAGGAAAATGTGAACAGACTCACAGACTCACAAACAGACAAACAGACTAACAGATTTCCGCACGCGTGATGGCAATAGCTTATCTTAACTTTGTCAAGTTAAGTTAAAAATGATGACTGCATATTTATACACAATGGACTTATTTTCGAACACTACATTTATTCCGCTGTGCTGACTACAGAACTGTTAACTGTTGGCCGTCTGAACCCAGAAAATTTTGAATGGAATTTAAAAAAAAAAGATGCTTCAATGATGAAAAGAAAAGTTTTGTGCAGGGCACAAGTGTCCACAGATGCATGAAGGATTTTCCAAGTACTAATCTTCTTGCAGTAACTGAACATTAGGACATCTTTTCCATTTAACATTTCCAGACTTGAGAAATTATTAGCTTAGTAGACTTTAATAAAAGCAAACCACGGGTGGTGGTGCTCTGTGGTTTGGGGGAGGGGGGTGATTCACTGCCCACGTGAGGATTACTATCAGTTCACGGCGACTGTGATGTACTGGTCATAACTAGACTAGTCAGTACTGTTCACAAAAATAGTTATCCAGATTTTATTAAGTTTTAAATATTTGGCTCAAAAACAGAGCTCATGATCTCGTCGAGCTATATTTTGGAAATTGCTGCAACTGGTCAAAAGGCATCTGGTCAAAATGACAACTCATTAAAATGACAGTTCCTGGAAAGGTTTAAAATATTTGTATTTTGACCAAATGGACAGATGATCAAAAACTCAAACTTTGAATATTTCTGGTGTTAAAAAGCGAAAAATAAATAAGAAACTATATTCTTATATTGATCTTTATTCTTTATAGGATTTTTTTTTCATTTGTAACAAAAAACTGGAGGCTCTAAGAGCCTGTGAGCTCTCACCTGGTAGAAATACATAACCCTCAATTATTCTGATCAGAATCAGAATGCAGCTGGCTGCCATGCTCCTTCATCTGATCGAAACAAAATGAAAATTGTGTTCAGATGACTTTCCATACATTATTTGCACCATATTTGGTTCACACTGACCAAGTGTTTTCAGAGAAATAGAAATGTGATTTCCCATAGGGTTTTAATGAGAATTATGTGATGCCATTGCCACCATATTTGTCATCACATCATTTTCAAAAGTGAAGCAGATGGTATTCTGGATGAAGTGTTGTTTAAATTACAAACCAATTTACGATTTGAACTGAGATGGAATGAGTTTATCTGGTTTATTGATTATTTATCCAGTACCATCGTGGGGTACACGAGAGGGTTATTTACTAAACCTTGAACAAGGCAACTTTTAACGATCAGAAGTTTAGTAATAAGCCTCTTGTGTTTCACGATGTAGGTTTTAGATTATGGATAGTGTCTTATTGGAACATATATGTTATTGTGATGAGTTGAGGGTAACATGGTCGGAGGTTTGTGCCTCAGAGCATATGTTCAACCTCGACACTTCATGTCTTGGTTGAACATACGCCCCGAGCTGCAAACCACAGACAATGTTACCGTCAATTCACAATAACTTATCATATAGACAATGTTACAGAACAGAAAGGACTTGAAATAAAATTGTCAAAAAATGATAAAAAAACACTCACATTCACAGCACTCTAAAAACTGTATGCATTCCAGGAGTACTGTATCTCTCAACATGATCATGTGTTTCGACATGTTTTCGATCAATGACAAGAAACAACGCTTCGCATAATACCATGTATCAGTTCCAAGCTTCTTACTGTAGGGCTCTAAGCTCTTGATGACTCTGGATATGCCAAATTCATAATTTCCCTTTGCACAATATAATGTTCTGAAATGAAAACATAAAAAAATTACAAGACTTGGTGACAATGAATGTCAAATTTATGTTTGTTTGTTTTTCTTGATTTGGTTTTCATGATTTCGCAGCATTGCATTGGTGAAATCTAGGGAACACGGTGATGAAGTGGTCAGAGTATTGAACTTCCAACCAAAAGCTCCACGATTCATTCCTGATCAGTAGTAACTGCATTGTGTACTTGGGCAAGACACCTATCTCGATTCCCACATGGAGGCACAGTGGCGCTGTACTGCATATCGATGGTGCACTTTCTTTCAACCAATGCTAGCCCTGCTTGTGCAGAGTTATTTATTTATTGGTGTTTAAGGTCACATACTTATGCACAATGGCTAAACGTGACTGTGACTGTTTTACAGGTGGAGGAAGCCGGAGTACCCAGAGAGAACCACTGAGCATTGGCAAGCAAATGTCAGCTCCTCAACATTCTAACTCTAGTCAAGCTCTGCTCAAGCAGTGTTACAGTGGCTGAAGACATGTGCACCATCGACGAGCTATACACCTTAGTACACAGCGTCATCATGCCTCCATGTAGACAACCAGGATAAAGTGCCTTGCCCAAGGACACAACGCAGGTCATCCTGGATGGGGACTGCACTTGGGACTCTAGCACAGAAGTCCAACAGTCTACCACTGAGCCACCGCACTCCCATTGTGCAGAGTTAATATAATGGGGGAGTCTGACAGTTGCTCGCTACTGCTCTGTGGTTCTCTTCGGGTAATCTGGCTTCCTCTATCCATACAACTCTCTGACATGAGGTGACCTTGCATTGAAAGTGTCATTAAAACCTAATAAAAAAAATGAGGTCCCCAAAGGGTGAATTTTCTGATGCTATTCTATACATAGGGCTGGAATCCCCAAATTATCCTCTGGGTACCTCTTTATGTTTAGGCCTGAGAGTTTGATTCTGATCGAGGTACACATAGAGTAAAGTTAGTGATGCTACCCTGCACAGCAGGGTAGCATCACTAAATTCATCCTCTGGGAACCTCATTCTGCAGATGACAGAATGAGGTTCCCAGAGGAACCTCATTCTGTCATCTGCAGAATGAGGAGCTTATTTCCAAATTTGCCTGTTTGACCAAACTCAATGATCTCGGTCAAACAAGGCTGAATTGATTAAATTTCTAGTTACACGATGGGATAAATTTGCAGCCAGACATTTAGATATTTCAACATCAGTGTGCAGTGGGTTAAGGCTGGGTTTCATGAGGTTTGCCATTCATTTCCTGTCTCTGTAAAAGACCATGTCACATCTCCAGTAACAGACCAAAACAAAGATCATATAACTGTTCTCATGCAGTGAGTTTCTATTACAATATATTACTCTTCTTTTGAAAATCACACATCCATAAAACCACACGTTGAAATGGAATATTAAAAGGAAAATTTTCTAAAGGTTGCCTTCATTTACAATAATCTTTTCCATGCTTCTCACACTTTCATGTCAGCCCATAAAATTTTTTGATTAAGTTTTCAGTTGGTTTTTGCATAATGGTGATCACCAACTAAATTGACTTGTGCAGTGTAATTTAACCATTTCAAGAAAAGGTTCATGTAGCTATGGTTTTTCTTAATTATTTGGAAACAATACATGGATGCTGCAAAGATTTTTTGTCATCTCATTTATGACAAAATCAGAATGAAACTGGGCATTATGGAAATATCACCTGCAGCATGTTTAACAAAGGCTACGCAGAGCATGGACCACTGCACTGACCCATAGGCATGTTCACAGCAGCATTAAAAGTATTGTGGGACAGAAAATTTTTCTAAGTCAAAAGAGTGAAAACAGAAAAATTCTAAAGAGTGAAAAAGGGCCATAACCCTGGGAAAAATTATGGTGAGAACACGTTCCTTGTGCATATCCGTTCCCCCATGCAGGTCTATCAGCATACCAAAGGAGACCGAAATCCGATTGATGGGTTTGACATTACAATGCAAAATGTTTGTATGGACAGCCAGATGGACAGACAAACAGATGGGCAGACAAATGAAGGGCTTCACTAGATACCCCCCAAATCCTCCTTCGGGCTCCGAGGCATAATAAACACAAGACGTCAGAAATCAACATGACATCATGACAATGTGAGTTGGATAAGAAATAGAATTGAATTAACTGACTCTTACAGTACAGTCACCGTTTCAGTTTAATAAATAAAGAGGTTATTACTTGGTTAGTTTCATATCAGCCGTGATATCAGCCCTTGTCCCTGTATCAGTATGCATCGCATCTTCTGATTGGTCAATGTGACTAAAACAAATAGCCATGGTATTGGCTATCTTCAAACATGTGGGTGATAAGATCGCACACTATTGTTCCACGTTTGTCACTCGAGAAACATCCAGGTGATAAAAATAACCTTTGACCCCGACTGGGTCACATCGATCGCAGAAACTCCTATTAGAACTGTTAAGTTATATCCAATTTATTGTCGTATCGAAGTGAATACTAATACAAATTAAAAAACATCGCTGCAGCCCCATGTGTAGAAGGACTTGTTGGCTGTCATATTCGATGAGAACTGAACAGATTGAATCGGGTTCGCAAATATACTTTTGCGCTTTGCAGGGTGAGAATATCAAGGGGAGCAACTCATCTGTTTATCTTCGATATCACTTGAGCAGAATACAAAATGTCAATCTCTCGCTTCGCTTGTCATTCTGATGGAGACATCATTCGCAAACGGATTGAACTCACGCCTAAATCCACCTGCAAATCAAATAATACTGCCACACAGCTTTTTAGAGAGTATTTGTCAGAGAAAGACTTTGATACTGAATTTGAATCGGTTTTAAAACTTCCCCAAAGTGAAAAACTTCTCCATGTGTGACCTGGTTTATAAACAATGATTCGGAAATAGACTCGGTCTATTTATAGTTTTGCTGTGATGTTTGTTTCGCTGTTTGGTTCAAAACCTGAGGCTCAGTGTGGGGTTTAAACTTCGTCACCTGAGTCTTAATGTGGTATCATATTTTACATCTCAGCATTATTTCTGTATTAGGAGGCGGGACAAAATCGTTATCTCGGGCAACATTCAGGGTACACAGAGATTTAATACCTGGATGATTCCTTTTCAACCATTCGGCTTACGCCTCATGGTTGAAAACCGACATCCAGGTATTAAATCTCCATGTACCCTGGATGTTGCCCGAGATAACTTATATTCAGTCTCAGGCAGATATGAAGTTACCTTGGGCTGATTTCTCGGCCGATAGGCAACAAAGTAATAACACCTAACTATTATACCACTGGAAAAGTGTCCATCACAGTAACCAAGGAATGTTCCATGTCCTGGGCTTCCCATGGAGAGAAAATGTCTGCTCACAGCCCCAATGTTTCAATGGCACTGTACACGCCATGTTAACTGGTAGAGCTAGTGCTGGAAGCCCATATTTGGGCTCTATTATGAAGTGCAGGTACATTAACTTAAAGGCTTCATTCAGTGTCTATGCTTCATATTATCTGTGAAGTGATATTATTTAGTCTGTGAGGATTTGCCTTGTTACAATTTATATGGGAGAGTGCCCACAGATACTCTCCAATGAATTATAACAAGCTGTCAAGGCAAAGACAATTGAACAAATTTTGATGGTCAAAAATAATTTTGCACTCTACCAGTTGAACAACAGTGCAATTTGTTAATTATGCCAATATCAGTGCTTGGGTGTCAATGCAAATTTCTAAAATCCAGAAACTGTGAGTATCTTTCACTGATAACATTTGGAAAAGTCTGCATTTTCTCCCCTATCTTGACATTTATTTCAAAGAATTAATTTTTTTCAATCAAACTGATCATTACTTATTACTCACAGAGTTACTGCAAAGAAAGGAGATGGTGTCAGTACTGATATAAATTCCTCTCTGTCAAAATGATTAATGAATTTACAAATGGCACAACTCTACAGTCAGAAAGAACCCAAATTATCATTTAATAACAGTAATAAACTGTCTGACTGCCAATTTGCTACAATTTTCCATTTTTGGAAGAAACCATTGAAAAGAAACATTAATCATAAGTTACTATGATGCTTAACTCTTTTAATGTCAATGACGACAAGCAACTGCAATATTTCACAAAAACTCTTTTTTATGCAAAACAAGAAAAGTTCCCAGAAAATGCAAAAGGGAGTCCAAACCCAGAGAAAATTTTGATTTTCCGAACTGAAAGAATGCTGCTTCCTTGCATCTGAGCAGTCAATAGCAGTCCACATAGAGGTAATTTCAATGGCATTTTTGTATCATCTTCATTTTTGTCTCACTATTTCATGTTGTACAATAATGTATTATACTGCAAATAAATCATTCGTTCATTCATTCACTCATCTGGCAAAAAATTGGTTCAATGAAGGGAGGTCGTAGACCCATGTGGCCGACCAAAGTTTGTCCCAAAGAGAGAAAATATTGATTTTTCAAACTGAAAGAATCCGGTTTCTTTGCATCTGAACAATCAAAGGAAGATGAGGCTTCTGGCATATTGAAATGTTGTCTATGTGGACTGCCAATGTCAGTCTATGCAGAGAACATTTTGGTATACCGCCAGTGTATGCAATCAGATCCATTTTGTTTTTTGGTCATTTTCACGAAATTTCATACACCAACAGGTGTTGGGCTACATCAATTTTGGGCCCACTGGGAATTCTCCTGATGCACCATACGGTCAGTCTGCCTCTGGGATTAGTGGGGACTCATCAAGTCCCCTCACTCTTCCTGAAAAATGTCTGCTATACATTCATGCTAGAAATCCCTAAAACTGGTTCATGTATTCTCATTGTGATAATTCTTGGGTCAATGTGCTCTAGTTATGGGTGCTTAAGCCTTAAAAGGGTACTTCAGGTCTCTAATTGGCATGAAAAGTTTAGGGTTTTTCCCTGTGTATGACCCTGCATCTTCACATATGGGGGATACATATTCTTAACTGATCATGTAGTTGAAAGTGGAGGACGGTCCCACACTTCATTTAGCCTGGCTATGTCAATAACATGTAATTGCTATGATAACTTGACTTGGTTTCAACTTGAATAGCACACTTGTGGATTTGTAATTTAATCACCTAACTAGACTTTATGATTCTGGTGAATCATGGCTTTTCTGGATGAGATACCATGATTTTTCACGACCTCAGAGTGTCTGATGAATTGTTTTTATCTGTCTCACTGAAGTTCCTTTACTGATGTTATGAAAAAGGTGGGTACAGTAGTCTCAAATGTCTCAGTTTGATCAAAAAATGTTTAGGTAAAAACCATCATTAATGCTGGAGAGGGTTAATATCAATAACGTCGTCTGACAAGTTACTGGCGACAAAAGGAGTTATGTTTGTTTGACACATACCCACGGAGTGCTGTGGCTATTTGAAAATGGTCCATTTTATCCCAAATGTAACCAAAATATTGATGGCTGGCAGCTTGTAGAAGGTTAACAAGTGCTAACAGGAATATTTTTCCACGCAACTTGTAATGTCACACCAAAAACTGCGAAGGGCCATTTTTTCTTAAAAATCTATAAGACGTTTTCAGAGAAATCCAGGGAGAACATGAATTTTAAGCTTTTGATGGGTATCATTGTTTATCCAGCTCAAAACGGGTTAAAGGTTGTTTTTTTGAATACTCTTATTACTCACAAAAATAATTCTCAGTGAATTCTACTTCCACTTATGTTGACCTCTCCTCTTAACTTTGGGTGCTGTGGGTATGGAAAGCACAGGCCATTTTATCAAAATTTTGATGTTTGAGAACCTGCATAGGGTTAACAAATGCTTACTGGAATATTTTGTACACAGAACTTGTAATGTCACACTATGATCTGAGAATGGCCAATTTTTCTTGAAAATCTACGAGATGTTTTTTGAGAAATCCTCAGATAACATGAATTTTTAACCTTTTGAGGGATATGTAACCAGCCCTAAAAGGGTTTATGCTTGGTTTGCGAATACCTTCATTACTTACGAAAATGATCCTTGGTGAATTCCACTTCCAATGAAGGAGGTTATGTTTATCTCGCAGGTACACATTGGGTGTTATGGGTGCCCAAGAACAGCCCATTTTCTTAAAATGTCTATGCATGGCTGCCTCTGGAGGGTTAACAAATGCCTACTGGAATATTTTGTCCATGCAACTTGGAATGTCAGTCCAAGACAGGTCTGCGAATGGTCAATTTTTCTTGAAGTCTTTGGAGAAATCCACAGAAAACAGGAAGTTTAAGCTTTTAAGGGGTAAATCTCCTTAACCAGTCGAGAATGGGTTAAGACCTCAATTTTTTGTACCCTTACTACTTACAAAACATTTTACCTAACAGTTTTGTGTCCGGTAAAAGAAATTACGTTTCTCTGCAGCATTCCCATTTGATGTTGTTGGTGTCCAAAAACAGACTATGTTTTCAAAATTTTGACATTTAGCAGCCCATGGAGGATTAACAAATGCTTACTGGAATATTTTATCCATGCAACTGGTAATATGACACCAAGACCTATCAATGGCCAGTTTCTCTTGAAAACCTAAAAGATGTTTGTAAAGAAATCCAGGGAAAACATGAATTTTTTAAGCTTTTGATGGGTATTGCTATTAACCACCCCAAAAGGGGTTAACGCTTGGTTTTTTTAATACCCTTATTACTTACAAAAACGGTCCTCGGTGAATTCCACTTCTAACAAAGGAGATTATGTTCATTTCCCAGGTATACATTGGGTGCTGTGCGGGTCCGAAAACAGACCATTTCAACAAAATTCCGATGCTTAGCAGCCTGCAGAGGGTTAATAAACACTCACTAGAATATTTTGTCCATGCAACTTGTAATGTCACACAAAGACCTGTTAATAGCCAGTTTTTCTTGAAAACCTACAAGATGTTTTTAGAGAAATCCACAGAAAATTGGAATTTTAGGCTTTTAAGGGGTATCTCTCTTCAGCCTGCCCAAAATGGATTAAGACTTCAACTTTTGAATACCCTTACTACTTACAAAAATGTTTCCATATAAATTTTGCGCTCGATAAATGAAGGCACTTTTCTTTGTGGCGTACCCATTGGGTGCTGTTGGTGTCCAAAAACTGTCCATTTTATCACAAGTTTTACTTTAGCAGCCTGCGGAGGGTTAACAAATGCTCATCGGAGTATTTTGTCCATGCAACTTCTATTGTCACACCAAGACCTGTGCGTGGCCAATTTTTCTTGAAATTCTACAAGACTTGTTTAGAGAAATCCACAGAAGACATGAATTTTTTAGCTTTTGAGGGGTATTGCAGTTTAACCAGCCCAAAATGGGTTAACGCTTCGTTTTTTGAATACCCTTATTACTTACAATGAAAGTGTCAATGACACTGTAGCTCAGCTTGTCAAGACATGTGTAGTATGTGACACAGCAATGACAAACATCTAAGTAATGACCTGATAACAAAGGTACATATAACGTATTGTAACGGTCTGTACATAAATACTGACCGTAGCCTGTAACAAATGTATAGGTAAAGTATTGTAAAGGTGGGTGACAGTCAGATGCTAAACTAGAAAAATCTTTGAGTCCCAGAGTGAGTCTGACTGAACCCCAAAATATGTGTTCTCATAGCACAGTGATAACAAAGGCACCCCAAATCACACTCATTCCTGTCCCAAGATGAAAACAAAGGTACCCAAGAAGTTTCGTGAAGATCAGTTCATAAATACGAGCTGTATAGAAGTTGTGACAAAAAACTGATTGGACCTAATTTCAGTACAAAATGGCCACTGGCAGCCATCTTGAATTTTGGACCACACTCAGAAACACTCGTTCTCGTTCCAAGGTGATAACAAAGGTACCCAAGAAGTTTCGTGAAGATCGGTTGATAAATACAGCCTTTAGCTTGAGCCGTATTGACATGTGTACTTACTGTGTGCAAGTAGCACTGAAAAAATGAAAGTTCATCTAATTTGCATAATTTCTGCACGAGAAAAAAACCCGTACTGTATGTGATGTATTCCATTTTACAAAACATTTATACAAAAATTTATTCAAATCAGAACTTTTATACAGAAGTTCTGTACAAAAGACTGATTGCACTAGTTTTGGTACAAAATGGCTGCTGGTGGCCATCTTGAATTTTGGACCACACCCAAAAACACCCGTTCTCATCCCACAGTGATAACAAAGGTACCCAAGAAGTTTCGTAAAGATCGGCCTCTAGCTTGAGCTGTATGGAAGTTGTGTACAAAAAACTGATTAGACCTAATTTTGGTACAAAATGGCCACTGGCAGCCATCTTGAATTTTGGACCACACTCAGAAACACTCGTTCTCGTCCCAAGGTGATAACAGAGGTACACAAGAAGTTTTGTGAAGATCGGTTGATAAATACAGCCTCTAGCCCGAGCCATATTGACACATGTACTTACTTAGTGTAAGTAGCACTGAAAAAATCAAAGTTCATCTAATTTGCATAATTTCTGCACGAGAAAAATCTAAATTTTATAGTAAATTTCCTTTCTTATTATACCTACCACAATTGTTTAATACAGGCTTCCACTACAGTGGAAGTCCCTAACTCGGATAAAATACTCTCTATTTTTGTCTTTCCCAAGCAAGTTGGGAAAGAAAAGTGGTGCAAAAGCACCAATAAAAATAAGCCAAAACTGGGTCGAGTGCAACCGGCGCAGACCCAGTACGGGACGCTCTCTCCCAAGTACAACTCCACAGCTTCCGTTGCCAGTGCGCATATACCATCTCTAAAGACTCATTCTTTTTGAATCCGTAAACGTTAGAGTTATGTGATCAGCGGGGAGGAAAGATTCTTTACCCGTAAAGAAGACGGGAGGGCCTCCATGTAAACAATTGTGGTAGGTATAATAAGAAAGGAAATTTACTATAAAATTTAGATTTCTTATCAACCTACTCACAATTGTTTACTACAGGCTGAATAGACAAAAGGCTGGAGGGAATCGCATAACCAACCCCCACATAACCCCAGTGCACTGGAACCGTGAAGTAGAAGGAAGAGGTCCCGGGGCTTATCAACCATAATGTCGCAATCATTGGTAAAGGACAATGAAAAGAGACATATGAGCCTGTGTGACACACAGACAGAAAAAGGGCAGTAACAGCACAAGGCTGAAACTGACCTTCAAGAAGCCTAATGGCTATGGCAGACAACAGCCTGAGCAGAAGAAAGAGGACCCAGGGCAAAAAGGTCCTCCAACTGCTCCTGCAACTGGCGCAAATAAAAGGTGGAGAAAGTAGAAGCATTTCTCCAGTAGGCTGCCTGCATAACATCCGACAACTTGACGGAGTTAGAATAAGTCCAAGAGGTAGACAGTGCCCGCACCTCGTGGGTAGAAATACGATTGGTAATACAATCGCCAGCTGCTAAACGACTATAAGCCGTACGAATAGCAAGACAAATCCATCGAGAAATGGATTGAGGAGAGATCTTCTGTCGACCCGGAATGAGAGACAGAAAAAAACGTTTTCTGCCTTTCCGTATGAAGCGTGTCCGATCAAGATAAATGCGAATAGCACGGACCGGACAGAGCAAAGGGCGAGTACCCTCAACAGAGGGAAGAGCCCTGATACAGATAGGAGGAGGAGTAGTATCTGGTAACTGATTCTTAGCCAAAAAGGAGCAATCAGTGGTAAAAGTAACACTGTTGGGAGAGCTCCTAAAAAAGGCCGGGTCAACCGAGAGGGCGTGAAGCTCACTAACCCGTCTGGCCGAAGCAAATGCCATCAGAAAGGCCGTCTTATATGTGAGAAAATGCATATCCACCTGGGATAAAGGTTCGAACGGCACCCCCCCCCCCCCCCCCCCCCCCCCCCCCCCCCCCAAGCAAAGCAGCACCCACGAAAGATTCCATCGTGGAGTAAGCTGCAAAGTCCGAGGCCTTTTCAAAGAAAAGTGCCGAACAAGCTTGGAGAGGTAAGGATTAGTGCCGATACGATGCTTCCCCACATAAGAAAAAGTCTCTGAAAGCATAGACCTGTAACCCTTGATGGTAACAGGCTGGAGACCCCGAGAATCAAACAGATATACCAGAAACTCCGCAATCTGTGAAATCGAAGGATTGGCATAATCAACAGAGTGATCAGCACACCATCGACAGAAGACCTTCCATTTAGCTGCATAAGCTAAACCAGTGGAGTGCCTCCTTGAAGAAGAAATGCACTCCACTGCTCGTCTCGAAAAACCTCTACGGAGGAGACAGGACCTGACAAAAGATATGCGTGAAGGCACAACGAAGTCGGGTCGATGTGAAACCTCCTCGGGCGACCTTGACAAAGAAGGTCGCGACGTAGCGGGAGACGTGCCGGAACCGCCACCATCACCGAGCGGAGCTGATTGATCCACACCCGCTGAGGCAACAGGGGAGCGATCAGAATGATTCGACAACTGCAGGTTCGAATTTTGGCGAGAACCTGAGGAAGAATCGGAACCGGCGGGAAGGCGTAGCCGACTAGACCGTTCCAATCGAGTGACAGAGCGTCCACGGCAAAAGCCAGAGGATCTGGACACGGGGACACGAAAGTGTCCACCTGATGGTTCCAACGAGTCGCAAAGAGGTCGATGTGGGGACGTCCCCAGAGATCGCAAAGCGACTGGAACACTGCCCTGTGAAGCATCCACTCGGTGGAAATAACCCTGCCCTGTCGGGACAGGGAGTCGGCTAGGACGTTCAGACGACCGGGAATGTGACGAACAACCACTCCGGCGTGAACTGAGCGAGCATTAGAATATCCCGAGCTAACTCGTACATCGGAAGCGAGTGCGTGCCGCCCTGGTTCCGAATGTAAGCAACCACTGTCGAATTGTCGGATAGTAGAAGGACCTGGCGATTCGACAGGTGAGGGATCCACTGCCTGAAACTCAGAAGAAGAGCAAGAAGCTCCTTCTGGTTGATGTGTAGAGCTGCTTGATCCTGGTCCCACATCCCGTGTAGGGAAAGACCGAGAGGATCCAACGTCGCACCCCATCCGAGATCGCTGGCATCTGCCATCAGAATGCGATCGGACGTGGGTAAGTCCAGTGGAACACCCTGTGTAATCCACTGAACATCTGTCCAGGGAAGAAGGTGAGGATACAGAGAGACCGGAAACGGAAGCACCTGATCCAGAGAATCTACATTCGGCCTCCAACGACTGAGCAGAAAGTGTTGGAGAGGTCTGACACGCAGCCGACCTAGAGGAATGAGATCCGTCACCGAACCGCAGAGACCGATCAGCCGGAGAAAACTCCGAGCGGTCGCGGACCTGGACTGGGACAGAGTCAGAGCAAAAGCTGAGAGAATCACAGCCTTGGCCTGGGGAACAGCCACCAAATTGAATTAGGTTTGGAAAGACATCCCCAGATGACAAAACGACTGAGAAGGGACCAGGTCCAACTTCTCCTCGTTGACTCTGAATCCTAGCTACGTGAGCAAGCTCAACAGAGTGGCGACATCCGATTCCAGTAAGGCAGCATTGGAATGCCTCTGGAGGATATTGTCCAGATATGCCGAAGTAGTCACCCTGGACTGTGTGCGATGGAACGCTATCACATGCGACATCAGTCTGGTGAACGCCCAAGGAGCCAGGTTGAGGCCGAAAGGCATGGCCTTGAACTGGTAAACTCGCCCCAGAAAAGCGAACCTGAGATACTTCCGTGACGCCCGATGCATCGGAACGTGGAAGTAAGCGTCTTGCAGGTCGATGCTGGCTGCGAAATCTCCCCGGTGAATTGATTGGCGGACCGACCTGAAAGTCTCCATGCTGAACTTGGGAGCAATGATAGACTGGTTCAGGATACTCAGATCGATAACCGGTCGGAGTCGGCCATCCTTCTTCGGCACCAAGAACAGGCGGGAATAGAAACCCACTGACTGAACGTTCTTGACGACCTCGATCGCCCCCTTTGCCAGGAGATTGGCAATCTCCGTGGACAAAAGTTCCCGACGTAAAAAGTCTGAAGGAACTGTGGTTGGAAGAGGCACCCTTGACAGAGTGGGGTGCCGTCGGAAGGATATGCGCAGCCCGGACCGAACAACATCTAACACCCATGGATCGGATGTGATGGTGGTCCAATGGTCTGCAAACTCTGCTATCCTTCCTCCAACCTGGGACGAGTCGAGGTGAGGACCTTCATTTCGAGCCCCGACGAGGCCCGCGAGAGGAGAAACCACCTCCTCTGCTAAATGAAGAATCCTGAGACTTCCCTCGATTCTGCCGACCCCTACCTTTACCCCGTGAGTAAGAAGTAGAGGCGGCGGCAGAAGGACCAGCCTTTTGCTTCACAGAGGAACAGAAGGGTACTTGTTAGGCTTGGAATGGCCCTTGCCTCCCCGAGAAGGCTGATCAAGCTGACGAAACAGCAGCTGATCTTTGGAATGACGTAGGACGTCATCCCGGACCGTCGACACAGAACCATGGAAAAGTTGCGGACCTGCCAAAGAAGCAGATCGAAGAGTAGCACGCTGCTCCTCGGGAAGGGATCGTCCTGTGTCCAGCACAGCATCCCTTCGAACTAATTCCAAATTAGCCGTGTTACAGGCATGCGTGTGAGTAAGGTGCATAAGCGCCTTGGACAGCACACGCAAAGGAGCCTGTACCTCGTCAAACTTATCTGGAGGCAGATAAGCAGCCAAAGCTGAGACGACGTGATCTGAGAGAGAAAGCATGCCAAGCATCTCTCTAGATAAGCCCAACGTGGACTCCAGAGTCGTCATTGGAATGACGGCAGACTTGGGCTTGGAAAGCCCGAGGGAAGTGGAGTCCTGATCCAGAACCGTCAAAGCCTGGCAGACTGACGGATTGGCGGAATCGTAGGAACGATAATGCACAGGAGGCAAAAAGGTGTCAACCCTGGTGAAGAACAAAGTCTTCAAAGCCTTGGAATTCAGCTTGGCATCCAATGCTGAAAAAGCTTCAACCACCTGTACCGACTGGCACGGTCGAAGGCGCCCAGAAGCAGGTTGCTCCATAGGCTGTTGGCGCGTGACCGATGATCGCGGCCAGGCTGACACTGTCGGCTGGTTAGCAGGTTTGAGCTCAGGCAGAAACCCAAACACAAAGTCAAGAGCCGCCCCCAAGTCCGAAGACTGCTGGCCCTCGACCTCAAGCATGTCAGACTCCTCCCCAGAGTCGGAAGACACATAGCCCATCGTGGGCAAACCAGCCGACGCCTCCCATGGTATCGGGACACCAGAGGAATCGGAAACCGGCCTGTTTCCAATCCCGGGAGGCGGCGCCATAGGAGGCGCCTGGAAACCACCCATAGCCTCACTGGAAGCAACAGGAAGGCTCTTAGAAAGAACCTGAGTGAGTAAGGAGAGGGCCTCCCTAAGCTCACTGCCCGTACCGACCGGTTCGACAGGGGAGCGAACCAGCAAAGTGGCTTCACCTCTGACCCTCTTAACCAGCGAAGGGTCACGATCCTCCAAAACACCCGACGCAGGACGACGGGCGGCAGCCGAAACATCTGAAGGCAGACGTGTATAGGGGTACGATGCACCCCGAGGATCAATATTGCGAGAACTCATGAGAGTCACCGCGGACCTCTGCGGGGCAGAAGGTCCAGGCTGCACAAAAGGCGTTGGTCCCCCAAAACTGGTCGTGTGACCAGAGTGAGTAGACGGAAACGCCACGGAGTTCATAGTGTTTCCACTACGAACATCCGAATCCAAAGACACAACTGTGGTGCTCGACGGCGAAGAGACCACAGAGATGGGCTCGGCCGGCAGCCCCTTCCGACTTCGCCGAGTTGAAGTCAGGGAAGGCTGAGGCCGATATCCCACGTCTACAGTATCGGACAATCCTGCAGTCCCCTGCAGCGAAAAGCCGAGGCCGGCTGAAACAGACAACGAAGCAGATGGACCAGCAGCAGTAGTAGATACGTCGAGAGTCGTTGAGGCTGGTGAAATAGTGGAGAGAGCACACCGGCTCGGCTTCGAAGGAGGAGTCACAACCCTAGTGACAGCCTCAGATGTCGACTGGAGGGGGACCGTAGTCCCGGAACCAGGCACCTCTTCACCAGAACACTCAACGGCTCCCGCAGTATCCACCACAGGAAAAGACTGCACGGAGGAGGAATAACTCTCACCAGACAAAGTCGGCTCGGGAGGCCTCGAACGACCATGTTCTCCTTTCCCGCGGGAGCGGGAGGCACGGCCACGAGAACGAACGACATGGTTTACTGACGCCCAGAAGGTGGAAGACCATGTTCCACAGACACCACACGGCCGCTCGGCCGAACACCCATTACAGGAGGAACAAGACGAATGTACATCGTCCACATGCTTTGGCAGCAGACATTGCCCACAAGGAATTGTCCTGGGCATGATAGAGGTGAGAGGAGCAGAGAAGGTGAGATCAGAAAACAGAACACCCCCAAAGAAGAGAGAAAGGTGACAGAAACAAAGACCCCAGACGGTCGACCGGGAACCACACAACAGGAAGACTACTCTCAAAAGAAAGAAGAAACACTGTAGGAGTGGTACCCCGCTGACACCTAACTCTAACACAATTAGAAAATTTTGCAAAAAAAGCATTAACAATAATTGTGAAAAATCTAAGTCCGAACCGCGTGGCACACGAAAATCGCGCGCGACTCGAGAGAGAGCAAATAAATATACATTATGGACATATAATAGAAAAGAGAATATAAAACACTGTTCCTGAGAATACAGAGGATACACTGTGGTATAATGAATCAGGAATCATCAAACATCGAGCTGGTGGAACACTGATAAGCGTGCAAAAACATCTCGACACGAAGCGGATTATAAAAAGAATGAGTCTTTAGAGACGGTATATGCGCACTGGCAACGGAAGCTGTGGAGTTGTACTTGGGAGAGAGCATCCCGTACTGGGTCTGCGCCGGTTGCACTCGACCCAGTTTTGGCTTATTTTTATTGGTGCTTTTGCACCACTTTTCTTTCCCAACTTGCTTGGGAAAGATAAAAATAGAGAGTATTTTATCCGAGTTAGGGACTTCCACTGTAGTGCAAGCCTGTAGTAAACAATTGTGAGTAGGTTGATAAGAAACCCTGTATTATATGTGTGGTACTAAACATTCACACAAAAAAATTTTCAAATCAGCGCTTTCATATGGAAGTTCTGTGCAAAAATCTGATTGCACCTAATTTTGTACAAAATGGCTGCCATCGGCCATCTTGAATTTCGGACCACACCCAAAACACTCGTTCTCGTCCCACAGTGATACCAAAGGTACCCAAGAAGTTTCGTAAAGATCGGTTTATAAATACGGCCTCTAGCCCGAGCCGTATTGGCATTTGCACTAACAGTGCTGAAAGTAACACTAAATACATCAAAGTTAGTCTAATTTGCATAATTTACGTACGAGAAAAAAACCCGTATTATATGTGATGTATCCCATGGTTCTAAACATTCATTCAAAAAATTATTCAAATCAGCGCTTTCATATGGAAGTTCTGTGCAAAAATCTGATTTCACCTAAGTCTGTACAAAATGGCCACCAGCAGCCAACTTGAATTTCGGATCGGACCCAAAAACACTCGTTCTCGTCCCATGGTCATAACAAAGGTACCCAAGAAGTTTCTTAAAGATCGGTTCATAAATACGGCCTCTAGCCCGAGCTGTATTGAATTGTTGATGGACAGACGGCCAGACGGACAGACAGACGACGGATAACTGGCCATGGCACAAGCTCAAATTTGGCTTTGCCAAAGTTGACCTAAAAATGATCCACAGTGAATCCCACTTCCAATAAATGAAAGTTGCGTTTATCTCTCGTGTATCGTTTGGGTGCTTTTGGGGCCTGAAAATAACCTATTTCATCAAAATTTCGATGTTTGGCAGCCTATGGAAGGTTAACATATGTATTGCCTAATATCTCTTGTATATGAATGGTCGTGTCACAGACAGGTCTAACAATGATGAATGTTTAAGAAAAATGTACAGGATGCGTTTTGAAAAAGTGTCCATAAACCGTAATTTTGACAGTTTTTTGCCAATTCTGGTGAAATAAGGGTTAAATCGAAAATTCCGCTTTAGTGCATTTTTAGGTTTTGTGCCCCTCTATGCGTGTGCAAGATTTTGTGAAAATCGGTTCAAAAATGGCTTCTGAATCATGCGGACAAAATGTGTGGGAAAAAAAACCCAACAAAAACCCCACAAAAAAATAATCTGTAGAAAAACAATAGTCTTTTCCAGAGGAAAAAGACTAATTACCGGGTACTAAACTGATTATCAAACAATATCAGCCCGAGGTATAACCATTTAGTATTATGATTCACGACCTTTAACCCTTTACCCATTGCACTGTCAAAGGATTTCAAAATTTATCATTTTACTTATTGATCTTTAAAATTTTTCAAAAAAGTTTGACACAACCATATTATGTGAACCCTCATTGGAATGAACTTGACAAGCTCATTCCAATGAGGGTTCACATGATATGGTTTTGCGACATTTTTGCAAAAAAAAAATTTTTTTCCACTGCTTAATTTGAAAATCATGTGGGGAGATTTTTACCAATTTGTTGGGTAAAGGGCTAACTGATATGAAAATAGGAGGTATGACAGAACTAAATATTTTCCCATAGGCGACCATTATAACATTTGGGCAAAAAAAAGTATGATCGCATCACTTTAATTTTGACATACAAACATCTTTGTCAAGTATAGCCCCTCAGACAACTTTTTCTGACCTGAAAACAGGGGGGTCATGCAACAATTAAGAGAGAAAATCTGACGGGAAGGTAAGTACCAGTCACATGCACATATTTTCGGGGAATTCCCAACAAAAACAAACCAAAAGTCAACTGTATTTTTTAGGTCCAAAAGTCATCAAATCACCCTCTTTATTTATCTGGTATATCCAACAATAATGCATGTTGTCAATAGTTTGTTTGTTGGTGGTTAACGTCACATTTATGCACCATGGCTAATCGTGACACAACATGGAGATGAAGTCAAGTTTAGTCAATCGTTGAACTACATGTTGCCCATTTTAGAGGACTTTCACCCCAAGCATTGGTGACTGGGTCCTATTTTACTAGTAAAGCGGAACTGGTTTACCACAGTGAACAAGTGCTGCTTACTTCCCCGGGGTTCCCACGGGGACATGTTGTCAATAGGATGCTTCAAACATTTTTTGAAACAACATATTTTCCCAAGGCTACCTATTTTAAGAGACTGCATCATTTCTGAGTGCACCATTTCAAGGCTGGTGACTATAATTCAAATATTTAGTTCAATGATACCGGTAGTAATAAAAAAATTCACTGAAAAGAAGGTGCATAACTCCAGTAATTACATATGTAAGATATTTAAAATCAAACTCCATGAAGAATCTACCTAAGTATATTTCCATGTCAGTTTCCCAAAGAATCAAGGACTGCAAACCATGAATTACTATTGATTAACATTTAGATGGACGGTAAATCTCAGTAATTTATGATATCATGCAACTGGAAGCGGATGGCAGACCATTAATGAAAACAAAATTCATTATCAGCTTGCCATCCACTTCTTGTCATGGTAATAATAGTAACAAGAGCAACACAAAGCTTGGCATATGCCCCCTCCTGCAATATTAGGATAGAATTACAAAAAAAAAAACAAGATCAGTCTTGCCGAACTTTAGTTATAGAGTGGAAACCAATTTCAAGTGTATCTAACATTGGAGGTCACTGTGATCTTGACCTTTGGCACATCATGGTCAAAATAAATAGGGTTCTTCCACTCATAATACCTAACCCACATATAAAGTTTGTTAAAGATCCGGTTGGTAGAACTTTAGTTAATTGACTGAATGCGGAAAGTTTATCGACGGAAGATGTCGGACATGGTAATAACATAATGACCCCTCCTCAAAGAGGCTGGGGCATAAAAACTGCTATGCAATTTTCATCAAATACAATGCACTTTTTCAATTATGTATAGCTCAATGCAGTTTCTTTAGTGATTTCACTGGTACTAAGTTCATACCAAATAACAAATACCTATATTGCGCAGTTTTGGAAATACAAGCATTTTAATATTTTTTTTTTTACTTTCTGCTCCCGGGTTTCCAACCGGGCAGCATGAAGTTTTTTTGTTTGCATAAATCAAATAAATGTCACCAAATAATGCTGCACACCAAATTTGGCTCAAATTGGCGAACTGGTTCTGAAAACTGAAATTATTCCATAAATCTTGCTCCTCCCAAAACAAGCCCAAATATAACTTTCGTTGAACAAACCTGAATCTTGATCATTAAAGGTAGGTACTTACCAAATCTCAAATCATTGTGACTGGTGGTTTATGAGAAGAATGATTCCATGATGACAGAGCTAGAACAGCAAATATGTTGGACGGACACATTTTTCAATCATCACCCAAGTTAAACAAGGGCAAATAACACTGTAAATGCTCATGCGAAGATATTAATTCTACTGTAGGATCCGTTTCCCCATGCTGAGGAACAAGCATGGTAAAAATTATTTGAATTCAACATATGATGACAGAGCTAGCGCAGCAAATAAGTTGGACAGACACATCTTTCAATCATTTTTTAATAATAATCCCCTAAGTTAAACAAGGGAAAATAACTCTGTAAATGTTTACGCGAAGATGTTAATTCTGCTGTAGGATCCGTTCCCTCATCATTGCCCCATTATGGGCAACCACTGTGTGAAGTATGAGCATCATGCCACCAACAGTACAAAAGTCACTGCCCAGAAACGTGTGTGACAACATTTTTCAATCATCCCCTAAGTGAAACATAGACAAATAACTGCAAATGTTTATGTGAAAATATTAATTCTGCAGTAGGATCTTTTCCCTCATGTTGAGGTACAAGCATGGCAAAAATTATTTCAATCCAACGTATGATGACAGAGCAAAAGCAGCAAATATGTTGGACGGCACATTTTTCAATCATCCCCTAAGTTAAACAAGGGAAAATAACACTGTAAGTGCTCAATGCGAAGATATTAATTCTACTGTAGGATCCCTTCCCCCATTCTGAGGAACAAGCATGGTAAAAATTATTTGAATTCAACATATGATGACAGAGCTAGAGCAGCAAATATGTTGGACGAACACATTTTTCAATAATAATCCCCCAAGTTAAACAAGGAAAAATAACTCTGTAAATGTTTATGCGAAGATGTTAATTCTGCTGTGGGATCCGTTCCACCATGTTGATGGACAATCATGGCAAAAATTATTTGAATCCGACATGTAATGACCGTGCCAGAGCAGAAAATATGTTGAACGGACACATTTGCGTTACGTACGACCGTACTAATGTACGAATGTACAAACGTATGCAGCTCTCCACTAGATACCCACTCCGACCAAGTCGGAGGCATAATAACATGATTTTGTCAGGTGTCTCGGTTTATCAACTGCCTTCACGGACTGAATTAACAGCCCTCTTCGTCTCAGGCAAGTAACAGACCCTCATGTTGTTATCCATTCCTCACGGGCCGTTAATAAACTTTAATACCCTCCAAACTAACATTATTGTTATATTCACATGAAGATCAATTAAATAATGATACATTTAACAAACATGGGAGAATAACTCCAGAAACAAAGCATGGATATGGGTGAAAATCGAGATTTGTCAAGAACATACCAAAGTATATTTCAGTGTCAAGTTTAAAAGAAATAGATTGTGAATTGTGGGAATTAAAGTTTTTCAATTTGAGATGAAGGGTGCACTGAAAAATTGAACTGATCTGTGGGCAAAACTCAAGTATGGTACTTAGGCCATGGTTAGTTAATTTTCAGTTTAGTATTATTCCAGGTTATCAAAACAAAATGAGGAATGAGGTTATTATTAATTATATCCTCGTGAGGAAATGGCGTAATATATCCCTTTCCACAAGATGCATATTTGATCATTTTGCGCTTGCATGCTACTTCCTTTCATGAGTAGCTGTCACAGTTGCCCAAACGTGTCTAAAAGGGGACGTTTCATCTAGACATTATATGAAGTCAAACCTACCAAGTTACAATGAAATCCCTTTATAAATATGACCTGTAGACTGTGCTAAAGGTATTCGGGCTTCGGGCTCGGGCAGCCATCATGGCTGAATGATCGCAACCAAAAGGGAACATTCTCATCTGGGTATCATCTGGAGTGATCCTACGAAGTTACTATGAAATCCCTTCATAAATATGACCTGTAGACTGTGGGTTTCGGGCAACTGCAGCCATCACAGTTGACCTATCACGACCAAAAGGGAATGTCATCATCTAGGCATTATATGGAGTCAACCCAACAAGTTACAATGAAATCCTTCCGTAAATACGAGCAATAGACTATGCTAAAGGTCTTTGGGCTCGGGCAGCCATAAAGACTGAATGATCGCAACCAAAAGGGGATATGCTCATCTAGACATTATTTGGAGTCATCCTACCAAGCTACAATGAAATCCCTTCATAATTATGACCTGTAGACTGTTCTAAAGGTTTTCAGGCTTCGGGATCCTGTAGCCGTCACAGTTGCCCAATCGTGTCCAAAAGGGGACGTTCTCATCTTGACATTATATGAAGTCAACCTACCAAGTTACAATGAAATCCCTTCATAAATATGACCTGTAGATTGTGCTAAAGGTTTTCGGGCTTCGGGCTCGGGTAGCCATCATGGTTGAATGATCGCAACCAAAGGGAACAGGTAATTTTGAAGATGCTGGATGCCCATTTTTCATGAAAAACAGCCTATTTTAGAGTGCCCATATGTATAAAATGCTGACCAAATGAACAGTGAATCTGAGGTGAAGAAAAGATACAATTTGGTTATTTTGTTGTGTTTCTGGTCAATCAGAGGCAGGCCAAAATGAAATGGCAGTATTAATTGAGCTAAATGTTATTATCAGTGCAAAATAAGCAGGCCTTAATAACCCACCCTTGCCAAAATTGGAATGGAGGATATTGTCAATCTGAAAAATATTCATTCAAGTTTATTATTGATTTCCACTTGCTAACTAACCCCCATCTCCAAATATAGTTAGTAGAAGTATCATTTCTTCCTATTTCAGATTTTAACCCCTCCTGTCTATATATGCTTGCTGAAAGTGTGATTTTTTATATTCTGGTGTGTGAAAACTTCGTGAACAGGGATTTTTCTTTATTTTGGCAGGTGTGATGGTCAAATTAATGAGAAATATCCTGTTTCAGCTTGTGATTTGATTCAAATGTTGTTTTGATGAGTTGCACAGGCTGTTTTTACTCCATGAGAGCAATTTGGGGGGGAGCTACTTGAAATTTAATTGCTGAAATAACTATTTCCCTTATTTTTTAACACAACTGCAGCTACATGCATTATTACGGACACCTCTGGGCAACTTTCTAATCTTAATTTGGAGAAAAGCTCTGCTTTGAGTGATTTTTGTACACAAGATTGCAAAAATTATCTTTTTGGCAATTTCTTGATGCAAAAAATCACTACACTGTAACTGCTCCTCTCATATTGACAACATTCATTGGGTTTAACATTTCTATTTTCACACTCAAACTTACAGCCCCAAGGAAGTTAATCGGTAATAGTTTGGTCCACTATATGCACTTTGTTATTCACAAAGAGAGGCTTTCACAAGAATGTAGAAATCTGTCTTATAAATGACATTTTGTGTGCTTCCTCTGTCCTTGGTCTTTCATCTGTCATTTTTCTTACCTAGTACTACTACAGCTGCCATAAAAACTTGCATCCTGTTCTTGTAGAAGGTAATATGGCATCCTTGGTTATATACCAATAAAGAGAGATACCTAGTAGTTTATAAAACTGTTGCATTAGGAAGGTTTCAGTTAAAATAAGTTGTTGGACCTGGCTGGAATGAGCTACTATGCTGATCCCATCCAGGTTCAGCAACTTATTTTATTTTTTTTAAATGTCAAACAAGTGGAGATAGAGTGGATTGGGCATGTGGCTAAATGTACTATACTGGCTTGATACTTGAGAATGTGGGTCACATGAAGAAAACTTATGATAATGTACAGAATTGAGAGACTCCAAACTGAACTGTGGTTTTATTTGGCAGAATTCAGTTTTTTAGCCCCCCACCCCCAGTTTCAGCAATCCTGATCAATTTAATTTGAAAATGTGGCACCGATGAGTACCACTGGATGCTTCATGTGGTTGGTACTCACACATTTTGTTTATAACATGGAGGTCCAGCTCAAGTGTAGAGTGCACACCAGTACTTAATCTGGTGTCAGTACAAAACCAGGGGAAATTTCCACTTTCATCTCATTTTGACAGTATCTCTATAACCCAAATATATGAGTCATTAATTTTCCAAGTATCTTGTTAACTCTGTGTACTGTATATGAGGGAAGCGGTTGGGGATTCTGTCACTGGAATTGAAGTGTGTGGACTCAACTGGATTGGGTGTAGGCTTTGTATGCTAAACTGGTGGCAGGGGTAGGGGTCATATAGCCAGAACTGTTTGTTTGCTTCTTTCTTTCTTCACTGAGGTCATATGATTATCCCAAGTTAGAGTGTTTTTCAGTCATATGGAGTACTTCTACTGTAAATTGTACTTTATCCAAACACCTTTATGAAACAAAAGTACATAAATTTCATTTTTATTTTGAGAATAATGGAAGGGTTAATGATTTTGGCTTTCATTTCTCTGAGAATAACTTTTTGACTTTGGTAATATAGCTAGTCTGTTGGTATACTAGTGTAAAATTCTGACAGTTTACGGGCAACAAATTCATTAAACTTGTTGTTTGGAATCAGTTTTATAGGGAAAAATGTAAAAAGCGACACATAATTTTTTTTCACTTAAACAACCGGGGTAGGTTAATTGTAATGTTGACAGATCAGGCAAAGAGCACTGAAATTTGAAAATAAGATATTTAATACATTAGACAGTATTTTTTCTTTAATTTAAACCCACAATTACATATATTTTTATCGACTCTGTAAAAAGTTTAGGTTACAATACACTCTGTTTTGGTGCAAACAGCGCCTCTAGTGGTTTGCACCCAACCTTAAATGGAGGATAAAAGTTCCCTGATTTATCCGATTGGTGGAAAATGAAGTGAGCTTGTAAGTGTGAATAAAATTTTTAAGTGCATGTTTTGAAAAAAAGATCCAATATTGGTGACAATTGTCTTCTGAAAAGTGTGAGAGAAGATCAAAATTGGGTGGGGGTAGGTAAAAATATGTCTATTTCATTCAGTGCGAAACTGGACGGGAGTATAGGAATCACCAAATTTAAAGGCAAAAGTCACATGGTGACCTATATTTTTTTTCAGTATATTTTTTTCATGAGATGATAAACTAAATGGACAAATGGTTGTTTTTGCCCAAATGAGCTTGATGAGATGCAGAGAGGAAGAAAGATAAACACCGTCGTCAGTGGAAAAAAAAACCCCAGTGTATTGTAACCTATTTTTAAGCGATGTGATAATTACCGAAATAAGCACAACAATTGCATATTATCTACCAAAACCAGAGTGAGAGCATAGCAACTCCTTAAAAAATAAGGGAATGTTGATTTTTGCTAAAATGTAGCTTTTTTTGTAAATATTTATATCTTGACAAGGCCCCAAATCTCACTGACAGAACAAGGCAGATCCCACCAGAGGTGGAGCCATAGTTTGAAATCCTGGGGGACCATGTGGGTGAAGAGTTTGGGGGAGGGGGGGGAATTTCAGAACTGAGGGTACTGTACTTGTACTGAGGCCAGCAAATAAAAAAAAATTCTTTTCAAATCTGGGTATGGGAGAAGTGTTTTTTTGTTGTCGTTTTTTTGTTTTGTTTTTTTTCAGGGGTGGGGGGGGGGGGTGGGGGTGCTGGGCTCCCCAGATACCCCATTGCTCCACCACTGTAGCCCACTACAGAAGCCCACCACAATATGTCGATTAGCTGAGAAGAGTGGTCAGCACTGAGTAACCTGGGTGACTCAACATGCTCTAGGAGCCTCATGACTTGGATGACAAATACAGACACATTTTATGTGTACATTACCCTCTAAAATGTGGATTTCTACAATAAATTATATTTTGAAAAACCGAAAACCGAGTTTTTGTACAAAACCGAAACCGAAATGCAAATTTCAGCCCTACAGTCTATATAATGTTTTCATGCCCTGCGTGTGTTTGACCATTGCAACCTTGATTAATTACCGCAGTAACATTTGCTTTCAAGAGAAAATATCTATACTGCAGATAATATTAGTTACACGGTGTTTCAGCAGGGTGTATGGGACTGTACTACCCTTCGGAGATCCGTATTTCCTGAGGCTGAAGGCCTCAGGAAATACGGATCTCAGAAGGGTAGTACAGTCTTGTTCACCCTGCTGAAACACTGTGTGACAAATTTATTACCCTGCCCCTTCAGTGTGTCGAGGTTTGTTTTATTATATAATCCACAAACGGCATTCCAGTGATGAAAACGATGATAAAAAAAATTGAGAAACTGAAAGAAACACGTTTCTTTATTATTATTCAACAAGAACGCTAAAACTAAAACAACTTGAAAATGTCAACAGGTAAACTTTTCATTAATATCTCTTCATCGGAATGACAAGCAAAGCTTATAAAAGACATTTTGACAAGCAGACGAAAGAAGTTTATTTGATTTGGAGTTATTTCTCTCCGATTGAGTTCAAACATTTGGGGGAAGTCAGTTCAAGGACATTGGGAAATGACGCATCATTATTATTGTGGGACACAAGTTGATTTTATTAGTGTTTTATTCGATAGAGTGGTGCATTGTGCATCTTGGAGAATGGGGACACTATATTCATACTTGTACAAGTGCTTTAATAAGTTTCACGGTACAGACAATTCATAGAACGAGATTGCATGTTTTTCGAATCTGCAACAATCTGTAGTGTAGAAACACCACAACAGAATTCCTCTTCTCGACAGGAAAATCAGATGTTGAGGGAATGTACACTTGTTTTATTTCAAGTTTTCGGAATATTCTCATGAAACAATATTGTTCTCATTTTGTTTGTGAGTCAGAATGTTTATTATTACTGACAAAAATGTTTGATGCGATGGGTGAAAAGGAAATCGGCGAAGTGTACAATAGAATGTCTGTACACCCAATTTAGATGTCACATGATATTCGCATACACCTCGTTGAACTTCGTACACCCTGTTGGGAGTTAAATGCACTGCACTGGATGCATTAGTTACTGGCCAATCAGGAAGCTTGTATAATTTTAAAAGGGTAATAATATATTATATCAACATTGTGGTTATCATGCTGACAGCTTTTCAACCAGCTACATTGGTTGCCAGTTTGTAACCGGATATCTGATCAGCTGTTTCAGCACTAGATTTTTTTCCCGCAAAGCTCCATAAAAAGGGACTCAGGGAAACACTGCATAAAAGGAATACCCTGTACATAAATGGTTATCCTGTACTTAAAGAGTGCAGGTGGTAGTGCAATGACAATGAAGCATGAATAATGAGAGATAATAAATAGGAAAGGAATAATTATGGATGGCTGGTTACAGCAAGCATTTGTATCTGTTTCAAATCAATAATTCATGTCTATATTTGACATTAAATAGATACTTTATGTGCTTGAAATGTTTGTCTCAACAGAAGTACATCAATTATTCATCAAACAAATGTAACACAGCATTAAAAGTTATAGAGAAAACAATTAACTCATCACCCAATTCAAGTTTCAGACAAAGATTGAATATCTATTATAAAACACAATGGAACTGATATTTATTTTCCCAGGGATTTAGATGCCTTTTATTTATCACATACCTGTTCTATGTAATCCCTATCTACAGCAACACTAAACCATGTGGAAAATGAAAATCTGTTCCGCACTTATGTGCGGAACAGAAATCATTGACGGACTATTTTGAGGCCTACCTCGGCAGAGAGCTCATGTAGGCTGAGGTGTAGCATATAAATTATTTGATACATCGTACTTTGGATAATTTAGAAGTGCAATAAAATGCATACCTTACTTGCAAATAAGGTATTCCGTCAAACACGATTCAGAAGTCAGGCACTGCGGTATAATTTTTTTCTTTAAATAATACATTAACAGAGATTTATTTTATAATATATATGCAATTAACAGGTCAAATTTGGCAAATGCTTTGGTGTTCAAAAGTTATATGCAATCAACATTTATTTATTGGTGCTTCAGGTCGTATTGTGACCACAACAGAAATATAAAGTCAATTTTAGCCAATCATTTATAAAAAGAATAAACGTATAGTGTTTTCAAGTAAAAAATTTATTCTATGAGCAGGATTAAGAATGAAACCGACAAGCCTCTGGTGAGACAGTTTCATTCCTAATCCTACTCGTAGAAAAAATTTTTTACTTGAAAACACTCTACGTTTATTTTGTTTATCTCATAAATGATTTACAGGGCAGTCACAGCAAAATCATGCTGTTACTCACTACAAAACACAGCGAGAAGTGAGGAGCAGACATTGGTCCAATTCGATTGACAAGCAAAACTGCCAAAAATAAACAAGGCGCAGTGATATATATCTGTCTAAAAATAATTCCACTACAAACTTGAGCTAAAGCTGCAAAAATACTTTATTAAATGAACAATGCTTATCTTTCTTATTTTCGTTGTTTATTGTTGCTTTTTTCGTCGTCGATCCAACGTGAGTTTTATAAACAAAGCAGACGGCACGTGCATTTGTTTATTTATACTTTCCTAATTTGGAAAATGAAACATCACTCATCATGCCCGTGCCTTTCACATTTGAACTTGTATACTTTTCAACGCTTGGTTTTGATTGTTTTCTTTGTTAATTGTTGTTCGTTTTATTGTTAGACAGAGTTGAAATGTGTCATATATTCTAAAAGTAAACATTTCAGCGAGGGTCAACGTTTGATAAACGTCGGTTCATTTTGTCTCCCACAAATGTAAAACAGGTCATGACAACACGAATGTGGTAGAAGTCAAGAGTTTAACAAGTCTGTCTCTACTGTACGAATAAATTCTTTCAGTGTTAAACCTATGGGGAAAATTCATCACCTTACTAGCACTTGCTACTGGGTGAATAAAGCAAAACATTTATCCAAGACTTTTATTGTTCGAAATATACATCCATTTACAGGATAAAATTACATTGCACTCTTTAGATGATGGTACCCTAGACACTGATGACAGGCTCTAATAAAATTGGTAAGCAACACTTGTCTATTATAGTTAAAAACAAGTACTGCTTCACTTCCTGGGGTTCTTACAAGGAATAAGCAGTTGACAGAGCAAGTCTATTATTTATTTTTTGCTGTTTAAAGTCAATTGAGCATGTTTGGCTATCTCTTAACCATAACATAGGGCTGATCAACTTCAGAGGACATCCCCTAGACATTGGTTCCGGCTCCTATTTTACCAATACGGCAGAACATGTTTACCTGAGTAAACAAGCCATGCTAAACTTCCTCAGGTTCCTACGATTAAATAATATCCAGGAAAGTGGGACCAACTGCACAGTTTGTTTTTTGTTGAGATTTATGGTCACTGTCAGCATCTATACATCTACATCTTAACCATAATGCAAAATAAAGTTTATCCATTAGTTTATAATAATGTTGTCTCGCCCACGACTTTGGAGGTCTCACACCCCAGTGTTGGTTACCAGGATCTATTAGAGCAGGCAGTATTTTGGTTTTCCAGGTATTCATTTCTTTTTTGGTGTTTAAAGTCACATATTTCTGCACAATGGCTAATCATGACCACAACAGTTTTAAGGGTGGAGGGAGCTGGAGAACCCGGAGAGAACCACCGAGCAAAGGTGAGCAAATGTCAGCTCCCCAACATACGAACTCCACACAAGAAGGGTTAGCATTGGTTGAAGACAGGTGCACCATCGACGTGCAGTATTCCTTAGTACACAACGTCACCATGCCCCCACGTGGGCAATTGGGGTGAAGTGTCTTGCCCAAGGACACAACGCGGTTGCCACTGGTGGTATTTGAACCAAGGACCTCTCGGCTTGCAGCCTGCACCTCTACCAACTGAGCCACCATGCTCCCAGTTTTCCAGTTTGGTTCTGGGTTTTGTGGCAAACTGGAAAAGTGAACTGCAAGACCCAGTAAAAAACAGCCGAATGGTTTTACTGTGTTTGCTCATAAACTGATCAAAGCATCTTAATGGGATGGAACTGGACTTGTGACCTCTATGAATTCTCATCACTTTGTCTATCTGGCACTGGCATATCCATCGTGTCTGTCATACTTTCTCCCATACTGACTTGTCTGGTGGACAAGTCAATAAGTGGGAAAATGTGACAATGAGAACACAACATAGATTAGATGGACTTTATTCATTTGTTACACTAATTTATGTTTTTTTTTATTACTGAATAGGCTTAACACTGATCCTCTAGTATCTCTAAGAATGATCAAAGGAGAGTGAGGCTGAACCCAATAGAGATACTTTCAGATATTGGGTTTTTGTGGTGAGTGATGTTGTATAGAGCATGGAGGTTTTTCGGTTCAGTTTCAGTCTTTGCCGCAAACCGAAAAACTGAACCGACAGGGGCCAAAAAAACGTCCATGCATTTTTTGGTTTTTGCATACTTCGACGTTAAACTTCGGAATTTACAACGACCCCTTCGTAATCTCATTTTGAAAATGACAGCGAACGTCAGCAGAAAGGGCAAATCCAACAGCTATTATTTCCGTATAATTATGTCCGTGTTTTAGTCGCTCCCTTGTATAAGTCGCACCCAATATTTTCAGCCAAAATACCTCCCATGCGACTATTACCTTTATATAAGACGCACCCTGACTGTGAGAATAGGCAGTGGGGCCGACACAAGAACGTATATCATATGGCCAGTGAGTGTGGGCTTTCACTGCACGAAATTAGGTGAGTGTCCGAACATGTGAACGTTGTTTGTTTTTTATTTTTTCATTTCAGTCATATTTATCTCATATTAAATGCATGAAATAAAATAATAATCAAAATTATATAGGGTTATTTACTTTGACCATTTATTCCCCGTGTGATACTTGTTGATGCCGTAAATCCATTTTATTTTGCACATAAAATTTATTATTTATTTTTTTATTGGTGTTTAAGGTCACATACTTTTGCACAATGGCTAATCATGACCACAACATGGAGATAAGTCAGGTCAGTCAATAGTTTATACCCCATGTTGCCTATTTTAGAGGACTCGCACCCCAAGCATTAGTGACGGGGTCCTATTTTACCAATGAAAAAGAGCTTGTTTACCACAGTAAACAAGCATGGCTTCATTTCCTGGGGTTCCCACGGGGAATTGCACATAACAAAGCAGGTATATAATGTATAGCAGTGGCGGCGCCAGGATTTTGATTGGGGGGGGGGGGGGGGGAGGGGGGTGCTAAGTAAGATGTGGGGGTCCAAGGTCGAGATGCTTACGGCATCTCCCAAAGGTCATAGGCCTGAGGCAGGGGTGTAGGCATGGGAGAGGGTGCCCTCACCCATTGGTTTGGGATCTGTGGGCCGTGCCCCAGGGAAAACAAAATCACATTTGAATAATTTGGACACCATCAGAGCGATATCTGAGCATTTCTACAACGCCTAACGTGGTCTTCAAACGCGTTCAGGTTGTGTCAGATAGCAATTTGAAGTTGATTTTTTTTTTGTGGGGGGGGGGGGGGGGGGAGCACTATCCCCCCATGGCACTGGAATAGTATAGACTCACAAATCTAGCAATTAAATAGACCCAAATTTAAAGAGTCCTTAATTGATAAAGCCACGAATAATTATTTGCGTCCTAACTCCAAATGTGACAACCCAACATGCCCTGACTTTGTCATCCGCCAGCCGTAATCTTCTGGCATCTCATCCTCCTCTTCCCATCCCTTAATCCTCAAATACATTCTAGCCCCCTTGAATTACAAATAATGAAAGTGTCAATGACACTGTAGCTCAACTTGTCAAGACAAAGACATGTACATGTATAGTATGTGACACAGCAATGACAAACATCTAGGTAATGACCTGATAACAAAGGTACATATAAAGTATTGTAACGGTCTGTACATAAATACTGGCCGTTGCCTGTAACAAATGTATAGGTAAAGTATTGTAAAGGTGGGTGACACTCAGATGCTAAACTAGAAAAAAATCTTTGAGTCCCAGAGTGGGTCTGACTGAACCCTAAAATATTTGTTCTCATAGCACAGTGATAACAAAGGCACCCCAAAACACACTCATTCCTGTCCCAAGGTGAAAACAAAGGTACCCAAGAAGTTTCGTGAAGATCAGTTCACAAATATGAGCTGTGTAGAAGTTGTGACAAAAAACTGATTGGACCTAATTTCAGTACAAAATGGCCACTGGCAGCCATCTTGAATTTTGGACCACACTCAGAAACACTCGTTCTCGTCCCAAGGTGATAACAAAGGTACCCAGGAAGTTTTGTGAAGATCGGTTCATAAATACAGCCTCTAGCCCGAGCCGTATTGACATGTGCACTTACAGTGTATAAGTAGCACTAAATAAATCAAAGTTCATCTAATTTGCATAATTTCTGCACGAGAAAAAAACCCGTACTATATGTGATGTATTCCATGTTACTAAGCATTCATACAAAACTTTATTCAAATCAGAACTTTCATACAGAAGTTCTGTACAAAAGACTGATTGCACTAATTTTGGTACAAAATGGCTGGTGGTGGCCATCTTCAATTTCGGACCACACCCAAAAACACTCGTTCTCATCCCACGGTGATAACAAAGGTACCCAAGAAGTTTCGTAAAGATCGGTTCATAAATACGGCCTCTAGCCTGGGCCGTATAGAAGTTGTGTACAAAAAACTGATTAGACCTAATTTCGGTACAAAATGGCCACTGGCAGCCATCTTGAATTTTGGACCACACCCAGAAACACTCGTTCTCGTCCCAAGGTGATAACAAAGGTACCCAAGACGTTTCGTGAAGATCGGTTCATAAATACAGACTCTAGCCCAAGCCTTATTGACATGTGTACTTACTGTGTGTAAGTAGCACTGAAAAAATCAAAGTTCATCTAATTTGCATAATTTCTGCACGAGAAAAAAACCCGTATTATATGTGATGTATCCCATGGTACTAAACATTCACACAACAAATTATTCAAATCAGCGCTTTCATATGGAAGTTCTGTGCAAAAATCTGATTGCACCAAATTTTGTACAAAATGGCTGCCATCGGCCATCTTGAATTTCGGACCGGACCCCAAAACACTCGTTCTCGTCCCACGGTGATAACAAAGGTACCCAAGGAGTTTCGTAAAGATCGGTTCATAAATACGGCCTCTAGCCCGAGCCGTATTGGCATTTGCACTTACAGTGCTGAAAGTAACACCAAAAAACATCAAAGTTAGTCTAATTTGCATAATTTACGCACGAGAAAAAAACCCATATTATATGTGATGTATCCCATGGTACTAAACATTCATACAAAAAATTATTCAAATCAGAGCTTTCATATGGAAGTTCTGTACAAAAAAACAGATTTCTGCATCGTCGGTACAAAATGGTGGCTGGCAGCCATCTTGAATTTCGGACTGCACCCAAAAACACTCGTTCTCGTCCCACGGTCATAACAAAGATACCCAAGAAGTTTCGTAAAGATCGGTTCATAAATACGGCATCTAGCCCGAGCCGTATCCAATTGTTGACAGACAGACGGACAGACGGACAGACGGACGACGGGCCATGGCATAAGCTCAAATTTGGCTTTGCCAAAGTTGAGCTAAAAATCAGACAACCCTGTTTTGGGGAAAGCACTTCGATACACTGATGCCAAAGAAACTTGATATCTTTTTTTTTTTTTTACAGAAATGGCATGAAGACAGCCTGATAGGCTATGCCATTTCCATGCTGTATACTAGCTTATGTTCCTGTTTGTTGTAATGATATTCTGTAATCAATGTACTAGTATACTGAAAAATAAAGATCTATCTATCTAATGTATAGCAGTGGCGGTGCCAGGATTTTGATCGGGAGGGGGGGGGGGGTGCTAAGTAAGATGTGAGGGTCCACAGTCGAGATGCTTACGGCATCCACCAAAGGTCATAGGCCTGAGCCAAGGGGGTAGGCATGGGAGAGTCTGCCCCTATCCATTGGTTTGGGATCTGTGGGCCGTGCCCCAGAAAAAAAGTCACATTTGAATAATTTGGATGCCATCTGAATGTTTCTACAATGCCTAACATGGTCTTCAAAGGTGCCCAGGTTGTCAGATAGCAATCTGAAGCTTTTTTTTTGGGGGGGGGGGGGGGGGAGTGTGTGTGTGTGGGGGGGGATACCCCCCCCCCCCCATGGCGTATAGCATTTACCAAATAGAACATATACAACAGGGAAAATAATCAAATAATCAAATGACATACAATCTACCCCAAATTCATATTAACCCTTTGTCAACTGAGTGCAAGTGAAGTGTGCTATTTCCCAGTACTGCCAGTAGGACGTAGCACACTTTAAATAGCTCTCAGGTGACATTTCTATGATCTTTTCTAGTAAGACGATAGTGATTTAGATTAATTGAAGGGCCTGGAAATAATACCGAAAAACCAAACCGAAACCGAGGTTTAAAAAAAATAAAACCGAAACCGAACCTGGAAAAAAAAAACCTCCATGCACTAATGTTGTACAAACTATTGTAGATTTTTTTCAAGTTAGGGAGCCTTAAGCATTACTTACTATCGGTTCTTAACATACAGAACCACCAAACCGAAACAGAGGTGTTTTCCTGAAACCAAACCGAAACCGAATCTGAATGAAAGTGTCAATGACACTGCAGCTCAACTTGTTTAAGACATGTACATGTATAGTGTGTGACACAGCAATGACAAACATCTAGGTAATGACCTGATAACAAAGGTACATGTAAAGTACTGTAACGGTCTGTACATAAATGCTGACCGTAGCCTGTAACAAATATATAGGTAAAGTATTGTAAAAGTGGGGGTGACAGTTAGATGCTAAACTAGAAAAGAAATCTTTGAGTCCCAGAGCGGGTCTGGCTGAACCCAAAAATATTTGTTCTCACAGCACAGTGATAACAAAGGCATCCAAAAACACTTGTTCCTGTCACAAGGTGATAACAAAGGTACCCCAAGAAGTTTCGTGAAGATCAGTTCATAAATACAGACTCTAGCCCGAGCCGTATTGACACGTGCACTTACTGTGTATAAGTAGCATTGAACAAATCAAAGTTCATTTAATTTGCATAATTTCTGCACGAGAAAAAAACCTGTATTATATGTGATGTATTCCACGTTACTGAACATTCCTACAAAACTTTATTCAAATCACAACTTTCATACAGAAGTTCTGTACAAAAAACTGATTGTACTATTTTTGGTACAAAAAGGCTGCTGGCAGCCATCTTGAATTTTGGACCGCACCCAAAAACACTCGTTCTCGGCCCACAGTGATAACAAAGGTACCCAAGAAGTTTCGTAAAGATTGGTTCATAAATACGGCCTCTAGCCTAAGCCATATCGAAGTTGTGTACAAAAAATGATCGGACCTAATTTCGGTACAAAATGGCCACTGGCAGCCATCTTGAATTTTGGACCGCACCCAGAAACACTCGTTCTCATCCCAAGGTGATAACAAATGTACCCAAGAAGTTTTGTGAAGATCGGTTCATAAATACAGCCTCTAGCCCAAGTCGTATTGACACATGCACTTACTGTGTGTAAGTAGCACTGAATAAATCAAAGTTCATCTAGTTTGCATAATTTCTGCTAGAGAAAAAAACCTGTATTAAATGTGATGTATTCCATGTTACTAAACATTCATACAGAAATTTATTCAAATCAGAACTTTCATACAGAAGTTCTGAACAAAAAACTGATTGCACTAATTTTGGTACAAAATGGCTGCCGGCAGCCATCTTGAATTTTGGACCGCACCCAAAAACACTCGTTCTCGTCCCACGGTGATAACAAAGGTACCCAAGAAGTTTCGTAAAGATCGGTTCATAAATACGGCCTCTGGCCTGAGCCGTATTGGCATTTGCAGTTACAGTGCTGAAAGTAACATTAAATAAAAGTTAGTCTAATTTGCATAATTTACGCACGAGAAAAAAACCCGTATTCTATGTGATGTATCCCATGGTACTAAACATTCATCAAAAAATTATTCAAATCAGAGCTTTCATATGGAAGTTCTGCGCAAAATGCAGATTGCACGTAATTTTGTACAAAATGGCTGCCAGTGGCCATCTTGAATTTCAGACCGGACCCAAAAACACTAGTTCTCGTCCCACGGTGATAACAAAGGTACCCAAGAAGTTTCGTAAAGATCGGTTCATAAATACAGCCTCTAGCCCAAGTCGTATTGACACATGCACTTACTGTGTGTAAGTAGCACTGAATAAATCAAAGTTCATCTAATTTGCATAATTTCTGCTAGAGAAAAAAACCTGTATTAAATGTGATGTATTCCATGTTACTAAACATTCATACAGAAATTTATTCAAATCAGAACTTTCATACAGAAGTTCTGAACAAAAAACTGATTGCACTAATTTTGGTACAAAATGGCTGCCGGCAGCCATCTTGAATTTCGGACCGGACCCCAAAACACTTGTTCTCGTCTCACGGTGATAACAAAGGTACCCAAGAAGTTTCGTAAAGATCAGTTCATAAATACAGTCTCTAGCTCGAGCCGTGTTGACAGACGGACAGTCAGACGGACGACAGGCCATGACAATACCTCAAATTTGTTTTTGCCAAAGCTGAGCTAAAAATCAAAACCTCCTACCTCTAGGTCCTATCACACCAGGAAAAAAGGTCTTGTCTACTATAGTACGTGGAGAGTGTAGGACCACTAAATCACCTGCAGAGTGGAGATTTCACCCAAGCAATAAATGCAAATTTGGTGCAAACCATAACAAGCATAAGCAAAGTTCCAGCCAATGGACCTCAGGGTTAAAACCAGAGGTCCATTGGCTGAAACATTGTTTGTGTTTTTTGTCCATATGTATAGAATTTGAAAATGATACTTTGGGTGATAACTCCACTCCATGGTTGATTTAGTTATTTATTTATTGGTGTTTAAGGTCACATACTTATGCACAATGGCAAATTGTGACCGTGACAGTTTTACGGGTGGAGGAAGCCGGAGTACCGCCAAGCATCAACGAGCAAGTGTCAGCTCCTCAACATTCTAACTCTGTTCAACCTCTGCTTAAGCAGGGTTACAGCGGTTGAAGACATGTGCACCATCGACGTGCAGTATGCCTTAGTACACAGCATCATCTTGCCCCCATGTAGACAACCGGGATAAAGTGCCTTGCCCAAGGACACAACGCAGGTCGTCCCAGACGGGGATTGACCTCAGGACCTCTAGCATAGAAGTCTAACAGTCTACCGCTGAGCCACCACGCTCCCTAGTTGATTTAGTTACAATCCACTATCCACATAGTGTATAGTGAACAAGTGCTGCTCCACTTCCCTGGTTTTCCATGGGGAGAGACCTACTGGAGTTAATTCTATTTGTCATATCTGTAGAATTTCCAGTGTATTGATCACAAGAAAATTCCAATTACTTTCTCACATATCCACACTGGATGGATTGTCCAAATCCCAACATGTGGTGTTACAATGCAAGAAGTACATCTGTTTTTTTTATAGAATTTTATCACAGAACAAGATATGGAGGATGTATGGTGTCCAATTTAATATGACATAAAGAGATAAGGAAAACATGACCCCCTCAATCAATAGGTGGCCAAACAGTGTAGGAAAAAAGTCAGTTCATTATCTTTTGACTTTAAGGGATGTTAGTTAATGGCAGAGAAAATTCGATAAACCACCAGAATTAAAATATCAGGTGGATAAGAAAAATAACTTGGCTCAGGGCTAAAGAAAGGGCAATTGGATGTCAAAACCTAAAGAAAACAAATTCGATCAGTAAATTAATCAAAGATCAATTTTTGGACCCCTCTAGACAAAAAACAGCTCAATATTATGAGTTGGGAACCTTCATTATGTCAAATGAAACATTTCCACTTCTGTGTATGATGAATACCAAGATATTTAAATTTTATAGTAAATTTCCTTTCTTATTATACCTACCACAATTGTTTACAACAGGCTACTACAGTGGAAGTCCCTAAATCGGAAAAATACTCTCTATTTTCTTCGTTCCCAAGCGTTTTGAGAAAGAAAAGTGGTGCAAAAACACCAAGAAAAACTGGGTCGAGTGTGATCGGCACACACCCAGTAGGGGACACTCTTCTCCATGTACTAATCCACGGCTTCCTGAACCAGTGTGCAGACGTATAACCAACATGTCATTCTATTGAATCCGCCAACATTGGAGTTATGTGATTAGTGGGGAGGAATGATTCTTACACGAAAAAGAAGACGGGAGGGCCTCCACGTAAACAACTGCGGTAGGTATAATAAGAAAGGAAATTTACTATAAAATTTAAATTTCTTATCAACCTACTTTACAATTGTTTACAACAGGCTGAATAGACATCAGGAGGAGGGAATCACATAACCAACCCCCACATAACCCGACTGCGCTTGAACCATGGACAGAAGAAGAGTTCCGTAGGCCTATAAAACCATAGCATCACAACCATTAGTAAATGACAATGGGAGATGAGGTGTATGGACCTGTGTGACACACAGACTGAAAGGACAGTAACAAGAACAGGGCTGGAACTGACCTTGCAAGAACCCTAATGGGTAGGGTTGACAACAATCAGACCAGAAGAAAAGAGGGCCTGAAGAAAAAAGGTCCTCAGACTGCTCCTGCAACTGATGCAGACAGGTGGAGAAAGTCGAAGCATTTCTCCAGTAGGCTGCCTGCATAACATCTGACAACTGATGGAGTTAGTATAAGTCCAGTGGGTAGACAAAGCACACATCTCGTGGGCAGAAAAACGATTGGTGATACAACTGTCAGTCGCTAGACGAGCGGATGACGCGCTAATAGCAAGACAAATCCATCTAGAAATGGATTGAGAAGAGATCTTCTGTCGACCAGGGATAAGAAACAGAAATATATCTGTTCCTGTCTTTCCTAATGAACTGCATCCGCTTGAAGAAAATGCGAATTGCACAAACCGAACAGAGCAAAGGGCGATTACTCTCAGCAGAAGGAAGATACAGATTGGAGGTTGAGTAGTTTCTGGCATCTGATTCTTGGCCAGAAAGGAGCAGTGGTAAAGTGGTAAAGTAACACTGTTGGCGGAGCTCCAGAAAAGGCCGGATCAACAGAGTGGGTGCAAAGCTCACTAACTCTTCCGGCTGAGGCAAAAGCCATCAGACAAAGCTATCTAGTATGTGAGAAAAAGCATATCCACCAGGGATAAAGGTTCGAGCCAGACCCCACCCCCCCCCCCCCCCCCCCCCCACCCCAAGCAAAGCAGCACTCAAGAAAGATACCATCTTGGGGTAAGCTGCAAAATCCTAGGCTTTTTCAAAGAAAAGTGCCAAATAAGCTTGCAGAGGGACGGATTAGTGCTGATACAATGCTTTCCCACAAACGAAGATATGTCCGAAAGCATGGACCTATACCCATAGATGGTAACAGGATGGAGACCCTGAGAATCAAACAGATATACCAGAAACTCCACAATCTGTGTTATCGAAGGATTGGCATAATCAACAAAGTGATTAGCATACCATCGACAGAAGACCTTCCATTTAGCCGCATAGGCTAAACCAGTGGAGTGCCGCCTTGAAGAAGAAAAGCACTCCACTGCTCGTCTCGAAAAACCTCTACGGAGGAGACAGGACCTGACAAAAGATATGAATGAAGTCAGGTCAACATGAAACCTCCTCGGGTGACCTTACAAAGAAGGTCGTGATGAAGAGGGAGGCATGCCAGAACTGCCGCCAACAGAGAGTGGAGATGTATGGAACCACACCCGATGAGGCAACAGGGGAGTGATCAGAAGGATTTGACAACTGCAGGTTCGTATCTTGGCTAGAACCTGAGGCAGAATTGGAACCAATGCCAGAGGATCAAAAGCCAGAGGATCAAGACACAGGGACACGAAAGTGTACACCTGAGGGTTCCAACAGGTCGAAAAACGATCGATGTGGGGACGACCCCAGAGATCGCAAAGCGACTGGAACACTGCCCTGTGAAGTGTCCACTCGGTGGAAATGAACCTGCCCCGTCAGGACAGGGAGTCGGCTAGGACGTTCAGACGACCGGGAATGTGATGAAGTACCACCCCCGCATTGACATCCTGAGCGAGCAGTAGAAGATCCTGAGCCAATTCATACATGGGAACCGAGTGCGTGCTACCCTGGTTCCAAATGTAAGCAACCACTGTCAAATTGTCAGACAACAGAAGGACCTGACGATTTGAAAGGTGGGGGATCCACTGCTGGAAACGCCGAAGCAGAAGCTCCTTCCGGTTGATGTGAAGAGCCGAATGATCCTGGTCCCATACACCGTGAAGGGAAAGACCAGAGGATCCAACATCGTGCACAATCCGAGATCGCTGGCATCAGCCGTCAGAACACGATCGGACATGGGCAAGTCCAATGGAACTCCATGCATAATCCACTGAACTTCCATCCAGGAAAGAAGGTAACCATGAAGAGATGCTATTAACTGAAGCACCAGATCCAGAGGATCGACATTCGGCCTCCAACAACTGAGAAAGTGTTGGAGAGGTCTGACATGCAGCCAACCTAGAGGCACCAAGAACAGGAGGGAATAAAATCCCACTGCATGAATGTTTTTTGACGACCTCAATCGCCCCCTTTGACAGGAGAATATCTATCTCCCTGATCGAAAGTTCCCGATGTGAAACATCGAAAGGAACTTGGGTTGGAAGAGGCACACTCGACAGAGTGGGGTGCCTCAGAAAGGATATCTGCAGACTGGACCGAACATCTAACACCCAAGGATCGGTTGTGATCATGGCCCAACAGCCTGCAAACTCGGATATCCCTCCTCCAACCTGGGACGAATTGAGGTGAGAACCTTCATTTCGAGCCCCGGCGAAGCCCGTGAGAGGAGAAATCACCTCCTCTGCTAGATGAAGGATCCTGAGACCTCCTTCAGGACTGCTGATGCTTACCCCTACCACGAGAGTAAGAGGAAGAAGTGGCGGCAGGAGGATCAGCCCTACGCTTCACAGAGGAAGCAGAAGGGCATTTGTTAGGCTTGGAACAGCCCCGGTCTCCAATTGAAGGCGGATCAAGCAGGCAAAGCAGCAGCTGATCTTTGGAATGATGCAGGACGTCATCCCGGACCATCGCCACAGAATCATGGAATAGTCGTGGACCCACCAAAGAAGCGGATCGATGAGCAGCGCTCTGCCCTTCAGGAAGGGAATGGCTTGTGTCCAACGCAGTGTCCCAGCGAACTAAATCCAAATTAGCCATGTTACAGGCGTGTGTGTGAGTAAGATGCACGAGAATCTTAGAGATCACACGCAAAGGAGCCTGTATGTCGTCAAAGTTATCTGGAGGCAGATAAGCAGTCAAGGCAGAGACAACGTGATCCAAGAGAGAAAGCATGCCTAGCATCTCTCTGGATAAGCCCAACATGGACTCCAAAGTCGCCATAGGAATAACGGCCAACTTGGCTTGGAGTCCTGATCCAAGACCGTCAAAATCTTGCAGACCGACAGATTGGCAGAATCGTAGGAACGATAATGCACAAGGGGCAAAAAAGTATCAGTCTAGTGAAGAGTGAAGTCTTCAGAGCCTGGGAACTCAGCTTTGAGTCCAATGTTGCAAAAGCTTTGACCACTTGTACCGACTGGTATGGTCAAAGGCGGCCAGAAGCAGGGTGCTTCGCGGCCTGGCTGAAACCTCCGGCAGGTCTGACAGTTTGAAGGAATATTTCAAACACAAAGTCAAGAGCCACCCCCAAGTCAGAAGACTGATGGCTCTCAATGTCAGGTGTGTCTGACCCATCGTCTGAATTGGAAGACACATGGCCCATGTCGGGCATACCAGCCAATGCCTCCCATGGTGTAGGAACACCAGGGGGATCATAAAGCAGCACCCTGATTCCAATCCCGGGAGGTGGCACCACGGAGGGTGCCATGAAGCCACTAGAAGCTTCGCTGGAGGCAACGGGAAGGCTCTTCGAAAGAGTTAGCATTAATGAACAAAAGACCGAAACGGCACGGTACGTGAAAATCGCGTGCGAAATCAGTATAGAGATTTATCATGAAAAATACAGTGAATAATCAAGAGAATATATAAAAACACAGCCCTGTATATCTGGATAGTGAAGAGACAGCTATGAATCCACATATCAGTACAGGAAACATCGTTAACATCGAGTCAAAAGTATCACTGTTGAAGCGTGAGACAATCTGCATCCTTCTAGTTGGTGGGACAAAAAAGAATGACACTTGGTTATACGTCTGCACACTGGTTCTGGAAACCATGGATTAGTACATGGAGAAAAGGCATCCCCTATTGGATGTGCGCCGGTCACACTCAACCCAGCTTTGGCTTATTTTTTCTTGGTGCTTTTGCACCACTTTTCTTTCCCAAATCGCTTGGGAAAGAAGAAAATAGAGAGTATTTTTCCGAGTTAGGGACTTCCACTGTAGTCCAAGCCTGTTGTAAACAACTGTAAAGTAGGTTGATAAGAAATGTTCACAGCCTATGCAAGTGAAACAGGACTCACAGGGGGTCCAAATATGCCTCCAGGGACCTGATTTGAACAAAAATCTGAACCGCCTAGGGATGCTGCATATTAAATATTAAAAGATTCTGATTGGTAGTTCTGAAGAAGAATATTTTTAAAGAATATTCCCCATATTGCCTAAGTTAAAGTTCCCATAGGGAGCCCAAATATGACCCCAGGGAGTTGATTTTAACAAAATTGAATCTGACCCCTATAAGGATGCTCTATACCATTCAAAAGATTCTGATCAGTGGATCTGAAGAAGATTTTAAAAACTTTTTCCTCATATTGGACCAAGTTGAAATTTGGGTTCCTACTGGGAGCCCAAATATGAACAGAGGAAAGTGAGCTGAACAAACTTGAATCTCACCCCACCAAGGATGCTACAAAGCAAATATCAAAAGATTCTGATTGATGGATCTGAAGAAGATGATTTTTAAAGAATATTCTTCACATTGCTAGAAGTTAAAATTTGGGCTCCCATAGAAAGCCAAAATATGACTCCAGGGACTTGCTTTGAACAAACTTCAAGCTGACCCCCTTAAGAAGCAGTTTTCCAAATATTAAGAGATTTTGACTGGTTGATCAGGAGAAAAAGATTTCGAAATAAATTTCCTCATATTGCACCAAGTTAAAATTCGGCTTTCCAAAGTGAGCCCAAATATGAACCAAGGGACTTGTTTTGAACAAATCTGCATCTGACCCCTCTAAGGATGGGTACAACCCGGTGCTTCAATAATTAAAATTTTGCAGATGATGATTTTTATTACCTTGTAAACACAAGTGTAGACATCACTAACCATGCATGGATTATGACAAGTTCACGGTACTGAGGCCACAAGCTGTGCTCTTCATTCAATGTCTAGTTGTTTTGAAATTTTCACTTTCCATTTGGAATGTTTTGATTTTCTTGCAGTACTCCATATATTTTCAATGCACATGTATTTTGGTCAGTAATGCACAACAAGAATGATTAACAGTCCAACTGACCCGGACGAAATAGACATAGTATATGTTTTTGAGGGTTCAAGGTCACAGGCTGCCTTAATTCCACTACTGTTTTACCCTTCGCAAAGGGAGCTGTCAATTAGGCATGCAAAAAAAAGCTGCTTACGTGGGATTAAAAATGCATGAGCAATAGGTGTACAATGAAAATGTCTGTATCAGATTTCCATCACAGTGAGACTAAAACATACTCCAGTCTACAGTTTTTGAGAGTGGTCAGGATAAACTTAGCCTACAGACTTCACAGAAAGTGTAAAGCAGCCATGAGTTGATAAAATTCAGTAATGTCTGACACCAAAAAAGGTTATTGATAAAAGGACTTCTATTTCGGGCTAAAAAAATCCCCCCAAAAATCTGTTTCTCAGGCCCTCCCACATGGTCATATTGGTTGCTGCATGGCCTCTTTTTATTACAAATGATAACTTAAAATTTGGTTTATGTCAAATAAATTCCCCAAATTAACTGGTAGAGTGCAGGAAGCCCATATTTGGCCTTTATTCTTAAGTGCGGATACCCCAGCTTGAAGGCTCATATTCAGTGCATATGGTTTGTATTATTAAGGTCTGTTAAACATGAGAGAATTGGTTCAATTCCAAGTTGCATTATGGGCAAAAATTGTTGCTTGAAATTTCGATAGTTTTACATCAGTGTGCCTAAAACATAAAATAAACTATAAGTACCATGTATATGAACCTCTAAGGGTAAGAAAATAATAATTAAAAAAACAAATAATGAAATAAAAAACACATGCCCACATGCAAGTTTTATAAAAAAAAAAAAAAAAAAATGGCATGAGAAACAGAAGATGTTCTTTGTGTTGCCCTATAGAAGTAAATAATTTGTTAACCCTTTACCCAACATGAAAGGAAGACAACTCAAAATTCTTTAATAACTAAATTTTTTTCATTTATTGCATCAAAAACATAGTTTATGGCCCCTTATTCTAATCAGCTCTAGAGCTGTAGGTTAACCGAAACCGAACCGAGGTTTTTAGTTTTTTTAAAAAACCGAAACCGAAACCATCGACATCCCGTAATCTAAGGTTTTTCGTTTTTTATTAAATACTCTCTTGCCAGCTCTTGCTGCAGAAATTCACAGAATGTAGCCATCCCAGAGTAGTGAGAGTACCCAGACACTGCCAATGGCAGTGTCTGGGTACTCTCACTACTCTGGGAAGGCTACATTCTGTGAATTTCCGACATTTCAGTTCAGTTGTGTTTGCAGCTTTCCTCAAGTTGCGTGTAGGTGTCAGACCTCGAAAAATGGCCAAGCACAATAAAAGTTCTGTATATTTAGGTAATTATTATATTGGCCTTCCTGATTCTTCATGTATTATAGCTTATTTCGGGCATTCATTGAGTTTCACTCAATTTCACTACCATTCAGTTATGACTCTGGACATAAGAATGAGTTTTATTGAATTTTACTTGGCCTCATGAACAAACTGAAAACCGAACCGAACCAAGGTTTTTCTCCACCTGAAAAACCAAAACCGAAACCGAACAAGAATTTAAAAACCTACAGCTCTAATCAGCTCAGCAAGCTCATTCTAACATGGGGTCATAAACTATGTTTTGGAGATAAAAAATGAAATAATGAAAATTTGATGATGATTTTTGCAAAAAGCTCTGGCCATTTTTGGTAGTTATGTTGGGTAAAGGGTTAAAAAGAGTCTGGATCATACTTCTACAACGTAACAGCATTTTTGTACTGGGCTGGAAAATCTGCCTGATGTGGACAAAGAATGTCATACGGCTAAAGGAAGAAATGTAATTGAACCTTCTACAGTACAGTCGCAGTGGACTGGCTGAAATCCACGCATGGGCAGTGATGTCCACGCATGCATTTACCAGGTAATACAAATCATCATCAGCAAAATTTTAATTAATGTACTCTGTGCTTCACTGATTAAATTTTTGATGATTATTCCTATAATTGGTGTTTGAAATCTAATATTATTGCATCCGTGGAAATATTGCCCACCCATGGAAAGTGACCAGTCCATGGCGGCCGTACTGTACACACTGATGTCAAAAACTGAAAATGTTAAGCAGCAATTTTTTTCCCATAATGCAACTAGGAATTGTTTGTTTGTTTGTTTGTTGGTGGTTAACGTCACATATTTATGCCAAAAAATATTCTCTACTAAAGAGCAGGAGTGACCTACACAACAACTATACCCTGTTGTTAAGCCTGACCGGTCACGCTTAACAACAGGGTATAGTTGTTGTGTAGGTCACTCCTGCTCTTTAGTAGAGAATATTTTTTGGTTTACCACATTTAAGACCTGCAACACAACTATGTCAAAAGATATAGCCGAAAGCTCCAGCAGCAACATTAGCCTGGGATCATCGATCAGCTCTGTTAGCACGGTCATCATGTCGGAAACAGAGCTGAATAATACCAGCAATCCCTCTAAACGTCCGAGGACTGACTCGCTACCTGAAACTAACAGCCAGAATACCACCTCTCAAACAAATCAGTGGAATCACCATATCTAATCCCTTTCTACCATGCCACGACAAGAACTGCACAACTTGCAAGGCACTACCCACACAAAGATGGTTCACCGGCTCGACCACCAAGAACAGACATAAAGGGCCGAACCGAGCCAATTGCCGTAGCAAGAATTGTGTTTACCTCATTACGTGCGCCACATGCCACAAACAATATGTGGGTGAAACGAAAAGACATTTCAAAATCCGAATAAGGGAACATTTTTAGGATATATCACATAAAAGGGATACTCCGGTGGCTTTCCACTTCAATCAACCGGATCACAATATCCGTGAAGCAAAATATCGGATTATTCAGGTACTCCCTACCGATTCCGAGGCACTACACAGCCACACGAAAAGACGTGCTGCTGAAATTAAGTGGATTTTTACACTTAGAACGCTAATACCACTCGGCCTGAACAGAAAGGATTTCTAGTATTCTAGAAATTCATTTATTTATTGTCACATATTTATGCACCATAGCTAATCGTGACACAACATGGAGATGAAGTCAAGTTTAGTCAATCGTTGATCAACATGTTGCCCATTTTAGAGGACTTTCACCCCAAGCATTGGTGACTGGGTCCTATTTTACTAGTAAAGCGGAACTGGTTTACCACAGTAAACAAGTGCTGCTTACTTCCCGGGGTTCCCACGGGGAGACTAGGAATTTAACCAATTCAGCTTTGTTTGACAGAGCTCATTGAGCTCTGTCAAACAAAACTGAATTGGTTAAATTCCTAGTTGCATTATATGAAAATCTGCAATTGATATTTCGGTATTTTGACATCAGTGTGCAGACGATTAACTGAGTATGATATACTGTGTTCATTTATAATTTTTTGAAAGATAATTTAAAATTCATTTCGCACTTGGTCAGTTAAAGCTGGGTTCACACTATAGATTTTTATCGTACAATTTTTCCAGTGGATGACAAAGCTGGTGTCGATCGACAAAAACCTATAGTGAGAACATGCAAGACGGAAGACTTTCTTTAAATTTTTGACTGATACAAATTTTGTTGAAACAATCAAACGTGTTTGATCTCAACTTTTTTTTATCGAAAGACTCCTTTGATTTGTCGAAGGGATTATGGCTGACCAGCCTCCAGAGAAAAATCGTACAACAAACATCTATAGTGTGAACAGCCTTCAGATTTTGGACATTCAACAAAATCAATCGACAAAAGACATTCGGTAAAAGACACATGATAAAAATCTATAGTGAGAACACAGCTTAATATAAGCAGTCAAAACAAGGCTAAAAACTGATTCTGTAAAATGCCATGTACTTCATATGTTATTCCAAAGATGTCAATCATGCTTCAATTCCTTCCATCTATAACAATCACAAATTTTCTTCCACTTATCAGTTCACTTGCAGATTATAGGGTTTTAATTCACATTGAGAATCTAGTAATTACTTTCGGTTTATTAGATTACTCTCTACTCCCACATACAGCTACTGATGGAAAATACAGCAATCTTCAATCTTGGGTGATGTCATACGAGTTGCCTGTATTGGAGATGGGCTGTATTGGAATTTTAGTTTGGTATCGGTTTTGGTATTTTTAGGGGGGTATACCACGGTATTGGTTTAATATTCAGAATTTGATTTGACTGAGGTTTTCAGATTGTACCAACTTCCAACTAGAAAAATACAAAACAAGTTCTAACAGAATTCTACCACAGTGCCACAAATGCTACTGCCAATGATGAGCACAAATTAGCATTCTTTTGCCAACATAAATCATATCTACAGTAATTTTGTGAGAGCAATCTTCAATCTTGGGTGATGTCATACGAGTTGCCTGTATTGGAGATGGGCTGTATTGGAATTTTGAGTTTGGTATCGGTTTTGGTATTTTTAGGGGGGTATACCACGGTATTGGTTTAATATTCAGAATTTGATTTGACTGAGGTTTTCAGATTGTACCAACTTCACACTAGAAAAATACAAAACAAGTTCTAACAGAATTCTACCACAGTGCCACAAATGCTACTGCCAATGATGAGCACAAATTAGCATTCTTTTGCCAACATAAATCATATCTACAGTAATTTTGTGACTTGTTCCAAACATATCTTAACCTTCAAAGGCCTATTTCAGGCTTTAACGATCTTAGAACATGTGCTATCAACAAGCCATCATTAGAAGGTCCTGCTGATAATAGATAAATCACATGAGCAATGATTTCTAGTCAAACCTTGGCTGTCGGTTATGGCAGCCAAAACTTAACTAGAAATCACTGCTTAGCAACTGGACAAAAACAGGTTATAGTCTAGAGGGAATTTAGAACAATTTCCCACTGCTATCAAGCCTCAACAAAACCTTATAAGTAATAAATGTAGGAAAACATGAAAATTTAGACAATTTTGGTATTCACTGATGGGTTTGGTTTGGTTTTTCGGTATCCCTATGATATCTGTATCGGTTCGGTTTTTTTTGGTATATTGTCCATCTCTAGCCTGTATTATTGCTTCCTAATTCAGATCCTGCCATTTACAGTTGTCAGCTTGACAGGGACAAGGAAAACTTGGATGCCAGCAAAACATCCGTCAGATTTATCTATTTATCAATGTTTAAGGTCACTTTCACAGGGATGCATCCACAATGGGCTGTATTATTGCCCAGCACTGAAATTTACCGCCCCTGACTCAGACCAGTTTAAAGATTCCAACAAGCATATTTTTTCAGTTTTCAAAAACTATGGGACAGAACCAATGGTAAAAAAAAAATAAAAAAATTTGCAATGTTTTCAATTTGGCAACTCAGCAGATTAACCCTATGAGCTTGTTCCAATGAGTGGTCAAAAGCTAGATTTTTTAGCCAAAATATTTTAACTGTTCAAGCTCTGTAAAGTAGAAATAATGAATTAAATATTCAATTTATAACCAAGTGTGACCAATATTCATTTATTATTGGTCTTTAAGGTCACATACTTATGCACAATGGTTAATCGTGACCGTGACAGTTTAACAGGTGGAGGAAGCCAGAGTACCCAGAGAGAACCACTGAGCATTAACGAGCAACTGTCAGCTCCTCAACATTCTAACTCTGTTCAAGCTTCGCTCAAGCAGGGTTACAGTGGTTGAAGACATATGCACAATCGACGTGCAGTATGCCTTAGTACACGGCGTCATCATGCCCCCATGTAGGCAACACGGATAAAGTACCTTGCCCAAGGATACAATGCTGGTCGTCCCAGACAGGGATCGAACACAGGACCTCTAACACAGAAGTCCAACAGTCTACCACTGGGCCACCGCTCTCCCAAAGTGTGGCCAATTATCCAAAATCTAGTCGACTGAACATTCCTATAATTAGCAATTTGTTTTCAACAAACTTTATATTCAATTATTTTGCTGGAAAAAATTAATGAATACCATCCAAGTGCCAGGTATCTGAGTCACAGGACTCCCGTCTTAATCTGTATTACCTTCTCTTCTATTCACCTGACCCAACAAAGATGTGCAATACAGTCGCCATGGACTGGTTGTAATCCACACAAGAGCAGTGATGTTGATGCATGAGTTTACCAGGTAATAATAACCATCATCAGCAAAAGTTTAATTAATGAAGCACCGGGCTGTACCCAGTGCTTCATTAATTAAATTTTTGATGCTTATTTCTACAATTAGCGTTTGGAATCTAATAGTATATTGTCCGCGTAAAAATTGCCCACCTGTGGAAAGTGACCAGTCCACAGCAATTGAACTGTATTAACTGTTTACTTAATGCACACAATATCAAAATTTGTTAGGCCTAAAAAAATAAAAAATCTGTTTCTCAGGCCCTCCCACATGGTCCCTTTGGCTGCCACAAGCTCTCTTTTTAAAACCAATTTAAACTTTAAAAAAATTAAAATTAAATGGTTTATGTCTGATATTTTACCCAAGTTAAAAAAATTGATGAATTTGTCCCTTGAGTACAAGAAGGCTGCTTTAGCATTGCAAAGCCTTCTTGCACTCAAGGGATGAAATACACCACCACCCATGCTATTCTGTAGATTATGAGGCCTAAAACTTGAAGCAAGAACATGAACTTTTGATGGCAAAGAAGTAATTACTGAAATAAAAAATAAAATAAAAAAACGCTCGCCCGCATGCAATTTCACAAATAATGGTCCGAGAAACAGAAGATCTACTTTGTGTGGCCGTATCTTAATTATTTTATTTTCAAATTTTCCAAAATTTCAACAAAACAATATGTGATCCCACAATGGAATGAGCTTGACATTCCTGTTCGAATGATGGGGTCACATTATATGATTTTGTTGAATCTTTTTGAAATTTTTTCATTCAACAGCTCAATTGGGGGCTTAGCTGGGTTTGACACTTCAGGGTTTAGATGGGTTTGACACCCATCATAATTTCCCATTTGGGACATTTTCACCAAGACCAGTGTCTAAGATGTCAATTTTCTGTTGCTCATAAGTAATCGTGCACATTTTTAAAAGACTAGCTTTGAGACTTGGACTTGTGATACACATTCAGTCATACAAATAAAGGTCTGTAGTACCTGACTGAGGCTATTGGAAGTGTGTGTGTGTGGGGGGGGGGGGGGAGGGGGGGGGCAAACATGATGACAGAAAAATTTTCGAAGTGGAAGAAAGAGTGAAAACAGAAAAATTTTCTAAGTCGAAAAAGGCCATAACTCTGGGAAAAATTATTTGACGGAACCCGTTGCTTCTGTATATCCATTCCCACATGCAGGTCTATCAGCATATCAAATGAGCAATGGCTTTGAAATTACAATGCAAAATGTTTGTAGAGACAGATGGAGATGGAAGCATAATAATGGTACAATACATGATAAGTCAGGGTTCCGATTGATATCAGAGAATCAAATTCAAGCACTATTTCAGCACTTTTCAAGGAATTTGATGATGATTTTCAAGGAATATCAGTACTGTATATATTGGACAATCATTTCATTTGGCTATGGTATGCCTAAAAATAAGGTTACAATTTTTTCGTTCAACTATATTACAGATCTTTGAAAAATATCTTGACTTGAACTGCCATTTTATTCATTTGTTAACTATCTGAGGACTGTTGAAAGCACTGTTATTATGATAAAACTTACTGTTACGATGACATAATGATAAAATGCTGTGATGTTGCCCACTGTTGGAAAGGGCTGTCTAAGCCCTTTCCAACAGTGTATTACATCACAGCATATTATCAGATTACTGACAGAAACGCACGAAATAAACTCCAATGGTCTGAAATCTACACACCAGATTGAGGTGAGTTATCATTAGGATTTAATATATTCCCTGATTTTCTAGGAACTGAGAGCGGAAATGAAATTACTCTCAGAACCGGGAAATTTCCTGGGTAATATCAAGCAAATTTACAAGGGTAACATGACACATTTATTTTAATGATAATGAGCATATTTCATCGGCAATCTCCCATCTCCAAATGGAAAAGTTTTTTTCCTCTGATAAGTACAGGGGTCAGCAAAGTGGGCGACTGGGGCGAAGAAGACGCCTTGTCATTCCTCAAATCACCTTGGCTTACATTGGGGGCGAAATTCAAGTCACCCTCAAAAACTTCCTTGGGAGACATGGCAGTTTACTGTATTTTCTTATGTTTTATTTCCAAAAAAAAAACGCTTCCGCATTCACAAAGAAAGTAAACACAGCTGCTGTTAAAATCCGTCATCAGGCTCTGAAAATAGCCTAAACTACATATATTTTATATATTATTTATTGGTGTTTAAGGTAACATACTTATGCACAATGGCGAATCATGACCGTGACAGTTTCACAAGTGGAGGAAGCCGGAGTACCTGGAGAGAACCACTGAGCATCGTCAAGCAACTGTCAGCTCCTCAACATTCTAACTCTGTTCAAGCTCCGCTCAAGCAGGGTTACAGCGGTTGAAGACATGTGCACCATCGACGTGCAGTACGCCTTAGTACACGGCATCATCATGCCCCCATTTAGGCAACTGGGATAAAGTGCCTTGCCCAAGGACACAACGTGGGTCGTCCCGGACGGGGATCGAACTCGGTACCTCTAGCATAGAAGCCCAACAGTCTACCACTGAGCCACCGTGCTCCCCGACTACTACATGTATATGCAATTTATTCAGTACTAAATTTCCAAGAAGTATTGAGTTTTTGAACTATAATCCCAACTGACTAATATTCCAACTACATCATCAAGACATGCTTTTGATGAAGGCATGCTTGAGAATATGTCAGTCAGGACTTGCACTAGTGCCAAGAGGGAGTGGGATGAGGGTGGGGGCTAACTGCCCCTGGGGCCAGGGCCAATTTTTTGTGTTTTAAAAAGTGTAGGTTATCGATGCGACTGAGCTGAAAGTCATGGGAAGGCATTTGGTACAGGCCTCTGATGCTGTTGGAGGTGGCAAGTGTACATAGTTGCATTACTGACCAGGTACCATTCATAAAAAAAAAAAACACCACTGTTTTCAGTTTGTTTTTCCACTGGTCTTTCGTGCATCGTGATGGTCACGATTATCTTCGGAGAAAAAATGCCCCATGCTCACAGAAATACAGGCAATAAATAATAATAAATTACCCAAATTGCAAAGGCATAATTGAGTAGATATTGTCAAAAAAACGCAGAATTTAAAAAAAAAATTCTGGGGGAGGACACCACATCCCCCGCTTATTACTTCATGCCTTTCCCACTTGCAGGGCCTGTACTGCCCATTCTACACATTGCCCTGGGGTCCATCCTTGCTCTTGGCAGCCCTGGGAACTTGAGTTATTATAGTATTGATAAGTCAGATTTACACTTCCAATGGTAAAGTTTGCAATACCCTCATACACGGTCATTAGGTAAAGGGTTAACAAAAGACTGAATCAATGTTATATTTTTGTCTTGAATGTGCCCATGTCATACAACTTGTTTCTTTTTATGATACAGCTTTTTTCTTTTTACGATGTGAAGGATTAAACATCACTAATTACATTTTTCTCTTAAGATTCTACAACACTACATTACAAAAATCAATCCACTTGCATTGTCTCTTTCTAATGCACTGATCATAATCCTAAATATTTCTTTTGAAAAGCTTTTGTAATACAATACTGTCTGTTCGGGAATGTTTTTTTTAAGAAAAAAGGAAGAATATTGAATAAACTGAAAAAAGAAACACCTGACTTTATACACAAAATCAATTTTTCCACTTGGTCCCACCTGCTGGCTACACTGGAATTTCTCAAGACTTTTCAGTGTGAACAATACATTATGAGTGATGTTGAGACTTACTTCCAATTCTTTACAAGGTTTTAAAGAAAAGCAAGGTCCTCTAACGTCATTTTCAAATGTAATCAAATTGTTTTTAGAAGGTCAATGATTTTCTGATAATTATAGATTAACTGTTTGTGCACTTCTACCCACTATATCAAAATGTCAAGCTACAAATTTTTCCCATGATGCAACTAGAAATTTAACCAGTTCAATCTTGTTTGACAGATCTCATTGAGCTCTGTAAACTAGACTGATTTGGTTAAATTCCTAGTTTCTTAACGGGATAAATTTGTTGCTTGTTATTTCATTATTTTGACTTCAGTGCTTAGAGGTTAAGTCTAATTGTACTGAGACTTATATGAGGAGGCGGAGTACCCAGAGAGAACCGACGAGCATCGACGAGCAACTTTCAGCTCCTGAACATTCCAACTCTGTTCAAGCTCTGCTCAAGCAGGGTTACAGCAGTTGAAGACATGTGCACCATCGATGTGCAGTATGCCTTCCTACACAGTGTCATCGTGCCCCCATGTAGGCAACCAGGATAAAGTGCCTTCCTTGCCCAATGACACAATGCTGGTCGTCCCGGACGGGGATCGAACTCGGGACGTCTAGCATAGAAGTCCAACAGTCTACCACTGAGCCACCACACTCCCAGGAGTCTTAGTAAAACATTGTATACAAGCACAGTGAGCACATAACATTTTTATCTATCCTTCGGTCAACAAAACCCATAACCATGACTTCTCAAAAATAGTCGTTTAATAAACAAAAAGTTGCACTAAACTGATCAAAATAATGAGTCTCCATTTTCAGTTCTCTCAATCTAACAGCATGTGAGGAAATTCCTTCAACATGAATAACATTGTTATGGTGATAAAATATGATTAAACTCTGCCAAAGTATGCTTTTTATGTCAGGTAATGATATTTCGAAACAAATTCAATTAATTCACGAGACCGATTTTTTGGGCTGAGGCATAACTTCATCCCATTTTTGTCTTATTATGAGAGGTCAAAACACGGGGCATTGATGATAAAATAACTGTAGTCTTCAGCCAAATGGCTGCAGACTGCTGTTATTATTTTATCCTCTTTGTATATTGATATTGGACTGACCCATTTCACTGTAAGTAAACACAAAGGCGATACCATTCCAGGAAATGAGGGTTCAACGGAGGTTAAAATACATGATGTCATTTCATTCACATTTTCAGAAGCATGCAAATAATTGAAAATGATGTTACACTTCAGAATTTTCTCGCTTTAATTTTATATTAATGCGATCCACCTTCATGTTTTTTTGTTTTCGGTGTTTTGTTGCTGGTGGGTTGTTCATGTACTAGATCGTGCAATTCCCTACAACATGGAATGTATGTTGAGGCATCCTAGATGCATTGTTCATTGCAGCATTACAAGTTTTTGAAGGAAATACTTGTGATTGCCAGTACCACTGAAATAGTCCATCTGGCGAGTGTGCATTCATTTCTCGTGAAGTCATGTGACTTTTATTGCTACTGCACTAGTGATACAAAGATTATTTATTGCCAATTTTTTTTTGCTACTGGTACTGCGGTTTGTGATTGTGTTTTTAGTTAAATGGTAGATAAAATTTCAGCTCTATACATAAAACATAACACTAAAATTTTATTAACTCCTTTCCTAACATGATAAGAAGATGACACTGACAAAATCATGTCATGAATTATTTATGCAATATGCCTTAGTACACAGCATCACCATGCCCCCAAGCAGGCAATCAGGATTAAGTGCCTCACCCAAGGACATATTGCAGTTATCCCCAGTGGGAATCAAACTGTGTACCTTTTGGTTTGAAGTCCAATGCCATAACCACCAAACCAATGCACTCCCATTATGCACTGATCCTATGGATCAAGAATACTAGCGAATTTATTTTTGAACATCTTCTTCATTTTTACTCCAAAAAACATAGATTATCAGCCCTCACTGGAACAAGCTAAATGAGCTTGTTCCAAAAAGGGGGTCATATATTATAAAGCAATCTTTTGGAAGAAAAAGTTGAATGAATAGTAAAAATTTGTCATCAGAAAATTGTACTTAATTCCACGAACAGCACCTCAGAAGAAATCAGCGACACTAGTCTTTTTCAAATTTCCCAGGTGCCATAGAATTAAAAAAGGATGCTGGTTTTGTTTACAATGGCATAAGAGGGTTTCCTTCAGCACTAACCGCCTAGTGAAACTATATTGAACCACGCTTACCACTCAGCCACCGACAGACCCTGAGCAACCGGGATAAAGACCCCATGGGGGTCTGGTGGCGGCCGAGTGATGTGTGTGGTTCAGTCTAGTTTCGTTAGGTGGTTGGTGCCAAAGGAAACTCTCTCGGTATGGGTTTGAACCCCCACCATGCCATAGTAAAAATTTGATTGACAACTTTTGTGAATGTAATACTGACCAACTTTGGCCATTCCATTAGTAAAGTCTTAATTCTGAGTAAAGACTTTAATTAACCCTATGGAGCAGTTCAGAGTCATCAAAAGGTAGTCTATATCTGTTACTTGAGTGAAGATCAAGCAATATATTCAACATGCAGCCTTTTGTCTGCACGTTGAAAATTTTGATGGGTTTACCACACAAATTCACTGAGCAACTAACTACTTTATGAATTCAGGTCGTATCATGATCCTGGACTGGAAAAGAGGCTTCCGGGTTCAAAGGATTAAAGGTAAAAATTTTTATAACCTTGCACAGGGTTAGTCACACTTTCTGGTTATAAAAAATGGTATCTGCAGTATCACACACTACATGAAAATATATACTGTCTAAGGCTGTAAAAATGCACAAGGTAAGCTGGTTTCATGTTGTTATGTAGGGTGCAGGATTCAAGGAACTAATAGAAATACTTATACAGGATTGAGGAAAATTTTTTGAAGTGAATTCCAAAAATGAAAACACATTCTATTTTCAATTAATAGCTTGTTTATTGTAAAGCTCTCTACAAGAGCTTTACAAGTATCACAGGGGGCATCAGCCTTGGACAAGACCTAAAGTAAATTGATGAAGAATTTAGGTCCTGCCTTAGTCATTAAGTGACGAGTGAGCAGGGATCCAACAAGAGGGATGTTACATCCCAACGCTCATCTACATTCGCGCTTGATAATGTCGTTCCAATGTAACAAGCCTAATATTTAGTTAATATAAATCATTAACTAGGCAGCAAATGATTAATGTGGTTTATGTGATGGCTTTGGAAAGTCTATATTTCTGCATTTACTATATATCAATTCAACATAGAATCATTGGATATAAAAGCATTTTTTTCTTTTAGAAATGTTTAAGATTAAGAATATGAATCGTGAGGCCAGATATTAAATCATAAATAAGAATTAGGAAAGGCTTTCATAAATCACTGAAATTTTAATTGAAGTACATTCATTGGTTAAAGAGGAGTTGCGGAAAAACATTCATTCAAGAAAGTGACTATAAGTCCCAACAAAAATACATCACATCAACAACTAAAATAAGCCTTAATGTTACTAGTAACAAGTATGAGAAAGTATTAAATAATAAAAAAAAAAAGTTAAAAAAATTTTTTTTTAAAGAAAGTGAATATAAGTCCCAAAAATCCCCGTCAAATTCCTCAAATATGCATGTAATAAGGGTGCAACGTTACCGCAATGTAGTTCAGTAACCCATGCATACAATATCAATTGCCTGGAAAGACACATAGAAACAGAACTCACCTTAATACCTCACCTTAACACAAACTTTTAGAACTTAAAATTGAGTAAGTCAGACAAAAACGTGAACATTGTGACTGAAAAAAAGAAAATAAATCAGTTAAATTTCTGCATACAGTAGGGTTAATACCTACAGTTGTTATTGAAATGAGAAAATAAACAGTAATAAGAGGTGAAGGCACCACAATCTGCACAAAAGCTGACTTTAACGCAAATTCTTACAACACCTAAACGCAAATTCTTACAACAACTTTTGGCAGGAAATTTTAGGTGAAATTTGGAAAAAGGTCATAGTATCAGGGTTAAATACTGTTCTGATAGTCCCCTACAACCTACATATGCAATATCAAAGGCCTGAGCCCACTGATCTTTGAGAACTCACCTTAACACCTCACCTTAACACAAACTTTTAGAACTTAAAATTTACTAAGTCCGAGAAAAACATGGAAATTTTGACTGAAAAAAAAGAAAATTTCCGTTACATTTCTGCATACAGTCGGGTTAATACCTACAGTTGTTATTGAAATATGAAAATCAAGAGTAATGAGAAGTTAAAGCACCACAATCTGCACAAAAGCTGACTTTAACGCAAATTCTTACAACACCTAAACGCTAATTCTTACAACAAGTTTTGGCAGAAAATCAGCCTCAAATTCCTCAAATATGCATGTAATGAGGGTTAAATATTACTGCAATGGAGTTCAGTAATCCAAGTGTAGAATATTAATCGCTTGGAAAGACACATAGAAACACAACTCACCTAAACACAAAGTTTACAAAGTTTTACAACTTAAAATTTACTAAGTCCGAGAAAAACATGAAAATTTTGAGTGAAAAAAAAAGAAAATTTTCATTAAATTTCTGCATACAGTAGGGTTAATACCTACAGTTGTTATTGAAATATGAAAATCAACAGTAATGAGAAGTTAAACCAGCACAATCTGCACAAAAGCTGACTTTAACACAAATTCTTACAACACCTAAACGCAAATTCTTACAACTTTTGGCAGAAAATTTTAGCTGAAATTTGGAAAAAAGTCGTAGTTTCAGGGTTAAATACTGTTCTGATAGTCCCCTACAACCTACATATGCAATATCAAAGGCATGAGCCCACTGATGTTTGAGAAATTCACCTTAACATTAAATCTTACAATATTGGACACGCCGGACACCGACGCTGACGCCCGAGGTTATCACAATAGCTCACCACATCTTACAGATGTAGGTGAGCTAAAAATGGAATGGCATAAATGAGTTTTTTAATGATGGTTTTAAGGTACTAGTACACGTTAATCTTCAATTTGAACCACTCAGGTTAGAACAATTTAGCTCTTTACAGTTGACAATCTTTCAGAGCAAGTCAGAGAACTAACAGAGTGTCTCTCCGACACAAGTTGACTTAAAAAATTTGATTAATGAAACACTGGGTACAACTTGCTGCTTAATTAGTTAAAATTTTTCTGATGATGATTTTTATTACCTGGTAAACGCTGCACGGACATCACTGCCCATGTGTGGATTATGAACAGTCCACGGTAACTGTACTGTAGCTCGATCAGATGAATGCATGGATGGATGGATGGATGGATGGATGGATGGATGGATGGATGGATGGATGGACTGATGGATGAATACTATTTCAAACCCCCCCTCTTGACTTCATCTGTAGGGGTAATAAAATGGACTGACATAGCCCTGGCATTTTCAGGAGAGCAATTTATTCGCTCGCCTACTGCTCGCCTTATAAAAATTAAGGAGGAAGAAAACTAGCCCTCCTGGCCTTAGAAAATAATGATTACCATAATGGCCCATTCCTAAAACTCACATCGTTTCAGATCTCTGCTTTGTTTGATGTCTCTGTAAGACTACTGCTTTGCCCCTCCCACACCTCTGGAGGTGTGGGAGGGGCAGTGTAGCCATCTCATAGAGACTACCTTATTAGCAGCACCAAATAAAATGCACAAAGCCCACTTGGCAGAATTCATTAATAGTAAAACTTCATTTTGCCACTTTTAGCTTTTGTATGTTTGTGGAGAGCTACATGCTCCCCTAGGCCATATGATGGGAGCAATTTTTAGCCCTCCTGCATTTTTAAGAATGCCAGGCCTGCTGATAGATGGATCAACTGACAAACAACGAATGAACACCATTTCAATATCCTCCTCCCAACTTTATCACTGGGGGATAATAAAAGTTAGTGTGGGCACTTTGCCCACAACAACCAATAACTTTCATGAATTCTTGCTGTATTATATTTGCATGCCATCTTATTTATTTCGATCATTTTTATTTGATACCAAGAAGTAATGAAAAAACACCACAGACAGAATAGTGTTGTGAATTTCATGCTTCAGTTAGATATTGATCCCGTGGGAGATTCCACAAAGCTAACTTCTATTCAGAGAAAATTGGAAAAGCAAATCGCTTACACTGTTAATTGAATAACACTGATCCTCAATGGATGATAAATATAATTGAATTTATAAGCAGAATTTGGGTGAAATTAGAATTAAATGAGGCATGAGTCTGGGTCAGTATTTGAAACTAAGAAGTCCTAATGATATTTGACCAACTGACATTGACCCAATTTAGGAGACTTGATCTTTTTAACTGGTTGAAGGCTAGATTATTTTTGGTGGTCTAAATTCATTCAAAATTTGTTTTATTACAAATTATTGGAGAGTACCCACAGGCACTCTCCAATAATTTATAATAGAACAAACTTATATAAACAAAATATATTTTGCATTTGACTCAGTAGGAAACATGAGCAAGGAAAATGTTGGATTTTGCTCTAGTACAACCATTACTTTTAAAGCCCTGTTAGTTGCTTCGTGCACTCAGCCAGTTAAGAAAGACGTACTTTAACCTGCTGAGTGTACAGGTCTCCTTTTTCAAAAGGAATAATTCAGTTCCCATAAAATTTCTATTAAAATCCATCATTATGACAATCCAACTGGATTCTCATCCATTCCTGTGACCAAACCTATGAATTTGAGTGTTTTATTTGTTCATATATGAATTGGCAACAAAGGCCTGTCCAGGCAGGGATAGAAATGGAAATCTCTTTTTCAAAATCCATTAATAAAGTGTGACTTTTTGTAAGGTTTTTAAGTAAAACCAATGTTTATGATAAGGTACTTACCTGGATACATATTAATATGGTATTATCCCACCTGCCGTATTGTTTCCACCTGCAACTGTATTGTACCCCAAGTAACCTCATCTAGTCTGAATTCCTTGTGTGGACTCTCGAACAATAATCTCCCTCATCCCATTGCCTAAGAAGACAAGGCAAGGAGGGTGGGTACACTCCAATATAGCCAGGTAGGTATCTTTTTACTTAAAAAATTTCAAGTGTTCTTCAAAGATACATTTATTTATTTCTTTATGGGGGTTTAATGACACTTTCGACTCTCAAGGTCACCTCATGTCGGACAGTTTTATGTGTGAAGGATGCCGGAGCACCTAGAGAGAACCACTGAGCAATGGTAAGTAACTTCACACTCCCCAATGTACTAACACCACACAAGCCGATTTAGCATTGGTTGAAGACAGGGAGCACCATTGACGCGCAGTACACCTTAGTACACAACGCCACCTTGCCCCCACATGGGAAGTTAGGATTAAGTGCCTTGCACAGGGACACAATGCAGTTGCCCCAGGCAGGGATCAAACCATGGACTTGTCGGTTTGAAGTCTAATGCCGTAACCACTGAGCCACCACATACCCAACAAAGATATATTACCCACATATATTTGAATATCAACAAGTTATTGATTGAAAATAGAATATGTTTTCATTTTTGGAATTCACTAAAAACAAACCCAACGAGGGTTCTTAAGCAGAGTTTGAATAGTACTGGCTGGTTTTGACCATTACATTACGTAAAGAGTTGATATAGATGACATTTACACTAAGGCTATACAGTGACCAGGGTAAGTTATTCAGTTAGAAATGATTTTTTTTTTTATAATCAGAAAGTGTGACTAACCCTGTGCAGTGCACAGGGTTAGTCACTCTTTCTGGTTATAAAAAATTGGTACCTGCCATATCACATGCTACGTGAAAATATATAATGACTAAGGCTGTGAAAATGCTTTGGGTAAGTTAGTTACATGTCATTACTCAGGGTGCTGGATTCAAGGAACTATTTTAAATACTTAAACTGGATTGTGGAAATTTTTAAAGTGAATTCCAAAAATGAAAACATTCTACTTTCAATTAATAGTGTGTTATAATGGTGAATTTGTAGCTGAGTTATCTTCTTCAAGTCCCATTTCTGAAGACTGAACCTTAACTGAAGGGACCAACTAAGTTGGAAATTACCCGAAAAGGGAGTCCCAACTACTCAAGAGGTAGATGGTGGAAGCACAACAGATTGTGCTGCTATCACAGGGCCTAGGGTGTAAATATCATCAGCAAAGCAGGCTAATGAATGCAGCTAAAAGTCTGTGAAGGTATTATGGCCATGCTAGAAACCATTTCTCATGACACTTTCAAAAGGAGATCCAACGAAAAGAACTCACGAGCTCTAATCCTGTGGAGCCTAAGAAAATCATCAGTGGATATCTCATAGGCAGCCATGATAGTCTTATTATATAACAGTCCATTTGGAAACAGACTAGGCTATCTCATAGGCAGCCATGATAGGCTTAACAGTCCATTTGGAAACAGACAAGGCTGTGATCTCTGGATGACTGCATTTATATGGAAGATAAAGACAAGATCTTAGAAACCTCCCCCCTCCCCACCCCCACCCCCACCAGGCTATCAGGAGTGGCCGCCTTGCAAAAAGGTTTCCTGAGAAGTCTGCCGATGGCATCAAGACATTATTCAGACCTTCCTCAGCTTTGATCTATGGCATTAGATGGGTCATAGATGGTCCATCTTCTGTGATTCGGGTCATAGAAGGCAAGTTGATCCATTCCAGGCCTCTTTTCATTTGCTTGCCAACCTTTTTATTTTCCCTTTTGAGGTCAAGAAGTTACAGCCAGGTACTATTCAGTGTTCTTGGACAGCCATTTCTAATTCTCTTTCCAGCAAGTCAGTCAGAGCTGGTCAGGATTCTTCTTTGTCTGCTCTGATCTGTTTTTTTTCCATGGAGAGACCTAGGGTTTTTTGTCTAATTTTTCTCTGGTGTTGGAGTCATTACTCCATACCCTCAGTGCCTCGGTGAGCACCCATGATCCTGAAGATTAGCCACAGTGGTAGAATTGTCAGAAGCAAGACAAATGGCCTTGTTTTGCACCTGACTTACAAAATCCTGCAGTGTATTTCCAGAATATTGATGTGGTCATAGACAAACGACTCCGTCCAAAGCCCTGACACAGAATAGCCTTGGAGATAGGCTCCCCAACCCATCAGGGAGGCATCTGTGAAAAGAGTGATGGAAGGAGGAGACCTGACTAGAGGAACTCCTGTCAGGACATTCTTCCAAACTGACCACCAAAGAGCCTGATCCCTGACCTTGGGCACAAGAGGAAGCATAACCTCCTATCCATGAATGCTGGGGACCATAATTTGGACAACAAAAAAAGTGGCCCAATGTGGTGCCTATCGAGGGACACCACATCAGCCAGATTGTTGAGATAGCCCAAGAACTTCAAGAACCAAATGTACTTTTTAATTTGGCAATCTATTTGTGTCTCCTTAAGACTCTTATGCTGGGCTCAGGTTACTTTTGGCCCTGAACATTTCGTAGCAACATCAAAACCAGGAAGGTTCAAACCAACTGTCGGGACAGTTTGTGCAATCATTTTTTTTCTTTAAATACTCGTGTCATTTATATTGCCAATATTAAAAAATACACATACCTACTTTACAATCACCTAGAAAATGCCCTGCCCTTGCACCAAAAATTGCTAACTTCTAGGCAGGGAGAGGAGTACTCAAAGGCTAACAATTATACTAAACCCATATTGTCCGAAAACCAAATCAGCCACCGGAATTACACCCAAATTGACCATTTCAACTTAACCCAGATTGACAGCTAGAAAATGATTTTTATGTTTATTTTTTCAGTGATAAATAAAAATAAGTGCCACTTCTTTACACATGTATTACATTTGATGCTCTGTTTTTACCATATGACTTACTTCTGCTTAGAAATCCAGAGTATATTCCTACATATATTCCAAATAAAATCAGAAAAAACAAACTTATAATGAATCCTTCAGACGTCAGAACTGAATCAGATTGAAGTTTTATAAGCCTGTATTTCTGTATAATACACTTCAGTATGCTGTTAGCAAAAATTCTGAAAATCACGTTTGCTTTCATTGTGACAACAAAGATTCTAGGCTGGAGTAACCATGGTATCTTGTCAAAGCAAAACCACTGTGAACTCAACTCACTCATCTAATTGTTTTAATTATTTGCAAGCTTGATCATTCTGGCATTGTTTATTTGTCCAGGCCTGGCATTCTTTAGGAGTGCAGGAGTGCTGCACACCTACTGCAGGCCTAGAAATAATTGAGGAGGGCAATTTTTTGCATCCCTTGATTTTCTGGAATGCCAGACCTGTTTGGGACTGCCTTTAAAATCTATCATTTCGTCCCCTGAGTTCCAATGTGTTCTCTGTGCTTACAGGGACAGAGAACACATTAGAACTCAGGGGACGATTTGTCAATGTTGCATTGATTCGAAGTAATTCATGAACCATTTTGTGTCGCATTTCGATACATTTTGAGTGTAGAAGACAGTCACAGAAGAATTTAATGCAAAATTTTGAATAATGAGAAGATGTGTGTGCCAATTCTTCTACTTTGTAGCTGAATGTAGTACAATTTTTCAGTCACAATATTAATACCTTGAAGTGAATATAACCAAAAAATAGCATACAAGTTTTTGCATTGAAAAGTGCACGTGCAATTGCACTCCCAAGCAATCTGAGGAGGGCAACTGTTTTGCACGCCTTGATTTTCTAGATTGCCAGGCCTGTTTGTCAATTCTGATCACTGATCACAGTATATTGTTAAATAACTAGAAGCACTGTCACAGTGCCGAAGCTGCGACGATTCGTGCAACACCAATGATGTTTTAAAACTTGTTGGTGACAAAAAAATTCATTGGTGACAAGTCCATAAATGTGACAGAAATTATCCAAATGACATGCACTATTGAGAGGGTGTAGACATCATGAAGATACACTTGCATACCAAGTATGGTGTCATTCCATCAAGTATTTTAAGGGTTATGGTGTTTTTTAAACTCGTTGACAGACCGACAGACAGACAGACAGACTGACATTGCCACATATAGAGCTGCTCGTCGCAGCTAAAAAAAAACAATTTAATTTTCTCACCAAATTTTCTTCCAAACTTCGAATCATCCTCAATATCATAGGATATAGAATTTTCAACTCCACAGATTGGCGGTTTGAGGCTTCAATCTCAAACTACTGAAACCAATTAGTTGCTCGAGATAAAAGAGGGCTGATATATCCCCCCCCCCCCCCCCCTCACAACTTCCCATATCCCTGTCATCACATCTCTGCGGAAGAGACGAAAGACTACAGGAGGATGATTTGGATAAGACAATATGGGTGTTTCATTAATGTATGTATAGAAAGAAAGTTGGGAGCTGTTGTCACATGCATGCATTCACGTGTTTTTCCTTGAGTATATGAAACATAAGTTGTAAACTCAGTTTAAATGCATTAAAAAGTTAAAAAATTTATAGTAATTTATATATTTTTTATACTTACCAATGACCCAGACATAGCTGGTGCTAACTCTTAAAATACTAGGGCCAAACACAAATTTTGCCCCCCCAATCCCCCAAATTTGCATCTAAAACCAAAGAAATCATGTCCTGAAGGTCCTCCATACTTTGCCCTTACTGCGCATGCGCAGTGTCAAGGACGTTCCGAAATTGGTGCCAATTATCATTCTTACAAGCAGTGCCTGGTCAGTGCTATGTACTCAGTGGGGAGGTATGAGTTCCCAACTCCTGGGAGGGCCATCCCCGTCTGGGTCATTGGTAAGTATAAAAAATATATAAATTACTATAAATTTTTTAACATTTTTATACTGTACCAATGACCCAGACATAGCTGAATAGTAACAAGAGGGATGTTACATCCCAACGCTCACCTACATTCGCGCTTGATAATGTCGTTCCAATGTAACATGCCTAATATTTAGTTAATATAAATCATTAACTAGGCATCAAATGATTAATGTGGTTTATGTGATGGCTTTGGAAAGTCTATATTTCTGCACTTATTATATATCAATTCAACATAAAATCATTGGATATAAAAGCATTTTTTTCTTTTAGAAATGTTTATGATTAAGAATATGAATCGTGAGGCCAGATATTAAATCATAAATAAGAATTAGGAAAGGCTTTCATAAATCACTGAAATTGTAAGTACATTCATTGGTTAAAGAGGAGTTGCGGAAAAACATTCATTCAAGGCTTTCATAAATCACTGAAATTGTAAGTACATTCATTGGTTAAAGAGGAGTTGCGGAAAAACATTCATTCAAGAAAGTGACTATAAGTCCCAACAAAAATACATCACATCAACAACTAAAATAAGCCTTAATGTTACTAGTAACAAGTATGAGAAAGTATTAAAAAAAAAAAGTTGAAAAATTTTTTTTTAAAGAAAGTGAATATAAGTCCCAAAAATCCTCCTCACCTTAACGCAAACTTTTAGAACTTAAAATTGAGTAAGTCAGACAAAAACGTGAACATTGTGACTGACAAAAAGAAATGAAATCAGTTAAATTTCTGCATACAGTAGGGTTAATACCTACAGTTGTTATTGAAATGAGAAAATAAACAGTAATGAGAGATGAAGGCACCACAATCTGCACAAAAGCTGACTTTAACACAAATTCTTACAACACCTAAACGCTAATTCTTACAAGTTTTGGCAGAAAATCAGCCTCAAATTCCTCAAATATGCATGTAATGAGGGTTAAATATTACTGCATTGGAGTTCAGTAACCCAAGCGTAGAATATTAATCGCCTGGAAACAAACATAGAAACACAACTCACCTAAACACAAAGTTTACAAAGTTTTACACCTTAAAATTTACTAAGTCCGAGAAAAACATGAAAATTTTGACTGAAAAAAAAGAAAATTTCCATTAAATTTCTGCATACAGTAGGGTTAATACCTACAGTTGTTAATGAAATATAAAAATCAACAGTAATGAGAAATTAAAGTAGCACAAGCTGCACAAAAGCTGACTTTAACGCAAATTCTTACAACACCTAAACACAAATTCTTACAACAACTTTTGGCAGAAAATTTTAGGTGAAATTTGGAAAAAAGTTGTAGTATCAGGGTTAAATACTGTTCTGATAGTCCCCTACAACCTACATATGCAATATCAAAGGCCTGAGCCCACTGATCTTTGAGAACTCAGCTTAACACCTCACCTTAACACAAACTTTTAGAACTTAAAATTTACTAAGTCCAAGAAAAACATGAAAATTTTGACTGAAAAAAAAAAAAAATTCCGTTAAATTTCTGCATACAGTCGGGTTAATACCTACAGTTGTTATTGAAATATGAAAATCAACAGTAATGAGAAGTTAAAGCACCACAATTTGCACAAAAGCTGACTTTAACGCAAATTCTTACAACACCTAAACGCTAATTCTTACAAGTTTTGGCAGAAAATCAGCCTCAAATTCCTCAAATATGCATGTAATGAGGGTTAAATATTACTGCAATGGAGTTCAGTAACCCAAGTGTAGAATATTAATCACCTGGAAAGACACATAGAAACACAACTCACTTAAACACAAAGTTTTACAACTTAAAATTTACTAAGTCCGAGAAAAACATGAAAATTTTGAGTGAAAAAAAAGAAAATTTTCGTTAAATTTCTGCATACAGTAGGGTTAATACCTACAGTTGTTATTGAAATATGAAAATCAACAGTAATGAGAAGTTAAACCAGCACAATCTGCACAAAAGCTGACTTTAACACAAATTCTTACAACACCTAAACGCAAATTCTTACAACAACTTTTGGCGGAAAATTTTAGCTGAAATTTGAAAAAAAGTCGTAGTTTCAGGGTTAAATACTGTTCTAATAGTCCCCTAGAACCTACATATGCAATATCAAAGGCCTGAGCCCACTGATGCTTGAGAAATTCACCTTAACATTAACTCTTACAATATTGGACACGCCGGACGCCGACGCCGACGCTGACGCCCGAGGTTATCACAATAGCTCACCACATCTTACAGATGTAGGTGAGCTAAAAAGGCTGGAGGGCCTAGGACATAGAGGAAAATCCAATAAGCTCAACTATATAACATAGAGTCAACCCCTCAAGGAGAAAAGGAGTATTAGGCTTTATAAGTATCTTTCTTATTTTATGATAAATTAGAAAGATACAATACCCTTCATAATTGAGCACAATAACATTCATGTTCTCTATTAACATCCAGTATAACCCTTATACTAATTATTTTTAAAGTAAGCCAATAAATAAAGTTAGTCCAGAGAATTGAGACTCTTTATATTCTTTAAAAGTGTCCAAGGATTGTATATTAACGCCCGTTTGACACTTGAAATATACAAATGCTTCACACCGAGCTACACTTTAAAAATATGACATGAATGAATTTTTAACATTAATATTACACTTTAAAACCATTCCGGAAACGACTCAGAATTACTGACTTCTTCGGAGGAATTCCCTTGCTTTTCACTATAAAGCAGGTGACCAAAGGGAACACCCTCCCCCCCCCCCCTTCCCCTTGCCCTGGGTCAAATAGCCCAGAGCGAAGAGGGCAGCAGGACGGAGTTACTGCCGGAACAGAAAGCCTGCATAACTATAGTTGCAACTGTTTAGTGGAGGACATTCTGAGCAACAGATAACGGACCTAAACAATGCAGGTCTCCAGAAATGGACTCAATATTTCTGAGATAAAAATTTGTGAATGTGGATGGCTGAGACCAATAAGCAGCCTTCATTAAATCTGTAATAGCAACACTATTTGCATAAGCCCAAGATGTAGAAAGAGCTCTTACTTCATGAGCAGAAATCTTAAGCACAGACTGCCGAATTGAAGATAAATTTTCATAAGCAGTACGAATAGTTAATTGAATCCATCTAGCAATAGAATGGACCGAAATGTCCTTTCTATTAGGCATCAGAGACAGAAAGAAACGTTTTCGTTCCTTTCTGATAAACTGAGATCTTTGTCTATAAATACGTAAAGTTCTAACAGGACAGAGTAAAGGCCTACGCCCGTCTGAAGACAGCACAGCCTTAATAAAAATAGGTTCCGGATATTTATTAGGAGCCTGATTCTTAGCTAAAAAACCAACATTAAGTAGTGAAGGTGATAGTGTTCCCGACACTACGATAGTGAGAATCGTCCACCGATAGTGCATGAAGCTCACTGACTCTTTTAGCAGAAGAGAAAGCTAAGAGAAAAGCTGTCTTATAAGACAAGAATTTGAAATCTACTGTCCCAAGAGGCTCAAATGGCTTTTCCTTCAGTTTAAGAAGAACCCAAGCTAAATTCCACTTAGGAATTAATCTAAGAGTTCTGGGTCTATTTATCGAGAAGTTTCTAACTAACTTAGATAAAGAGACATTAGATCCAATTTGTAAACTATCGTGGTGTGCATAGGTATCAGATAACATAGACCTATAACCCTTAATAGTAACAGGCTGCAGTTTGATCTCGTCAAACAAGTATACTAGAAAGTTTGCAATGTCTGGAATGGAGGGATCAAAAATATCCACAGAATGATCCCTACACCAACGACGAAAAACCTTCCACTTAGCCGCATAGTTTAGCGAAGAGGAGGTCCTCCTACAGTTAGAAATCGCGTCCACTGCTCGTCCTGTAAAATGCTTGCCGAGCAAGGACCGCACAACGGAAAAACGTGAAGGTTGAGACCTTGCGGGTTGTGATGAAGTTGACGTGGTTTCCCCTGCGAAAGAAGATCCTCCCGTGGAGGAAACGTTCGCGGTAGGTCCCACAGCAGACACCTGAGTAGATTTATCCACGGTCTCTGTGGAGACAGAGATGCTACCAACAGAATCTTGCATTGAGATTGTTTTATCTTTAGCAATACTTGCTGCATTAACGGCGCTGGAGGATACGCATATCATTCCGTCCCATGAGATCGATAGAGCATCTACTGCAAATGCTCTTGGATCCGGACATGGTGACACATACATCTGCAACTGATTGTTGAGATGTGTCGCAAATAAGTCTATCATTGGCCGTTCCCATTGGTAGCAAATCTGATTGAATACCTGTTTGCTGAGAGTCCACTCCGACGGCAACAAGCGACCCTTCCGTGAAAGGGAGTCTGCTAGTACATTCAGATGACCCGGTATATGACGAACCGAAAGTAGAACTTGATGTTCTAGAGCAAACAGAAGGATTCTTTCCGTTAAATTGAATAACGGAATGGAATGAGTGCCAACCTGGTTCCGGATATACGCCACTACTGTCGTATTGTCGGACAGGATTTGGACATGAGCTTTCTGAATAATGTCCATCCAATGACGTAACGCAAGCCAAATTGACATCATTTCCTTGATGTTTATGTGCTTGCTTAGAAACTGTGGATCCCAAAGACCCTGGCACCTCGAATCCGTTGGGATCAATGATGCACCCCAACCTGTTTGACTGGCATCCGTCATAATTATAAAACTCGGATCTGGCAACTGCAGCGGAACTCCCTGAGTCAACCACTGAATGTTTGCCCAAGTCTGAATCTCTTGTTTCACTTGATCTGACAAGAGAACGTCTATGTCGAGCGAATGAATCTTCACACTCCAATTCTGAGTCAAGAAAATTTGGAGAGGACGAGTGCATAACCGCCCCATCGGAATGAGATCCGCAGCGGCTCCGCACAGACCTATCAGTCTCATGAACTCCCTCGCTGTGACTTTGTCTGCATGAAGACAATAGCGAGCGTAACAACTGACTAATTTCGCTCTGGTTAAGGGCAGATGAACGAGATTGTTGTGCGTCTCGAAGCTCATTCCCAGTTGAGTGAATGACTTGGATGGCACCAGATCCGACTTTTCCTCGTTTATAACAAAACCGAGACATCGGAGCAATAGAAGCAGATTCTGCACATCGTTCTGAAGCGTTAACTCGTTGCCGTACCTCTGAAGAATGTTGTCCAGGTAGGCCGACGTTACCGCAGACGAATGAGCTCGGAAATATATCATTACCGAGTTCATTACCCGAGTGAAAGCCCAGGGTGCTAGGTTCAATCCGAAGCACATCGCTCGGAATTGATACACCACTCCTAGGACTGCGAAGCGTAGATACTTTCTGAATGTCGGATGTACCATGACATGAAAGTACGCATCTTTGAGATCTATGCTTGTAGCATAATCGGTCACCCGAATACTCGCTCTGACCGATCGAATCGTCTCCATATAGAACTTCGGGACGACGATCAGCTTGTTTATCCAGCTCAAATCTATGACTGGACGGAACGAGCCGTCTGGTTTCGGAACCAGAAACAGATGGCTGTAGAATCCCGGTGTTTCCTGGTCTTCTACGACCTCTACCGCGTTCTTCATTAAAAGAGATTGCACCTCTGCTAACAGAGCGTCTCTTTTCTGCGGATTTGACGGAAGTTGAGTCCATTTTGGACTTCGAGTTAAAGGAGGCTTTCGTTTGAAGGATATTCTTAGACCTTCCGAAATCACCCCTCTCACCCAAGGGTCGTCCGTAATCGACGCCCACTCTTCTAAAAAACTCGACAACCTTCCGCCAACGGAACACGATAGAGGTTGAAACCATCACCTCCTGGACCTGCGAGGCCTGCGGGAGGAGAAACCGCATCCTCCACGACCCGCACCTCGGCCCGTCGACCTCGTGGCATCCGACCGGTTGTCCCGGCCCGAAGGACGTCCCGCACGTGAGTCGCTGCCTTGACGGTCTCTTGAATAAGATCAAGAGGATGCACCGGAACCTCTATAGGAACCTCTCTTGGGCGCATTAGTCCCAGAAGTGCCTGTCTTACTCTTTTCTGCCGTATCCAACTTTTTGGAAGCGGATTTAAACAGCAGAGAATCCGAAGCTTTCTTAGTAATTTTATCGTAGATTGCAGAAAGCTTGCCGTCGAAGAGAAGCTCTCCGGAGACTGAAGCGACTCTGAGAGAGTTCTTCACCTTACTATCCACGCGTGTGGATGTAGCTAGGGCTGCGTCACGTCTAACCAACTTCAGGTTTGCCACTGAAAGGGCGGAGTTATATGTGGAATAAGCCACTGCCCTTGAAAGAAGTCTTAAAGAAGATTGTATATCCTGGAATTCTTTCCCTTGAAGACGTAGTGATAATGCCTTAGTAAGGTGGTCTGCGTAAGATAAAGCGTCTAAACTGGCCCTGTTAGACGTAATTGTCGTATCCAACACCGCGGTTGGAATGGACGTAGACGACGGTAATGACAATTCTAAGTCTTCCGCCTCGTCGTCAAGACGCAGAGGAACTCTCGGAAAAGCTTGTCCTGCCGTATCAAATTTATTCCTTGAATTAATGAAAGGCAGGTTAAGAGCATTGGCGGACAAGAAACCAGCTTTGCCTGTTTTGGAAGCAAGCTTGAAGATAGCGTCGTTCAATAATTCAAATGTTCTTGTGACATTATTGGACTGAGATGGAAACTCAGGGACGATGTCTCTGAACCGCTCGAAGAATTCAGTGTCCAATGACGCTATCAGTCTCTTATCCGGTACCGCAGCAGTCTGGCCCGACGGAACAACTTGAGGAAGGAAGTGCCGGATGAAATCCATGGCAGCTTTATGTTGTTCCGAAAGGGATAGCTCCCAGTCATCCGTATCCCTTTCGCCATCCGGTCGGACCTCACGATGCTCCCGGTCGTCTGCACCCGATGCTTCGGCGGAGCGTACCGACCCAGCGCCATCGGATAATTCCCGATCCGACACCGATTCTGTCGATTGCTGGGATGCTGCGATAATTTGTGCTATCTGAGCTAGCACGTCCGTCATCGAGGCCTGCGGAGTAGCGGTCTTTCGCTGCTTAGCCGCGAGAAGCTCCGCATCAACTGACTCCCGTATACTCTTCCTATGCGAACGTCCGGAGTCTACCGGCCTCGTGTCTCTGGCTACCGGATGGCGTGACCTGGTCGCCGATGAATCCCTGATCGGTGAAGCTGGTAGAATATCCGCGGTCACGTAGCCAAGGTGCGGTCGAGTGCGCTGCTGAGAGGATGAGGAAGCCTGAGCAGTCTCAGCGGACTGCCTATACAACGGTGCGTCCCGAGCGACGGACGTGTGCTCCGCTTGCGGCACATTTTGTACCACAACATCTGGTCCCAGATGTTGTTGTACGAGAGAGGGGCCTCTCTCGCTCGCGGCCCGGCTGGGCCTGGACGAGCTAGGAACCGGACTAGAAGGCTTCCTCCGATCTCTCCTTTTATCCACCGTCACTGGGTGTGCACCTAGTATGTTTATAGTGCTCACATCACCCAACACTTCTTCCTGGACCGCAACGGACGAACCCGGCTGCCGAACCATTCGGTGAATGGACGCTACACCGGGCGAGCTAGCGGACGACAGCGCCGTCGATCCTACTAGGGACCTCTTAGGCAACTGTCGTATCTCCATGAGCACTTTTGCCGCTAGCTCTGCATTCAATTGTGACGACGGAAGCGCACTTTTGGAGGATAACATGGAAACATCACCCTGTTCTTGTTCCTCTGAAATAGAAACTGATAGACTAGAGTGACCCTGTGGAGAAAGGACCGGTATGGTCCTTTCCCCGCTAACAATATACCGTGACACACGTTTCCAATGTTTATCATCCCAATATTCACATATTGAACAGGAGTTAGTGCGAGTACACTGACTACAATTAATACACTGATCATGAAAGTCAGAGGAAGATTTCTTCCTATTACAATTTGAACAATATCTTTTCATTGTGAAAAGACAACAACAAGTCCTAGTACTCGCACAAACCCCTAAAAGCAAAGATACATAATAACATGATCCATTAATATTGAAAAAACAATCAAAATCAAAAATAATTTTTGAAAAATATTTTTTCAGCGAAGCCCAAGTTTCTGAAAAGTAACGTTGAGCCCCAATGGATCCCAAGGCTAAGTGTGGACAAAAATTTTAAAATTATTTTAAATAATTAATGCAACACTTACGGAAAATAATAATGTATCTTATAATGAGATAAACTACTCCAAAGGCAAAAAGCCCCCCTCAAAAGAGACTGTTGCCAATGTAAACAAAAAGTGTATAAACACTAGAAAACATGACTCCAGGCACTGACAATCCTGGCCCGAAATCAGTTATCAAAATACACACTATCTGATGCAAAACAGAGACTTCCAGGGAAGAATCTGCAGAACATCAGATGGTAGATGCAGAACACAACGTCTAAACACCCATGGGTGAAAACGTAAACATGGGGAAAATAACAGAATTCATTCTGTTACCAAGCTAATTCTCCCAAGAAATTTTAGTAGTAATCTTACTCAAAAATATGCCAAAAGAATGGGAGAATAGCAAGGGGGTACTTACAGGACAAGGGGAGAGGAAACACTGAATAAGCAGTGCAACTTCATAGCAAGAATGACAACAACAGGCCCATGCCTCGAAAATAGGCAACTTAACATAATTTCATTACAAAATTTTAAGTTACAGCCCTGAATATTTTCTGTCACTCCTTTTTCCTCTCCTCCTTCTATATCATCCTTAGAATCACCATTTCTCCAATATTTATGTGTCTGGCATCATTTAAACTGAGATTTACAAGCACAAAGATCAGTGAGATGTTAACTAATGAAGGGCCAAACAAAGAATGATAATTGGCGCCAATTTCAGAACGTCCTTGACACTACGCATGCGCAGTAAAGGCAAAGTATGGAGGACCTTCAGGACATGATTTCTTTGGTTTTAGATGCAAATTTTGGGGATTGGGGGGCAAAATTTGTGTTTGGCCCTAGTATTTTAAGAGTTAGCACCAGCTATGTCTGGGTCATTGGTACAGTATAAAAATATAGCAATCTTTGAAATAGATAATGTCAAGTGTGATTCACATATTCATGTGAATGACCAAGAACTTTCCTGTATTGTTTTTTACTTTGCATTCCAGATGCATTTCTAACATGTGAAAGTGGCTGTCAATATCTTGCAATGAAATTTTGTGACCCATATTAACACTAATCAGTGTGTTTGGTTAGCTGTCAGAACAAAAAACAATGTCTACCATTAAAACACATTTTTTTCAACCAGTATTCTGCTGTTTATCAAGATTTATTGAAAACAGCAAAGATTTTCTAGTTGGATGAATTGCCCTGGTATTAATTTCGACTTGGGACAAAATGTCCTGGAGGAACTAGTATGGACCATTTTTGGACAAAATGTATCCCACCACCCACACACACTGCATATTTTGTTTTCTGGCTATGCAACAGTCTGTGTCAAAACAACATTTCAAGAAGTCATTGCACAAACTAGCTTTGATTAAAATTTAAATTCTCTGGTAAGGTAAATGTGGCATTATAGATGTTTATGAAAATCTGAAAGTTTGTGACATACGAGGTCCTACCGATGATCACAACAAAAACTTCCTGATTTATACTACACAACATGTAAATTATTTTCTATCTTCACTTTGAGCCTGTAACAACATCCATATTAAGCCTTTGAGATACGTGACATACGAGGTCCTACCGATGGTCACAACAAAAACTTCCAGATTTATACTACACAACATGTAAATTATTTTCTATCTTCACTTCGAGCCTGTAACAACATCCATATTAAGCCTTTGAGACTTTAATTGTCCTGACATTCAAACATCACTGGGAATTCAGTTTCTTCAATGTTTTTCAAAATGTGACGTCAAACGTCGGAAAGTACAAATAACAAGATATTTTTCACATTAGCGATTAACTGGTTGAGGGCTAGATTATTTTGGGTGGTCTGAATTTGTTATTCAAAACTTGTTTTACTACAAGTTATTGGAGAGTGCCCAGAGGCACTCTCCAATAATTTGTAATAAAACAAATTAAAAAAAAAACAAAATATTATTTGTGTTTGACTGAATATGAAATATAAGCAAGGAAAGTGTTGGTTTTTGCTCTGGTATCCTCATTTTTTGAAAGCCCTGATAATGGCATCTAGCACTCAACCAGTTAAGAAGTCTTGACAGCACGATTATATTAGTATTTTAAGCTGCGATAACATTTGACTCAACGGTTGTTACTGAGCATTGTTTGGGAGAAAATAACAATTTGAGGTTAAAACTTTAAAAAATTGAAATATAATAACAAAACAAATGACCACAGAGTATCAACGTGCTGTTTAATTTCATACGTCATAAGGCGTACAAAAGTATCAACGCGCTGTTAGATTTCGTACGTAATAACACATACAATTATACTTGTGGTATACTCATTCAACTTCAAATATTTGTGTGCTGTCGGGGGGGGGGGGGGAAATATTTTTAAATATATATCTTTGCCATCCTTCCCATCACTTTTAAAGTTGCCATGTTGGACACAAATCAAGACTGATTCACACAATATGGAATGGATTATAAGGCCTGTGACAGAAAATATAAATTACATGCAAAGAGTATGAAGCCTTCAAGCTGTGGTACCTGCATAGCATAAAAAACAAAATTTGGACTTCTTGCACTCAACCAGGTTATAAAGAAATATGAAATTAGTGCTGGACGGTTAATTTTGGTTTTCTGGTTAGGTTCGTTTTTTTTGTGGTAAACCAAACCACAAGACACAGCAAAAACCAGCCAAGCAGTTTTACTGCGTTTGTGCAGAAATTAATCAAACTATCTTTACTGGGAGGGAACTTGGCTAGTGGCCCCTATGGACTCTTGTCACTTAGTCTATCCAGAAAAGGGGTGAATATGTCGGGTTCTCATCATCACATTTTCTCCCTTATTGACTCATCCACTGGATGAGTCAACAAGAGAGAAAATGTGACAATGAGAACACAACATCGATTAGAGCAACTTCACACATTTGTTGCCACAATAATATGTGGGCCTTTTTCTGTCTCAATAGGCTCAGCAACTGATCCCATAGAACCCCTAAGAATGATCAATGGGAAGTTAGGCTGAAACCAATGGAGATATTTCCAGATTTTTTTTGTGGCGACTGGTGTCGTACAAACTATTGAATTTTTTTTCCAAGCTAAGGATCCTGAAGTGTCATTTGCTGTATGTTCATGTTAACTTATAAAAAAATAGAACCGAAAATGAGTTTTTTTCCTGAAACTGAACCGAAAATAAACCAAATCTGAAAAATCAACACCTCCCAGCTCTATATGAAATATATTTGTGTGCGGCCTTTTTTGAAAACATAAATAATGTCCACATAATATTTGAGTTATTTTCTACAGAACAGAGCACACTGGATGTTCACGAAACACATAACAAATAGACAATGTATTTTAACTGGTTGCAGGCCTCTCGAGGAGCAAATCGGTGGCGAGTGATATGTCACTCGCCTGTAATTAAGATCAGGCGAGTGATGACGAGTGATAGTAACTGCATATTCATTTCTTTGAATTTACTGTTAAGCATGATATGAAGATTTTGACATATCTAGGCACTTAACTGGTAAAGGGCTAGATTATTTTTATCTCTATTTAACCTATGTAACAAGTCTGGATATTATGAGGCATATAGTTTATAACTACATGTATTAAATTGTTTCAGTTTACTGGAGAATGCCTCTAGTAAATTGAAACAATTTAATATTTATGAGCAAAGGTCATTTTAATATTGCTGTAAAATAACTGCTGAAGACAAAAGCCAGTGCTGTGGCCTCCAGCTCTCAACCAGTAAGAGACGAGTGATCAATCTCTCGCCACTTTAGACATTCAGGCGATTATCAGGCGAGTGTGAGTGATCACTCGCCATTCCTTGAGAGCCCTGGGTTGGGGGCTAAAGTATTTTTCAAAGGTGATTTGAAACGTATTTTTTTTAAAGATGCCATGCAACCAGCAAGGGATGCCTTAGTTTAGCATGATTTTGTTCATGAACAATTGTTTTGTCACTATTTATTGCCTTTTGGTACTCTCCAATAAACTGTGACAAAATAATTCAAGAAACATTTATATTCTACTACTAAAAAAACAAGCCCATAAAAACAGTGTAAAGCCACTAATGTGGCTTTTGGCACTTTTCAATAGAGCCATGATAGTGGCTTTTATCACTGAATCAGTTAATGCATTTTTGTTGAAAACATATACAACTAAACATGCATCAATCAAAAAAGGTAAACTTTTAAAGTTTCACGATTTCCTACCCATTTTGGAAGACGCTGAAAGCCAAAAAAAACTTCAACCAGGGGGCTTCAATTTCAACGCGGGATTGCCTGAGAACCCAATACCTTTTTTGGGGCTCAAGTGATGGTACGTATGAATGAGACCCAAATATTCTTTTCATCGAGTCAAAAGTAAGAAATATGAAAGGAGAAACGAAAATTGCGTTGCCATTATATACACCAACTAAACTGTTAAAACACTCACCCAATAACGAGGTTCACTATACACAAATGGTAAATCTTTTTTTCTGGGTCATCATAGGCCACTTGTTCCTCTTCTTTCTCAATCTTTCTCATCAGATCTTCAGCCTGGACAAATTACAGAAACACACTTCATCAGTTTTGTCTTCCTTTTTCACACTTCTACCCGCAATTATTTTGACAGATGCAATAAAAATTAATACTTTTATTCCAAAATATGTATTTAGATGACAGAATTGCAATTGGTGAGATGAAGACTCAACTCAAAAGCTGCATTTGGGATGAAAACATAAAATTCTTACGAGGGTATAAAATTTACTTCAAAAGTATTCTCCACATCGGCCCTACTCATCCTAAATCGGCCTGCTAATTAACACGATAGTAGGACCTTGGAGAGATTGAGATTTTATTAGATATTGTAGTAAAGATTCAATTTGTCTTTTGTAGATTTGACATTATTTAATCTCTGGAGGGCAGGAGGTAGGGACATAGTTGCACAAGAGAGTCTAACAACATCCATATCCCCTGACATCTTTTTTATTATGATAGGAACAAGCATTTGTGACGGAAATTTTGCTATTACAAAGGGCTGTAACCATGCAAAATTTGTTGCTAATTACTGACCACATGCACATCTGCACTTGATACTGATACTTCAGTAAAAATCCAATAAAAAATGTAGGAGGAGTTAAGCAGACAAACATTTGTGATGGAAATTTTGCTCTTTCATAGGGCCGCAACCATGCAAAATTTGTCGCATCAAAAATTCTTGACCACATGCACATCTACACTTGATACTGATACTTCAAACCAAGTTTTGTAAAAATCCACTGAAAACTGTAGGAGGAGTTGAGAGAACAAAGTTTGTGATGAGCAGATGGACGGACAGATGGATGGATGGACAGACTGATGGACACCATATCAATATCGCCCTCCCGATTCTGGTAAATTCAAATTTGACAAAGGCTATAACTCTGGGAAATTTATTCGAATCGAAACTTCCTTTCCATATGTACATATGCACATCATACTCATACTGCACACCAAGTATCGTAAAAATCCAATAAAAAATGCAGGAGTTAGGCAGACAAGCATTTGTGACGGAAATTTTGCTATTACCAAGTGCAGTAACCAAGCAAAATTTGTCACATCAAAAATTCCTGACCACACGCACATCTACACTTGATACTTATACTTCAGACCAAGTTTGGTAAAAATCCAATAAAAAATGTAGGAGGTGTTAAGGGGACGTCCAACCTAACTTTGGTCAATTTCAAGTAATTTTCTTCCAAGTCTAAAAAAGACCCAAAATGAATAACCCCAATAAATTATATACCAAAATGCTTGAAATGAAACATAGAACATGTGGAAACTGAAATTTGCCATGGAACTGCTGCCATGTGGTAGATAGCACCGCCTGAAAGTCTGCTATGGCATAAGTAACCGACCAGATTTTAGACAATAAAATACCTTAAATTTCTTGAATAGTTAAATTCTGCAATCCTTCTAGTACAGACTCAGAGAAATCTTTTTATCATTCTTGGAAGGAACAGACCACGAGAGAAATTGTAATTTAGGATAACAACATTTCAAAAGGGCTGCCATTTTTCTTGTGTTTGTTTACCTTTTATGAGGTTCACCAAGGGTCAAATCCACACAGTTCAGAAGAATAAGTATGGAGTCATGAGAGAGTGCATCAAAGAAAAATGAAGAATGTCCAATGTGGCTTTTGTAAGTATGCTGTGACCATACCCCCCATGATCCTGTGCCATTTTGCATGAGATCTGTGTCAAATTGGTAACATACGATGAGATTGATACACCAAAAAAGGGTGAACTGCCAAACTTTCTCATTTAGTGTTATATATGTGTCCATTTCTGGGGTTGCATGAGCAGTGACAGCTGTCAAGAGTGTCATTTGAATGTTCAAGTGTGGCCAAAACAACAAACAATGACCTGCCCTGCATGCTGAATACTTTCACCAATCGGCTACACTTAGACATCCTGGCTTCCAATTCATTTATGTACATGATTTGGTATGCTTCATTTGTTTTGGAACTATCGGCCTTCCGTAGTTGCTGTTTGGGGAGGCTTGACTGTTGTTTTCTCATGAGATTTAAGAACATTAATAACTGATCTGCTTACCAATACTAACTTTATAGGAGGAGGGTTACCGGTCTGATTGCCGCCTGAACAATGTCGGAATTGTGTTGTTTATTAAATTCATTTATCTAAACACTTATGACACGTTGTGGTCTCATTTCGGTAATTCGTGTGAAATTTTGTCCGTCTTGCGGAATTTCTCTATTTCTGTCCACAGAGTGTCAACACACATAGATTTTCGCAACCTTTTGGTGCTAACTGCGCTCAAAATCGACGTTGATCCATCTTATACACAATGCGGTTGTGTGAGGGAGATATTTAAATTTACGATGGTACGACATTTCTCAATATTTGGTGAACAGGAAAAAATCTTTCTGATAATTCCCCTTGACATTGGTCTTCTTTTTTTGTAGCAGACTTCATCAAGCCTTCGTTACGTCACGTCACTAATATAGTTCGGTGACAGTAAAATTATTTTTTCGTAAATATACAATTGTGACGACTGTAATGTATGTTGATGTGAATATATTTTTGTTTTCAAATATAATTTTCCACGTTTATGTTCTGATCACCAACCAAATAATAGTAGTTCGAATTGGTGGCGTATTAATCCCTTGCTGACACTTGCATCACATTGTACAGTTTTGGAATTCAACAGCACTACTATGGACTGTATATCTCGCATTTATCACATTGTCAGTTGAATATTTTCCTATGAATGTATCGTGAGTTGTACATTACATCGTCTGCCAGATTCAAAAACAGCAGTGAAATGTTTGAAGATTTCAGATCGTGGGAAATGAAATCATTTCACAACTTCACCCAAAAACCCATGTGATCATGTGTTGGACAAACAGAATGAAGCGTTTGTGGTCATCCATTTTCCCCTAAGCATTCTCACCATGTTGGTGATGAAATGATAAATATGCTTTCTCCGAGTATTGAGTCTTTTATTCACAACTCAGACATTCGAATTACCGATCTATTCCTTGTTAACCCTTATGGTTACTTATGCGACTGGCAATTTCTTTGTCATCAAAAGCAAAAACATTTTTTTTAAATTTCCAAAAGTGGGTAAATTCGGGTTTTGAATACTTTTGTCATTATTTTGGTATATAATATGTTGTTATTCACCACTTTAATTCGTATTTAGAGCATTGTGAAAATTTACAAAACATGGCCAAAGTTATGTTGGACGAACCCTTAAGCCGACAAGCCTTTGTGATGGAAATTTTGCTATTACCAAGGGCCATAACAACACAAAATTTGTTGCATCAAAAATTCCTGACTACATACACATCTACACTTCATATTGATACTTCAGACCAAGTTTTGTAGAAATCCACTGAAAACTGTAGGAAGGGTTAAGCAAAGTTTGTGATAGACAGACGGATGGACGGACGCCGTACACCATTTCAATATCCCCCTCCGACTTCGTCACAGGGGGTAAAATCATTTAATTTCTTAAATTGAAAGTGAAGATATCTTCCAAAAACCTGCAATTTCGGTAAATTCAAAGTTGACAAGGGCTATAACTCTGGAAACATTATTTGAATCCACACTTCCTTTCCATATGCACATGTACACATCATACTCATACTGCACAACAAATTTTGTAAAATTGCAATGAAAAATGCAAGAGGTCTTAAGTGGACAAGCATTTGTGATGGAAATTTTGCTATTACCAAGGGTTGTGACCACGTAAAATTTGTCGCATCGAAAATTCCTGATGACATGCACATCTACACCTGATACTAATACTTCAGACCAAATTTTGTAAAAAAAGAAACAATAAAAATGTAGGAGTTAAGTGGACAAGCCTTTGTGATGCAAATTTTGCTATTTTCAAGGGCCGAAACCACGCAAAATTTGGCGTATCAAAAATTCTTGACCACATGCACATCAACACTTGATACTGATAATTCAGACCAAGTTTTGTAAAAATCCACTAAAAAATGTTGGAGGAGTTAAGTGGACAAGCCTTTGTGACGGAAATTTTGCTATTTCCAAGGGCCATAACGACACAAAATTTGTTGCATCGAAAAATTCCTGATGACATGCACATCTACACTTGATACTGATACTTCAGACCAAGTTTCATAAAAATCCACTGAAAACTGTAGGAGTAAAGTGGACAAAGTTTGTAATGGAAGATGTATGTACACCATTTCAATATCCCCCTCCCGACGATAACAACAGGTGAAGTTGGGACTGGAAAATGGTAAATTACTCGGTGTTTGGAGGTTATAAGGTTAAGTAAGAAATACCAAAATTAAGTGGGCTCCACTACATTTATGTTCTTATCAGTTTTGTACTACTTTTCATTCATCAAGTAAAATTCTGTTCATATTACAGTACAGTCATCGTGGACTGGTCGTAATCCACATGTGGGCAGTGATGTCCAGGCATGTGTTTACCAGGTAATAAAAATTATTATCAGCCAAATTTTAATTAACGAAGCACAGGGTTATACCTTGCTACTACTGCTACTGACAAAATGCAGGCAGTGTGATACTGCAAAATTGAAAACAGGGCTGGGTGAGAATTTTGTCCTCTTCTTCCACCTCATGATATAAAATGTGCTTAAAATCCACAACCCATCAATTAATTGGTAGAGTGCTGAATTATTTTTGGTCATCAAAATTTGTTCACACATCACAGCCTTGTTACATTTTTTGGGAGAGTGCCAATAGTCATTCTCCCATAAACTGTAACAAGGCAAATCCTAACAGACTAAATAATTTCACTTCAAAGGTGATATGTAGAACATCCACTGAATATGAAGCCTTTAAGTTGTGGTACTGACACTTCAGAATCAAGCCAAAATATGGGCTTCCAGCACTCTACCAGTTAATTAAGATTTTTTACATCTTCTTCTTGTGTAAATGCAGCAAATCATTTTTCAACGAATGTTGTCAACATGCATTAGATTTGTGGACGATACACAAAGAAGATGAGGTAGATCAAGTTCACCCAGTCCAGAATGGAGATAAAGAACACACCATTGCAAAAACATACTTGCAACAAATAACTTCTATTTCTTTCAGTCACTGTTATTTCATCTTTCTTCACTTCTCCCAGTGGGAATACCATTTAACTGTCACATGAGGGGAGTAGAGATGGGCAATATACCGAAAAACCCAACTGATACCGACATCATGGGCATACCAAAAAATCAAACCGAACCAATTATTTAATACCAAAACCGGTCTGAATTTTCAAACTTTCCTACATTCACTATTTATAATGCCCTGTTGAGGCTTGATAGAAATTGAAAGGTTCATTTTCATGAAAGAAGTGGCTGATTTTCTTTTCAGTTTTGTCAAGGGCCTGGGCAGTTGTCCTGAATTCTCACCAGACTACAACCAGTACTTGTCCAGCCGCTTAGCAGTGATTTCTACCCAAGTGCTGGTTTCCTGTTAACCCTTTACCTAACATGAAAAGCAGACGACACTTGCAAAAAAAATTCTTGAATAACTAATTTTTTTCATTTTTTGTCTCAAAAACATAGGTTATGACCCCTCGTTGGAACGAGCTCGTCGAGCTCGTTCCAACGAGGGGTCATAACCTATGTTGTTGAGACAAAAAATGAAAAAATAATGAAAATTAATTGGCGATTTTTGAGAATAGCGCTGGCCGGTTTTGGCCGTTACGTTGGGTAAAGGGTTAAGGCAGCCAACACTTGGCTAGAAATCACTGCCCAGATGCTTTGTCTATTGTTAGCAGGACCTCTTGGAGATTGCATGTCCAGGGCACATGCTCTGAGATTGCATACGCATGAAATGGGGCTTTAAATGTTAAGGTGTGCTTAGAACATGTCATAAAATTACTGTAGATATGATTTGTTTTTGTAAAAGAATGCCACTGTTGAGCTCATTGGCAGTGTCATTTGTGGCACTGTGGTAGAATGATACAAGAACTTATTCTGTATTTTCCTGATGTGAATTCCCCTTTGGGACTATCAGCACATCACAGTCAAGTCAGATACCAAATACTGAACCGCCATCGAGGTATACCCCCTTAAAATATCAAAACTGATAGCGAACTCAAAATTCCAATACCGCCCATCCCTAGGGAGGAGTTATAAAACATAAAGAGCAGTTTTTGCAGTGAAGTTTTCTGTTGTGCTGTACAGCATCTCATTGAGGACCTTCACCAAAGCTGACTCGTGTGATACTGCTTGTTTAAAAGTCCTCAACTCGATGCGATACAGCACACCAGAAAACATCACTGCACTGATAAAGTCTATTTCTTCTTTTTTAAGAGTTGAGATACAAGAGTTGTGGGGAGGATTTTTAGGCAGGCAGAGAATTTTAATCAACTCACCGCTGAGTTGCATTTGGCCAAATTCTCTCTCTGCTTTTGTAATCATATTACATACTGCAGGTCATGTTATATTTTTCTTCCATCAGATCATTTTTTATCAGAGGAACCACTGTAGTGGTTAAGGTATAAAGGCCATTTAACAACCAACCTGGTTGGTCCAGATCTAGCAGTAAATTGATCACATTGTATGCAAAGGGTTGTGGGTTCAAATCTTGGCTTCTACAATCCTCTGCTTTCTATTACACTTCCAGGGGCTCAACTGATCCTCAACAGATTATTTATTTATTATTTATTTATTTATTGATGTTTAAGGTCACATATTTATGCACAATGGCTAATCATGACCGTGACAGTTTTACGGGTGGAGGAAGCCGGCGTACCCGGAGAGAACCACCAAGCAACGACGAGCAGCTGCCAGCTCCCCAACATCGTAACTCCGCACTGCAGCACAGGCAGGGTTAGATTGGTTGAAGACATGCGTACCATCGACGTGCAGTACGCCTTAGTTCACGGCGTCATCGTGCCCCCACGCGGGCAATGGAGATGAAGTGTCTTTCCCAAGGACACAACGCGGTTGCTGCAGGTGGGATTCGAACCGAGGACCTCTTGGCTTGCAGCCTGCACCTCTACCTACTGAGTCACCGCGCTCCCCTCCTCAACAGATGGTGGGAATGCTGTCACTGTTTTGACTGCTTTGAGTAGAAACAAGTGGAACAAATCACTGTTGATAAATTACAAAATGAATGGGAGAGTATAGTTTAGCAGAAGAGGTGCAAAGGCCACTTACCAACCAGTCTGGTTGGTCTAGACCTCTTAGTCTCATGCTTAATACTTAACACACCAAGTATTTTTAAAAATATTTTCATCAAATGTAGTCATGGCTGCTTTTATATTTGATGAAAAATTCGTGAAAATTTAATGCAAAAAATGGTTAGTCCAAATGTTAATTCAATTTGCAAGAAAAAATTTGCTTAGCAAATGCAGACGATACCAAAATTTATTATTTAAGTATTATTTTCTTCAATTTTTTTTTTTAAATTTCAACAAAACCATATCATGTGACCCCCTAATTTCAATGAGCTTGATAAGCTTGTTCCGTCCCAGTGAGGGGTCATATGATATGAATTTCTGAAATTTAAAAAAAAAAGGATGAAAGTGCTCAAATTATATTTCTTTCAGTGGCAAGATATTTCCTATCCTGGGCAGGCAGGTCTGCCAATAGAATGCAGGGAGTTTATAAACACATTTTGTTTGCGTAAATGGTTGCCAGTCTTTGAGACTGAGAGCACCTGCCCTTCTTTCTCCTTCCTGTTAAGCAAATGCATTCAGTCTACATTAATGAATAAATAGGAGATGCAATTTGAGAACCTTTCTGTAATATATGTCACAGGATTGCAATGATGAGTAGATTGTAGTTAACAGATTAGAACAGAGAAAAAAGAAAGGCTTAGGAAGCTGCATAAAACTTCCTTCAAGCATCAAAGGTATAATCTAACCAAGTCAGTGATGAATATTATTTTCAGCTTTTCTGATGCATAACTTTTGCAGTAAATAGGATTGTGATCAGTAGTTGCTAATAGTTACCAGGAAGAAACTGTAAATCAAATGATTAAGTGCAGGTTATACATGACAGACAAATCATGCAAATCTTTTTCTTACAAAATTTACAGAGAATGGGGACAAATTCGCTTCTGGACTAAATGAACAGCTAGCGAGAAATATTGAGAAGGATTCACAGACTTAGTGTACAGTATGGCTGACGAAGACTGATTACTTTCCGTGGTTGGACAATATTTGCACAGATGCAATAATATTACATTTCAAACACTAATTATAGGAATAATCATAAAAAATTTAATTAATGAAGCACTGGGTACAACCTGGTGCTTCATTAAGGTGCTATATAAGTACGGGAAATTTGTTCATTTTTATAATTTACACCTCTGATATTCCATACATTCAAATTAAATATACACTAGTTATACATTAAAATGAAGGCTGGGAGGTATATAACACGAAAAATATATGTAATCAACTCATAGAGTTGACACCAGGCACCTCTGGTTCCTGAAAGTCTGCTACCGTATACGTACCAGAACTGATAATAAAATAATATTTCCGGAGAACAACTTGTGGCCAAATGTGATTCAGATATCCAATATTCAGTTAACAGGAATTGGATCATTTTCTAGTGATAAACTGAAGGAGCTCTATCACACAAGATATATACATATTATCACTACAATGAAATGATCTGAGTCGTAGTATCAAGTCAAGTTGAGGTCAATCTGACCTCCTCAATGAGACATGATGCAATGATCCAGATCACCTCACTGTAGTGATAAAAGGTTTATTATATTACTTATAGTTCAACATCACAGGCCAATGCTAGCATTAACAATTTCCCCAACATTTTTTTGGTAAATTGGATTGAAGTAAAAAAGAACTATTTTATTAGGCTTTTCCCTCTGGAAAAGACTATTGTTTTTCTACGGATTATTATTATTTTTTTTTTTTTTTTTTTTTTTTTTCCACACATTTTTGTCCGTACGATTCAGAAGCCATTTTCGAACCGATTTTCACACAATTTGGCACACGCATAGAGTGGCAAAAAATCTAAAAATGTACCGAAGCGGAATTTTCGATTTAACCCTTATTTCGCCAGAATTGGCAAAAAACTGCCAAAATTGGGGTTTATCGGCACTTTCTCGAAACACGTCTTTAAGATTTTTTTAAAATATTCATAATTACTAGACCTGCCTATGACACAACCTTTGATACACACGCCATATTAGGCGATGCATATGGTAACCCTCCACAGGTTGCCAAACATCGAAATTTTGATGAAATGGGCCGGATTCAGACCCCCACAGCACCCAAACGATACCCGAGAGGTAAACATAACTTCCTTTATTGGAAGTGGAATTCACCGAGGATCATTTTTGTAAGTAATAAGGGTGTTCAGAAAACCAAGTGTTAACCCGTTTTGGGCTGGTTAAACAGCAATACCCCAAAAAAGCTCAAAACTTCATGTTTTCCGTGGATTTCTCTAAATGAGTCTTGTAGATTTTCAAGAAAAATTGGTCACTCTCAGGTCTTGGTGTGACATTACAAGTTGCATGGATAAAATATTCCGGTCAGCATTAGTTAACCCTCCCCGAATTGCTAAACGTAAAAATTGTGATAAAATGGGCTGTTTTTAGACACCAACAGCACCCAAACGATATACCACAGAGAAAGGGGCCTTCACATATCGGACGCAAAATTGATCGGAAAATATTTTTCAAAGTGGTAAGGGTATTCAAAATTTGACATCTTAACCCATTTTGGGCTGGTTAAAGAGAGATACCCATCAAAATCTTAAAATACCCGTTTTCTGTGGATTTCTCTAACAACATCTTGTAGGTTTTGAAGAAAAATCGGCTATTTGCAGGTCTTGGTGTGACATTACAAGTCGCATGAACAAAATATTCCGGTCAGCATTAGTTAACCCTCCCCGGGCTGCTGAAGGTCAAAATTGCGATAAAATGGGCTGTTTTTGCACACCAACAGCACCCAAAGGGTACACCACAAAGAAAAGTGCCTTCTTTTATCGCGCGTACAATTTATATGGAAACATTTTTGTAAGTAGTAAGGGTATTCAAAAGTCGACGTCTTAACCCATTTTGGGCAGGCTAAAGAGAGATATCCCTTGAGAGCTTTAAATTCCCATTTTCTGTGAATTTCCCTAACGGTAACTTGTAGGGTTTCAAGACAAATTGCCTATTCGTAGGTCTTTATGTGACATTACAAGTTGCATGGACAAAATACTCTGGTGAGCATTTTTTAACCATCTACAAGCTGCCAAGCATCGTAATGTTGTTAACATGGGACTGTTTTCAGACATGCACAGCACCTAATGTATACATGAGAGATGAACATAATCTCCTTTGTTTGAAGTGGAATTCACAGAGGACCATTTTTGTAAGTAATAAAGGTATTCAAAAAGCCAAGCGTTAACCCCTGTTGGGGAGGTTTAACAGGGATACCCATCAAAAGCTTAAAAAATCATTTTCCCTGGATTTCTACAAACATTTTGTGGGGTTTTCAAGAGAAAATGGCCGTTGATAGGTCTTGGTGTCATATGACCAGTTGCATGGATCAATTATTCTGGTAGGCATTTGTTAACCCTTCATGGGCTTCTAAATGTAAAAAAAATTGAGGAAATAGTCTGTTTTTGGACACCAACAACATCAAATGGAAATGCCACAGAGAAACGTAACTTCTTTTACCCGACGCAAAACTGACAGGGAAACATTGATATTGATATTAACCCATTCTACCATTAATGATGGATTTTACCTAAACATTTTTTTATCAAACCCAAACCGAGTCATTTGAGGCTACTATACTCATCTTTCTCATAACATCAATGAAGGAACTTCAGTGAGACAGTTAAAAACAATTCATCAGGACACTGTGGGGTCAAGAAAAATCATGGAATCTAATCGGGAAAAGCCATGATTCTCCAGAATCATAAAGTCTAGTGTTTACACTTATATTTGTAACAGGTACATACTCTGGGGAATCCCCCGATGTGCATGAATACATAAGAAAGTGAACAGTCAACTTTCTTTTTGACTCGGACAGCTGTTCAAGCGCACCCATTCCAGCTTGGAGTACAGTACTCTCTGTGACCAGAACAGCTAATTATGCAAATTCGAACGCACCCGTAAATAGTACTATGGTGATAGGGAATCGGATTCCACACTGTGGATTTTCAGGGGGCTAGGAAAAGATTGTCAAACAGTAGTGATATTTAGCGGTTAAATTACATAGTCATATAATAAAATAGAATAAATGCTTATATTGAAATTGTACTTAGGTTAACCCTTTACCCAACGTAACGGCCAAAACCAGCAAGCGCTATTCTAAAAAATCGCCAATTAATTTTCAAAATATTTTCATTTTTTGTCTCAAAAACATAGGTTATGACCCCTCGTTGGAACGAGCTCGTCGAGCTCGTTCCAACGAGGGGTCATAACCTATGTTTTTGAGACAAAAAATGAAAAAAATTAGTTATTCAAGAATTTTTTTGGCAAGTGTCGTCTGCTTTTCATGTTAGGTAAAGGGTTAAGTAGGTCTATAAATAATTAGAATTTGTGGTGGCCTGTGATCTTGGGTGGAGATAACACTTTGGTACCAAGTTCTGAACCTAAACTATTCTAATGTCTGAAGTTTGAAGGTTATGGTTCTAAGATGAACAAGATAACTCTTTATCCAATATGGATAGATGACACCAGCAAAACATTTTGTGAATAACTAAAAATTTTCATTCTCTACCTCAATATATAGGCTATAAGCCCCTCATTGGAAGAAGCTCAAAGAAGTCACCATTACTGTATATTACATTTCATTCCTGTATACTATATTTCACGTGACTTTCCCTTCCTCTGTTTGCTTAGATGTATTACACTATTTCCAATAGTTTTACCTATTTTATGTACAGTAAAGTACAGTTGCCATGAACTGGTCATAATCCATCCGTGGGCAGTGATGTCCACGCACGCGTTTACAAGGTAATAATGAAAGTGTCAGTGACACTGTAGCTTAACTTGACTGTGTGTAGTTTTAGATGAAAAGGATAATGTTCAATGTTTATGAAAGGATTATGAAATAAGACAAGAATTGTGATACTTGAGAATAAGTTAATTTCTATTCCCTACATGCTAATGTTTTCAATAAGAATAATTTGAGTGCAGACTGTACTAAAGAATTGCAGCCTGGGTTGATGTGGCCTTAACAGTTAATGTATATCAACCAACGTTACCAAGTTACAGTAATATAAAATCGTTCCAAAACGAGTCATCATACAAAGTTACAATGAAATCGCTTCATAAATATGACTTGTAGACTTTGCCAAAGGAATCTAGGTCATGTGACGGTCCGACAGTCACGGTTGACCGATTGTGACCAAAATAGGACAGCTTCATCTCGATATCACGCAAAGTTATCCTACCAAGTTACAATGAAATCCCTTCATAAAAACAACCCGTAGACCAGGCGGTGGTATTATGGCCAAACGATCGTGACCAAAATAAGATAGTCTTATCTAGACATCATAACGAATTATCCTTCCAAGTTACAAATGAAATTGCTTCACAGATATGAACGGTAGACTGTGCTAAACAAATGTAGGTCACGTGCCTGTTCGGCCATTACAGCTGATTAAACCCAACCAAAATAGGACATTCTCATCTGGGCATTATGTGGAGTCAACCTACCAAGTTCCAATGAAATCCCTTCACAAATACGATCTGTAGACTGTGCTATAGGTTTTCGGACTTCAGGCCCGCGCAGCCATCATGGTTGACCGATCGCGACAAGAGGATGTTCTCATCTCGACATGACCTCGAACCCGCATATGAAACTTCGTGGTGATCAGACAAGAACTACAGGGTGTAGCCTGTGAAAAAGAAAATGTGAACAGACTCACAGACTTCTGCATGCATGATGGCAAAAGCTTATCTTGACTGTCAAATTAAGCTAAAAATTATCAACAAAATTTTAATTAATGATGCACCAGGTTGTACCTGGTGCTTTATTAACTTTTTGATGATTATTCCCTTAATTAGTGTTTGGAATCTAATATTATTGTGTCCGTGGAAATATTGCCCACCCATGGAAAATGACCAATCCATAGTGCCCGCACTGTACTTCTAAAATAATCATGCATTAAATTTCCCATGCACTATAATCTTTCTAAATATGCAATATTTCAAGAATTTTGTTTCACTTTTTCTAAGTTTGTGAATGAAAATGCCGGTCTTAATTGGACAAGGCCCTTGACAATAGGCAGTGTATATCAGATTGGAATCCAGATGGGCAGCAAGATTCTTTCTTGGCCTGTTCAATTTTATATAACAAGAAAACAGCATCACACAGTAAAGCAAAACCACCTTCCTTTTTATGAACTATGACAAAAGTCAAAGTAAAATCAACTAAACATTATTGAAATCTGATAATTACTGTTCCAAGATATCACAAATAATAATCATTAAAATTTCCTATAAGCGCAAATGAAAATGCAATAACTCTATCCATTTTCCATAAATCACCATGGTTTTAAAACTTGTCAAAGACAATGTCAATAAAAAGCAGCATGCCAAAAGTGATGGAAATAGGATGATTACTTTTCAACTTGTCACTTAAACATCTAATACTTAACCTAAGCAATATTGAGCCTGGTTAGTGCTTGGATGGGTGATCGTCTGAGCGATCGATTCGGACTCCCACATTGTGTCCTTGGGCAAGGCACTTACTCCGATTGTCCACATGGGGGCACGATGACGCCGTGTACTAAGATGTACTGCACGTCGATGGTGCGTATGTCTTCAACCAATCAAACCATGCCTGTGCTGCAGTGTGGAGTTATGATGTTGGGGAGCTGGCAGCTGTTCGTCGTTGCTCGGTGGTTCTCTCCGGTTACTCAGGCTTCCTCCACCTGTAAAACTGTCGCTGACACGATATGACCTTGGCTGTTAAAGTGTTGTTAAACCTTAATAAATAATAATCATAATAATACTAATACTTAACATTGTCTCTGATTCAATGAGGCACATCATTTGTAACAAGGCAAATCCCCAATAACACAATAATTTCACTTCAAGGATAAAATGAAGCACATACACAGAAAATGAAGCCTTTAAGATGAGGTACCTGCACTTCAGAATAATTAAGCCCAGATATGGGCTTTCAGCACTCTACCAGTTAAGGACTACTATTTTGGCAAAGTCAACTCCATGCCATGTAATATTTATAATATATCAAACACTGAGAAGCCTGGTCCCCTGATTCTGGTGGTTTAGAACAGTAAAATTAAAAAAAAAAAACTCTAACAACATAAGAGGAAGTTTCCAGTTCATTGAGGTTAACAACACTTTTGACAGCTAGGGTCACCTCATGTGGGATTCCAGTCAAGTGCTACATTTCTGCTGGAAAAGGTTGGTGACACTTGACGAGAAACATCTGTTATGCCATGACTCTTTTGAATTTTCAATGCTCAATGAAATGTGTACAGTGGTGCCTACTTAATTGAATATTTAATATATATTTACCACAGCTTAATTCAGAACAAATTTTACCTATTAACTGCATATATGTTATAGAGCAAACTCCTGTTAACTGAATAAAACATCCTGTAATATGTCAAGAACATAGACTGAAAATCACAAAATGCTCCCTGTTTATCAGGCTTGTCATTTTGAGGCGGGCCATCACCCTGGGCCACAGTCGCTCGCCTGTGTTCAAAATTCTGTGGACGGTACACGTCTGCCTAACCCCGATCTCTGCGGCCCATTAATTCAGTTGGAGGCACCTCAAAATCGGCTGTCTCAAATGACAATTTTCGTGGATCGAAGGAGGTAATAAAGTGCAATTTGTGAAGTTTGTAGTGTGTTAATGAAATGACGCAGTCACCCAGAGACAGTAAGCGACTTTCCACATACGAGCGAGAGATCTGCCAATTCTAAAGTGGTAATTAGTTATTACATTGTACATCAGACTGTGACAACTCTCGTGTCATGCGTGATTATGGGATATATCATCCCCAAGCCAGTTCGACCCCTGATGACTCGTCGGAAGGTTTCGTCCCAAAATCAAAGCCGGGACGATTCGTCCACCAAATCTGATTGATTTGCCCCAAGTTATCTTACATTACTTGATGACGTGCATCATAATTACACAAACAAAATGGCCCTCGCAAACCATAAATGGCCCTCCTGGGGTCATTTTAGGCGAACCCAAAATGGCCCTCCTGGGGTGATTTCAGGCGAACCATTCATAATGGCCCTCCTACAATTTTCAAAATGACAAGCCTGGTTCATAGACCTATTTGGCCTCAGTACATCCAATACACATTAGCTCTGTCAAACAAGATATAATACAATAAATGCTCAGTTCATCTCTAGAATACAAGAAAGTGGCCAAATCCCTTTTAAGTAAATACTCGTTAATTGAATAATTTTCACTGGCAAATTTATTTATTTATTTATTTATTGCGGTTTGACAACACTTTCGACAGCCAGGATCATCTTGTGTTGGAGAGTTTTATGGGTGGAAGAAGCCGGAGTACCCAGAGAGAGCCACCGAGAAATGGCACGCAACTGTCAGACTCCTCAAAGTACTAACTCCGCACAAGCAGAGTTAGCAAGAGCACCAACAACATGTATTCTGCCTTAGTACACAGCACCACCATGCCCCCAAACAGGATGAAGTGCCTTGCGGGGAACGAACCACAAACCTTTCGGTTTGAAGTTCAATGCCATAACCACTGAGCCACCTTCACTGGTAAAAAGGCTTTTCAGTTATCAGAGCACCAATGAACTGTTTACAGACTAGTGGTACTGTAAGTGGAATCTTCTGATTTCAACAGTGCAAGACGCAACTGTATTTTAATTTAGAATTATTGCAAGAACACATTTATGCTTCAAAAGCTGATTATCTTGCACTCAAAAGCTGTTTATCAATGTGGCTTACATGTTATTGTACTTGACTTAAGAGGAAGAGATTGTTTTTAACTTTTCTGTGGTGTGTAATTTTTTTCCAATACAATAATTGGATGTAGTTTATTTCAAGTATTTCAGACCTCTAGAGTTTTAATAACTCACTAAGTACAGTACCAATCTAAATAAGTGCAATGCAAAAGCATGTGCATATATGCTACCAATGTTCAGTTTGTATAGAGCAATGTACTTATCAGTAGAAATTTCATGAAAAGTGTCATTGATACCCTAGCTTACTTTGACTTTATGTTACATTTATGAGAGTAATATCCTAATTATGTCACTATATTGCATGTAACCCTTTACCCAACATAATGGCCAAAAGCGGCCAGGGCTATTCACAAAAATTATCATTCAACTTTCATTATCTTTTTCACTTTTTTGTCTTAAAAACATAGTTTGTGAACCCTTACTGGAATGAGCTCATTGACGTTCTCATCTACTCATCATACTAATTAAGTAAGCTGGCTGAGTTTCAACAACATTGATGAATAAATGTAGCTATAGGGTGTTCTGAAAAAATCCAAGATGGCTGCCATGGCAGCTATTATGGGTGTCCAATCCTTACTAAATTATGATGTTCTCATCAACACCTTATACTAAGTCATCCTGCCAAATTTCAAGACAACTGATGCATAATATTGCCTGTAGCCTGTGCTGAAGCAATCAAGCATGATGCTGTTGTGGTGACCGTTACCATAATAGGATGTTCTGATCTAAGAATGAATCTGAACATGCAACTGAAGTATGGAGATGATTGAGAATGAACTGCAGGCTGCAGTCCATGCTGAATGAATTGTGGACAGTGAACTTCTGAAGACAGCTGCCATTATCAAAACAAGACATTCTCACATTCTTGTCATACTAACACACCCTAAAAAGTTTCAAGAAGATTGAATAAATGGGCCCTGTATTTATTTATTTATTGATTGGTGTTTAAGGCCACATACTTCTGCACAATGGCATGACCACAATATGGAGATTTATTTATTTATTGGTGTTTAAGGTCACATATATGTGCACAATGGCTAATCATGACACAACATAGAAATTTATTTACTTATTTATTTATTGGTGTTTAAGGTCACATATTTCTGCACAATGGTTAATCATAACTGCAACATGGATATAAAGTCAAGTCCAGCCAATTGTTTATACCCATCTTGCCCATTTTACAGGGCTTCCCTCTCAGGCATTAGTATAAACCAGATCCTATTTTACCAGTAAAACATAGCTTGTTTACCACAGTAAACAAGCACTGCTTCACTTCCAGAGGTTCCCATGGGTAAATGTTTCCTGCAGTCCGTGCTGAAGAAATCCGAGATGGCTGCTGTGGTAGCTATTGTGGATGGTTGACTGTGACCATAAAAGGACATAATCTATGCATGAACCTGAACATACAAATGAAATTTGGTTATGCTCAGAAAATGAACTCCAGCCTGTAGACCAGGCTGAATGGATTGTGGACAGTGTTCGGAATAAATCCAAGATGGCCAATGAGGTGGCAATTATGGGCAGTCAACTATTACCAAAATGAGAATTCTCATCTACTTATTATCCTGCCTTGCCCAGCTTCACACAAATTTATGCATAAATGCGACCTATAGACTACATTGAAGAAATCCAAGATGGCTTCTCTGGCGGTTGTTGTGGGCAGTCAACTTTGACCATAATTTGAAGTTCCAATCTGAAATCTCAACATACAAATCAAATTTGATTGGAAAAGAACTGTGGAATGCAGAATGAGCTGATTGAATTGTGGATAGACTCACTGACATCCACACTCACCATGACAATACCTTACCATGACTTTTTCAAGTTAAGCTTACAACATGTAACAAGCTATTAATTGAAAATAAAATATGTTTTCATTTTTGGAATTCACTAAAAACAAACCCAACAAGGGTTTTGAAGCTGAGTTTGAATAGTACTGGCTGCTTTTGACCATTACATTGGGTAAAGAGTTGATATAGATGACATTTACACTAGGGCTGTACAGTGCACAGGGTTAGTTATTCAGTTAGAAATTAATTTTTTTTGTTATAACCAGAAAGTGTGACTTACCCTGTGCAGTGCACAGGGTTAGTCACACTCTCTGGTTATAAAAAATTGTTAATTGCCATATCACATGCTACATGAAAATATATAATGATTAAGGCTGTAAAATACATGTCGTTACATAGGGTGCTGGATTCAAGGAACTATTGGAAATATTTATTCTGGATTGTGGACATTTTTTAAAGTGAATTCCAAAAATGAAAACATATTCTATTTTCAATTAATAGTGTGTTATGTCCCGATACCAACGGCAATACCGTGCAGTGATTGGTCAATGCCTTGTTTATTTTATGTCGCCGGGCATGTGCATATGTCTACTGTCAGCTATTCTTATGTCCACTGTCAAGGAAGGCGTCTCATTGCCATGAGCAACGGTTCATCACAATGTCTTTTTTCACTTGAAATCAACTGAGACAAATACGTTTAACTGAAGTAAAATACACACAAAAGTACCGTTATTACGTGCAAAAAGATTAGTTATGTAAACATGGGTAATTATTTATGAAACCGATTAGATTATAAGGTCTCTTTTCATTAATTTACTGTAACATAAACTGAAACAAATCGAGAGCATCTCGCCGCGTTGATTGCATACGTAAACACTGAATAAAGGGAAATCACTCCAGTCTGTTATGATAGAAGTTAACACCTTACCGAAACAATGTCTGCTTTCTAATATTCGCTGCACAACAACAAATTTTAAAAAGATTCGAATGAAGCGATTTTTTTTTCAATTCAATTTTACTTGTGTAAGAACGGGACATATACGTTATTCTGTTTGTTGACAGGGGACATGGTCTCACGTTCCCTGCATGAAACATATATTCAACCTCGGCTGACGCCTCGGTTGAATATAAATTTCATGCAGGGAATGTGAGACCATGTCCCCTGTCAACAAACAGAATAACTTATAATGTGTAGACTTTATGTACACATGCTGTTCCATGTTCATACCAATGGACATTTAAACTGGACTACAATATTAATGCTTGAGTTACTACACAAAATATTTGTAATGACACAAGATCTTATTGAAACTCAATGAACACAACCCATCCTTTATGGATAGCTTTTCCCTCAAGCTGATCTATAATAATACCATAACTCACAAACATTCAACTTCTGATACAGACACTTGGACAGATGCCATGATAATAAAAAATGAAAGTGTCAATGACACTGTAGCTTAACTTGATTGTGTGTTGTGTTTGATGAAAAGAATAATGTTCAATGTTTATGAAAGGATTATGAGATACGACAAGAATTGTAATAATTGAGAAAATGTTAATTTCTGTTCCCTGTATGCTATGTTTTCATCAAAAATAATTTGAGGTGTAGACTGTACTAAAGAAGTGAGGGGTGGGTTAGTGTGGCCCTCACAGTTAATATATGTCAACCAAAGTTACCAAGTTACAGTAAAATTATTCCAAAACGAGTCATCCTATCAAGTTACAATGAAATCCTATCAAGTTACAATGAAATCCCTTTATAAATATGGCCTGTAGACTGTGCTAAAGATTTTTGTGCTTTGGGCCTGTGTAGTCATCACGGTTGACCCATCAAAAGGGGACATCCTCATCTAGACATTATACTGAGTCATCCTACAAAGTTACAATGAGATCCCTTTATAAATATGACATGTAGTCTGTGCTAAAGGTTTTCTGGGTTTTGAGCTCGGGCAGCCATCATGGCTCAATTTATTTATTTGTGTTTAGGGTCACATATTTCTGCACACAATGGCTAATCATGACCGCGGCAGTTTTACGGGTGGAGGAAGCCGGAGTACCCGGAGAGAACCACCAAGCAGCTGTCAGCTCCCCAACATACTAACTCCACACAAGCAGAGTTAGCATTGGTTGAAGGCAAGTGTACCATCGACGTGCAGTATGCCTTAGTACACAACGCCACTGTGCCCCCACGTGGGCAATGGGGGTGAAATGTCTTGCCCAAGGACACAACGCGGTTGTCGCAGGTGGGATTCGAACAGAGGACCTCTCGGCTTGCAGCCTGCACCTCTACCTACTGAGCCACCACGCCCCCTCATGGCTCAATGATCGTGACCAAAAGGGGACATTCTCATTTAGATATTATAAGAGTCATCCTACCAAGTTACCATGAAATCCCTTCATAAATATGACCTGTAGACTGTGCTGAAGGTTTTCAGGTTTTGGGCTCAGGCAGCCATCATGGTTGACTGATCGCGACCAAAAGGGGATGTTCTCATCTAGACATGGCCTCAAACCTGCATATGAAATTTCGTGACGATCGGCCAAGAACTACAGGGTGTAGCCTATGCTAAAGGAAAATGTGAAGAGACTCACAGACTTCTGCACGCGTGATGGCAATAGCTTATCTTGACTTTGTCATGTTAAGCTAACTAGACTGAAGCATGCCCCTTTAAGCACATAGCCACAGCAGGTTGAAGAGCAAACTGTGATTTGTTACTCATACAATATATGAGCTGTGTCTGTAAGACACATATGTTGTCCCCACAAAGTCTACCACTCACAAACCAGTTACCATACAGGTGAAATTCTACAAAAAAATTGACCAAGTTCAACAACCTGTAATTTTGTGAAATATTCAAGCAAATCAAAATCCTGACAATATGCACACCTCTGGTATATGTACAAACATCCTGTGAAATAAAAAAAATTCCTAGCCTGAAAACATTAGAGAAGTTAGCCAGACAAACAATGTACCCCAGACGGATGGACAGTGGACAGATGGATGGCAGATGGACAGACAAGGGTAAAATTATATGCCTCTGACTATTCGTCATCGGGGGCATAAAAATCATACCACTTCCAAAGACATATTAACCCTTTACCTAATGAATCGGCCGCATCCGAACACATAATATGCAAATTCAGCACTTTAAAAAATATCAATTTTCAGAAAATTACAACAAAACTATGTCATGTGACCCTTACTGGAATCAGCTCATCAAGCTCATTCCAATGAGGGTCATATGATATGGTTTTACTGAAATATTTATAAAATTTTGAAAAACTAACATTTGAAATCATAAATTTTGATACCGACTGCGTTGGATAAAGGGTTAATGAAATATAAGAAACATCCCCAAAAATTAATGAAAGTGTCAATGACACTGTAGCTGAACTTGACAAACTTGAACTTGGTAAGTTATAAATGAAATGGCAAAATTGAAGATCATTGGTACCAGTGTTATTTGGTGAAATTTCAACTTAACAGCATTGTGTGTGCACAACTTCAAGAGTAATCCTTGAATTTATAAATGTAAACTGAAAGACTGGCTAAAGGAGGAATGTTGATACACAAATGCAGTAAGTTCAGAGGTTATTGTAAATGGCAACATTTTTCACAGGAATGAATGCTAATCAATAGCTCTTAATTATCTAAAGGTCTCGCCCAATGAGCACACCAAGTTCAAATGAAAGTGTCAATGACTTTTGCTCTGGTATCCTCATTTTTTTAAAGTGCTGATAGTTGCTTCTTGCACTCGACCAGTTAAGAAGTCTTGGCAGCAGGATTATATTAGTATTTTAAGCTGGGATAACATTTGGCTTAACGGTTGTCACTGAGTACTTTTCACGAGAAAATAGGAATTGAGGTTAAAACTTTAAATGAAAGTGTCAATGACACTGTAGCTCAACTTGACAAACTTGAACTTGGTAAGTTATAAATGAAATGGCAAAATTGAAGATCATTGGTACCAATGTCATTTTTTTTGCCAGTGGCAACATTTTTTGACAGAAACCGAAGAAAATCGATAGCTCCCATCTAGAGGCCTCCCCAAACAAGCATGCCAGGTTTCAAAGCAATCCAATCATAAATGTGCCCTGTAGGGTGTACAAAAGGGAAATATTGTGGTCTGACTAGACTAAATTCTAAGAACGTTGGCAGTGGCAACATTTTTTGACGGGAATGGAAGAAAATTGATAGCTCCCATCTAGAGGTCACCGTAAATAAGCATACCAGGTTTCAAAGCAATCTAATCATAAATGTGCCCTGTAGGGTGAGCCAAAGGGAAATATTGTGGTCTGACTAAACTAAGTTCTAAGAATGTTGGCTGCGGCAACATTTTTTGATGGAAATTGAAGAAAATAGATAGCTTCCATCTAGAGGTCACCCCAAACAAGCATGCCAGGTTTCAAAGCAATCCAATCATAAATGTACCCTGTAGGGTGTGCCAAAGGGAAATATTGAGTCTTCTGAATAAACTAAGTTCTAAGAACGTTGACCGCGGCAACATATTTTGACAGAAATTGAAGAAAATCGATAGCTCCCATCTAGAGGGCTCCCCAAACAAGCATACCAGGTTTCCAAGCAATCAGATCATAAATGGGCCCTGTAGGGTGTGCCAAAGGGAAATATTGAGGTCTGACTAAACTAAGTTCTACAAACGTTGGCCGTGGCAACATTTTTTGCCGGAAATTGAAGAAAATTGATAGCTCCCATCTAGAGGTCACCCTAAATAAGCATACCAGGTTTCAAAGCAATCAAATCATAAATGTGCCCTGTAGGGTGTGCCAAAGGGAAATATTGTGGTTTGACTAAACTAAGTTCTAAGAATGTTGGCCGCGGCAACATTTTTTGACGGAAATTGAAGAAAATTGATAGCTCCCATCTAAAGGTCACCCCAAACAAGCATGCCAGGTTTCAAAGCAATCCGATCATAAATGTACCCTGTAGGGTGTGCCAAAGGGAAATATTGAGTCTTCTGACTAGACTAAGTTCTAAGAACGTTGGCCGCAGCAACATTTTTTGACAGAAATTGAAGAAAATCGATAGCTCCCATCTAGAGGTCTCCCCAAACAAGCATACCAGGTTTCAAAGCAATCTGATCATAAATGTGCCCTGTAGGGTGTGCCAAAGGGAAATATTGAGGTCTGACTAAACTAAGTTCTACGAACATTGGCCGTGGCAACATTTTTTGCCGGAAATTGAAGAAAATCGATACCTCCCATCTAGAGGTCACCCTAAATAAGAATACCAGGTTTCAAAGCAATCAGATCATAAATGTGCCCTGTAGGGTGTGCCAAAGGGAAATATTGTGGTTTGACTAAACTAAGTTCTAAGAACGTTGGCCGCGGCAACATTTTTTGACGGAATTTGAAGAAAATCGATAGCTCCCATCTAGAGGTCACCCCAAACAAGCATACCAAGTTTCAAAGTAATCTGATCATAAATGCGACCTGTGAGGTGTGCCAAAGGAAATTGTGGATGTACGTACTAACGTAGCTAAAAAAATCCTGATAAATGTGGCCTGTAGGCCATGTCAAAGAGGAATGTTGATGCACAAATGCAATAAATTCAAAGACTGTTGCTAACAGCAACAGTTTTTGATGGAAATGAAAAGAAAATCGATAGCTCCTATCTTTGACATCCTGCATAAGCATACAAAGTTTCAAAACAACCTGATAATGAATGCACCCTCTGAGGCATGCCAAAGGAAGATGTTAATGCACAAATGCACTAAGTTTGAATGTCATTGCTTGTGGCTATGTTTTTTTCTCTTTTTATGGAAATTCATAAATATACCCTGCAGAGAGTGCAAAAGGGATAAGTTGCTACACAAATGCAGTAAGTTCAAAGGCTGGTGAAAACGACAATAATTTTTTAAAGGAAATGAAAATAAATGCGACCTGTGAGGTGTGCCAAAGGAAATTGTGGATGTACGTACTAACGTACGTTCGTACGTACACCGACGGACGAGAAGTGATGGCAATAGCTCAGCTTGACTTAAGTCAAGCTAATAAATGTGCCCTGTAGGGTGTGCCAAAGGGAAATATTGAGGTCTGACTAAACTAAGTTCTAAGAACGTTTGCAGCGGCAACATTTTTCGATGGAAATTGAAGAAAATCGATAGCTCCCATCTAGAGGTTTCCCCAAACAAACATACCAGGCTTCAAAGCAATCCGATCATAAATGTGCCCTACAAGGTGTGCCAAAGGGAAATATTGAGGTCTGACTAAACTAAGTTCTAAGAACGTTGGCCGTGGCAACATTTTTTGACGCAAATTGAAGAAAATCGATAGCTCCCATCTAGAGGTCACCCCAAACAAGCATACCACGTTTCGAAGTAATCCAATCATAAATGTGCCCTGTAGGGTGTGCCAAAGGGAAATATTGTGGTCTGACTAAACTAAGTTCTAAGAACATTGGCCCCAGAAACATTTTTTGACGGAAACTGAAGAAAATCAATAGCTCCCATCTAGAGGTCACCCCAAATAAGCATGCCAGGTTTCAAAGCAATCCGATCATAAATGTGCCCTGTAGGGCGTGCCAAAGTGAAATATTGAGGTCTTCTGACTAAACTAAGTTCTAAAAACGTTGGCAGTGGCAACATTTTTTGACGGAAATTGAAGAAAATCGATAGCTCCCATCTAGAGGTCACCCCAAACAAGCACACCAGGTTTCAAAGCAATCCAATCATAAATGTGCCCTGTAGGGTGTGCCAAAGGGAAATATTGTGGTCTGACTAAACCGAGTTCTAAGAACATTGGCTGTGGCAACATTTTTTGACGGACGGAAATGGAAGAAAATCGATAGCTCCCATCTAGAGGTCACCCCAAACAAGCATGCCACGTTTCAAGGCAATCCAATCATAAATGTGTCCTGTAGGGTGTGCCGAAGGGAAATAATGTGGTCTGACTAAACTAAGTTCTAAGAACATTGGCCGTGGCAACATTTTTGACGCAAATTGAAGAAAATCGATAGCTCTCATCTAGAGGTCACCCCAAACAAGCATACCACGTTTTGAAGCAATCCAATCATAAATGTGCCCTGTAGGGTGTGCCAAAGGGAAATATTGTGGTCTGACTAAACTAAGTTCTAAGAACATTGGCCCCAGAAACATTTTTTGACGGAAATTGAAGAAAATCAATAGCTCCCATCTAGAGGTCACCCCAAATAAGCATGCCAGGTTTCAAAGCAATCCGATCATAAATGTGCCCTGTAGGGTGTGCCAAAGTGAAATATTGAGGTCTTCTGACTAAACTAAGTTCTAAAAACGTTGGCCGTGGCAACATTTTTTGACGGAAATTGAAGAAAATCGATAGCTCCCATCTAGCGGTCACCCCAAACAAGCATACCAGGTTTCAAAGCAATCCAATCATAAATGTGCCCTGTAGGGTGTGCCAAAGGGAAATATTGTGGTCTGACTAAACTAAGTTCTAAGAACGTTGGCCGTGGCAACATTTTTTGACGCAAATTGAAGAAAATCGATAGCTCCCATCTAGAGCTAGGTCACCCCAAACAAGCATACCAGGTTTCAAAGCAATCCGATCATAAATGTGCCCTGTAGGGTGTGCCAAAGAGAAATATTGAGGTTTTCTGACTAAACTAAGTTCTAAGAACGTTGGTCGGGGCAAAAAATTTTGACGGAAATTAAAGAAAATTGATAGCTCCCATCTAGAGGTCTCCCCAAACAAGCATACCACGTTTCAAAGCAATCCGATCATAAATGTGCCCTGTTGGGTGCGCCAAAGGGAAATATTGAGGTCTGACTAAACTAAGTTCTAAGAACGTTGGCCGCGGCAACATTTTTTAACGGAAATTGAAGAAAATCAATAGCTCCCATCTACAGGTCACCCTAAACAAGCATACCAGGTTTCAAAGCAATCCGATCATAAATGTACCCTGTAAGGTGTGCCAAAGGGAAATATTGTGGTCTGACTAAACTAAGTTCTAAGAACGTTGGCTGCGGCAACATTTTTTGACGGAAAATTGAAGAAAATCAATAGCTCCCATCTAGAGGTCACCCCAAACAAGCATACCAAGTTTCAAAGCGATCTGATCATAAATGCGACCTGTGAGGTGTGCCAAAGGAAATTGTGGACGCATGTACGTACTAACGTACGTACGCCGACAGACGAGAAGTGATGGCAATAGCTCAGCTTGACTTTGTCAAGTTGAGCTAAAAATCTGTGCATAAATTTTCAGCTAAAATGACAGCCCATATACACAGTAGAAGGGTTAACGAAACTTGCCATGCCAGACTTAAGATTTTGATGCATGCAACTGTATTTGCACACAAGATACCATTATATCAGAACTGACTGCGACCTAAGATGTCAGGAACCATTACATCAGAACCAACTGTGATCTAACAACTTATTTTCAATTTGTCAGTGAGCACAGTGTTGTGGACAACACAAAAGATACTGTGTAGTTTAAGCCGGCTTTGTTATTTAATTGCAACATCACCACTCATTGTGCATGTGCGACTCGCAGTGAACTGGGTTTTATCCAGGGTACGTGAAGATTCAGGCCTTAGATTTGGCAAGGCATATTCAGCCTCCAATTGGGCCAAATCTTCCTGATTTTTTGTGATTATTATCCAGCCACAAGACGATAGTTTCTATGGAAAGCATAGCCTTGGTGGCTGGATTCTTGAGTCCAGCAAATTCGGGTGTAGAAAATTATCATTGAAGGCTGAGAAACATGAAAAGATAATAAAAGTGTTAGCCAATGCAAAACACATTCCATAAGCAACCTGATTTATCACTCACCCATACATACCAATCAAATCCTGGCAGGTGCAAAAAAGAATGACATGCCTCACGCCCAAGTTTGAAACAAGGTGCACATTTATTTTGTTACTACATTTTTCAAAATCAAAATAATGTGTAACAGAGTAGTGCAAAACAGAAATTCTTATAATCACGGACTTTCTGCAAAAAAATTGAAAAAATCAAAATCTATACAGGGTTCCTACAGGAAAGTACTGATAAAATTAAAGGTCATTCAAGACCGTTTCTGAAATATTTCAGCATTTTCAAGGCCCTACAATAGACAAATTCAATGAATTTTAAGGCCCCCCCCACCTTCACTAGTCCTAACTATATGACCTCCAGTCATAATCTCCCCTACCTCCATTTCCCAGGGAAGTCAGAGGAGAGGTTAATATCCCGAGGGTCCTAGTTAGGACTATACCTTTGTCCAGAAGGTTAACCCTTTACCTAACGTAACGGCCATAAATGGCCAGCGCTATTCTCAAAACTCGCTAATTAATTTTCATTATTTTTTCATTTTTGTCTCTAAAACATAGGTAAGGACACCTCATTGGAATGAGCTCATCGAGCTCGTTCCAATGAGGGGGTCATAACCTATGTTTTTGAGACAAAAAATGAAAATAATAGTTATTCAAGAATTTTTTTTTGCAAGTGTTGTCTGCTTTTCATGTTAGGTAAAGGGTTAACCCTCTCTATACTGATGTTACAATACAGAAAAACAAAATAACTCATTATTAGGAGATTATATACTTTTCATTATGGAGTGATATGCTATGGTTTAAAGAAAACCAAAATAAAAATAATTTTTAAACAACATAAGAAAAAGAAATTTATTAGTAATCTCTGTGTTTCAAGTAAATGTTTTCTTGACAGTCGAGTCAAAGATCTTCCAAAATGGAAATCCAGAAGCCATGACCTGACATACAGTACAGTCACTGTGGACTGGTCATAATCCATGCATGGATGGTGATGTCCACACATGCATTTACCAGGTAATAAAATTCATCATCAGCATAATTTTAATTAACGATGCACCGGGTTGTACCCAGTGCTTCATTAATTATAAATTTTTGATGATTATTCCTATAATTAGTGTTCGGAATTTAATATTATTGCATCCGTGGAAATATTGCCCACTAATGGAAAGTGACCAGTCCCTGGCAGCCATATGGTAAACTTTGTGTAAATCGATTTCAAAGGCAATAGTTTTCAGCAGACAAATTTTGTAACAATGCTATCATAGATTCAAATTAATTTTTGTATTTTTCAACAGGGCTCTGTGAGCCCAGGCAAGCACGATATATAGGTAGTTAAAAATATTTGGGCTTACAAAAACAAAATACAGTGGAGCCCACTTAATTGGATATCTCTTAATTGTATATCCCTGTTAATTGAATATAATTTTTCAAACAGAAAACCATTTACAATACCTTCAGTACAAATTTGATCTGTTAATTGCATATGGGTTGTAGAGTAAACTCCTGTTAATTGTATATAAATTTTTGTAATATGTTGAAAAAATTACTGTTACACGCACCAAATTCCCCTTATTTATCAACCTTTTTGGCCTCACTACATCCAATACAGGCATTTATTTTATTATGCCTTGTTTGACAGAGCTCTATGAGCTCTGTCAAACAAGATATAACAGAATAAATGCTCAGTTTACCTCCAGAACACAGGAAACTGACCAAATCCCTGTTAATTGTATACTCGTGTTAATTGAATAATTTTCACTGGCAAAATGGATATTCAATTAAGAGGATTCTACTGTATTACCATAATAGAAGAAAATGTTTTAAGTTGCCATGGTGCTATTAGTTAATCGGGAGTGTTATATATTGCTGTTTTCATTATATGCAAAAACAATATGCGAACAGAGTTTATTTATTCACTAGAAGTAATGTTTTGAATAATGATCTGTTTGATGAAGCAGTGTGAATCAATACTTTTTCATGAATTTTATATCAAAATCTGACATCTTTTATTTCCAACAAAAAATTGCGAATTTAAATGTACACTCAATAAGAATTCCTGGCATATTACTAAACTGGCAGTAGTATTTATTGAAGATCCAGAGATGTGATGTATTTTTTTATTTCTTCATGTCTTCAATTACCATTTGCATGATCATTAACAGTGACTTGGGAGATAAGGAATGAAACAAAAATACTTCCAGTGACATCATGCAGTAATGGACAAAGGATGATCACTTTGATTACTCACCCTGATTTTCTGTCAGATGAGCTAAAAATTGATATAACCCTTAGGTTTCCATACAGTACAGTCACCCTGGACAGGTCGTAATCAATGTACATGTATGGGTAGTGATGCCCATGCATGCATTTACTGGATAATAAAAAAATTCCCGAAAAAAGGGTGCAATCTTAGGTATTTTAAAGAAATTGGATTTTTCGAAGTCAAAAAAGGGGCAAAACTCGGGTAAAAAATGTCGGGCCAAACTCCGATTTAAACTTGTCCTGTATTTTATGTTGATACACCTACATACCTAATTTTATTTCATTCGGTCAAAAATAACTAAAGTTATCATCGGGAAGCCAAAAAAAATGAATTTTCTAAACTGAATTTTTTAAGTCAAAAAAGGAGCATAACTCACTTTCATGGTATCAATCAAAATGGCGGCTTTCAAAGCATCACTTCAAGGTGAAAACGAGTCAAATTATCACTGGAAATGATCAATTTGTTCAAAAAACATATAATGAAAAGAAAATCTAGTGTTTTTGAGTGGATACCGATTATTTCCAGCAATAATTCAACACGTATTCACCTTGAATTGATGCATGAAACCCGCAAGCTGAATCAGATAGCAAGATGCTGCCTGTTTTGAATATCAATCAAATCACTTCTGCGTTATCAATGCACATTAACTGTTTAGTTTTATGCAGCAATTCAACGTTGAAACGAGTGAAATTATCGATAGGAATGATCAGACTCTTATAAAAAAGCATATAATAAAAGGAAAATCTAGTGTTTTTGAGTGGATATCGAAAATGATCTCACTCATGACAGAGACAAATGACTATTTTCGCTCATGCAGACATTCTGGAAAAATATTATAAACAATTGTCTCAGTCACTCATGAGATAATTTTTAGTATCCACTCAAAACACTTGATATCCTCTGTATATCTTGTTGACAAGAAATATGTCCAACAAGATATAACAGAGTAGATCCTTAATCAACTAGAGGGGAGCATGGTGGCTCAGTGGTAGACTGTTGGACTTCTATGCTTGAGAGGTCCTGAGTTCGATCCCCGTCTGAGACGACCCGCGTTGTGTCCTTGGGCAAGGCACTTTATCCCAGTTGCTTACATGGAGACATGATGACGCTGTGTACTAAGGCGTACTGCACGTCGATGCTGCATATGTCTTCAACCGCTGTAACCCTGCTTGGGCGGAGCTTGAACAGAGTTACAATGTTGAGCTGACAGTTGCGTGTTGATGCTTGGTGGTTCTCTCCGGGTACTCTGGCTTCCTCCACCCATAAAACTGTCACGGTCACGATTAGCCATTGGACATAAGTATGTGACCTTAAACACCAATAAATAAATATAATCAACTAGAGAAACAGAATTTACTGTGATCAGTAAATTCGAGTCTGTGTGAAAATGGTGAAAGTATGAGAAATAAACTATGCAGAAAGAGAATTTAAGGAGACTTATTTCTGGGAGTAAAATATCTTTTAAAGAAATCAGAAATGTATCTAAACAGTATTTAAAAATTTTCTTACAGGAACCAGATATACATTTTTAAGAAACCAGAAGTAACTTCAAAATGTTCTACAGAGGAATCAGATATGGACATTTTTGGCTCTGCCCACCTTTTTGATTGATGAAATACATGTATGAACTTCAGAAATGCATTAGGGGTTATAAAATGCAATTTCCAGCAATTATGACCCCAGTGACCTGAAGTCATATTTTTAACCTACAGTGAGTTTCAACTTATTTGGTGTTGGTCCCAGGTACATTGGTCATATCATGTTTGAGGTAAGAGTGTGACCAACTTTCAAATTTTTTGGCTCTGCCAGCTTTTTGGATTGATGAAATATATGTATGAATTTCAGAGATGCATTATGGGGTCATAAAATGCAATTTTCAGCAATTCTGAAAAATGCACTCAATGACCCCTGCATGACCTCAGTGACCTTCACCAATATTTTGAATCTCCATTGAGCTTTCACTCAGTTGGTGATGGTCCCAGGTCCGTAGGTCATACCATGCTTCAGATAAACATGTGACCCAATTTCAAAATGTTTGACCCTGCCACTTTTTAATGTAAAAATACATCTATAAACTTCGGGAATGCATCAGGGTGTCATAAAATGTGATTTCAAGCAATTCTCAAAAATGACCTCATTAACACCAAGTGACCTCAGTGACCTTGACCCACATTTTGAGTCTCCATTGAGTTTCACTCATTTGGAGTGTGCACAGGTCCACAGGTCATACCATGGCTGCAATAAGCGTGACCCTCTTTCAAAATGTCTGGCCCCTGCCCACTTTTTTAGTGTAAAAATACATTATGAACATTGAGAATGCATTGGGGGAGGCTCATAAAATGCGATTTCCAGCAATTCTGAAAAATGCACTCAATGATACTTGCATGACCTCAGTGACCTTGACTCATATTTTGAACCAACCATGAAATTTTGACCCATTTGGTGTTGGTGCCAGGTCCATAGGTCATACCATGCTTGACATAAAATCATGAGCCACCTTCAACATGACACACTTTCAAAATTACCCCTATGGATGCCACATTTGCCACCAATGCCACAGGAGCTAGATGGCCAAGTACTAGTGACTGTCTATCAGTATTAAGCCAGAAAATAAGCAGACTGTCATCTGCAAAATGAGGTCCCCAGAGGGTGAATTTAGTGGTGTATCCCTGCACAGCAGGATAGCATCACTAAATTTACCCTCTGTGAACCTCACTCTGAATCAGGGTCTCAAAACTAAACAGAAAGAGGTACTCAGAGGATAAATTGGCCCACTGTATAGGATAGCATCATCAAATTCACCCTCCGGGAACCTCATTCTGCAAATGCCAGATTGCTTATTTTCAGGCCTGATTAGTATTCCAAAAAGTAGGAAACCATTTCATTTTCATTTTTTTAAGCTTGCAATGGTTATAAAAAGAGAGCATGCGGCAGCCGAAATGACCATGCAGGAGGGCCTGAGAAACAGATTCTTAGCTTTCTTAGGCCTTAATCATATATATGTATACAATTAGTTTACAACAGTAAACCAGGTCAGCATCACTCAACAGGGTATGCATGAGAAGCAGCCTGTGATATGTATTTCATTCATTTATTGGTGTTCAACCCTTCACCTAACAAATCAGTCACACCCACTGTGAAAAATTTCAACAAAAGCATATCTTGTGAACCCCTCATTGGATCGAGCTCATCCCATCTATCTATTGAAGTTTAAGGTTACATATTTCTGCACATGGTTAATCATGACCACAACATGGAGATAAAGCCATTAGTTTAGTCAATCATTCATACCCATGTTGCCCATTTTTTGAGGCCTTCCACCCCAAGCATTGGTAACTGGATCCTATTTTACCAGTAAAACAGAGCTTGTTTACCACAGTAAACAAGCACTGCTTCACTTCCCAGGTTCCCATGGGGAAGATTAAGGTCACTTTCAGCAGCTATTGCAATACCATGACTGCAACAAAAGTATAAAGCCAAACTGAACCAATCATTCTTTATACAAATGCTGCCCACTTTAGACAACTACGACTCCAGGCACTGGTTACCAGGAAATATTTTTCCAGTAAAAACAGAAATTGTTTACCACAGTAAACAAGGCAACACAAAGCCTGGGCCAATGCCTCCAACCCATATGCAAGTTCAAAGTAGCCTTGAAGGTATTGTGGGACAGAAAACTTTTCTAAGTGGAAAGAGTGAAAAGTCGAAAAAGGGTCATATCTCTGGGAAAAATTATTGGCTGGAACCCATTCCTTGTGCACATCCATTCCCCTATACAGGTCTATTAGCATACCAAAGGAGATCTAAATCTGAGTGATGGCTTTGAACATACAATGCAAAACGTTTGTACAGACAGATGGATGGACGGACGGATGGACAGCAACAGACAGACAGATGGACAGACAAATGGACAAATGGATGGATGGCTTCATTAGATATGTCTGAATCTTCCTTTGGAGGTCAGGGCATAATAAACAAGCCATGCGCCACTTCCCATGGCTCCCACTTGGGTGCTTGAGAGATGCTGGTACATAAAAAAACTGAGGTCAGAAATTTACAAAATGAAAAATGCTACTACTCTGCAGTATCAATTGAATCAGGGATGCACCGCATTTCCAATTAAATTAACAGTTCAGAAAATTCTATTACTATCGCAAAGCCATAAACTTCAAAGAAAAATTGAAGTGATCATATAACTGATTTTCAGGGTCAAACTGTCATTCTGAATTTTCTTTAATTAAGATATCACATAACATGTTAGTGAAATGGATGTTTCAAGTAAAATTAATTCCAACCTTGTTGGAGAAATAATGATTTATCCTTCTTCAAATGATTTTTTCTGCAACACTTGGACCTGACCTCTCCTTCAAAATGCATCAAATCTTTGTCTAACAAAGTCGGAAGTGACAAGCTGCAAGAATGTTTTTGAAAATCACTGACATTAAAATTTTTTAGTAAATTTTGTTTCTTAACATACCTACCACAATTGTTTACAATTGGCTGTAACATAAGTGCAAGCCCTACTTCGGAACTAACTCAAGCTTTTAGAATCTTTTCCAAACGAGTTGGAAAAGTACTAGAGTGCAAAAGCACGAAAAAGATCGAAAAAAGGGTCGAGCGAGACCAGCGCTCGAAATTACAGGTACTCTCTCTGCACACCTCTTGCGTTTACCGAGCGCATGCGCAACAAACCGTGACGTCAATTCCGTATTTCCGCCAACGAGAAGTTTGTGATTTAGCGGGGAGGCATCGATATCAAAGATATCCCCAAGGAGGGTGGGCCTCCGGTAAACAATTGTGGTAGGTATGTTAAGAAACAAAATTTACTAAAAAATTTTAATTTCTTTTCAACCTACTCACAATTGTTTACAATTGGCTGAATAAACAATAGGAGGAGGTGAATCACATAACCAATACCAACAAGAGTAGCAGTAACGAAAGCAAGGATGGCAGAGAACAAAAACTAAAACCTGTAATGAAGAAAGAGAGAAGGCACCTGAAAAGAACAAGGCTGAGAGAAGCGCAACCTCGACAAAAACAATTTAACGAGGGTGCACCACAGCCTGAGCAGCAACGAGAGGGCCTAAAGAATAAAGGTCCTCAGATTGCTGCTGAAGGTGGCGGAGATAAAAGGAGGAGAAGGTAGAAGCATTCCTCCAGTAAGCCGCATTCATAACATCACGGAGCGAAACAGAATTGGAGAACGCCCAGGATGTAGAAATGGCACGAACCTCGTGAGCATTAAGCCGGTTCGAAACAAGATCCGATGCAGACAAGCGAGAATAAGCCAGCTTGATTGCAAGACAGATCCACCTGGAAATAGAATGGGAAGAGATAGACTGCCGCTTAGGAATGAGAGACAGAAAAAAAATCTCTTCCGATCCCTCCTAATGAACTGAGTGCGAGTAATGTAAGTCTTGACCGCACGAACAGGACAAAGAAGAGGCCTCCGTCCATCTACAGCAGGGAGAGCCCGAATGCAGATGGGAGGAGGTACCGAATCGGGGAGTTGATTCTTAGCCAGAAAAGAGCAATCAGTAGTGAATGTGACACTGTTAGCCTCATTTCGGAAGAAGGCAGAATCAACAGATAGCGCATGAAGCTCACTGACTCGACGAGCAGAAGCAAACGCTAGAAGAAAAGCCGTCTTATAGGTGAGAAAACGCATGTCGGTCTCAGATAAAGGCTCGAAAGGCGCCCCCTCCAAACAGTGCAACACCCATGCCAAGTTCCACTTGGGTGTAAGACGCAAAACTCGAGGCCTCTTCAAAGAAAAGTGCCGAATAAGTTTGGAGAGGAAAAGATTACGACCGATACACCGCTTTCCCACATAAGAGAAAGTATCAGACAGCATAGACCGATAGCCCTTAATCGTAATAGGCTGGAGGCCCTTGGAGTCAAAAAGAAAAACCAGAAAATCCGCAATTTGAGCGATAGACGGATCACGGTAATTCACATTGTGATCTGAACACCAGCGGCAGAAAACCTTCCACTTGGCGGCATAAGTCATTCCAGTGGAAGGTCGCCGCGATGCAGAAATGCACTCCACTGATCGTCTCGAAAAACCTCTACGTCGGAGACTGGACCTGATAAAAGACAGGCGTGAAGGGACAGGCTCGCCAGGTTGTTGTGATACTTCCTGGGACGACCCTGTGAAAGAAGATCGCGACGTAGAGGTAGACGAATCGGTCGATCGGCCAATAGAGGCCGCAGCAGATTGATCCACACCCTCTGTGGAGACAGGGGTGTGATCAGAATGATCCTGCAACTGCAAGCACGAATCTTCGCTAAAACTTGAGGAAGAATCGGTGCAGGAGGAAAGGCATAGCCGACCCAGCCTGTCCAGTCCAGAGACAGAGCGTCTACTGCAAATGCCAGAGGATCTGGACAAGGGGAGACAAAAGTCTCTACCTGATGATTCCAGCGAGTAGCGAAAAGGTCGACCTGAGGACGACCCCACTGCTCGCAAATCGCCTGAAACACCGACCGATGTAGCATCCATTCGGTAGGAAGGACACTGTCGCGTCGGGACAGGGAGTCTGCTAGGACGTTGAGACGCCCGGGAATGTGTCGAATGGACACCCGAGCGTTCACATCCCGTGCCAACAGAAGAAGATCCCGAGACAGCCGATACATAGGAATCGAATGAGTGCCTCCCTGATTCCGTATGTAGGCCACTACTGTCGAATTGTCCGAAAGAAGTAGGACAACATGGTCCGACAGATGAGGGATCCAAAGCCGAAAACTCAACAGAAGAGCAAGGAGCTCCTTCTGGTTGATATGAAGGTCCACCTGCTCGCTGTCCCACTCTCCGTGAGTAGACAGACCGAGAGGGTCCAACGTCGCACCCCAGCCCCGATCGCTGGCATCCGCAGTAAGGATGCGATCGGCCAAAGGAAGATCCAACGGAACACCCTGTGTCAGCCAGGGAATATTTGCCCAAGGGTGGAGGTGACAAAGCAGAGACCGAGGAATAGTGAGTTCCAGGTCCAGCGGATCTACATTCGGACGCCAATGATCCAACAGGAAGTGTTGGAGAGGTCGGACAAACAAGCGACCGAGCGGAATGAGATCGGTCACCGAACCGCAAAGGCCCAGCATCCGAAGGAAAGTCCTGGCCGAGACCGAGGAAGATTGAAGCAGGTCCCGAGTCAAGGCGGAAAGAATCGTCGCCCGAGCCTGGGGAACCGACACTACATTGTGAAGAGTGTCGAAATCCATCCCCAAATGACGGAATCGCTGAGAAGGAAGAAGATCCGACTTCTCGCGATTGACTCTGAAACCCAGCGACGCTAGAAGGCAAAGAAACTGCCGGACATCGAACTCCAGAACAGCAGCATCGTGGTGCCGTTGGAGGATGTCGTCTAGGTAGGCGGACGAAGTCACCGCCGACTGAGTGCGATGGAAAGCAAGCACATGTGACATCAGTCGGGTGAAGGCCCAAGGAGCCAGGTTCAAACCGAACGGGAGAGCTCTGAATTGAAAAACTCGATCCCGAAACGAGAACCGAAGGTATTTCCGTGACGCCAGATGAATGGGTACATGGAAGTAGGCATCCTTCAGGTCGATACTGGCCGCAAAATCGCCCTGATGAACTGAACGTCGAACCGACCGGAAAGTCTCCATACTGAAACGAGGAGCAATTATGTACTCGTTCAGGGTACTCAGATCGATGACAGGACGAAATTGGCCGTTTTTCTTCGGCACCAAGAAAAGTCTCGAGTAAAACCCCGGTGAAAGGGTGTTCCTGACCACCTCGATCGCCCCTTTGGTGAGGAGATTGTCGATCTCCTGCACCAGAAGGTCCCGACGCAGAGAATCTGAAGGGACCTGAGTCGGAAGGGGCACCCGAGATAAACTGGGGTGCCGATGGAAGGACAGTCGCAGACCGGAATGAATGACGTCGAGGACCCAAGAGTCCGACGTTATCTCTGTCCAACGGTCGTAAAACAGCGACAGCCTTCCTCCGACTGGAGGCGAATCGAGGTGAGAACCTTCACTTGCGGCCTCGACGAGGCCCCCGAGAGGAGAAACCACCTCGGGAAGTGACAGAGTCCTGAGACTTTCCAGCCTGAGGCTGCCAGCGGGCCTGGCCACGTCGGCGCTTCTTATGAGCAGAAGGAGCAGACGGAGCCGAAGGCGTAGCCGACGTCGCCGACGAGGCAGACGCAGCAGCACGCTTGGCGGGCCTGGAACGACCCCCACCCGCAGCAGCAGGTGGGTCAAGCTGTCTCAGCAAAAGCTGGTCCTTCGAATGACGAAGAACTTCGCCACGAACAGCTTCCACGGAACCATGGAACAACTGAGGTCCTACCAAAGAGGCAGACCTCAGAACAGCACGTTGCTCAGAAGGAAGGGATGGTAAAGAATCCAAAACCGCATCCCGGCGTGCCAGCTCCAAATTGGCCGTGTTACAGGCGTGAGCGTGAGTCAAGTTCATAAGAGCCTGTGACAAAACGCGAAAAGGCGCCTGAGCGTCATCAAACTCCCCTGGTGGAAAATATTCAGCCAGAGCAGCGACAACATGGTCCACGAGAGATAACATACCCAGCATCTCTCGGGACAGGCCCACCATAGACTCAACTACCGACATCGGGAGAACTGCCGACTTAGGCTTAGTCAACCCGAGGGAAGAAGAATCCTCATCCACAGTAGTCATCCCTTGGAAGACTGGTGGAGAGACGGAATCGTAAACACGAAACCGCGATGGAGGCAGGAAGGCATCAGCTCTAGAAAAGAAGGAACCCTTAAGGGCCTTAGAACGCATTTTGGCGTCTAAGCCCTGGAAGGACTCAACCACCTGAGCCGATTGCAGAGGACGCAAAGCCCCGGAGCTAGAAGGCTCAACAGGGTTACGGCGCTCCACAGTGGACCGCGGCCGGACGGTCACAGAAGGCTGGTCGGAAGGTAGAACGTCCGGCAATAAGCCAAAGACGAAATCCAAAGCCTGCCCCAAGACTGACGAGGGGGGACCATCACCTTCAAGATACTCGTCATCCTCCGTAGCAGAGGAGACGTAGCCCAACTCGGGCTGACCAGCAGAAACCTCCTGTGAATACTGTGCAGTATCCAAGGGGCCAGGCGAGACATCTCGGCGACCGACCAAAGGAGGTTGTGCCTCAGGAGGCACAGGGAGGCCAACTTGAGGGTTGCCAGAAAGCAACCGGGTGAGCGCCAAAACGGCCTGGCGCAGGTCACCCTGAGAATCCGTCGCAGCAGAAACGCCCGACGGAGTGTCCTCCCAATGGACCCTTCTGGTAGAAGAACCCAAATCCTCAGAAGAGACCGACGGCGAACGTCGATCGGCAGACAGAATAGGAGCACGGTGAGAAGACACCGGAGGATAGTCCCGATTGTGACGCCCAGGAGCCATCACTGGCCTCTGCGAAACAGAAGGCCCTGCCTGCAAATCCTCGAAAGGGACCGACGGCGCACGTCGATCGGTAGCTGGACCTAGGACACGGTGAGAAGACACCGGAGGATTGTCCCAAGAATGACAGGAACCTGTCATTGACCTCTGCACAGCAGACGGCCCCAACTGCCTATCCTCTGAGACCGACGGCAAGCATCGATCGACACCCAGACTCGGAACACAGTGAGGAATCACCGGAGGAAGGTTCCGAGAGTGACAGCTAACCGGGGCTGTCACTGACCGCTGCCGAACAGCAGGCCCTGGATGCCAACGTCCCAACAGCATCCCGCTAGTCGGCACACTAGCAGGCGAAGGTGGAACAATAAACGATTCACTCGAGGGACGAGGAATCGCTGCCGAAGCGACCGGCCGGCTCAACCGACTAGGAGCAAACCTAGCCAGATGAGACGGAGCAGACAGCAAACCCGCACAGCCTCGCCGCGAGGCTGGGGGAGGCTGAGAACACACAGACACACCAGCAGATACAGCCTCGGTCCCCCGAGACTGTAGACCATCCCCAGAAGAGATGGAAGAGCCACCATCAGACAGAATAGGATCTGGAGTAGCAACCCCCTCAACAACGGTCGACGGTGTTGGAGGCAGATCGGAGAGGGTTACCGAGTTGACCTCGGAAAAGCTCTCAACGAAAACAGACGCCTCAATAGTGACATCCGAAGACAAAGAGACCGCGGTCTCCTCATCAGGTATCACAGAACAAACACCGTCAACAGTTGCAGAGGAGCTCGCCACAGAAGTCAGATCCGAATCCTGTGTGACAGAGTCACCACGTGCACCAGCAGAAATGTCTGCAACGGCACGGCTACCCTTACCCCGAGAACGAGGGGTTCTAGCTCTGGAAAGAACCACCTTGTTAACAGAAGCCCAAAATTTAGAGGACCAAACCCCACAGATACCACATGATTGGGCCTGAGTGCAATTGTTGCAAGTGACACATGTGGTATGGGAATCGTCCACATGTTTCACCTGCAAACAAGAGGTACAAGGAATAGTCTTAGGCATGATATAAATACAACAATCAAGCTTCCCGCCGACGGAAAACAGAACGAAGGGCGTGTTCACACGTGGGGGAAAGGCAAGATAAAGTGTGAAAAGCACAGCAATAATAATACAAATTAACATTAAATGTAGAGTAATAATTTGGTAGCTTGAAAAAGGATACAATCCAGTAGCACACTAAAGACGATTAATAAGTTGTTCACGAAGAATTAATATCATAAACAGCACAGTCACAAAAATTTCCGACCATGAACAATGGCGGAAAATAAAGGAATTGACGTCACGGTTTGTTGCGCATGCGCTCGGTAAACGCAAGAGGTGTGCAGAGAGAGTACCTGTAATTTCGAGCGCTGGTCTCGCTCGACCCTTTTTTCGATCTTTTTCGTGCTTTTGCACTCTAGTACTTTTCCAACTCGTTTGGAAAAGATTCTAAAAGCTTGAGTTAGTTCCGAAGTAGGGCTTGCACTTATGTTACAGCCAATTGTAAACAATTGTGAGTAGGTTGAAAAGAAATAGTTTTCTTGATCAATGATTTATAATGTTAACTCCTTCAGAGTAAATGCTATTTTTTTCATTTTTTGTCTCAAAAACATAGGTTATGACCCCTTGTTGGAATGAGCTCAATGAGCTCGTTCCACAAGCTTGATGAGCTCGTTCCAATGAGGGGTCATAACCTATGTTTTTGAGACAAAAAATGAAAAAAATAATGAAAGTTAATTTTGAGAACAGCGCTAGCCGGTTTTGGCAGTGCAAAATTATTTTTTGTTGTCAAAATTTTTTCACATGTCTTTGTCTTGTTATCATTTATAGGAGAGTGCCTATAGGCACTCTCCCATAATTTTTTTTTTTTTTTTTTTTTTATTTACAATTTTCACAGTAAATTACATCAAACACACACATTATATATATATATATATATATATACAAAACAAAAATACAATGTGTAAAGAATTCTTCCGATCAAAATTCAACATGGGCTTGTGTGGTTATAGAAGACACTTAAATTTAGCTAAATATTTTAGATATTGTCTCCCATCTCAGTTTGATTTTGTTTGCCTTGCCGAACGGGTATAAATAGAGTGAGTATATATCAATAGTTCTGTAATTCTTTAAAACTTCTGTATACGTGGTGTAGTTGGGTAGCCGGTTTTCAAGACTACATGAAAATATATATTTTTTCAAAATTTGTAAACATGTACACAGTATGTCGGATAACTGAGCTTCTGTTTGCATTCCTAATATTACTTCCTTAGGGCTGACCTGAACATTTGAATTACAAACAGTATTAACCTTTTCTAGGAGTTGAAGTAAAACTGTTTTTGAATGTGAACAATCGTAAAAGAGATGTGTTATTGATTCTTTTGAATTAAAACAAAAGCAGCAGAGCCGAGTTTCTGAAAGACCACTACGAAATAGTTTAGAATTGGTGTATAATATACGGTGATTTATTTTGAACTGTAGTGTCTGTAAATATGTGTCGCTGGTAGAAGTAAATGTTGTCTTGTATACATATTGCCATTCGTCTGTGCTTATATCATATCTAAGCTCATCGCTCCATTTTGCTTCGGATTTTCTTGAAGGTACGGCTATCTTGTTCAGCAAAAGGCCATAAAAATCTTTATTAACTTTGGAAGTTGACTTTAAGCGGGATACTAATGCATTCTCCACAACATCAATTTTTTGTGTACATTCTTGGATCATTTTTTTTCAGTTTTGGGGTATTGCATTTATCAAATCTCTCATAAATTATAACAAGGCAAATTCTAGACAAGTCAGTATTTTAAATAATTTCACTTCAAAGATACTTCACTTTCACAGAAAATAAAGCCGTTATGATGTGGCACCTGAATGCCAGCATAAAGCTCAAATATGGGCTTCCAGCACTCTACCAGTTGAAACTTGAAAATGTCTAGCGAATGTCTAACATAATAGCTATATTATGTCGAGAGCAGAATCCTGTTAAAATTTATTTATTTATTGGGATTTAACGACACTTTCGACAGCCAGGGTTACCTCATGTCAGATAGTTTTATGGGTGGAGGAAGCAAGAGTACCCAGAGAGAACCACCGAGCAATGGCAAGCTATTGGCAGACTCCCCAAGGTACTAACTCCACACAAGCAGGGTTAGCACTGGTTGAAGGCAAGTGCACCATCGACGTGCAGTACGCTTTAGTACACAGTGCCACGGTACCCTCAAGCAGGCAATCGTGATAAAGGGCCTTGCCCAAGAATACAATGCAGTTACCCCTGGCGGGGATTGGATCATGGACCATTCAATTTGAAGTTCAATGGCATAGTCACTGAGCCACCATGCTCCCTCCCATTAAATAAATCATGATTTTGTCAGAAATAATATATAAACTAGACAAATATTCCATTATTAAATACTGTGTTAACTGCATTGTAATTTATAGAGTGCACCCTGTTAATTGAATAGTCACTTTGCCCATGAAAAATATTTAATTAACAGGAGAATCTAATTAACCCTTTACCAATGCACACAAAATGATTTTTTTTTTCTTCAAATTTTCACAAAATTTCAACAGAACTATATCTATCATTTGACCCCTCATTGGAACGAGCTCGTTCCAATGATGGTTCACATGATATGGTTTTGCAAAAATTATTGTCAATAAATATAAAATAACAAATTTGCATATCATGTGCATTGGGTAAAGGGTTAATTTTAAAACAAATACGTTTTTTTCAACTGCTCAATTTGTAAATTATGGGATCAGATGTAGCCGATGCATTAGGTAAAGGGTTAACTGGCTCTGAGCTGGAAGTCCATATTTGGACTTCAGTAAAATGTTAAAGTGCTGCAATAAAGTTATCATTTTCTAAGCACATACTACATATTCAGCTACAATGAAATTCGATTTTGAAGCAAGTAAAAAGTTGGCAATACAAATTGTTGGAAACAACATACTGATTTTTTCAAATGCAGAACTGTGAAATGGTTTAAGCCATATAAATGAGAGTGTCAATGACACTGTAGCTCAACTTGTCAAGACATGTACATGTATAGTATGTGACACAGCAATGACAAACATCTAGGTAATGACCTGATAACAAAGGTACATATAAAGTATTGTAACGGTCTGTACATAAATACTGACCGTAGCCTGTAAAAAATGTATAGGTAAAGTATTGTAAAGGTGGGTGACAGTCAGGCCTGAAAATAAGCAGTCTGACATTTGCAGAATGAGGTCCTCAGAGGGTGAATTTGATAATGCTATCTCATACAATGGGCCAATTTATCCTCTGGGTACCTCTTTCTGTTTAGTTTTGAGACCCTGATTCAGACTGAGGTTCACAGAGGGTACATTTAGTGACGCTTCCCTGCTGTGCAGGGTAGCATCACTAAATTCACCCTCTGGGGACCTCATTTTGCAGATGACAGCCTGCTTATTTTCTGCCTTGGTGACAGTCAGATGATAAACTAGAAAAGAAATCTTGGAGTCCCAGAATGGGTCTGACTGAACCCCAAAATATTTGTTCTCATAGCACAGTGATAACAAAGGCACCCCAAAACACACTCATTCCTGTCCCAAGTGAAAAACAAAGGTACCCAAAAATTTTCGTGAAGATCAGTTCATAAATATGAGCTGTATAGAAGTTGGGACAAAAAAATGAGTGGACCTAATTTCGGTACGAAATGGCCACTGGCAGCCATCTTGAATTTTGGACCGCACTCAGAAACACTCGTTCTCGTCACAAGGTGATAACAAAGGTACCCAAGAAGTTTTGTGAAGATCGGTTGATAAATACAGCCTCTGGCCAGAGCCGTATTGACATGTGCACTTACAGTGTATAAGTAGCACTAAATAAATCAAAATTCATCTAATTTGCATAATTTCTGCATGAGAAAAAAACCTGTACTGTATGTGATGTATTCCATTTTACTAAACATTCATACAAAAATTTATTCAAATCAGAACTTTCATACAGAAGTTCTGTACAAAAGACTGATTGCACTAATTTTGGGACAAAATGGCTGCTGGTGGCCATCTTGAATTTCTGACCACACCCAAAAACACTCGTTCTCATCCCACGGTGATAACAAAGGTACCCAAGAAGTTTCGCAAAGATCGGTTCATAAATACGGCCTCTAGCCTGAGCTGTATAGAAGTTGTGTACAAAAAACAGATTAGACCAAATTTCGGTACAAAATGGCCACTGGCAGCCATCTTGAATTTTGGACCGCACTCAGAAACACTCGTTCTCGTCCCAAGGTGATAACAGAGGTACCCAAGAAGTTTCGTGAAGATCGGTTGATAAATACATCCTCTAGCCCGAGCCATATTAAAATGTGTACTTACTGTGTGTAAGTAGCACTGAAAAAATCAAAGTTCATCTAATTTGCATAATTTCTGCACAAGAAACAAACCCGTATTATATGGGATGTATGGCCCATGGTACTAAACATAAACACACAAACTTTTTCAAATCGGCACTTTCATATGGAAGTTCTGTGCAAAAATCTGATTGCACCTAATTTTGTACAAAATGGCTGCCATCGGCCATCTTGAATTTCCGACCGCACCCAAAAACACTCGTTCTCGTCCCACGGTGATACCAAAGGTACCCAAGAAGTTTTGTAAAGATCGGTTTAAAAATACGGTCGCTAGCCCGAGCCGTATTGACATTTGCACTTACAGTGCTGAAAGTAACACTAAATACATCAAAGTTAGTCTAATTTGCATAATTTACGTACGAGAAAAAAACCTGTATTATATGTGATGTATCCCATGGTACTAAACATTCATTCAAAAAATTATTCAACTCAGCGCTTTCATATGGAAGTTCAGCGCAAAAATCTGATTTCACCTAAGTCTGCACAAAATGGCTGCCAGCGGCCAACTTGAATTTCGGATTGGACCCAAACACACTCGTTCTCGTCCCACGGTGATAACAAAGGTACCCAAGAAGTTTTGTAAAGATCGGTTCATAAATACGGCCTCTAGCCCGAGCCGTATTGAATTGTTGACGAACACATGGACAGACGGCCAGACGGACAGATGGACGACTGGCCATGGCATAAGCTCAAATTTGGCTTCGCCAAAGTTGAGCTAAATGAAAGTGTTAATGATACTGTAGCTCAACTTGTTAAGACATGTACATGTATAGTATGTGACACTGCAATGACAAACATCTAGGTAATGACCTGATAACAAAGGTACATATAAAGTATTTTAACGGTCTGTACATAAATACTGACCGTAGCCTGTAACAAATGTATAGGTAAAGTATTGTAAAGGTGGGTGACAGTCAGATGCTAAACTAGAAAAAAAATCTTTGAGTCCCAGAGTGGGTCTGACTGAACCCCAAAATATTTGTTCTCATAGCACAGTGATAACAAAGGCACCCCAAAACACACTCGTTCCTGTCCCAAGGTGAAAACAAAGGGACCCAAGAAGTTTCGTGAAGATCAGTTCATAAATACGAGCTGTATAGAAGTTGTGACAAAAACTGATTGGACCTAATTTCGGTACAAAATGGCCACTGGCAGCCATCTTGAATTTTGGACCGCACCCAGAAACATTCGTTCTCGTCCCAAGGTGATAACAAAGGTACCCAAGAAGTTTTGTGAAGATTGGTTCATAAATACAGCTTCTAGCCCGAGCCGTATTGACATGGGCACTTACAGTGTATAAGCAGCACTGAATAAATCAAAGTTCCTATTTAATTTGCATAATTTCTGCACGAGAAAGAAACCTGTACTATATGTGATGTATTCCATGTTTCTAAACATTCATACAAAAATTTATTCAAATCAGAACTTTCACACAGAAGTTCTCTACAAAAGACTGATTGCACTAATTTTGGTACAAAATGGCTGCTGGTGGCCATCTTGAATTTTGGACCACACCCAAAAATGCTCGTTCTCATCCCACGGAGATAACAAAGGTACCCAAGAAGTTTCATAAAGATTGGTTCATAAATACGGCCTCTAGCCTGAGCCGTATAGAAGTTGTGAACAAAAAACTTATTAGACCTAATTTCGGTACAAAATGCCCACTGGCAGCCATCTTGAATTTTAGACCCCACCCAGAAACACTCGTTCTCGTCCCAAGGTGATAACCCAAGACGTTTCGTGAAGATCGGTTCATAAATACAGACTCTAGCCCGAGCCGTATTGACATGTGTACTTACTGTGTGAAAGTAGCACTGAAAAAATCAAAGTTCATCTAATTTGCCTAATTTCTGCACAAGAAAAAAACCCGTATTATATGTGATGTATCCCATGGCACTAAACATTCACTCAAAAAATTATTCAAATCAGCGCTTTCATATGGAAGTTCTGTGCAAAAATCTGATTGCACCTAATTTTGTACAAAATGTCTGCCATCGGCAATCTTGAATTTCGGACCGGACCCAAAAACACTCGTTCTCATCCCACGGTGATACCAAAGGTACTCAAGAAGTTTCATAAAGATCGGTTCATAAATACGGCCTCTAGCCCTAGCCGTATTGGCATTTACACTTCTAGTGCTGAAAGTAACACCAAAAAACATCAAAGTTAGTCTAATTTGCATAATTTACGCACGAGGAAAAAACCTGTATTATATGTGATGTATCCCATGGTACTAAACATTCGTACAAAAAATTATTCAAATCAGAGCTTTCATATGGAAGTTCTGTACAAAAAACATATTTTTGACATGCGGACAGATGGACAGACAGACAGATGGACAACGGGCCATGACAAAAGCTCAAATTTGGCTTCGCCAAAGTTGAGCTAAAAAAGTACAAAAATGTGTGGAAGGACAAGGGGAAAACAGTACACAGTAAACCTGTATTAAAAGCTCCTTGGGAGGGAAATTTAAATTTTATAGTAAATTTCCTTTCTTACTATACCAACCACAATTGTTTACTACAGGCTTGCACTACAGTGGAAGTCCCTAACTCGGATAATATACTCTTTATTTTTGTCTTTCCCAAGCAATTTGGGAAAGAAAAGTGGTGCAAAAGCACCAAGAAAAAATAAGCCAAAACTGGGTCGAGTGCAACCGGCGCAGAACCAGTACGGGACGCTCTCTTCCAAGTTCAACTCCACGACTTCCGTTGCCAGTGCGCATATGCATCACTAATGACTCATTCTTTTGAATCTGCCAATGTGAGAGTTATGTGATCAGCGGGGAGGAAGGATTCTTACCCATATAAGAAGATGGGAGAGCCTCCATGTAAACAATTGTGGTAGGTATAATAAGAAAGGAAATTTACTATAAAATTTAAATTTCTTATCAACCTACCCACAATTGTTTACTACAGGCTAAATAGACAATAGGGTGGAGGGAATCGCATAACCAACCCAACACATAACCCAAGTGCTCTGCAACCGTGAACAGACGGAAGAGGTCCCGAGGCTTATCAACCATAGCATCACAAACATTAGTAAAAGACAATGAAAGATGAGGAGTATGGTTCTGTGCGACGCACAGACAGAAAGGGCAGGAACAGCATGGATCTGGAACTGACCCTGTAAAAAGCTGAATGGCTGGAATAGACAACAGCCTGAGCCGAAGAAAGAGGGCCCCTAGGACAAAGGTCCTCTGTCGGCTCTTGCAACTGTCGCAGATAAATGGAGAAGGTAGCATTTCGCCAGTAGGCTGCCAGTATAACATCCGACAACATGACGGAGTTAGTAAAAGCAATTGGTAATACAATCACCAGTAGCTAGACGAGCGGAAGCTGCATGAACAGCAAGACAAATCCATCGAGAAATGGATGCAGGAGAGATCTGGCATGTGAGAAAACGCATATCCATCCAGGATAAAGGCGCGAATGCCTCCCACCCCCAAGCAGAGCAGCGCCCAAGAAAGTGTCCATCTTGGAGTAAACTGCAAAGTCCTAGGCCTTTTCATGGAAAAGAGCTGAACAGGCTTGGAGAGGCAAGGCTGAGTGTTGAAACAATACGGTACCAGGTATGAAAAAGGTCTCCGAAGCATGGACTTGTACCCACTGCTGGAGACCCCCAGAAACAAACATATACCAGAAACTCTGCATGCAGAGTGATCGAAGGAGTGACAGAAGCAACAGAGTGATCGCACACCATCGACAGAAGAACCTTCCACTTAGCCACAGAGGCTAATCCAGTGGAGTGAGTGCCTCCTTGAAGAAGAAAAGCAACTCCACTGCTTGTCTCGAAAAACCACTACGGAGGAGACAGGACCCGATAAAAGACATGTGCGAAGGCACAATGAAGTCGGCTCAACTTGAAACCTCCTCAGGCGACTTTGGCAAAGAAAGTTGCAACATAGAGGGAGACATGCCGGAACCGCCGCCAACAGAGAGCGCGAGCAGATTGATCCACACCCACCGAGGCGATAGGGGTGTGATCAAAAGGATTCGACGACTGCAGGTTCATATCTGGGCGAGAACCTGAGCCTACAAGTCCGTCCCAAAGGAGGACCAGAGCGTCCATGGCGAAAGCCAGAGCATCTGGACACGGGGACACGAAAGTGTCCACCTGATGGTTCCAACGAGTCGCAAAGAGATCGATGGAAAACCGCCATGTGGAGCATCCACTCGGTGGAAAAGAACCTGCCCCATCGGAACAGGGAGTCGGCTAGGACGTTCAGACGCCCGGAAATGTGCCAAACAACCACCCCGGTGTTGACATCCTGAGGAAGCAGTAGAAGATCCCCAGCCAATTCATTCATTGGAACCGAGTGCGTGCCGCCCTGGTTCTGAATGTAAGGAACCACTGTCGAATTGTCGAACAACAGAAGGCCTGGACGAATTCGACAGGTGAGGGATCCACTGCCTGAAACTCAGAAGAAGAGCAAGAAGCTCCGTCTGGTTGATGTGTAGAGATGCCCGATCCTGGTCCCACATCCCGTAAAGGGAAAGACCTAGAGGATCCAATGTCGCACCCCATCCGCGATCGCTGGCATCTGCCGTCAGAACGCGATTGGACATGGGTAAGTCCAACGGAACACCCTGCATAAGCCACTGGACATCCGTCCTGGGGAGAAGGTGCGGATAAAGAGATTCTGGAAACTGAAGCACCAGATCCAGAGAATCTACATTCGGCCTCCAACGACTGAGCAGAAAGTGTTGGAGAGGTCTGACACGCAGCCGACCAAGAGGAATGAGATCCGTCACAATACTCCGTGCCGTCGCGGATGTGGACTGGGACAGAGTCAGAGCAAAAGCTGAGAGAATCACAGCCTTGGCCTGGGGAACAGCCACCAAATTGAATTGGGTGCGGAAAGGCATCCCCAGGTGACAAAACGACTGAGAAGGGACCAGGTCCGACTTCTCCTCGTTGACTCTGAATCCTAGCGACGTGAGCAAGCTCAACAGAGTGGCGACATCCGACTCCAGTAAGGAAGCATTGGAATGCCTCTGGAGGATATCGTCCACATATGCCGAAGTAGTCACCCTGGACTGTGTGCGATGGAAAGCTATCACTTGCAACATCAGACTAGTGAAGGCCCAAGGAGCCAGGTTGAGGCCGAAAGGCATGGCCTTGAACTGGTAAACTCGCCCCAGAAAAGCGAATCTGAGATACTTCCATGACGCCCGATGAATCGGAACGTGAAAGTAAGCGTCTCGCAGGTCGATGCTGGAAGCGAAATCTCCCTGGTGAATGGAACGGCGGACCGACCTGAAAGTCTCCTGAACTTGGGAGCAACCAAGAACAGGCGGGAATAGAACCCCACTGACTGAATGTTCTTGACGACCTCGTTCGCCCCCTTTGCCAGGAGATTGTCGATCTCTGTGGACAAAAGTTCCCGACGTAAAATGTCTGAAGGAACTGTGGTTGGAAGAGGCACCCTGGACAGAGTGGGGTGCCTTCGGAAGGATATTCGCAGCCCAGACCGAACAACATCTAACACCCAAGGATTGGATGTGATGGTGGCCCAGCGGTCTGCAAACTCAGCTATCCTTCCTCCAACCTGGAACGAGTCGAGGTGAGGACCTTCATTTCGAGCCCCGACGAAGCCCTCGAGAGGAGAAACCACCTCCTCTACTGAATGAAGAATCCTGAGACTTTCCTCTAGTCTGCTGATGCTTACCCTTACCCCTTGAGTAAGAAGTAGAAGCGGTGGCAGAAGGATCAGCCTTTTGCTTTGCAGAGGAAGTAGAAGGGTACTTGTTAGGCTTGGAACGGCCCCTGCCTCCCCAGAAGGCTGATCAAGCTGACGAAACAGCAGCTGATCTTTGGAATGACGTAGGACGTCGACACGGAACCATGGAAAAGTTGCGGACCTGCCAAAGAAGCAGATCGAAGAGTAGCGCGCTGCTCCTCAGGAAGGGATTGGCCTGTGTCCAGCACAGAGTCCCATCGAACAAATTCCAGATTAGCCGTGTTACAGGCATGCATTTGAGTAAGATGCATGAGCGCCTTGGACAGAACATGCAAAGGAGCCTGTACCTCGTCAAACTTATCTGGAGGCAGATAAGCAGCTAAAGCTGAGACAACGTGATCCGAGAGAGAAAGCATACCAAGCATCTCTCTCGATAAGCCCAACGTGGACTCCTGAGTCGTCATCGGAATGACGGCAGACTTGGGCTTGGAAAGCCCAAGAGAATTGGAGTCCTGATCCAAAACCATCCAAGTCTGGCAGACTGACGTATCCAAGTCTGGCAGACTGACGTATTGGCGGAATTGTAGCAATGATAACGTGCCGGAGGCAAAAAGGTGTCAACCCTGGTGAAGAACGGAGCCTTCATAGCCTTGGAACTCAGCTTAGAGTCCAAGGCTGAAAATGCTTCAACCACCTGAACCGACTGGCACGGTCGAAGATGCCCAGAAGCAGGTTGCTCCATAGGCTGTTGGCACGCGACCGATGATCGCGGCCTGGCTGACACTGTTGGCTGGTTTGATGGTTTGAGATCCGGAAGGAACCCAAACACAAAATGAAGAGCTGCCCCCCCGGAGTCCGAAGACTGCTGGCTCTCGACATCAAGCATGTCTGACTCTTCCCCTGAGTCGAAAGACACATAGCCCATCGTGGGCAAATCAGCCGACGCCTCCCATGGTGTCAGAACACCAGGGGGATCAGAAAGCGGCCTGTTTCCAATCCCGGGAGGCAGCGCCATAGCGGGCTCCTGGAAACCACTTGCTGCCTCGCTGGAAGCAACTGGAAGGCTCTTTGACAGAACCTGAGTGAGTAAAGAGAGGGCCTCCCTAAGCTCACTGCCCGTACTGGCCGGTTAGACAGGGTCACCTCTGACCCTCTTAACTGGTAAAGTGCTGAGTTTTTTCTGACAACAAATCAAAGCTCATCATATACTGCTCTATTACATTTAATTGGATAGTGCCTTATAGGCACTATCCAATTAAATGTCAGAGATCAAGGTATTGTATAAAAAATCTGATTCATATCAGGGACAATAAAGGCTTCCTCAGGCAGAATGTAGCTACAGACAGTTATTGCCTGTCACTTTTAGTAAAGCCCAAAATAGGGCTTCCAGCACTCTACCAGTTAACCAGCGAAGGGTCACGATCCACCAAAACACCCGACGCGGGACGACGGGCGGCAACCGAAACATCTGAAGGCAGATGTGTATAGGGGTACGACACACCCCGAGGATCAACAGAGCGGGAACTCATGAGAGTCACCGCGGACCTCTGCAGGGCAGAAGGTCCAGGCTGCACAAAAGACGTTGGTCCCCTAAAACTGGTCGTGCGACCAGAATGAGTGGACGGAAATGCCACGGAGTTCATAGTGTCCTCACTAAGAACATCCGAATCCAATGACACAACTGTGGTGCTCGACGGCGCAGAGACCACAGTAGAGAGTCCGGCCGGCAGCAACTTCCAACTTTGCCGAGTTGAAGTCAGGGAAGGCTGAAGCTGATACCCCCACGTCTACACTCCCAGACACCGCAGCAGACCACTGCAGGTATAAAACTACTGTGCTCAACGGCTGAGAGGACACAGTAGGGGGTTCAGTCAGCCGAGTTGAAGTCGGGAAGGCTGAGGCCGATACCCCACAACCACACTACAGACATCCCTGCAGACCCTTGCAGGGATAAGCCGAGTCCGGCTAAAAACGGTGCCCACTGACGTTGTAGACGGAACAGCAGTAGCAGCAGATACGACGGGAGCTGTTGGAACTGGCGGAAAAGCAGAGAGAGCCACCTAGCTCGGCCTCCAAAGGAGGAGTCACAACCCTAGTGACAGCCTCAGATGTCGACTGGAGAGGGCGCATAGTCCCGAAACCAGGCATCTCTTCACCAGAAATCCAACAGCTCCTGCAGTATCCACCATGGTAAAAAAAACTGCACATTCCCCACAGAAGGGGAATAACTCTCACCAGACATGGTCAAGTCAGGAAGCCCCAAAATGACAGCATTCCCCACCCCCCGCTGGTGCGGAAGGAGCTGCACATCCCCCACGGAGGGGGAGCAATTCTCACCAGACGTGGTCGAGTCGGGCAGCCCCGAAACGACAGCGTTCCCCACCCCCTGCAGGAGCGGGAGGAGCTGCACATCCCCCACAGAGGGGGTAAGGGGGTAAAACTCACACCAGACGTGGTCGAGTTTGGGGGGAAACAACAGCATCCCCCCCATGGGTGTGGGTGTGGGAGGAGCTGCACATCCCCCACGGAGGGGGTATAACTCACACCAGACGTGGTCGAGTTGGGAGGCACCCGAAACGACAGCGTTCCACACCACCCGCGGGTGCGGAAAAAACGGCCACGAGAACGCACCAAGGCGAGGGCAAAAGGAATTGCCCTAAAGGAACCGAACTGGAAATAACAGAGGTGAGAGCAGTAGAAGAAAAAGGTGAATTCAACAGAAACAGAAAGTAGAACACCCTCAACTACGAGAGAAGGTGGCAGGAAAAAAAACGGTGGGTACACGACAGAACCCAGACGGTCGACAGGGACCAAAAAAACAGAAATTCAGTCCTCAACAGAGTGAAGAAATCCTGTCCAGACAGTCCCTGAATTACACCTAACTCCAATAACAATTAAATTCATCAACCGAAAAATTCATTGTCGAATCACGTTGACACGATGTCGAAAACAAAACATTCGCGAAAACGGAATAGTAAATAATATACAATGAGAATGTGGTTGAAAATATTAACGAGAATATATAAAACACAGTCCTGTTATTATACGATCTTCCGATCCATAATTCCAGTCACAGGAAAACCATTATCGACGAGTTGAAATATCACTGTTACGGAGCAAAATGGCACACATCCACCACGTGTGTGGATAATCAAAAGAATGAGTCATTAGCGATGCATATGTGCACTGGCAACGGAAGTCGTGGAGTTGTACTTGGAAGAGAGCGTCCCGTACTGGGTCTGCGCCTGTTGCACTCGACCCAGTTTGGGCTTATTTTTTCTTGGTGCTTTTGCACCACTTTTCTTTCCCAAATTGCTTGGGAAAGACAAAAATAGAGAGTATATTATCCGAGTTAGGGACTTCCACTGTAGTGCAAGCCTGAAGTAAACAATTGTGGGTAGGTTGATAAGAAATTAAACTGGCTTTTGAAGACAGGTCACTGCTTAATTAATTAGAGTGAATGTGTAAGTAGGTTTGATTATACATGCTCTGAGCATTTAATATGATACCATAAGAAACATTTTATCACTTTATCATTTTGCCACATATCAATGGGCATAAATCTGGAACAGGAAATATCATAATGGTGAAAATTTAACTTGACGACCAGCATTTCATGGTAGGTAGTAATGTTGCAAAATTATAAGACCATACATCAAAGTGAACTGGAGTTATCATCCATAAACCACTGATTTTACTATTTTGCAGCTTTTCAAGGGGTGTAACTCTGGAACAGTAAGTACCATAACAATGACAATCAAACTTGTCCTCCATTTCATGGTATATAGTAATGGTACAAAATTATACGGTCGTACATCAAAGCAAACTAGAGTTGTCATCTGGAAAACATTGATTTTATCATTTTGCCACTTTTCAAGAGGTGTAACCTTGGAATGGTAAATGCCATTATGGAGAAAATTAAACTTGACCTGCATTTCACGATAGGTAGTAATGTTGCAAAATTATAGGATCGTACATCAAAGTGAACTAGAGTTATCCAGAAACCATTGATTTTACCATTTTGCAACTTTTCAAAGACATAACTCGGGAATGGTAAGTGCCATAACGGTGAAAATTGAACTTGACCGGCATTTCATGGTAGGTAGTAATGTAGTAAAATTATAAGGTCATACATCAAAGCAAACAAGGCCACGACCAGGCGTGGGCTATGTCCCCTGACAGCAAGATTTTACATTGGACATACTGAAGACTAAAAAATTTCAAAGTAAGTTGATTTGTTAAATCGAACTAAAGTTATCCAGACAACAAATTTCCAATGTCACAAAAATGGAAAAGGTGCCATAACTCAGCCAAGATAGGTCGTACTGAACCCAAATTTGAACTTGACCTGCATATTCTTGAGACAAACCTTTGTACAAAACTTGGTGTTGATTCAATAACTCAAACTGAAGTTATCATCTGGACACCAAATTTCCAAAGTTGAGAAATTGGGTGGAAAAGTGTTGAAAAAGGGTCATAACTCCAACAAAAATTATCGGATCCAGTCGATATTCAGAATTTACCTAATCATTGGTGTAAAGGACATATATTTCATTTGTGGTTTCGATTCAATGACCCAAACTTTAGTTATCACTCTGCACGGATGAACGGTTGCACTGACACATGGTCGTATGGACACAAAATGTCGGGGGACAACTAGAGTTCTCATCGGGAAAACATTTGTTTTGGACAGACAGACAAAGCGGCAACGATATGCTCTCCCGAAATTTTTTCAAGCAGCTTAATAAATATAGATTTGTGACGTTAGTATCCATTTTAGAGTGCCAACAGGCATTATCCAAAAAAATTATGACAAAATAATTATTGATGACCAAATTTTGATTTCACAAAATAATCTAGCATGGTAACAGTTAACCAGAGGCTGGGTATTTTTCTTGTGTTATGGTGATTAATTGAGTATATATTCTAGTGTATCTTGTTTGAATGATTAAATCCAAAATGTACACACTATGGTGATCACAAAAGTGGAATTTTTTTTTATCAAATCAAATCAGACTGGTGATATGTTGCGACACACTTCTACACCAGTGGGTTGTGATTGCATACATAAAGTATTGCAAAATCAAGACAGAATCACAAAAAAACAAACAAAAGTACCATTTCATATTTATTTATTGGTGTTTAAGGTTACATATTTCTGCACAATGGTTAATAATGACTGCAACATGGAGATAAAGGTAAGTTTAGTAAATCGAGTAAACCCATGTTGCCCAGTTTAAGGACTTCCACCCCAAGAATTGGTGGCTGGGTCCTATTTTACCTTTACAACAAAGCACCAGAGTAAACAAGCACAGCTTCACTTTCTGGAGTTCTCACAAGGGATCTCAGATTCAATGTCCTCACATTTCTGTTCTGATGGGTAAGATTTTTTGCAGTGCTGTGGGGAGAAAAACATGATGGAATCGCGACCGTGTCTCGATCTGATCTAAATTCTCTTGTCTGCTTCTGTGACAACAGTACTGTACTCGTAAACATTTAACATTTCTACCCATAACATGAGCTAAACCATGATATACCTGTACTCAGGCCAAACAAGCCTGTGAAGCTGGGTATTTTGAGGACTAATTAGTGTAAATTTTTGCACACATCACAATTATTTGTTATTCTATTATAACAGCCTACAGGGATTTTCTCAATAATCAATATGCAATAAAATAAGAGCAGAAAGGTTAAAGGGTTTTCTTGATCAATTAATCACTGGATTAACCTTGGTTAACCGATTAAGATTAATCACATACCCTAATAGGTAGATGAATACATTGATACATTGATTTACAGCATTAACCCTTTCCCAACATGAAGAACAAAACCAGCCAGCACTATATACAGAAATCTCCATTCAAATTTTATTATGTTTTTAATTTTTGACTCAAATACCTAGCTCATGACCCCTCTTTGGAACGAGCTCCTTGAGCTCATTCCAATGAGGGTTGATAAGCTATGTTTTTGAAACAAAAATTGAAATTTTTTAGTAATTCAGCAATTTATTTTGCACGTTCGCATGATATGGTTTTGTTGAAATTTTTTTCAAAATTTTAAAAACTGTTATTTAAAATAATTATTATTTATTTATTGGTGTTTAAGGTCATATACTTATATACAATGGCTAATCATGACCGTATTTAAAACAATAAATTTTGATATCGTCTGCATTGCGTAAAGGGTTAAACCCCAATAAAAAAAAGGGGGAAAAAGGAATAATGTTGCCTATTGGTATTTTATAACATGTATGTGTGGATAGATGGATGAACGGATGTATAGATAGATGAACACCAGAATGAATGCTAAATCTCCAAAACATTTTGGCTGCAGGATAACAAGCTCTTCCAGTCCAGTGCAATAAAGGCCATGTTTTGGAAGAAAGAAAGACAGAATCATTTACAAACAAAATACTGGCACTGCTGTCTTCAACATGTATTAGGTAAATTACTGAAAGTACATTTTGATCGATTTGTAATGTGTTGTAGCTTCAAAACAAGAAGAATTACATTCATTGAGATTTGCTAGTTTAATCTAACAAACCAATTTCACAAATTAACAATAACGAAACACCATTAATAACTTCAAAAGTACTTGAATTCAATAAAAGTTCACAAGTCACAAATCAACTTGTCAAAAAACAAACTCAAATAACATTCAGTGAAGTGTTGTATTTGTTTCTCCAATATATATCCGTTAACTCTTCACCAGACAATATGTTTTTAATCCAGCACCAAGATGCCGAGATATAGTACAGTCGCCATGGACTGTTCGTAATCCATGCATGGGTAGTGATGTCCACGCATGCATTTACCAGGTAATAAAAATCATCATCAGCAAGCCAGAAAATAAGCAGACTGTCATCTGCAAAATGAGGTCCCCAGAGGGTGAATTTAGTGATGCTACCCTGCACAGCAGGGTAGCATCACTAAATTTACCCTCTGTGAACCTCAATCTGACAGGGTCTCAAAACTAAACAGAAAGCAGCACCCAGAGGATAAAATGTCCCACTGTATGGGATAGCATCATCAAATTCATCCTCTGGGGACCTCATTCTGCAAATGTCAGACTGCTTATTTTCAGGCCTGATCATCAGCAAAATTTTAATTAATGAAACACCAGGTTGTACCCAGTGCTTCATTAATTAAATATTTGATTCTATAATTAGTGTTTGCAATCTAATATTATTGTGTCCGTGGAAATACTGCCCAATCTGTGGAAAGTGACAAGTCCACTTCAGCACACTGTAACTGGGGAACAAATACAGACATGTGAATAATCACATTCGCAGTCTACGGCCTTTAATTAAATCATATTTGGGCACAACAAGTGAGGGTCACAAGACCAGTAGGTGAAAATTCTGAAAATATTGACATAAGACTAGCCATTTCTCCACATTTGTGGTCCCAGATAGTACTCAGCCCAACAAAACTTTTGTGAAAAACACTGCACTGTGCAGTGTGCACAAAGTAGAACTTATTTTGTGAATCGATAATAGGTTAGGAAGGGAGCACCATGTATCAATGTTGTGATTCTTGGGGACAAATTTTTTATGGAAATAAGTGGACCTTTTTTTTTACAAAAAGATGTTTGAGAAATGCCAGTGACACAAAATTGAAGAATTTGCATACCCCCTTTGCCTTTGAATTCGGACACATTCCAAGCTTCTTTAGATAAGCAATTTAAATTTAAATTTAATGCACATTTTTTGTCCTGGAGTGGGTGGGCAAAAGGCCTCAGAAAACCAATGACTACCCAGTTCAGGACACCAATTGTGCATTAAAGTTTTGTTCGAGCGAGGACTGAGATTTGGAAATATGGGGTTGGGATTGCAATTTGGAAAGGGTCCCATATTCGATCCCTGTGCACAACCAAAAGAATCCCTGGCAATACAACTGACTTGATATCAGAGAAAAAGAGAAAATCAATACTGAGTTCATACCATAAATAAACTGATGATATAAACTCCTGCCCTGGAATGAAAATATTGGTTCAGTGTGTACCTTAGGCATAAACAAGTGCAATGCCAAGGGTGGCTATGCCCCCACTCCCCACTGCCAAGCATAAGTTTCAGTGTTCAAAATAACCTTTTTTCTTTGCGTAGCAAAATGCTACAAATTTCCCCAAAATGAATAGCATTTTGTAAAAATTACATATCTATTTTTGTATACCAGAGTTATGTTATGCTGTTTTGTATCGAATTCTTCTATGTAGACAGAATAGTTTCTGGGCATTTGCAAATGATCTGCAACACATAAAACATTTACTATGTTTTTTTTAACTGAACTACCTTTAAGGGTTGCATGGACTTGGGTATTTTCAAATAGCGTCTTGGTTGTTCAATAGAGTTCTCAAAATGGAAGTTGGGATTTTTAATTTGATGAGCTTGAAGTTATTTTTAATGTACATTTTATGCAAAATGTTGTAAAAACAGGAAGAATTTAAACCAATAGAATTCATCTTACACATGAAGTGGCTAATGATGCTTGATGAAGAGTTAATCTGAGTTATGCCTGGAATGTTTCACAATCAGAAGTAAAACATCAGTGAACTAGTTTTCAAATTTGTTTGCAAATTTTCATTTACATTTTGCAATACAAGATAATCAACTGCAGCCTAATAGGCTGCAGTTGATTATCTTGTATCGCAAAATGCTATACATAATTGAACATTTTTAGCTTTTTGCAAGTTTTGCATAGCAAAATGCGACACAACACCACTTATTTTGAGCCATGATAAGTTTCCAGTCATTTATCTTTGTTGATATTGAATGAATAAATATCTTATCTCCTTTAAACCATAGCACAAATACAGCAGACCACCAAATGAGTCCGTGGGAGACTAATGCCCCTGCTAATATGTCTTGTTAGTTAGAAAAGTGTCATAACTCTGCCAAAAAATGTCAGACGGACTAAGACCACTGTCTTTATAAACCTATGTATAAAATTTTGTTTCATTTTGTTCAGTCAAACTGAAGTTATCGTCTGGAAACCATATGCAGGATGGGCAAATGCATGTACGTACAGATGGACATATGCACAAGGGTAACACTTAATGCCCCTTCGCCAAATGGGTGGGGGCATAAATATAAATACCTCGATTATCATCAACACCCGTCTCCAAATTTTAATTAGACTCTACCACAGATTTTTTATTGCATCATGCCCCCATGAACATCAGCAGTTGAATCAGTTTAGGTACCAGTGGGCCAAATGTGTATCACAGTGGAACCCTGTTAAATGAATAGCCACTTAGCCAAGGAAAAATATTCAATTAACAGGAGTATCCAATTAAGAAAGATTTGGTTATTTTTCTGTATTCTAGAGATAAACTGAACATTTACTCTATTGTATCTTGTTTGACAGAGCTCATAGAGCTTTGTCAAACAAATTATAATAGATTAAATACCTGTACAGATGATTTTAAGGCCTATAACAAGAGGGAATTGGTGATTGTCAGGTTAATGTCTCGACATATTACAAGATTTTGGATTCAATTAACAGGAGTTAAATCTATAAGCTACATGCAATTATCAGGTCAAATTTGTACTGAAGGTATGGAAAATGGTTTTGTGTTTGGAAGTTTTTATTCAGTTAACAGCGTTATTCAATTAAAAGGTATCCTATTTAGTGCGCTTCACTGTCACTTACTACCATTTTTAATGTGATAACCCTTTACCCAACATAATGGCCAAAACTGGCCAGTGCTATTCACAAAAATTGTCAATTAATTTTCATTATTTTTTTCTCAAAAACATAGGTTATGACCCCTCTTTGGAACGAGCTCATCGAGCTCATTCCAAAGAGGGGTCATAACCTATGTTTTTGAGACAAAAAATGAAATGAAAGTGTCAATGACACTGTAGCTCAACTTGTTAAGACATGTACATGTATAGTATGTGACACAGCAATGACAAACATCTAGGTAATGACCTGATAACAAAGGTACATATAAAGTATTGTAACGGTCTGTACATAAATACTGACCGAAGCCTGTAACAAATGTATAGGTAAAGTATTGTAAAGGTGGGCGACAGTCAGATGCTAAACTAGAAAAGAAATCTTTGAGTCCCAAAGTGGGTCTGACTGAACCCCAAAATATTTGTTGTCATAGCACAATGATAACAAAGGCACCCAAAGACACTTGTTCCTGTCCAAGGTGATAAGAAAGGTACCCCAGAAGTTTTGTGAAGATAGGTTCATAAATACAGCCTCTAGCTTGAGCCGTATAGAAGTTGGGTACAAAAAACTGATTGGACCTAATATCAGTACAAAATGGCCACTGGCAACCATCTTGAATTTTGGACCGCACCCAGAAACACTTGTTCTCATCCCATGGTGATAACAAAGGTACCCACGAAGTTTTGTGACGATCGGTTCATAAATACAGCCTCTAGCTCGAGCAGTATTGACATGCACACTTACTGTGTATAAGCAGCACTGAATAAATCAAAATTCATCTAATTTGCATAATTTCTGAACGAGAAAAAACCCTGTATTATATGTGATGTATTCCATTTTACTAAACATTCATTCCAAAATTTATTCAAATCAGAACCTTCATATAGAAGTTCTGTACCAAAACCTGATTGTACCTAATTTTGGTACAAAATGGCAGCCGGCAGCCATCTTGAATTTTGGATCGCACCCAAAAACACTCGTTCTCATCCCAAGGTGATAACAAAAGTACCCAAGAAGTTTTATGAAGATCGGTTCATAAATACAGCCTCTAGCCCGAGCCATATTGACATGCACACTTACTGTGTGTATAAGTAGCACTGAATAAATCAAAGTTCATCTAATTTGCATAATTTTTGCACGAGAAAAAAACCTGTATTATATGTGATGTATTCCATGTTACTAAACATTCTTACAAAAATTTATTAAAATCAGAACTTTCATACAGAAGTTCTGTACAAAAAACTGATTGCACTAACTAAAGTACAAAATGGTTGCTGGTGGCCATCTTGAATTTTAGACTGCACTCAAAAACACTCGTTCTCGTCCAACAGTGATAACAAAGGTACCCAAGAAGTTTCGTAAAGATCGGTTCATAAATACAGCCTCTAGCCTGAGCCGTATAGAAGTTGTGTACAAAAACTGATTGGACCTAATTTCGATACAAAATGGCCATCGTCAATTTTGGATCGCACCCAGAAACACTCGTTCTTGTCCCAAGGTGATAACAAAGGTACCCAAGAAGTTTCGTGAAGATCTGTTCATAAATACAGCCTCTAGCCCAAGCCGTATTGACATGTGCACTTACTGTGTATAAGTAGCACTGAATAAAGCAAAGTTCATCTAATTTGCATAATTTCTGCACGAGAAAAAAACCCATATTATATGTGATGTATTCCATGTTATTAAACATTCCTACAAAAATTTATTCAAATCAGAACTTTCATACAGAAATTCTGTACAAAAAAACTGATTGCACTAACTAAAGTACAAAATGGCTGCTGGTGGCCATCTTGAATTTTGGACCGCACCCAAAAAACACTTGTTCTCGTCTCACGGTGATAACAAAGGTACTCAAGAAGTTTGGTAAAGATCGGTTCATAAATACGGCCTCTAGCCCGAACCGTATTGAATTGTTGATGGACAGACGGCCAGACAGACGGACGACTGGCCATGCCATAACCTCAAATTTGACTTACGTCAAAGTTGAGCTAAAAATTTAGTTATTCAAGAATTTTGTTTGCAAGTGTCGTCTGCTTTTCATGTTAGGTAAAGGGTTAATCGTGGGCACATACTATGGATGTGCTTCACATTGGTGGGGGGGGGGGGGGGGGGGGGGCAGGGGATAAAAATTCTCCCTCAAACAACTGCCTCCAACCTCAATTTTGAAATCAAATCTGATGATAATCTTGGTATTCTATTGTTATAATGGATATAAATAAGAAAACAACAACTGATTTGTTTGAACAGTTCATTTCATAAAAGAAAGTGCACACATTGCATGGGGGTGGGGGATTGCATGCTCCTGAATTGTAAATGTTGTTTTTTCTTTCTTTTGCAGAATGGGTGGAAGCTCGATGAAAGTGGAGATTCACAAATGTCCCAGTTGCAGCATCTCCTTTCATGGTTTGGAGAACAGTAGGAGGAAATTTGAAAAATGGACCCACAGAAATACAATTTTATTGATTCTCAAAGCCTCTCAAGTGTGACGAAGATGTTAAATGTGCATGTTAGAGGCAGATGGGTCGCACCCCTATTATCCTATACTGTGAACTAGTTGATGACATCCTTGCCCTAAGTTATAATGATATATCAGCAGCATTAATCCCCACTATGGTCTGGTCATTGTTCAGTTTATATTTTCTACCTCAACTATCATAAAACCCAAAGGCTGAAAGATCGATGAAGTAGAAGAAATAGACGAAAGCTGGTCAAAGGTGGAATTCATTGGGCAAATGTAATATTAGTTACCCCATGTCTGATCACGTGGTACAGGTTTTTACCTACCCGAAGCCAGCTGTATCCCATGAGGCCGAAGGCTGGCCGATGGGATACAGCTGGCTTCGGGTAGGTAAAAACCCGTACCACGTGATCAGACACAAGGTAACAAATGTATCTATTGACTTTCCGTTTTAGAAGTACAATCTATTTCATGTGTGAACACACACAGCATGAGATCTTTTATCTTCCATTGTTGAGCCATACAAGTTTCTGTATAACTATAATAAATTGATGTCGATGAACGCGTCTTCTACGGGGTATGGACAATTTGTAGATTTCGGGAACTAGGCTTCCACTGGGTATGGGAAATTTGTCAGTGGCTGGGCGGACTTATCGTAGGTTTCAATGAATATGGTTTCATACCACGTATCTATCAACCAATCAAATCAAAAAATTCACTTTAGTCACTAGATAAATAAATTTGTTCACATCCTCAGATAATATATCACAGGATATCGGCAGTCTTAACTGGTAGAGTGCTAAAAAAAATTTCTGCTGTTACAATTTGTTCACAAGCTTTTTCCTTATTTTTCTCCCGTAAATTGAAACAAAGCAAACCCACACCAACTAAATTATTTCAAAGATAATATGAAGCACATCCACAGAATATGACACCTTTGAGTTCTGGAACCTGCAGACCTGAATAAAGCCCACATATTGAAGTCCAGCATCACTTCATCCCAACTGCTCACATGGAGCAAGGTGGCAGTGTGTACTAAGGTGGTTCTGCACGTCGATGGAATACTTGCCTTCAGCCAATGCTAACACTGCTTGTGTGAAGTTAATAGTTGGGGAGTCTGACAGTTACTTGCCACTGCTTGGTGGTTCTCTTCAGGTACTCCGGCATCCTCCACCAGTTGACTGTTGAAAGTGTCATTAAATCCCAATAAATAAATTGAAGTCCTGCACTCAACCAGTTAAACTCAATGTGTAATCACAAATCAAGTTTATGGAAAAAGTGACAGGAATGTGCCCCCTGCACACCTTGGTTCTGCCGCCTATGATGGATACAAAATCATGCATAAACAACTTGAAAATGACACATTAATTTCAAATAAAGATTTCCCTGCAAAATGAAGTCTATTTATACTGTGACTTTTATCAGGAAGTTAATATCAACAGATGATTAAGGTGTAATCTTTGAACATATGGACACACAATGGCATACAAGAGATTATGTTATTTCATTTTGAATAATTAATGGGAAAATTTACATCAAGATGAATAGAAGCTTGTGATGATGAAAAGGACCAATCTGATAAATGACAGCCATCCTGAGCCACGGTAAAGATCACCAATTTGATTGTCAGAAATGTCAAATTTAAAGATCAGTTCAAATGATATTTCATGGCTCAAATCATCAGTGGTATGGACATTCACATTAGTAGGACAATGGAGCCTACTTAATTGGATATCTCTTGATTGAATAACGCTGATAATTAAATATAATTTTCAAACACCATATCATTTATCATAACTTCAGTACAAATTTTACCAGTTAATTGCATAAACTCCTATTAAATGATTAAAACAATTTGTAATATATTGAGAAATTACCCCAGGTGTCACCAAATTTACCTTGTTTATAGACCTATTTTGCTCTAGTATACCTTCATTACATGCATTTAATCTATTATTCAGTACATGAAGAGTGTATTATCACCAAATCACCTGCTGAGTGGAGACTGCACCAAAACAATAATTGCAAATTTGTTGCAAAGCATAACGAGCACAAGCAAAGTTTCAGCCAATGGATCTCAGGGTTAAATCTGGAGGTCCATTGGCTGAAACATTGCTTGTGTTTTTGACCATGTGTACAGAATTTGAAAGTGATAGTTTGGGTGATAAATCCACTCCATGAGTGATTTAGTTGCAATCCACTCTCCACATACTGTAGCTTGTTTGACAGAGCTCTATGAGCTCTGCTGAACAAGACATAATAGATTAAATACTCAGGTTATCTTAAGAATACAGCAATTCCCTGTCAACTGAATAGTCCTGTTTACTGAATAATTTTCATTGGTAAAGTACCTATTCAATTAATTAACAGGATTTTACTGTAGTATTGGATACTCAAATCAATAAGATGCAGCAGGTGAAAAGTGGATTAATACTCAAACCCTCATAGAATGGACATTCCACTCAGACAATTAGTGTCAAACTCTCTGAAAAACTACAAAAAGGAAAAGTAAGGGTTTGTTCACTTTTCTGAGAATCAAATTCCATGACTTTTCCAAAACTTTGCACCCAATTTCAATGATCTTTGTCTTGTTAGTATGACCACCACTCTCTATTTTGGGGAATTTTTAAGCATGATTTTTTGGGGGAAAATGGTATACTGCATCACTATCACAACAAAGTTCCCCTATTTTTCCAAAACTTCCAGGCGTTTAAAATATATTTTTGTTTTCCATGACTTTTCTGGGATTCCATGACCCATAGGAACAAGTAAATAGCAAATGGACTTATCTTGAGTTCTACTGAGAAGCCAATCGACTAGCTACAGAACTTTGCTGAAGTAAACACTGTTGGATAGGGCTGTCTTACATACAATTGGCTCAGTGAAAGAATCTAAAAAACCTGAAATGTAAAATACTACTAACAGGAAACAGCAAAATAGGCCTCCAATATGGTTTGCATATAACTAGGCTACGAAGAATCAGCCCTATACAACTGGATGCCAAATTAATTCCCTCGATGGATGTGACATTTGGCATATGGTATCACAGAACTAAATATTTTCTCATGGACGATCATTATAATGTTCAGGCAAAAAAAAAATATGATCACATAACTTTAATTTTGCAATTCAAATATCTTTGTCAACTTTTTAGGACTCGAAAACAGGGGGTCATGTAACAAATAAGAGAGAAAATCTGATAGCAAGGTAACTACCGGTCACATGCACGTTTTTCAGAGAAATCCCTACAAAAATACACCAAATATAAATTGTCTTTTTAAGTCCAAAAGTCATCAAATAACCCTCTTTTTTATGTGGAATATTCAAACGTTTATTGAAACAATATATGTTCCCAAGGCTGTTTATTGTTAGAAATTGCATCACTTCCGAGTGCAACACTTCAAGGTGGGTAACTCTAATTCAAATATTTAGTTCAGTGGTACCTGCATTCATTATTAGTGAGAAGCAGGTAAGGTGTTCAATGATGAATTATTATGATTCAGGATAGCTTATTGTATTGGCATAGTAGGCAAGAGAGAAAAATTAATTTTACAATAAAAAAAAATAATTTCTTTACTTTCTACTAACTGTTTGCCTATCATTCACTTCAAAAGGAAAGGACGACTAATTTTTCATTCCATAATGTAATTAGATTTTAGACAACAAGGATAAGTATTCAGATAATATTGCCTTGGTATTTATTTAACATTTCCGGAACATATAAGTTGTGTCCTTGGGCAAGACAATTAACCCCTGCTACCCATGTGGGAACACAGTGCTTCAGTGAATTAAGGCATATCGCATGTCAATGGTACATATGCTTTCAACCAATGCTAACCTTGCAGTTTGCAGAGTTAGTGAGTTGAAGAGTCTGTTGGTTACATGCCACTGCTTGGTGGTTTTCTGCAGGCACATTGGCTTCCTCCATCTGTATAACTGACACAAAATTAACCCTTTATTCAACACAACACAAAATTTATTGTTTTAATTAATTTGTTTTACAATTTTTCAAATAATTTGATCAAAACCATATTATGTGACCTCCCAATGGAATGAGCTCAACAAGCTCATTCCAATGAGAGGTCACATGCCATGGTTTTGTTGAAATTCTGTGAAAAATATACCTTTTCAACTGCTTGATTTGTAAATAGCATTCGGATGCAGCCAATTTGTTAGGTAAAGGGTAAATGCATGGTGCTGAAATGATGTGAAATAAAACAATGTTGGAAATGACTCAATGAGCCCTTTCCAACAGTGTATTACATCACCATATAGCAATGGCTCAGTGAAAGAAACTCAATAAAATAAGAGACAGTCTTCTCGGCTGCTCGTCGCAGCTTTTGCACTTACAAGGAAGAACATACAACTGTATTACATTGTCTCTCTCCTGTTTCTAAAACTGAAAGTGTCAATGACACTGTAGCTTAACTTGTCTGTGTGTTGTGTTTGATGAAAAGGATAATGTTCAATGTTTATGAAAGGATTATGAAATAAGACAAGAATTGTGATAATTGGGAATATGTTAATTTCTGTTCCCTGTATGCTATGTTTTTAATAAAAATAATATGAGGTGTACACTGTACCAAAGGGCAGAGGGGTGGGTTAATATGACCTTACAGTTAATGTATTTGGCCCTCACAGTTAACTATTTATTATTTATTTATTTATTTGTGTTTAGGGTCACATATTTCTGCACAATGGCTAATCATGACCGCGACAGTTTTATGGGTGGAGAGAACTGAGCAACAGCGAGCAACTGTCAGCTCCCCAACATACTAACTCCACACAAGCAGGGTTAGCATTGGTTGAAGGCAAGTGCACCATCGACGTGCAGTCCGCCTTAGTGCACAACGCCACCGTGCCCCCATGCATGTGGGCAATGGGGGTGAAGTGTCTTGCCCAAGGACACAACGCGGTTGCCGCAGGTGGGATTCGAACCGAGGACCTCTCGGCTTGCAGCCTGCACCTCTACCTACTGAGCCACCGCGCCCCCTCACAGTTAACGTATGTCAACGAAAGTTACCAAGTTACAGTGAAATTATTCCCAAATGAGTCATCCTATCAAGTTACATTAGAATCCCTTCATAAATATGGTCTGCAGACTGTGCTAAAGGTTTTCAGGCTTCAGGCTTGTGTAGCCATGACGATTGATCGATTACTACTAAAAGGGGACATCCTCATCTCGACATTATACTGAGTCATTCTACTAAGTTACAATGAAATCCTTTCACGAATTTGACCTGGAGTCTGTACTAAAGTTTTTCAGGTTTTGGAAGCCATCATGGTTCAATGATCATGACCAAAAGGGGACGTTGTCATCTGGGCATCATCTGGAGTGATCCTACGAAGTGAAATTATTCCAAAATGAGTCATCCTACGAAGTTAAAATGAAATCCCTTTATAAATATGACCTGTCGACTGTGCTCAAGGTTTTCGGGCTTTCGGCCCCTGAAGCCGTTACAGATGACCAATCACGACCAAAAGGGGATGTCATCATCTTGGCATTGTATGGAGTCAACCTAACAAGTTACAATGAAATCCTTCCATAAATACAACCTATAGACTATGCTAAAGGTTTTTGGGCTTGGGCAGCCATCAAGGCTGAATGACCACGACCAAAAGGGGACGTTCTCATCTAGACATTATTTGGAGTCATCCTACCACAATACAATGAAATCCCTTCATAAATATGATCTGTAGACTGTTCTAAAGATTTTCGGGCTTTGGGCCCCTGTAGCCGTCACAGTTGCCCAATCACGTCCAAAAGGGGACATTCTCATCTAGACATTATATGAAGTCAACCTACCAGGTTACAATGAAATCCATTCATAAATATGACCTGCAGACTGTGCTGAAGGTTTCAGGCTTCGGGCTTGGTCAGCCATCATGGCTGAATGGTAAAAACCAAAAGAGGACATTCTCATCTGGGCATCATCTGGAGTGATCCTACAATGTTACAATGAAATCCCTTCATAAATATGACCTGCAGGCTGTGCTCAAAGTTTTTGGGCTTCGGGCACCTGCAGTCGTCACAGTTGATCAATCACGACCAAAAGGGGATGACATCATCTAGGCATTATATGGAGTCAACCTAACAAGTTATAATGAAATCCTTACATAAATACGATCTATAGACTATGCTAAAGGTTTTTGGGCTCGGACAGCCATCAAGGCTGAATGATCGCGACCAAAAGAGGACGTTCTCATCTTAAGACATTTTTTGGAGTCATCCTACCAAGCTACAATGAAATCCCTTCATAAATATGACCTGTAGACTGTGCTAAAGGTTTTCGGGTTTCGGGCTCCTGTAGGCGTCACCGTTGCCCAATCACGTCCAAAAGGGGACGTTCTCATCATGACATTATATGAAGTCAACCTACCAAGTTACAATGAAATCCCTCCATAAATATGACCTGTAGACTGTGCTAAACGATTTTGGGTTTTGGGCTCGGGCAGTCGTCACGGCTGACAGATCGCGACTAAATGGGGAAGTTCTCATCTAGACATCATCCGGAGTCATCCTACCAAGTTATAATGAAATCCCTCCATATTAAATATGACCTGCAGACTGTGCTAAAGGTTTTTGGGTTTCAGGCTTGGCAGCCATCACGGTTGACAGATCATGACCAAAAGGGGACGTTCTCATCTAGGCATTATACAGAGGCATCCTACCAAGTTACAATGAAATCCCTTCATAAATACGACCTGTAGACTGTGCTAATGGTTTTCGGGTTTTGGGCTTGGGCAGCCATACCAGTTACCGATTGCAACCAAAAGGGGATGTTCTCATCTAGAAATGACCCCAAACCTGCATATGAAATTTTGTGATGATCAGATAAAAACTACGGGATGTAGCCTGTGCTAAAGGAAAATGTGAACACACTCAAAGACTCACAGACTAACAGACTTCCGCACGCGTGATGGCAATAGCTTATCTTGACTTTGTCAAGTTAAGCTAAAAATTAAAGATTGTTATCTGACAAAAGAGATGCTTGGAAATATTGTGGTAATCTTTAATCAGGTTTCCCTAATTTAAACTTTGTAAGTGTCAATATTTCTATTTTCTATAATAGAATTTTTACATGCAAATCAGGAAAGCATTTACAATTAATTTTATTTTGTTTGACTAAGCTCTCAAGGATGAATAACAAATCATCAACAGAGATCATTTATACAATAGGTCTTTTCCACATCTCACTTTATAATTGAAATCTGGCTGTATCAAATCCTGCTGTGTTTGGAGAAAGGCTTCAGAAGCTCTTCCCAATAATTTGATTATACAAAATCCACAAACCCATTGCCATCAACACAATGTGTACGCAGCGGGAACAGTACTATGTTCATAAAAGCACACAGAGAATTTCAATCAGATTGCCAGTGGTTCATGATTCAAACAAAATTATCCTTCTGGTTTTCTCCTAAGCGTACTGTAGAATCTCATCCAGTGTGTTCATGCTGCAAGGTGCTAATTACATTTCAAAAATTTGCATGGCACGAAAGATACAGCATTTAGCACCAAAATTTGGCATCAAAACAGGCCTGGCATTCTCATGGAGGGCTGCCCCCAGAGAGCCTTCACAAATTTTTTTAGGAGGCTAATTTTAGCCCTCCTGCATCTAGCCAATTAAACACATCACAAATTGTTTTCCAGTACTACTTCTATTTTATGTGCACAATTTCTATGGCTCACTTTATCCATATGACAAAATGGAATCTGTAATTTGCTCAAAAATAAAACTCAACTGCACCACTGGGCTTCATGTTCAAACTTTCTGTCACATTCATGGTACTGGAGGTATGTGACTATCTGGTAATGCCACCAGTTAGAATAATATTTGAACATTGATCTGGAAAGTACAATTCTACCTGAAGATGCTGTTCACATCTTCATAGAAATACTGCTAGGGATAGATGTGGTCAATCTTGTTATTCTTACATTTAATGTATGAAGCAAGAAGACCTCCATAAACACGTTGTCACCTGAGTTCCATTCTGTTTTATCTCCCTGCTGGGAGATAGAACAGAATGGAACTCAAGTGACGAAGTGTATCCTGGCAATAGCATTTGCCCTCCTAGGAGGATCTAGGAGGGCAATTTTAGCCCTCCTGTATTATTCATAATGTCAGGCCTGCCAAAAATATACTTTTGGTGGGTCTCAAAGGATCTGTGGTTTATTATTTCAGTGCATCTTTTGTGATAAAATTGCTGTCTGACGACAGAGGTAAGTCAAAATTCACAACTGTGAAGTAATCTATAGGTAACATGTATAATCAATGGTTATGCGTCATCTGAATTAGCAGTTTATCCATTTAATCTGACTCTTATCAAAACATTTCTTTTGTTACTTAATCCTTTTTATATTGCATAATCTTTTAAAAGCCTTCTGGAAGATAATAAATTATTTACTACTAGTTTATTTGGAGTGAATAAACAGTGAGTAAATAATAATCATAAATTTCATGTTTTTCTCGAAATATGGGTCTTTAAAATTTTCCTATATTTAGCTCCTGTCCATGACATGAAAAAAACTGTGTTTAATTGAACTTTGGGGTAGGGGAGGGAGGGGAATGGGAGAGGGGGTACAAATCAATTATATGTCCCAAAGTACTGCTTACCAAGCTTGGTTCAAATTAGCCAACCAGTTCTGAAAATAGAAATTTGGGGCAGGGTCACAAAGTTTGCCTCTCCTGTCAAAAGCCAAAATATTGCCCAAGGCCCTTTCTTTGAACAAACTTGAATCTTCATCACTAAAGCATACCAAGTCTCAAAGCATTGTGACTTGTGCTTTATGGGAAGAATATTTTTAAAGATTTATGGGCATTTGGTTCTTTGTCACCAGTCCGTAGGGTTTAATTACTTCTACCAAACAAAGTATGAAGGGTATTCCCCAAACATAACCTGTGTCAAGTTTGGATGGATTTGGGCATGTGGTTCTGAAGAAGACTGATAAGCAAAGGCTAACAGACATGATGGATGGATGATGGGTGGATGGAAAGCGGATGCCAAGTGATGGCAATAGGTCATGCTGACTTTTAGTCATGTGCGCTAAAAATGAATATGAAACCTACCTTAGAAGGTCCCGTGGAGACATAACATATTTGTTTTGTCATAGTGGAAAATTAGTAGTTCCCATCTACAGGTCACCCTAAACAAGCATACCTAGTTTCAAAGTGATCCGATCATAAATGTGCCCTGTGGGGTGTGCCAAAGGGCAATATTGATGCCCAACTAAACTAAGTTCAAAGGTTGTTGCCAACAGCAATGTTTTTTGATGGAAATGGAAGAAAATTGATAGCTACCATCTAGAGGTCAGCCCAAACAAGTATACAAAGTTTCAAAGAGATCCATTCATAAATGAGACTATTGTGGTGTGCCAAAGGAAATTTTGGATATACGTATCTAGACGAGAAGTGACGACAATAGCTCAGCCTGACTTTGTCAGTAAATTAACTTAAAAAGGGCTGCCGCAAGCTGTAATATCTTGAAGGCTTCTCAATAAAACCATGCAAATATGGGTGTCATTGGAACCGGCTGAATGAGTCGGTTCCAATGATATCCATATCTGCATGGCTTGATCGAGATATACCCTACAAAATGTGCTGGTAAAGGGTTAACCACTGCACAAAAAAAGTTAAAAAATTTATAGTAATTTATATATTTTTTATACTTACCAATAACCCAGACATAGCTGGTGCTAACTCTAAAAAATCCAGGGCCAAACACAAATTTTGCCCCCCAATCCCCAAAATTTGCATCTAAAACCAAAAGAAATCATGTCCTAAAGGACCTCCATACTTTGCCCTTACTGCGCATGCGCAGTGTCAAGGACGTTCTGAAATTGGCGCCAATTATCATTCTTACTGGCAGTGCCTGGTCAGCGCTATGTACTCAGCGGGGAGGTAAGAGTTCCCAACTCCTGGGAGGGCCATCCCCGTCTGGGTCATTGGTAAGTATAAAAAATATATAAATTACTATAAATTTTTTAACATTTTTATACTGTACCAATGACCCAGACATAGCTGAATAGTAAAAAGGCTGGAGGGCCTAGGACATAGAGGAAAATCCAATAAGCTCAACTATATAATACAGAGGCAACCCCTCAAGGAGAAAAGGAGTATTAGGCTTTACATGTATCTTTCTTATTTTATGTTAAATTAGAAAGATACAATACCCTTCATAATTGAGCACAATAACATTCATGTTCTCTATTACCATCCAGTATAACCCTTTATACTAATTATTTTTAAAGTAAGCCAATAAATAAAGTTAGTCCACAGAATTGAGACTCTTTATATTCTTTAAAAGTGTCCGAGGATTGTATATTAACGCCCGTTTGACACTTGACATATACAAATGCTTCACACCGAGCTACACTTTAAAAATATGACATGAATGAATTTTAACATTAATATTACACTTTAAAACCATCCCGGAAACGACTCAGAAATACTGACTTCGGAGGAGGCATTCCCTTGCTTTTCACTATAAAGCAGGTGACCTAAGGGAACACCCCCCCCCCCCCCCCCTTCCCCTGGGTCAAATAGCCCAGAGCGAAGAGGGCAGCCGGACGGAGTCACTGCCGGAACAGAAAGCCTGCATAACTATAGTTGCAACTGTTTAGTGGACGACATTCTGAGCAACAGATAACGGACCTAAACAATGCAGGTCTCCAGAAATGGACTCAATATTTCTGAGATAAAAATTTGTGAATGTGGATGGCTGAGACCAATAAGCAGCCTTCATTAAATCTGTAATAGCAATACTATTAGCGTAAGCCCAAGAAGTAGAAAGAGCTCTTACTTCATGAGCCGAAATCTTAAGCACAGACTGCTGAGAAGAAGATAAATTTTCATAAGCAGTACGGATAGTTAATTGAATCCATCTAGCAATAGAATGGACCGAAATGTTCTTTCTATTAGGCATCAGAGACAGAAGGAAACGTTTTCGTCCCTTTCTGATAAATTGACATCTCTGTTTATAGATACGTAACGCTCTAACAGGACAGAGTAAAGGCCTACGCCCGTCTGAAGACGGAAGAGCCTTAATAACAATAGGTTCCGGATATTTATTAGGAGCCTGATTCTTAGCTAAAAATCCCACATTAGTAGTGAAGGTGATAGTGTTCCCGACACTATGATAGTGAGAATCATCCACCGACAGTGCATGAAGCTCACTGACTCTTCTAGCAGAAGAGAAAGCTAAGAGAAAAGCTGTCTTATAAGACAAGAATTTGAAATCTACTGTCCCAAGAGGTTCAAATGGCTTTTCCTTCAGTTTAAGAAGAACTCAAGCTAAATTCCACTTAGGAATTAACCTAAGAGTTCTGGGTCTATTTATCGAGAAGTTTCTAACTAACTTAGATAAAGAGACATTAGATCCAATTTGTAAACTATCATGATGTGCATAGGTATCAGATAACATAGACCTATAACCCTTAATAGTAATAGGCTGCAGTTTAATTTCGTCAAACAAGTATACTAGAAAGTTTGCAATGTCTGGTATGGAGGGATCAAAAATATCAACAGAATGATCCCTACACCAACGACGAAAAACCTTCCACTTAGCCGCATAGTTTAGCGAAGAGGAGGTCCTCCTACAGTTAGAAATCACGTCCACTGCTCGTCCTGTAAAGTGCTTGCCATGCAAGAAGGACCGCACAACGGAAAAACGTGAAGGTTGAGACCTTGCGGGTTGTGATGGAGTTGACGCGATCTCCCCTGCGAAAGAAGATCCTCCCGTGGAGGAAGCTTTCGCGGTAGGTCCCACAACAGACACCTGAGTAGATTTATTCACGGTCTCTGTGGAGACAGAGATGCTACCAACAGAATCTTGCATTGAGATTGTTTTATCTTTAGCAATACTTGCTGAATTAACGGCGCTGGAGGATACGCATATCCTATCATTCCGTCCCAAGGGATCGACAGAGCGTCTACTGCAAATGCTCTTGGATCCGGACACGGAGACACATACGTCTGCAACTGATTGTTGAGATGTGTCGCAAATAAGTCTATCATTGGCCGTTCCCACTGGTAGCAAATCTGATTGAATACTTGTTTGTTGAGAGTCCACTCCGACGGCAACAAGCGACCCTTTCGTGAAAGGGAGTCTGCTAGAACGTTCAGACGACTCGGTATATGACGGACCGAAAGAAGAACATGACGTTCCAGGGCAAACAGAAGGATTCTTTCCGTTAGATTGAACAACGGAATTGAATGAGTGCCTCCCTGATTCCGTATATACGCCACTACTGTTGTATTGTCGGATAGGATTTGGACATGAGCATTGTGAATAATGTCCATCCAATGACGTAACGCAAGCCAAATTGACATCATTCCCTTGATGTTTATGTGCTTGCCCAGGAATTGCGGATCCCAAAGACCCTGGCATCTCGAATCCGTTGGGATCAATGATGCACCCCAACCTGTTTGACTGGCATCCGTCATAATGGTAAAACTCGGATCCGGCAACTGCAGCGGAACTCCCTGAATTAACCACTGAATGTTTGCCCAAGTCTGAATCTCTCGTTTCACTTGATCTGACAAGAGAACGTCTATGTCGAGCGAATGAATTTTCACACTCCAATTCTGAGTCAAGAAAATTTGGACAGGACGCGTGCGTAACCGCCCCATCGGAATGAGATCCGCAGCGGCTCCGCACAGACCTATCAGTCTCATGAACTCTCTCGCTGTGACTTTGTCTGCGTGCAGACAATAGCGAGCGTAACAACTGACTAATTTCGCTCTGGTTAACGGCAGACGAACGAGATTGTTGTGCGTCTCAAAGCTCATTCCCAGATGTGTGAATGACTTGGACGGCACCAAATCCGACTTCTCCTCGTTTATTATAAAACCGAGACGTCGGAGCAAAAGAAGCAGATTCTGCACATCGTTCTGAAGCGTTAACTCGTTGCCGTACCTCTGAAGAATGTCGTCCAGGTAGGCCGACGTTACAGCAGACGAATGAGCTCGGAAATGCATCATTACCGAGTTCATTACCCGAGTGAAAGCCCAGGGTGCTAGATTCAATCCGAAGCACATCGCCCGGAATTGATACACCACCCCTAGGACTGCGAAGCGTAGATACTTTCTGAATGTCGGATGTACCATGACGTGAAAGTACGCATCTTTGAGATCTATGCTTGTTGCATAATCATTCACCCGAATACTCGCTCTGACCGATCGAATCGTCTCCATATAAAACTTCGGAGCGACGATCAGCTTGTTTATCCAGCTCAAATCTATGACTGGACGGAACGAGCCGTCTGGTTTCGGAACCAGAAACAGATGGCTGTAGAATCCCGGTGTCTCCTGGTTTTCTACGACCTCTACCATGTTCTTCATTAAAAGAGACTGCACCTCTGATAACAGAGCGTCTCTTTTCTGCGGATTTGACGGAAGTTGAGTCCACTTTGGACTTCGAGTTAATGGAGGCTTTCGTTTGAAGGATATCTTTAGACCTTCCGAAATCACCCCTCTCACCCAAGGGTCGTCCGTAATCGACGCCCACTCTTGTGAAAAACTCGACAAGCTTCCGCCAACCGGCACGCGATAGAGGTTGAAGCCATCACCTCCTGGACCTGCGAGAAACCACGTCCTCCACGACCCGCACCTCGTCCCGTCGAACTCGGGGCGTCCGACCGGTTGTCCCGGCCCGAAGGACGTCCCGCACGTGAGTCGCTGCCTTGACGGTCTCTTGAATAAGACCAAGAGGACGCACCGGAACCTCTATAGGAACCTCTCTTGGGCGCATTAGACCCAGAAGTGCCTGTCTTACTCTTATCTGCCGTGTCCGACTTCTTAGAAGCAGATTTGAACAGCAGAGAATCCGAAGCTTTCTTAGAAATTTTATCGTAAATTGCAGAAAGCTTGCCATCGAATAGAAGTTCTCCGGAGACCGAAGCGACTCTGAGAGAGTTCTTCACCTTACTATCCACGAGTGTGGATGTAGCTAGGGCTGCGTCACGTCTAACCAACTCCAGGTTTGCCACTGAAAGGGCGGAGTTACACGTGGAATAAGCTACTGCCCTTGAAAGAAGTCTTAAAGAGGATTGTATATCCTGGAATTCTTTCCCTTGAAGACGCAGTGATAACGCCTTAGTAAGGTGGTCTGCGTAAGGTAGTCTCCAACACCGCGGTTGGAATAGACGCAGACGACGGTAATCATAATTCTAAATCTTCCGCCTCGTCGTCCATACGCAGAGGAACTCTCGGGATACCCTGTCCTGCCGTATCGAATTTATTCCTTGCATTAATGAAAGGCAGGTTGAGAGTATTGTTGGACAAGAAACCCGCTTTTCCTGTTTTGGAAGCAAGTTTGAATATAGCGTCGTTCAATAATTCAAATGTTCTTGCAACATTATTGGACTGAGATGGAAACTCGGGAGCGATGTCCCTGAACCGCTCAAAGAAATCAGAGTCCAATGACGCTATAATTCTCTTGTCCGGAACCGCAGCAGTCTGGCCCGACGGAACAACTTGAGGAAGAAAATGCCAGATGAAGTCCACGGCAGCTTTATGTTGTTCCAAAAGGGATAGCTCCAAGTCATCCGTATCCCTTTCACCATCCGGTCGGACCTCATGATGCTCCCGGTCGTCCGCACCCGATGCTTCGGCGGAGCGTACCGACCCAGCGCCGTCGGATAATTCCCGATCCGACACCGTTTCTGTCGGTTGCTGGGATGCTGCGATAAGTTGTGCTATTTGAACAAGCACGTCTGACATCGAGGCCTGTGGAGGCGCAGTCTTTCGCTGCTTCGCCGAGGGCAGCTCCGCATCTGGTGACTCCCGCATACTCTTCCTATGCGAACGTCCGGAGTCCACCGGCCTCGTGTCCCTGGCTACCGGATGGCGTGACCTGGTCGCCGAAGAATCCCTGATCGGCAAAGCTGGTAAAATATCGGCGGTCACGTAGCCAAGGTGCGGCCGTGTGCGCTGGTGAGAGGAAGAAGCCTGAGCAGTCTCCGCGGACTGCCTATACAACGGAGCGTCCCGAGCGACGGACGTGTGCACCGCTTGCGACACATTTTGTACCACAACATCTGGTCCCAGATGTTGTTGCACGAGAGAGGGGCCTCTCTCGCTCGCGGCCCGGCTGGACCTGGACGAGCTAGGAACCGGACTCGAAGGCTTCCTCCGATCTCTCCTACTATCCGCCGTCACTGGGTGTGCACGTTGAATGTTTATAGTGCTCACATCACCCAACATTTCCTCCTGGACCGCATCGGACGAACCCGCCTGCCGAACCATTCGGTGAATGGACGCTACACCGGGCGAGCTAGCGGACGACATTTGTCTTATCTCCATGAGCACTTTTGCCGCTAGCTCTGAATTCATTTGTGACGACGGAAGCGCACTTGCGGAAGATAACATGGAAACATCACCCTGTTCTTGTTCCTCTGAAATAGAAACTGATAGAGTAGAGTGACCCTGCGGAGAAAGAGCCGGCATAGCCCTTTCTCCACTAACAACATATCGTGACACACGTTTCCAATGTTTGTCATCCCAATATTGACATATAGAACAGGGATTAGTGCGAGTACACTGACTACAATTAATACAATGATCATGAAAGTCAGAGGAAGACTTCTTCCTATTACAATTTGAACAATATCCTTTCATTGTGAAAAGTCAACAACAAGTCCTAGTACTCGCACAAACCCCTAAACACAAAGATACATAATAACATGATCCATTAATATTGAAAAAACAATTGAAAATCAAATAATTTTTGAAAAATATTTTTTCAGCGAAGCCCAAGTTTCTGAAAAGTAACCTTGAGCCCCAATGGATCCCAAGGCTAAGTGTGGTCAAAAATTTTAAAATTATATTAAATAATTAATGCAACACTTACGGATAATAATAATGTAGCTTATAGTGAGATAAACTACTCCAAAGGCAAACAGCCCCCCTCAAAAGAGACTGTTGCCAATGTAAACAAACAGTGTAAAAACACCAGAAAACATGACTCCAGGCACTGACAAAACTGGCCCGAAATCAGTCATAAAATTTACACTCTATCTGATGCAAGACAGAGACTCCCAGGGGAGAATCTGCAGAACATCAGATGGAAGATGCAGAACACAACGTTTATACACCCATGGGTGAAAACGTAACTATGGGGAAAATAACAGAATACATTCTGTAACCAAGCTAACTCTCCCAAAAGAATTTAGAAATGATCTTTCTCAAAAATATGCCAAAAGCATGGGAGAATAGCAAGGGGGGACTTAGAAGACCAGGGGAGAGGAAACACTGAATAAGCAGTGCAACTTTATAGCAAGAATGACAACAACAGGCCCATGCCTCGAAAATAGGCAACTTAACATAATTTCATAAAATTTTTTAAGTACAGCCCTGATTATTTTTTGTCACTCCTTTTTCCTCTCCTCCTTCTATATCCTCCTTAGAATCACCATTTCTCCAATAATTACGTGTCTGGCATCCTTTAAACTGAGATTTACAAGCACAAAGATCAGTGAGATGTTGACTGATGAACGGCCAAACAGAGAATAATAATTGGCGCCAATTTCGGAACGTCCTTGACACTGTGCATGCGCAGTAAGGGCAAAGTATGGAGGTCCTTTAGGACATGATTTCTTTTGGTTTTAGATGCAAATTTTGGGGATTGGGGGGCAAAATTTGTGTTTGGCCCTGGATTTTTTAGAGTTAGCACCAGCTATGTCTGGGTCATTGGTACAGTATAAAAATATGAGCATTCATGCAATTTTTATAGGCTTCCTGTCTGTATTTTGAATTGATTTGACACATTCCTCTGATTACCTAACATAGAAAATTAGTTTTAAAGGGAACACAAGTATTTACATCTATCTCAGAATTCATTAACACATATTTCACCCTCTGCAAGTTTACTTTTAAGTTTTTCAATTTTTTCATCAGTTGCTATATACTTTCTTTTGCATTTCAGTGGTGGCAGGCCACAATGAAGTTGTGTAATTTTGAATTTATTTATGTTGGCTTCCTTCTTGAATACATCAACCAATTCATATAGGTTGGGGTGGGCTTTACAAATAATTTTATTTAACTTATTATGCCAACCCTCTACATGATTGTTTGTCCTACATGAATGTGTTTGATTGTTATTCCATAATTTTACAGGAAAGATTGATGTTTGTGAAATCCATGTGTTCTCCATGTATTCAATGAATTGACAAATCCCAGAGTATGAGTAATGTCTGTAACAATTCCTCTTTTAGTTCCTCCCAGGAAGTTCTGACACATAATATTGGAACAAATGCTAACACAATGATTTTTCTCCATAATCTCTGAAATCACTGTCATCACTATAAGGGCAACTAAGGCCAACATTTTGTATTTTCCTCCATACACTTTGTGAAAAATGGTAATAAACATCCTTTGTGTTTTGTTGAAGGAAAGCTTATTTTTAAAGCTGCCAGACGACCTGATTTGAAGTCAGACATAATTTCTTTTGGATTAAATTCTTTTCCTCTCTGATGGGCTAACTCTTTTAGAAGCAAAAATGCTTGGTTATAGGTTTCCTTTGATTTTTTGTCCAGTAAACAATACACCAGTAGAAACTGCTGTCCTTCAATAAATGCATGGATTGTAAAAACTTGACAAAATATACTTGGGCAGGCATAAAATGTTCCATCCACATATAAAGTGTGTGCTGAACAGACTTCCAAGAATGCCTCTAATGTTCCAAAAATCAGAATGTTTTTGTATGTACTACTGGATAAAAGAAAATTCTCTCCTTCTGGCATAGCTAACCACTCACCTTCTAAACAAATGTCTGCTCTTTCTTTTGGCAAAAGTGGATACTTTTTATGTCTCTGTCTATACAAAGAATTCTTTACGGTTTCAAATGTTGGTAATGCAGAAGCGAATTCATGTAATCTACCATTCTGTGAGTTGATGACCTCTTCTAAAACACTGTCATATACTCTTGGAATTGGCTGTGTCTCAGTAAGAACTCTTTTTCTCATTTCGCTAAGAGCAGCATCTTTTAATAATTTTCCAACATCTGGGCTGTGGTTGTGGTAACCAGTTAATGAAGTAAGTTGGTTATCACTTGTTGTTGCTTTTGCAATGAACTTGTTGGTTCTACTTTTCACACATCTCCAGTAAACCTATTCGTTAATTTCACAAATTTTCAAATATTTGAAATTGTCTACAACAAGAGCATTTTTTCCTTTGGATGTTCACACAAAGGTAATCTCCTTCTCCATCATTGTATTTGGAATGAAAATACGAATGAATGAATGAAAAGTTTTAGCGCGCCAAAGGTGTGAAGACCAATGTGGGATTTACAAATCCCTTGCGACCCAGTTAACCTATTTTATTTTACTGGGATCACTTGAATGAAAATACAGAATAAAATGCAGATATATATAAGTTTTGAATTTCGTTTGAAGTGTGACATCAGAGAATACAAAAACTTTGAAGAAAAACAACAAAAGCTAACAATTTGTGTTAACTTTTAAACTTCTAAAAGAATAACTACCATAACATATTGCTACCTTTAACAATATTTATAAATGGCTTGGGTTTATAAACACACACAAGCTGAAGAATTTATCCTTATAAAAATATACAATCATCACTGCAGGTAAAATATTGTTCTGTAAACACTAATACTACTAGTAAAAAACGGTGTCTTCTGGCTATTCCAACATGCTGAGAACAGTAGGTGTTGTTATAGTAGCTTGTGTTGTTTTAGTAATTAGTGGTTAATTAATTTCACAGGTGAATCCAATAAATTATAAATTTTGTTCAGTTTGCTTTCAGTGAGATTTATTCACTTATTTAAATGTAAAACTTGAAAACAAGTTATGAAACAATTTATAATTTTAATTAATTATTAATGATGAAAGTGGTTGAGTTGGTGAGATTTATTCACTTTGACCAGTGCAAGTCGTATATTTCCTATAAATATGCTGATTACTGCAATTTGTGGTTATTCTCAGTTTGTCATGGCTAGTGCACAGTTAGATGTTACTTTTACCACCAACAGACTTGGAAACCAGAACCTGATCCATAATGGGTTCAAGTTCCACGTAAAGACCAGGCGTGGTGACAGGATATACTGGCAGTGTTCTGCTCGCAACTGCCATGCCACTATAAACACTCTCCAAAACATACCTACCAAGATGGCCGGTAACCACGATCACCAATCTGACCCAACCAAACTCAAAGTGGATGCCATACTTCAAACCATGAAAGAAAGGGCCAAAAAAGAACTCACACCAATACCTACCATCTATGAGGAAGAACTAGTGAAACTTAGAAACAGAGAATGGAATGATGATACACAAGAACTAGTTCAGCAGATATCAACATTTTAGTCATGTAAAGACCAATTCTACAACCAGCGACACAAGACCTTACCCACATTACCAACATCAGCAACAGACCTACAGTTACAAGGAGAATGGACAGAAACCACCACAGGACAACAATTCCTACTCGCAGACGACAACACCAATAGACGCATACTTCTCTTCAGTACTGAACAGAACCTTACTCACCTAGCCGCTGCAGACACAGTTTATGGTGATGGTACATTTTATACCTGCCCTACTTTTTTTTACCAGCTCTACACGTTCCATGCCATGGTTGACGGTGTGATGTTTCCCCTAGTATACAGTCTTCTACCAGGAAAGGACCAACACGTTTACACCAGACTACTGACTCTACTACAAGATGCATGCCAGTGCTACAACATCAGGTTCCGACCAGCAACACTCTTCCTTGACTATGAGGTAGCCATCAGAAATGCAGCATTTCAAGTATTCCCAGATATCAACATCAAGGGCTGTTTTTTCCACTATACGCAATGTATCTGGAGGAACGCACAGAAACATGGCTTACAGGTACCCTACAAAGACAACGACGACATCCGTACTCTAGTAAGACGTGCTGCTGTACTGCCTTTACTACCACCCAACACAGTTGAAGACGTTTGGTTCCAAGCATTAGAAGACATCGAGGACGCCGACATCAATATACCAATCCTTCCATTTACTGATTATGTTACCAGTAACTGGGTAGAAGGAGACCGTGACCTGTGGAACCACTACACAACAGAGGGACCAAGAACTACCAACCATCTTGAAGGCTGGCATGGTAAACTAAAGAAATTGGTCAAGGCTCCACATCCAAACATCTTCAACATGATAAAACTACTGAAACATGAAGAAGCTGTTCATGCCTGCACTTTACTCCAGTACCAAGCCGGTGGAAAACGCGTACTAAGAAAGCGCAAGTACCGAGAAATTGACTCCAGACTCGCGACTTTAAAGACTCGTCTACAGAACCAGGAGCTAACACCAGTCCAGTTTGCTGACGCTGCGTCACACTTATTACATCTAGACTAGACTTTATATGCTTGTTCTTGTTCATTGAGCCCATTCCAATGAGGGCATTTGTTGACATTTTTTGGAAAATTTGAAAAATTCAAATTAAAATAATATATTTTAATGTTCTCTGCGTTGGGTAAAGGGTAGAAACCATTGTCCTTGAAATTTTATTTTTAATAATATGTGCTTATTTTTAATATCAGTTTTAGTGCTTAAACTGTTATTATCCATTGTACTTTATATCTGATTTTTAATAATATGTGCTTATTTTTGATATTTGACTACAATGTTCTTAGTGCTGAAATGTTTCACATGAATATTTAATAAAAAGTTTTTTTTTTCCAAAGACACACTTTTTGTTTTTACAGTATACACAAACATAATCCCTTGTTTATACAAGCATTCTGGCTATTCCTACATGGATTTTATAATTACCTACCTTCAGATTTTGAAATGTTGGAATAGCCAGAATAAACCGTAAAAAACATTTTATTTCAAATCAAAACTTCAAAGAGAAAAAAAAATTAAAATCTGAAAATTTGGCAAAAAGTGTTGACCAAGAGGGAATTAACCAAAAGGTAATTGACCAAAAAGGAATTGATCAAGGGGTAATTGACCAAAAGGGAATTGACGAAAGGGTAATAAACCGACCAACAGAAATATTCCAGACGAGGGACTCTTAACACAGGCGATGGACTATTTGTGAGCTAGACTAGTTCCAGGTCAGAACAACATCAAATTCCTTACAGAATTAAGACTGGTGGCTTGAGAGCTTGCTCATGCAAAAAATTGATTAGTTTCCTCAAATTCCAAGAGAACCAAAATCTAGGTTTTCCTTCTGATAAAAATGAAACAAGAACCCAACTAGAGCAATGCTGAGGGTGACATATGCCCCCACCTGCAAAACCACGCCTGCAATACCATGGATAACATTATAGAAATGAAACATTTATTACTGTGTGGTGGATAAAGGAGGACAGATGATAGACCTTTGACAGATTACAGACCATTGGGGCATTTTCATCAAAACTATTAGGTGTCACCATAAGGTGACACAAAAAGGTAACCCCGCCTCTTTACCAAATGTAAGAGTAACTTGATTTGATTTGAGTTGATAATTTTGTTAAAAATACTTTTATATGTTGCACATCTCCAAGGCATGTGTAACCATATCCTACATTACACCATGAAGTACCCTCAATTAAAAAAACACATGAAGTTATTTAAGTTGCGAAAGGGCAATCACTATGACAAAAACATACAGAGTTGTCTAAACTTTTAACATGGTAATGTGCTGAATGTAGTTTGAATTGTGCAAACTTTCAAATGAAAGGTGTGAATGTAGTGTATGATACAACTTCGGGGCAGACAGACTGATTGACTGACATGAGGAATACTATATCCCCTGCCATGTAGGCGGGGTATAAAAATCAGAACCACCCATCCCTACAGCAGAGAGCACTGGGTAATTGGTAGTACTTGTCATTTTGGGAAGAGAACCTTCAAGGTGATCTCACTAGGTCTTTAAGAGCACATGTTTTCTTTCATATTACATTTGTTTGTTTGTTTCTTTGTTTGTTTATTGGGGTATGACATTTGACAGACAGAGTCATATTGTGTCAGCTTTACCTGTGGAGGAACCCAGAGTGAACAACAAATGATGGTAAGTAGTGGTTGGACTCTCCATTTACTTTCCTGGAACAATCAGGGTTAGCAATGATTGAAAGCAGGTGTAACATCCATATGCTGTGCATTGTACTACATAGTGCCACCTTGCACTCATTGGGCAGCTGGGATTATGTGTCTTGCCCAAGGACACAACACAGATGACACAGGTTATGACTGAACAGACAACCTTTTGATCTGAAATCCAAGATGTTGACCAATAATCCATCACACACTCTTCACACTAGGAAGATGATTTTCACCTCCTGACCCACTGAGTATTTTCATATTTTTCATCAAATCTAGTCATGGCTGCTTCACAGCAGTCATGGCTAGATTTGATGAAAAATTAATCTAAATTTAACTCAAGAAATCATTGGCGAAAACATCCATTCAGTTTACAGGCCTAAGATTTGATTAAATGTGCCAAAATTCTACTTATTTCAATGACAACAGAAATCCTGTCCTTGTCAGGAATATTCACCAGCAGCATGAAAAGGGGTTAAGGCAATGTGCATGACATTTGGCATAAGTAATATGAACACTGGCATTGCAGCCATTCCACCTTCCTGTGTGGAGGTGTGATGACTGCAGGATACATGTTACAATTGGAATACTGAGAAAATTATTCCACTGTATGATAAAGCTGCCCTAAAATGGGTGTGGCCAGAGGTGGTCACAGGGGTCTTCTCCTCCTACCCAGAAGTCAACATAAGCTATATTTTTCACCCTTAGTGGAGCAAGAATGCCGAAGCATTCCTATATCTTTCTATCTGTGTGACCCACCGGCCCAAACAAAATCCTGACCTCACCCTTGCATGATTAATTACATGTTGGCAAACTGTAATCATCAACAGACATTTATTTATTATCTATTTATTTAATTTTATTGGGGTTTAACAACACTTTCAGCAAGCAGGGTCTAGAGATGGGTAGTATTAGAATTTTGAGTTTGGTATACGTTTTGGTATTTTTAGGGTATCAGTTCGGTATTCGGTATCTGACTTGACTGAGATTTATTTATAGTACCAAAGGGGGATTCACATCAGAAAAGTACAGAATAAGATGTACCATTCTACCACAATGCCACAAATACCATTGCCAATGAGCTCAACAGGGGGGTGTGGTGGTTCAGTTGGAAGAGGTGCAGGCTGCAAGCCGAGAGGTCCACGGTTCAAATACCACCTGCGGCAACCACGTTGTGTCTTTGGGCAAGACACTTCACCCCAATTGCCAACATGGAGGCTTGGAGGCATTGCGTACTAAGGTGTACTGCACGTCGATTAGTACACTTGTTTTCAACCAATGCTAACCCTGCTTGTGTGGAGTTGGTATGTTGAGGAGCCTAACAGATGCTTGCCATTGCTCAGTGGTTCTCTCTGGGTACTCCGGTACCCTGGCAGTCAAAAGTGTTGTTAAACCCCAATAAATAAATGAATAATGAGCTGAACACTGGCTCTCTTTTGCCAACACAAATCATGTCTACAGTAATTCTGTGACTTGTTCCAGACACATCTTAACCTTTAAAAGCCTATTTCATGTTGTTGCGATCTTGGAGCATGTGTCCTTAACTTGTCATCATCAGGATGTCCTGCTGACAATAGACAAATCACCTGGGCAGTGATTTCCAGTCAAGTCTTGGCTGCCTCAACAGGAAGCCAAAACTTGACTAGAAATCACTGCTAAGGACCTAGACATGTACAGGTTGTAGCTAGTCTAGTGAAATCGGTATGATTGCCCAGGCGTTTAATGGTTAACAAAACTGAAAAGAAAATCAGTCACCTCTTTCATAACAATGAACACTTCAGCTGCTGCTATCAAGCCTCAACGAGGCCTTAGAAATAGCAAAGGCAGGAAAATTTGAAAATATAGAGGGTTTTGGTGTTTAAATAGCAGCCTCAACAAGGTCTTAGAAATAGAAAAGGCAGGAAAATTTGAAAATATAGAGGGTTTTGGTGTTTAATGATTGGTTCGGTTCAGTTTTTCGGTATCCCCATAATTCAGTAGCGGTTCATTTTTTTGGTATATTGCCCATCTCCAGCCGAGTCATATCATGTTGTACAGTTTTATGGGTTGAGGAAGCAGGAGTACCCAGAGAGAACTAACTGTCAGACACTGCAACTTACTAACTCCTAAAACAACAGGGTTAGCACTGGTTGAAGCCATCTGCACCAGCGATATGTATATGCCTTAGCAGACTGTGCCAGCATCCTCCCACTTGAATTGGTCTGGATCAAACATACACCCCAACTAAGATATCAAAACATCCAAGTACCAATAGCTAGATAATAGGCTGCAGCAGTGCAGTGGAATGAAAACCAGGCCAATTAGACATTCTAAATATGAAAGTCTGTGACTCAAGGACAGTTGATCAGCTATGTTTGTGCTACCTGCCAAAGTTAACTCCCATTCAAGGTATCAACAATTCAACTGCAATCTATAAAAAAAGGCAAAATTTGAGTGCAACAGTAGAGAGGCTCTGCTTCACTTCCTGAAATTGTAGTGAGGAAGAATTATAAATCTATTCTAGTTGTAGCTGCTTAACTGGTAGAGTGCTAAATTATTTTTAGCCATCAAACCTTGTTCACATGTCTTTGCCTCATTACAATTTATGGGAGAGTGCCTGTAGGCACTCTCCCATGAACAGTAATAAGGCAAATCCATACAGAGTAAATAATCTCATTTCAAAGAAAATATGATACACATCCAGTGAATATGAAGATTTCAAACTGCACTTCATTGTAAAGCCCAAATATGGGCTTCCAAAACTCTACCAGTTAACTGGTAGAGTGTACTAGATCATTTTGGTTGTCAGAATTTGTTCACCTGTATTTGTCCAGTTATAGTTTATTGGCAGTCTCCAGGCAGTCTCCAATAAAATGTGACCATACAAATACAAAGTGACAAAATAGAAGTTACTTCTAGAGGAATATCAAGCACCTCCAAAGTATACGAAAACTTCATTGTGACACCTATATCATTTACTGGAGCCCAAATTTGGTATTCCAGAACTGTACCAGTTAAAGCTGTAGATGCTTGAGAAAGGAAATAATTCAGGAAAGTCACTTACCTCCTCATTTTGGCTTGTCATGATATATGATACGCAGAGATTAGCCAATACAATTGCACTGACATTCAATAACTGCAATAAAAAAATAAAATAGTTTCAAAAATATCTCTCAGAGTACAAAAAATAATTTTCAGCAATGATCTTTTTTTTTAAATTGTAATATTAACCTTTCATCCAACAACTGCATCTTGCTATATACAGGGTATGCATAACATTCAAGGATGATACTACTTATTTATTTACTGGTGTTTAAGGTCACATACTTTTGCACAATGGCTAATCATGACCACAACATGGAGATAAAGTCAAGGTCAGTCAATCGTTTGTACCCCATGTTGCCTATTTTAGAGGACTCGCTCCCCAAGCATTAGTGATTGGGTTCTATTTTACCAGTGAAAAAGTGCTTGTTTATCACAGTAAACTCCTTCATTTCCCGGGGTTCCTGCGGAGGCAAGGATGATAATCAGCCTTGCAGGTGTAGAGTCCAGGTAAATGATCATGAGGGCCTAATTCAATAACCATCATCATGCGAGTCATGGGAGTCAGTCAACGAGGGAGTTCCTTAATCAGGGTTTGCACACCTGACCAAAATTAAACTTCAAGGAGTTTTTCAAAGAGTCTAATAGAAGAATACCAGTATATTTACCTACCTAAAATATTATTCCCTTAACCCTTTGAACGTGAGCGGCGGCTTTTCTGACCAGGAATATGATACATCATAACATCATTAAATAGGATGGCTTTTCAGTAAATGTGTGGGATAGACCAATCAATATTTTCAACATGCAGCCTCAAGGTTTAAAATATTGATTGGTCTACCTCAAATAATGAAAATGGACTCTTCTTTCAGTAATTTCTGCCACTGAACTGGCTTGGAAGATACCACTAGAGATCAAAGAGTTAAAGGAAACACATTTTATTATGCACCTCATCAGACTGTTTGAAATATCTGGCAAATATTTTGTGATATATATGGTCTTGATAGAAATAAGAGAATACTGTATTGAGTCAGGAATAAGCAGCCCAAGGTGGTGCATGAAGTAAAAGAGGGCAAAAGTATATCGGTGGGCTTATTTTCGAGAGGCCAAAATTTGGATGCAAAGCTGACACAAAATTTGGTGACTCTGTCAATCCCATAACAAAGATGCATTAACCCTTTACCTAATGAATTGACAACATCAGTTTTTTTCAGCATCGAATCACTCCAAATCCTTCAAAATGCATTTTTTTGAAAAATTGCCTAAATGACACAGGGGGCAGGGCATGGGGGGGGGGGGGGGGGGGGGGGCGGTTTGATTGAGGAAGTTATAGAAGTCAAATTTCCTTTCTGCATATCATCACTTCAAATTCTTCAAAATGCTTTTGGGGCAAAGAAAACAAAATTGCCTAAATGACACCCGGTGGGGGGGGGGGGGGGGGGGAGGGGGGAGGGGGAGGGGTGCGGTGCGATGGATAGTCAAATTTTTTTTCTGCATGTAATAACTCCCAATCTATCAAAATGCATTTGGGGGTACTTGCCTAAATGACATGGGGGTGGGGGGGGGGGGGAGGGAGGGGGCAACACATCTGACAATTTTTCATCAGATAATGGTGGTCATCAAACTTGTGGTAGACCTTGTTCCCAAAGATATATATATACCCCAAAAATTGATATTTGGTTCCATAAACAAGCATCAGATGGTATTTTAACAAAGGGCAATAACTCCTACAATTTTCATTGGATATGGCTGATCATTGACCTTGACGTAGACATTATTGCTATAGAGACACAAATCAAAAAGAATTGAAATCTGTTAACTATTGTTCGAGTTATGCCATAAACAATTTCTGACAAAATGTTGAAGGAAAAATGAAATTTCCATGTCGAAAAGCCCCATAACTCTTGTAAAAATCATCGGACCATGCCCCAATTTGAACTTAACCTTCATTTTGATATAACTGAGGCAGAAAGCAAGTTTGGTCCTGATCAGTGAATCCAAACTCAAGTTATCATCTGGAAACCAAAATGTTGATGGTAATGAGAAATTTCTATGTCGAAAAGGAACATAACTCATGTAAAAATAATTGGACGGACCCATATTTGAACTTGGCCTGTTTTACTATGTGTGTAATACACATACCAACTTTGGTTGAGATCAAATAATCCAAACTGGAGTTAACGGTCAGAAACCCAAAATGTTAAAAGAAGGTCATATTCCAGGTCAAAAAAGGGCCATAACTCATATAAAAATAACTGGAGAGAGCTCATATTCAAACTTTGCCTGTATTACTAGCTGAGGAATACACATACCAACTTTGGATGAAATCAAATAATCCAAACTGGAGTTATTGGTCAGAAACCAATTAAGGTACATAAGAATCAATTCAATTCAGTTTATTGTACTTTTACACCTTTACGGTCAAGTGTACAGTATAACAAATAACATAGTAATAGTTGACAATAACATAATAATACATCAGAAGTACAAGTTATGTCGTTTTGTTTATTGATTGGGTGCTAGAAGCCGATATTTTGTCCTCACTGGAAGGTATTGGTACCACAACTAAAAGTCTTCATGTTCTGTGGATATGTTTCAGACTCAGTTGAAACAAGAAAACAGTTTGTCCATATGGAGTCGTCCTGTTGCAATCCATTGCAGAGTGTTCATAGGGATTCTCCAATAAACTGCAACAAGACAAATCCACATGAACAAACTCTGAACTACAATTGGTCTGGCACTCTACCAGTTAAACCGGACTCCTTTTTTGAGGAACAAAACGTTTAAGCAAAGTATGACTTTTCACTTTAGTATACCAATATACCATGTCTTGGAACATGATAATGTAATCCTTTGTTCTTGTCCCATGGTGCAATATGTATATTTATTCATGCCGGTAACTTCGGAAATTGGGTATTATATGAGACCAGTGTCGACGTGGTTTGGTTGATCGGGGGATTGCCAGTTCCCTTTCTTTTTTAACCGATGGTATGTATAATGGGCGAGATTGTTTAGAAACCCATTGTCGGTGGATTGCATTGTAAGTTTAAATTTGTTTGTGTCATTATAAGCCCCAAAATTGTTGTTTCTAATAAAATTGTGTCCAAGAAGGTGTTTTCGTTCATCTTCCAGAATCTCACAGTGGAGAATGAAATGTGTTTCGTTGTCTACAACCCTGCAATGTTTGCATACCCTGAATTCTTCTGCTAGTCTCATATACCTGCCCCTCTCAAATAAAAATAAAAGCATGTGATGTTCCTCATGATCAGAGCACATAAACACTGTTTGAAAATTGGACAATTATCTAAAAAAAATAAAATGATGGTACGAAAATTTCAATCAGCAAACTCACCAAAAACCAGTATGTTGAAACACAAGTTCATCGTGTACATGTAAGACAAGAAACTCATCAAAATTAGAAATAGGCGCTTAACTGATTGAATGCTAAATTATTTTTCAAACCTGATTTTAAATATGAGTATTTTTTTCAGTAAACAGTGCAGTCACCCTGGACTGGCCATAATAATTGTGTGAGAGGTGATGTCCATGCATGTGTTTACCAGGTAATAAAATTCATCAGAAAACTTTTAATTAACCCTCTGCACACTGATGTCAAAATATCGTAATTTCACCCTGAAAATTTTCCCATAATTCAATATGGAAGTTAACCAATTTAATCTTGTTTGACAGAGCTCATTGAGCTCTGTCAAACAAGATTGAATTCGTTAAATTCGTAGTTGCAACATGGGAAGATTTTGCTGCTTGAAATTGTACACTGACAATGAAGTGCAGAGGGTTAATGAGGAACTGGATTGTAAATTTTTGATAATGACCTCTATAAGAAGTGTTTGGAATCTAATATTATTGGGACTGTGGAAATATTCCCCATGTTTGGAAAGTAGCATACAAGGCAGCCGTACTGTACAGGGAACTGCTGAAGAAAAAAATAATATCCCTATATTCTTATCATTTATACAATGTTTTTATCTTCAATTCCCATTTTCTTTGATAGTGAAAGATTCAATTAAAACCTAACTGATATACTCTTGAAAAGAACATCAAACAGGGCACAAAAGGAGTTATTTTCAGAGAGACCTCATGTCACAAAAAAACAAATTCTAAAGATAACAAGAAACACTTTTCAATGATAAAGTGAAGATCAATACACGTTTCAGACAGAGGTAATTGGTTCCTATCTTACTTTTTCATAGAATAATGGAAAATGACATTCACAAAAGTAATCTTCTTCTTATGTTTCATTACAATACAAATAAAATCCACTTAAAAGCACAGCATGAGATGGATAAATTTCCAACTTACACATAAGTCATGCTATGACTGTCGACATCTGATGTCCATGTACAATATTTTTTTATATCTGATTGGAATGAGAAATACAGTGGAGCTGAATCTTTGAATCATTACTCTTTCTATAACTGCAATGAGTCTGTCTAACTATTCTGAAGCCAGCAACTGTATTGATATTCATCTATTTACCTTTTACTTTACCAACAGCCAAATCTGTTTGGTGTTATTTATTTATTAAGGTTTTTAACGACACTTTAACAGCCAAGATCATATCATGTCGGTGACAGTTTTATGGGTGAAGGAAGCCGGAGTACCCGGAGAGAACCACCGAGCAATGATGAGCAGCTGCCAGCTCCCGAACATCGTAACTCCGCACTGCAGCACAGGCAGGGTTAGATTGGTTGAAGACATACGCACCATCAACGTGCAGTATGCCTTAGTACATGGTGTCATCGTGCCCCCATGTGGACAATCGGGGTGAAGTGCTTGCCCAAGGACACAATGCAGGAGTCTGAATCGATCGCTCAGATGGTAACCCATCCAAGGACTAACTGGGATCGATGCTGCTTAACTTCGGAGATCTTACGAGAACTGGTTACTGCAACACCACCGCACCCCCCCTGTTTGGTGTTACATACAGAAATCACCATTCAAATCTTGCTTCAGAAGCAAAGTTTATGACCCCCTCCCCACACACTTATCTCTGTGTTTATTTATTTATTTATTTATTTATTTATTTATTTATTTATTTATTGGTGTTTAAGGACATATACTTATGCACAATGGCTAATCATGACCGGGACAGTTTTACGGATGAAGGAAGCCGGAGTACCCGGAGAGAACCACCGAGCAATGATGAGCAGCTGCCAGCTCCCCAACATTGTAACTCTGCACTACAGCACAGGCAGGGTTAGATTGGTTGAAGACATGCGTACCATCGACGTGCAGTGCACCTTAGTACACGGTATCATCGTGCCGCCATGTGGGCAATCATCTCTGTGCTAAAAGCATGATAAGTTTGTTCCAAGGAAGGGTCATAAATAATCATTTGGAAGGCAATAAAACAAGTGCAATTCCATGGGATGACCAATACCCAACCAGGGATTATTTTGGCTGTCTACAGGGGGCCAAATATAGGACCCATTCCCAATGGCATTTTGACATGATTTGTCCCATTCAAACCCCAAATTTCCCAATCTCAGTCCTCATTCAAATAAAAATTTTGTCCTTCTTTATATCTTCTTTGACTTCCATCACTTTTTATTGCAACAAAATAGGTATCACAAGAGGCAGCTTTTATATACATTTGCAAGTTACATGCCAAGAACCTTGTCAAGTTGTTTCTAGGCAGGTCTTTGCTACCTATATAGACAGCCAACACTGGCCTAGACACAACTGCAAAGCCTCAGAATATCGACTGTTGAAGGGTAGTAAAATGTATAAACATCTTCATCATTTCATAGTATAAAACAATTTATTTCATAGAGATTACAGAGACTGATCGTTATTTCATGCAACTGTTTGTTATAAAACTTACTACATGTACCACACATGTAGTAGCTTCTGCATTAATGTTCTTAATCCAATATGAAGGTAACATTTCTTATTCTTTTTGTGTTTCTTCTCCCAAATAAATTCCCAGTTGGAGGCTTCATGATGTGATTTTTCCCCATTGCATGGGTCCGGACCCTTTCCCAAAGAGGGTAGAAAAATACATGCCAACCACCTAAGTCCAATAAATGCAATAAATCTCAAAGAAATACTTGGACACAGCTGGTTTGCAATCTCAGACATGACCACCAAAAAGCAAAAAATTAAATTCTGAAAACAAAAACAGTCAACAGGTTTTCTTTGAAATGTGATAAAAAAATGGTGTGTGGGGACAAGAAATTATAAGTTCAACAAGGGAAATAAGTGTTGAATAAAGGTATCACAGAACTAAATATTTCCCATAGGCGACCATTATAATGTTCAGGCGGAAAAAAATATGATCGCATCACTTTAATTTTGGCATTCAAATATCTCTGTCAAGTATAGCCCTTCAGACAACTTTTTCTGCTCTGAAAACAGGGGGTCATGTAACAAATAAGAGAGAAAAACTGACACAAAGGGAAGTACCAGTCATGTGCACATATTCTTCAGGAAATTCCCTACAAAAACACACAAAAAGTAAACTATATTTTTTAGGTCCAAAAGTCATGAAATCACCCTCTTTTTTATCAGGAATATTCAACAATAATGCAAGATGTCAATAGAATGTTTCAAACGTTTATTAAAACAATATATTTTCCCAACGATGTTTATTTTTAGAGATTGCATCATTTCCAAGTGCAACATTTTAAGGTGGTTCACTCTAATTTCAATATTTAGTTCTGTGATACCATAAATACTTGGACACAGCTGGTTTGCAATCCCATTCATGATATTATCACCATAAAGCTATACATTAAATTTGGAAAACATATTTTGAATGGTTTTCTTTAAAATGTGGTGGCAAGAAATGGAAAATGACATGACAGGATAGATGGACTGAAACCCATTCCTTTTTCCCTCTCAGTGTACATGACAGAGAGATAATTATTTAGCTATTTAGGTAAGAATTTTAGGTAAAGGGTTAATGTTAAAGTACTGTGATCACAAAAGTGGGCAAACTTTGGACTGCATCGTGGCTAGGATCCTGTGAATATAGTATTTGAACTTGAATCGAATATCGAATTGAAAGTACCGTAAGTCCAGAAATTTTGAATTGAATAAATATCAAACATCGAATATGAAAAATTTATAGTAATTTGTATGTTTTATACTTACCAATGGCCCAGACTAAGCTCCTAACTTTGAAGGGCCAAACACAAATTTTGAACCCCCAACCTCCAAAATTTGCATATAAATCCAGAAATATATGGTCCTCCATACCTTTATACACTGCGCACATGCCACAAGCAGGAAGCAACGCAAAAAGGCGCCAGTCATCATTCTTACCAGATGGTGTGCCTGATAAAGTAGAAAATCCAGCAGGGAGGAGGGAGTGCCCACTCATGGGAGGGCCATTCCCGTCTGGGCCATTGGTAAGTATAAAAAATATACAAATTACTATAAATTTTTCATATTTTTCTTCTGTACCAATGGCCCAGACTTAGCTGAATAGTAAAAAGGCTGGAGGACCTTGGACTTAAAGGAATAGCAGGCTAAATTTCAGCTTCTAAGCCTGCAGGAGGCCTCCCAAAGGTGAATAGGAGATTAAAATATGAGGAATTACATATATCCTTCTCCCTACAACAACAGAGAAGGACATACAAACAATAAGAAATAAAAGGAGCAATAGCCAAATGAATCCTTATAAATTGGCATAAACGATTACGCTAATTGAGCATAAAGAGCCCCAATTTTAAGGCTAGTCCAGAATAAGACGCTTAAAATTAGGAAAAGTGTGAAAAGAATTGAAGACTAATGCTCACAGACACACGCTGTATACAATGCAACACACCAAGTTGTACATAAAGAGCTGTATTATCTATAGACAATAACAGCTTCACCAATAGTTACACACTCACTATAAGGCCAGAAGAGGTAAGAAGAAACCACCCACCCCCCTTAACCTTCAAAACAAAGAGGAAAGCGGCCTTTAATCAGTGATAAAGCGGTACTGAAGAATATCAGAAAAGAAGCCTAATATAGCATTCCCCTCTGAGCAATAAAAGGCGGACTGTAGTATATATGATCACTTTAAAGGCTCTTGGTTACAAGCAAAATTTCATCTTCTGTGACCAATACGTCACCTTCCTAAGGCATTTGGAGCTAAACAGAATCATCTGTTCAAGACTGAAGATGAAGATAAAGCTCCAACCTCCTTAGCAGGAATCTTATAACAAAATCAAACGTTTCTAAAATGTGTACCACATCCGGAATACCCAAGCAATAAAACGTCAAAGAACTGACTGGACAATATGGAGATCGGATGAGAACCAGTGATATTAATATGTTACAACCTTAAACTTGTCCAATCGAATCCCAATTTATTTATTTATTTATTTGTGTTTAAGGTCACATATTTTTGCACAATGGCTAATCAGGACCACAACATGAGTATCAACTCAAGACCAGGGGTGAGCGTTAATACGCCATTTTGCCCATTTTAGAGAGGGTTTGCACCTCCCAAGCATTGGTGACTGGGTCCTATCTTACCAGTAAAACAGAGCCTGTTTAACGCAGTGAACAGGCACTGTTTCATTTCCCGGGGTTCCCACAGGGAAATTGTATCCCAATGGAAATTTATTTGTGGAAAGTTATCCGAGAGAACTCAGATGCTTCAGAGCCAACCAACAGGTGACCACATCCCGGTGTATAAGTGATTCCCAATAAATGAACATACAAACTGTAACCATTCAAATCTACAAGAATGAGAATCTTCCATATTGAACTAAGCTATAATTTGGGATCCCCCAGGGACTTGGGTTGAACAAACTTGAATCTTACCTCCCCACCCCCCACCCCCCCTAAGAATGCTGCACACCAAATATCAAAGCTTTCCAAAAGCTGGATCTGAAGAAGATTTTTAAAGAAAATTCCTCATTTTGAACTAAGTTATAATACCGGCTCCAACAGTGAGCCCAGGGACTTGGCTTGAACAAACTTGAATCTCACCCCCCTAAGGATGCCACAAGCCAAATGTCAAAATATTCCGACAGCTGAATCTGAAGAAGATTTTTAAAGAAAAATTCTTCATATTGAACTAAGTTATAATTTGGGCTCCCACAGGGAGCCCAAATATGAACCCAGGGACTTGGCTTCAACAAACTTGAATCTCACCCCCCTAAGGATGCTGCACTTTAAATATCAAAACATGCAGAGTGCTAGATCTGAAGAAGAAGATTTTTAAAGAAAATTCCTCATTTTGAACTAAGTTACAATTCAAACTCCCACAGTGAGCCCAAATATAAACCTAGGGACATGGCTTGAACAAATTTGAATCTCATCCCCCTAAGGATGCTGCATACCAAATATCAAAACCTTCTGACTGCTGGATCTGAAGAAGATTTTTAAAGAAAACTAGAAACTGATTTAGCACACTAAAACATATGTCTCCCCTTCCTTTATATTTAACGCACTGCAAATCATATATACATGAATAATATTGACAATCATACCAAATATCTAAGGTCTAGGTCAAAAGACAAAAAAGTTATGCCCCGGACAAAGTTTCCCTTAAAAAGCACATAAATCTGACCTTCAGGTCAAAGGTCACATGAAGGTCACTATGGTACGCAACACACCGACTCATGGTGATACATCCACACGCCAAATATCTAAGGTCTAGGTCAAAAGACAAAAAAGTTATGCCCCGGACAAAGTTTCCCTTAAAAAGTACATAAATCTGACCTTCAGGTCAAAGGCCAAGGTCACATGAAGGTCACTATGGTACGCAACACACTGGCTCATGGTGATACATCCACATGCCAAATATCTATGGCCTAGGTCAAAAGACAAAAAAGTTATGCCCCGGACAAAGTTTCCCTTAAAAAGCACATAAATCTGACATTCAGGTCAAAGGTCAAGGCCACATGAAGGTCACTATGGTACGCGACACACCGGCACATGGTGATACATCCACATGCTAAATATCTAAGGTCTGGGTCAAAAGGCAAAAAAGTTATGCCCCGGACAAAGTTTCCCTTAAAAAGCACATAAATCTGACCTTCAGGTCAAAGGTCAAGGTCACATGAAGGTCACTATGGTATGCGACACACCGGCTCATGGTGATACATCCACATGTAAAATATCTACGGTCCAAGTCAAAAGACAAACAAAAGCTGGAATGTCGTCCGATGCATACCCCCGCGTAGTGTACCGCCTAGTGTGGGCATACCTATGACCAATAAATATTATTTATGAATATTCTCGTACGGACTGACGGACAGATGCACAGATGGACTGACGCAATCCAGTATACCCCCCACCCCCTTCCATTTTCTTGGAAAGTTTACAACAATTTCGAAGTCAAAAGGTATGGTAAATTGTTTGGTGTTTGGAACAAACAAATAATGTCTATTTCCTACAATTTCTAAGTCAAAAAAGGGGGATAACTCTAAAAAGAAGAATGTGAGAAATATCGTTGAATCCTTTTTTAAAAGCCTATACCATAAGCAGTGTTCATGGCAAATTTAATTGCAATAGAACATTCAATGCCCGAGATACACGCTGAACAGACAAAATTTGGCTCGGACGGACACAATTTCTAAGTGAACAAGTAATAAAAAAAAAAATAACTAGTGTGGGCATACCTATGACCAACAAATATTATAAAAAATAATAATTTACTTAAGTTATGAATATTCTCAGACGGACTCACACACAGACGCACAGACGGACAACAAATGGCTACTTATGTGGCTATTTTATGGACATATTAGGTGGCTAACCTAAAACACATGTCCAACATAATAAAACAAGTTTTTCGTGGAACATTTTTGGGGGGTCAGCTAACCCTAACCCTACCCTTTACTGACCCTAACCCTAACCACCCCTAACCCTAACCCTAAGCTAACCCTAAGCTAACACTAACCCTAACCCTAACCTTAGCCACATAACTTTAACACCCCTTCACTGACCCCCACCCCACCCCACTCCTGAACCCCAGACTGGAATGCCCTAACCCTACTCTACATTTATCCAAACTACCCCCCCCCCCCCCCCCCCCCCACACACACAATAAGAGATTCTGTTACGTGGCTAGCCATGTAACAGACTTTAACCACATAAGTATCCTGTTTTACTAACTCGTAGCCATATAAGTAGTCATTTGTTAGAGCAGACGGATGGACTGACAGACAGACGGATGGCCGGACGCATGTAATCCAGTATATCCCCATTTTCTTCGAAAGTGGGGGTATAAAAAGTTATGCCCAGGACTATGCACTAAAACAATATGTCTCCCTTCTGGGAAGGGGAGACATAATTCCTCATTTTGAACTAAGTTATTATTCGGGCTTCCACAGTGAGCCCAAATATGAACCCAGGGACTTAGCTTGAACAAACTTGAATCTCACCCCACAAAGCATGCTACATACCAAATATCAAAAGATTCTGATTGGTAGATCTGAAGAAGATTTTTAAAGAATATTCCTCCTCATACTGCACTAATTTCAACATTTGGGCTCCCATAGAAAGTCCAAATATGGAGCCAGGGATTTGATTTAAATAAACATGCGAAACAATCATCCAAAGATGTTATATGTGAAAAAACACCAAATAAGAATTCTCAGAGCCGTGGAGTTTTGGAGATATGGGCGTTTTAAATTGTTTCTATTTTTAGCTCCTGCGGTTCCCATGGGGCGACGGGAAAATGTTTTTTGGCATAAATTAAGTACTTATGACCCAATGAGCCCTCAAATCAAATTTGCTTCAAATCAGCCTCTTGGTTTCGAAAATAGAAATTTTGGGCAGGGTGAAAATTGTTGCCCCTCCCATTAACGAAGGCAAATATAGCTCCTCGATCTTCTCTTGAACAAATCTGAGTCTACACCTCAAAAGGAAGTTGCACACCAAATATCAAGTCTCTGCTACTGCTGCTTCATGAGAAGAAGATTTTTTAAGATTTAAGCACACTTTTTGGGCGTGGTCCTACTGAGGGGCGAGGCAACTTGATTTGAATAAAATCAAAATGCGATGTCATAAGAAACTACTATCTCAAATTTCAATTAAATTGGTTCAGCAGTTTTGGAGAAGATGCAAACACCATGTTCACGGACTGAAAGTTAGGCGAGCTAAAAAAACACTATTAAGGAAAGAACAACCTCTTTCCTTATAACGGTACCTTGTCCCAAGAGGAGAGTGGTCTCAGCCTAGCTGATGCAGAATAAGGTGTCCCTATCCGTGAAGACAAATATCTGGGTGTAAACTGCGGCCTCGGAAGCTCACTAAATGGAGACTTACATTAGCCACTAATGATAGAGAAAAACACTGCTCATAATTCTCACAAGGCTACTATGGTGTCAACAACAAGACTAAATGTCCGTGACACCCAAGAATACAACAGCGTGAGGGAAAAAACATACTCTTTCCTTCTAATGGTCCTATTCCCAAAATGACAGCGGTCTCAGCCTAGCTAATGCAGCTAAGAAGTCTTCATCTCTGTGAAGACAGATATCTGGGTGTAAACTGTGGCCTTGGAAAGCTCACTAAATAGAGACTTACGATGTTAGCCGCTCAAGTTAAGAAAAAAAGGCTGCTCTTAATACTAATTAGACTAATGTGGCATCAACAATTGGACCAAATGCCTCAGACAACTAAGAATATAACACTGAGAAGGAAAAAACATTCTCTATCCTTCTAACGGCCCTAATTCAAAAAAGACCGAGGTCTCAGCCCAGCTAACGCAGCTTAGAAGTCTTCATCTCTGTGAAGACAGATAACTGGGTGTAACGTGCGGCCTTGTAAAGCTCATTAATGGAGACTTATGACAATAGCCGCTAATGTTATAGAAAAAGATTGCTCCTAATTCACATAAGGCTACTATGGCGTCAACAATAGGACTAAATGCCTCTGACGCCTAAGAATACAACACCGAGAAGGAAAAATCATACTTTTTCCTTCTAGTGCCCCTATTCCAAAAAAGACAGTGGTCACAGCCTAGCTAACGCAGCTATATTCATGAAGACCGAATCTTAGTGTAATCTGCAGCCTAGGAAAGTTCACTCAATGGAGACTTATTACTCTAGCCACTACGGCTGATGTGAAGAAGCAATAAGCTGTACAATTACAGCAGCAGGTCCATCCTCGAGGTAAAAAAATTGGGAATAAACTACAGTAGCTTCGCTATCTGCTGTTGGCAGAACAGTGACCTGACCCCAGATCATATCAGAGTGTCTCCCGACTGAACATGCATCAATGAGCTAGCAATTGGTTACCAGACTTCAGTAGCAACGAATGGAAATGATACATAGAACTGCAGAAATAAGTGAAGTCGGAAGCTACCTTGTGGTCGTCTATGCAGAGTCCTTATGATGGAAAGTGTGGGGGGGGGGGGGGGGGGAGTGGATCTAGCAGCTGGCCCCAGCTGCTGTCGGGGAGGAGAGGGATCTCCTGTTCACTTGGATGAACGCCCCGACACACAATGCTTTGCTGAAGCCTAAGCAGACAACCCCGACTGCTATCGGGACGGAGAGGAATCTCCTGCTCATTACGATGAGCGGCCCGACAGACACCAACCGGCCTCATTCCCTTGTGTGCCATCGTCATTAGGTGAGCATTATTTGTTTAGGTGCTCGCTCCACCCTAACACATATCTCGACCGTAACAGACCAACCCAGTGATATAATTTCACTAATGGAAAACCACACCACCGGATGAGTTAGCCGCTGTCAGGGACCAAAGGCCTTACTCCCTGCTATAATATGAGCACCCTGTGACTACTTGCTAAACTCACATGTGTGCAGATACGGCTGTATGGACAATATGTGCGCCAGCATGCTGCCAAGGTCTGATATCGAGGCTTATATGAGCAGCTACCTAAGATACTTTGCCACCTACTGCTCTCGGGACAATGACCTGACCCCAGGTCTTATCAGTGTATGTCTCAACTGAAGATGCCTCGATGTGCTAGCTTTGGAAAGTTAAAAAATTTATAGTAATTTATATATTTTTTATACTTACCAATGACCCAGACATAGCTGGTGCTAACTCTTAAAATATAGGGCCAAACACAAATTTTGCCCCCCAATCCCCAAAATTTGCATCTAAAACTAAAGAAAACATGTCCTGAAAGGCCCTCCACACTTCGCCCCTACTGCGCATGCGCAGTGTCAAGGACGTTCCGAAATTGGCGCCATTTATCATTCTAATAACCAGTGCCTGGTAAGCGCTATGTACTCAGCGGGGAGGCAAGAGTTCCCAACTCCAGGGAGGGCCATCCCCGTCTGGGTCATTGGTAAGTATAAAAAATATATAAATTACTATAAATTTTTTAACATTTTTATACTGTACCAATGACCCAGACATAGCTGAATAGTAAAAAGGCTGGAGGGCCAAGGACATAGAGCAAAATGGAATACGCTCAATAAAATAAAATAGAGTCATCCCCTGTAGGGAAAAGAAGTAATAGGCCTTACATGTATCTTTCTTATTTATGATAAATTAGAAAGATACAACACCTTCCAAAATTGAGCTTCATACATCCATGTACTCTATTAATATCCAATATAATCCTTATACTAATAATTTTTAAAGTAAGCCAATAATAAAGTAAGTCTAGAGAATAGAGACTCTTATACTCCTAAAAGTGTCTGAGAATTGCATAATCATGTCCGTTGACATATGCAATATTCAAAAGCTATACTTTAAAAACTAAGACTTGAATAAATTTTATAAACTTAAACTTCTCACTAAACAACCATCCCAATAACAGCTCAGAATTACTAACTCCGGAGGAGGTATCCCCTTGTTTTCATAGTAAAACAGGTGACCCAAGGGAACACCCTCCCCCCCCCCCCCCCTTTTCTTGCCCTGGGTCAAATAGCCCAGAGCGAAGAGGGCAGCCGAACGGAGACACTGCCGAAACAGACAGCCTACCTAGCTATAGTAGCAACTGTTAAGAGAATGACATTCTGAGCAGTAGATAATAGACCTAACAAAAGAGGCCTCAAGAAATTGACTCGATATTTCTAAGATAAAATTCATGAATGTGGATGGCTGAGCGCAATGAGCGGCCTTCAAAAATCTATAATAGCGACACTATTAAAGTAAGCCCAAGAAGTAGAAGAACTCTTACTTCATGAGCCGAAATCTTAAGCACAACTGCTAAGTCAATGATATACCATAAGCAGTACGCTAGTTAATAGAATCCATTAACAATAAAATGGAGCGTAACGTCCTTCTACTAGACATCAAAGACAGAAGAAGCTTACGCCCTTGTAATAAACAGATATCTGTTTATAAATACATAAACTGTACCCGGAAAGAGTAAAGGCCTATGCCCATACGAAGACGGAAGGACCTTAAAATAATAGGTTCCGGATAATAGGAGCCTAACTCTTATGCAACAATCCAACCTAAATAGTAACGGAAGTATTGATTCCGAAACTATGAAAGTGAAAATCATCCATCGATAGTGCATGAAACTCACTGACTCTACAGTAAAAGAGAAACCAACAGAATTACTGTCTAAAAGGTCAGAATTTGAAAACTACTGTTTCCAGAGGCTCAAATGATTACTTAGCTAAATAAGAACCGAAGTTAAAATCCGTATAGGAATTTAATCTAAAGATTCTAAGTCTATTTATCAAAAAGTTACTAACTGACTTAGATAAAGAGACAAAAGACTCAATTGTAAACTATCGTAGAGTGCATAGGTATGAGGTAACATAAACCTATAACCTAAATAATAACAGGCTGCAGTAGATCTTGTGAAACAAGTATACTAAAAAATAGCAATGAGTAGTATGGAGGGATCAACAATATGAACATAATGATCCCTACACCACGACGGAAGAGCCTCCACTTTAGTCGCATAGAATAGCGAAGAAGAGGATCTCCTATAGTAAGAAATCGCGTCCAAAGCTCGTCCAGTACAGTGCTTACAATGCAATACGGACCACACAACGGAATACATGAAGGTTGCGACCTTGCTGGTTGTGATAAAGATGACACGATTTACCCAGTGAAAAAAGATCCTCACATAGAGGAAGATTTCACGTTAAGATCCACAGTAGACAAGAGAGTAAATTACTCATGATCTCTGTGAAGATAGAGATGCTATCAACAGAAATGTATTGTGGTTGTTTATCTTAGCAATACCTGCTAAAACAACAGCGCCGGAGGATACGCGTATCCTATCATTCCGTCCTATAGATCAATAGAGCGTTAACACTATTAGCTCAGAGATCTGGACAAGCCAACACATACGTCTGCAATTGATTAGCAAGCTGTGTCATAAATAAAACATCATTGGGCGCTCCCATAGATAGCAAATCTGATTGAATACTTGTTTGTTGAGAGTCCATTCTGACAGCAACAAGCGACCCGTAAGAGAACGGGAGTCCGATAAAACAATCAGACGACCCAGAATATGACGGACCAAAACTGAACTTGGTGTACTCTAACCAACAGACGGATTCTTTCCATTAAATTGAATAACGGAAACGAAAGAGTGCCTTCCTGGTTCCGGAGATACGCCACTACTGTCGAATTAAAGGACAGGAATTTGGGCATGTGTTTCTGAATAATGTTCATGCAATGACATAAAGCAAGCCTAAAAAACATTATTCCGCGGAAGTTAAACTGATAGCTAAAAGACTGTGGAACCCAAAGACCCTATCACTTCGAATCCGTAGGGATCAGTATATATCCCAATCTGTTTGACTGGCAACCGTCATAACAGCCACACTCGGGTCCGGCAACTGCGGCGGCACTCTCTGAGTCAACCACCGAATGTTTGCCCCAGTCTGAATCTCTTGTAACACTAGATAGACAAGAGAATGTATAAATCGAGCAATTCATGGATTGCCGGAAAGTTGCCGTCGAAGAGAAGCTCCTCCGAGAACGAAGCGACTCTGAGAGAGTTCTTAACCTTACTATCCACGCGTGTGGATGTAGCTAGGGCTGCGTCACGTCTAACCAACTCCAATCAGCCACTGAAGGGCGGAGTTATACGTGAACAAACTACTGCCCTCAAAAGAAATTACATTGAGAATAATATCCCGTAAATCTTTTCTTGAAGACGTAATGATAACGCCTCAGTAAGGCGGATTACGTATAATAAAGCGTCTAAGTTAAGTCTACTATACATAATGTCGTTCCCAACATTGAAATTGGAAAAGACATAAACAGCGAAAAAGAATATATGCAGTCTTTAATCACACCGTCTAGACGCATATGAACTCTCGGTATGCCCTGCTCTGCCAAAATAAACTATTTGAAAAAATGATAAAATGGCAGAAATGAGCCACGCGGACAAGAAACTAAACTATCATGCTTAGTAGCAGGCTTGTATATATATATAAATATATAGCGTCGAAAAATAAAACACATGTTGTAATGACAATATTGGACTGCGTCGGTAAGTCAGGGACAATGTCCCTGTACCGATCGAAAAATCCGAGTCCAATGACGCTATAAGTCTCTTATCCAAGATCGCAGCAATGAAGTCCGAAAAATAATCACTGGAAGAAATGCCAGAAGATATGAAAGGCATCTTCCGATACTACTAAAGGGAAAACTCGAAATCTTTCGAATCCCTTTCGCCATCCTGTCGGACCCTATAAAGCGTTCGGTCGTCCGTAGCTGATGCAACCGCGAACCGCACCGACCCAGCGCCGTCGGATAATTCCTGATTCGACCGAGAAACTGTCAATTGCTGGGATGCTGCGAAACAACTGTGCTAACTCGGATAGCACGTCCGTCACTGAGGCCTGAGGAGAAGCGGTCTTACGATGCATTGCCGCTGGAAGCTCCGTGATCGTTACCCCGTGCATACTTCCAATATGCGAGCGAACGGAGTGTATAGGCCTCGTGTCCCTTGGCTACCGGATGGCGCGACCTATTCGCCGTGGAATCACTGAATGCCGAAACTGATCGGATACTCGAGGTCACGTAGCCAATGTGCGGTCGTGTGCCCTGCTGTGAGGATGAGGAAGCATTAAAGACAGTCTCTCGGACTGTCAATATAACGGAGCGTCCCGAGCAACGGACATATGCTCCGAATGTAAAATATCTGAACCACAACATGCGGTCCCCTATGTTGTTGGCTTCCTCCGATCTGTCCTCAATCTGCCGTCACTGGGTGAGTACTAAAGTAATTAAAGTGCTCGCATCACCCAAATCTCCTTCCTAGACCGCAACGGACGAACCCGGCAGCCGAACCATTCGATGAATGTACGCTACACCGGGTGAGCTAGCGAATGTCACTCCGTAAGCGATAGACATATTCCATGAGCACTTATTGCCGCTAACTCTTCATTAACTATGACGACAGAGGCACACTTTTGAAAGACATCTCCATAACTCTTCGAACAAGAAACCAGAAATGCTTGGATAGCAAGCATAAAATAATAATATATATAGCGTCGTTCAATAATTCGAAAGTTTGTGTGACATTATTGGACTATGTCGGAACTGAGGGACGATGTCCCTGAACCGAACCAAAAATTTCTAAGTCCACCGACGCTATCAGTTTCTTATCCGGCATCGCAGCATATGTTGTTCCGAAAGGGAAAGCTTGAAATCCTCCGAATCCCTTTCGGTATCCCGTCGGACCGGATGAAACTTTCGGACGTCCGTACCCGCTTCCGCGGAGCGTCCCGACCCAGCATCGTCGGATAAAATATATGCGACAGATTCAGTTGATGCTGGGATGCTGCGATAAACTGTGCTATTAAGGAAAGCACGTCCGTTCCCAAGGCCTGTGCAGTAGCGGACTTACGATGCATTGCCGCCGGAAGCTCCATGTACGTTGACTCCCGCACACTTCCTATGCGAACGTCCGGAGTCTGCAGGCCTCGAGTCCCCGGCTACCGACCCAGCGCTGTCGGATAATTCTCGATCCGACACCGTTTCTGTCGGCTGCTGGGATGCTGCGATAAGCTGTGCTATGTGCACAAGAATGTCCGGCGTCGAGACCTGCGGAGGCGCAGTCTATCGCTGCTTCGCCGAGGGCAGCTCCGCATCAGATGGCTCCCGCATACTTTTCCTATGCGAACGTCCGGAGTCCATCGGTCTCGAATCCCTGGCTGCCGGATGGTGTGACCTGGTCGCCGAAGAATCCTTGATCGGCGAAGCTGGTAATATATCGGCGGTCACGCAGCCAAGGTGCGGTCGTGTGCGCTGACGAGAAGAGGAAGCCTTAGCAGTCTCAGCGGACTGCCTATACAACGGAGCGTCCCGAGCGACGGACGTATGCTCCGCTAGTGACACATTTTGTACCACAACATCTGGGGCCAGATGTTGTTGAACGAGAGAGGGGCCTCTCTCGCTTGCCGTCCGGATGGACCGGAACGAGCTATGAACCGGACTAAAAGGCTTCCTCCGTTCTCCCTCCGATCCGCCGTCACTGGGTGTGCATTAAGTTAATTTTATAGTGCTCGCATCACCCCAAAATTCCTTCTAGACCGCAACGGACGAACCCGGCTGCCGAACCATTCGGTGAATGGACGCTACACCGGGCGAGCGAGCGGACGTCAAAGGCCGTCGAACCTACTAGGGTCCTCTTAGGCAATTGGCGTATAACATGAGCACTTTTCCGCTAGCCCTTCATTAATAGTGACGACGGAGGCACACTGTTGGAAGACATCACAGATACATCACCCTAATCTTGATCGTCTGAAATAGAAATTGATAAAGTAGAGTGACCCTGCGGGGAAAGGACCGGAGTGTCCAAATCCCCAACAACATACCGTGACATACGCTTCCCATATTGTCATCGAAATCATACGATACAGAACAGGAGTTAATGCGAGTACACTGACTACATATAGAATGATAATAAAGTCAGAGGAAGACTTCCTCTTAAAACAATTGATCAATATCCTTTCAATGTGAAAAGAAAACAAGTCCTGGTACTCGCACTAACCCCTGGCAATCAAAATACATAATAATAAAATGATCCATTAATATAGAAAAAATAATTGAAATCAAAATATTTTGAAAAAATATTTTTTCAGAACAGCCCAAGTTTCTGAAAAGTAACGTTGAGCCCCAATGGATCCCAAGCCTAAGTGTGGACAAAAATTTTAAAAATATTTTAAACAATTTATTCAACACTTACGAACAATAATAATGTATCTAGTTATGATTAAAATAACATAAAGATATTATTTATTAGAAATCCCCCCCTCACACAGAGGGCTGTTGTAAATGTAAACAATGAGTGTAAAAACACTAAAATAAGACTCCAGGCACCCAGGCCCGAAATCAGTTACCAAAAATACACTATCTGATGCAAAACAGAGACTTCCAGGGAAGAAACTGCAGAACATCAGATGGTAGATGCAGAACACAACGCCTAACCACCCGTAGGTGAAGACGTAAACATGGGGAAAGAACAGATTTCATTCTGTTATTCAGCTAAAACTCCCAAGAAATTTTAGTAATAATAATTACAGAAACTATGCCAAAAGCATGGGAGAATAGCAAGGGGGAACTTAAAGAACAGGGAGAGAGGAAAACACTTGTAAAAACAGTGTAACTAATAATCAGAATGACAACAAAATGGCTGCTGCCTTGAAAATAGGTAACTTAACATAATTTCATTAAAAAATTTTAAGTTACAGCCCTGATAATATTCTGTCACACATTCTTTTCCTCTCCTCCTTCTCTATCCTCCTTAGAATCACCATTTCACTAATATTTATGTGTCTGGCATCATTTAAACTGAGATTTAAAAGCACAAAGATCAGTCAGATGTTAACTGATGAAGGGCCAAACTTAGAATGATAAATGGCACCAATTTCGGAACGTCCTTGACACTGCGCATGCGCAGTAGGGGCGAAGTGTGGAGGGCCTTTCAGGACATGTTTTCTTTAGTTTTAGATGCAAATTTTGGGGATTGGGGGGCAAAATTTGTGTTTGGCCCTATATTTTAAGAGTTAGCACCAGCTATGTCTGGGTCATTGGTACAGTATAAAAATATCCGACTTCGGCGGCGAAGAATGGACCTGGATCCGTGGAAATGCAGAACACCAGAAGTCGGATAGCTTGCTTGCAGTGTACTGTGCATTCATTGCCTGCATGACAATGGAGGAGGAAGCCAAACTACAGCCCCAAACTAACAGCTGGCCCTGGCTGCTATCGAGGAGAAGACTCTCCTGTTCGTCCGGACGAACACCCCGAATAACTACACTTACAACAGTCGATGCTGACTGCTATCAGGACTCTCCAGCTCGACCCTGAGCATCCCAATGAATAATGGACCAGCTTCCACCCCTTCTGTGCCGTTGTCGCTGGGTGAGCTTTATATTTTGAGGTGCTCACTCAACCCACTTCTACACACTCCTCGACTGCAAAGGACCTACCCGGCACCCCGGCTCTAACAGGAGAACCGCTTCACCGGTCGGGCGAGCTGCTGGCAGAGAATTAAGAGCTCTAACTGGAGGCCTTAATTCCTGCTTTATAATCCTGAGCACCTTACAGCTAGCTCTGTTTGCTCATATGAGCATGACAATGGCTACACAGAATAGATAGGTGTCGATGAAAGTATCGGAACTTCGCCGCCCACAACGTATGTTGACACCCATCTAGAATGTCTATCCAATATTCACACCTTGCATAAGAAATAGAGAACGTGCAATGGCTACAAGCCCAGCAGGTCTGTAGATCAGAAGAGGACCTAATGGACCCACACGAAGAATGAATCTTCACCATAGGTCACTACGACATACAAGAAAATAAAAAAAAATATAAGCCCTCAACACTCTCTAAAATGCATACAAAACTACACTATACACTATAGGATATAACAACACAATAGAAAAATAAAATTTTCTAAAAATGTAGATGACAGCCCAAGTACCCCAAGGGAACCTAATGAGCCCAAGGGCACCCCGATAGAGTCTAAGTATGGTAATACCACTCCACAACTAGGACAATACCATTGGGATAGGGCCTAAGATGTAAAGTAACACTAAATCTATAACTGTACTACAGTAAACCGTCACAGTACTTACCAGAACTTAAGAGAAAAAGTAAACGTCAGAAAAAATGGATCTAACAAGACATGCACATAAAAAATGGCCCAAAGTCAGTAATCGGTGTATAAAACTACCAACTGCAAAACTAAATCTTCCTAGGAAGATAAAATAATGCAGCCGGAAGAAGATGTAAGACTAAGACGTCCCCAGAGGTCGACCCGACCTGAACGTAAGCAAGGGGGTACGCGGAACTAATATTCCGATGAAAATATCAAATTCCCAAGAAATTTTGAACAATAACTCTCTTAAAAAACGCCAAAGGCATTTGGGAACTTAACAGGTGGGTTCATGGAAGGACAGGGGAAAACTCTAAACAATACTAGTGATATCATAAGAACGTATCAAGGGGCATATCCCAAAAACGGGAAACATAATTTATATCCTTAAAAAATTAAAAGTTACAGCCCTGAAAGCTCCAAAACACCAGTATTCTCCTGCAACATCCTGTAAAACCATTGAATCCACCAATATATTCACTGGTCTGTGTCTGGCATCTTCGGAAAATAAGTTTTATTTCACAGAAGTCAGGTTGACGTTACTGACATGGGGCCAAACAAAAAGAATGATGACTGGTGCCAATTTGTGTTGCTTCCTGCTTGTGGGGCATGAGCAGTGTATAAAGGTATAGAGGACCATATAGGACTTCAAAGTTTGGATATATATGCAAAATTTGAGGGTTGGGGGGGTTCAACATTTGTCTTTGGCCCTTAAAAATTAGGAGTTTGCACCAGCTAAGTCTGGGCCATTGGTGCAGTAGAAAAATATGGATGATCACACATTTTTTTGTTTGTTGTTTGTGTCCAAAGTGGCATATTGGGGCAAGAAGAATCGTTAAGATTAAGATGGGGTTGGGGTGTGATTTTTTCCCACTGCGATGGGTCAAGTCCCGACTTATAAAATATTCCAACTATATCATCAAGGCATGCCTTCAACGATGATGTAGTTGGAATAGTAGTCAGTCAGGATAATTAAAAAACACAAGACCATCTGTATTGATTTTGTAAGCCATATTCAGAAATTACATCTTCCATTTCAACTCAATTTAATTTGATTATACATGTCAAAATGAATTGTTTTTCGAATATCAAGTATTGGTGGGACCCTAATCCTGACCTAGTTGCGATTTGCTTGAAAATCTCTGTCTGCTTTCCTATGTACACTGTAGAATCTCATCTGTCATAAAGGAAATAAAAGAATACTGAATACGAGATGTCATTAGAGCGGGGAGGTTAACCACAACCACAGGTCGGGATAGGAAATGTGAGACTACCAAAAATCTCAACTGCACTCCAATTATCACAACTGCAAATTTGGTTTTAAAATTCCAGCACATTTTAAGTTAAGACATTAAGCCAAGATGTGGGGTTTTCAGTATCAATACACAAAAGTCAACTCGATATTTATTAATATTCATGACCTGTCAACACCAACGGTGAATCATTGTAAAAGCTCAGTTTATCAAATGCAGTTTCTTTTCCTGAACTAGAACTTGCCACTTGCTCGACATTTCTACTGTCTGATATATTTATTTCTTCAAGTAATTTTGAAAACTTGAACTCCAAAATCGGTTTCAAATACACAGTTGAAGTCGGATAGAAATTTAGGGTTACAATCATCTAAATGAGTGACTTTTATTTGATAAAAGTTGTTTAGGGTCAGCATAATTCTTTAGGGCCAATCTGATAGGTATATACGGATGGTTTCTATGTGCTCATGGACAAGTGACAGCCGCAACCACAACCAAGGTTTTTTTGCTTTTAACAAAATGAAATTGCAACCACAATGTAAATCCCACAAACTCCCAGCTCGAGATGCCATTTTTATTTGTTTTTCTTTTATAGGGTCCTAATATCTCAGTTTTATTGGGGAAATCTCAACCTGTGATGTAAGCACATCACAATTAAACTGTGAACTGATTGCAAAAAAGATCCCTTTTCTGATTAAAGTACTGAATGTCTTTCTGCACACATCTGATACAATGGGTTCCACTTAACTGGTAATAATAATAATAATAATAACAATAACACTAATAATTTTAAAGCCTAGAATCCACACACGGTGCTCAATGGCTGTACAATAATTGCATACATACATATACACACATACACATACATTCTTTCACAGATACATTGATACATGGATCACTATTATCATTTATTGGTGCCCAATGCCACATCAGCAACTGGGGCTATATTGTGGCAATAAGCGACAGAACCTAAAAGAAAAAGGGTATTGAATTAAACCAAAATAAAACAAAAAAAAACAGAAAACAAAACAAACTACAACTTTACCAAAACAAGTATGTGAGTGTAACTTGACGAGTAACGAGGCAATCCTCACCAACTCAGTCACACCCACGCACCTGGTAATGTCAGTTTATGACCAAAATTAAAAGACCACTGAAGCAAATGCCTTTCGAAAAAGGTAGGTTTTAGTACCAGACTTCAATGATTCAAGTGATTTACTATTTTTTATGTCGACTGGAAGAGAATTCCAAAGTCTTGGGCCAGCAACCGCAAAGGCTCTACCACCAGCACTAGTAAATTTAGATACAGGCTGAACCAGATTCAGTTGACCTGATGACCTAAGAGGTGGTTTGTGAATGGTAAGCAGATTGGACAGGTAGGATGAAGCAGATCGGACAGGTAGGATGGTGCAGATCCCGAAAAGGACAATTTTAAATTGAATTCTTTGCTTAACGGGTAGCCAGTGTAACTCAGAGAGTACTGGTGTTATATGGCAGTACTTTTGAGTTCTGGTTGACCTGTGCAGCCTAATTTTGGATGTATTGTAGCTTGGATATTAACCTCTGGATATTTGTTGTAGCCAAAGGTTTGAATTGGGACAACTGGGCAACAGCTTTAACACAGGTGCATGGCATGTCGGCCATCTGTCGATGATCAGATTGTGAGCTTGTATCAAGCCAAGCTCTGATAGTCTCAATTTTTTCAGAAAAGAAAGAAGAAAATCTATTCGCAAGGTCTTTGGATGACGAATGCTCTGGGAGTACAGATGTCTTTTGATGATACATAAGCTTCTCAAGAATATTATATTTTTTATTTTTGTAATTATTTCTTTGCCATCAAAAGTTCATGTTCTTGGTTTGCTTTATGTTTCAGACCTCATAATCTATAGAACAGCATGGGTGGTGGTGTATTTCGTCCCTTGAGTGCAAGAAGGCTTTGCAATACTAAGGCATTGCAAAGCCTTGTTGCACTCAAGGAACAAATTTAACAATTTTATTAACTTAGATAAAATATCAGACAAACTATTAATTTTTATTTTTTTTATGTTTGCATTGGTTATAAAAAGCGAGCATGCAGCAGCCAAAATGACCATGCAGGAGGGCTTGAGAAACAGATTCTTAACTTTCTTAGGCATAAAATATAAATTATACTATCAAGTAGTGTAATTAATATTTTATTGAATTGGTGTTGAATTTCATAACATTTTATTTTAAAATAAAACTTATACTGCCAAAACTATATGTTTTTATAGTGTTAACAGTATAATTTATATTTTATTTATTTAAAAATTTTATATTTTATTAAATTCTAAATTTTAAATGTTAAATTCTGATGATTACCACAAGCGCCTGAGTTGAGAATTCAAATCACCAAGCCCCTAACAGGCCTGGCATTCTTTAGGAGTGCAGGAGTGCTGCCCACCTACTGCACGCCTAGAAAAAATTGAGGACAATTTTTTGCACCCCTTGATTTTCTATAATGCCAGACTTGTTTGGGACTGTCTTTAAAATCTATTATCATTTGTCAATGTTGCATTGATTTGCAATAATTCATGACCCATTCTGTGTCACATTTCAATACATTTTGAGTGTAGAAGACAGTCATATAAGAATTGAATGCAACATTTTGAATAACAAGAATATGTATGTGCCAATTTTTTCGACTATGCAGCTGAATGTAGTACAATTTTTCAGTCACAATAGTAATACCTTGAAGTATATATACAGTACATAGAGAGGGTATTGTCAATAAATCACCTGTGGAGTGATTTCTCTCAAGCAATAAATGCTATTTTGATTCAAAGCGTAATTAGCATGAGCAAAGTTTCAGCCAATGGACCTCTGGGTTAAACCCGGAGGTCCCTTGGTTGAAACTTGGCTTGTACTTCTTGTGTTTCTGAATGAAATTTGAGAGTAGTACCATGGGTGATACCTCCACTCCATGGGTGATTGGGTGACAGTCCACCCTCCACGTATTTTAACCAAAATAGCACACAAGGTTATGTACTGAAAATTCCAGGTGCAATTGCACTCCCAAGCAATCTGAGGTGGGCAATTGTTTTGCACTCCTTGATTTTCTAGACTGCCAGGCCTGCCCTAATGAGACATGGCAAAAGCAAAAGTGTAAAGAACAGCTAAATTTTATTGAATTCTAATAATTTACTATTCCAGTTATCAAATAAAATAAAACTTTCTGTAAAACAGGAAAGAAACAAAGGGCAATAACTCTCTCAACTCTGTGACAAATCAATGTGGTTTTAGAATTTGTCCAAGTCAATGTTAATTTAAACCAGCATGAGAGAAATTATGGAAAACTGATATTTACCTTTCAAGTTATCACATAAACATTGGAAATTAAAGTAAAATGGAATGATCAAAGGGCAATAACTCAATATGCATTTCAGACTTTTCCAAGACAAAATACAAGAAAGCAGCATATTAAAACTCATAGAAATCTGATAATTACTGCTCAACTTATTACATAAACATGGAAACTTTAAAGTAATTTCTATATTTATCATATCCATCATTTATCAAAACAGTATTAGGCCCTACAAAGTAGATCTTCTGTTTCTCAGGCCATTTTTTTTGTAAAATTTCATGTGTATGGGCATTTTTTAATTTTATTCTTTACTTTTGTAATTATTTCTTTGCCATCAAAATGTCATGTTCCTGGTTTGTTTTATGTTTGGAGCCTCATAATCTACAGAACAGCATGGATGGTGGTGTATTTTGCCACTTGAGTGCAAGAAGGCTTTGCAATTCTAAAGCACTGCAAAGCCTTCTTCTTGAACTCAAGGGACAAATTTATCAATTTATTAACTTTGGTAAAATATCAGACATAAACCATTTAATTTTTATTTTTTCAAGTTTGCATTGGTTATAAAAAGAGAGCATGCAGCAGCCAAAAAGACCATGCAGGAGGGCCTGAGAAACAGATTTTTTAACTTTTTAGGCCTTAGCTACTCTGTATCGATGAAACCAGGAAACATATTAATTCTGCCCTCCCAACACCTCACCCTATCACCACATTAAGGCAAAATATTTTAACAAGACGCTCCGGGGGGCATGAGGCACTCACTTGAGAAGGTTGTTCAAAGAAGAATTTATGGTCATACAGTAGAACCTGTCTTGAGAGACCGCCCTTTGGGCCACACAAAAGTGGTCTCTCAAGACAGGTGGTCTCTCATAACAGGTTTCAGGTTTTCTCAAGTCAGTGAATAACCAACAACAAAATTCAGAAATGGAGAAGAATAGATTTTTGTAATTACTTTGTAGTTGTTCTTTTTTATTAAGTTTTTGTAACAAATTGAAATGGACTGTTATAAAAATTATAAAAATAAATTAGTGTTGAAAATCTTCATTGAAGATTTTCAACACTAATTTATTTTCCTAATTTTTAAAACAGTCCATTTCAATTTGTTACAAAAAGATTTTCAATATAAATTTATTTTTATTCCTATCTGTCACATTTCAGGTATGTATGAAATTGTTTATTCAGCAATAATCCTAATCTTTTCACGGGGGTCTTATAAAAACATCTCAATCTTTAATGAGTTAGCAATTGAATCCCAATTAAGAGCTTTTAATACTTTTAATTACGTTAGTATAACCACAATGGATTTTCTAATTCCAGAACAGGTAAAAAGTTTTTGTCATGATTTCAGTCTTCAAAGGGGCGGTCTCTCAAGACAGGTCTATTATGGCATAAAAATACAAGTTGGTACCAGGTCACAGTGGTCTCTCAAGACAGGTGGTCTCTCAAGACAGGTGGTCTCCCGTAGCAGGTCCATTATAGAGTAAAACCAATCGGTGCCTGGTGTATGTGGTCTCTCAAGACAGTGGTCTCTCAAGACAGGTTTTACTGTATTCAACATCTATGACGAGTGAACACTACAGAGGAATGAAGTCATGTAATTATTTATATAAGAAGGTGGTGTGTCAAAGATCAAAAGATTCTGTTTGGTGGTTCAATCTAGATATACAGCTAAAATATAAATGCATCCAGAGATAAAGGTTTGTTGGGCTTAAGCTGATTTATATTAAATTTAATAAGAGCTATTGCTTAAGGCAATTCATACCCCCACTGCAGTGCTGGACGATGAAGCATAAATGAATTAAAAACAAAGTAAGGACTGTAACTTTGTTGAAAAAATCTGGTCTACTTTTTCATAACATGTGCAGGAGCGGCTTGTTATAAGGATCCCTTATAACAAATTTCACAGAAATCCATCCACTCACTGGTAAGATACCGCTGAAGATAGATGGTTGGATGCATGGACAGAAGTATGGATGGATGCAAGTAGTCCAGTGTATCCCCCCCCCCCCAACACTCTTGAACAGAATGGGGGGTATACTGGATTAGCTGCATCCAATCATGATTTGTTATATGGTATGAGATAATGACCCAAACCGAAAATATTTACAATTGCAATTTAAAGCAATAACATATATCAGAGATAACAGAGGATAAGTAGTATGTTGACATATAAGTATTAAATAACATACTCCAGCAGGAGCAGTACATCTGATGTTTGCTCCTAAGAGAACATTCCATCTTTGCACCATACTGTGTAAGAGCAGTACTCATTTGTGAGTTCCCTTCACCCCAATCTCAATAAAGGTTTTGACAAATTTCAAACTCTGTACAGTATAAAACACCCATCCTCAGTACATGCTAGAACTCAATATTGCGATGGAAGAGAATCTCCCTAATATAATGTTTAGACAATAATGTTTTGTGCTACAGACAAGGGGGCCTAGAGGTCTAGAATCCTTGAAACAGACTTAACTCCTTGCATGCAGTTGGCAGATATTTCTGCAGAGGAATAAAATCTCTTGCCACTGAAATAAGAATTTTGGCACGTTTAATCAAATTTCCCTTGGTAAATTGAACTGACTTTTTTACTACTGATTTATACAGTTCAATTTAGATCAATCTTTCATCAAATCTAGTCATGGCTGCTTCATAGCTGCCATGACTAGATTTGGTGAAAAATAATTTTTTAAAATACTCAGCAGGTTAAGAGTTAAGATTACGGAGATAGAATTTGGTAAACGTGCATGGATGTGCCCAATAAAAGGATTTTATAATATCTGAAAAAGCAACAGAATTTGAGTAAGCCCACAACTAAGACAAAGCTAGAACTTAATGTGCAGAAATATTGTTTTTAATGCAACCTATGTTGACAGGCTATGCTACGTATCGGATAGCAACCTAAATTTTTCTAAAAATTAGGCTGCTGCGAAGTTTCAAAAATCAATTTGATATTTCCATCATCATGTTTCCTCTACAGGATCCTCCAAAACTACTTTGATTTTGTCCTGGAATATTCTGCTTTTTTGATTGACTTGCCCAAATGAGTCACCATTGAGTAATAAACCTGAGTTGATACTGGCAATTAGTGTTCAACTGATGATCAGAACCGGCCACTACAATCAGCTGATTGTGGGCAATCAGATGACAACGGCAACAGCTCCTGGAACATCGAATCAACCAATTGTTGCCAAGCATTTTGTGATGATTCATAAACCGCATTTTATTATCTTCTGCAACTGTTCAAATGTTAATGCAAAATGATGTCTGATGTCAATGATACCATTCAATAAAGTTGAAAAACCACCACAATGTGTATTCTTAATCTCTCTACGCCCTTTTACAAGTTAAACGACATGTAAAGCTTACAATTGAGTGTACTTGCGGCAATTGCCAGTTCATACTGGAAAAGTGAAGGTTGCACTCCATTGACTCAGATCACAGTAAAAATTACCAGTTGGGTGGTAAATGTGGCTCTGATGACAGAATGACTGAGAAGGGACCAGGTCTGACATCTCTTCATTGACTCTGAACTCTAGTGATGTGAGCAGGCTCAAGCGAGTCAACATCTGACTCCAGAAGAGCAGCACTGGAGTGCCTCTGGAGGATATCGTACAGAGACGTCAAAAAGTAGTCACCCTGGACTGAGTGTGATGGAAGACTATCACATGCGACATCAGTCAGATGAAGGCCCAATGCGCCAGGTTTAGGCTGAAAGGCATGGCCTTGAACTGGTAAATTTGCCCCAGAAAAGCAAACCTGAGATACTTTCGCAATGTTCGAGGAATCGGAACATGAAAGTAAGCGTCTCGCAGGTCAATGCTGGAAGCAAAAACTCCCAGGTGAATGGAGCAGCGAACTGACCTGACAGTCTCCATGCTGAACTTGGGAGCAATAATGGACCGATTCAGGATACTCAGATCGATACCAGTCAGAGTTGGCCGTCCTTCTTCGGCACCAAGAACAGGTGGGAATAAAATCCCACTGAATGAATCTTCCACAAGACCTCCATGGCCCCCTTTGACAGGAGATTGTCTATCTCCATGATCAAAAGTTCCCAACGTGAAACGTCTAAAGGAACTTGGGTTGGAAGAGGCACTCTCGACAGAGTGGGGTGTCTCCGAAAGGATATCCGAAGACTGGACCGAACATCTAACACCCAATGATCGGATGTGATCGTGGCCCAACGGTCTGCAAACTCGGATATCCCTTCTCCAACCTGGGACAAATCGAGGTGAGGACCTTCATTTCAAGCCTTGGCGAGTCCCGTTAGAGGAGAAACCACCTCCTCTGCTAGATGAAGGAGCCTGAGACCTCCCTCTGGACTGCCGACACTTGCCCTTACCACACGAGTAAAAGGAAGAAGCCGAAGCAGGAGTATCCGCCCTTGGCTTCACAGAGGAAGCAGAAGGGTGTTTGTTAGGCTTGAAACTGCCCCGGCCTCCAACATAAGGTGGATCAAGCTGGCGAAGCAGCAGCTGATGCTGATCTTTGGAATGATGCAGGACGTCATCCCGGACCGTCGCTAGGGAATCATGGAACAGTCACAGACCCACTAAAGAAGCGGAAGGGAATGTCCAACACAGCGTCCCGGCGAACTAATTCCAAATTAGTCGTGTTAAAGGCATGTGTGTGAGTAAAATGCATGAGCGTCTTAGCTATCACACGCAAAGGAGCCTGTATGTTGTCAAACTTATCTGGAGGCAGATAAGCAGCCAAGACAGAGACGACATGATCGAAGAGAAAGCATGCCTAGCACCCTCCGGATAAGCCCAACATGGACTCCATAGTAGCCATAGGAATAATGGTCGACTTGGGCTTGGAGTCCTGATCCAAGACTGTCAAAGTCTCGCAGACCGACGGATTGGCGGAGTCGTAGGAACGATAACGCACAGGGGGCAAAAAGGTATCAGCTTAGTGAAGAATGAAGTCTTCAACGCCTTGGAACTGAGCTTGGAGTCCAATGCTGCAAAAGCTTTGACCACTTGTACCGACTGGTACAGTCGAAGGCACCCAGAAGCAGGTTGTTCCACAGGCTGCAGGCGCGTGAACGATGAACGAGGCCTGGCTGAAACCTCTGGCTGGTCTGATGGTTTGAAGGAACTCAAACACAAAGTCAAGAGCCACCCCCAAGACTGATGGCTCTCAACGTCAGGTGTGTCTGACCCATTGCCCGAGTCGGAAGACACATAGTCCATGTCAGGCATACCAGTCAATGCCTCCCATGGTGTAGGAACACCAGGGAATCGTAAAGTAGTGGCCTGCTTCAAATTCTGGGAGGCAGGGGATGGGGGGGGGGGGGCACCTGGAAGCCACTAGAAGCCTCACTGGAGGCAACAGGAAGGATCTTGGAAAGAATCTGCAAGAGCAAGGAGGGGCCTCCCTAAGCTCACAACCTGTATCTAAGGTTCGACGTGGGAACAGCCCGGCAAAGTGGGTTCGTATCTGACCCTCTAAACCAGCAAAGGGTCACGATCCTCTAGAACACCAGACGGTTTATAGGGGTATGAAATACCCTGCGGATCTGAAGTGCGGGAACTCAGAAGAGTCGCTGTGGACCTCTGAGGGACAGATTGTCCAGGCTGCACAAAAATGTGCTGGTCCCGCAAAACAGGCTGAAGGACCAGAGTGCGTGGAAGGAAATGCAACAGAGTCCACGGTGACCCCACCATGGACATCTGAATCCAAATCTAAACCTGCTGGGCTTGATGGCTGAGAGACCACAGCAGAGGGATCAGCCGGCAACCACTTCCAACTTCGCAGAGTTGAAGCCAGGGAAGGTTGAGGCCGATATCCCATGTCCAAGAAGCAGAAATCCCTGCAGGGATAAGCTTTGCCCGGCTGAAACGGAGACCGATGACACCACTGACGGAGTAGCAGCAGGAGCAGATACATCAGTAGCTGTTGACAAAGGCAGAAAAGCGGAGAGAGCAAATGAGCTCGGCTCCAAAAGAGGAGTCACAACCCTAGTGACAGCCTCAGATGTTGACTGGAGGGGAACAGTAGTCCCGGAACCAGGCATCTCTTTGCCAGAAAGTCAGCAGCTACCACAGTATCCACACCATAAAAAGACTGCAAAACCCCCAGGAGGGGGTATGACTCTCTCCAGACAGTCACAGAGTCGAATCAGGAGGCCCCGAACGATGGTGTTCCCCTTCCCACGTGCATGGGAGGAAAACATCACATGCCCAAACTACACAATAGACAGAAGCCCAAAAAGTCAAAGACCACCCAGCCCACAGGGTCTTTCAAAAGAACACCCAAATAAAGTGGAGCATGAATAATGGGAAACTTCAACATGCTAAAACAACAAAAATGGCCCACAAGGTATTGTCCTAGGCATATCTGATGAGAGCAATGTAGATGGGAAGATGAACCCAAAGAAAAAATAAATCAGGACACCCCCAGCAACCAGAAGAGTAAGGTAGCAGGAAACAAAGGCCCAACGGGAACAGAAAAGTATCCCAACTGGCAGAAATTCCACCCTCAACAGAGGGGAGTAAAGCTGCCACAACCGCTCCCAGCTGACACCTAACTCAGTTAAAAACAGAACCCAGTGGGTTAGCATTAATGAACAAAAGACCGAAACAGCATAACAGCCATAACAGACACCTGTGAAGATTGATCCAAGGTTTCTGTGATGACAGAGGTGCTACTAGCAGAATTTTGCAATGAGACTGTTTGATCTTTAACAGAATCTGCTGAATCAATGGAGTTGGAGGATACGCATATCCTATCATTCCGTCCCATGAGATTGACAGAGAGTCTACTGCGTACGCTCGATGGTCTGGGCATGGTGACACGAACATCGGTAACTGATTGTTCAGGTGCGTCGCAAACAGCTCTATCATGGGGCGATCCCACTGGTAGCAAATCTGCCTGAATACTCACTTGTTGAGAGTCCACTCCGATGGCAACAGGCGACCTTTCCGAGAGAGCGAGTCTGCATTCAGATGACCCGGTATATGATGGACAGAAAGATGAACATGATGATTCATGACGTATAGGAGAATCTTCTCCGTTAATTCGCATAATGGAATTGAATGAGTGCCGCCCTGGTTCCTGATGTAAGCTGCTACTGTCGAATTGTCCGACAAAATCTGAACATGGACGTTCGCTATTATGTGAATGCAATGTTGTAGTGCTAGCCATATTGACATCATCTCTTTGATGTTTATGTGCTTCTCTATGAACCGAGGGTCCCAAAGACCCTGACACTTCAAGTCTGCAGGACTTAGGGTCGTGCCCCAACCCATCTGACTTGCATCCTTCATAATTGTAAAAGCTAGATCCGGCAGTTGCCATGGAACTCCCTGAGTTAACCACTGAAGATCTGCCCAAATCTGAACCCTTTGTTTTACTATGTCCGTAAAAACAATATTGGTTTCAAGCAAATTCGTCTTCACACTCCAGTTCTGAGTAAAGAATATCTGGAGGGGACGCATGCGCAGAAAGCTCATCAGAATAAGATCCGCAGCTGCTCTGCACAACCCCATCAGTCGTATGAAGGCGACGGAGCACCCCCTCGTCAGTCTTGGGGCAGGCTTTAGATTTTGTCTTTGGCTTATTGCCAGACATTCAGCCTTCATGACTTGGATGGAGCTATATCTGACTTTTTCTCGTTTACAATGAAACCGAGACATCGAAGTAATAGAAGCAGACTCTGAACATTGTTCTGAAGAAAAATTCTGTTGCCGTATCTCTGTAGAATGTTGTCCAAGGAAGCCGACATTACTGCAGACGAATGAGCTTGGAAGTATGACATTACCGAGTTCATTATTCGAGTGAATGCCCAGGGAGCCAGGTTCAGACCAAAGTACATCGCTCTGAACTGATACACCTTCCCTTGTACAGCGAACCGTAGGTACTTTCTGAATGCTGGATGTTCCCGGATATGAAAATACACATCCTTTAGATCTATGCTTGCCGCATAGTCATTCACTCGAATGCTCGCTCTTCCTGACCGAAGGGTCTCCATATAGAATTTTGGGGCCACAATAAGCTTGTAAACATTTTGACAAAAGCCCAAGTTCCCAAAGGGAACATGAGGAGCCCAAGGGTATCCCGATAGAGCCTAAGAGTGGCCAAAATCCAAAAAATTATACCGGAATATTATAACATGTATCTTAAAACAATCCGGCAGTAATAATAAGATGAAACAACATATATTTATAGGGCGTTGCCAATGTAAACAACGTCAATAAAAAAAATGGAAACAAGACCTCAGGCACTAATAAAAAAAGACCGAAGTCAGTAACAGATTTTAAAGCTACCAGATGTAAAGCAAGATCTTCAGATGAAGAAAAAACGATACATCGGATAGAAGATGCATGACCCAAACGACCCAACGCCCCAAGGGTGAGGACATTCTGTAATACACGTTAAATTCCCAAGGAATTTAATAAAAAATTTCAATAAAAATAAGCCAAAAAGCTTAGGTGTTTAACAGGAGGGCTTCAAGGACGGATAGGGAAGGAACACTTCACAAACAGTGGATAAATCATTAGCAAGAATGATGACGTCAGGCCCATGTCCCGAAATTGGGAAACATAAAATAATTTTGATAAAAATTATAAAGTTACAACCCTGAATGTTCCAAACCACCATTGTTCACTTCCATCATCCAATTATGTCCTTGGATCCACCAATTTTACCATTGATTTGTGTCTGGCATCATATTTTATCTTGGTGCTTTTGCACCACTTCTCTTTCCCAAATCACTTGGGAAAGAAGAAAATAGAGAGTATTTTTAAAAGTTAGGGACTTCCACTGTAGTGCAAGTCTGTTGAAAACAATTGTAAGGTAGGTTGATAAAAAACAGGAAATTGTTTTAATAGATCTAACTTGATCTTGTTTAAATTGGCAACTTCACAGTCTTGTGAAATGGTCAGTTTCAAAGAGCCATATGAAAGGTGAAAAGACTTCCAAATATAAGAATTAATTTACGATTTTAAATTCATAGGATTGAGAAGAAAAAAAGCCTCCCTCCTTTCCTCGCCTGTTTTTCAGAGCAAAAATGCCTGAGGGCATGGCCCTTTTTTTTTTTCGTCATCGACAATATTTTCAATTATGAGGAGGTGTGTAAATTCCCCATATGCTGAGTTTAAATATTCTGACTATACATGGAGTACACACAGGTGTATCTGATGATGTTTTCGGGTTGATTTTCTGTGTACAATACTGAGGCTTTGTGCATGATGTAGTCTATAAGTCACAGCAGACACGACTAAATATGATGAAAAAGTTAAAAAATTTATAGTAATTTATATATTTTTTATACTTACCAATGACCCAGACTTAGCTGGTGCTAACTCTAACAAAACCAGGGCCAAACACAAATTTTGCCCCCCAATCCCCAAAATTTGCATCCAAAACAAAAAGAAATCATGTCCTAAAGGACCTCCATACTACGCCTCTACTGCGCATGCGCAGTGACGCAGACGTCCCGAAATTGGCGCCAATTATCATTCTTACTGGCAGTGCCTGGTCAGCGCTATGTACTCAGCGGGGAGGCAAGAGTTCCCAACTCCAGGGAGGGCCATCCCCGTCTGGGTCATTGGTAAGTATAAAAAATATATAAATTACTATAAATTTTTTAACATTTTTATACTGTACCAATGACCCAGACTTAGCTGAATAGTAAACAGGTTGGAGGGCCTAGGACATAAAGGAAAATCCAATAAGCTCAACTATATAGTAAAGAGGTAACCCCTTAAGGGGAAAAGGAGTATTAGGCTTTACATGTATCTTTCTTATTTAATATTAAATTAGAAAGATACACTACCCTTAATAATTGAGCACAATAACATTCATGTTCTCTATTAACATCCAGTATAACCCTTATACTAATTATTTTTAAAGCAAGCCAATAAATAAAGTAGTCCAGAGAATTGAGACTCTTTATAGTCATTTAAAAGTGTCCGAGTATTGTATATTAAAGCCCGTTTGACACTTGACATATACAAATGCTTCACACCGAGCTACACTTTAAAAATAAGACATGAATGAATTTTAACATTAATATTACACTTTAAAACCATCCCGGAAGCGACTCAGAAATACTGACTTGGAGGAGGCATTCCCTTGCTTTTCACTATAGAGCAGGTGACCTAAGGGAACACCCGCCCCCCCCCCCCCTTCCCCTTGCCCTGGGTCAAATAGCCCAGAGCGAAGAGGGCAGCCGGACGGAGTCACTGCCGAAACAGAAAGCCTGCATAACTATAGTTGCAACTGTTTAGTGGAAGACATTCTGAGCAACAGATAACGGACCTAAACAATGCAGGTCTCCAGAAATGGACTCAATATTTCTGAGATAAAAATTCGTAAATGTGGATGGCTGAGACCAATAAGCAGCCTTCATTAAATCTGTAATAGAACACTATTAGCATAAGCCCAGGAAGTAGAAAGAGCTCTTACTTCATGAGCAGAAATCTTAAGCACAGACTGCTGAGAAGAAGATAAATCTTCATAAGCAGTACGGATAGTTAACTGAATCCATCTAGCAATAGAATGGACTGAAATGTCCTTTCTATTAGGCATCAAAGACAGAAAGAAACGTTTCCGTCCCTTTCTGATAAACTGAGATCTCTGTTTATAGATACGTAATGCTCTAACAGGACAGAGTAAAGGCCTACGCCCGTCTGAAGACGGAAGAGCCTTAATAACAATAGGTTCCGGATATTTATTAGGAGCCTGATTCTTAGCTAAAAAACCCACATTAGTAGTGAAGGTGATAGTGTTCCCAACACTACGATAATGAGAATCATCCACCGATAGTGCATGAAGCTCACTGACTCTTCTAGCAGAAGAGAAAGCTAAGAGAAAAGCTGTCTTATAAGATAAGAATTTGAAATCTACTGTCCCAAGAGGTTCAAATGGCTTTTCCTTCAATTTAAGAAGAACCCAAGCTAAATTCCACTTAAGAATTAATCTAAGAGTTCTGGGTCTATTTATCGAAAAGTTTCTAACCGACTTCGATAAAGAGACATTAGATCCAATTTGTAAACTATCATGATGTGCATAGGTATCAGATAACATAGATCTATAACCCTTTATAGTAACAGGCTGCAGTTTGATTTCGTCAAACAAGTATACTAGAAAGTTGCAATGTCTGGTATAGAGGGATCGAATATATCTACAGAATGATCCCTACACCAACGACGAAAAACCTTCCACTTAGCCGCATAGTTTAGCGAAGAGGAGGTCCTCCTACAGTTAGAAATCGCGTCCACTGCTCGTCCTGTAAAGTGCTTGCCATGCAAGAAGGACCGCACAACGGAAAAACGTGAAGGTTGAGACCTTGCAGGTTGTGATGGAGTTGGCGCGATTTCCCCTGCGAAAGAAGATCCTCCCGTGGAGGAAGCTTCCGCGGTAGGTCCCACAACAGACACCTGAGTAGATTTATCCACGGTCTCTGTGGCGACAGAGATGCTACCAACAGAATCTTGCATTGAGATTGTTTTATCTTTAGCAATACTTGTTGAATTAACGGCGCTGGAGGATACGCATATCCTATCATTCCGTCCCAAGGGATCGACAGAGCGTCTACTGCAAATGCTCTTGGATCCGGACACGGAGACACATACGTCTGCAACTGATTGTTGAGATGTGTCGCAAATAAGTCTATCATTGGCCGTTCCCATTGGTAGCAAATCTGATTGAATACTTGTTTGTTGAGAGTCCACTCCGACGGCAACAAGCGACCATTTCGTGAAAGGGAGTCTGCTAGCACATTCAGACGACCCGGTATGTGACGGACCGAAAGAAGAACGTGATGTTCTAGCACAAACAGAAGGATTCTTTCCGTTAGATTGAACAACGGAACTGAATGAGTGCCTCCCTGATTCCGTATATACGCCACTGCTGTCGTATTGTCGGATAGGATTTGGACATGAGCATCGTGAATAATGTCCATCCAGTGACGTAACGCAAGCCAAATTGACATCATTTCCTTGATGTTTATGTGCTTGCACAGGAATTGCAGATCCCAAAGACCCTGGCATCTCGAATCCGTTGGGATTAATGATGCACCCCAACCTATTTGACTGGCATCCGTCATAACGGTAAAACTCGGATCCGGCAACTGCAGCGGAACTCCTTGAGTTAACCACTGAATGTTTGCCCAAGTCTGAATCTCTTGTTTCACTTGATCTGACAAGAGAACGTCTACATCGAGCGAATGAATTTTCACACTCTAATTCTGAGTCAGGAAAATTTGAAGAGGACGTGTGCGTAACCGCCCCATCGGAATGAGATCCGCGGCGGCTCCGCACAGACCTATCAGTCTCATAAATTCTCTCGCCGTGACTTTGTCTGCGTGCAGACAATAGCGAGCGTAACAACTGACTAATTTCGCTCTGGTTAACGGCAAACGAACGAGATTGTTGTGCGTCTCGAAGCTCATTCCCAGATGAGTGAATGACTTGGACGGCACCAGATCCGACTTCTCCTCGTTTACTATAAAACCGAGACGTCGGAGCAATAGAAGAAGATTCTGAACATCGTTCTGAAGCGTTAACTCGTTGCCGTACCTCTGAAGAATGTCGTCCAGGTAGGCCGACGTTACCGCAGACGAATGAGCTCGGAAGTAGATCATTACCGAGTTCATTACCCGAGTGAAAGCCCAGGGTGCTAGATTCAATCTGAAGCACATCGCCCGGAATTGATACACCACTCCTAGGACTGCGAAGCGTAGATACTTTCGGAATGTCGGATGTACCATAACGTGAAAGTACGCATCTTTGAGATCTATGCTCGTTGCATAATCGTTCACCCGAATACTCGCTCTGACCGATCGAATCGTCTCCATATAAAACTTCGGAGCGAGGATCAGCTTGTTTATCCAGCTCAAATCTATGACTGGATGGAACGAGCCGTCTGGTTTCGGAACCAGAAAAAGATGGCTGTAGAATCCCGGAGATTCCTGGTTTTCTACGACCTCTACCACGTTCTTCATTAAAAGAGACTGCACCTCTGATAACAGAGCGTCTCTTTTCTGCGGATTTGACGGAAGATGAGTCCACTTTGGACTTCGAGTTAATGGAGGCTTTCGTTTGAAGGATATCTTTAGACCTTCCGAAGTCACTCCTCTCACCCAAGGGTGGTCCGTAATCGACGCCCATTCTTGTGAAAAGCTCGACAACCTTCCGCCAACCGGAACGCGATAGAGGTTTAAGCCATCACCTCCTGGACCTGCGAGGCCTGCGGTAGGAGAAACCACGTCTTCCACGACCCACACCTCGCCCCGTCGACCTCGGGGCGTCCGACCGATTGTCCCGGCCTGAAGGACGTCCCGAACGAGAGTCGCTATCCTGACGGTCTCTCGAATAAGACCAAGAGGACGCACCGGAACCTCTATAGGAACCTCTCTTGGGCGCATTAGACCCAGAAGTGCCTGTCTTATTCGTGTCTGCTGTATCCGACTTCTTAGGAGCAGGTTTGAACAACAGAGAATCCTTAGCTTTCTTTGTAATTTTATCATAAATAGCGGAAAGCTTGCCGTCAAAGAGAAGTTCTCCTGAGACCGAAGCGACTCTAAGAGAGTTCTTCACCTTAGAATCCACTAGTGTGGATGTAGCTAGGGCTGCGTCACGTCTAACCAACTCCAGATTTGCCACTGAAAGGGCGGAGTTACACGTGGAATAAGCTACTGCCCTTGAAAGAAGTCTTAAAGAGGATTGTATATCCTGAAACTCTTTCCCCTGAAGGCGCAGTGATAACGCCTTAGTAAGGTGATCTGCGTAAGATAAGGCATCTAAATTGGCTCTGTTAGACGCAATAGCTGTTTCCAACACCGCGGTTGGAACAGAAGCTGACGACGGTAATGATAGCTCTAAGTCTTCCGCCTCGTCGTCCATACGCAGAGGAACTCTCGGTATACCCTGTCCTGCCGTATCGAATTTATTCCTTGCATTAATGAAAGGCAGGATGAGAGTATTAGCGGACAAGAAACCTGCTTTCCCCGTCCTGGAAGCAAGTTTAAATATAGCGTCGTTCAATAATTCAAATGTTCTTGCAACATTATTGGACTGCGACGGAAACTCGGGAGCGATGTCCCTGAACTGCTCAAAAAATTCAGAGTCCAATGACGCTATAATTCTCTTGTCCGGAAGCGCTGCAGTCTGGCCCGACGGAACAACTTGAGGGAGAAAGTGCCGGATGAAGTCCACGGCAGCTTTATGTTGTTCCGAAAGGGATAGCTCCAAGTCATCCGTATCCCTTTCACCATCCGGTCGGACCTCATGATGTTCCCGGTCGTCCGCCCCCGATGCTTCGGCGGAGCGTACCGACCCAGCGCCGTCGGATAATTCTCGATCCGACACCATTTCTGTCGGCTGCTGGGATGCTGCGATAAGCTGTGCTATCTGCACAAGAATGTCCGGCGTCGAGACCTGCGGAGGCGCAGTCTTTCACTGCTTCGCCGAGGGCAGCTCCGCATCAGATGGCTCCCGCATACTTTTCCTATGCGAACGTCCGGAGTCCATCGGTCTCGAATCCCTGGCTGCCGGATGGTGTGACCTGGTCGCCGAAGAATCCTTGATCGGCGAAGCTGGTAATATATCGGCGGTCACGCAGCCAAGGTGCGGTCATGTGCGCTGACGAGAAGAGGAAGCCTTAACAGTCTCTGCGGACTGCTTATACAACGGAGCGTCCCGAGCGACGGACGTATGCTCCGCTAAAGACACATTTTGTACCACAACATCTGGTCCCAGATGTTGTTGTACGAGAGAGGGGCCTCTCTCGCTCGCGGCCCGGCTGGACCTGGACGAGCTAGGAACCGGACTCAAAGGCTTCCTCCGTTCTCGCTTACTATCTGCCGTCACTGGGTGTGCATCTATTATGTTTATAGTGCTCGCATCACCCAAAATTTCCTCTTGGACCGCATCGGACGAACCCGGCTGCCGAACCATTCGGTGAATGGACGCTACACCAGGCGAGCTAGCGGACGACATTTGTCTAATCTCCTTGAGCACTTTTGCCGCTAGCTCTGAATTCATTTGTGACGACGGACGCACACTTGAAGAAGATAACATGGAAACATCACCCTGTTCTGGTTCCTCTGAAATAGAAACTGAGAGAGTAGAGTGACCTTGCGGAGAAAGAGCCGGCATCGCTCTTTCTCCAGAAACAACATATCGTGACACACGTTTCCAATGTTTCTCATCCCAATGTTCACATATAGGACAGGGATTAATGCGAGAACACTGACTACAATTAATACAATGATCATGAAAGTCAGAGGAAGATTTCTTCCTATTACAATTTGAACAACGTCCCTTCATTGTGAAAGAACAACAATAAGTCCTAGTTACTCGCAAAAACCCCTGACACAAAGATACATTATCACATGATCCATTAATAAATGAAAAAACAATTGCAAAACAAAATAATTTTGAAAAAATATTTTTTCAGCGAAGCCCAAGTTGCTGAAAAGTAACATTGAGCCCCAATGGATCCGATGGCAAAGTGTGGTCAAAAATTTTAAATTTATATTAAATAATTAATGAGACACTTACGGATAATATAAATGTATCTTATAGTGAGATAAACTACAGCAAAGACAAACAGCCCCCCTCAAAAAAGGCTGTTGCCAATGAAAACAAACAGTGTAAAACACCAGAAAACATGACTCCAGGCACTGAAAAAACTGGCCCGGAATCAGTCATCAATTACACTCTATCTGATGCAAAACAGAGACTCCCAGGGGAGAATCTGCAGAACATCAGATGGAAGATGCAGAACACAAACGTTATACACCCATGGGTGAAAACGTAACTATGGGGAAAATAACAGAAAACATTCTGTTACCAAGCAACTCTCCCAGGAAATTTTAGAAATGAAATTTCTCAAAAATATGCCAAAAGCATGGGAGAATTGCAAGGGGGGACTTTAGAAGGCTAGGGGAGAGGAAACACTGAATAAGCAGTGCAACAATTAGCAAGAATGACAACAAGAGGCCCATGCCTCGAAAATAGGGAACTTAACATAATTTCATCAAAAAATTTTAAGTACAGCCCTGATTATTTTTTGTCACTTCTTTATCCTCTCCTCCTTCTATCCTCCTTAGAATCACATTTTCTCCAAAAATTACGTGTCTGGCATCCTTTAAACTGAGATTTACAAGCACAAAGATCAGTGAGATGTTGACTGATGAAAGGCCAAACAGAGAATGATAATTGGCGCCAATTTCGGGACGTCTGCGTCACTGCGCATGCGCAGTAGAGGCGTAGTATGGAGGTCCTTTAGGACATGATTTCTTTTTGTTTTGGATGCAAATTTTGGGGATTGGGGGGCAAAATTTGTGTTTGGCCCTGGTTTTGTTAGAGTTAGCACCAGCTAAGTCTGGGTCATTGGTACAGTATAAAAATATGAAAAATTTATACCAATTTTAATATTTTTAATACTTACCAATGGCCCAGACTAGCTGGTGCAACCCAATTTATTACCAGGGCCAAACACAAATTTTGAATCCCCAAATCCCCAAAATTTGCCAAAAAACTCCAAAAAAGAGAAGACCAGTATGGTCCTCCATACTTTTGCGCAATCCACAATTTGTTGTCAAGGACAACAATCGGCTACCGCCATCTTGTCATTCTTTATTGTTGTGCCTGTTAAAAATTAATAAGTACAGTATAACTCAGCAGGGAGGAAGGAGTGTCCACTCCAGGGAGGGCCATCCCCATCTGGGCCATCGGTAAGTATTAAAAATATTAAAATTGGTATAAATTTTTCATATTTTTCCACTATACCAATGGCCCAGACTAGCTGAGAATAGTAAACAGGCAGGCGGGCCTAGTACTTGATATTCATTGCTCCTATTTCAGAAAAACAATGAAAATATTGGTGTAACTCTATTTAAGGCCTAGCATAGCCCATTATGCTAATTTGATAAAGGAAGCCAAAATATAAAGAAGTCCAGAGAAATGAGACTCTTTATAAATCATTAAAAGCGTCCGAGTATTGTATAGTAAAGCTTGTCTTGACACGACATACACAATAACACTTCACATCGAGCTACACATTAAAAGCATATAATACATTGAAAATTGCTTCATATCAAGCTACACATTAAAACTACCATAGCACCAACCACCAGGATACTATCACTGAAGGAGGTATGTCCATGCTTTTCACTATAAAGCCAGATGACCATTTGGAAATACCATCCCCCACCCCTATCCTTTGTTTTAAAAGTAACTACACATCAAAACGAAGAGGGTAGCAGACTGGTGACAGTGCTAGAGCAGACCAAACAGAAGGTTGAATGAAAATCCTAATTAGAATGGACGACATTCTGAGCTACCGATAACGGTCCTAAAGATCCAAGATCATCCGAAATTGATTCTAAATCTTGAAGATAAAATTTGGAGAAAGTCGTCTGTTGAGTCCAGTAAGCTGCTTGCATCAAATACTTCAAAGAAGTACTACTAGCATAAGCCCAAGAAGAAGCTAAAGCTCAAACTTTGTGAGCTGAAATCTTATTTAGCTATTCTCTAATTCAAAGACAAAGCATTATAAGCTGTCCGAATAGCTAACTGAATCCATCTAGATATGGAATGAACAGAAACATCATTCCTGTTAGGAAGAAGAGAAAGAAATAACCTCTTCCTACCTCTTCTAATAAAACTAGAATGCTGCTTATAAATCCTAAGCGCTCTTACTGGACACAACAAAGGTCTTTGACCATCTGAAGACGGTAATGCTTTAATAAGAATTGGGTTAGGCCGTTTGTCCAGAACCTGATTCTTAGCTAAGAATCCCACTTTCGTAGTGAGAGTAATAGAATTACCTGCACTAGGATAATGAGAATCTTCAACAGATAAAGCATGAAGCTCACTAACTCTTCTAGCTGACGCAAATGCTAAAAGGAAAGCTGTTTTATAAGTAAGAGATTTAAACTCAACAGTATTTAATGGCTCAAAAGGTGCTTCCTGAAGTTTCAGAAGAACCCAAGCTAAATTCCACTAAGGGACTAATCTCAAGGTACAAGGTCTGTTCACAGAGAAATTCCTCATTAATTTACTTAAAGATATATCTGACTCAATGTTTAATTTCCCTTGATGTGCATAGGTGTCAGCAAGCATAGACCTATAGCCCTTAATAGTGACTGGCAGAAGCTTAACTTCATCAAAAAGATAAATAAAAAAGTTAGCTAACTGAGGAATAGTTGGGTTAAAAGAATCAATCAACTGTTATTCACACCAATGAACAAAAACCTTCCACTTCGCTTCATAATTTAACGAAGAGGAGGTCCTCCTGCAGTTAGAAATTGCATCCATTGTTCGTCTGGAAAACTGTTTTCCGTGCAGGAAGGACCGCACAACGGAAAAACGTGAAGGTTGAGGCTTTCCGGATTGTGATGAAGCCAACGGAGTTTCCCCTGAATCAGAAGATCCGGGAGAGGCGGTAACTTCCGCGGAACATCCCAAAGAAGCTCCCGGAGAAGATTTATCCATGGTCTGTGAGCTGACAGACATGCTACCAGTAGAATCTTGCAAGAAGACTGTTTTACCTTTAGCAAGATCTGTTGAATGAGGGGAGCTGGAGGGTAAGCATACCCTATTATGCCGTTCCATGAAATTGACAGAGCATATACTGCATAAGCCTGAGGGTCCAGGCATGGAGACACAAAAGTCTGTAACTGATTGTTCAGACTCATGGCAAAAAGATCGATCACTGGACGTTCCCACTGGAAGCAAATCTGATTGAAGACAGATTTTTTTGAACATCCATTCTGAAGGCAGCCGGCGACCCTTTCTCGATAGAGTGTCTGCTATTACATTGAGACGGCCTGGAATATGACGAATCGATATCAGAATCTGATTCTCTTGAGAGAAAAGAAGAATCTTTTCGGTGAGATTCAACAGCTGGACGGAATGAATACCTCCCTGATTCCGAATATAGGCTACTACCATTGAATTGTCCGATAGAATTTGAACATGTGAGTTTATTACTCGACTGAGCCAAATTGCCCTCATTTCTTTGTAGTTTATATGGGACACAAGAAACTGACTCTCCTATAAACCATGACACACTTGATCGCACAGAATCTGAGAAGCACCCCAACCCTCCTGACTGGCATCCGTCATGGTTATGAACGACGGCTCCTGAATCTGAAGCAGTATTCCCTGGGATAACCACTGGATATTCGCCCAAATTTGAAGATGATGCTGTACTGACTGAGTTAAAGCAATCGGACTGTCCAAAGACTGACGCTTTACGCTCCAATTTTGAATTAGAAAAATTTGAAGTGGACGAGTGTGCAAACAGCCTAGTGGAATTAATTCCGCAGCGGCACCGCAAAGTCCTAACAGCCACATAAACTCTCTTGCAGTAATGAATGGCGCATTTATGCAGTATTTTGCGTAAAGAGAAACTAATTTTGCTCTTGCTACCGGCAAACAGACCCGATTGTTGAGAGTATCAAAACTCATTCCCAGGTGAACAAACGACATCGTCGGCATTAAATCCAACTTGCCGACATTGATTATAAAACCTAGGCATCGTAGCAGCGCTAGCAGACTCTGAACGTCGCTTTGAAGAGCATGAAAGTTTCCGTATCTTAGAAGAATGTCATCCAGATATGCCGACGTCATCGAAGCCAAGTGTGCCCTGAAGTGGCTCATCACCGCATTCATCACCCGAGTGAACGCCCACGGAGCAAGGTTCAAGCCAAAACATTTTGCTCTGAACTGGTATACTTTCCCGTGAACCGCAAAACGGAGGTATTTTCGAAAAGCCGGATGAATCAAGACGTCCTTCAAATCTATGCTTGCGGCGTAATCGTTCACTCAGATGCTGCTTCTCACCGACTGAATTGTCTCTATATAAAATTTGGGAGCAATTATTAGCTTGTTTATCCAACTGAGATCGATGACCGACCGGAATGAGCCGTCTGGCTTCGGTACAAGAAAAAGATGACTGTAGAATCCCTTTGAATTGGGATTCTCTACGACCTCTACTGCCTCCTTTTGTAGAAGAGAGTCTACCGCTGAAATCAAAGCCTCTCTCTTTGTTACATTTTGTGGAAGGCTCACAAAACGTGGAATCTGCGTTAATGGAGGTTTTCTATGGAACGAAAGACGTAGACCATTTTTTACAACGTTTCAATCCCAAAGATCCTGTGTTATTTTGTTCCAGTTGCTTGCGAATTTTGAAAGCCTTCCGCCAAATGGAGAACAGTAGAGGTCGAACACTTCATTTGTAGGACTTACGAGGCTTATACGAGGAGAAACCTTGTGAAGCTCTCGCACCCCTCTGTGATGTCAGTCTGGGGTTACGCGTTTCGTTATTAACCAACTGCATCGTCCCCTTTTTGAAATCGCTCCCGTTTGAGCCACCATGCCCACGATTAGCTCTAGAAGCAGTACAGGCTGAGCCACTCTTGGAGAAAAATTTCCCTCTCCAAGGAGTACCACTTGTGGAAGGCTGAGGCTGTGAAGCTGAGCACAACAAAAGCTGACTTGTGGCTTTCTTAGAAGCATCTTCAAATACAGTTTTTAACTGATCATTGAATAATGAAGAGCCCAAAACTGGAGCGGCCCTTAGAGAGCTCCTAACACTGTCATCAATAAATAACGTAGATTTAAGGGCAGCATCGTGCCTGACAAACTCTAAATTCGCTACGGAAGAGCAGAGTGGGATGTTGTATACATGACGGCGCAAGAGAGCACTCTCAAAGGAGATAACAACTCCTGTAGGCTCTCAGATTCCAAATTGCCGGCCAATGCCCTGCAAATGTGATCTGCATATGACATAGCGTCCAAAATACTTCTGCTAGATTCAATGCAAGTATCTGCAACAGAAGAACTGATGCTACACGATGACGGAAGAGACATACCTAAGTCCCTAGCACCGTCATCCAATTGCAGAGGAGATCTTGGAATCTTATTCTCGCCTACTGTATTTAAGAAGGTATTGCCTCTAAACGGTAGGTCAAGCTTCCTTTCCGAAAGGAAAGAACATTTTTCTAGCCTGAGCCAGGTCTGCAATAGCTTTGTCTACACAATCAAACGCATCTAACGGCTGGACTGATTCAGACGGATACAGAAGGATACTTTCCTTCGACTTAATGACCTCCCTGTCTAAAGAAGACAGACGCCTGGCTCTAGAAGGCGCAGAACTCTGACCAGACGGAATAAATTCAGGTAAAAAATCCTGCAGGAACCTCATAGTTTCCATATGTTGCTCAGCCAAAGATGTAGTGTCAGTCTCGTCTTCATCAAGCTCCCTAACACTACCAGCTAGAGGTTCCTGGTCTGGTCTATTATCGGCATACTGATAATTTGAGGTTTGAGGAAACCCTACTTTCTGCCGATCCAGCACCGTCCAAATCATCCAAAGTGGAAATCGATGATGGCTGCACTTTTTGGCTCCGGAAGGTGATCTGACACAGAGTCCTGTGTCCGTCTTTTTGAAAAAGACGTTTGCCTCGAAATGCTAGCCATAGAGAGAGCCAGATCCTGGCTCTGACTCTCTACCTCTGGATCTTGCTGGCTTGCAAGCAGTCTACTGTGTTGAGTCCTGGAAGTGGACGAAGAAGAGGCTCTTATATCAAGATTACTGCCAGCCATACTTGCAGAGAAAGGTACAACAGAAACAACTGGCTCCGAAGCATTATCTACCGGACTACCAGAACTGGCAATAAAAGTTGAATCGTTCTGTTTTGACCCCAAAACAGAAGAATGCTTTGCTACTCATGCACCTTTCAGCTTGACTGGCCTCTTTCCCTTACGTGGCGTCGTCTGAACAGAGGACTGTCTTCCATCCTCCTTATCCTGGACCGCTACGGATTTTCCTGGTACGGAAGCACTAATGAAAGGCTACGTTACACCAGTCGAGCTAGTTGACCATTTGCTTGCCCGAGGTACCGAGTATTCTGCGATACCTCGTAAGTCAACATGCTCTGTATCTGAAGACGACCAATACCATGTTCTTGTTCCTCTGAAATGGAAACAGAATTCTGATTAGTTACCTTAGGCGAAAGCACCAAAATCGGTGCTTCGCCGACACATACATAAGTAGAGAGGGAATTCCATCGCTTGGAATACCAAGAAGAGCAAGTTGCACAGGTAACGTCTTGAGCAATGAGTGCAAGCCAAACATGATGAATGAGAATCAAGAGAAGACTTCTTCCTCTTACATTTAGAACATGAGCACTTCATAGTATACACACGCCCAAGGCAAAAAATTTAAACTGAATAGGAGCCGGTAACCAAAGTCCAACACAGGCACAACGAAGGCCCAGGTCAGACAACCAGTATCCAAAGAATACCCTTAACAATAGAGAAACTTCCACAGAAGATTCCCCATAGAGAAGGGTAATGGCAAACAGACACGCCCGACTATGTCGAGAATAACCGGTATGCGACAAAGGAGGTACGGGGTGCGAATAATCCACATTCCGTAAATAATCTCAGATTTTTAAGAAGAATTTTTATATAAAAACAAATTTGCAAACAGCAAATTGTTCTTAAAAATCTAATGAAGGGATTCAAGAGGAAAAGGGTGAACATTGAACAAACACATAATGAGTAACAAAGAATGAACGAATCAGGTGCATATTCCGAAAACGGGAAGAACAAGAAATATTATTTAATTTCAATAAAGTTATAGCCCTGAACATTCAAAAACTAAATGTCCTTATTCAGCTAGTTTCTGCTGCAAATATTCCACCATTCCACTCCATAATCGTGTCTGGCTTCATTATACTTTAGGATTTTATAGCACAGAAGTCAGGATACGAGTTGATCTGACATGGGCCAAACAACAGAATGACAAGATGGCGGTAGCCTATTGTTGTCCTTGACAACAAGTTGTGCATTGTGCAAAAGTATGGAGGACCATACTGGTCTTCTCTTTTTTGGAGTTTTTTGGCAAATTTTGGGGGTTTGGGGATTCAAAATTTGTGTTTGGCCCTGGTAATAAATTGGGTTGCACGAGCTAGTCTGGGCCATTGGTATAGTGGAAAAATATTCATTCACATTTAACTCAAGAAATCTTTGATAAAAAATCCATTCAGTTTATGAGGGGAAAGTTTGATTAAATATGCCCCAATTTTACCACTTTCAGTGGAAAGAAAAATCCTATCCAGGAATATCCCTCAGAAGCCTGCAATGAGTTAATGACATATAATAATGTAAAGTACACAGTGCCACCATGCCCCCACTGGGGCACAAAGCAGTTACTCCTGATGGGGATCAAACCGTGGACCTTTCAGTTTGAACTCGAATGCCATAACCACTGAGCAACCATACTACCATATAAGAGATGTACATCACCCTTCAGGATGAGTTGAGAATTAGTGTTGTGCAGTTTTATTTTTCTTGTTTTGGTTCAGTTTCGGTTCGGTTTTTTAAAAAAAAAAACTCGGTTTATAGGTCGGTTTTCGTTTTTTTATAGTAAGACATCTGCAGTTTCCAACAGAAACTATGTAGTGTTAATATAATGCCCATACTGTCATATGTTCAATGATGATTTAATTGGCAGTGACTAGCATTTGTGCTAAGTGTATAAATGGCAGGCATTATCAAAACAAAAAAATATAAAAGAAAAAATGTAACAGTGTTCGCAGAATATCACCACTCACCAATTCTAGGCACATGCGCCCCCCACCCCTGGGCTTTAAGTTCAGGCATCAGAGAGTCTATGATGAATTGATATTAACACATGGGTGTGAAAAGAGCTAATTCACAATTTCCCAGGGCCCTGTTCAGTGCTCACTCCTGGGTGGGACCCTGGGCAGCCTAGCAAAGTGACCCTACCAGGCATTGCAAATAATAACATAATAACAAGCATTGCCAAGTGGGTCACCTCGACACCCATCCTAACATATTTGACAATGAACTGATGTATGGACTCTTTTCAGTACCCGCCCCCCCCCCCCACCCCCCCCCCCCCCCCCCCCCCCACTCATCACAGTGATGACTAGTGCCACCACCCGCCCTAGTAAAATAATCAGCAATCATTTCATGTCAGCCTGGAATGGGAAAGTCATATTGTTTGTAGCTGGGTGGGCTTCAAAACGAACCACTTTACCAAATACTTATTGTCTATCTACCGCCACACCCCCCACCCCCCATCTCGCGCACGCAATGGTTTTAGCTCAATGGAATTGATTTCATAAATTCACTGGTGTACTGTTATATATTGTAACTTTTTGCGTTTACCTCTTACCATTCCACTTTCTATTTCTACTGCTGATGTGTTCCTTTGGCTGGCCCCCTTAAAATTAGTTGTGTGGGAATGCAACCGTGGCACATTGACAGCAATATTACGGAAAGCAGCTTTTTGCCTTTTTCCCGTGGATATGGACGATTCGGTCTTGGGACGTTTCGGCCTCGGGGCGTTTCGGTTCAAGACGTTTTCGCCTTCATATATTGCACTAAATAGAATAAGAACTTGCGTTTTTGTGTGTTTAGTGGGCCGAAACCTTCAGGACAAATTGTCTGAATCGCAGTAAAACCTCTTCCCGGATAAGCACATCAAGGGAGACAGCAGACTACATCCCAAGCACGTGGTGACGCACCTGTGACAAATGTTATTTTCAAATACGACAACGAAATGCCAAGACCTTTTTTTGATATGTTATTATCCACTGTCCAACAGATTGTAGATCAGTAATTTTAATTAAACTGATTGACTATGTCAGACAAACCTGTTCAAAAACGAAGCCAATTGCGCAAGGTATTTCCTGTAATCAGTGAAATGTAGGCGTGTTGGCTGTCTGTTTTGTCATTCTCGCAGAAAACACAACCCATTTTTACGTCAACGATGTGTGATTGACAACTTGTCATACATCAGTCTCGGGTGATCTGGACATGCTGCAGTGACCTCTTTACACCCAGAATGTGGCGTGCATTGATGACACTGTTATTTCCTGACAAAGCTTGACATTTCAGACATTGTTAGTGCAAACTGAATAATGAAAACATCTCTTCCCGACATTTTAGGAAAAAACCGAAACCGTACTCATTTACCAGTTATACGGTTTTGGTTTTCAAGCAAAACCGAAACCGACTTATAAAACCGGTAAACCGTACAACACTATTGAGAATACTGAAGAAATTTATATTCTTCCCAAGTCACTCAATGGATTTCGAACTGAATCAAAACAGTGGAAGTATTTAGAATAGAATCAAATTAATCTTGAAGCTTTGCCAGGCTCATTATTCCTACTCGAAACAATATGGATTCCTCCAAGAAAAATTTTCATGTTTTGTCCCAAAAGATAATCAGACCCATCTACCTCAGTAATTTACAAGTTCAGTAGTTGAATAAATTTTTTCAAAAATTTCAACAAAACCATATCATATAACCTCTGATTTGGAATAAGCTCACTGAGCCCATTCCAATGAGTGGTCACGTGACCTGGTTTTCATGAAAATTCATGAAAAAATTTGAAAACAATTTTTGATATTGTGTGCATTGGATGATGGGTTAAACAAGGCATGCTGGTAATTTTCGGCTTGGCAATGGAATAATATTGTGATTAGGAATGTTAGGCTTTCAGAATTAAGTGAAATGAGCAAAGAACTGATTCAATGGAAAAGAAAAACTTACATTGTCATAATTCTTCTTCACTATAGGCTCATAGAAACCAGTGGCTTCTTTGTACTTATTTTCTTGCATAAACAAAACATGAGCAACATTCAGCTTCCAAGTGTCATGCTCATTACAGAACTCTACTGACTTTCGGAATATTTTTTCTACTTGTTGATAATTTTCCATATCCCAATAGATCTTAGCTTGCTGCATGAGAACTGGAATATACCTGAGAAAAAGAAAATAAACTTGAATAACACCAAGGATGTCTATGCTCCAGTGCACCATTTTCGTAGGTGCCCATGCCTCAACATTCAATCTCACAAATAGATCAGCTCACCATACGTGTCCAAAGGACACTGATACCCCAACTTTACCATAAACCTTCAACCTTCATGAAGGCAAACTAAAATAAAACAAAAGATTACACCTGAGGTGCTGGCAGACCCCTAGAGGTTTCAAAGTCGTGGGACAGGGCTGTGTTTGGATGGACATTATTAAAAAATGATTATTAACATGAAATCCGTCAAAACTCATTTAAAGCAAACCAAGAAAATAATCATCCAATGGATCACCCTACCCTCCCCACCTCCCCCCACCCCCCCCCCCCCCTCCCCAAAAAAAAAGAAAAAAGAAAAGAGGTTTCTTTGCCACATCACCCCAAATTCACAATGTATTTTCAAGCATTCGAAATCCCTCAAAACTCATTTTAAGGCAAAAAATAATTTAAGACCTGACCACTATCAGCCGAGTTGTGAACTCATATGGACAAAAATATCTATTTCTCAGTGGAAAAAGGGGTATAACTCATAAGTGGAATGTGCTGACTCCATAACTGCATATGTGTATGGAAGGGCATGTCATACAAGACATGTGTAAACTTTCATTTAGATTGGACCACCATGAGCCGAGTTATGAACTTGTACAGACGTTTGGATGGACTGATGTGCATACAGATGTAGAGATGGACAGATGCAAACCAATAAATGACAGGTATAAAAACAAAATTGGAAAGTTAATGTCCAAAAACTGCAAAATATACTATTTTTCACTATGTCAAGAGGAATAACTCTGCAGCTGAAAATGTGAATATGACCAAACGCGAACTTAAAATTTAAAAGTCTTTAAAGGTAAACTTAGCTGTCCTGAAAACACAAAATATTTTATTTTTCACTAACTCAAGGGGAACAAAGAAAGTAAATACGACCAAATGAGAAACTGATATTTATTATACACTAAACAATAGATTATCAGAGAAATGGCGGAAAGATAGAAATCTTATCCCCCACTGTGAAGATACAGAAATTTTCGCTTTCACTGTATCAATCAAAATGGCAGCTTTCAAAGCATCACTTCATGGTGAATAAGAGCCAAATTATCACTGAAAATGATCAATTTATTCTAAAGAGGTATAATGAAAAGTAAATCTAGTGTATTTGAGTGGATACCGATGATTTCCAGCAATAATTCCACACGTATTAACCTGGAATTGATGCATGAAACTGGCTCATCCAAACATGGCCTGAAAGTCTGTAATATAAGTTTTCAAAGGACGTCCCAAACCAAAAACTTATATTACGGACTTTCAGGCCATGTTTGGACAAGAAATCCGCCAGCTGAATCCGAACGCAAGATGCTATCTGTTCCAAGTATCGATCAAATCACTTCCGAGTATCAATGATTCAATGCATTGTTTACTTTCATGCATCAATTCAAGGTTGAAACGAGTGGAGTTATCAGATTCTTATAAAAAGCGAATAATAAAAAGAAAATGTAGTGTTTTTGAGTGGATACCGAAAATTATCTTACTTGTGACCGAGACAAATGTTTTTTTGAAAAAATATACATTTGTCTCGGTCACTCATGAGATAATTTTCAGTATCCACTCAAAAACACTAGATGTGCATCCTAAAAAATATATCAAAGTCTCAAAATTCTATCTGAATGTATACTCAAGTTATCATCAGGAAAGCAAAAAATATATCACTTTCACTAAATCAAGGGGATTAACTTAGAACAGAGAATGCAAATACAGCCAAATGAGAACTTCATCTGCATTTTACCATTCTATATAATATGTGAAAGTTTCAAAAAGATTTTGGAATGCAAACTTAAGTTATCAGCCGAAACCCAAACAGTGAGCAGCCCAGGAGATAAACTGAGGCAGAAGTCACTTCTCCCTCTACAGATTTTAGGGAGAAGTCAACTGAAAACCAAGAGAAGCTGAAAGTAGAAGCATGAATAATAGTTTTTTCATGTAAATAACCTACTAAAGTTGAGAGAAATGAAGAGAGAAAAAACAAACATATTTATGTAATTTATTTAGAAAAAAAATCTGTAAAGAAACTCCATAGGTTTAGGCCTCACAAAGTAGATCTTCTGTTTCTCAGGCCATATTTTGTAAAACTGCATGTGGGCAGGCGGTTTTATTTTTATTTTTGTAATTATTTCTTTGCCATCAAAAGTTCATGTTCTTGCTCAGTTTTAGGCCTTATTATCTACAGAATAGCATGGGTTGCGTATTTCATCTCTTGAGTACAAGAAGGCTTTGCAATGCTAAAGCATTGCAAAGCCTTCTTGCACTCAAGGGACAAATTTATCAATTTTAATAACTTGGGTAAAATATCAGACATAAACCATTTAATTTTAATTTTTTTATGTTTGTATTGGCTATAAAAAGAGAGCATGCAGCAGTCAAAAGGACTATGCAGGAGGGCCTGAGAAACAGATTTTTAACTTTTTGGGGCCTTATCAGTTTTACAAAGTTCAGATCACCTTAAGTAATTCCAGTGTTTGGAAGTACCTTTTTCCGGAGCATGTACTTTTGGAAACAAATAGACTGCATTATGTCCCAATAAGAGTAAAATCCTCGCCCTCTGATTGGATGAGAGCTGGCATAGTTTCTTTTGTTTACAGCTCCAGTAGCAAATGTTACCATCTGACATCACCATGCCAAATATTTGAAATGACATCGCCCATTTTGTAAATGCTTCATCAATGGAGTGACTAGCAAGCCGCTTCATTTTTCTGGATTTTTCGCACATGGAGCAGGCGGTGTTCCAGATAAAATGTTTAAATTACAAACCGATTTACAATTTGAACTGAGATGGAATGAGTTTATCTGGTTTACTGATTATTTATCTATTGCCGTCATGGGGTATACGAGAGGTTTATTTACTAAACCTGTGATCGTTAAAAGTTGCCTTGAACAAGGCAACATTTTAACGATTACAAGTTTAGTAAATAAGCCTCTCGTGTTTCACGATGTAGGTTTTGGGCTATGGGTAGTGTCTTATTGGAACATATACGTTATTGTGATGAGTTGATGGTAACATGGTCTGAGGTTTGCGGCTCAAAGCGTATGTTCAACCTCAATGCTTCGCATCTCGGTTGAAAATAAGCTCCAAGCTGCAAACCTCCGACCATATTACCATTAATTCATCACAATAATTTATAATGTTAACAAGATAGACATTTTTGTCAAATTCAGATGAGAATTTAAAATGAAGTTTTCATCTAAAAGTGTTGTTTTCTACAAAAATTTCCTTTGTAAGGGTTTTTGATTCAAGAAGTTGTTATGAAAGAATGTTCGAACACAAAATCACATGTCATTTGACATCCAAAATGGCTTCCACATTGAAAATGACAGCATACTGATTACCCAACAAACTTTCGTAAAATCAACAGTTATGCTTCAGTAAAAACTGGTCCATTGTCATTTGTTTGTTTTTTTAAGTTATTGCTTGAAACAAGCAAAAATAACAAAAAGCTTCAAGATGGCTCTCATGGCAGCCATATTGGATATGCAAGAATGATGGTTATCAAAAGGACCCGTCTTTTGTCAACGGTGATGCACACTGCAAAAAAAAATGGATGTATTTGAAAATTCTTTTTTCATGATGCTGCTTACATAAGCCAAAGTCACAAAAAAATCCAAGATGGCTTTTACAGCAGCCATGTTAGATATACTTGAATACTGGTTATTGTAAGGAACATTACTGTAGTCTGCAGTAATCCATCAGACAAAAAAGATCCATTGGTCATTCCTTTTTCAAGTTATTGCTCAAACAAGAAAAAATAACTAAACATTTCACGAGACTGCCATGGTGGCCATGTTGCATATACCAGAATGATGGTTATTGAATGGAACCCTTCTGCAGAAAACAATAAATAACCAGAAAAAAATAGAATTCATTGGTCATTCTTTTTCAATATATTGCTCGGGCAAGCAAAAATCTTCTCTCCCCATTCTGTATAAGTCTACTTTGAATAAAGAATATTAACCTTTCTAATGCTTCATCATACTCATTTACAGCCCTTTTAACAGCTTCATCATCATGGTTTTGTCTAGCTTCTTGAACCTGGAAGTATAAAGAAAAATGACTGCAACATGACAGGCTCAAAATACCACCAAATATTCTGTGCAGATTGCAGTTCCGATACATGTAATTTAAATAACTTTTCACTTGACTTTTACACTGATGAAAGGAGAGCCTTGAATGCCGAGATGAGATGCCATAGGTTCAGGATGATTTTGTTCAGAAGTTACGCACTTTCAAATGATAAAAAACTAAATCAATATATACCAAAAATAGAGAAGTTTTCAAAACCTATGAAGCAATTTTGTACTCTGTGTTACCACGAGACGAGATTCCCATCTCATAAAATAAACAGAAACAAGAAGAAATGAAGCATCTAAAAAAATTTCATAAATTACTAGTTTTTAAATTTGTCAATTCCAAGGTAAACTGGTAAAGTGCTAAATTATTTTTGGTCTTCAAAATATGCTCACTTGTTTGCATTGTTACAATTTATGGAAGAGTGCCTAGAGGCACTCTCCCATAAATTCTAATATGTCAAATCCACACAGACAAAAATAAATAATTTCACCTCAAAGATAATATGAAGATCATCCACACATTATGGAGCCTTTAACTTATGGTACCTGCACTTAAGAGTAAAGACCAAATATGGGCTTCCAGCACTCTGTCAGTTAACATAATGCATAGCAAGAAAATTTATTGAAATTAACTTATCAAGTTATAACATTAAAATTTCATGTAAAACAGAGTAAACAAAGGGCAATAATATGCTTTAGATCTGAGAAATAATCGTGGTTTTTGAACTTATGCCATGACAATGTCAGTACAAAGAATATCAAACTGTATTGAAATTTGATGATTACTGTTCAACTTATTACATAAACAAATTTAATAAAGAAAGGGCAATAACTCTCTCAATTTTCATCAAATAGCAGTGGTTGTCGAACTTGTCCAAGACATGAACGGAAGGGTCAATGGAAGGTCAGACGAATGACTGAACAGGGCTCTTCACTATATCCCTTCCATGTTCGGGGATAATGAACAGAAATCATGTTCCTGAATAGGCTCAAAAGAAAACTTTGCAGCAATATAATGAAACATGAAGGTCCCACAAAGTAGATCTTCTGTTTTTCAGGCCATTTTTTTTAAAATTGGATTTGAGCTGGCATTTTTATATTTTATTTTTTATTTTTGTAATTATTTCTTTGCCATCAAAAGTTCTTGTTCTTGGTTTGTTTTATGTTTTAGGCCTCATAATCTACAGAATAGCATGGGTGGTGGTGTAGTTCATCACTTGAGAGCAAGAAGGCTTTGCAATGCGAAATAATAGCAAAGCCTTGTTGCACTCAAGGGACAAATTTATCAATTTTATTAACTTAGGTAAAATATCAGACATATTCCATTCAATTTTTATTCTTTTAAATTTGCATTAGTTAAAAAAAGAGAGCATACAGCAGCCAAAAGGACAATGTGGAGTCCTGAGAAACAGATTTTTAACTCTTTTAGACCCAAACTATTCTGTTTATCAGAAATGATAATCTATTGTTTTGCTGCAGTTTACCTGACGAATGGCATTCCTTAGTCTAGTCACTCTTCATGAGCTTTTGGTGCAGTTTTTCTAAAGAATGTCATTAATCTAGACACTCTTCATAAACCAAACTTCTAGACCACCCACTCTCTGACTTTCAATAACCACACACTAACATCCCTTATTCACTTTAACCCTTTACTCAACGAATCGCCCGCATCCAACTGCATAATATACAAATTCAGCAGTTGAAAAAATATTATTTTTCAAAAAATTTCAACAAAACCATATCATGTGACCCCTCGTTGGAATGAGCTCGTTCCAACGAGGAATCACATGATATGGTTTTGTTGAAATTTTTTTTTAAATTTTAAAAAATGATATTTAAAATAATAAATTTTGATATCGTCTGTGTTGGGTAAAGGGTTAAACATTTCCTCTAAATCAGATTCCACCAAGAACCTATCATAGGCAGTTTATAACACTTCCTACCTGTCTAGTAAGTTTTCTGAGTGTTTCTGTTTGCTTTGTTGCCATGTCATCTAACTTCCTGTAAGCTTCTTCTGGAGATGTTTGCCTTGTTATTACAGCTTCCAGAAAATCATACATATACTAAATAGAAGAGAGCGTCAAGCATTATTATTTTATTTAGGCATATAACAAAAAGTTTTTCAGTTTCTCATGCAACTTTCTCTCAATTTTATGATGAGAAAATAGGTCATTTTGCTTTTCATCTTTTTTTATTAATCCAAAAAACTTTCCTTAAAAAGGTCGGAATTAGAAATTTAACTCCCTCACATTATTATGTGGAAAATAATGTTTTCTGCAGTGAACATTTCCAATTAAGCTGTTAAAAATTTAATTACCTACATCTTGTTTGACAGAGCTCAGTGATCCCTATCAAAAAGATAAATTTTTAATCCTGCAAGTGAAAATTAGAATTATGGAAGAGATTTCCAAGTTAAACAAGAGGTACTGTGAGCAAGCTCATAAAGTGATACCCCCCGCGCCTGTCAGAACGGAATTATATTGCTTCATGCACATCTTCATATGGAGTTCTTCCACTGGGTAAAGTTTCATGAAAATTCTTCAAACGGTTTAGGAGGAGTTGTGCTTATAAGGATGGACAGATGGACAGACGGACAGACAGACAGATGGACGGACGTTCTAACAAATGACTACTTATGTGGCTATTTTATGGACATATTAGGTGGCTAACCTAAAACACATGTCCAATATAACTAGAGGGGGTATCAGTAATCCGTGGCTCACCAACAGGTGGCCAATGTAAAGGGGTGGCTGGAGTAAAAAAAAAAAAGTTCAAAACTTGCACACAAAAGTCCAAAATTAAAGAAAATAAGCAGCTAAAGGGTTAAATAATATAATAGTAACCCCTAAGAAGCATGCTAACATAAAATAGGAACCATGGCAATATGCTAAAAGGTAAGTCTCCACTTTGAAAAAAAGAAAGACAAACCTCAAAACCTGCACATAAAAGTAAAAAAAAGTATCACATTTGTTTCAAAGGGTTAAAATTTAGAAAAATACCCTGAAAATATTACAATAACCAGTGTGTAAATATGCCAGTGAGATAAAACTCCACTTAAAAAAAATATCAAAACCAGCACACAAAAGTACAAAACCTGCACAGAAAAGTCCAAAATTAAAGTAAATAGGCAGCTAAAGGGTTAAATAATATAAAAATAGCTCCAAGAACCACCCTAACATAAAATAGGAACCATGGCAACATGCTACAAGGTAAGTCACCACTTGGAAGAAAAGAAAGACAACCCTCAAAACCTGCACATAACTGCACATAAATGTAAAAAAAGTATCACATTTGTTTCAAGGGGTTAAAATTGAGAAAAATACCCTGTCACAGTAACCACAATGGCAATATGCCAGTAAGGTGAAAGTCTACTTGAAAAATATTCACTTGGAAGAAAAGAAAGACAAACCTCAAAACCTGCACATAAAAGTATCACATTTGTTTCAAAGGGTTAAAATTTAGAAAAATACCCTGAAAATGTTACAGTAACCACCATGGCAATATATGCCAGTGAGGTAAAAATCCACTTAAAAAAAAATATCAAAACCTGCACTCAAAAGTACAAAACCTGCACACAAAAGTCAAAAATTAAAGTAAATAAGCAGCTAAATTTAGGGTTAAATAATATAATAATAGCCCCAAGAAGCATCCTAACATAAAATAGGAACCATGGCAATATGCTACAAGGTAAGTCGCCACTTGGAAGAGAAGAAAGACAAACCTCAAAACCTCCACATAAAATTAAAAAAACATCAAAACCTGCACACAAACGTCAAAATAAGTCCAAAATTTGATTCAAAGGGTTAAAATTAAGATGAAATACCCTGGAGAAGAGTTAAATGTTATCGTGAACCACCACAGCAATATGCAAAGAAGAAAAGAAATTTTTTAAAAGCACAAAAATCCAAACCTGTAAACAAAAGTCCAAAATTGAATTAAGCAGGAAAAGGGTTAAAGAATACAACGTAGCCGTAAGATGCATGTTTACATACAATAGAAAGCATGGACATATGCTACAAGGTAAATCTACACTTGGAAGAAAGGAAAAAAAAAAACATGAAAACCTGCACGCAAACGTCAAAATAAGTCTAAAAATCTATTCAAAGGGTTAAAAAATTTTTAAAAATGCACTGGAAAGATATCAATGTTATAATAACCACCACTGCAATATGCAGTGAGGTCAACCTCACTTGAAATTGTTTTTTTTATCACAAACTGTACATAAAAGTAAGAAACTGTAAGCCTAAGTTCAAAAGCTGTACATAAAAGTCCAAAAATGAAGTAATTCAGCAGGAAAAGGGTTAAATAATACAAACATAGCCCTAAGATGCATGTTTACATACAATAGAAAGCATGGACATACGCTGCAAAGTAAATCTCCACTTGGAAGAAAGGAAAAAAAAACAATCAAAACCTGCACGCAAACATCAAAATAAGTCTAAAATTTGATTCAAAGGGTTAAAATTAAGACAAAATACCCTGGAAAAGAGTTAAATATTATAGTGAACCTCCATAGCAATATGCAGAAACTCTAAACTTGGAAGAAAGGAAAAAAAAAATCCATGAAAACCTGCACGCAAACGTCAAAATAAGTCTAAAAATCTATTCAAAGGGTTAAAAATTTTTTAAAAATGCACTGGAAAGATATCAATGTTATAATAACCACCACTGCAATATGCAGTGAGGCCAACCTCACTTGAAATTTTTTTTTAATCACAACCTGTACATAAAAGTAAGAAGCTGTAAGCCTAAGTCCAAAAGCTGTACATAAAAGTCCAAAATTGAAGTAATTCAGCAGGAAAAGGGTTAAATAATACAAACATAGCCCTAAGATGCATGTTTACATACAATAGAAAGCATGGACATATGCTGCAAGGTAAATCACCACTTGGAAAAAAGGAAAAAAAAAACATCAAAACCTGCACGCAAACATCAAAATAAGTCTAAAATTTGATTCAAAGGGTTAAAATTAAGACAAAATACCCTGGAAAAGAGTTAAATGTTATAGTGAACCACCATAGCAATATGCAGAAACTCTACACTTGGAAGAAAGGAAAAAAAAAAAACCCATGAAAACCTGCACGCAAACGTCAAAATAAGTCTAAAGATCTATTTAAAGGGTTAAAAATTTAAAAAAAATGCACTGGAAAGATATCAATGTTATAATAACCACCACTGCAATATGCAGTGAGGTCAACCTCACTTGAAATTGTTTTTTTTATCACAACCTGTACATAAAAGTAAGAAGCTGTAAGCCTAAGTCCAAAAGCTGCACATAAAAGTCCAAAATTGAAGTAATTCAGCAGGAAAAGGGTTAAATAATACAAACATAGCCCTAAGATGCATGTTTACATACAATAGAAAGCATGGACATATGCTGCAAGGTAAATCTCCACTTGGAAGAAAGGAAAAAAAAAAAATCAAAACCTGCACGCAAACATCAAAATAATTCTAAAATTTGATTCAAAGGGTTAAAATTAAGACAAAATACCCTGGAAAAGAGTTAAATGTTATAGTGAACCACCATAGCAATATGCAGAAACTAAAAAAAAATTTTAAAAGCCAAAAAATCAAAACCTGTACACAAAAGTTCAAAATATTTGAGAGCGGACGCCGACGACGACATGAGGGCTATGCCATAGGCTCACACAACTAACGTTGGTGAGCCAATAAAACAAGTTTTTTGGGGGAAAATTTTGAGGGGGTCAGCTAACCCTAACCCCACCCTAACTGATCCTAACCCTCTAACCCTACCCACCCCTAACCCTAGCCACATAACTCTAACACCCCTTCAATGACCCCCACACCACTCCTAAACCCCACCCTGGAATGCCCTAACCCTACTCTACATTTATCCAACCCCCCCCCCCCCCACCCCCACAATAAGAGATTCTGTTACGTGGCTAGCCACGTAACAGACTTTAACCACATAAGTATCCTGTTTTACTAACTCGTAGCCACATAAGTAGCATTTGTTAGTGCGGACGGACGGACAGATGGACGGACGGACAGGGTGATTCCTATATACCCCCCAAACTTTGTTTACGGGGGGTATAAAAAAAGTGATGAGGCAGATTTTAAAAGGTGAGTGATAGGCGAGAGATACAAGAAAAATTTTTTTTAATATCCTCAGCACTGATAAAACATGATACAGTGGAACCCTGTTAATTGAATTGCCACTTTGCCAATGCAAATTATTCAATTAACAGGAGATTTCAATTAACAGGGATTGTGTCACTTTCCTGTATTCAAGAGATAAACTTAGCATTTATTCTATTATATCTTGTTTGACAGAGCTCTATGAGCTCTGTCAAACAAGATATAATAGCTTAAATGCCTGTATTGGATGTACCGAGGCCAAATAAATCTATAAACAAAGGAAAACTTGGGAAAGTCAGGCTAATTTCTCGACAGGTTACAAGATGTTTTATTCAATTAACAGGAGTTTACTCTATAACCTATATTCAATTAACAGATCAAATTTGTACTGGAGGTATGGTAAACGGTTTTGTGTTGGGAAAATGATATTCAATTAACAGGGATATACAATTAAGAGATATCCAATTAAGTGGGCTCCACTGTATTGTATTCTAGCTTTTAATATTGATGATTAAATGTCAAATAAAGCATTGTGAATCATCAAAGATATTTTTCCCAAACCTCTGACTATTTTTGGAATATTCCATTTGAAAATGTTATATTAAAATGTAATACTAAAAACTGGTAAGCGTCTGTGTCACTAGCTGTTATAAGTGATGGTAATAACAATAACCTCTGCAACTCTATGCCACACCTCAGGCCTACCAGTTCTCACACCACTGAAATATCAGCAGTAGGATACATCAAATAATTTCTACACTGCAACCGAAGCCTTGCTGCACTCTAAGCCAAGGATATGGTATAGAAAATTTATTAGATTAATCCAACTGCTGATATTTTAATCCTTTATTGAACACACAGGATATCAAAATTTATTATTTTAACCCTTTACCTAACAAGAAAAGCATACGACACTTGAATTCTTGAATAACTAATTTTTTTCATTTTTTGTCTCAAAAACATAGGTTATGACCCCTCGTTGGAATGAGCTCAATGAGCTCGTTCCAATGAGGGGTCATAACCTATGTTTTTGAGACAAAAAAATGAAAAAAATACTGAAAATTAATAGGCGATTTTTGAGAATAGCGCTGGCCGGTTTTGGTCGTTACGTTAGGTAAAGGGTTAATTACTGTATTTTAAATTTTTTTTAAAATTTCAACAAAACCATATCATGTGGCCCCTCTTTGGAATGAGCTTGTTCCAATGAGGAATCACATATTGTCTGGTTGAAATTTTTTTTTTAATTTAATTTTTTCAACTACTTAGTATGTAAGTTACGAGGGTGGATGTGTCCATTTCATCAGGCAAAGGGTTGAGAGCACAAGAAAAAGTGTACCTCAGTTACAAATAAGGTGTGCTATAGTTGTGAGATCATGAAAAAGCACACCTCAAAAATGAAACACTACTACTCTATGTAAAAAAATGCCGATAGGATTACCGATCCAATGTTGAGTCGTGACAGCACAAAAGTGGGTTTAATCGTTATCAACTTATCATTCGGAAACCAAATGTTTACAATTTACTATGTGAAGAATCACTGTGACCTTGACCTTTGACCTAGTGATTGCAAAACAAATAGGGCTCTTTCTTGCACCAATGCCAACCTCCTATGAAGTATCATGAACGTGAGTGGAACCATTGTCAAATTATCATCTGGAAATTGTTTACGATTTATTTTGTTCAAGGTCACTGTGACCTTGACCTTTGACCTGGCAAGTCCAAAATAAATAGGGGTCTTCCACTCACCTAGGCCAACCTACCTATGAAGTTTTATGAAAGTGGGTCACACCATTATCAAGTTATCATCCGGAAACCAATTGTTTATGATTTACTATGTAGGAGGTCACTGTGACCTTGACCTTTGACCTAGCGAGTGCAAAATACATAGGGTTCTTCCTCTCACCGATGCCAACCTAGCTACGAAGTTTCATGAACATGGATTGAACCTTTATCAAGTTATCATCCGGAAACCAATTGTTTACGAAAAACCGCCAGCCCGCCATTCACCAAACTATAAGTCGAGTTTGACTTCATTACAACTTGACTAAAAATTGTACAATGGTGGAGGTTTGATATTCTCTGGACAAGCTCCATATTCAGAGAAATACAAACTTTTTTTTTCACAATGCATTATATTATAGACATAATGACCTAACTTGAGGGTAACATTATAGATTGTCTTTCTGAGGAACTAGTGTCACACTCAAGTCAGGTTATTATTATTTTTATTATACCGAATGGTTTTATTCAACCCTCCCCTGTCAGACGAATTTGTACAAAAACCTGATACTAGTACTTGACCACCTGATTTCAACTCAAGAGTTCAACTAGCCAAGAGACAAAATTGAATGAAGGAATGTTGGATAATTTAATTTGAATGGTTAAAATTTGTTAAGTATGGTTAATTTGAATGGTTATATCATCAATCTGACAGAATGCAACATGAAAGCTTCTTCTCCAGTCGTTTCATTTTTGGGGAGCCTTGGCCCAAGCATAAGACAATGCCGAAAATTATAAATTCAATTTGTATATTTTTTATACTTACCAATGGCCCAGACTAGCTAGTGCTAACTCAAAAATATCTAGGGCCAAACACAAATCTTGCCCCCCCCCCCTACACCCCCCCTCCCCCAAAATTTGCATGCAAAACCGAAAATTAAAAGTCCTATCTGGCCGTCCATACATTTACTCTCTGTGCATGCGCAGATGTCAGGAAGTGACTGGAATTGGCGCCAACATCATTCTTTGTAAAAGAGAGTACTACATAATAATAAAGTGGGGAGGTATGAGTGCCCACTCATGGGAGGGCCATCTCGGTCTGGGCCATTGGTAAGTATAAAAAATATACAAATTACTATGAACTTATATTTTTACACTATAACCCAATGGCCCAGACAAGCTGAATTGTAAAAAGGTGGAGGACCTAGGACTTCAGAATTAGTAGATTAACATAGTTCCAATCCTGTAATCCAAGATGAAAGGAAATTAAAATTATTAGGAATTACATGTATGTCTGTCTATACAGTAATAGAGGAGACATATCCTAAATAAGGAGCCCAATTTAAGTAATTCCTTATTCTAAGCATGAAGATTATGCTAATTAGGATGTAACGAGTTTCTAATTTTCAAGGCTAGTCCAGACTAAGCCCCCCAAAAATAGGATGGCGTATCTGAGAATGAGAGAAAATCCTCCACAAACATACGCCATACACAATAAAACTCCAGCTGTATGCAGGATATTACTGACAAAACAGCCCCCCCCCCCCCACTTTCTTTTGAAGGAATCTTCAAAAAGAAAGAGTAGAGCACTCTGGAATCAGTAAAAGCGGCACCAAAAAACAATATAAATATTTGTCGAACCGGCACTCAGGTATTAATTTATAATTAATATATAAATGGTGCTTAATGCCACTTCAGAAGTTAAAGCTATAGCGATGGTCCCGGTAATTAATATTGCCTGCTATATAACGTACATTGCAACAGATATATCGAAAACCGGTGATATAATATATAACATACACATGTCCAATCGAACCACAATGAACAATCTCTGGAGAGAAAACACACTTCCGAGGTAACCCACAGGCGACCTCATTTAGGTGTACAATAAATTCCAGTAACAACACTCTCCGACGTGTACTATCCAATATCTATGACCGTATACACATGTGAATATGCGATTTGAGTACGGACATTAATAGAAACCTGGATCTAGAAATGGAAGTAGGTATGATTAACAGGCTCTGACACAGACCGCCCCCGAAATAATTCATAATTTCAAAGGTCCATAATATACAATAAAGCGTCAGCCTAATAATTATAATGCGCGAGAGCATTAAAATCCTGCATGTAATCATCTGAATACCAGTTAACTGGTTATGCAGCCTCTGAGGTATCCGACAACTAGCAATTTAATTATGATGAAATATGTGCTCGCATATAACAAATAGACAAATAATCACAGGAAACTAATCCAACTAAACAGCAGATGTGCCCATGAGGTCGCCATAGAAAATGACCCAGCCGCCAATCGAAAAGTGAAGAAATGCATTGCATGTATGTATTTAAACTATACGAGGCTTGCAGGAAGAAAACTACGTCTTGCCCGGCAATTGCCTTTAAACACATTGGCAGTGTGTGTGTGTGTGTGTGTGTGTGTGTGTGTGTGTGTGTGGGGGGGGGGGGGGGGGGGGGGGTTGAAGTCCTATTGAAATCCCCTCACCCACATTACTAAATCGTTCTGTGTTAGTCATCAAATAATATAGGAAACCGCAATGGTTCACTCATGTCTAACCGACTCCATTGTGCCACTATGGGCGGAGAAGGACATGAAGAACAAAAACTTCCCTGATAAAGAAGGTTCTCTCGTGGAGGAAGCTTCCGGGGAGCGTCCCATAACAGACACTTGAGAAAACTGATCCACGGTTTCTGTGATGACAGAGGTGCTACTATTAGGATTCACAATGAGACTGTTTGATTTTAAACATAATCTACTGAATCAAATGAATTGGAATGAGATCTACTGCATGTGCTCAATGGTCTGGGCATGGCGACACAAACGACGGTAAATGATTGTTCCGGAGCGTCGCAAGTGATCTATCATGGGGTGATCCCACTGGTAGCAAAACTGTCCAAATACTCGCTTGTTGAGCGTCATTCCAATTGCAACAGGAGACCTTTGCAAGGAGCGAGTCTGCTAGTACGTTCAGACGACCCGGTATATGACGGATAGAAAGATGAACCTGATGATACATGACTAATAGGAAAATCTTCTCCGTTAGTTGGCATAACGGAAATGAATGGGTGCCACCCTGGTTCCTGATGTAAGCTACCACTGTCCAGTTGTCCGACAATATCTGAACATGCACATCCGCCAAAATGTGAAACCACTGTTGTAGCGCTAACCAAATTGACATCATTTCATTGATGTTTATGTGTTTCTCCAGGAACTGAATGTTCCAAAGACCCTGGCATTTTGAGTCTGTCAGGCTCAGGTTGCGCCTCAACCTGTTTGACTCGCATCTATCATAATCATGAAAGCCGGATCCGGCAGCTGCAGCGGAACTCCCTGAGATAACCACTGAATATCTGCCCAAATCTGGACCTTTTGTTTACTAGATCCGTTAAAACAATACTGGTCTCGAGCGAATGCATCTTCACACTCCAGTTCTGGGTAAAGAATATCTGGAGGGGACGTGTGTGTAAGCAAACCCATCGGAATAAGATCCACAGCCGCTCTGCACAACCCCATCAGTCGCATAAGTTCCCTTGCTGTTAATGCATCTGAGTGTAGACAAAAGCGAGCATAACGCCTGACTAATGTAACTCTGGGTAACGGCAGACGAATCAGATTGTTGTGAGTCTCGAAGCTCATTCCCAAGTGAATGAACAACTTGGATGGAGCTAGATCTGACTTCTTCTCATTATGATGAAGCCGAGACGTCGGAGCAAGAGAAGCTGACTCTAAACATCGTTCTGAAGAGTATTTGTTGACGTATCTCTGAAGAATGTCGTCCAAGTAAGCCAACGTTACAGCAGACGAATGAGCTCGGAAGTGAGACATTACTGAGTTCATTATTCGAGTGAACGCCCAGAGCGGTAGATTCAGACTGAAGCACACCTCTCGGAAATGATATACTATCCCTTGAACGGCGAACCGTAGGTACTTTCTGAATGCCGGATGAACTAGGACATGAAAGTACACATCCTTAGATCTATGCTTGCCACATAGTCATTCACTCGAATGCTCGCCTTCACTGACCGAATGGTCTCCATATAGAACTTTTGAGCTACGATAAGTAGTAAATGTATGGAGGGCCAGATAGGACTTTTAATTTTCGGTTTTGCATGCAAATTTTGGGGATTGGGGGGGAGGGGGGGGGGGGGGCAAAATTTGTGTTTGTACCTAGATATTTTTGAGTTAGCACCAGATAGTCTGGGCCATTGGGTTATAGTGTAATAATATGATAAATTTAAAGTAGTTTGTATATTTTTTATACTTACCAATTGCCCAGACTTAGCTGGTGCAAACTCAATATTAACAAATTTTGAACCCCCTCCCCCCCCCCCCCCCCCAATCCCCCAAATTTGCATACATGTCCCGTATAAAAATGCCTCGAAAGACTAGCTATCAACCCGAACATGAGAAGTCGGATAGCTAGTCTGCGGTCAACATGCTTCATAAATGAAGCAGGGGAAGGAGCCATAGCTGCAACCGGAACCGACTGCAGCGTGGAAGGAGCATCCCGAACCACAAGCGTGAACGGGCATCCCAACTCACTAAAGTTTCTTGAATCAAAAACAGTCGACCCGCTGACTGCTGACGGAAAAGGAGAGGGTTCTCCAGCTCGAGGTCTACTCCATACCTCGCCGAGCTTTCCATTAGAAACTTGTAGGCATCTACCCCTCTACCCCTTAGCGTGCATATCCATGGAAGAACAGGAAGCCGTAACCACAGCCGACCCGGCTGAAGTGTGGAAGAAGCATCCAAACTCGTCACATTTTGGATGGATGCTCCTACTCATTGAAGTTTCTTACAACACAAAACAGTCGTCCCCAACTGCTAATAGGAAGAAAAAAAGCTCTGCACTCGTGATCTGTCCCCAGATCTCGCTGAGGATCCCACTTAGAAACTTCTAGGCTAATCCTCTTTCGTGCGCTTCCATGTAAGAAGAAGAAGCCATTATTGCCACCAGCCCCGGCAGCAGTGTGGAAGGAATATTCTGATGCGTGTTCAGACTCAATATGGTTTTTCACAACAGACACAGTCATCCATGACTGTTAACGGGACAGAGAGGGTTCTCCCAATCGATCTAGCCAAGCATCCCGTAGAGAAACTTCTGGCTTCTTCGACATGCAAAGATGACCGGACCGACCCAGCACAGTCCGACGACTCACTACTGTAGTTTGCTGATGCACCCCTTGCTGGTTTTTTTTAAGCTGGAATAAGCTGCGCAAGTTGCGACAGCATGCCCCTTACGGAGGCTTGTGGAGTAGCGGCTTATATTCTCTGCTGCATTGTGCTCCTGGGATGGAGATCTGGCCAACGATCTCTTCGTCAAACACCCCTATGAATCAAGCCTCAAATCACTAGCTGCCAGATGGATCGACTTCGAGGGTAATGACTGGAGCGTCTTCACTCGGCTGCATGAACATCTGGAGTCGGGTAGCTAGTGTGCGGTCGCATGTGTTTTGCTGAAGCGGAGGAAGAAGCCGTAACTGCAGCATGTAGAAGGAGCGTCCTGAGTGGCCAGGGAAGACGTTTGATCTGACTCAGTGCAAGTTTCTCAAAGCAATAGTCGACCCCAACTATTACTGGGTTAGAGAAGGCTCTCCCGCTCGCTGTCTGACCCAGACCTCTCCGAGCTTCCCAAAGAGAACCTTGCAGGCTTCTTCCCCTTATTTTGCCATTGTCGCTGGGTGAGCTTTTGATTAAAAGGAGTTCGCTCTACCCAAATCTACACTCTCCTCGACTGCATCGGGCATACCCGGTATTACGGTTACCACTATTGGGTAACCGCCTAACAGGTCGAGCTAGCTGCTGGTTTGAGAGGCCTTATTCCCTTATATTCAAGAGCACCTTAGCAGCTAGCTCTGTTTGCTCCTCAGAGCGCAACACCGGCAGTACACTCTGGACGGGTGTCACAATACCATCACCATGTTCTTGTTCCTCTGGAAAAGAAACTGAAAACTCGAATTATCTTGCAGTGACAGCCCTGACATCAGAACTTCACCGTAAATACATAGCGCACCACCCACTTCCAACGTTAGTGTCCTAATGAGTCGACCCCGACCACACAAGTCAGACCTGAATCAGTGGGAGTGCAGCGACTATAGGCAAGGAAACAAACATGTATATCCGATGCAGACTACTTCACCCTACACTGAAAGCAGTAATTTATAAATAATTATAATCCGAACAAGTTCACTGCACTCCGAACATCTAACATATAATCATACAATATAAGGATACATGGTGAAGACAATCAAAAATAATTTTGAAATAAATCAAAACCAATTTTTTTTTCGAAATTTTTAGTTTTTTTTGGAAAACGCCGAAGTTCCCCAAGGGAACCACACGAGCCCAAGGGCATCCCGATAGAACCTAAGTGTGGACATACACCAAAATGTAAAAGCTACACTACCGGAATATTAATAAATGTATCCTAATATAATTGTGATGAAATAAAACCCTGAATATTACCTGTTAAGGGCATTGTTAAAAGTAAACAACATCAGGATAGAAAAAAACGGAAACTAGACAAAAGGCACACAAAAGGCCCAAGTCAGTAAATAATTAAATGATACCTGATGCAAAGCTAGATCTTAGTGTGAAGAAAAAACAATGCATCTGGTAGGAGATGCAAGACAATAACAACCCAACACCCCTACTTCATTGATTTGTGTCTGGCATCCACCAAAAGAGAGATTTAAAGCACAGATGTCAGTTGAGATGTTTACTGACTTAGGGCCAAACAAAGAATGATGTTTGTGCCAATTCTGGTCTCTTCCTGGGTACTGCACATGTGCAAGTAGTAAAAGAATGGAGGGTCAGATAGGACTTTTAATTTTCGATATTGTATGCAAATTTTGGGGCCTGGGGGTTTCAAAATTTGTTTGGCCCCTGATAATATTGAGTTTACCCCCAGCTAAGTCTAGGCTATTGGTTGTAGTATAAAAATATGTCACACAGGAATGTTTCCCGCAAAGGGAATATAGCAGAATAGCAAATCAAGCCAAATGGTGGTTTTACTTTTAGCTATTAAAATGAGGTATAATAATACAATTTATCAGAGGCTGCCGAGAGCTACCTTTCTATAATCCCTAACAAAACAGTTATTAATGTAAGAATTCTAATAATCCAAATTAATTATTGCATAATAATGCATTCTACCAGTTGAAGAGTTGGACATTTTATGATAGATGGAGAAAATGGGCTTCTTATCTTTGCAAAAGAAATGTGATATTTATCTTATAGGCTGACAACATACTGATAAAAGCAATACTTACTGGTGTTAAGTACTTGTAAGTAAGGTGAGCATTCTCTGCTAATACATCGGCTGCTAAGTCATAATACTGAAATGACACGAATAACAAATTTAATCTCTCGGCCCAAAACAGGCATACCTGTCATTAACTCTTTTGGGACAACAGACAACTAAAGTCAACAGCACGGCAGACTGCTGAAGGCAATTATAGTCAAAATTTTAGCTGATGGTGTGTAACCATCTCCAAGTGCTATTAATCAAAAATGTACGTGTTTCTAGGTTCCGTGCACTGTTTCTATTCTAACCAAGAAGAACTATGTCACATTGTTTCGAATAATTTAGGTCACTTTGTGTTTATTTTGACTGCAGAAGTACAGAAATCACCAAACAATGGCCCAAAAATCCTACTAAACACACAACACAACATGCAGCATTATCAGTTATAACCATTGAGTCGGACTTGCAATTTTGAACCTCATATTGACAATGAATTACAACTGAAATCAAAGGGTAGAATTTTGTCATACAATGAAGAAAAAATTGCCACAGTCACCTCCAATTACTACCACATAAATGTAAGAAGTGGTACCAAACTCTATTCTATCTGGTTCGTGAAGTTGCTCTTGTGAATGGCTACATAATATATAAAGCATTATTATTCTCCTCTGAAAATAACTATGAGATCCCAAGAACGGTTTTCAAATTATAACCCTTTTATCTTATAATCCATAATTTGATAAAATTCCTTAAAAATATTGTGTGCTGAGAATTGTGTTTCTCAGATTATTCCATGTCAAAGGCTTTAAATATTTCCTGTAGTGCAAAAATGTGTTAGTTCAAAATAGGAATGAAATATTTTTTGTCTCTCATCTTCAATATTGACCTAAGAGAAAGGGATGAAAATCATTGGACAACACAACTAAATTGGAATCCAACAGGAGATAAGTACTTTTACATTCTCCTTTGAAAGCACAAAGGTGTTAACTGCACTGCTCAAACCTCAAATGCCTGAAGATTTTTTCTATATACAGTTTTGCTCTATTCTGACAATCTACATAATGTTACAAGCAGTTGTTTCGAGGCAAGTCTTGGCTGCCTATATGGGCAGTCAAGACTTGCCTAGGAACAGCAGCCAAGGTACTTGGAATTAAGTTGAAAGATTACTCAAAGATGACCTATTGGGGCAACAGTGCTGTTGCAGTAAAGAGAGGTTGTTGTTGGCTCCTCAATGCATTCAAGGGACAACATCTTACATAACAATTACCTTTCATGACATTACAAGTTTCTTTAAGGTGATTCTCAATGAAAGTGTCAATGACACTGTAGCTCAACTTGTGTAAGACATGTACATGTATAGTATGTGACACAGCAATGACACACATCTGACGTTTTTGCAAAAAAAAAAATTGTTTTCTACTGCTTAATTTGAAAATCATGTGGGGAGATGTTCCCAATTTGTTGGGTAAAGGGTTAACTGATATGAAAATAGGAGGTATGACAGAACTAAATATTTTCCCATAGGCGACCATTATAACATTTGGGCAAAAAAAAGTATGATTGCATCACTTTAATTTTGACATACAAACATCTTTGTCAAGTATAGCCCCTCAGACAACTTTTTCTGACCTGAAAACAGCGGGGTCATGCAACAAATAAGAGAGAAAATCTGACGGGAGGGTAAGTACCAGTCACATGCACATATTTTCGGGGAATTCCCAACAAAAACAAACCAAAAGTCAACTGTATTTTTTAGGTCCAAAAGTCATCAAATCACCCTCTTTATTTATCTGGTATATCCAACAATAATGCATGTTGTCAATAGGATGCTTCAAACATTTTTTGAAACAACATATTTTCCCAAGGCTACCTATTTTTAGAGACTGCATCATTTCTGAGTGCACCATTTCAAGGCTGGTGACTCTAATTCAAATATTTAGTTCAATGATACCGGTAGTAATAAAATGAAAGTGTCAATGACACTGTAGCTCAACTTGTCAAGACAAAGACATGTACATGTATAGTATGTGACACAGCAATGACAAACATCTAGGTAATGACCTGATAACAAAGGTACATGTAAAGTATTGTAAAAGTTTGTACATAAATACTGACCATAGCCTGTAACAAATGTACAGGTAAAGTATTGTAAAGGTGGGTGACAGTTAGATGCTAAACAAGAAAAGAAATCTCCATGGGGTTAATGTTACAATGGGGATCCTTGTATGGTGCATCATAAGCCAAATGTTAGCAATTGTTTTGATTCAAACCCTTCTACGGTTGATTCCTACTAATTAAAAAATATTTGTACAGTCCTTCTTAAAAAATAGGTATTTGAATTTTGTATCTTTAGCTCATACAGTTCCCACGGGTGAGGAGGTTTTATTTTTTCTCATTGGAAACAGAAAACTGGGTTGTGCTAATAATGTTTACCCTCCCCAAACAACACCAAATATTAACACAGCCGGGCCCAAAAGCACTCATTACCATCCCATGATGATAACAAACGTAGTCCTATAAGTTCTGTACAAAAAACTGATAGCACCTAATTTTGGTATAAAATGACCGCCATCAGCAATCTTGAATTTCAGACCACACCCAAAAACACTCGTTCTCATCCCAAGGTGATAACAAATGTAGTCAAGAAGTTTCGTGAAGATCGGTTCATAAATACAGCCTCTAGCCCGAGCCGTATTGACATGTGCACTTACTGTGTATAAGTAGCGCTGAATAAATCAAAGTTCATCTAATTTGCATAATTTCTGCACGAGAAAAAACCCGTATTATAAGTAATGTATTCCATGTTACTAAACATTCATACAAAAATTTATTCAAATCAGAACTTTCATACAGAAGTTCTGTACAAAAAACTAACTGATTGCACTAATTTCTGTACAAAATAGCTGCCGGCAGCCATCTTAAATTTCGGACTGCACCCAATGAAAGTGTCAATGGCACTGTAGCTTAACTTGTCTGTGTGTTGTGTTTGATGAAAAGGATAATGTTCAATGTTTATGAAAGGATTATGAAATAAGACAAGAATTGTGATAATTGGGAATATGTCAATTTCTGTTCCCTGTATGCTACGTTTTTAAAAAAATAAAAGTTAAAAAATTTATAGTAATTTATATATTTTTTATACTTACCAATGACCCAGACTTAGCTGGTGCAAACTCATTAAATTCAGTACCAAACCAAATTTTGCCCCCCCCCCCCCCAATCCCCAAAATTTGCATCAAAAACCCAAAAATAGATGTCCTGGTAGGTCCTCCATACTTTCCCTCCACTGCGCATGCACAGTGTCAAGGAGGTCTCGAAATTGGCGCCAAATATCATTCTTACAAGCAGTGCCTGGTCAGCGCTATGTACTAAGCGGGGACGTATGAGTTCCCAACTCCTGGGAGGGCCACCCCCATCTGGGTCATTGGTAAGTATAAAAAATATATAAATTACTATAAATTTTTTAACATTTTTATACTGTACCAATGACCCAGACTTAGCTGAATAGTAAACAGGATGGAGGGACCAGGACATAAAGGAAAATCCAATAGGCTCAATTAAATGTAACAGAATTATCCCCTCAAGGAGAAAAGGAGAGATAGGATTTATATGTATCTTTCTTATTTTTATGAAAAAAGAAAGACACAAAACCATTCCGTAATTGAGCACAAACACATCAATGATCTCTATTAATATCCAGTATAACCCTTTATACTAATTATTTTTAAAGGTAAGCCAATAAATAAAGACGGTCCAGAGAAATGAGACTCTTTATACTCCTTAAAAGTGTCCGAGGATTGTATATTAACGCCCGTTTGACACGTGACATATACAAATGCTTCACACCGAGCTACACTTTAAAAATATTACATGACATGAGTAAACATTAGCTTTACACATTAAAACCATCCTGGTACCGACTCGGAATCACTGACTCTGGGGGAGATATTCCCTTGCTTTTCACTATAAAGCAGGTGACCTAAGGAAACACCCCCCCCCCCCTCCCCTTGCCCTGGGTCAAATACCCCAGAGCGAAGAGGGCAGCAGGACAGAGTCACTGCCAGAACAGAAAGCCTACATAACTATAGTTGCAACTGTTTAGTGGACGATATTCTGAGCAACAGATAATGGACCAAAACAATGTAGATCTCCAGAAATGGACTCAATATTTCTAAGATAAAAATTAGTGAAAGTGGAAGGTTGAGACCAATATGCAGCCTTCATTAAATCTGTAATAGCAACACTATCAGCATAAGCCCAAGATGTTGATAGAGCTCTTACTTCATGAGCCGAAATCTTGAGAGCAGACTGCTGAGAAGAAGATAACTTTTCATAAGCAGTACTTACAGTTAATTGAATCCATCTAGCAATAGAATGAACCATAATGTCCTTTCTATTAGGCATCAAAGACAAAAAGAAATGCTTACGTCCCTTTCTAATAAACTCAGACCTACGTTTATAAATACGTATTGCTCTAACAGGACAGAGTAAAGGCCTACGCCCGTCTGAAGACGGAAGAGCCCTAACAACAATAGGTTCCGGATACTTATTAGGAGCCTGATTCTTTGCCAAAAATCCAACATTAGTAGTAAAAGTAATAGTATTACCAACACTACGATAGTGAGAATCATCTACCGATAAAGCATGAAGCTCACTAACTCTTCTAGCAGAAGAGAAGGCTAAGAGAAAAGCTGTCTTATATGTTAAGAATTTGAAATCCACTGTATCAAGAGGCTCAAAAGGTGCTTCTTTTAGCTTAAGAAGAACCCATGCTAAATTCCATTTTGGAATTAATCTAAGAGTTCTAGGTCTATTTATCGAAAAATTTCTAACTAATTTAGATAAAGAGACATTAGAACCAATCATTAATGTAGCATGGTGAGCGTAGGTATCAGATAACATAGACCTATAACTCTTGATAGTAACAGGCTGCAGTTTGATCTCGTCAAACAAATAGACCAGGAAATTAGCAATGTCAGGAATGGAGGGATCATAAACATTCACCGAGTGATCCCTACACCACTGGCAAAAGACCTTCCACTTAGCAGCATAATTTAGCGAAGAGGAGGTCCTCCTGCAGTTAGAAATTGCGTCCACTGCTTGTCCTGTAAAACGCTTACTGTGCAAGAAGGACCGCACAACGGAAATACGTGAAGTTTGAGACCTTGCGGATTGTGAAGCGTGCGCAATTTCCCCTGCGACAGAAGATCCTCCCGTGGAGGAAGCTTCCGCGGCATGTCCCACAACAGACACCTGAGTATTTTTATTCACGGTCTCTGTGGTGACAGAGATGCTACCAACAGAATCTTGCAGTGGGATTGCTTTATCTTGAGCAATATCTTCTGAATTAGCGGAGCCGGAGGATACGCGTATCCTATTATACCATCCCACGGGATCGACGGAGCATCTACTGCAAATGCTCGAGGATCCGGACATGGGGACACGTAAGTCTGCAACTGATTGTTGAGATACGTCGCAAACAAATCTATCATTGGTCGCTCCCATTGGTAGCAAATCTGATTGAAAACATGTTTGTTGAGAGTCCATTCCGACGGCAACAGGCGACCCTTCCGTGAAAAGGAGTCTGCTAACACATTCAGATGACCCGGAATATGACGGACCGATAGTAGAACCTGATGTTCCAGTACAAACAGAAGGATTCTTTCCGTTAGATTGAACAACAGAATGGAATGAGTGCCTCCCTGATTCCGAATATACGCCACTACCGTCGTATTGTCAGACAAAATTTGAATGTGTGTGTCCTGAATAATGTCCATCCAACGACGCAACACAAGCCAAATTGACATCATTTCCTTGATATTTATGTGCTTGCCTAAGAATTGAGGATCCCAAAGACCCTGGCACCTCGAATCCGACAGGCATAGTGTCGCGCCCTAACCTCTTTGACTGGCATCCGTCATAATAGTAAAACTCGGATCCGGCAATTGCAGTGGAACTCCCTGAGTTAACCACTGAATGTCTGCCCAAGTCTGAATCTCTTGTTTCACTAGGTCTGACAAGAGGATGTCCGCATCGAGCGAATGAGCCTTCAATTTTCAAATCTGAGTCAGAAAGATTTGGAGAGGACGAGTGCGTAGCCGTCCCATTGGAATGAGATCCGCGGCAGCTCCGCACAGACCTATCAGTCTCATGAATTCTTTCGCTGTAACCTTCTCTGAGTTTAGACAATAGCGAGCATAACAACTAATTTCGCTCTGGTTAACGGCAGACGAACGAGATTGTTGTGCGTCTAGAAGCTCATCCCCAGGTGGGGGAATGACTTGGACGGCACCAGATCCGACTTCTGTTCGTTTACTATAAAACCGAGACATCGGAGCAATAGTAGAAGATTCTGCACATCGTTCTGAAGCGTTAACTCGTTGCCGTACCTTTGAAGAATATCGTCCAGGTAGGCCGGCGTTAATGCAGACGAATGAGCTCGGAAGTCATGACCGAGTTCATTATCCGAGTGAAAGCCCAGGGCGCCAGATTCAGACCGAAGCACATCGCATGGAACTGATATACCACCCCTAGGACAGCCAACCGAAGATACTTTCTGAATGCCGGATGTATCATGACGTGAAAGTATGCATACTTGAGATCTATGCTCGCAGCATAGTCATTCACTCGAATGCTCGTTCTGACCGATCAAATGGTCTCCATATAAAATTTTGGAGCCACAATCAGCTTGTTTATCCAGCTTAAATCTATTAATGGACGGAATGAGCCGTCTGGTTTGGGAACCAGAAACAGATGGCTGTAGAAACCTGGAGATTCCTGGTTTTGTACGACCTCCATCGTGTTCTTCAGTAAAAGAGACTGCACTTCTGAAAGAAAAGCATCTCTTTTTAGAATATTTGACGGAAGTTGAGTCCATCTTGGACTTCAAGTTAACGGAGGCTTTCCTTTGAAGGACAGTTTCAGTCCTTCCGCAATTACCCTTCGAACCCAAGGGTCCTCCGTAATCAATTCCCAATTTTGTAAATAACTCGACAACCTTCCGCCCACAGGAATGCGACAGAGGTCTACACCATCACTTCCTGGACCTGCGAGGCTTGCGGAAGGAGAAACCACGTCCTCCCCGACCCGCACCTCGTGCCATCGACCTAGGGGCGTCTGACCTATTACGGCCAGCGTTACGGCCCCTGCTAGAGTCGCTGCCTTGACGGTCTCGAGAATAAGGCCTAGAGGGCGCGTACCCACCTCTAAAGGAACTTCCCCTGGACATGCTAGTCCCAGAAGATCCAGGCCTACTTTTTTCTGCTGGTTCAGACTTACTAGAAGAGGACTTAAAAAGCAGAGAGTCTGAAGCTTTCTTAGTTAACTTATCATAAATAGCAGAAAGCTTGCCATCAAAGAGAAGCTCTCCGGAGACCAGAGCGACTCTGAGAGAGTTTTTCACCTTACTATCCACTCTTGTGGACGTAGCTAGAGTTCCGTCACGTCTAACCAACTCCAGATTAGCCACTGAAAGGGCGGAGTTATATGTAGAATAGGCAATAGCCCTTGACAGAACTCTCAGAGACGTTTGTACGTCCTGAAATTCTTGCCCTTCAAGGCATAACGATAATGCTCTGGTAAGGTGATCTGTGTACGAGAGTGCATCTAAATTTGTAGTTTCCAAGGTAGAGCTATGAATAGACATAGATGACGGCATGGATAATTCAAGGTCTTCAGCCTGGTCGCCTGGACGCAGAGGAACTCTCTGAACGCCCTGTCCTGCCGTTTCAAATCTATTCCTGGCATTAATGAAAGGCAGATTAAGAGCATTAGCCGATAGGAAAGCTGACTTGCCCGATTTACCGGCAAGTTTATTGATAGCGTCATTTAAAAGTTCAAATGTCCATGAGACATTCCTGGACTGAGATGGAAACTCTGGGACGGTGTCCCTAAACCGAGTAAAAAATTTGGTGTCCAGTGGAGCTATAAGCCTCCTATCAGGCTGAGCAGCATCCTGGTCTGCTGGAACAACAACAGGAAGAAAATGCCGGATTAACTCGATGGCGATTTTGTGTTGTTCCGAAAGGGAGAACTCCAATTCATCCATATCCCTTTCGCCATCCTGACGGACCTCCTGGATATCTCGGTCGTCCGCTCCCAATCCAGCTGCGGAACGTACCGACCCAGCATCATCAGATTCTTCCTGCTCTGATAGGGCTTCTGCCGGATGCTGGGATGCTGCTATGATTTGTGCTATCTGCGATAGCACGTCCGTTAACGAGGCCTGCAGAGCTGCGGTCTTGCGTGATTTAGCCGCAGGAAGCTCTGTGGACGTTGACTCCTGCATACCTCTCTTATTTAAATGTCCAGATGAAGGTGGCCTCGAAACCCTGGCTACCGGATGGCATGACCTGGCTGTTGAGGAATCTCTGGAGGGCGATGCCGGCTGGATACTGGCGGTCACGTAGCCAAGGTGCGGTCGAGTGCGCTGACGTGAGGAGGAAGAAGCCCTTGATACAGCCTCTCCGGACTGTCTATACCCCGGAGCGTCCTGAGGGGTGGATGTTAGCTCTGACTGAGGAACGTTTTGTACGACAACATCCGGACCGCGATGTTGTTGTACGAGAGAGACCTCTCTCGCTCGCAGCCCGTGCGGAGCTGGACAAGCTAGGAACCGAACCCAAAGGTTTCTTCCATACTAAACCAAGATCTGTCGTCACTGGGTGTGCCTGAGGAATGTTTATAGTGCTCGCAACTCCCTTAATTCTTTCCTGGACCGCAACGGACGAACCCGGGTGCTGTAGCATTCGGTAAATGGACGCGACACCGGGCGAGCTAGCGGACGTAGATGCCAACGCCGTCGACCCTACAGGGGGGGGGGGGGGGGAGGCTCTTAGGCAATTGCCGTATATCCATGAGGACTTTTGCCGCTAACTCTTCTCTGGATTGTGACGACGGACGCGCACTGGAAGACGACATCACGGAAACATCACCCAATTCACCCAATCCCAAAAAGAGAGTGAAAAACTTGAGTGACCTTGCGGAGAGAGGACTGGCATGTCCTGCTCCCTGCTAACAATATACCGTGACACACGTGTCCAACGTTTGTCATCCCATTTGGAACATATAGAACAAGGCTTAGTGCGAATATACTGACTACAATTAATGCAGAAATCCTGAGAATCAGAGGAAGATTTTCTTCCATTACAATTTGAACAATAATCTTTCATTGTAAAAATAATCAATCACAGTACCCGCAATAAACCTTGCAAACACAGATACATAGTAAAAAAATCCATTATAATAACATGAAAAAACAATTCAAAAAGAACAAATTTTTGGAAAAAATTTTTCAGAAGAGCCCAAGTTCCCAAAGGGAACCCAGAGCCCAAATGGACCCAAAAAAAACCTAAGTGTGGACAAAAATTTTAAATCATTCTGAAAAAAATAATTCAACACTTATGGACAATATTAATGTATCTTAATATGAATAATCAATGCAGAAGACAAGGAATCACTTATCAGAAGTAACCGTTGTCAACATAAACAAACAGTGTAAACAAACCAGAAAACTGACTCCAGGCACTGGTAAACATGGCCCAGTAATCAGTGTCCAATTTAAACACTATCTGATGCTAAACAGAGCCTTCCCCAGAAGAGACTGCAGAGCATCAGATGGTAGATGCAGACCTAAACGCCTAAACACCCCTAGGGTGAGGACGTAAACATGGGGACAGAACAGAAAAAAATTCTGTAACCAAGCCAAAACTCCCAAAAATTTTTTAGTAATTAAAATTACAAAAATAAGCCAAAAGCATGGGAGAATGGCAAGGGGGGAATGAAGGAAAGGGAGAGAGGAAACACTGAACAAACAATGGAACATTCATGGCAAGAATGACAACAGCAGGGCTATGCCTCGAAAATAGGCAACATGAATAAATTTTTATAAAGATTTTTTTAAGTTACAGCCCTGAACATTGGAAACCACTGTTTTTCTCCTCTCCTCATCCTAAATGCACTTCCTATCCACCATTTCTCTCATAATTATGTGTCTGGCATCATTAAAACTGAGATTTACAGCACAAATGGCAGTGATTTGACACTGTTTACAGGGCCAAACAAAGAAATGACATTTTGGCGGGAATTTCGAGACCTCCTTGACATTGCGCATGCGCAGTACAGTAAAAGTATGGAGGACCTACCAGGACATCTACTTTTTGGTTTTTGATGCAAATTTTGGGGATTGGGGGGGGGGGGGGGGCAAAATTTGGTTCGGCCCTGAATTTAATGAGTTTGCACCAGCTAAGTCTGGGTCATTGGTACAGTATAAAAATATAATATGAGGTGTACACTGTACTAAAGAGGTGAGGGGTGGGGTAATGTGGACCTCACAGTTAATGTATGTATATCAACGAAAGTTACCAAGTTACAGTGAAATTATTCCAAAACGAGTCATCCTATCAAGTTACACTGAAATCCCTTCAAAAATATGGCCTGAAGACTGTGTTAAAGGTTTTCGGGCTTCAGGCCTGTGAAGCCATGACGGTTGACCGATTGCAACTAAAAGGGGACGTCCTCATCTCGACATTATACTGAGTCATTCTGCAAAGTTACAATGCAATCCCTTCACAAATACAACCTGTAGTCTGTACTAAAGTTTTTTGAGTTTTGGGCTCGGGAAGCCATCATGGTTGAATGATCGCGACCAAAAGGGGACGTTGTCATCTGGGCATCATCTGGAGTGATCCTACAAAGTTACAATGAAATCCCTTCATAAATATGACCTGTAGACTGCGCTCAAGGTTTTCGGGCTTCGGGCCCCTGAAGCCGTCACAGTTGATCAATCACGACTAAAAGGGGATGTCATCATCTAGGCATTATATGGAGTCAACCTAACAAGTTACAATGATATCCTTCCATAAATACGACCTATAGAATATGCTAAAGGTTTTGGGGTTTTGGGCTCGGGCAGCCATCAAGGCTGAATGATCGCAACCAAAAGGAGACGTTCTCATCTAGATGTTATTTGGAGTTATCCTACCAAGTTACAATGAAATCCCTTCATAAATATGACCTGTAGACTGTGCTAAAGGTTTTTGGGCATTGGGCCCCTGTAGCTGTCACAGTTGCCCAATCGGGTCCAAAAGGGGATGCTCTCATCTAGACATTATATAAAGTCAACCTACCAAGTTACAATGAAATCCCTTCATAAATATGACCTGTAGACTGTGCTAAAGGTTTTTGGGCTTCGGGCTCGGGCAGCCATCATGGCTGAATGATCGCAACCAAAAGGGGACATTCTCATCTGGGCATCATCTGGAGTGATCCTACAAAGTTACAAAGAAATCCCTTCATAAATATGACCTGTAGACTGTGCTCAAGATTTTCAGGCTTCGGGCCCCCGTAGCCGTCACAGTTGACCAATCTCGACCAAAAGGGGATGTCATCATCTAGGCATTATATGGAGTCAACCTAACAAGTGACAATGAAATCCTTCCATAAATACAACCTATAGACTATGCTAAAGGTTTTTGGGCTCGGGCAGCCATCAAGGCTGAATGATTGCGACCAAAAGGGGACGTTCTCATCTAGACATTATTTGGAGTCATCCTACCAAGTTACAATGAAATCCCGTCATAAATATTACCTGTAGACTGTGCTAAAGGTTTTCGGGCATCGGGGCCCTGTAGCCGTCACAGTGGCCCAATCACGTCCAAAAGGGGACGTTCTCATCTAGGCATTATATGAAGTCAACCTACCAAGTTACAATGAAATCCCATCATAAATATGACCTGTAGACTATGCTAAAGGTTTTCAGGCTTCGGTCTCGGGCAGCCATCATGGTTGAATGATCACAACCAAAAGGGGACATTCTCATCTGGGCATCATCTGAAGTGATCCCACGAAGTTACAATGAAATCCATTCATAAATATGACCTGTAGACCATGCTTAAGGTTTTCGGGCTTCGGGCCCCTGTAACCATCACAGTTGACCAATCATGACCAAAGGGAGATGTCATCATCTAGGCATTATATGGAGTCAACCTAACAAGTTACAATGAAATCCTTCCATAAATACAACCTATAGACTATGCTAAAGGTTTTTGGGATCGGGCAGCCATCAAGGCTGAATGACTGCGACCAAAAGGGGACATTCTCAACTAGACATTATTTGGAGTCATCCTACCATGTTACAATGAAATCCCTTCATAAATATGACCTGTAGACTGTGCTAAAGGTTTTGGGGCTTCGGGCCCCTGTAGCCGCCACAGTTGCCCAATCACGTCCAAAAGAGGACGTTCTCATCTAGACATTATATGAAGTCAACCTACCAAGTTACAATGAAATTCCTCCATAAATATGACCTGTAGACTGTGCTAAAGGTTTTCAGGTTTGTGCTCGGGCAGTCATCAACGTCATGACCAAATGGGGAAGTTCTCATCTTGACATCATACGGAGTCCTACCAAGTTACAATGAAATCCCTCCATATTAAATATGACCTGCAGGCTGTGATAAAAGTTTTTGGGTTTCGGGCTTGGGCAGCCATCACGGTTGACAGATCATGACCAAAAGGGGACGTTCTCATCTTGGCATTATACACAGGAATCCTACCAAGTTACAATGAAATCCCTTCATAAATACGACCTGTAGACTGTGCTAATGGTTTTCAGGTTTTGGGCTTGGGCAGCCATACCGGTTGACCGATCGCGACCAAAGGGGACGTTCTCATCTAGACATGACCCCAAACCTGCATATGAAATTTCGTGATGATCAGACAAGAAATTCGGGGTGTAGCCTGTGCTAAAGGAAAATGTGAACAGACCAACAGACTTCCGCATGCATAGTGGCAATAGCTTATCTTGACTTTGTCAAGTTAAGCTAAAAATGGTATAGCGAAGTCACATAATTGGATATTTCTCAGATAAAAAAAACCTGATAACTGCATTTAACTTTCAAGCACCAAATAACTTACGCACCTTCCGTACAAATTTGACCTTTCAAGTGCATAAAGGTCATAGAGTAAACACCAGAAAATAGAATGAAAAAGAGGGGTGGATGGTAGTTCCACAAGTGAAGTTGTTATATTTCCTGAAAACAAATTTTTACTAATGTTTTTTTTATAGTAACAGTCCAGTCATCTTCAACCTTACGTCTACCAACATCAAAATCTTTATTGTTCTCCTTTTCGCTTGCAAACAATTTTGGTAAGTTTGGTTCAGCTGTTATGAATGGAACTAATATTATTGTCCAGAAACCCCAAATGGTTATTTCTGGTGACAGTGTCTTTGACATTTGGCTGATAAACCTGCCATATTTACCATGGCCACTTTACAACAGTTAGGCTTGATTTGATGACAACAAGGTTTTTGGAGGCAAGGGCTGATAAAATTCAAGGCTATTCAAGGCCATTTCTTGACATATTTCAGCATTTTTCAAGGCCTCACTATTGTCAAATTCAAAGATTTTCAAGGCCTGTCTTCACTAGTCCTAGGACTCTCCAGTCATTACCTCCTCCTCGAACTTCCCTTCAAGGGAAGTGTGGGAGGGGGTAATGACCAGATGCTCCTAGATAGGACTATGCCTTCACAAACTTTGGCAAAGAAAACATATGATTATGGTTACGTGCTTTGTTCGCAATTTTTCCATGAATATTCAAGACTTTTCAAGGCTGCCTGGCACATTTTCCAGGATTTCAAGGCCATGAGTGACCCTAAGTCAAATGCAAGGCCATTCTTTGATTCCAAGGCTCCACGGGAACCCTGGACAAATATCTCAGAAAAGTTAAAAAATTTATAGTAATTTATATATTTTTTATACTTACCAATGACCCAGACTTAGCTGGTGCTCTTAAAAATCTAGGGCCAAACACAAATTTTTCCCCCCAATCCCCAAAATTTGCATCTAAAACCAAAAGAAATCATGTCCTAAAGGACCTCCATACTTTGCCCCTACTGCGCATGCGCAGTGTCAAGGATGTTCTGAAATTGGCGCCAATCATCATTCTTACTGGCAGTGCCTGGTCAGCGCTATGTACTCAGCGGGGAGGTATGAGTTCCCAACTCCTGGGAGGGCCATCCCCGTCTGGGTCATTGGTAAGTATAAAAAATATATAAATTACTATAAATTTTTTAACATTTTTATACTGTACCAATGACCCAGACTTAGCTGAATAGTAAAAAGGCTGGAGGGCCTAGGACATAGAGGAAAATCCAATAAGCTCAACTATATAATAAAGAGTGAACCCCTCAAGGAGAAAAGGAGTATTAGGCTTTACATGTATCTTTCTTATTTTATGATAAATTAGAAAGATACAATACCCTTCATAATTGAGCACAATAACATTCATGTTCTCTATTAACATCCAGTATAACCCATTATACTAATTATTTTTAATGTAAGCCAATAAATAAAGTTAGTCCAGAGAATTGAGACTCTTTATATTCTTTAAAAGTGTCCGAGGATTGTATATAAATGCCCGTTTGACACTTGACGTATACAAATGCTTCACACCGAGCTACACTTTAAAAATATGACATGAATGAATTTTTAACATTAATATTACACTTTAAAACCATCCTGGAAACGACTCAGAATTACTGACTCCGGAGGAGGAATTCCCTTGCTTTTCACTATAAAGCAGGTGACCTAAGGGAACACCCTCCCCCCCCCCCCCCTTCCCCTTGCCCTGGGTCAAATAGCCCAGAGCGAAGAGGGCAGCAGGACAGAGTCACTGCCGGAACAGAAAGCCTGCATAACTATAGTTGCAACTGTTTAGTGGATGACATTCTGAGCAACAGATAATGGACCTAAACAATGCAGGTCTCCAGAAATGGACTCAATATTTCTGAGATAAAAATTTGTGAATGTGGATGGCTGAGACCAATAAGCAGCCTTCATTAAATCTGTAATAGCCACACTATTTGCATAAGCCCAAGATGTAGAAAGAGCTCTTACTTCATGAGCCGAAATCTTAAGCACAGACTGCTGGGAAGAAGATAAATTTTCATAAGCAGTACGGATAGTTAATTGAATCCATCTAGCAATAGAATGGACCGAAATGTCCTTTCTATTGGGCATCAGAGACAGAAAGAAACGTTTTCGTCCCTTTCTGATAAACTGAGATCTCTGTTTATAAATGCGTAAAGCTCTAACAGGACAGAGTAAAGGCCTACGCCCGTCTGAAGACGGAAGAGCCTTGATAACAATAGGTTCCGGATATTTATTAGGAGCCTGATTCTTAGTTAAAAATCCCACATTAGTAGTGAAGGTGATAGTGTTCCCGACACTACGATAGTGAGAATCGTCCACCGATAGTGCATGAAGCTCACTGACTTTTCTAGCAGAAGAGAAAGCTAAGAGAAAAGCTGTCTTATAAGACAAGAATTTGAAATCTACTGTCCCAAGAGGCTCAAATGACTTTTCCTTTAGTTTAAGAAGAACCCAAGCTAAATTCCTCTTAGGAATTAATCTAAGAGTTCTGGGTCTATTTATCGAGAAGTTTCTAACTAACTTAGATAAAGAGACATTAGATCCAATTTGTAAACTATCGTGGTGTGCATAGGTATCAGATAACATAGACCTATAACCCTTAATAGTAACAGGCTGCAGTTTGATTTCGTCAAACAAGTATACTAGAAAGTTTGCAATGTCTGGTATGGAGGGATCAAAAATATCAACAGAATGATCCCTACACCAACGACGAAAAACCTTCCACTTAGCCGCATAATTTAGCGAAGAGGAGGTCCTCCTACAGTTAGAAATCGAGTCCACTGCTCGTCCTGTAAAGTGCTTGCCATGCAAAAAGGACCGCACAACAGAAAAACGTGAAGGTTGAGACCTTGCGGGTTGTGATGAAGTAGACGCGGTTTCCCCTGCAAAAGAAGATCCTCCCGTGGAGGAAGCTTTCGCGGTAGGTCCCACAACAGACACCTGAGTAGATTTATCCACGGTCTCTGAGGAGACAGAGATGCTACCAACAGAATCTTGCATTGAGATTGTTTTATCTTTAGCAATACTTGCTGAATCAATGGCGCTGGAGGATACGCATATCCTATCATTCCGTCCCATGAGATCGATAGAGCGTCTACTGCAAATGCTCTTGGATCCGGGCACGGTGACACATACGTCTGCAACTGATTGTTGAGATGTGTCGCAAATAAGTCTATCATTGGCCGTTCCCACTGGTAGCAAATCTGATTGAATACTTGTTTGTTGAGAGTCCACTCCGACGGCAACAAGCGACCCTTCCGTGAAAGGGAGTCTGCTAGTACATTCAGACGACCCGGTATATGACGGACCGAAAGTAGAACTTGATGTTCTAGAGCAAACAGAAGGATTCTCTCCGTTAGCTTGAATAACGGAACGGAATGAGTGCCACCCTGGTTCCGTATATACGCCACTACTGTCATATTGTCAGACAGAATTTGGACATGAGCTTTGTGAATAATGTCCATCCAATGACGTAACGCAAGCCAAATTGACATCATTTCCTTGATGTTTATGTGCTTGCTTAGGAACTGTGGATCCCAAAGACCCTGGCATCTCGAAATTTCGGAACGTCCTTGACACTGCGCATGCGCAGTAGGGGCAAAGTATGGAGGTCCTTTAGGACATGATTTCTTTTGGTTTTAGATGCAAATTTGGGGGATTGGGGGGCAAAATTCGTGTTTGGCCCTAGATTTTTAAGAGTTAGCACCAGCTAAGTCTGGGTCATTGGTACAGTATAAAAATAATACATTTGCAAATTATCACATAATTAATTTATCTAAAATTCTCATTAGGTCTTCCAAAGCAAACTGACCTGATGGACAATGATGTCTGAATTCTTATTTGTTGTACTCTTCCAGTTATACAGAAATCTGTTTAAAAGAGTGATTTTTACACTAAAAATATACAAGAAGACTAGCAATATTTCTAAAATATTATTCACCTCAAACTTAACATAAAGAAGTAACAAATTTCCAAATGTTTCTGGAGGGAATGGGTTCTGCTGGAGTAGAAACTGTAGCTTTTCAAAACCTTGAGTAGCTTTCTCCTCCATGTTCATGAGTGCCTGGTTATGCAATGTAACAGGATCAAGTTCTTCCTCAGATCTAGGAGGCATATCTGTTAGGGCCTCACATGCAGCTTCGTCTGAAACAATTTAAAATCAATCAAAATAATTTTAGTAAATATATAGTGGACATAAAAAATGTTCTTCTTGTAAATATGTATTTTATAATCAATATACATAATAATTCACAGTTATCACTAAAATTATATTAAGCCCCACAAAGTAGATCTGTTTCTCAGGCCATTTTTTGTAAAATTACATGTGGGCAGGCATTTTTTTATTTTATTTTTGTAATTATTTCTTTGCCATAAAAAGTTCATTTTCTAGGTTTGTTTTATATTTTAGGCCTCATAATCTACAGAATAGCATGGGTGGTGTATTTCATCCCCTGAAGTTCCAAAGCATTGCAAAGCCTTTTTGTACTCAAGGGACAAATTTATCAACTTTATTACCTTGGGTAAAGTATGAGACATAAACCTTTTAATTTCCTTTTTTTAAAGTTTGCATTGGTTATAAAAAGAGAGCATGTGGTAGCCAAAAGGACCATGCAGGTTGGCCCAAGAAACCGACTTCTAACTTTTTTTCGACCTATGAACCTCTCACAAGAAAACTGTTCCTCAGTAGTATTGTTTGCTGAGGTATTCTCAATTATAGCAGTAGCAGATCCAGGATTTTCAAGTTGGAGAGGGCAGATGCCACATTTCAATCAAGGAGCATGATATGAATAGTCTCAATTTTGACAATGGGAGGAGCACTGAATACTGATCATTACCATTTGAAGTGAAGCATGCTACTGTTGAGTGCCAGCATCAAGAAAATATTTTCAAGAAAAACAACAGTGAACATCTACACACCATTCAATCTACTGGTGCGCAGTTAATAAAGATTCCCAAGATATTACGTGGTATTTTGAACAAGTTTTTTGTGACAATAATCAAATTTAATTGAAATTTGTACAATTCATGTACATGAAATGCACTTCAATGGAGCAGTAGCAAGTCAGATGATTCTGCAAGCAATGGATGAGTGAAAAGACAGTGGGAAGCATTACTGGCCTTCAAAGTTTGTTGAATTATGCTGTTTACATACCAATTCTCAGAAAGTGAAGTTTGATGAGTTTGAAGTCTTTGAATGCAACAGTTTACAATTTGTGGTACAGTCGAGACCACTTAATTGGATATCTCTTAATTGTATATCCCTGTTAATTGAATATAATTTTCAAACACAAAACTATTTACCATACCTTCAGTACAAATTTGATCTGTTAATTGCATAGGAGTTGTAGAGTAAACTCCTGTTAATTGTATATAAATTTTTGTAATAAGTCAAAAAAATTACTGTGACGCGAACTAAATTCCCCTTATTTATTAACCTGTTTGGCCTCCCTACCTCCAATACAGGCATTTATTCTATTATATCTTGTTTGACAGAGCTCATAGAGCTCTGTCAAACAAGATATAATAGAATAAATGCTCAGTTTACCTCCAGAACACAGGAAACTGACCAAATCCCTGTTAATTGTATAGTCCTGTTAATTGAATAATTTTCACTGGCAAAATGGATATTCAATTAAGAGGATTCTACTGTATATCGTTAACATTTCCAAGTACACATTCTGTTATTTGATGCATGTCCCATGAAGGGTTTAAAAACAATTTCCCAAATTCTTGAACAAATATGATAAATTTAAAGTAATTTGTATATTTTTTATACTTACCAATGGCCCAGACTTAGCTGCTGGTGCAAACTCAATATTATCAAGGGCCAAACACAAATTTTGAACCCCCCCACCCCCCCCCCCCCCCCAATCCCCAAAATTTGCATACAATACCGAAAATTAAAAGGCCTATCTGGCCCTCAATACTTTTAGTGCTTGCACATGCGCAGTACTCAGGAAGAGACCAGAATTGGCGGCAACATCATTCTTTGTAGATGAGCCTACTAAAGTGATAACTCAACAGGGAGGTATGAGTGCCCTCTCATGGGAGGGCCATCCCCGTCTGGGCCATTGGTAAGTATAAAAAATATACAAATTACTTTAAATTTATTATATTTTTATACTACAACCAATGGCCCAGACTTAGTTCAATCGTAAAAAGGTGGAGGGCCTAGGACTTAAGAATTAGCAGACAAAATACAGCTCCTAAACCTGCATTCCAAGGTGAAAAGGTTATTAAAGTTTGAAAGGAATTACATGTATGTCTCTCTATACAATAATAGAGAAGACATATCGTCGATAAGGAGCCATATCCAAGTAATTCTGTATTCTTAGCATGAATGATTATGCTAATTGGGTGTAACAAGCCCCCAATTTTAAGGCTAGTCCGGACGAAGCAACTTAAATCAGGATGGCGTATTCGAGAGTGTGAGACTAACCCCCACAAACACACGCGATATATAAATAATAAATAACAAGCTGTATCTAAGATCAGTTATAACCTATAGACAAAAACAGCTTCACTCATAGTTACACATTTATTATGAAGCCAGAAGAGATGAAGAAAAATCCCCCCCCCCCCCCCCACTCCCCACCCCCTTGTTTTGAAGGAATATTCTTCAAAAGAAAGAGGGAAGAACTCTGGAATCAGTGAAAAGCAGTACCAAATAATCTATATATATTCACCCAACAGGCACCCAGTTATTATTATTTATTGGTGCTTAATGCCACTTCAGTAGCTAAGGCTATCATGGCGATCACGGCTATTAACAGCACAGGCTTCTAACATATGCCTGAGTCGGAATACATAGGTAGGTCGAAAACCGGTGATATAATGTGTACAACCTTACACTTGTCCAACTGAATTCCAATGGAAAGTATCAGTTAGAGCAAACACGCTTCTAAGGAAACCAACAGGCGACCCCGTTTGGGGGTACAATTAATTCCAATAAAGAAACTACAACTGATCCCCAATCTCTGATTCTGATAACCCATTACCCAACATGGATAGCAGACAACATCATCATTTTTTTGTCTCAAAAACATAGCTTAGGGCCCCTCATTAGGGCCAAACAAGTTTGTTGAGCTTGTTCAATGGTGGCTCATTAGCTTTGTTTATTAGACAAAAATTGAAAACATAATAAAATTTGGCAAATACATTGGTGTTACTTTGACCAGGTAGTCTGTGACCTTAACGTTGATGGATACAGACCTTATTGTGATTGATGGCACACTACCTAGTGACAATACATACTGTTATAAAGTTTTGTTAAAAAATATCCAGTGGTAAAGAAATTATGGCTCGGACAAACAAAATGTTGACGCCGGATGACAGACGGACAGATGGATGGATGACAGACAACTCGATATCAGAAAAGCTCTGCTGACTTTGTCAGACGGAGCTAAAAAAAATTCATCCTCATCCCATCATAGGAGATGCAAGACAATAATGTCCCAACACCCCTAGGGTGAGGACGTAACAGTGGGGATAAACAGAATAAACCTTCTGTACAACACGTTAAACTCCCAAGAAATTTAATAAAAAATTCAATAAAAAACAGCCAAAAAGCTTAGAAGTTTAACTGGAGGGTTCATGGAAGGATAGGGAAGGAACACGTAACCAACAGTCGGTAAATCATTAGCAAAACTAATGACGTCAAGGCGTATATCCCGAAATTGGGTAACATGAAATAATTTTCATATTATTTAAAAGGTCCACCAGATGAGTTAATAAGGGAGAAAATGTGACAATGAGAACACAACATCAATAAGATAAACTTTATTCATTTGTGACCCTAATTTATGTGTTTTTTTCTGTCTTAACCCCTAGCTCTCTAGAAGTGCAACAGAATTTTCTACGGTCACTCTGTTTTTCTCTTGCTTAACAATGAATTTAACCAATTATATCTTGTTTGACAGAGCTCACTGAGCTCTGTCAAACAAGGTATCTTTGGTTAAATATCAAGCTGCATTATGGGAAATATTTGCTGCTAAAAACTTAACCATTTTGACATCAGAGTGTATCGAGTTAATAGGCTCAGCAATTGATCCCATAGAACCCCTAAGCATGATCAAAGGGAAGTTAGGCTGAACCCAATGGGGATATTTACAGAGATTTTGTGGTGAGTGGTATCATACAATCTATTGCCTTTTTTTCCCCAAGGAGCCTGAACTAAAGTATTGGGTACTATATGTTCATGTTCTTAATATCAGGGATGTAAGCAACCCACTCTAAAAAATCCTGAAATGTTTAATCACATCATTTCTGGCCAAGGATCTAGGGCAATCAGTAGGCTTGGCATGAAAGTTACTACTTTCTTTAAGTTAACAGGCTAGTCCTGAGCCAGTTCCCAGCCTCTAACACATAAAGTTTTCAAGGTTGTTCTTCCCACTAGATCCATATCCAATATGGTCAAACTCATTAAAAATCCTGAAGTCAGGAAAAATTCTGAAAACTTACATCCCTGTAACATATAGAAAGACTGAACCAAAACCAATTTTTTTTTTCCCCGAAACCGAACCAAAACAATACCAAGACCGAACTGAATCTGTAAAATAAAAACCTTCCAGCTTTATAAATAATGAAGAAAACTGGCTTGGTGTTTTATGGCAATTGTATTGTGACTGCACCCAAGAGGTAATAGACAGCAGCTAAATAAATACTTTGGAGTTTTACTTACAGTTCCGCAGTTGATATTCAATGGCTGCTTTAAGATTAAATGCTTCAACAAGTGCTGTCTCATGAAGAATCAATGTATTCCCAACACTACGCACATCTATTCCCTCTGTTGTCATACCAACACTCAATTCTGAAAGATAATTCACAGGTCTGATGAATTTCCACTGCCAAACATAAACATAGAAATAAAAGACAGGCCAATTCAATGTGAATGACATAAGATGTATTTTGGTGTAACATAATGTAATCACATTAAAGGTGATGTTCATTTTTTTCAGTGGCAGGGAATATTTTAACCTGATACTGTATTACATTATGCGATACCAAATGCCATTAAAGCGATTTATATCATGATTGCCTATTCTACTATATATGAAAAGCCTATGACATAAATTTTAGCTTTCCGCACTAACCATGGTGAACACGCCAGCAATGGGATTTCAGTAGTAAACATTTTCACCTACAATGGAACCACATCCAAGTTGACCTTTGGTGATGTCGACCTTGATGCGAACTTGTCTAAATTTATCGCACGTCGACTCGCTAAGAGTGAAATGAAAGTGGCAATTATTTATTACGTTTTTAAATGAGTTTACCACATAAAACACCAAAAATTAACAAACATGCATTGCCTCATGTTAATAAAGCATCCATAACTCGAAATAGTATGTTGTTATGTTATTAAAATGAAAAAGGCCATGTTTCTTTTTTTATTTCGTTTCAGTGATAAAATTTACAGCGGAAGTACCGCCCACCGATGCTCATGTAAACAAAAACAAATTTGCACGTACATACAACTGATGCTTAGTAAAATCGAGAAAAAATAATAGCGACTCTTAATAATCAAACGATCATGGAATAAATAAAATATACCCAAAGTAGCTTGGTGTATCAAAAGTTCACCACTCGTGGTGAAGTGGTGTTAACCACGTGCCGAAGGCTCGTGGTTAACACCACTTCACCACTCGTGGTGAACATTTGGTACACCAAGCTACTACTATGGGTATATTCTATATGTAAAATCTGGTTAGACATTGCAAAACATGTATTGTTGGTGACCAATGATTAAAAAAAGTAGAGTACACACATGTCCTGTGTTTACAATTTTAACAGCCACTACATTTATCAAGCAGCCTATTATAATGCTGTCTCTGACTGGACACCACTTCAACATGACAATACGCAGACCTTTAATTTTGGAAATCATCATGTGCCTTGTTTAGCAGATGTGTTTTAAACATTGAATTCACTTTTTTGGTGAAACTTTTCCTAGTGTTCTGTAGTTCAAAGTTAGTTTAGTTTGCCTTCTAAAGAATAAAAATTGATAATAACATACTGATCACAATCTGAAAACCAAGGACTAAAACAGTAATAAATTCTTGTCAGGACACAAATAGTGATCAGCTGATACCACAGCCTTGGCAGAAGAAAACAGATGCAAAGAGAAAAGGTCATCAGACTGTTCCTGTAAGTTGCAAGAGATGGAAGGTGGAAATAGTTGAACTATTCCTGTATGCAGTATGTGGAATGCTTACAGTACACATACCTCATGAGCAGAGAAATGATGGGTTAACTGATCTGTCCTTGTCAAACAAGAGAATGCTTCATTCCCCCCCAAGAACAATCCATCACAAAAAGAATAAAAATTGATAATAACATACTGATCACAATCTGAAAACCAAGGACTAAAACAGTAATAAATTCTTGTCAGGACACAAATAGTGATCAGCTGATACCACAGCCTTGGCAGAAGAAAATAGATGCAAAGAGAATAGGTCATCAGACTGTTCCTGTAAATTGCAAGAGATGGAAGGTGGAAATGGTTGAACTATTCCTGTATGCAGTATGTGGAATGCTGACAGTACACATACCTCATGAGCAGAGAAATGATGGGTTAACTGATCTGTCCTTGTCAAACAAGAGAATGCTTCATCCCCCCCTCCCCCCCCCCCCCCCCCCCCAAGAACAATCCATCACAAAATGGATTGGGTAGGGGCGTGAAATTCTTTCTACCAGGAACAAGGGAAAGAACGGATGTAGTTCGACCTTCCCAAAGAGGTCTGGTTCTATTGACAAAAAGCCAGATAGTTCAAACTAGATAGAGGACTGGTCAACAATCATCCACTGGAGGAAGACCTCTGAAAAAGACAGGTGGCAGAATAATCTCTGGTCACTGATTCGTAGCCCGAAAGGAACTGTTAGTAGTGAGTGTGACAATGTTCGCTTCACTTCTGAAGGTGGGGGTCAACCAAAAGAGTGTGAAGCCCACTAACTTTCCTCATGGGGCAAAGGCCAATAAAAAAGTTATCTTGTACTTGAGAAAACTCAAGTCAGCATTGGGTTTGAATGGCATCCCCTCCCCTCCCCTCCCCACCACCAACCTCCACCCTCCTCCCCAACCTTAACCCCATGCAATGGAGCATCAAAGACAAATTCCACTTCCACATAATCCACAAAACCCTAGCCACCCCCTCCCTTGCTCCCTCAAAGAAAAGACAGTAAAAAGTTTAGAGAGTTGGGAATTAGAGCCAATACAAAGAATTTCCATGTGAGAAAAGGTCTCCAAAACATTGGACCTTTTGACCTTGATGGTAGGTGGTTGAAGCCCCTTAGATTCAAATATGTACACCAGAAATTCTGTTAACTGAGAAAGTGGAGGGTTTGGCGAAGGGTTAACAGAATATTCAGCACACCAGCCACAGTGGTTAGTTGTGTAAGCTAGCTCAGTTGATCACCTCCATAAACAGAAATGCACCACACTGCTCATCCCGAAAAAACCTCTTTGGAGAAGGCTGGCTTTGCTAATGAAACTCAATAGTCCAAATCCAGATGTCTTGCCAAGCTTGCATATGAAATTTCATGCTGATCAAACAAGGGATAAAAACACATCTAGTGTCTCGATATTTGTCCAGTCAAGAATCCAATGATAGGCTGAACAGAACTTGTATCATCTATGATGTGCTAAAGGAAGTTTTTTTCTTAAATAATTGGTAATAATATTACAATCATGCAGGATTTGCATATACTTACCTGGATGCTCTCTGATACCTTTCTCAATTATATCTGCAATATGTTTCAATGCAGGAGCATATTGTTTCAGCATGTAATGACACAATGCAATATTGTAGGACAAGTCTGGCTTATATCCAAGAATCTGCATTGCAGCAGTGAACTTCTGGCAAGCTTCTTCATATCTGAGCTCCTATAAAATAAACCAACTTTTGAAAAATATTTCACAGAAGGCCCCACAAGTAGATCTGTTTCTCAGGCCTTTTTTGTAATTTTGCATGAGGACGGGCATTTTTTTTATTTTATTTTTTATTTTTGTAATTATTTCTTTGCCATCAAAAGTTCTTGGTTTGTTTTATGTTTTAGGCCTCATACTCTACAGAATAGCATGTGAGGAGGGGGGGGGGGGGTATTTCAACCCTTGAGTGCAAGAAGGCTTTGCAATGCTAAAGCATTGTAAAGCCTTGTTGCAATCAAGGAACAAATGTATCAATTTTATTAACTCGGGTAACATATCAGACATAAACCATTTAATTTTTATTTTTTTAAGTTTGCATTTGTTATAAAAAGAGAGAATGCGGCAGAAAAAAGAACCATGAAAGAGGACTTGAGAAACATATTTTTAACTTTTTTAGGCCTAATTACACATTTTAACACAACAACATGTGGTCACAGCTAAAATTGAGGTCTTCTATTTGCCTTCAGCTAGGTCAGAAAGCAGGCAGTAAAATGAGTAGTTTAGTACTTAGGGCCCAACTACAGACTAAACATAAGTTTTGGTATATAAAATTATTTTGATCACATCTTTTTATGAAATTAAGTTTCGAACAAATATACAATTTTACAGCACTGATTGAGTGGATTTCCACCTAATACTCAACATATAAGGAAATCCCTAGAATGTATTGGCAAATGTTCAGCTCACAGACTTCCAGATTACAATGGGTTATCAATAAGCTAGATATTTACAATCCCTTTTTTATTTTTTCTCAGAAATAATAAATTTCTGCCAAGCAGGGGCCAATCCTTTAATACCATTGCAGATGTATTTTCAAGACTTTTCATTTTTTCTCTATTACTGAAAATGACTAAAATGAAGCATTAGTATTTTAATAGATGTTGCAATTTACTGGAGGTAAATTGCTACGTCTTTAAAATTCCTAACTGGGAGTGCAGTGGCTCAGTAGTAAGAGCAATGGACTATAAACTGAAAGGTAGACAGTTCAGTCCTGACCAGCAGCAGCAGCACATGTAGCAGCATGGTAGCACTGTATCAGGGTTTCTGCTACCATGGCTGAGGGACCCACTCCCCCCCTCCCCCCCCCCCTCCCCCGAAGGCTTCAACTGAACTCCTTGTGATCAAGTAATGGCCTGGTCACCTTACCATAAAGTTTGCTTTTAAAACGCAGATGTAGTTCACTGAGAAGGAATTTTGTATGAATTCCAGACTGTCCGCCTTAAGAACAGATCACTGTAAAAATCAGTGTATGAGGTATTGCAACAAACAAACACAGATCAATTACTATTGAAAATATTTGTTATAAAAATGTTTTTCAAGGGTGGGGTGCAGTACTTGGTTCTCAAATCCATAAAAGTGTGGAAAATTGCATCTCAACAGGTTGATGAATAATATTTCCATAGTCCTAAATAGGACCCTTTGGTCATTAACTTCTCCTCTCACTTCCCTTCAGGAGGGTCCTAGTTCTGGACACTAACAGGGGTTATCGCAGGCCTTTAGGTTCCCAAAATTCGTAGCGGTAAATGCCATGCCCAAATTACAGAAATGTACCCAAAATCAAAAGATTCTCAAAAACATTTTGACCCAATAACAACAAATTAACATGAAATAATCTTGTGAAATAAGAAACTAAAAGGTTTCAAGATGATAAGAAAGCTGGAATGTCTTCTCTAATGAGAGCAGTGCTCGCTGTGCCACCTGCTGGATTTTTCCCAGTGATCAAAGTCACTAGTCTTCAATCATGACGTAACATTGCACTGAGAACATTTGGTTAAAGAATAAATACAATGTGGTCAGACCGTAGTCTGCAGTACATCACAACACGATAGGAGAATAAAATGGACAAAAAAACTAAAATGAACAGATGATTGTTAATGCAACATGTATGTCGCTTGGTTGTCACAACCACATTTTTGTATGAATTCCAGACTGTCCGCCTTAAGAACAGATCACTGTAAAAATCAGTGTATGAGGTATTATCGTAGTCTGCAGTACATCACAACACGATAGAATAAAATGGACAAAAAAACTAAAATGAACAGATGATTGTTAACGCAACATGTATGTCGCTTGGTTGTCACAACCACATTTTCAGTATGTAAAGTTCATTGTTCAATTCAGTTAACTCCCTTGATGTGTCTCTCCAATATTGACTGAAGTCCAGTAAACATTGGATAAACACATCAAGGGAGGGAAAAAAGCTTCAAAATGAACATTACATTCTGACACACCCTGCACCTATCTATCTGCAGAACATGCACAGACACAAATTCACAACACACATTTTAAATCAAAAGTATTATTAAATTGAGAAACAAAATATATGTGCTCAGTATATTTCTGGTTAATACAGCTGAGTCTATTGTATTCACACACTAAACTGTAATAACACTATGCACCAGAATAAACACAACCTTCACAAGAGAACAATATTGTGATTATTTTAATTCTGATCTTCTTTCTCCAAAACCGCGACTATTATTTTGGCTGATATTGTCCAGCACTATATCTGGCCTCCACTCCTAAGTCATTTTGTGGGAAATTGTGGGAAATCAAGTTTGGACTGTGGAAAAACTTGCATTTCATAGCATTAATATGTGTGTGTCCAGACCCCTAAAATTCGAGAAACTTTTATCTGAAATGCAAGGATTTTTTTTAGATTTTGTAGTTCAGAAAGTCAAATTTTCTCTCTCTGGGCCAAACCATGGTCGGCCTGGAGGGTTTTGTGTTTGTCCTGTTGTACCCAAATTAGACCAATCTAAAGCCCTCGGTAATGGCGGTGGGTAGTGTAGCCTGGAGGGGGAGGGGGTTGTCAGCAGTTGGACTTAAGTAATTTTTTTCAAGTTTATTGAATCGGAAGCCATGAATAACAACATTTGATGATTGGGCATTTTATTGGCAAAGTTTATTGACCATCACATCAGTGTCCAGAGGTGCGATTTGGAAGGGTTATGGCATGCTATTTTTGCAATCCTTGTGATTGAGTAAGGTGTGTGACAGATGTGTGGGTGTGATAGTAAGCTGAGAATATGAGCAATGTAGTAGGGTTCCCCTTGCATAAGAAATTGAAAAAATTATTGCACATATAGTAATGTGATATTTTTGGATCAGATCCCGATCTTTGCTGGCTTCTTAAATGTCATCAGACACATAACTGAAAAGGACCCTCTGTGTTCTTTATTTTATTGAGGGTTAATGACACTTTCAACAGCCAGGGTCATATGGGTGGAGGAAGCCAAAGTGTCCTGTACCCTGAGAGACCCACTAAGCAACGGTGAGTAATTGTCCAACATACTAACCTGAGATGAGCTGGATTAGCATTGGTTGATGGCATGCTTGTGTACCAGTGACCAACTGAAAAGTTTTGAAAGTAGTACAAGCTACTTTTGTGGATTTACACTGTATGCATTAGTGTGTTGTTAGGACAGCAAGAGGTTATTGGAATGCCAACAGGCATGCTCCAATAAACTGGAGCAAAGCAGTTTTATATGAACAAAAATTTGGCTAAATTAAGGATATCCTTGTTGGTAGCATGGTATCTTTAGAGAGAAAAAAAAATGACCTTCAAAAAATAATTTAACACTCTACCAGTTAACAACATACAATGAACTGTCATTGGCTTGGATGTGACCAAAACAAAAATATGAATACAGTACCTTGAACAGCAGACATCCCAAGTTAATTTCTGTATCTGTGTCATCAGAAGGACACTGTTCAACTAAACTCTGAAAAAAGTATAAATGATGATAGAGTTAGGGTCTGTGTAGTTCTCAAACCATGACATTTATGGCCTTTCAAGGTCATTTCTCAGAATAATTCCATGATTTTCAAGGCTCTCTCAGGGTAAAATTGAAGACCATTCAAGACCTTCACTGAGAATTCATATTCGAGAGGAGAGCTTTAACTGTGGATTGATAACACAGAAAATGATAATATATCATTTCACTGGCTATAAAGGTGAGTGCATCTGTAACGGTCAGCAAATCTCAATAACGCTGTCCTAATTATTCCAGGAATTACCTTCTATTATTAGGTAGACATGGTGATGCATTGCATCACCATGTACACCTAATTACAGGAGGCAAAAAATACTGTCAAATTTTTTGGATGCAAATAATCAATGATGATCAGAAATATTCAGAATTCAAGGCTCCAACAAGACTTTTCACAGCCACATGCAGAAAACCCAGGCTATTCCAGACCAGGAATGTTATTTTTCTAATTCAAGGCCATTCAAGGCCATACACGAACCATGGAGAGTCCACTGGTATGCAACTTGAGCAAATATGAAATTAGGCATGGTAGTTTATGAGAAAACTATTTTCTAAGAGTATTCTTCATATTTATCCATGTTAACAAATTCTTAAACACCAAATTAAACTTTACAGAACACTTTTTGAACAAAGAATCATTTGAAGGTTATGAGATTAATATAATCCAATACGACCTGATGTGTGAGAATAGAATACTCAATACATCACCAGAATGTAGGAAACGTTCTCGAGGAGGAGGTAATGACTGGAGAGTCCTAGGACTAGTGAAGACAGGCCTTGAAAATCTTTGAATTTGACAATAGTGAGGCCTTGAAAAATGCTGAAATATGTCAAGAAATGGCCTTGAATAGCCTTGAATTTTATCAGCCCTTGCCTCCAAAAACCTTGTTGTCATCAAATCAAGCCTAACTGTTGTAAAGTGGCCATGGTAAATATGGCAGGTTTATCAGCCAAATGTCAAAGACACTGTCACCAGAAATAACCATTTGGGGTTTCTGGACAATAATATTAGTTCCATTCATAACAGCTGAACCAACGTTTATATATTTTTTATACTTACCAATGACCCAGACTTAGCTGGTGCTAACTCTAACAAAACCAGGGCCAAACACAAATTTTGCCCCCCAATCCCCAAAATTTGCATCCAAAACAAAAAGAAATCATGTCCTAAAGGACCTCCATACTACGCCTCTACTGCGCATGCGCAGTGACGCAGACGTCCCGAAATTGGCGCCAATTATCATTCTTACTGGCAGTGCCTGGTCAGCGCTATGTACTCAGCGGGGAGGCAAGAGTTCTCAACTCCAGGGAGGGCCATCCCCGTCTGGGTCATTGGTAAGTATAAAAAATATATAAATTACTATAAATTTTTTAACATTTTTATACTGTACCAATGACCCAGACTTAGCTGAATAGTAAACAGGCTGGAGGGCCTAGGACATAGAGGAAAATCCAATAAGCTCAACTATATAGTAAAGAGGTAACCCCTTAAGGAGAAAAGGAGTATTAGGCTTTACATGTATCTTTCTTATTTAATATTAAATTAGAAAGATACACTACCCTTAATAATTGAGCACAATAACATTCATGTTCTCTATTAACATCCAGTATAACCCTTATACTAATTATTTTTAAAGCAAGCCAATAAATAAAGTAGTCCAGAGAATTGAGACTCTTTATAGTCATTTAAAAGTGTCCGAGTATTGTATATTAAAGCCCGTTTGACACTTGACATATACAAATGCTTCACACCAAGCTACACGCTACACTTTAAAAATAAGACATGAATGAATTTTAACATTAATATTACACTTTAAAACCATCCCGGAAGCGACTCAGAAATACTGACTTGGAGGAGGCATTCCCTTGCTTTTCACTATAAAGCAGGTGACCTAAGGGAACACCCGCCCCCCCCCCCCCCCCCTTCCCCTTGCCCTGGGTCAAATAGCCCAGAGCGAAGAGGGCAGCCGGACGGAGTCACTGCCGGAACAGAAAGCCTGCATAACTATAGTTGCAACCGTTTAGAGGACGACATTCTGAGCAACAGATAACGGACCTAAACAATGCAGGTCTCCAGAAAAGGACTCAATATTTCTGAGATAAAAATTCGTAAATGTGGATGGCTGAGACCAATAAGCAGCCTTCATTAAATCTGTAATAGCAACACTATTAGCATAAGCCCAGGAAGTAGAAAGAGCTCTTACTTCATGAGCAGAAATCTTAAGCACAGACTGCTGAGAAGAAGATAAATCTTCATAAGCAGTACGGATAGTTAATTGAATCCATCTAGCAATAGAATGGACTGAAATGTCCTTTCTATTAGGCATCAAAGACAGAAAGAAACGTTTCCGTCCCTTTCTGATAAACTGAGATCTCTGTTTATAGATACGTAATGCTCTAACAGGACAGAGTAAAGGCCTATGCCCGTCTGAAGACGGAAGAGCCTTAATAACAATAGGTTCCTGATATTTATTAGGAGCCTGATTCTTAGCTAAAAAACCCACATTAGTAGTGAAGGTGATAGTGTTCCCAACACTACAATAATGAGAATCATCCACCGATAGTGCATGAAGCTCACTGACTCTTCTAGCAGAAGAGAAAGCTAAGAGAAAAGCTGTCTTATAAGATAAGAATTTGAAATCTACTGTCCCAAGAGGTTCAAATGGCTTTTCCTTCAATTTAAGAAGAACCCAAGCTAAATTCCACTTAGGAATTAATCTAAGAGTTCTGGGTCTATTTATCGAAAAGTTTCTAACCAACTTAGATAAAGAGACATTAGATCCAATTTGTAAACTATCATGATGTGCATAGGTATCAGATAACATAGATCTATAACCCTTTATAGTAACAGGCTGCAGTTTGATTTCGTCAAACAAGTATACTAGAAAGTTTGCAATGTCTGGTATAGAGGGATCGAATATATCTACAGAATGATCCCTACACCAACGACGAAAAACCTTCCACTTAGCCGCATAGTTTAGCGAAGAGGAGGTCCTCCTACAGTTAGAAATCGCGTCCACTGCTCGTCCTGTAAAGTGCTTGCCATGCAAGAAGGACCGCACAACGGAAAAACGTGAAGGTTGAGACCTTGCGGGTTGTGATGGAGTTGGCGCGATTTCCCCTGCGAAAGAAGATCCTCCCGTGGAGGAAGCTTCCGCGGTAGGTCCCACAACAGACACCTGAGTAGATTTATCCACGGTCTCTGTGGCGACAGAGATGCTACCAACAGAATCTTGCATTGAGATTGTTTTATCTTTAGCAATACTTGTTGAATTAATGGCGCTGGAGGATACGCATATCCTATCATTCCGTCCCAAGGGATCGATAGAGCGTCTACTGCAAATGCTCTTGGATCCGGACACGGAGACACATACGTCTGCAACTGATTGTTGAGATGTGTCGCAAATAAGTCTATCATTGGCCGTTCCCATTGGTAGCAAATCTGATTGAATACTTGTTTGTTGAGAGTCCACTCCGACGGCAACAAGCGACCCTTTCGTGAAAGGGAGTCTGCTAGCACATTCAGACGACCCGGTATGTGACGGACCGAAAGAAGAACGTGATGTTCTAGCGCAAACAGAAGGATTCTTTCCGTTAGATTGAACAACGGAACTGAATGAGTGCTTCCCTGATTCCGTATATACGCCACTACTGTCGTATTGTCGGATAGGATTTGGACATGAGCATCGTGAATAATGTCCATCCAGTGACGTAACGCAAGCCAAATTGACATCATTTCCTTGATGTTTATGTGCTTGCACAGGAATTGCGGATCCCAAAGACCCTGGCATCTCGAATCCGTTGGGATTAATGATGCACCCCAACCTGTTTGACTGGCATCCGTCATAACGGTAAAACTCGGATCCGGTAACTGCAGCGGAACTCCCTGAGTTAACCACTGACTGTTTGCCCAAGTCTGAATCTCTTGTTTCACTTGATCTGACAAGAGAACGTCTACATCGAGCGAATGAATTTTCACACTCCAATTCTGAGTCAAGAAAATTTGAAGAGGACGTGTGCGTAACCGCCCCATCGGAATGAGATCCGCGGCGGCTCCGCACAAACCTATCAGTCTCATAAATTCTCTCGCCGTGACTTTGTCTGAGTGCAGACAATAGCGAGCGTAACAACTGACTAATTTCGCTCTGGTTAATGGCAGACGAACGAGATTGTTGTGCGTCTCGAAGCTCATTCCCAGATGAGTGAATGACTTGGACGGCACCAGATCCGACTTCTCCTCGTTTACTATAAAACCGAGACGTCGGAGCAATAGAAGAAGATTCTGAACATCGTTCTGAAGCGTTAACTCGTTGCCGTACCTCTGAAGAATGTCGTCCAGGTAGGCCGACGTTACCGCAGACGAATGAGCTCGGAAGTAGATCATTACCGAGTTCATTACCCGAGTGAAAGCCCAGGGTGCTAGATTCAATCCGAAGCACATCGCCCGGAATTGATACACCACTCCTAGGACTGCGAAGCGTAGATACTTTCGGAATGTCGGATGTACCATGACATGAAAGTACGCATCTTTGAGATCTATGCTCGTTGCATAATCGTTCACCCGAATACTCGCTCTGACCGATCGAATCGTCTCCATATAAAACTTCGGAGCGACGATCAGCTTGTTTATCCAGCTCAAATCTATGACTGGACGGAACGAGCCGTCTGGTTTCGGAACCAGAAACAGATGGCTGTAGAATCCCGGAGATTCCTGGTTTTCTACGACCTCTACCGCGTTCTTCATTAAAAGAGACTGCACCTCTGATAACAGAGCGTCTCTTTTCTGCGGGTTTGACGGAAGATGACTTCGAGTTAATGGAGGCTTTCATTTGAAGGATATCTTCAGACCTTCCGAAGTCACTCCTCTCACCCAAAGGTCGCCCGTAATCGACGCCCATTCTTGTGAAAAGCTTGACAACCTTCCGCCAACCGGAACGCGATAGAGGTTTAAGCCATCACCTCCTGGACCTGCGAGGCCTGCGGTAGGAGAAACCACGTCTTCCACGGCCCGCACCTCGCCCCGTCGACCTCGGGGCGTCCGACCGATTGTCCCGGCCTGAAGGACATCCCGAACGAGAGTCGCTATCCTGACGGTCTCTCGAATAAGACCAAGAGGACGCACCGGAACCTCTATAGGAACCTCTCTTGGGCGCATTAGACCCAGAAGTGCCTGTCTTATTCGTGTCTGCTGTATCCGACTTCTTAGGAGCAGATTTGAACAACAGAGAATCCTTAGCTTTCTTTGTAATTTTATCATAAATAGCGGAAAGCTTGCCGTCAAAGAGAAGTTCTCCTGAGACCGAAGCGACTCTAAGAGAGTTCTTCACCTTAGAATCCACTAGTGTGGATGTAGCTAGGGCTGCGTCACGTCTAACCAACTCCAGATTTGCCACTGAAAGGGCGGAGTTGCACGTGGAATAAGCTACTGCCCTTGAAAGAAGTCTTAAAGAGGATTGTATATCCTGAAACTCTTTCCCCTGAAGGCGCAGTGATAACGCCTTAGTAAGGTGATCTGCGTAAGATAAGGCATCTAAATTGGCTCTGTTAGACGCAATAGCTGTTTCCAACACCGCGGTTGGAATAGAAGCTGACGACGGTAATGATAGCTCTAAGTCTTCCGCCTCGTCGTCCATACGCAGAGGAACTCTCGGTATACCCTGTCCTGCCGTATCGAATTTATTCCTTGCATTAATGAAAGGCAGGTTGAGAGTATTAGCGGACAAGAAACCTGCTTTCCCCGTCCTGGAAGCAAGTTTAAATATAGCGTCGTTCAATAATTCAAATGTTCTTGCAACATTATTGGACTGCGACGGAAACTCGGGAGCGATGTCCCTGAACCGCTCAAAAAATTCAGAGTCCAATGACGCTATAATTCTCTTGTCCAGAACCGCAGCAGTCTGGCCCGACGGAACAACTTGAGGGAGAAAGTGCCAAATGAAGTCCACGGCAGCTTTATGTTGTTCCGAAAGGGATAGCTCCAAGTCATCCGTATCCCTTTCACCATCCGGTCGGACCTCATGATGTTCCCGGTCGTCCGCCCCCGATGCTTCGGCGGAGCGTACCGACCCAGCGCCGTCGGATAATTCTCGATCCGACACCGTTTCTGTCGGCTGCTGGGATGCTGCGATAAGCTGTGCTATCTGCACAAGAATGTCCGGCGTCGAGCCCTGCGGAGGCGCAGTCTTTCGCTGCTTCGCCGAGGGCAGCTCCGCATCAGATGGCTCCCGCATACTTTTCCTATGCGAACGTTCGGAGTCCATCGGTCTCGAATCCCTGGCTGCCGGATGGTGTGACCTGGTCGCCGAAGAATCCTTCATCGGCGAAGCTGGTAATATATCGGCGGTCACGCAGCCAAGGTGCGGTCGTGTGCGCTGACGAGAAGAGGAAGCCTTAACAGTCTCTGCGGACTGCTTATACAACGGAGCGTCCTGAGCGACGGACGTATGCTCCGCTAAAGACACATTTTGTACCACAACATCTGGTACCAGATGCTGTTGTACGAGAGAGGGGCCTCTCTCGTTCGCGGCCCGGCTGGACCTGGACGAGCTAGGAACCGGACTCAAAGGCTTCCTCCGTTCTCGCTTACTATCCGCCGTCACTGGGTGTGCATCTATTATGTTTATAGTGCTCGCATCACCCAAAACTTCCTCTTGGACCGCATCGGACGAACCCGGCTGCCGAACCATTCGGTGAATGGACGCTACACCGGTCGAGCTAGCGGACGACATTTGTCTAATCTCCATGAGCACTTTTGCCGCTAGCTCTGAATTCATTTGTGACAACGAACGCACACTTGTAGAAGATAACATGGAAACATCACCCTGTTCTGGTTCCTCTGAAATAGAAACTGAGAGAGTAGAGTGACCTTGCAGAGAAAGAGCCGGCATCGCCCTTTCTCCAGAAACAACATATCGTGACACACGTTTCCAATGTTTCTCATCCCAATATTCACATATAGGACAGGGATTAATGCGAGAACACTGACTACAATTAATACAATGATCATGAAAGTCAGAGGAAGATTTCTTCCTATTACAATTTGAACAACGTCCCTTCATTGTGAAAGAACAACAATAAGTCCTAGTTACTCGCAAAAACCCCTGACACAAAGATACATAATAACATGATCCATTAATAAATGAAAAAACAATTGCAAATCAAAATAATTTTGAAAAAATATTTTTTCAGCGAAGCCCAAGTTGCTGAAAAGTAACGTTGAGCCCCGATGGATCCGATGGCAAAGTGTGGTCAAAAATTTTAAATTTATATTAAATAATTAATGAGACACTTACGGATAATATAAATGTATCTTATAGTGAGATAAACTACAGCAAAGGCAAACAGCCCCCCTCAAAAAAGGCTGTTGCCAATGTAAACAAACAGTGTAAAAACACCAGAAAACATGACTCCAGGCACTGAAAAAACTGGCCCGGAATCAGTCATCAAATTACACTCTATCTGATGCAAAACAGAGACTCCCAGGGGAGAATCTGCAGAACATCAGATGGAAGATGCAGAACACAAACGTTATACACCCATGGGTGAAAACGTAACTATGGGGAAAATAACAGAAAACATTCTGTAACCAAGCAACTCTCCCAGGAAATTTTAGAAATGAAATTTCTCAAAAATGTGCCAAAAGCATGGGAGAATTGCAAGGGGGGGACTTTAGAAGGCTAGGGGAGAGGAAACACTGAATAAGCAGTGCAACATTTAGCAAGAATGACAACAAGAGGCCCATGCCTCGAAAATAGGCAACTTAACATAATTTCATCAAAAAATTTTAAGTACAGCCCTGATTATTTTTTGTCACTTCTTTTTCCTCTCCTCCTTCTATCCTCCTTAGAATCACATTTTCTCCAAAAATTACGTGTCTGGAATCCTTTAAACTGAGATTTACAAGCACAAAGATCAGTGAAATGTTGACTGATGAAGGGCCAAACAGAGAATGATAATTGGCGCCAATTTCGGGACGTCTGCGTCACTGCGCATGCGCAGTAGAGGCGTAGTATGGAGGTCCTTTAGGACATGATTTCTTTTTGTTTTGGATGCAAATTTTGGGGATTGGGGGGCAAAATTTGTGTTTGGCCCTGGTTTTGTTAGAGTTAGTACCAGCTAAGTCTGGGTCATTGGTACAGTATAAAAATATACACAATTCTGGCAAACTCAAATGCACTGCTTCAAAAACATGAATATCGATTGAAAGAGAAAATCTGTAATGATGGGTACACTCATCAAGAACACTGTATCAGTGCAGCATGATTACTCTCACACATGCAGGTGTTTTATATAGGACTGTCGCGACTATCATTTTTTGTAATCGACTAATCGTGACCAGTAATCGACGGTTAGTCGATAAATAGTCGCTTCCCATGATTTTTTTAGCAAATCATTCTTCTGTTCGTAAAACTCTGAAAATGACAATGGCACCAGTGTGTTCAGACGAAGTGGGGATGTGGGAACAACAAATCGGTCCCGACTGAAGCTACATGTAGTCCAATCTTGGACCCACAGTCCGTAATATAATTTTGGGGGTTGGTACGTCCTGTAGGACATACCAACCCCAAAAATAATATTACTGACTGCGGGTCCAAGTTTGAACTAGATTGAAGCCGATGAATTAAAATGAATTTACTAAAGAACGTTCCTGCATATGTTTCCTTTCTGCAATAAGTTTCTCGAAATTTTGAACATTGAGATCTATGCATTCCCTCGTCAGTTGTTAAAATTGGATCTTAGTCTGAAGTTCCGAACTTTGAGAACTGATCTGACATTCTGACTTTCGTCATAATTTTGTCACTTCCGCGCTTTGGGTTTTCCAATGGGTGCATTCGTTTCGTGTGTACAAGACTGGAGAAATTCAGAAGAATCTATTCTTCTCGAGTAACTGTGAGTGTTCTTTCTTACACAGTCAGTGACAGTCGTACAGTCTTCCGGATATGAATGTTAACTATGGTTAGATATTTAAAGTTATTCACCTTCATTGATCATTCACCTCACAAAACAATGCAATTTAGCCCCGACGTGTAGTAGACGTGTACCACCTTGAAAATGAATGACGATCGACTAAAAATAAAAAATGTCGACTACTTCAATAGTCGACGGTTAGTCGACTAATCGAATAATCGCGACAGCCCTAGTTTTATATAGAATGTACCATTTAGTTGATACTTTTTTTTTTTACTATTTTGCACATTAATATGAAATATTGGATAAAAATTATATTAACCTGTAATATCATATCACAGAGGCACATCGTGCCTCTGTGATATAACACAGGTTAATGGTATAATAATCATCAATCAATATCAAAGTTACTGGTAGTGAAGTGGTAAGTTGACTAATCAATGCCGACATGATTATTAAATAAAAAATCTGCCAGTCGATTAGTTGAATCAAATCCTCAAAATTCACTACTATTCACCACACTGGGCATAAGTACAAATGGCTATTTCAAGAGAGAACAATTTACCCCAATACTGGGAGTACAGTGGCTCAGTAGGTGGAGATGCAGGCTGCAAGCAAAGAGGGCAAGACACTTCATCTCAATTGCCCACGTGGGGTCAGGGTGGCATTATGAACTAAGGCTTACTGCACGTCGATGGTGCACTTGTCTTCAACCAATGTTAATTCTGCTTGTGTGGAGTAATTATGTTGTGGAGTCTGACAGTTGCTCACCATTGCTTGGTGGTTCTCTCTGGGTACTCCAGCTTCCTCGACCTGTAAAACTGTCCGACACGAGGTGATACTGGCTGTCAAAAGTGCCATTAAACCCCAATAAATAAACAAACAAATAAATAAATACCCCAAAACCATACTCAAAAAGTCCAAAGAACGAATTATGTTTTTGTTCAGTTCACTATTTATTTATTGGAGTTTAATGGCACTTTTGACAGCCATGGTCATCTCAGGTGAGACAGTTTTATGCGTGGAGGAAGCTGGAGTACCTGGAGAGAACCACTGAGCAATGGAGAGCAACTGTCAGACTCCCCAATGTACTGAATCCAGACAAGCAAGATTAGTACTGGTTGAAGACAAGTGCACCATCAGCGAGCAGTATGCCCTAATACTCCGCATCACTGTGCACCCATGTGGGTAAATGGGATTAAGTGCCTTGCCCAAGGACACAATGCAGTTACCCCTGACAGGGATTGGTTTGAAGTCCAATTCTCTAACCATTGAGCCACCATGCTCCATTGTTTAATTCATTATACAAATACAAAACCTTTTCAGTATTCAATTGTAGGGTGCTACAAATTAATGAAACAGCAACTTTCATGACATCTGCAAAAGGGAGCTTACTCATGAAAGATTTTGCAAGACATCAAGTTTTAACAGAGGGGCTGAATGCCAGAACAAAATATTCTTTACTTGTCACAAACATTTCGTGACCTTAACTTGATAGATGGTAAAACTAATTACCTTTGATCCAGGTATATCTTCCTCCCCATACTTTATTGCAGCTTGAAGTTTGGTGATCTGAAATACATTGAGCCTGTTTAATATACATAAAGACAACATTTTTTGGAGTACTGATTGTTATTAACATTCAATACAAGTGTGAGGGATTTCATTATATAGTGGAGACCACTTAATTGGATATCTCTTAATAGAATAACCCTTTTAATTGAATATAATTTCCCAACACAAAACCATTTACCATACCTCTAATACAAATTTGACCTGTTAATTGAATATATGTTACAGAGTAAACTCCTGTTAATTGAATAAAAAATCTTGTAACCTATCTAAAAATTATCCTGACTCTCCCCAGTGTTCCTTTGTTTATAGACCTATTTGGCCCCAGTACATCCATTACAGGCATTTAATCTATTATATCTTGTTTGACAGAGCTCATGGAGCTCTGTCAAACAAGATATAATAGAATGAATGCCAAGTCTATCTCTAGAATAAGGAAAGTGACACAATCCCTGTTAACTGAATACTCCTGTTAACCGAATAATTTTCATCGGCAAAGTGGCTATTCAATTAACAGGGTTCCACTGAATTTTCCAAAATATCACAAAATTTGAAAAAAAATAAAGTTTCGGATTAAAATTTTTTACTACTGGACTGGACGGTAATGATAGATTTATTAGGTGAAGGATACGTAGAATACCATTTCTCATTTCAAGTCTTTTTTAAACACATACTTTTTACCACACAATCACTAACAGCATTAATATCATGACGATTATTAAAAAAATGCTATCTGAATAAAACAAATCCCTTTCAACTGGCATAAAATTACCAAATAGCTGAGGTTACAATATTAGAGTAGAACCCACTTAACCATTTACCTAACATGAAAAGCAGATGCCACTTGCAAACAAAATTCTTGAAAAACTAACTTTTTTCATTTTTTGCCTCAAAAACATAGGTTATGACTCCACAGTGGAACGAGCTCGATTAGCTCTTTCCAAAGAGGGGTCAAAACCTATGTTTTGGAGACAAAAAGGAAGAAATAATAACGAGATAATAGAAAAATTGCTTAAACGAATGTAGGTGGGGGTGTGTGGGGGTGTGGGGGGGGAATGGGGGGGAACCCATATTCAAACTTGGCCTGTATTACTAGCTGGAAAATACACACATCAAATTTGGTTGAAATAAAATAATCCAAACTGGAGTTATCGGTCAGAAACCAATTGTTTATAGACAGATGGATGGATGGATGGATTTACAGATGGATGGACGGACGGGCAGATGGACAGACCATTTACATAATATGACTGTTTTTACAAATGGGCGTATAAAAAAGTAATATCAAATTTGAAGAGAATCGTATAATTAGAAATGGATTTATCTTCTGGATAACATGGGGAGGAGAAAGGGGTGGATTGATTCCACTCATCTCACCCGAAGTTTTGGAGACAGCACCAAAGTCCCTCACTCCCATTTCCTTCCAATCTGTATTACTTTTGTAAAAGAACAGAAGTATGCTGCAGAAGACATTTCTTTATATTTCAAACTGTGAAGCTCAGGTAATGAGAAAAAACGCTGCATACAAGTAAAAGAAATCAGGTCTGTAAATGCAATTATTAAAAGTTGTATTGATCATGCAAGAATAAAAAGTGACAAAGTATGTGTTAGAAGGAGTCAAAATTTTTTCTGCATGTAATCACTCTCAATTCTTCAAAATACATTTTGGACCAAAGAAAAAATTTTGCTTAAATGGCCCTGGGGGGAGAAGGAGGGGGATGGGGAGTTGTAGGAGTCAAATTTTTTCTGCATGTAGTCACTCTAAATCCTTAACTAGAGTGATGTCACGCATGCAGTCCGACTGTCCCAGCAATGGCAACGCTTAGACACAAAATAGTCGGAGCCATTTTTTGTTAACCGTTTACCTAACAAATCTGCCATATCTGCCCTCGTGATATAGAAAATTTGCTATTCAAATTTTATTTTTTAATTTCTCTACTTCAAAACATACCTCATGACCTATTAATGGAACAAACTTGATGAGCTAAGCTGCTTGTTCCAATAAGGACTAATAAGGCATGGTTAGAAGTAAAAAATGAAAAAATATGATGTTTCAGAAAAATAATTTGTACTCAACTTGTGTTAGGAAAAGGATTAAAGATGCAGTACATAAAGCAATGTTGGGCTATAGGAGTCAATTTTCTTTTGCTCCATGTAATAACTCCCAATCCTTCAAAATGCATTTTGGGATTAATTGCCTAAGTGACACGTTTATGTGTGTGTGTGGCGGGGAGGGGGGGGGGAGGGGGGGGGGGGGGGGGAGTTGTGGAACCTATATTCAAACCTGGCCTGTATTACTAGCTGAAAAATACACATATCAAATTTGGTTGAAATCAAATAATCCAAACTGGAGTTATCAGTCGGAAACCAATTGTTTACAGACAGATGGATGGACCGAGAGATGGACGGACAAAAGTCATGACTATAGCCCTGACTATAAACAGTTTGGCTAAAAATGCATTTTGTACCGAAGAAAAAATATTGCATGAATGGCCCTGGGTGAGGAGGAGGTGGAGGTGGGGGGGGGGGGGGGAGGGGAGGGGGGGAGAGTGGGGGGGGGGGGGGGTTAGGGGAGTCCATTTTTTTTCCCACATGTGGTCAGTCTAAATCCTTCAGAATGCATTTTGAGCAGAGAAAGCTACGTGAGTTTAAAAAAAGGTTCTGCATGTAGTGACTGTAAATAGTTCAAAATGCATATTTGAGGAAAGAAAAAAAAAATGCCTAATTGGGGAGTTGGGGAAGGGGGGAAGGTGGGGGAGGGAGGGGGGGGGTGATGGTGTTTGTTTGGATTTTTAACCACAAACTTTAACCAAAACTGTAAAAAATCATTTTTGTCGAAGGAAAAAAAAGTGCCTATTTGGCCCCCTGGGGGGAGGGGGGGGGGGGGGTGGGTGGTGGGTACGTGAGTTTAAAAAAAAGGTTCCAAAACTGTTAAAAAGCATTTTTGACAAAAGGAAAAAAAGGGTTCTGCATGTAGTGACTGTAAATAGTTCAAAATGCATATTGGAGGAAAGAAAAAAAAAATGCCTAATTGGGGGGTTGGGGAAGGGGGGAAGGTGGGGGAGGGAGGGGGGGGGGGTGATGGTGTTTGTTTGGATTTTTAACCACAAACTTTAACCAAAACTGTAAAAAGTTAAAAAATTTATAGTAATTTATATATTTTTTATACTTACCAATGACCCAGACATAGCTGGTGCTAACTCTTAAAATATAGGGCCAAACACAAATTTTGCCCCCCAATCCCTAAAATTTGCATCTAAAACAAAAGAAAACATGTCCTGAAAGGCCCTCCACACTTCGCCCCCACTGCGCATGCGCAGTGTCAAGGACGTTCCGAAATTGGCGCCATTAATCATTCTAATAACCAGTGCCTGGTAAGCGCTATGTACTCAGTGGGGAGGCAAGAGTTCCCAACTCCTGGGAGGGCCATCCCCGTCTGGGTCATTGGTAAGTATAAAAAATATATAAATTACTATAAATTTTTTAACATTTTTATACTGTACCAATGACCCAGACATAGCTGAATAGTAAAAAGGCTGGAGGGCCAAGGACATAGAGCAAAATGGAATACGCTCAATAAAATAAAATAGAGTCATCCCCTGTAGGGAAAAAGAAGTAATAGGCCTTACATGTATCTTTCTTATTTATGATAAATTAGAAAGATACAACACCTTCCAAAATTGAGCTTCATACATCCATGTACTCTATTAATATCCAATATAATCCTTATACTAATAATTTTTAAAGTAAGCCAATAAATAAAGTTTGTCTAGAGAATAGAGACTCTTATACTCCTAAAAGTGTCTGAGGATTGCATAATCATGTCCGTTGACATATGCAATATTCAAAAGCTATACTTTAAAAACTAAGACTTGAATGAATTTTAAAAACCTAAACTTCTCACTAAACAACCATCCCAATAACAGCTCAGAATTACTAACTCCGGAGGAGGTATCCCCTTGTTTTCATAGTAAAACAGGTGACCCAAGGGAACACCCTCCCCCCCCCCCCTTTTTCTTGCCCTGGGTCAAATAGCCCAGAGCGAAGAGGGCAGCCGAACGGAGACACTGCCGAAACAGACAGCCTACCTAGCTATAGTAGCAACTGTTAAGTGAATGACATTCTGAGCAGTAGATAATAGACCTAACAATAGAGGCCTCCAGAAATGGACTCGATATTTCTGAGATAAAATTCATGAATGTGGATGGCTGAGCGCAATGAGCGGCCTTCAAAAATCTATAATAGCGACACTATTAATGTAAGCCCAAGAAGTAGAAGAACTCTTACTTCATGAGCCGAAATCTTAAGCACAACTGCTAAGTCAATGATATACCATAAGCAGTACCAATAGTTAATAGAATCCATTAACAAAAAAAAATGGAGCGTAACGTCCTTCTACTAGACATCAAAGACAGAAGAAGCTTACGCCCATAGTAATAAACAGATATCTGTTTATAAATACATAAACTGTACCCGGAAAGAGTAAAGGCCTATGCACATACGAAGACGGAAGGACCTTAAAATAATAGGTTCCGGATAATAGGAGCCTAACTCTTATGCAACAATCCAACCTAAATAGTAACGGAAGTAGTGATTCCGAAACTACGAAAGTGAAAATCATCCATCGATAGTGCATGAAACTCACTGACTCTACAGTAAAAGAGAAACCAACAGAATTACTGTCTAAAAGGTCAGAATTTGAAAACTACTGTTTCCAGAGGCTCAAATGATTACTTAGCTAAATAAGAACCGAAGTTAAAATCCATATAGGAATTTAATCTAAAGATTCTAAGTCTATTTATCAAAAAGTTACTAACTGACTTAGATAAAGAGACCAAAGACTCAATTGTAAACTATCGTAGAGTGCATAGGTATGAGGTAACATAAACCTTGTAAACTATCGTAGAGTGCATAGGTATGAGGTAACATAAACCTATAACCTAAATAATAACAGGCTTCAGTAGATCTTGTGAAACAAGTATACTAAAAAATAGCAATGAGTAGTATGGAGGGATCAACAATATCAACATAGTGATCCCTACACCACGACGGAAGAGCCTCCACTTTAGCCGCATAGAACAGCGAAGAAGAGGATCTCCTATAGTAAGAAATCGCGTCCAAAGCTCGTCCAGTACAGTGCTTACAATGCAATACGGACCACACAACGGAATACATGAAGGTTGCGACCTTGCGGGTTGTGATAAAGATGGCACGATTTACCCAGTGAAAAAAGATCCTCACATAGAGGAAGATTTCACGTTAAGACCCACAGTAGACAAGAGAGTAAATTACCCATGATCTCTGTGAAGATAGAGATGCTATCAACATAAATGTATTTTGGTTGTTTATCTTAGCAATACCTGCTGAAACAACAGCGCCGGAGGATACGCGTATCCTATCATTCCGTCCTATAGATCAATAGAGCGTTAACAACATTAGCTCAGAGATCTGGACAAGCCAACACATACGTCTGCAATTGATTAGCAAGCTGTGTCATAAATAAATCATCATTGGGTGCTCCCATAGATAGCAAATCTGATTGAATACTTGTTTGTTGAGAGTCCATTCTGACAGCAACAAGCGACCCGTAAGAGAACGGGAGTCCGATAAAACAATCAGACGAACCGGAATATGACGGACCAAAACTGAACTTGGTGTACTATAACCAACAGACGGATTCTTTCCATTAAATTGAATAACGGAAACGAAAGAGTGCCTCCCTGGTTCCGGAGATATGCCACTACTGTCGAATTAAAGGACAGGAATTTGGGCATGCGTTTTTGAATAATGTTCATGCAATGACATAAAGCAAGCCTAAAAAACATTATTCCGCGGAAGAAAACTGATTGCTAAGAGACTGCGGAACCCAAAGACCCTGGCACTTCGAATCCGTAGGGATCAGTATTATATCCCAATCTGTTTGACTGGCAACCGTCATAACAGCCACGCTCGGGTCCGGCAACTGCGGTGGCACTCTCTGAGTCAACCACCGAATGTTTGCCCCAGTCTGAATCTCTTGTAACACTAGATAGACAAGAGAACGTGTAAATCGAGCAATTCATGGATTGCCGAAAAGTTGCCGTCGAAGAGAAGCTCCTCCGAGAACGAAGCGACTCTGAGAGAGTTCTTAACCTTACTATCCACGCGTGTGGATGTAGCTAGGGCTGCGTCATGTCTAACCAACTCCAATCAGCCACTGAAGGGTGGAGTTATACGTGAACAAACTACTGCCCTCAAAAGAAATTACATTGAGAATAATATCCCGTAAATCTTTTCTTGAAGACGTAATGATAACGCCTCAGTAAGGCGGATTACGTATGATAAAGCGTCTAAGTTAAGTCTACTATACATCATGTCGTTCCCAACATTGAAATTGGAAAAGACATAAACGGCGAAAAATAATATATGCAGTCTTTAATCACACCGTTTAGACGCATATGAACTCTCGGTATGCCCTGCTCTGCCAAAATAAACTATTCGTATAAATGATAAAATGGCAGAAATGAGCAACGCGGACAAGAAACTAAACTATCATGCTTGGTAGCAGGCTTGTATATATATATATATAGCGTTGAAAAATAAAACACATGTTGTAATGACAATATTGGACTGCGTCGGTAAGTCAGGGACAATGTCCCTGAACCGATCGAAAAATCCGAGTCCAATGACGCTATAAGTCTCTTATCCAAGATCGCAGCAATGAAGTCCAAAATAACAATCACTGGAAGATAATGCCAGAAGATATGAAAGGCATCTTCCGATACTACTAAAGGGAAAACTCGAAATCTTTCGAATCCCTTTCGCCATCCTGTCGGACCCTATAAAGCGTTCGGTCGTCCGTACCTGATGCAACCGCGGACCGCACCGACCCAGCGCCGTCGGATAATTCCTGATTCGACAGAGAAACTGTCAATTGCTGGGATGCTGCGAAACAACTGTGCTAACTCGGATAGCACGTCCATCACTGAGGCCTGAGGAGAAGCGGTCTTACGATGCATTGCCGCTGGAAGCTCCGTGATCGTTACCCCGTGCATACTACCAATATGCGAGCGAACGGAGTGTATAGGCCTCGTGTCCCTTGGCTACCGGATGGCGCGACCTATTCGCCGTGGAATCACTGAATGCCGAAACTGATCGGATACTCGAGGTCACGTAGCCAATGTGCGGTCGTGTGCCCTGCTGTGAGGATGAGGAAGCATTAAGGACAGTCTCTCGGACTGTCAATATAACGGAGCGTCCCGACCGACGGACATATGCTCCGAATGTAAAATATCTGAACCACAACATGCGGTCCCCTATGTTGTTGGACGAGAGAGGGACCTCTCTCGCTCACAGCCCGGACGGACCTGGACAAGCCAGGAACCGGACTAACAGGGTTCCTCCGATCTGTCCTCAATCTGCCGTCACTGGGTGAGTACTAAAGTAATTAAAGTGCTCGCATCACCCAAATCTCCTTCCTAGACCGCAACGGACGAACCCGGCAGCCGAACCATTCGATGAATGTACGCTACACCGGGTGAGCTAGCGAATGTCACTCCGTAGGCGATAGACATATTCCATGAGCACTTATTGCCGCTAGCTCTTCATTAACTATGACGACAGAGGCACACTTTTGAAAGACATCTCCATAACTCTTCGAACAAGAAACCAGAAATGCTTGGTTAGCAAGCATAAAATAATAATATATATAGCGTCGTTCAATAATTCGAAAGTTTGTGTGACATTATTGGACTATGTCGGAACTGAGGGACGATGTCCCTGAACCGAACCAAAAATTTCTAAGTCCACCGACGCTATCAGTTTCTTATCCGGCATCGCAGCATTCTGGTCCGACGAAAGAAGCTGTAGAAGACCAAATGACATACACAACAGCATATGTTGTTCCGAAAGGGAAAGCTCGAAATCCTCCGAATCCCTTTCGGTATCCCGTCGGACCGGATGAAACTTTCGGACGTCCATACCCGCTTCCGCGGAGCGTCCCGACCCAGCATCGTCGGATAAAATATATGCGACAGATTCAGTTGATGCTGGGATGCTGCGATAAACTGTGCTATTAAGGAAAGCACGTCCGTTCCCGAGGCCTGTGCAGTAGCGGTCTTACGATGCATTGCCGCCGGAAGCTCCGTGTACGTTGACTCCCGCACACTTCCTATGCGAACGTCCGGAGTCTGCAGGCCTCGTGTCCCTGGCTACCGGATGGTGTGACCTGGTCGCCGAAGAATCCTTGATCGGCGAAGCTGGTAATAAATCGGCGGTCACGCAGCCAAGGTGCGGTCGTGTGCGCTGACGAGAAGAGGAAGCCTTAGCAGTCTCCGCGGACTGCCTATACAACGGAGCGTCCCAAGCGACGGACGTATGCTCCGCTTGCGACACATTTTGTACCACAACATCTGGGGCCAGATGTTGTTGAACGAGAGAGGGGCCTCTCTCGCTTGCCGTCCGGATGGACCGGAACGAGCTATGAACTGGACTAAAAGGCTTCCTCCGTTCTCCCTCCGATCCGCTGTCACTGGGTGTGCATTAGGTTAATTTATAGTGCTCGCATCACCCCAAAATTCCTTCTAGACCGCAACGGACGAACCCGGCTGCCGAACCATTCGGTGAATGGACGCTACACCGGGCGAGATAGCAGACGTCAAAGGCCGTCGAACCTACTAGGGTCCTCTTAGGCAATTGGCGTATTTACATGAGCACTTTTCCGCTAGCCCTTCATTAATTGTGACGACGGAGGCACACTGATGGAAGACATCACAGATACATCACCCTAATCTTGATCGTCTGAAATAGAAATTGATAAAGTAGAGTGACCCTGCGGGGAAAGGACCGGAGTGTCCAAATCCCCAATAACATACCGTGACATACGCTTCCCATATTGTCATCGAATACAGAACAGGAGTTAATGCGAGTACACTGACCACATATAGAATGATAATAAAGTCAGAGGAAGACTTCCTCTTAAAACAATTGATCAATATCCTTTCAATGTGAAAAGAAAACAAGTCCTGGTACTCGCACTAACCCCTCGCAATCAAAATACATAATAATAATATGATCCATTAATATAGAAAAAATAATTGAAATCAAAATATTTTGAAAAAATATTTTTTCAGAACAGCCCAAGTTTCTGAAAAGTAACGTTGAGCCCCAATGGATCCCAAGCCTAAGTGTGGACAAAAATTTTAAAAATATTTTAAACAATTTATTCAACACTTACGAACAATAATAATGTATCTAGTTATGATTAAAATAACATCAAGATATTATTTTTTAGAAATCCCCCCCTCACACAGAGGGCTGTTGTAAATGTAAACAATGAGTGTAAAAACACTAAAATAAGACTCCAGGCACCCAGGCCCGAAGTCAGTTACCAAAAATACACTATCTGATGCAAAACAGAGACTTCCAGGGAAGAAACTGCAGAACATCAGATGGTAGATGCAGAACACAACGCCTAACCACCCGTAGGTGAAGACGTAAACATGGGGAAAAGAACAGAATTCATTCTGTTATTCAGCTAAAACTCCCAAGAAAATTTAGTAATAATAATTACAAAAACTATGCCAAAAGCATGGGAGAATAGCAAGGGGGGACTTAAAGGACAGGGAGAGAGGAAAACACTTAAAAAACAGTGTAACTAAATAATCAGAATGACAACAAAATGGCTGCTGCCTCGAAAATAGGTAACTTAACATAATTTCATTAAAAAATTTTAAGTTACAGCCCTGATAATATTCTGTCACACATTTTTTTCCTCTCCTCCTTCTCTATCCTCCTTAGAATCACCATTTCACTAATATTTATGTGTCTGGCATCATTTAAACTGAGATTTATAAGCACAAAGATCAGTCAGATGTTAACTGATGAAGGGCCAAACTTAGAATGATTAATGGCGCCAATTTCGGAACGTCCTTGACACTGCGCATGCACAGTGGGGGCGAAGTGTGGAGGGCCTTTCAGGACATGTTTTCTTTTGTTTTAGATGCAAATTTTGGGGATTGGGGGGCAAAATTTGTGTTTGGCCCTATATTTTAAGAGTTAGCACCAGCTATGTCTGGGTCATTGGTACAGTATAAAAATATCATTTTTGTCGAAGGAAAAAAAAGTGCCTATTTGGCCCCCTGGGGGGAGGGGGGGTGGGTGGTGGGTACGTGAGTTTAAAAAAAAGGTTCCAAAACTGTAAAAAAGCATTTTTGACAAAAGGAAAAAAGGGTTCTGCATGTAGTGACTGTAAATAGTTCAACATGCATATTGGAGGAAATAAAAAAAAAAAGCCTAATTGGGGGGTGGGGGGGGGGGGGGGGGTGGTTTAACCAAAACTGTAAACAAGCATTTTTGACGAAAGAAAAAAAAAGTGCCTAATTGGCCCCCGAAAGGGGGGGGGGGGGAGGGGATGGGGGGGGGGGGGGGGGGGGGACGTAAGTTTAAAAAAAGGTTCTGCATGTAGTGACTGTAAATAGTTCAAAATGCATATTGGAGAAAAGAAGAAGAAAAAAGCCTAATGGGGAGGGGTGGAGGGGTAGGGGGTGGTGGTGTTTGTCTGGGTTTTTAACCACAAACTTGGAGTCATCCTACCAAGCTACAATGAAATCCCTTCATAATTATGGCCTGTGGAATATTCTAAAGGTTTTCGGGCTTCGGGACTCTGTTGCCATCACAGTTGCCCAAAAGGGGAAGTTCTCATCTAGACATTATATGAAGTCAACCTATCAAGTTACAATGAAATCCCTCCATAAATATGACCTGTAGACTGTGCTAAAGGTTTTCGGGCTTCGGGCCTCTGTTGCCATCACAGTTGCCCAAAAGGGGACGTTCTCATCTAGACATTATATGAAGTCAACCTATCAAGTTACAATGAAATCCCTCCATAAATATGACATGCAGACTGTGCTAAAGGTTTTCAGGCTTTGGGCTCGGGCAGCCATCATGGTTGAATGATCGCAACCAAAAGGGGACATTCTCATCTGGGCATCATGTGGATTGATCCTAGGAAGTTACAATGAAATCCCTTCATAAATATGACCTGTAGACTATGCTGAAGGTTTTCGGGCTTCAGGCACCTGTAGCCGTGACTGTTGCCAATCAGGTACAAAAAGGGACTTTCTCATGTGTAGAAATTATATGAAGTCAACCTATGAAGTTACAATGAAATCCCTCCATAAATATGACCTGTAGACTGTGCTAAAGGTTTTGGGGTTTTGGGCTCGTGCAGTCGTGACGGTTGATAGATCATGCCCAAATGGGGAAATTCTCATGTAGACATCATACGGAGTCATCGTATCAAGTTACAATGAAATGTGTCCATATTAAACATGACCTGCAAACTGTGCTAAAAGTTTTTGGGTTTCGGGCTTGGGCAGCCATCACGGTTGACAGATCATGCCCAAACAGGGACGTTCTCATCTTTGCATTATACAGAGGCATTGTATGAAGTTGCAATGAAATCCCTTCATAAATACGACCTGTAGACTGTGCTAATGGTTTTCGGGTTTTGGGCTCAGACAGCCATACTGGTTGACCGATCACGACCAAAAGGGGACATTCTCATGTAGACATGACCTAAAACCTGCATATGAAATTTCGTGACGATCAGACAAGAAATACCGGGTATAGTCTGTACTTGAAGGTTGAATAAAAAACTTTAACCACAAACTTTGACCAAAACTCCAAATGTCAACTAAACAGGAATAAGAAAAAAAAACAAAAAAAACACTTGAACCTTCAGTAAAAAACTTTAACCACAAACTTTGACCAAAACTCTAAATGTTAACAGAAAAAGACAGATGGATGGACGGATGGACGGACAAAAGTCATTACTATAGCCCTCACTGTAAACAGTCAGGCTGAAAATGCATTTTGGAGCAAAGACAAAAAGCCTAATTGCTAGGGGGGGGGGGGGGGGGGCAGAAAATAACTTCAACAATTTTCATTGAATAATGGTGGTCATTCAACTTGACATAGACTTTGTTGCTGTAGAGACATGTACTGAAAAGAATTGAAATCTGTTAACTATTGTTCAAGTTATGCCATAAACAAAGTTCGGACAGGTGGATGGATGGATGGATGGATGGATGGATGGATGGATGGATGGATGGATGGATGGATGGATGGATGGATGGACGATTGGACAGACTGACAGACAGACAGAGCTCTATGCTATATCCCTCCCTTGTGGGGGGATAAAAAGTAACAAAAAAAGTAACAAAGTATGTGGTAGAAGCCTAATTTGAAATTTAGAGAAACTAAGTGCGAAAACCGCTTTGAAAAGGGTTAAATTAATACCAATATTATTTGAAACCACTATATACAGGTTCAGTAGACCTTGCCCCAAATGAAAAACAATGAACTTGTAACACATTGTTTGAAGAATAAAAAGTAAAAGTACAAGTATGAAAAGCAAAACTTTAATCCTAAACTTTAAGCTGGGAAATACTAAGTAAAACTGACTGTCAAAAAAGGGTTAAATATTTCCTAAAACCGATAAAAGACATCACTGATGTAAATGCAATCATTAAGTTGTATTGACTGTGCAAGAATTAAAGTAAGAAAGTATGTGGCAAAGCCTAATTTCAAATACAAAGAAACTAAATCTGAAAACTTGTTTAAAAGGAGTTAAAATCCTGCCAATGTTAATGAAAATCACTGTAGAAAGGTTCAGTAGACAGTAGAAATTGTCCCAATGTGAAACAGTTACATCACACTTAACTGTTTGAAGAATTAAAGGTGTAACTTTGTAAACAAAAAAACTTTAACCAAAAACTTTAACCTGGACGTTGGGAGTTAAACTGCCATACAAAAAATGGTTAAATATTTCCTAAAATAACATGAAACATAATGAAAATGATACAATCAATAGTAATTAATATTAGTTTAAATGAAAAAAAAATTTAACCTTGACTAGAAAACTTTAACCACAAACTTTAACCAAAACTCTAAATGTTAACAGATGGACAGACAAATGGACGAAAGTCATGACTATAGCCCAGACTGTAAACAGTCAGGCTAATCAGACTGTAAACAGACAGGCTAAAAATTAATTGGCGAAGTTTGTAAATAGTGCTGGCCAGTTTTGGCCGTTACATTGGGTAAAGGGTTAACTGAATATCTCTAAACTGAATTACCATGTTAAGTGCCTAACTTTCAAACACTAAACCATCTAACATACCTCTAGTATGACAATAACATATGTTAATTGCATATAGGTTATATACAGTAAACTTGTGTTAATTGACTGAAAAATTTTGAAATCTGTAGAAGATTACTCTTGGTAACAACTGGATTCATTATGTTAATAAACCTCTTTGGCTTTGGTACATCCACTGTAGGCATTTAATATTTGTTTGACAGAGAGCTCCATGAGCTCCATCATATAAGATATAATAGAATTAATGCTCATTCCATCACTAGAATACAGGACAAGACAACATCCTGGTTAATTGAATACTCTTGTCAGCACTTAAAATTCATGTCAGAATCAGAATCGACTCTCGCAAATGATTCTCACAAAAAAGAAAATCAAAGAGAATCATCAGCTCTGATTCTCACAAAATTTGATTCTCACTGTACGTTCTAAAAGTGTCCATAAAGGCCTGGAGAATTCTTACTTTTTGCTCCCTCATAATAAGGAAACCATTTGACTTAGCAGTGGTATATATTGAAGTCTTGGCTGCTTATACAGGCAACCAATACTTCAAAAGATACTGTAACTTCCATCAGCATTCAGCAAGACCACTCAATAGAGGATATCTAGTATTTTTGAGTGGATACTGAAAATTATCTCACTAGTGACCGAGACCAATGGTTAGTTTCTCTCGCGCTTAAAACACGAGATTTTCTTTTTATTATATGCTTTTTATAAGAATCTGATAATTTCACTCATTTCAACCATGAATTGATGCATAAAAGTAAACAGCATATTGAATCATTGATACACGGAAGTGATTTGATCGATACTCGGAACAGATAGCATCTTGCGATCTGATTCAGCTGGCGGGTTTCTAGTCCAAAGATGGCCTGAAAGTCTGCAATATAAGTTTTGGTCTGGTACGTCCTTTGAAAGGAAACTTATATTACGGACATTCAGACCATGTTTGGACTAGCAGGTTTCATGCATCAATTCAAGGTGAATACATGTTGAATTATTGCTGGAAAAGATCGGTATCCACTCAAAAACACTTTATTTACTTTTCATTATACGTTTTTGGAACAAATTAATAATTTCCAGTGATAATTTGACTCGTATTCACTTAGAAGTGATGCTTTGAAAGCCGCCATTTTGATTGATACCGTGAAAATGAAAATTTCTATACCTTCACACTAAGTTCACAGTGGGGGATACGATTTCTATCTTTCCAAAATTTTGTCGATAATCTATTGTTTAGCATATAATAAAAGCCTGTATCTTGAAACATGTCATCTTCATGTACATGTAAGACAAAAAACTTATATATATTGGAACTCAGCCCTTAAGGGGTAAACTCTTGTAAATATATAAATATGAGGTATGATTTACTGGTTGCACTCACAAGGATAAGAGTACAACAGTATGCTCAAATTCCAAATTAAGAACTGAAAGTTGATTCTCGCAGCAGTAGTTCAGGAGAATCAAAACTGATTCTCGCGAATCAGAATTAATTTTAAGGCCTGTTTGTTAACCGAATGTTTATCACAAGCAAAGTGTCTATTCAGTTAACATTATTCTGCTTAAGCACTTTCCCTGAAAATATAGATTGGGGTCTAAAAGACATGCTACTTTAGGGGACAACATACAATAAGTGGAAAATGGTGACCACTACAACAATATGGACTAGAGATTCCAAACAAAACAAAACTACCAAATTCTGTGCAACATTATAGAAGGTGTTGCCTATGTTACAGCCAATGGATCTTGGAGGTTTAACCTGATGGTCAACTGACTGAAACTTTGCTTGTGCTTTTTGTGCTTTTCCCCGAGAACATGACCTATTGCTAGGATGGAAATTCCACTCTACATTTGATTTAATGATAATCCTCTCTTCACATTCTCTACATGCTGTTCTCCATTTATAAACAGCTTTCTCTCTTCAGTGTTTCCACTATACCAGCACAGCGGTCGTCAACCGGCTGCATTTCCCTCCCCAGATAACCTTCCAGACAAGAATCAACATGTTAAAATTCCCCCAGAGCTGCCCGATCCCTGAGAAATAACTGATTCACAGATTGTTGAAGTGCCATTTCTAGACTTCTTTTGATGATTTTCGAACATAAATATCATGGAAAGTCGACACTACTCTGATGACGCAATTGTTCCATGATTCCTGCATAACTCAATCAACTCCCAATGAAAAACTAGATAAACTGTAAATAATAACCTTATTGAATATTAAATGCATCACGCGACAAAATGGTGAGATTTGTTTGGTCAGTATGTGCACTACGTAATGCAAGTTCTAAAACTTCATTCATGATCAGTAGTAAATATTATATTGTAACATTTTGTTTTCAGACCAATCTTATTACTCCCAACATTTACCCAAAACAAGCTCGTGTTGAAAATGCATGGACTTCTGTAGATGTACTCTCATTGTCAGCGTTAATTAAAACAAGAGGCCACAAGGGGCCTGAGGGCGCTCACCTGACATGGTAGCCTAAATATCAACCCAGAGAATTGATTTCAACAAGTTGCATCTGCTCTGCCTAAGAAAAGCTTATACCAAATATCCAAAGATTCTGACCAGTGGATCTAAAAAAAAAAAGATTTTTAAAGAATATTCCTCATATTGAACTAAGTTATAATTCAGGCTCCCACAGGGAGCCCATATATGAACCCAGGGACTTGGCTATAACAAACTTGAATCTCACCCCCCTAAGGATGCTGCACACCAAATATCAAAACATTCTGACTGCTGGATCTGAAGAAGAAGATTTTTAAAGAAAATTCCTCATTTTGAACTAAGTTACAATTCAAGCTCCCACAGTGAGTCCAAATATGGACCTAGGGACATGACTTGAACAAACTTGAATCTCACCCCCTAAGGATGCTGCATACCAAATATCAAAACATTCCGACTGATGGATCTGAAGAAGATTTTTAAAGAAAATTCCTCATTTTGAACTAAGTTATCATTCGGACTCCCACAGTGAGTCCAAATATGGACCTAGGGACATGGCTTGAACAAACTTAAATCTCCCCCCCCCTCCCCCTAAGGATGCTGCATACCAAATATCAAAACATTCCGACTGCAGGATCTGGAGAAGAAGATTTTTAAAGAAAATTCCTCATTTTGAACTAAGTTATAATTCGGGCTACCACAGTGAGCCCAAATATGAACCCAGGGACTTGGCTTGAACAAACTTGAATCTCATCCCCCAAGCATGGTGCATACCTAATATCAGAAGATTCTGCCAGCTGGAGCTTGAGAAGATGATTTTCAAAGAAATTTGCCTGAAATGCACTAAGTTCAAATTTGGGCACCTATACTGAGCCCAAATATAAACCCAGGGGGCTGATTTGAACAAACTTGAATCAGATCCACCCCACAATGTTGCATACCAAATATCAAAAGATTCTGCCTGCTGGATCTGGAGAAGAAGATATTTTAAGAAATTTGCCTGAAATGCACTAAGTTTGAATTCGGGCTTCTATAGTGAGCCCAAATATGAATCCAGGGGGCCGATTTGAACAAACTTGAATCAGATCCACCCCACAATGTTGCATACCAAATATGAAAAGATTCTGCCTGCTGGATCTGGAGAAGAAGATTTTTTAAGAAATTTGCCTGAAATGCACTAAGTTCGAATTCGAGCTTCTATAGTGAACCCAAATATGAATCTAGGGAGCCGATTTGAACAAGTTTGAATCAGATCCACCCCACAATGTTGCATACCAAATGTCAAAAGATTCTGCCTGCTGGATCTGGAGAAGAATATTTTTTAAGAAATTTGCCTGAAATGCACTAAGTTCAAATTTGGGCTCCTATACTGAGCCCAAATATAAACCCAGGGGGGCCGATTTGAACAAACTTGAATCAGATCCACCCCACAATGTTGCATACCAAATATCAAAAGATTCTGCCTGCTCGATCTGGAGAAGAAGATTTTTTAAGAAATTTGCCCGAAATGCACTAAGTTCGAATTCAAGCTTCTATAGTGAGCCCAAATATGAATCTAGGGAGCTGATTTGAACAAACTTGCATCAGATCCATCCCACAATGTTGCATACCAAATATCAAAAGATTCTGCCCGCTGGATCTGGAGAAGAAGATTTTTTACGAAATTTGCCTGAAATGCACTAAGTTCAAATTTGGGCTCCTATACTGATCCCAAATATAAACCCAGGGGGCCGATTTGAACAAACTTGAATCAGATCCACCCCCACAATGTTGCTTACCAAATATGAAAAGATTCTGCCTGCTGGATCTGGAGAAGAAGATTTTTTAAGAAATTTGCCTGAAATGCACTAAGTTCGAATTCGAGCTTCTATAGTGAGCCCAAATATGAATCTAGGAAGCCGATTTGAACAAACTTGAAGCAGATCCACCCCACAATGTTGCATACCAAATATCAAAAGATTCTGCCTGCTGGATCTGGAGAAGAAGATTTTTTAATAAATTTGTCTGAAATGCACGAAGTTCGAATTCGGGCTTCTATAGTAAGCCCATATATGAATCCAGGGGGCCGATTTGAACAAACTTGAATCAGATCCACCCCACAATGTTGCATACCAAATATGAAAAGATTCTGCCTGCTGGATCTGGAGAAGAAGATTTTTGAAGAAATTTGCCTGAAATGCACTAAGTTCGAATTCGAGCCTCTATAGTGAGCCCAAATATGAATCTAGGGAGCCGATTTTAACAAACTTGAATCAGATCCACCCCACAATGTTGCATACCAAATATCAAAAGATTCTGCCTGCTGGATCTGGAGAAGAAGATTTTTTAAGAAATTTGCCTGAAATGCACTAAGTTCGAAATTGGGCTCCTATACTGAGCCCAAATATGAACCCAGGGGGCCAATTTGAACAAACTTGAATCAGATCCACCCTACAATGTTGCATACCAAATATGAAAAGATTCGGCCAGCTGGATCTGGAGAAGAAGATTTTTTAATGTTTTTCCCATTGCCTACAGTGTTAAAAAGTGCTGACTCAGCACTTTTTCAAAGTCCTGAAAAAAGTACCTTGTGATCAAACCGATAGGGATTTTTTTTAACCATTCTATTCTACTGGATAAAAGTGAGCTTTATACAAAATAAGAATTCTCTGTACCGTGTAGTTTTGGAGATATGGCAGTTTTAAGGTTTTTCCTATTTTTAGCTCCCGAGGTTCCCACGGGGCAATGAGAAAATTTTTTTTTGCATCAATCAACTACTTATGACCCATTATCATCTCATATCAAATTTGGTTCAAATTGACCTCACGGTTCAGAAAATAGAAATTTTAGGCGTGGCCAAAATTTTTGCCCCTCCCATAACGAAGGCAAATAATGCCCCACAAACTTCTCTTGAACAAACTTGATTCTAAACCTCAAAAGGACTCTGTATACCACATATTAAGCCTCTGCTACTAGTGGTTCATTAGAAGATTTTCAAAAAATTTGGCTATTTTTTCCCCACACCTCTGCTCAATATGAGCCGAAACCTAATTTGGATAAAAATCAAAATGCCCCTATATAATCACCATATACATGAAATTTAATTAAAATGTGGCCAGTGGTTTAGGAGAAAGAGGCTCAAACACCACCTTCACGCAGGACGATGGATGACAGACGGACGACGGACGAAGAGTGATAAGAAAAGCTCACCCTGACTTTCAGTCAGGTGAGCTAATAACAACAGTTTGCAGGTATACTGTTCACATCTCATTTGTGTATTTTAATCAGTGTAATGGAATCTCGAATCTATTTTCTTGAAAATTACAGAAGGTCGAAAAAGAGAGCTTCTTGTTTCCAATTTAGAAGCACAAAAAGGCATGAGTGCAATAGTGCTCCTCAAATCGTCAGCACTGATTAATTTAATGTGTAAATGAATGATTTTTCACCTGGATTTCTCCTCATTGGTCCTTATTCTTACGCAATTACCAGCTCTCGGAATATAAAAACCTACGCAAATATTGCTGTTTGTCAAACAAGATATAATAGATTAACTGCTTGTATTGGATGTACTGAAGCCAAATAGGTCTATAAACAAAGGAAAACTTAGGAAAGTCAGGTTAATTGCTCAACAGGTTACAATACTTTTTATTCAATTAACAGGGTTACTGTATAACCTATATTCAATTAACAGGTCAAACTTGTACTGGTGTACAGTAAATGGTTTAGTGTTGGGAAATTATATTCAATTAACAGGGTTATTCAGTTAAGAGATATCCAATTAAGTGGGCTCCACTGTATCTTGGTTTTTAAAGAGCAGCTTTTAGAATTATAATTTCAAGGTAATGGATGATGAAAAAGTAGTGTCTTACCCTACTTTGATAGCTGGGATTATCAATCTGGCAAGCAATCTTCATAGCTTCCTGGTAAAGACATGCTTTTTGTAAAGACTGTGAATAATAAAGTTTGTAATCCTCAATCTCTGGATGCTGTAACGTCAACTGTTCATAACAGTCTGCAGCATTCACAAAGTCTTGCATCTGATAGTAACAGTAACCCAATAGAGAAAGTGCTGCTCGTGACTGGAAGAAAAGGTTTTATAAAAAGTATTAGCAATCAGGACTCAATTTGTTTTTTTTAAACATTGATTAGTAGTGTCTGTGAGCCGACCCTCCATGATCCATGAGGGAGGATCAACCAGACTACGTTTCCAGCTGACTATGCTTCAGGCCAACCACACTTTAGACCAACCATGTTTTGACCTTACACACAAAATCCTGGCATCTGTCTGGGCTCTGAACCAACAAAAATGCCACTCTACTCCAGTGCACAAATTCAGTATAGAATTCCCTGGAACTGCATTTGCCGATTGAAATATTTGATTTGTTCTGTTTATAATAATTTTAATATTGGATTGAAATTCCATTTTATGCTTCGCATACTGCAGTAAGCTAAAAGCACAGCAAGTCAACAAAGAATGTCATTTCAGATATGTAGTAATCCAGTTTCTGTCAAATAGTTCGAAACAGTACTATTTCAAACCCCTTTTTCATGATGCTCCTACAAAACACTATTTTTAAAATAACTACCTTTTGAGTGGAAGAGTGTCACATTCCCATGTGTACTATCAGTAGACAAAAAGAAAAATGTTATATTGTATTTTAGGGATCAACTTCAGATTAGAGCTGTAGGTTTTTCAAAATCCAGTTCGGTTTCGATTTTTTTATTGAGGAAAACCTCGGTTTCAGTTCGGTTTCGGTTTTTCCCCCATGTACTCTGTCTTCCGTGTAAATTGTGCACATTTTGGAACCTAACGATACTGGAATTGTCACAAAGGACAGTTTGACTTCAGAGGTTCAAGCGATGGCCCCTGATTGACAATGTGAGAAAATAATGGACAATTGGACATACTTTGACTGTTGTTTGGTAAATTGATTTGGATATTTACTATTTGTATATTTCATGGTAAATATATGTACTATAATACTACCTAACTTCTACCTTCATATTTTACACTTTCAGTAGATGTCAGTCTTCAGTCTTGCGTGATTGCGTCTGTAACTGGTGTAAGTGGGACTGGTCAGTAAGTAGCTGAGTCCGTCACAGACATCACCGAGTTGTTGACATTCAACTTGGATGGTTTAGCAGCATACTTGAACACAGGCCCAGAACAAGAGCGAAGAAAGTTCAAGATACTGACAAGAAATGTGCCTTTTATAGCAAAAAAAATAAAACTTATGAAATAAAAATATTTTAAAAAATACTGGCGTTACTTCTTTTTTCAAGTTCTGATTTTTAAACTTCCCAACTCCCAAGTTAGATCTATTAAATGTATTGAATTTATTCCCATTGATGTTGATTCTGACGTCACGAATACCGACAAATAAGCATGTTATTGGAGACGACTGACTCGGCCCGAATATGTCCGTTCCATTAACATACTTATTTATATTTCAATTTCTCCTATCACTGAGTTAAGTTGAGTAAATTGATAAGTTCAACTTATGAATAGAACAAAAACAGACGTGGAAGAAAGATGTCAACGACAGAACACATTAATTTTGTTTTCTGTGCCATGTTGGCAGTCTGCGATCAACACTGAACTGTCAAATTTAACGCTAGACTATGTGACAATGGCGGGGGCATTTTATACAAAAACCGAAAACCGTATAGTGCACATTTTTTTGGTTCGGTTTTTGGTTTTTTGTAAAAACTGAAAACCGAACCGAAATTTCAGTAAACCTACAGCACTACTCCAGATTCACATTGTTGAGGGTTATGGGCTGCAATCATAACATCAGAATTGATGTGTCCTTTGTTAATAATTATAAACAAATAACATTTTTCAAAATTATTTTTAATTAGAATAAGCAGACTCTGGCTGGGGTGATCATCTGTTTTCACTGATTGACATTTTAATGTACTTATGAACATAGTTTACAAATAGTGTTACACAGGATCTATTTTTAGCTTATGAATTGTGTATTTGGGTCAAACTTGAAATTAGACAGAATGATCTAGAAACTTAATGTTATTTAATTCAGTCAATTAGCAATTGGTGAAACAAAAGGATTTATTCATGAAAAATTAAAATTTTTTAGTAAATTTTGTTTCTTAACATACCTACCACAATTGTTTACAATTGGCTGTAACATAAGTGCAAGCCCTACTTCGGAACTAACTCAAGCTTTTAGAATCTTTTCCAAACGAGTTGGAAAAGTACTAGAGTGCAAAAGCACGAAAAAGATCGAAAAAAAGGGTCGAGCGAGACCAGCGCTCGAAATTACAGGTACTCTCTCTGCACACCTCTTGCGTTTACCGAGCGCATGCGCAACAACCGTGACGTCAATTCCGTATTTCTGCCAACGAGAAGTTTGTGATTTAGCGGGGAGGCATCGATATCAAAGATATCCCCAAGGAGGGTGGGCCTCCGGTAAACAATTGTGGTAGGTATGTTAAGAAACAAAATTTACTAAAAAATTTTAATTTCTTTTCAACCTACTCACAATTGTTTACAATTGGCTGAATAAACAATAGGAGGAGGTGAATCACATAACCAATACCAACAAGAGTAGCAGAACGAAAGCAAGGATGGCAGAGAACAAAAACTAAAACCTGTAATGAAGAAAGAGAGAAGGCACCTGAAAAGAACAAGGCTGAGAGAAGCGCAACCTCGACAAAAACAATTTAACGAGGGTGCACCACAGCCTGAGCAGCAACGAGAGGGCCTAAAGAATAAAGGTCCTCAGATTGCTGCTGAAGGTGGCGGAGATAAAAGGAGGAGAAGGTAGAAGCATTCCTCCAGTAAGCCGCATTCATAACATCACGGAGCGAAACAGAATTGGAGAACGCCCAGGATGTAGAAATGGCACGAACCTCGTGAGCATTAAGCCGGTTCGAAACAAGATCCGATGCAGACAAGCGAGAATAAGCCAGCTTGATTGCAAGACAGATCCACCTGGAAATAGAATGGGAAGAGATAGACTGCCGCTTAGGAATGAGAGACAGAAAAAATCTCTTCCGATCCCTCCTAATGAACTGAGTGCGAGTAATGTAAGTCTTGACCGCACGAACAGGACAAAGAAGAGGCCTCCGTCCATCTACAGCAGGGAGAGCCCGAATGCAGATGGGAGGAGGTACCGAATCGGGGAGTTGATTCTTAGCCAGAAAAGAGCAATCAGTAGTGAATGTGACACTGTTAGCCTCATTTCGGAAGAAGGCAGAATCAACAGATAGCGCATGAAGCTCACTGACTCGACGAGCAGAAGCAAACGCTAGAAGAAAAGCCGTCTTATAGGTGAGAAAACGCATGTCGGTCTCAGATAAAGGCTCGAAAGGCGCCCCCTCCAAACAGTGCAACACCCATGCCAAGTTCCACTTGGGTGTAAGACGCAAAACTCGAGGCCTCTTCAAAGAAAAGTGCCGAATAAGTTTGGAGAGGAAAAGATTACGACCGATACACCGCTTTCCCACATAAGAGAAAGTATCAGACAGCATAGACCGATAGCCCTTAATCGTAATAGGCTGGAGGCCCTTGGAGTCAAAAAGAAAAACCAGAAAATCCGCAATTTGAGCGATAGACGGATCACGGTAATTCACATTGTGATCTGAACACCAGCGGCAGAAAACCTTCCACTTGGCGGCATAAGTCATTCCAGTGGAAGGTCGCCGCGATGCAGAAATGCACTCCACTGATCGTCTCGAAAAACCTCTACGTCGGAGACTGGACCTGATAAAAGACAGGCGTGAAGGGACAGGCTCGCCAGGTTGTTGTGATACTTCCTGGGACGACCCTGTGAAAGAAGATCGCGACGTAGAGGTAGACGAATCGGTCGATCGGCCAATAGAGGCCGCAGCAGATTGATCCACACCCTCTGTGGAGACAGGGGTGTGATCAGAATGATCCTGCAACTGCAAGCACGAATCTTCGCTAAAACTTGAGGAAGAATCGGTGCAGGAGGAAAGGCATAGCCGACCCAGCCTGTCCAGTCCAGAGACAGAGCGTCTACTGCAAATGCCAGAGGATCTGGACAAGGGGAGACAAAAGTCTCTACCTGATGATTCCAGCGAGTAGCGAAAAGGTCGACCTGAGGACGACCCCACTGCTCGCAAATCGCCTGAAACACCGACCGATGTAGCATCCATTCGGTTGGAAGGACACTGTCGCGTCGGGACAGGGAGTCTGCTAGGACGTTGAGACGCCCGGGAATGTGTCGAATGGACACCCGAGCGTTCACATCCCGTGCCAACAGAAGAAGATCCCGAGACAGCCGATACAAAGGAATCGAATGAGTGCCTCCCTGATTCCGTATGTAGGCCACTACTGTCGAATTGTCCGAAAGAAGTAGGACAACATGGTCCGACAGATGAGGGATCCAAAGCCGAAAACTCAACAGAAGAGCAAGGAGCTCCTTCTGGTTGATATGAAGGCCCACCTGCTCGCTGTCCCACTCTCCGTGAGTAGACAGACCGAGAGGGTCCAACGTCGCACCCCAGCCCCGATCGCTGGCATCCGCAGTAAGGATGCGATCGGCCAAAGGAAGATCCAACGGAACACCCTATGTCAGCCAGGGAATATTTGCCCAAGGGCGGAGATGACAAAGCAGAGACCGAGGAATAGTGAGTTCCAGGTCCAGCGGATCTACATTCGGACGCCAATGATCCAACAGGAAGTGTTGGAGAGGTCGGACAAACAAGCGACCGAGCGGAATGAGATCGGTCACCGAACCGCAAAGGCCCAGCATCCGAAGGAAAGTCCTGGCCGAGACCGAGGAAGATTGAAGCAGGTCCCGAGTCAAGGCGGAAAGAATCGTCGCCCGAGCCTGGGGAACCGACACTACATTGTGAAGAGTGTCGAAATCCATCCCCAAATGACGGAATCGCTGAGAAGGAAGAAGATCCGACTTCTCGCGATTGACTCTGAAACCCAGCGACGCTAGCAGGCAAAGAAACTGCCGGACATCGAACTCCAGAACAGCAGCATCGTGGTGCCGTTGGAGGATGTCGTCTAGGTAGGCGGACGAAGTCACCGCCGACTGAGTGCGATGGAAAGCAAGCACATGTGACATCAGTCGGGTGAAGGCCCAAGGAGCCAGGTTCAAACCGAACGGGAGAGCTCTGAATTGAAAAACTCGATCCCGAAACGAGAACCGAAGGTATTTCCGTGACGCCAGATGAATGGGTACATGGAAGTAGGCATCCTTCAGGTCGATACTGGCCGCAAAATCGCCCTGATGAACTGAACGTCGAACCGACCGGAAAGTCTCCATACTGAAACGAGGAGCAATTATGTACTCGTTCAGGGTACTCAGATCGATGACAGGACGAAATTGGCCGTTTTTCTTCGGCACCAAGAAAAGTCTCGAGTAAAACCCCGGTGAAAGGGTGTTCCTGACCACCTCGATCGCCCCTTTGGTGAGGAGATTGTCGATCTCCTGCACCAGAAGGTCCCGACGCAGAGAATCTGAAGAGACCTGAGTCGGAAGGGGCACCCGAGATAAACTGGGGTGCCGATGGAAGGACAGTCGCAGACCGGAATGAATGACGTCGAGGACCCAAGAGTCCGACGTTATCTCTGTCCAACAGTCGTAAAACAGCGACAGCCTTCCTCCGACTGGAGGCGAATCGAGGTGAGAACCTTCACTTGCGGCCTCGACGAGGCCCCCGAGAGGAGAAACCACCTCGGGAAGTGACAGAGTCCTGAGACTTTCCAGCCTGAGGCTGCCAGCGGGCCTGGCCACGTCGGCGCTTCTTATGAGCAGAAGGAGCAGACGGAGCCGAAGGCGTAGCCGACGTCGCCGACGAGGCAGACGCAGCAGCACGCTTGGCGGGCCTGGAACGACCCCCACCCGCAGCAGCAGGTGGGTCAAGCTGTCTCAGCAAAAGCTGGTCCTTCGAATGACGAAGAACTTCGCCACGAACAGCTTCCACGGAACCATGGAACAACTGAGGTCCTACCAAAGAGGCAGACCTCAGAACAGCACGTTGCTCAGAAGGAAGGGATGGTAAAGAATCCAAAACCGCATCCCGGCGTGCCAGCTCCAAATTGGCCGTGTTACAGGCGTGAGTGTGAGTCAAGTTCATAAGAGCCTGTGACAAAACGCGAAAAGGCGCCTGAGCGTCATCAAACTCCCCTGGTGGAAAATATTCAGCCAGAGCAGCGACGACATGGTCCGCGAGAGATAACATACCCAGCATCTCTCGGGACAGGCCCACCATAGACTCAACTACCGACATCGGGAGAACTGCCGACTTAGGCTTAGTCAACCCGAGGGAAGAAGAATCCTCATCCACAGTAGTCATCCCTTGGAAGACTGGTGGAGAGACGGAATCGTAAACACGAAACCGCGATGGAGGCAGGAAGGCATCAGCTCTAGAAAAGAAGGAACCCTTGAGGGCCTTAGAACGCATTTTGGCGTCTAAGCCCTGGAAGGACTCAACCACCTGAGCCGATTGCAGAGGACGCAAAGCCCCGGAGCTAGAAGGCTCAACAGGGTTACGACGCTCCACAGTGGACCGCGGCCGGACGGTCACAGAAGGCTGGTCGGAAGGTAGAACGTCCGGCAATAAGCCAAAGACGAAATCCAAAGCCTGCCCCAAGACTGACGAGGGGGGACCATCACCTTCAAGATACTCGTCATCCTCCGTAGCAGAGGAGACGTAGCCCAACTCGGGCTGACCAGCAGAAACCTCCTGTGAATACTGTGCAGTATCCAAGGGGCCAGGCGAGACATCTCGGCGACCGACCAAAGGAGGTTGTGCCTCAGGAGGCACAGGGAGGCCAACTTGAGGGTTGCCAGAAAGCAACCGGGTGAGCGCCAAAACGGCCTGGCGCAGGTCACCCTGAGAATCCGTCGCAGCAGAATCGCCCGACGCAGTGTCCTCCCAATGGACCCTTCTGGTAGAAGAACCCAAATCCTCAGAAGAGACCGACGGCGAACGTCGATCGGCAGACAGAATAGGAGCACGGTGAGAAGACACCGGAGGATAGTCCCGATTGTGACGCCCAAGAGCCATCACTGGCCTCTGCGAAACAGAAGGCCCTGCCTGCAAATCCTCGAAAGGGACCGACGGCGCACGTCGATCGGTAGCTGGACCTAGGACACGGTGAGAAGACACCGGAGGATTGTCCCAAGAATGACAGGAACCTGTCATTGACCTCTGCGCAGCAGACGGCCCCAACTGCCTATCCTCTGAGACCGACGGCAAGCATCGATCGACACCCAGACTCGGAACACAGTGAGGAATCACCGGAGGAAGGTTCCGAGAGTGACAGCTAACCGGGGCTGTCACTGACCGCTGCCGAACAGCAGGCCCTGGATGCCAACGTCCCAACACCATCCCGCTAGCCGGCACACTAGCAGGCGAAGGTGGAACAATAAACGATTCACTCGAGGGACGAGGAATCGCTGCCGAAGCGACCGGCCGGCTCAACCGACTAGGAGCAAACCTAGCCAGATGAGACGGAGCAGACAGCAAACCCGCACAGCCTCGCCGCGAGGCTGGGGGAGGCTGAGAACACACAGACACACCAGCAGATACAGCCTCGGTCCCCCGAGACTGTAGACCATCCCCAGAAGAGATGGAAGAGCCACCATCAGACAGAATAGGATCTGGAGTAGCAACCCCCTCAACAACGGTCGACGGTGTTGGAGGCAGATCGGAGAGGGTTACCGAGTTGACCTCGGAAAAGCTCTCAACGAAAACAGACGCCTCAATAGTGACATCCGAAGACAAAGAGACCGCGGTCTCCTCATCAGGTATCACAGAACAAATACCGTCAACAGTTGCAGAGGAGCTCGCCACAGAAGTCAGATCCGAATCCTGTGTGACAGAGTCACCACGTGCACCAGCAGAAATGTCTGCAACGGCACGGCTACCCTTACCCCGAGAACGAGGGGTTCTAGCTCTGGAAAGAACCACCTTGTTAACAGAAGCCCAAAATTTAGAGGACCAAACCCCACAGATACCACATGATTGGGCCTGAGTGCAATTGTTGCAAGTGACACATGTGGTATGGGAATCGTCCACATGTTTCACCTGCAAACAAGAGGTACAAGGAATAGTCTTAGGCATGATATAAATACAACAATCAAGCTTCCCGCCGACGGAAAACAGAACGAAGGTCGTGTTCACACGTGGGGGAAAGGCAAGATAAAGTGTGAAAAGCACAGCAATAATAATACAAATTAACATTAAATGAGAGTAATAATTTGGTAGCTTGAAAAAGGATACAATCCAGTAGCACACTAAAGACGATTAATAAGTTGTTCACGAAGAATTAATATCATAAACAGCACAGTCACAATAATTTCCGACCATGAACAATGGCGGAAAATAAAGGAATTGACGTCACGGTTGTTGCGCATGCGCTGCGCTCGGTAAACGCAAGAGGTGTGCAGAGAGAGTACCTGTAATTTCGAGCGCTGGTCTCGCTCGACCCTTTTTTTCGATCTTTTTCGTGCTTTTGCACTCTAGTACTTTTCCAACTCGTTTGGAAAAGATTCTAAAAGCTTGAGTTAGTTCCGAAGTAGGGCTTGCACTTATGTTACAGCCAATTGTAAACAATTGTGAGTAGGTTGAAAAGAAACCAAGATTCAACTAAATTATTTTCAAACTACCTCTGGAGCCAATACTTGGATATCTATTTCCATTTGAATTGTGATGAGTGCTTTATTAGAATTTATTGGATACTGATAGATTTTGGGGTGAACATTCCATTACAATTTATTGGATACTGTTTCAGCAGAACACTCTTGGACATTATTATACCAGCTGGAAAACTTCTTCACCATACCTGTCACTGGATTCTATTGAACAGTATTTTGGACTAACTGAAAAGTATTTATGTTTTATTTTTCTGTAAATCACATAGGGTAAAAGAGTTTGTACCAGTTTCTTTTAAAATTATCCTTTTTAGTAAATTTTAGAATAGTTATATTGGAGTTATTGTTGTTGGATACGAGATTTCTGCCTGTTAGGCCTAAAAAAGTTAAAAATCTGTTTCTCAGGCTCTCCCACATCCTTTTGGCTGATGCATGCTCTCTTTTTATAACCAAATACAAACTTGAAAAATTAAAAATTAAATGGTTTGTGTCTGATATTTTAGTTGATAAAATTGATAAATTTTCCCCTTGAGTGCAACAAGGCTTTGCAATGCTGAAGCATTGCAAAGCCTTTTTGCACTCAAGGGACAAAATACACCACCACCTATGTTATCCTGTAGATTATGAGGCCTAAAACATAAAGCAAAACAAGAGCATGAACTTTTGATGGCAAACAAATAATTACAAAAACAAAAAATAAACTAAAAAACTGCATGCCTGCATGTAATTTTACAAAAAATGGCCTGAGAAACAGATCTACTTTGTGAGGCCTTACAGAATTATTATTACACACCATAACATTGTGCCAAAATAATGAACAAAAAATTTTTTTTTAGATTTCCTACACATTCATAGAGTACCTTTATAAAAATATTTTTCTGCCAGAGACCTTGTGTGAGCTCGTTGTGAGCTCACGTGAGCAGGGACTGATCCAGAAATTTCGGGAGATTCCTGTTATTCAATTGAGGATGTCCTCAAATAAATTGAGATGTCTTAATACAGATGATTAGACCAGTGCATGTGTCTTGAAGTGCTTTTTATCAACTGCATGTGGGTCCGTCCCTGGTTGTGAAGCACATGATAAGTTTGCGCAAACTAATGGTGAGCTTGTTTATACTCATGAACTTGTGCGAGCTCGCAGCAGAAATCACAGAACCCAGAGAACCTCTGTCATGAGCTTGTGCAAGCTGGTAGCCTTCAAGAGCTCGCAGTTTGCTAACAATGGATTCAGGATGTCTATTGGGCAGAAAACATCATTTGATTTTGTTCCCCTCAAGGCTCCAGATACAACCGTTAGAATTCAAATCAGTCTGGTGCATCATGCATGTGTGTTAGGTAAGGTCTGCATGTTTTTCAACATGTTTCTCTTATTACTGTTGTTAAAAATCAGGTAATTATTATATTGTAAACCTTTTATGTTGATCAAACTGACAAGAGCTACTGTAAATTTAATATTAGTTTTATAATCTAATATATAAATGCGAATGTCTGTATCTGTCTCTCTCTCTATCTCTATCTTTGTTCCGGTTGAACTTCTCCGTTTCTCGACCGATCGATCTCAAATTTTTTACATGGGGGTAATACGTTCCTGCAAGTAACATGGGAGGGGTGCCGTGCCTGTGTGGGGTGACCTTGACCTTGAAATTGATGACCTTGACCTTTTATTTCGAAAACGGCTGGGCCGGTGGGGCTAAAATTTCATATGTCTGGGTGTATTGACCCAGCGATCATTTTGACTTTATCGGGTGCCCATGCGGGGTGACCTTGACCTTGAAATTGTGACCTTCACCTTTTATTTCGAAAACGGCTGGGCCGATCGGGCTAAAATTTCATATGTGTGGGTATATTGACCCATCGATCATTTTGTCTTGATCAGGGTGTCTTGACCTTGAAATTATTGACCTTGACCTTTTATTTTGAAAACGGCTGGGCCGATCACACTAAAATTTCATATGTGCAGGAATATTGACCCATCGATCATTTTGTGCGGATATATTGACCCATCAACCATTTTGACTTTATCAGGGTGCCGTGCGGGGTGACCTTGACCTTTTATTTTGAAAACGGCTGGGCCGATCGGGCTAAAATTTCATATGTGTGGGGATATTGACCCATCGCTCAGTTTTACTTTATCGGGGTGCCCTTGCAGGGTGACCTTGACCTCAAAATTGGTGACCTTGACCTTTTATTTCGAAAACGGTTGGGCTGATCGGGCTAAAATTTCATAGGTGCAGGTAAATTGACCCATCGATCATTTTGACTTTATCGGGGTGCCCGTGGGGGTGACCTTGACCTTGAAATTGGTGACCTTGACCTTCTGTTTCGAAAATGGCTGAGCCAATCATATCTGAGGGTATATTGATATAACCACCCTCTCCTGTGCAACGCCGGGTAACACCCGCTAGTCTAATATATAAATGCGAATGTCTCTATCTGTATCGCTATCTCTCTTTGTTCTGGGTGAACTCCTCCGTTCCTTGACCGATCGATCTCGAATTTTGTACGTGGGGGTAATTCATCCCTGCGAGTAAAATGTGATGGGTTCCGTGCCCACATGGGGTGACCTTGACCCTGAAATTGATGACCATGACCTTTTATTTTGAAAACGGCTGGGCCGATCGGGCAAAAAATTCATATCTGCGGGTATATTGACCCATCGATCATTTTTACTTTATCGGGGTGCTCGTGCGGGGTGATCTTGACCTTGAAATTGGTGACCTTGACCTTTTATTTCGAAAACAGCTCGGCCAATCGAGCTAAAATTTCATATGTGCGTGTATATTGACCCATCGATCATTCTGACTTTATCGGAGAGCCCATGCAGAGTGACCTTGACCTTCTATTTCGAAAATGGCTGAGTCGATCATATCTGAGGGTATATTGATATAACCATCTTCTCCTGTACAATGCCGGGTAACACCCGCAAGTCTAATATACAAGAGGCCCCAAGGGGCCTGAGGGCGCTCACCTGACATGGTAGCCTAAATATCAACCCAGAGAATTGATTTCAACAAGTTGCATCTGATCCTCCTAAGAAAAGCTTATACCAAATATCCAAAGATTCTGACCAGTGGATCTAAAAAAAAAATAGAAGATTTTTAAAGAAGATTCCTCATATTGAACTAAGTTATAATTCGGGCTCCCACAGTGAGTCCAAATATGGACCTAGGGACTTGGCTTGAACAAAGTTGAATCTCACTCCCTAAGCATGGTGCATACCAAATATCAAAAGATTCTGCCTGCTGGATCTTGAGAAGATTTTTAAAGAAAATTCCTCATTTTGAACTAAGTTACAATTCAAGCTCCCACAGTGAGCCCAGATATGGACCAAGGGACTTGGCTTGAACAAACTTGAATCTCACCCCCTAAGCATGGTGCATACCAAATATCAAAAGATTCTGCCTGCTGGATCTTGAAAAGAAGATTTTCAAAGAAATTTGCCTGAAATGCATTAACTTCGAATTCGGGCTTCTATAGTGAGCCCAAATATGAATCCAGGGGGCCAATTTGAACAAACTTGAATCAGATCCACCCCACAATGTTGCATAACAAATAACAAAAGATTCTGCCTGCTGGATCTGGAGAAGAAGATTTTTAAAGAAATTTGCCTGAAATGCACGAAGTTCGAATTTGGGCTTCTATAGTGAGCCCAAATATGAATCCAGGGGGCCGATTTGAACAAACTTGAATCAGATCCACCCCACAATGTTGCATACCAAATATCCAAAGATTCTGCCTGCTGGATCTGGAGAAGAAGATTTTTTAAGAAATTTGCCTGAAATGCACTAAGTTCGAATTCGAGCTTCTATACTGAGCCCAAATATAAACCCAGGTGGCCGATTTGAACAAACTTGAATCAGATCCACCCCACAATGTTGCATGCCAAATATCAAAAGATTCTGCCTGCTCGATCTGAAGAAGATTTTTTAAGAAATTTGCCTGAAATGCACTAAGATCGAATTCGGGCTTTTATAGTGAGCCCAAATATGAATCCAGGGAGCCGATTTGAGCAAACTTGAATCAGATCCACCCCACAATGTTGCATACCAAATATCAAAAGATTCTGCCTGCTGGATCTGGAGAAGAAGATTTTTTAAGAAATTTGCCTGAAATGCACTAAGTTCGAAATCGGGCTCCTATACTGAGCCCAAATATGAACCCAGGGGGCCGATTTGAACAAACTTGAATCAGATCCACCCTACAATGTTGCATACCAAATATCAAAAGATTCTGCCTGCTGGATCTGGAGAAGAAGATTTTTTAATGTTTTTCCCATTGCCTACAGTGTTAAAAAGTGCTGACTCAGCACTTTTTCAAAGTCCCGAAACTGTACCCTATGATAAAACCGATGGCAATTTTTTTTTACCAATCCTTTCTGTTGGTCCCAAGGAAGCTGCACACCAAATAAAAATTCTCAGTGCCGTGCAGTTTTTGAGATATAGGCGTTTTAATTTTTTTCTATTTTTAGCTCCTGTGGTTCCCACGGGGCTACAGGAAAAAAAATTTCTGCATAAATTAGGTACTTATGACCCAATAAGCCCTCACATAAAATTTGGTTCAAATTGGCCTCTCGGTTTAAAAAATAGAAATTTGGGGTGGGGCCAAAATTTTTGCTCCTCCCATAACATCGCCAAGTATAGACCTACAAACTTCTCTTGAACAAACTTGAGTCTACACCTCAAAAGGAAGCTGCATACCAAATATCAAGTCTCTGCTATTGCTGGTTCTTGAGAAGAAGATTTTTTAAGAATTGGAGCATTTTTGCCCCACCCCTCTGCTCAATATGAGCCGAAACCTAATTTGCCCAAAAATCAAAATGCCGCTATATAACCCCTACTCACATGAAATTTCATTAACATGCGGCCAGTGGTTTGGAAGAAAAAGACCCAAACACCACCTTCACGCCGGACGACGGACGACGGACGCCGGACGACGGACGACGGACGAAAAGTGATCAGAAAAGCTCACCCTGACTTTCAGTCAGGTGAGCTAATAAATGCGAATGTCTGTATCTATATCTCTATCTCCCTATCTTTGTTCTGGGTGAACTCCTCCGTTTCTCGACCGATCGATCTCAAATTTTGTACACGGTGATAATTCGTCCCTGCGAGTAACATGGGATGGGTGCCATGCCCATGTGAGGTGACCATGACCTTGAAATTGATGACCATGACCTTTTATTTCGCAAACGACTGGGCCGATCGGGCCAAAATTTCATACGTGTGGGTATACTGACCCATCAATCATTTTGCTTTTATCGGGGTGCCTGTGCGGGGTGACCTTGACATTGGTGACCTTGACCTTCTATTTCAAAAATGAACTTTTATTTTGAAAACGGCTGGGCTGATCGGGCTAAAATTTCATATGTGCGGGTATACTGACCCACCGATCATTTTGACTTTATCGGGGTGCCCGTGTGGGGTGACCTTGACCTTGAAATTGGTGACCTTGACCTTCTATTTCGAAAACTGCTGACACGATCATATCTGAGGGTATATTGATATAACCATCTTCTCCCATACAACGTCGGGTAACACCCGCTAGTCTAATATATAAATGCAAATGCCTGTATCTCTCTATCTTTGTTCCGGGTGAACTCCTCAGCTTCTCGATCGATCGATCTCAAATTTTGTACACGGGGGGTAATTCGTCCCTGTGAGTAACATGGGATGGGTGCTGTGCTCATGTTGGGTGACCTTGACCTTGAAATTGATGATCTTGACCTTTTACTTCGAAAATGACTGGGCCAATCGGGCTAAAATTTCATATGTGCAGGTATATTGACCCATCGATTGATTTGACTTTATTGCGGTGCCCCTGTGGGTGACCTTGACACTGAAATTGGTGACCATGACTTTTTATTTCAAAAACGGCTGGGCCGATCGGGCTAAAATTTCATTTGTGCGGGTATATTGACCCATCGATCATTTTGACTTTATCGGGGTGCCCATGCGGAGTGACCTTGACCTTGAAATTGGTGACCATGACCTTCTATTTTGAAAACGGCTGAGCTGATCATATCCGAGGGTATATTGATATAACTATCTTCTCCCGTGCAATGCCGGGTAACACCCGCTAGTATGATACAAAAAGCTATGTTTTCATGTTAAAATAATTTCAGTGATTCTTTGTTCAGAAACATGTTCAAATATGGCTTGATCTATTATTGTGTATTAAAA